>CM028132.1:792977500-794227500 GCA_016271365.2 Neoceratodus forsteri
ATGGTCACTAGTTCCCAGATGGCTATCCACTTCTTAATTTGAGATCCTCTCTCCATCCCTGTTTGACAGTACCAGGTCTAAGATTGCTCCCTCCCCAGTGAGTTCCAACACTAACTGTCTGAGGCATGCCCCCTGTAGGGCATTGAGAATGACCTTGTTCTTGGATGTGGCTGCAGTAAAGGTGTTTCAGTTAACATCTGGCATATTCAGGTCCCTCATCAACAATATCTCTCCTTTTTCTGCCATTCTAAGGATTCCTTCTATCATTTCTTTGTCCATTGCTTCCCCCTGAGACAGGGGTCTGTAAACAACCCCTGTGTGGATTGTGGTGCCATTTCTTGTCTCCAGTGTGACCCACAGTGCCTCCTCCCCTCTATACATAAAAAAACAGAAATAATTCTCATTGGCTTAAAATACTCATTTAAACCATAACTGAAGTTTAAATCAGAGGAACCAGATTTAACCAGTTTACTTTTAGCTGAGTAGCCTTCCAAAGTCAAATATCACCAATGAGACCAATTAAACCAATGAGAATTATTTCTGTTTTTTTTTTTTATGTATGATCTGGGTGTCAATAATAACATCTATGTTGGTCCAATAAAAGGTATCAAATCAAACCATTTGTTTCTGGATCTGTTCTTACAACGACCAATACGGCAACTAAACTAAATCTGTATGTCATCAGGAAGATGGCCCATCCAGTATCAGTACGCCTTAGTTGTAGCACCTATACTTGGTGTGTTTGCCTAGGAACATAAATGATGTTTTACTGTTTTCAACTATGTGTCTTCTGACATTTTGCTAGCACTTTGAACTGTCATATTGTTTGGTTGCACTCTTGATTTGTCAGTACTGTTCCTTTAAGAGCTGTTGCTTAAAGGGAGGGTACTTACTAAGCATCACCAGCCTTTGACAAAGTGCATTTTGCATGAAATGCATCAGGGATAATTGAGAGGAGGGGGATCTGCAGCCCCATAACTGCAAGTACCATGTCTGTCCATTTCAAACTTGGACAAGCACGTTTGCCATAATGCTGAATTGCATGTGACTTCATATACATACAAGAACACTTTTAAATAAAGGAACTACTAAGGCAGCAGAAACATAGAAACAGAGAATTTGTCAGCAGATATGGACTGCTTGGCCTACCCAGTCTGCTCATTTTTTCCCTACATACAGTGTCATTTTTCTCCCTTCCACGATTCCTTTGCATTAAGATTCCCTTATGCTTATCCCATGTATTCTTGAACCCCACCACTGTTTTTTTCCCCACCACCTCATCTGGTAGGCTGTTCCAGGAATGCACCACTCTTTCTGTGAAGAAGTACTTCTTTATATCTCTCCTGATTCAACCCCCTTCATAGCATGTCTCCTTGTTCTTGGGCACTTTTGTCTGAAAATACTTTCCTCCTTTACCTTATTTACCCTTGTGAGATATTTAAAGGTCTCTATCATATCCCCCTCTCCCTCCTCTCTTCCAGTGTACATATTGAGTTAATTTAGTCTTTCCTCATAGGGCTTTTGATGCAGTGCCTGCACAATGTTAGCTGCCCTCTTCTGGATCACCTCCACTCTGTCTATGTCCTTCCAGAGATGTGGCCTCCAGAACTGTACACAGAATTCTAAGTGAGCTCTTACCAGTGATCTATACATATGCAGCACTGCCTCCCTCCTTCTGATGGTGATACCTCTCCCCACTGCACCCCTGAATCCCACTTGTCCTCCCAGCTCCTTGTTTCATTGCCTGGCCACCTTAAGGTCATTAAAGATTATTACCCTCAGCTCTCTCTCCTGCTTGGTGGTCATCAGTATCACTCCTTCCATTTTGTACTCTGCTTCTAGGTTTCTGTGCCCCAAGTGCATTATTTGCAGTTTTTCACATTGAAACCTAGCTACCATACCCTCAACCACTCCTTGAATTTTCTCAAGTCTCTTCTCATCCTTTCCACACACCCTCGGAGTATCCGCCCTACTGCAGATTTTGGTGTCATCCGCAAAGGGGCAGACCTACCCCTCCAGCTCCTATGCAATATCACCTATAAAGACATTAAAGGGGATCAGTCCCAGCACTGATACCCAAGGCACCCCACTGGTCACCCTCCCCTCCTCAGAGTGAACTCTGTTTACTACCTCCCTCTGTTGCCTGTCCTTATCATTAAGGTACTGTGCCTGTTTGTCTTTCACTGAGAGTATTTATAGTACAGAACAATGGTGAGTTTTGCTTGGAGCTTTCCGATGCTGACTTGTATCCCTCATTTCACATGGCGGCACAACATCACCAGGTGTGGTTTCCTACTTCCATTGTTCCTATGTTTTCTAAGTTTGACCACTGCCTGCTCAAGTACTCACTCCTTTCAGTGAGTCTCCAACAGATTCCAGGCCCATTTGGGGAGGTATGGAAAGTCAAACCCCAACATGTCCTTGACCTTCTTCTTTAATGTATGGTCCCCCGGCACTGCTAAGGGGAGCCTCTCTGTGATTTTGGGCAAGTAGCTGTTACTTTTCTCAGTGGTGGTGCTCATGACACATGCAGAGGAAGCAATCATGGAGTGCCTCCATCCCTCAAAGTTTTGTAGTGGTTTTAAAAATGTATTGGGGTAAATGTATTTTGGGAGGAAGTGGCAATAAAAGGGTATTTTTTCATCTTGGGACCCCAGTTTTATCCTGTGTGTGTCACCTTCATTCTGCTTAATGTCTGTCTTGCAAGGGGTGGATATTATACATGGGGATTGACCAGGCACTCCTCATGCCCTCTTTAGGAGGGCTTATAAAAATGACTTGTATGGCTAATGGCACAGACCATATCTAATTCATCTATTGTCCATGCATGGGACAGTGTCAGTGCCAGGACTGGCACTCACATCTTACCACACTGGCATCATTGAGGCAGGTGGCTCTGTGCATTTAACCCCAGCTGTGCTTTACTGTATGTCCCCCTTTATTAGCTGATCTATGCATGGGATATCTGGGGTCTCACTTTGAGATTGTGGTGGCACCAGGACCCAGGCCATCAGTCATTCCATTCCACCCGCCCTGTGACAACTTGCATATTTCTAGGACCACATAATTATCTGGAGATCTGCCAGGACAGAAGAAATTCTACATGTTGTGGATGCACCCCAAACAGACCTTTCTAAATATGTTTTTTATCTATATACATTCCAAAAATAGATGAAACCATGCATGAGATACAGAGTCTCAGTGTGAACCTGGGATGTCCACTCCTGCACATACGAACAAAATAGGAGTGCTATGTTGAAAAACTAAATAAACACATTTCTGTATGGGGGGGATAAAATGTTAGTAACACATATTTATTTCATGTGCTAACTCAAATTACAAATTGCAGATGCAAGTGAAGATACCACTAATCTGGTAATACATACAAAATTCCAGTATAGCTAATAAACTTCTGCCTGGATCACCTAATGCTCCAGCACTTTGCTTGAAGCAGCTTCATCAGGGGCAGAGTCAGTGGATATGTCAGACAGGGATCTCCATGCCCCCCCTTTGAAAAGCCAGGGTCCAATGTTCCCACCTCCCATGGATCTTGGCTGAGTTGCTTGCCTGCCTTCATGTGTGTGACTTTGCTTGATGGACCCACAAGTCCTCCATCTTCCCTGCTGACCTACTTAAGCATGGGATCCTTCAAAATGCCTGTACAAGAGCTACCAGGCTTGCCAAGTCCAAATACTTTGCATCCACACTCCAGAACAACCTGAATCACCCCTTGAAGTTCTAGAAGGTTATCCATACCCTCTTCTCCCACCCAGCTAAGTTTCCTCTCCCAGTCCTTAAAGTAGGTGACACTCCTGTTTCTGATCCTCTTCTGTTGTCTCGTCTTTCAACTCATTCTTTACCTCCTGTGCTTGCTCCCTCCTCTCCTCCTTCCACCCCTTACCACCCCTTCTCCTTCTGTCCTACCACTTCTGCTTCTTCCCTCAAGGCCCTATTGGCTCTTACCACAACAAGGGTGTGAGACCTGATGGTCTTTATCCCAAACCTCTCCATCTCTCCACTTTCACCAATGCTGTACCTAGTACCTCCCTTCTCAACCTCTCCTTCTTCTTAGTCTTCACCCCTAACACTTGGAAACAGGCCACAGTCATCCCACTTCCCAAAGCTGGTGACACCACCACCACTCCTGGCAGTGTCCACCATCTCCCTCCTCCAGGTTACTGACTACATTCTCTTTGGAATGGATCAGGGCTTAGTCACCTAGGCCATTTTTGTTGACTTGGCTAAAGCCTTTGACACTGTTGCCCTACCATTCTTCCTCCTCATGGACAAGGTCAAGGCTGCAAGGCTCTCTGACTCCTCAGTGGGTTGGTTCTGCTGCTACCTTGAAAGCATGCCTCAGACTGTCCATACTGGAGAATCCCCCCAATCCCTATCAGCTCAGGTGTCCCCAAGGGTCCGTCCTTGCTCCAATGTGCTTCTCCATCTTCCTGAATAAACTCCCCGCTGCCTGCTCCTCCATCCATACAGTATGTACACCAATGACACGGTACTCTTTGCCTCTGGCTCTTCTGTCTCTGGTCTCTGACCTCACAGAAATGCTCCCATTGGACTTTGCTAACAGCCAACATTGGTTCTTAGAAAATCAGCTGTCCCTCAATGCCAATAAAATGGTCTGTATGACCTTTGACCCCAGGCAGAGTCTTGTTAGGTTAGCCCCTCTCCTCACTTTCCATACTCCGGATGGTGCAGCAATTGAGGATGTCCCCTCATTCAAGTAGCTTGAGATCTGGCTGAACTGGCACTTTGATTTCTCAGCACACGTGGATGCCATCCAAAAGAAGCTACATCCAAAACTTGGTGCACTTTATAGGAATAAAGGGTATATCCCACTTCATGCATGGTGAGAGATAGTCTCAAAAATGATACTCCGCATCTTTGACTATGGTGACATAGTATATAGTGCTGCTTCCAAATCCACTCTGGCCAGACTGGATCCCTTCTTTCCCCCTTTTGGTACCTTACGCTGTACTGTCTTCCCCACATCCAACACTGCTCCCTGTACTCCTCCCTCTCCTTCCCCTCCCTTAAGGCCAGGCGCCATGCACACTGTGCTTCCTTTATTGCTAAATATTGGCTTGGCTCCCTCTCCTCTTACTTTGGTACCCTCCTTTCTCCTCCACCTACTTCTTACCCTTTTCACAACTCTGGCTACCATTGTCTCACACTCGCCACAGGAAATCCAGTGCTAGTCAAGCTGCCTGCGCCTTCCATTTCCTCCAAATGATGGGGTTATCTCCCCTTCTATCCACTCTGTCTCTGCCCACCATTCACTCACCTCCCTCCTCTGAGACTTCATTACTCACTCCTGCCATTGCTTTTGATACTTGTCCCTTGGCTGCTGTGCACCACACTCTTTCCTCTGCCCCCCCCTTCAGCCTGCACTTACACTAGTGCAGTCCCCTTTTCACCCTTCCAACATTGACAATATATGCTCCCACCCTTAAAAGAAAAGTACATGCAAACATTATATAAACACATGTTGAGCACTGTTTTTTTGTTTCTCTGATTATTTCTGACATTCTGTTCCCTGTGTCATTGGAAAGTTGGGTTTTTGTTGTACTTTTCCCTGCCAGTTTTATTGCCCTTGGGGTCACCATACAAGATTCTTTTATTGCCTTTTCTCCATTGGAATTTTCCCAAAATGCCTCTGGGAATGACAACAATTAGACCTAAGGCCTTCAAAGGTGTGTCAGCTTTATTGTTGCCCAGTGATAGCACTTTACAAAGACAATTGCCACACATCCGTAATAATAACGGTCACCACTTAGAGAAATCTGACTTCGGCTTGGGAAAGAGGGTAAACACTTGTTCAAAGCAGTTAACATTCACAAGCAGTTGCAGCTGGATGTTGTGACTAGATTATAACTAGGATTCTGGACTCTTAGTTCCAGTCCTAGGTCTAACTGACATAATTCTCACAGGTATTCTGGGAAATTCCAACAGATTAAAGGCAATAAACGAAGCCTGTATGGCTGCCTCCAGGGGCCATAAAACTGGAAGGGAACAGTAAACCAACAAACAAAAAAATGTGCCATAGACACAGGGAACAGAACACCACAAACAATCAGAGAACCAAAAACCAAATAAATAACATGTGTTTTTACAATTTTTGCATGTAGTTTTCTTTAACTCATTATTGTCTCTACACATTGCAAATGTTATTTTCCAGTACTTCATTGTAATGTAATTGCAATATCCTCCAGCACTTTTTTGAATAGTTATGTATTTACTTCTCACAATCCTTGTCATTGTGCAATTGTTATTTATGACTCTTATTCACTGATTACTGTATTATTGTTACTTTTGTATTATTGTTCTTATTGTTTCTCATTGTTCTCCCTCCCCAGGACACATCTGGAAATTAGCTGTTACCAGCTCAGTATGTATTTCCTGGTAAAACGTTTGAAATAAATGCATACATAGGTACATACATATATATATGCATAGCCCTGCACTCATGAGGCTTGGGGCTAATGACCTCAAAAATGGGTCAGTACTTCATTAAAGCTTTAAATCAAAGCAAAATCTCCAATATGAATTTTTTCTAGAAATCATTTTTTTAAACTCTATGGAGGATATAGCAAGCAACTACTGTAGATGATGTACTCTCAAATGTGCATTTAGTGTTTTAACCAAATAAAACAAATTAAGGTGTGGATATATTCACAACTGCACACTTAAATATACTGTAAAAGGAATGATTATAAAATATCAGCTAAAGAGATACTGGATGCTATAATAATATAAACCGGAAACCACACGCTAGTGAATAATTAAGTATAAAATAAGTTACATAAAGAATTACTATCTAAACCTTAGATATGATGTACTGTGACAGGATCAGGACCCTGTCCCATTTAATGGGGAAAATTAAATTCCCCAAAAGCCTGTTTTGTCCTGTTTTGTTCAATTCTTTACCTGTCCTGTCCTTATCATCTTTTAAAAAAGTGGTTGTACACCATATTCCCATGGCTCTTGCTGCCGGTCACTCATGTTGTCCATCAACTATCACCATCCCTTGCTCCTTGCCCTTTATTTCCCTTTTGTAATGCGTATGTTGTCATTTTTTGTTTTCTTCCTTTCACCTGCCTGCCACAGTACATGGTGAACCCCTATGAAATTATACTTACAGGGTCTGTAACCTAACTGCACACCTAGGGATAGTAAAATAAATGTAAGCTGCTTCTCGGGCTGTGAAAATGAACCATTTGTTTTTCTAAGAACTAGGAGTTTGTTAAAAGAATAAGTTAACTCTAAAGGAAGGAAGGGGGTAATATTTACAAGCCTTAGCTAGAGTTGTTTTTTTTTTAACTTGTTTGTTTATTTCAGGACACTCAGAAAAGACAGTTAATTGTGTGTGGTGTGAAGAGAGCAAATGATTACAGGGAGGTCAGATCATAAAACAATAAACAAGTTATAGGGAGGTTTAGAAAAGAGGTGGACTGTCTACACAATCTGACTTCTCTGTGAAGAAGGTACAGACTGCCTAAGAAGTTGAGAGCAAGAAAGACCTAACCTAGTCAAACAGGTTACCTTGAAGCTGCAAGGCACTGTATTATTGTTTAAAAAGTGGGTCTACCTTTTTTATACAAGCAATAATTTTAGTGTGGCTATGAAGACATTGCTGAACTTTCTGTTTATTATTGATGTAAAGCAGCTGCCAAATCAGTTATTTCTGTTTTCTGTAACCATTCAGTCCCCTGGGGTTACTAGAATCCCATCAAGTTAGCCATCGGAAGGTAGAGGGCTCGTTAGGAGCTCTGTGTAGATGACATCATTGTTTACTCAGCTAGGCTGAGCAGAGACTGGATTATGTCATTTAGAATTCTTGCAGCAGCATAAGCCACTTTGGAATCAGCAACTCTGTGGACATTTAGAATGTTCAGACAGTAGTGCAGTTAGTGTGTAGTCAGCAGCAGTACAGAGAGAAGCTCTGAGTGTGAAGTGCCTTCTGGCTTAATCAAATAGCCAGGCGAAGGACAATTGTTCCAGTATTTCTCACCCTAGTTAGTAAGGTAACCACAGTGCCATCTGATGTGGTGGAAACCGTCGATTCCAGGACACCTGTGTGTCATTTTCCTGTGAGAAGAGAGAGTGGAACTGCAGTTCCATGTGTCCAAGGAGCAATCCCCTGATGACTAAGAAGAAAGTCAGCTGCCCTAGAGGAGACAAAGAGTGCTCCCAGGTCAAAAGTTATGAACAGCTATGATGCAAGTGTGAATTTCAGTCAGATGTCTGTACAAAAAAGTGCAACAAAGCTGTAAGTACAGAGATAGAGACTAAATGGAATGTGTTTTTCTGGGTTGTTGTCTGCTGGTTGTATGTGCCTGGTGAGGGTGAAGGGTAATTTTTGTGTAACCCCAAAGGGATGACAGAGACTGGCTGGGGCTAGGTTGGGAGGAACACCATTCAGAACTCCAGTCAGGGTTAACTGATCTTGGAAGGGTGCAAAGTTTAAGCCTGCAGATGTTAACTAAGCCCATGAAAGTCAGGAGATATTGTGAGTGTGTGGCAACCTACCATGTAAATAAACACTCATAGAGAAGAAATGCCCAGTATACCCCTAGGAAAGAGGGGTGGATGGTGCCAGTGTTCGAAATAGTAAAATGTCTACATATCCTTGAACATAAGGGTGGGACAGTGTTTGAATTGTTGTGCTAAAAGAAGAAAGTACAATTTTGCCTCATGTATTCTGAGAAAAAAGTGTCAGCATTCCTCACCTGTACAGTGACAAACTTAGGGGACCACCCTGTTATGCATTTGTTTGCCAACTTGTTGTCATAATAAAGCTATACTTCACAATCCCATTTTCTGTTTGGACATTAAATCTCTGCTTCCCGAGTGGAATGTTATTGGGGTCCCTACTGATAGTTTTAGACTTAGCATATGCCTAGGACCTCTCCCCAGAACCTGGAATAAATATAAATGTTATTTTGTGATCTAAACCCCCAACTCCATTAGACTGCCGAGCCAGGTATTCACCTCAGAGCTAGGGGTGATGCCTTTTGTTTTGCCAACTGGTGGCCTGTTGCCTTGTCTGTGGCATGAGTTAGGGGGATCCCAGTCTGTGCCTGGCCGGGGCATGGGTTACATTACCATGCTGAAGCCATCGGAAAGAAGAAGGACATTTTTTATTGTTGTACTGTACACCACAGTCCAAAGGTAGCTAAGATTAGAAAACTGTTGCTCAAGTAAAAATACAGAATTGACTACTCATAGAAAGCTTGGCTCACAGTGCAGGAGTCCAAACAAACACTTGATAGTGTTGTAGGATAAAAATCAAGTTTATTCAAACATAAAAGATATGCTGGCAGTAATGGCTGCAACTTCCCCTCAGCCTAGGCTGAACATTTTTGCTCCAGACTCACACACTTTCTCAGGACCTACATCATACAAATAAGACCACATACATATACATTCCTCATTTAAAGTGATAGTCACTCAATAAAGTGCAAAAAGCATTACAGCAATATAATATCATACTTGTGGCTTACATAAAAAGCCAGTAATCTTTCATAACCTGTATATACCTAAAAACCCTGAACTGAGGAACCAGGAAGAGTAAAAGGGAAATAGGGAAGGGGAAGAGGGAGAATGGAAAGCTGGGGAAAATTTAAGTTCTGATAAAAAAAGCACATTAAATTCACAAAAGCTCAATCTAGAGAAACAACTTCTCTTTTCATATTCTTTACAAGAATACATATGTATAAAACATATTGTAATAAAATACAGTGACACAGTCTAGCTCTCTAAAATTCTAAACCCTACTTTAATGCATGATAATGTACCTAGCCATCAACTTTTCTAATATCCTAAATATCATAAATGCATACGATAATATTGTTTGGAAATAAATATTATTAACCCCTTATAAAAAAGGCATCAATTGAAAGTGGTCATTTAAACCTGGTAAACTGTTGGCTTTTGATTTATAGTGCTAGAATGTATTTATTTAAAATTGGTAACCAGGAAAGGCACACTGAGCCAAAACTCATTTCCAGGTGTGACCTGGGGAAGCAGGGAATACAATACACACAAGGGTTACAATAATCAGAGCAATTCTACAATAAAATACAAGTGTGGAATAAAACAAAGAGCAATTTAGGGAACTTGAAAGTGCATATTATAAAATGGGTCTTGAAAATCCTGTAACCTCATTGGTCAAAACATGTCACATGACAGTGTGTAAATCCTGCAACAGAAAACTGGTAAAGATCCTGGGTCAGTGAATGTTAACTCTCTTTGAACCTAATTCATTTTTATTTTAATTTTTAATAACAGATTCATTGTATAATTGCAATAATACACTTCAGGGCATGTGGAGTAGTAGAATTTACACACTTCTTGTGTGATTAAAGTCACTCGGCTGCGCCTTGTGACACAATACACAAAGAGTGTGCAAATCCCAAAACAACATATGCCCTCTCGTGCATTATTGCTTAAATAAACAATCTGTGCAAGTATCAAAAATATTTGTAGAAGCAGTATTGGCCAGTTGACTCCCTTCTGAGAAGTTCTCTATCTTGGTCTCCACCTCTGACCCTTAAATGTCTTTTCTCAATGCCCTGAAATGACAAGCGTTTGTCAATGCCTAATGTTTGCCACTGATATTGCTGTTGTACTGGTCTTGCTTGTACACATTTTTACTATACATTTATCCAGGATCGAGCAGATGAGCTGTACTTTTATTTTCAGTGGTGTACTGCTTTGACACATTGTTAGATTGTATTTACCCAGGATAGGGCAGCTGAGAGGCAATATCTACTTTTAAGTGGGCTCCCTCATTTTGACCCTAAATGCCCAATGACCTGATGTTATGATCAAGATGGGTGGAATTTTTAAAATCACATCCAAAAGGTGATTTCACTGTGTGACTGTGGAAACAAGTTTCGGAAGGGATTTGAAAACTGACGCCTGCCATAGGGCCAAAATCTGCAAAAAATAAAGTTATGCGTAAATTTTGGAACAATTAATTTCCTCATAACTTAGTTGGTTTTTCACATTTTTACCCCAGATTTTCAATATAATCTTTTTACGAAATTCAAAATCACACATGACCCCATAATACAGTATCATGGGCTGTATATGCAAATTACCACAAAATGTTATGCTGGTTCAACTTTAAGCAGGAATGCATGGTGCCAAAAGGCCTCTCACACAGTCTGCAAAAGGTGCCAACAGAAGACACAGCCATGTGTTTCGTCCTACCAGGACTCATCAGTGTGCCTCATCTGTATGACATCCCAGTGGAATGAAGCAGCTACACTAAGTTGGTGTATTGGGCTTGGGTTGTGGTGAGTCCAATAAAAATAAAAAACAAGCTAAAAGACAAAGACCTTAGTGCGTAAGCACTGAGGCAAGGGTTCATAGGTTCATAGGATTATACAAGTTCAAGGGAGGAGACCCATTGATGAACTTGCTGCCATTAACCCAATGGCAAAAACTGAAATTTTTTTATTTCCCATATGTTGGTCCAAATTATACTTAAACTGATCAATATCTAAACTGGCAACAACAGTGGGTGGCAAAGTGTTCCAAATAGGTGGGATTCTTTGAGTCAATGAAATTGTTTCTTTTTGTTGTATGATTAATATTGGTCTGAAGTTTTAAGTTATGTGATCTGGTATTTTTACCATTATTTGTAAACTACAAGCATAAAGTTTCGAGCAAGGCCCGGTCCCTAGAAGACCTGTAAATTAGACAAAGGTCACCCCTCAAGGCCCTATACTGGAGAGAACATAGCCTCAGATTTTTTTGTCTTTCCTCATAGGTATGATTGTGCAAATTATGAATATTCTTAGTTATTTTTCCTTGCGCTTGTTCTGTCGCAGTTTTATTACCTGCAGATGTTGGGCCACAGAAGGTGGAACATAAGGGAACAAATTACATCAGCTTTATGGCTTTTAATATGCTTATAAATACAAGCTGTAATTCTGGTGCACTATTTAATTGTTTTATTTATATCAGTATTGCATTTCATATCATTTGTGATAGTAATAACTAAATCAATTTCTGATTCCACTGTTTGTAATAAAGTATTATTTAAAATGTAATGGGCAAGTTTGTTATTTTTACCAAAGTGCTTAATCTTACATTTGCTGATATTAAATGTCATTTTGTGCTGGTTCGCCCATGAAGCTAAGTGATCTAAGTTTTTTTTCAGTTCCTTTATTGAATGTACATCATTAGTAATACAGTCAATCTTGCTATCATCGGCATACTTATTTATCCAAACCCCATTTGAAGTTTGCATGGTTGATATTAAGATGTTAAATAATATAGGCCCCAGGATCGATCCGTGTGGTACTCCACTTATAACCTCTGCAACTACAGAGGAAGAACCTTTAATTGTCACCATCTGATTCCTATCTTTCAACCATGAATCTACCAATTTGATGATACATGGGTCTAAGTTGACCCGAATAAGTTGTTGTCAAAGTATTGTATGTGATACAGTATCAAAAGCTTTTTCATAATCAAGATAGATTACGTCCACTGGTAGGCCGTTGTCTAACACATAGTTGACTGGCTAAAAAAAGTTTATTAAGTTATTCTGGCAAGATCTACCATGTGTGAAACCATATTGTGCTATATCAATGTTTTCAGTATTTAAAAAATGACACTTTATTTTACGTAATAGCAACCTTTCTATTAATTTTCCAGCACAGGAGGTGAGACTAATAGATCTGTAATTACTAGGACTTTGTTTACTTCCCTTTTTGTGAATAGTGATCACGATTGCAGATTTCCAATCCTTTGTTACAATGCCTTCACTGATCAAAGTATTAAACAGTTTTGTTAATATTTCAGATAGCTCAGATATCAGTTTTTTGAGAAAAATAGGAGGAATATTGTTTGGTCCAGCAGATGAATTAGTTTTAATAGATTTTATTGCAGTAATGATGTCCAAAGGGGTAAATGGTACAAATATATTGGTGCTATTAGGATTATCAAGGTGTAAATCCTCTTTAATTTTATAGACACTGCAGAAATAAGTGTTTAGTGCTTCGGCTATTTGCCATTCATTGGTAATAATTTCCTGATCAATTTGGAGAGGGCCAATTTTTGGTGAATTTCCTTTAATGGAACCAATATAATTGTAAAAGCTTTTTTATCATCTTTAGTTGTTGTAGCTAAATTCTGTTCTAATTTCTTTTTAGCATTTCTTATGGCTGATTTAATTAATTTGGCTTTTGTTTTAAATTTAAGCCATTTATCAGACGTTGGGTGTTTTTATATGTATTATATGCTCTTTTCTTTGATTTTATTAATCTTTTTATTTTTGTGTTTAGCCATAATGGAGCTTTTTTCTTACTATAATTATACTTTTTATAAGTTGGTACCCAATGATGGATACAAAAATCAAGTTTTTCCTAATTAGATCCCACATATTTTCAGTATCATGATCAATAAGGTCTGTTTCCCAGTCCCATGAGTTAAAGTATTTCTTTGTTTGGTCAAAATCAGTCTTATTAAAGTTTTTCTTGACAGTAATTCCTTTTGTTATGGTGTGATAACATTTCAAAGACCAAAATATTGTGTTATGATCATAGTCTCCTAGTGGCATTAACACTTTAGGTGAGGTACAACTATCTTTTATGTGTGAAACTATGAGCTCCAAGATTGCATTTGACCTCATAGGCTCCATAACTAATTGATCCAGATTCAACTGAAGAGTGGCATTTAGAAATCTATTATCCTGGGCACCTTTCCCTTGTAAGGATTTCCAACAGATGTTAGGCAAATTAAAATCACCCATTATAATTAAATCATCATTTGTCTTAAGATTTTCTAGAGTATTCATAAATACTTAATTTCCTGCATTATCTAAATTGGGTGGGCAGTAGCATAATCCAATGGTTAGCCAATCAACAGATGTTTTTATCTGAGCCCATATAATCTCTGCTTCTTTCCCTGATGCAGCTATATTATCGATTTCATGATGGCTGAAATTATCTTTAATATACAAGGCAACGCTGCCTCCCCTACCCCATGAGTGATTTTTACAAAAGGATGTATAACCCTGAATATCCTGACCTTCATTTTCCAACTTCCATTTACATACAAGAGGAAGAGTTTAGTGTTGCCTACAGCTCATACTGCTATCCTGACTTCCAGCCCCTAATATTTTTTTTAAATTCTAGTCTTCCAGCCCCTCAGTGGGGCTCTGTACTTACCTTTGGCCTTGAGTTAACCTGCCTCTTTCCATTGGTCACCAACTTTTTTTGTTCTAGGATTAATTGTCCTACATCCTTCTCTAGCCAAGGAGGCCACTTCTTGGCCTTTTCTCCTTAGTTTCTCCTTAGTGCTTACAGGAATGGAGACCTTTGTAGCTGTTTTGAGCCCCTGTTCAATGAATTCCACATGGTCTTTGTACTGCCAGTCTCAGGCCGTTGCTCCATACCCTTGGACAACAGATCATTCAACTTGTTAAAGTGTATCTTTATGCAGTTCCATATTCTGGTGGCTGAGGCATGTCTGTCACCAGAGTGAGGGTTATCTGGTTGTGGTCACTGCCTACCATTGGTTTCTTCAAATTTACCCTAGAGATAACCCCATCCTATCTTCTGCAAACAAGGTAAAGGGTGGCATCAACCTAATCCCTTGTTGGACATGCAACTCTAGGAAGAGGTCCTTGAAGCTGGACAAGAACTTTCTCCACCATGTTGATAGCGATCTCAAGATGCCAGTCTGTGCACAGGAGACTGACATCCTCCATGATCACCACTGCATCTTGCTGCTCTCATTATTTTTCCACCAGCTGGGCATCATGCTCTGCAGAGCAGTTTGGGGGCCTTTAGCACCCCGCGAAGATTCTTTTATCCTCCTTTTCCTCTAACTTGGGCCAGGTGGACTCTGTGACACTGTTTACTCCAGTTGATGTTGCCCTTGTTCTCCACAGTAACACTCTCCCTTACAAAGAGAGACTCATGCCTTCAGAATAGTCTGTACCCCTCTCTAAAGGTGATCCCATCATCTTCTTATGCCCACCAAATCCCAATGAGTGCCACTAAGTCCTTGCCTTTGCATTAAGCCCTTGAACACACCTATTTTTCTGGGTGTGTTCCTCACATTTAATGCATGCAGGTAAGGATAGGTTCTCCATACACCCCCCCGGTCTCCTCTCTAATGATCACCTGTTCTGCTGTCCTCCTTTCTGTGTTTTCCCTGCATCTGTCTACTGCTCTTGGTGATCCCCTGAACCATCCCCTTTCCTATATTCTAGTTTAAATCCCCACTGCTTACCCTCTCCTTTCTGCTGACCAGTACTGGACCATCCATGGCATATAGGAATATCTTGCTCCAGAAGGCCCTGCAGTTGGGCAGGAAAACAGAATCATGTTTCTTGCACCAGCCTCTTAGACACGCATTTACCTGCTTAATGATCTGCTGCTGCTCCTTATTAGTCCCAGGACTGTGAAAATCTTGGAAGATATCACACTGAATGCCTTTTCTCTAAATCACCTCTTCATGTCCTTGGGATTTGTGTTCCTTATGTTGTTCATGTCAGCAGTGACAACAGTGGTCCGTTTCTGTCCTCAGTTGTGTTGCTTGGCTCTGAAAAGCTCTTGTTTTACATGTACTCCAGGCAGGCAGACAGACTACCATGCCTGAGGTACCATCCTGGTCAGCAATGCCCTTTCCATCTCACCCACTTGCCTAACTATGGAGTCCTCAACTAACACATATCTGCACAACAATATGCGTTGAAAAAAGATTTTAAAAATAACAAATGTTTTCCCAAGAGACTTCATGTGTTATTTTTTTTGCCAGTAACTACTGTCTGGCAAATATGCATCAGTTCTCAAGGTGCATGTGAATTAAGCAAAAATATGTATTTTTTCTGGGCACTGCTATATGCGTTTTATTCCTGTGAAAGTCTGATCTAGAAAACTAGAGTGGCAGCAGCTTTCATTGTTGCCATGCTATATGGACTGCTAAATGCTGCAATAGTAATATTGCAAAAATCCTTTTATATACTGTATGATGTATGCTAACCTTTTCATGAAAAACAAACATTTGTCAATGATGAATGTTGATTGCGCTGGTGTGTTGAGCTCACTCACTGCCCCTCTGTCACTCGCTCAGCCTGTTTCCTCCCAGTGCTGCAGGCTGCTGTTTTGTACTGGGCTTCTGCCTGCATTGGCACCTTGTTCTGCCCACTAAGAAATCCACAGCTGTCTCGACAGAGCTGGGTTGAGGTGGCTCACTCCCCCTCTCTCACTCACTCATTCTGTTTCTCCTGGCACTGCAGGCTGCCCTTTTGTACTGGGCTCCTGCCTGTGCTGGCTCCTTTTTCTGCCCACAAAGAAATCCACAGCTGTCCCAACAGAGCTCCGTTGAGGGTGCCCACTCCCCCTGTGTCACTCACTCATTCTGTTTCTCTTGGCGCTGCAGCCTGCTCTTTTGTACTGGGCTCCTGGCTCTGTTGGCACCTTTTTCTGCCCACAAAGAAATCTGCAGAAGTCCTGACAATGCTCCGTTGAGCTCGCTCAGTCCCATTCTCTGATTCACTCATTCCGTTTCTGGTGGAGTTGCAGGCTGCCCCTTTCTATTGGGCTCCTGCCTGCGTTGCCGCCATTTGCAGCAGCTACAATACAGCTCCATTGAGCTCGCTCACTCCCCCTCTCTCACTCACTCACTTATTCTGGTTTTCCTGTCACTGCAGGCTGCCATTTTGTACTGGGCTCCTGCATGAATTGCTGCCTTTTTCTGCCCACAAACAAATCTGCAGCAGTCCCAACAGAGCTCCGTTGAGCTCACTCACTCCCCCTCCCTCACTCGCTCATTCTGTGTCTCCTGCTGCTGCAGACTGCCCTTTTGTACTGGGCTCCTGCCTGCATTGGTGGCTTGTTCTGGCCAGAAAGAAATCTGAAGCAGTCCCGACAAAGCTCCATTGAGCTCGCTCACTCCCCCTCTCTTACTCACTCATTCCGTTTCTGCCCGCGCTGCAAGCTGGCCTTTTGTACTGGGCTCCTACCTGCGTTGCCGCATTTTCTGCCCACAAAGAAATCTGCAGCAGTCACAATAGAGCTCCATTGAGCTTGCTCACTACCGCTTTGTCACTCACTCATTCTGTTTCTCTTGGCGCTGCAGGCTGTGCTTCTGTACGGGGCTGCTGGCTGCGGTGGCACCTTTGTCTGTCCACAAATAAAGCCACAGCTGTACTGAAAAAGCTCCATTGAGGTCACTCAGTCTCCCTCTGTCATGTGTTCATTCTGTTTGTCCTGGCGCTGCAAGTGGCCCTTTTGTACGGGGCTCCTGCCTACACTGATGTCGTTTTCTGGCAACAAAGAAATCTGCAGCAGTCCTGATAGAGCTCCGTTGAGCTCACTCAGTCCCCCTGTCTCACTCACTCATACTGTTTCTCCCACCATGGCAGGCTGGCCTTTTCTACTGGGCCCCTGCCTGCATTGACACCTTTTTCTGCCCACAAAGAAATACGCAGCAGTCCTGACAGCACTCTGGTGAGTTCGCTCACTCCCCCTCCCTCACTCAATCTCTCGTTCTGTTTATCCCACTGCTGCAGGCTGCCCTTTTGTACTGGCCTCTTGTGTTGGGGCCTTTTTTTGCCCACAAACAAATCTGGAACAGTCCCAACAGAGCTCAGCTGAGCTTGGTCACTTCCCCTTCTCACTCGTTCCATCGTAATCTATCCCAAACACTGATGTCCCACAGTGACCGGGCTATTTTCCGTCAGGAGTGCAAAAATATTTTAGCCAGGATGTGAAAAATGACAGCTGTATTGTCCATAAGGAGGTGTGAAAGAATACCACTATTGAAAATGTGGTGTGAAAATATTACAAATTTGTGAAGTTACAAGGGTACGTGGAAACAGTTGAACACACGCTTGTAACACAGTCATGTTATGGAGTTTTGTCACCAAATTTCCAACATAGGGATTTTACGACCTCTGCTCATGAACAGTGCCACTGTCATTTTCTTTATCTGTCTTGAACACTGATTTCCCACAGTGACCGCGTAATTCTATGCTGCAACTGTGAAACCACGTTTCACTCAGGATATGAAAAATGACTGCTGTACTGCTCATATGGAGGTGTGAAAAATTGACATTGTTGAAAATGTGGCATGACAATATTAAGAATCTGCAAAGTTACAAGGGTGTATGGAAAGTGTGCAATGCAACTCATCTGATGGGCTATCATCACCAAATTTTCAACATAGGCATTTTAGGACCTCTGCTCATGAACAGTATCACTGTCATTTTATTACTTTGTCCTGGACAGTGATTTCCCACAGTGACTGCTCTATTCTGCGTCAGAACTGCGAAAACACATTTCTGCTAGGATGGGGAAAATGACAGCTATACTGTTCATAAGTAGGTATGGGAAAATGGCAATTTTGAAAATCTGGAGTGAAAATATTATACATTCGCGAAGTTACGAAAGTGCATGCAAACTGCGCAATGCACGCTTCTAACACAGTCATTTTATGGAGTATCGTTACCAAATTTTCAACATAGCCATTTCAGGACCTCTACTCATGAACAGTGTCACTGTCATTTTCTTAATCAGTCCTGAACACTGATTGCCAACAGCGACCACGCTATTCTGCGCCGGAAGTGTGAAAACACATTTCTGCCAGGATGAGAACAATGACAGCTATACTGCTCACAAGGAGGTGTGACAAAATGCCAATGTTGAAAATCTGGCATCAAAATATTGCAAATTCACGAAGTTACGCGCGTGCGTAACAACTGCACAGTGCAAGCTCATAAAACAGTCAGTTTTGGGATTTTTTCCAACAAATTTGCAACATAGGCTTTTTGAGAACCCACCTCATGAATACTGGCACTGTCATTTCATTAATCAGCCCCCAAAGGTGATTCCGCGCAGTGACCGCAAAATCACCTTTCGGGGCTGATTAATGCCATGACAGTTCAAGTATTCATGAGGAGGGGTCCCAAAAACCCCATGTTGAAAATTTGGTGAAAAAAGTTCCTCCAAATGCCCAAGATATGCACTACAGTTGAAAAAACCCTATTTATTACATTGTACAGCTTACCAGCATTTCCTCAGTTTGCGGTCGGCTTTGAAGAGTGCAGACGTATTCACTGAAGATCATCGCGCCAAGCTATGGAGGTAAGTATGGCGTGAGGGGAGATGTGGGGAGGCAAGGTGCACAGTGGGTGAGTGCAGGTGGTGGGTGGTCAGCACGGAGACTATGAGTTACTGTTTTCTGCTTTTCAGGGAAAAAAAGTAAAAGACTTCATGGGACAGTTTTTCCTTTTACAGGGGCATGTGGCATGCTGGGGTGGGCTCCCAGCATCAGCTGATCTTTTCTTTTGAGGGGGCCAGCAATAGCTGACGAAGGATTGGGGACCCCATCACACACAAAGGGGGGAGCTATTATGCCAATGGGGACGGCACCCGCCGGGCAGGAATAACAGCGTGTGGGGGGCACCAATGGCTTTCTGTTGGTGGGGCAGCAATAGCTGACGAAGGATTGGGCACCCCCCTCGGCACACAAAGGGGGGGCTTCATTATGCCGACAGGGATTGAGCACCCCGTTGGCAGAAAATGAAAGCGCGGGGGGTGACAGAATGCTGACAAGGACTGGGCTCCCCCGTTGGCAAAATGAACAGGGGGGCACTGAAGCCGATGGGAATTAGGGCCCCCTTTGGCACATAAACATGGTGGGGGGGTTATATTGTTTGTGAACAAGGCAGCAACCTGCTGCCATGTTCACAAACACTATCAGGCTTGCTCGATCCACCCTGCAATGATGGATCACTTCCTCATTGCAGCGGATGGCTGACACTGCAATAATGAGGCAGCCCCTAATTGCAGTGGCTGATTTGTCACAAGTTGGTGTGAACGCTCCAAACTTGTGTCACCAGTAGCCTGCAACTGCATTGGGGGAAGTGGGACAAGCCTTTACAGGCTGTGGGGTCATTGGCCACAACAGTAACGTGCCTCCACAGCCTGCTTCTCAGCAAGTTATGCCAATATGTTTCTTGTGCTGCGCACAATCAACATAAAAATGAGACCAGTCCAGTGCCTTGGTGACATCCTATCAGCTGGAAAACCAATGTTTGTGAGTGGACATGGGTTAATCTCCTTTGGTCTGACAGTGTGCCAAGCATTTGAGGCAGTGTCATCTAGTGATTTCAGCAAAGGCTTGGACTAGAAGAGACCCATGTTCAAATACCACCAGGGTCAGCGGCTTACTGTGTAACCTGATCTTTGCATCTGGAAAACTGTGTCCAGTTTTAGAACCCTCATGTAAAGAACAATGAGAAATATAGTGGCTACAGAAAAGGGCAGCAAAAATTATGTAATGACAGCAGGGGAGAAATTACCAGAAGACTCTAGAAAGCCTTAATATGTACCCATTAGAGATGAGAGGGAGAAACAGCATGATAGAGCATGGCAGAGACTTCATATTCATGTTGTATATAGAGAACTACATAGAGAATAATGGATAGGCACATGTGTGCTATGAATTTTTGTTTTCACACCCGACGTGTGTGGTGACCCATAAACCTTGAGAGCAAAGCTCGAGAGGTTTATGTGGTCATCACACATCGAGGGTGTGAAAAAAAATTCACGAACACACACTTGACTATACATTATTTTTTACAATTACTGGTATAATGAGTTAGTCCCCTTGGTCGGTGTACCTACAGACACAGACATGACTATACATTAACTTTTATAATTACTGGTGCAATGAGTTAGTCCCCATGGTCAGTGTACGTATACACACACACACACACACACACACACACACACACACACACACACACAGACACTCACACACCTTCCCTTTCTACCTTGCTCTCTCAAACTGACTTTTTTAAACTGAAAGCCACGGCTCTTACTGGTGTCCGTCCTGGACTGAACTCAGAGTCAGTAACTTGGCATCTCTCAATCCAGAGATACAGTGGGTTCAACCAGATATTTGTTTTGTATAGAAATGCAGGATCAACCAGACACAGAATACAAAAATCAAATAAAGCTGAGGAGGACAGTAAACAAAAGCAGCTCATTGGTAAGTGGAGAACCGAGCCACCATTATTGAAATACTGTTCAGCTCTCCCACAAGCAGAGCATGAGCCAATGGAGTGGTGCGATATGCTTGCGTGACACCCAAAGGACACTGGAGGTGAAAAAAGTTTAGGTGAATGCCATAATAACTCACTTTCGGGTTATTATGATGTTCTGGAGATCATAGTAAACAGGTTGATAAAGGGTCACCAGTAATTATAACATGATAGACATCAGTAAGTTATTCAGACCTAAGACAAACACCAGACTGACAGGAGTAAAGTTTAGAAAAGACATAAGGAAGTATTTATTTACTGAGAGGGTAGTAAACCAGTGTAGCCTATGGCCCAAGGAGGACAATGGGGAATAATAAAAACTGCCATCACAGAGGTAACAAGCCTTTGTGTGAAGCAAATAAACAAAACAAAATGATGTAAGAAACCATTATGGTTCTCAAAGGAAGTGGCAGTGAAGGTTCAAGAGAAAAAGAAAGCATTTAGGAAGTACAAGGAATCACAGAAGGAGCAGGACAGAGAACTGTATCAGTTTAAGCTAAAGGAAGCTGGGAAGGCAGTCAGAACAGCAAAGGCCCAAACCGAGGAAAAGATTGCCAACTCAGTTAAGAAGGGGGATAAAACCTTTTATAGGTACATCAGGGCAAAAGAAAGACCAAGGGAGGGATAGTGAGGCTTAATGAAGGGGAGGGAGGGTGGGCAGAGGGTGATCTCGAAAGGCACAGATACTAAACAAATATTTTTGCTCAGTATTTACAAATGAAGAGGGAGAGGTACCTAAAACAAACAGTAGAAACACTCTGGATACAGAAGTTGATACCAGCCCATTTACAGAAGAAAGGGTTATGAAATAACTCTTAAAACTGAAGTTGGACAAAGCAAAGGGGCCTGATGGGATTCATCCCAGAATTCTAAAAGAACTAAGGGTAGAACTAGTGACACCACTGACTACCCTTTTTAACAAATCATGGGAGGATGGGGTGGTACCCAAGGACTGGAGGAGAGCAGATGTGATTCTCCTTCACAAAAGTGGGAGCAAGGCAGAAGCAGGAAACTACAGACCTGTTAGTTTAACCTCAGTGATAGGGAAATGATGGAATCACTTTGAAGGAAAGAACTGTCGAGTATCTAGAGGCCAGAGGGCACAGGACCCAAGGCAGCATGGATTCACAGTGGGAAGGTCATGCCAGATGAATCTGATAGATTTTTTGACTGGGTGACCAAAGTAGTAGATCAGGGGAGGGCTGTGGACATGGCCTACCTAGACTTTAGCAAGGCATTTGACACAGTCCCACACAAAGATTAATATACAAGTTAGCCAGCCTGGAGTGGGTCCCAAGATGACAGCCTGGGTAAAGAATTGGCTGGAGAATAGGACACAGAGAGTAATAGTAAACGGAGTCCACTCTGAAGAAAGGGGGGTTACTAGTGAGGTACCAACAGGGTTCAGTATTAGACGGTCCTCTTCAATGTCTTTATAGCTTACATTGCAGAGGGACTGAAGGAAACATATGGCTCTTTGCAGATGACACAAAGATCTGCAACAGAGTTGATGCACAAGGTGGGTGGAAAGGATGAGAAGGGACTTGGCAAGGTTAGAGGAATGGTCAAATGTATGGCAGCTTAGATTCAGTGCTAAGAAGTGCAAGGTAATGCACCTGGGAAACAAAAACCCAGGGGAAGAGTACGCAATGGGGGGTGAGATACTAACAACAACAAAAATGGAAAGGGACATGGGGGTAGTCATATCAGATGACCTAAAGGTGGGCAAGCAATGTGAGAGGGCAGCAAGGAGGGCTGGGGGGATACTGGGATGCATAGGGAGAGGCATCACCAGTAGAAACAGGAAGCTGTTATCTCTCTGTACAGACAGCTGGCGAGACCCCATCTGGAGTACTGCATGCAGTTCTGGAGACCCAGTCTCCACAAAGACATAGACAGGATGGAAGCTGTCCAGAGGAGGGCAACTAAAATGGTGCAGGGTCTGCACCAGAAGACATATGAAGACAGACTTAAGGCGCTTAATATGTATAGCCTTGAGGAAAGGAGGGAGAGGGGGGACATGATAGAAACTTTCAAGTACCTCAAGGGAATCGACAAAGTCCAAGAGGGTACCATCTTTTAAAAAAAAGAGGTGTGCAAGAACATGGGGGCACAATTTGAAGATGGGGGTGGCTCAGAGGTAATTTAAGGAAGTATGTTTTCACAGAGAGGGTTGTGGATCCATGGAACGGCCTTCCGGAGGAGGTTGTGGAGTCAAAAACAGTGGTGGGATTGAAGCATGCATGGGACAGTCATAAGGCAATTCTAGGGGGTGGCGGTAGGAAGAAGTAGGCTGCTGGTTAACTAGGATCTGCAGCTTATCCATTAGGTAGGGAAATAGGCAGACTGGGTGGACCAAGTGGTCCTTATCTGCCGTCAAATTCTATGTTTCTATGTTTCTATTAAGTTAGGGAAAATTGAGTGAATTAGTAAGGACTGAGTGGCGTAATGGGTTTAGAGAGGGTTTTTTCTTTGGGAGCTTAAAATGGAGTTAGGAAACCTTTTTACGCATATTTTTTTCTGCTTCATCCAGTGCCTAAGATATCGTACTGGATGATTATTGTAAAACCTAGAGGTTTGATGAATTTGCCAGTTCTCTTACCTGCCTGGAGTGTTGGTGTATGACTGGAGGAGACTCGGGGAGCAAGGGAGGAGATTCAGAGTGGAGATTTGATGTCCTGAAGGAAGGAACTACAGCAGCGGGCTCATGGAGAATCAGACTGTGCACAAGCTGTTTGGTAGTTGGACTGAAACAGAGTGGTACCGACCTCTGTTATGGAAGAGCTGTGAGTGGGGAAGTCCTTTAGTCTCTAGCTTGAAGAATTTGGAATACCTGGGGATTCTATGGAGAGTAGGAGTCTCCTTGTGGCTGAATCCAAGTAGAATCAGCATCGCTGCTGTGGAAAACTGTGAGTAGCAAGGATTGTGAGCAGAGATTCCCTTGCCCTACCTGGGGGGGTGGCCTTCGAGTTTCAGCCGAGTCAGGCAGGAAGCTTGGGCTCATGGACTGCTGGAAGGTGGGCAGGGGCTGATGTGTTTCCTAAGAGGCCTGGGGAGGTCAACTATTTGGTTGGCTTAGGCTGGGGGCTGTAGTCGCGGGCTTGGTGGGTGAGAAGATGGCTACCCCTCGGGTTTGTGTTGGGGGGTCTTTTGCTTGAAACAATCTTGTTTAGCACTCCAATCACTATCTGTACCTGTCTTGACAGCCCTCCGATCACTATCTGTACCTGCCTTGACAGCTGTGGAGGCAGCTGTGGGGGGGGTGGTTAAGTACATACCGGTGTGGTGTGGAATCATCTTTTAAACTGGAAGTTTCGGGAGGGATCTGTGTACTGGACTTGGATCTGTGAAGGATTCTCTTTGGAGTCAGGACTGGTTTGGGTGAGCTGAATTTGTTTTGACTTTATGTTGTGCATCTTAGGATGGGATTCTTGCATTGAAAAAAGTGAGAATTGGAACTGACTGTCCTTATGTTCTACTGGATATGTATTGGCAGTGAGAGTGCCTTACAAAATATTTTTTCTTCTCCATTAAGCTCTGGTTGTTTGGTCAGATTAAACTGAGAGTTGAATCTGGCCTTCCTCTCTGGTCATGTCTTAAGAGGTGGGAGCTCTTCAGACCAAAATAATTCAAAAACTTGAGACTTATTTGACTGTGATTGTTTCCTAACTCGGACTTTTATATTCTGCTGCTAAACTGTTATATAGGGTATTGTATTTGTTTAGTTTTTGTGGACGTTTGTTAGAGTATTTGATTATTGTATGTTTGGGTGTGGGTTAAATTTGTATTTTGGGATCGTTTACTTGCTGGTATTTGCTTAGTGTGGTAAATATGTGTTGGGAAGGCACAAGGATGGTCGGGTATTATTCCCCCTTCAGGCTCAGGGACCTCTGTCCTTTTTTCTGTCCTCCCCTATCGCCAGAGGTGTACAGACAGTGTAGGGCTCTGGGGATTGTTAGAAAAAGGAGGAGGATGAGGGTTGGGCCTGGAGAGGGAATGGAAAGGAGTGGGCAGATAGGGATAGTGGGGACAAGGAGATGCGCTTGGCTGAAATGGGTCCAGGAAAGGGGTCCTCCCTGTCTGGTTCCCACACCCAAGGGTTCTGCTTGTAGTCGGCAGGTAGCACAGTCATCCTTGGATTCTCATCCTATTTGGGTGGTGTTATGCAATGCCAGGTCTATTAAAACCAAAACTGCTACTGCATTATAGCGTATTTTGTTGGAACATCTGACCTGGCGTGCATCATTGAGACCTGGCTGGATGAGAATGCTGGCCCTGTTTTGGCATCAGCAATTCCAGCGGGGTACTTGATGATACACCGCCCTAGGATGGATCATAGGGGTGGGGGTGTTGCTATCTGTTTTAGATCGGAACTGGGCCTAGTGAAGGTACCACTGGGAACTACCGACTCCTTTGAATGTATCATGGGCGAGGGTGTGAGGTGCAGGATACTTCTCATTTACTGTCCACCAGGTGATGGGAATGTTTTCCTGTGGGAAGTCACAGACTTCATTGTTGACCTGACATTGGGATCCCCCAGATGGTTGGTTCTCAGGGATTTCAATGCCTGGGTCGACGATGAACTCTCGCAGTTTGGTCTGGACTTCTGCCAGTTAATGATTTCACTGGGCTTCACACAGGTTATTTCCTCCTCAGCCCATATTGGTGGTCATTCATTGGACTTGGTGTTTGTACTGGGGGTGGAGATATACGATTTGGTGGTGGAACCAGTTGGGTGGTCTGACCATCACTTCATTGGGTTCAGTTTTGAGGCCACCCCTAGTTGGCCAGCCCCTATGGAGATGGTCTGGTACTGTCCTTTGAGGGGTGTTTCCCCAGATGACCTGATGGCGGTACTGGACCTATCGGGTTTACCGAGTGATTGCATGGACCCAGGGGACTTGGTACTTGCCTATAATAAGACGGTAGTAGGGGCCCTGGATTCCATTGCTCCTGTTCGTGTTTGTCCCCTCACTCTTTGCCCCAGGTCTCCTTGGTTTGATGAGACTCTGAGGGAGTTGAGGAGAGTCGGACGAAGGTTAGAGAGGTGCTGGCGGAAATTGGGCCTAGACTGTGACAAACTTAGTTTGATGGACCATTACATGATTTATCAATCAGCAATCTCTTGCACTGTAAGAAGGCAGAATTCCTGTCCAGAGAGATTGCTGCTGCACAGAATAGACCAGCTCAGCTTTTCCAGACTGTGGACAGACTGTGCAATCCAATCTGTCTTCAGCACAGAACAGCCTTTTCTCAAGAATGATGTGAGGAGTTTGCTCAGTTCTTTTCAGATAAGGTTGCCACAATCAGGTCTGATATCCACTTGACCCTCCCTAATGGGAGCTGTGATGGTCGGTAGGAGATGTCGGACACACATTTTGTTTGGTCTGACTTCAGCCTTCCTACAATCAGTGACATTGTGATGGTCATCGAGTCATTGGGTCCGACCAACTGTGGTTTGGACCCAGGCCCCACATGTCTCCTAGTGGGCTATGTGGATAAAGTCGGTCCGGTCCTTGCTGAGATAGTCTGGAGGTCTTTGGAAAGGGTTTTTTTTCCCAAATCCTCTGAAGGAGGCTGTGGTTCAGCCCCTTCTTAAGAAGTCCTCCTTGGACCCGTATTGTCTGGCTGACTACAGACCTGTCTCTAACGTGCCCTTTGTGGGCAAGGTTATTGAGAAGGTGGTCACGTTGCAGCTGGATGATCATTTGACCAGCCACAATGTCTATGATTCTCTCCAGTCCAGATGTAGGAAGAGACATAGTACCGAGACAGCTCTTGTCCGGGTACTAAATGACCTCCTAATAACGAGAGAGCTTAGGGCTCGTTCCATCTAGGTCCTTCTTGATTTCTCTGCAGCATTTGACACCATGGACCATGGTGTGCTATTGGAGCACTTGCAGTTTATCTGTGGGCTGTCTGGTACAGTCCTCAGTTGGTTTCAATCTTTCTTCGAGGGTAGGACTCAGAGGGTGGTGTCTAGGATTTTTTCCTCGGCATCATTCTCCCTATCCTGTGGTATGCTACAGGGCTCCATTTTGGCTCCGATGTTGTTTGCGGTGTACATGCTGCCGTTGGGAGTGATTATTAGGTGGTACGGTTTGAGTTTTCACTGCTATACAGAGGATACTCAACTGTACATGTCCTTTGTGCCTGGCCAAGATGCTGCCTTTTCGGTCTTTAACAACTGTCTAGCTGAAATCCAGGACTGAATGAATGTGAGTTGGCTACGGTTGAATCCAGAGAAAACTGAGGTGTTGGTTGTGGACCCAGGTCACTGGGAGGTGGGTTTGTTGGCGAGATCACCCTCGGGTTTATGGCTTGGGGGGTGTTCAGCTAACTACCTCAGACCTGTTTGGCATTGCTCTCTGTCTCCATCTCTCTTTACTGGAGCAGTGTTTGGAAATGTAAGAAGTGGAATGGGGCAGGGGATTTGAGCTGAAAGTCTGACTGGGATTTCCTTTGACTGCATCAGGGTCAGAAGGGATCTGTTATTCTGCATGTCCTGTTCTATTTTCCTTTTTTTACAACAAACACTGCGCATGCCAAGGTCTCAGGTGGTAGACTTGATCCTGAGACTGTTGAGGAGTCACAGTGACTGCAGGGCAGGATGAAACTGCACTTAAAACTATGTGTGGGTGCTTGCCTGTGCTATCAGGATGTGCTGCAGATATTTTGGTTCCTCGGGAGGGGCATTGGGCTTGGCATGTTTCATAGAGCTCCACCGCCTGCAACCTTCCCCCACGTGACAGTACAGTAAAATGTCTTGTCTCCTCACTTTTCCTCATCGAAACATAGAAATTGTTAGTAGATCAGGGCTGCTAGGCCCATCCAGTCTGCCCATAGGCCCTATACATGTATGCATCCACTCACCCTAAGTGGTCAATGGCTTTTTATCACTCCCTTCCTGTGCAAGATTTCTCTGTGTTTGTTCCAGGCATGTTTAAACCCCTCCACTGTGCTTGCCCCCTACCACCTCTTGTGGCAGACTATTCCAAGCATTCACCACCCTCTCCTTATAGAAAAACTTCCTCAAGTTACCTTTTAATTGCCCCCCCCCTCCAATTTCATATTGTGCCCCCTTGTTCTGGTATCTTTTCTACATTGGAAAAGATCTCCCAGCTGCACCTTGTTTATGCCCTTGAGGTACTTAAAAGTTTCTATTATGTCACACCTTTCTCTCCTCTCCTCTCCTCCAGTGAGTACATATTGAGGTCTTTTAGTATCTCTTCATATGTTTTGTGGTGCAAACCATGCACCATCTTTGTCACCCTTCTCTGGACAGCCTCCACCATGTTTATATCCTTATGCGTGTGTGGTCTCCAGTACTGCACAGAGTACTCCAGGTGAGACCTCACTAGTGTTCTATACAATGGCATCACCACTTCCTGCCTCCTACTAGTAAAACCTCTGCCTATGCACCTGAGCATGCCCCTGGCACTCCCTGCAGCCTTTACAGACTGCTTTGATACCTTCAGGTCATCAGATATGATAATCCCTAGGTCCCTCTCCTCTTTGGTGATGGTCAGCACCTCCTCCTTATCCTGTAGGTCTCCCAAGGGTTCCCCCTACCCAGGTGCATTATCTTGCACATTTTTGCATTAAACCTCAGTTGCCACACCTCTGACCATCTTTCAAGCTTCTCCATTTCCCTTCATTATCTGCACCCCTTCTGGCATATCCACCCTGTTGCAGATCTTGGTGTCATCTGCAAATAGTCAGCCTTTTCCTTTCAACCCCTCTGCAATGTCACTAATGAAGACATTGAACAGGACTGGTTCTAGTACTGATCCTGACTTTGCCTGGATTTTATGGTTGGATTATATTTTAATTTTATTACAAATTCGATTTATTTATATAACTCCTTGCCATGTGAGAGGTGGTATTGGGAGATTATTACATAACATTTTAACAGTGCTGCATGTGAGAGGTGCTACACTGTTTAAAACACAAGTTTGTTTAATAATTGATTAGTTATTTTATTGTGTTTTAAATTATTGTATTTTATTCTATTTTTGCATTTGTATTTGAGCTGGGGTTTATTTTGGTTTATGTTAGTTTATTTTGTTTTATCTTCCCTCAGTGAGAGAGGAGGAGAGTGTGTTATTGAGTGTGTTATTTATAGGTTTGATATTCTTAGGTTTTTATTTTTATTTAAGTAATGACGGTTGGGCATTATTCCCCACTAGGCTTGAGAGACTCGTCCATTCAGTGCCCACCATTGTCATCTGACACCTATTTTGGAGTGTTTGAGCATTGAGCATTTTGAAGGGCGAAGGTGGAAAGCTGGGCCTTGTGGGGGACAGGAGAGGGAGGACGGATTGAGGTTCTAGGGTCCAGAAGACATCCTGGGGTGAAATGGGGTCAGGATGAGGTTGCTCTTATCTTGTCCCCATACCCAAGAGTCCCAAGATTTTGGACAGGTACCGAGGTCTTCCCGATATCTCATCCTGCCTTGGCGGTGTTGTGCAATGCCAGATCTATAAAAAACAAGACAGCTATTATAGCTGATCTTGTTGGGTCATCTGATCTGACTTGCATCACTGAGACCTGGCTGGATGAAAATCCTGGCCCTATATTGGCCTTGGCAACTCCAGTCGGGTTTCGTGATATACCGCCCAAGGCTGGATCTGAAGGAGGTGGCCATTATGCTTGCAAATCTGAACTGGGCCTTGTGGATGTGCTATTGGGGAACACCAGATCTTTTGAATATATCCTGGGTGAGGGTGCAGGTTGTGGGATTCTCCTGGTCTACCGTCCACCAGGTGAGCGGAGGCGAATTCCTACAGGAGATTGCAGACTTCATTGTCGACCTGGTGTTGAAGTTTCCCAGATTAATACTTCTGGGCGACTTCAATGCCTGGGTCGACGATGAACTCTCTCATTTGGTCAAAATTCCTCCAGTTGATGAATACACTGGGCCTGACAGGTGGTTACCACCTCTACCCATATGGGGGCATTCATTGGATCTGGTCTTTCTTGGTATGGAGATCACTGATTTGGGGTGGAACCAATCAGTTGGTCGGATCATTACACCATGAGGTTCAGTTTCAGGGCCCCTCATAGGTCTGCCCCATGGAGATGGTCCAATACCGCTTTAAGGTATCGGCCGATGACCTAATGGCGGTGCTGGATCTATCGAGTTTGTCGGGTGAATGCATGAGTCCAGATGATCTTGTCTCTGCCTATAATGAGGCTGTGAGAGATGCTCTGGACAAAATTACTCCTAGTTAGGTGTTGACCTCTCTGCATCCGTTCAAGGGGCCATGGTTTGATGGCTCGCTCAGAAGGAATTGGGTGAGTAGGCCGAGAAATGAAGAGCCTGGCGGAAATCGGGCCTTGATGCTGACAAGCTTAGATTGCTAGCCCATTATGAAGGCTACCAATCAGAAATCACTCGTAAGAAGGCAGAATTTCTGTCCAGAGAGATTTCTGCTGCAAGGAATCGACCGGCTCAGCTTTTCCAGACTGTGGACAGACTGTGCAATCCAGTCTGTCGTCAGCCTAGAGAAGCTTTTTCTCAGCTTAGATGTGAGGAGTTCGCTCGCTTTCTTGCAGATAAGGTTGCCAGCATCAGGTCCGGTATTGGTCCGGCCTCTCCTTCGGGGGATTGTGGTGGACGACTGGTGGTATCTAATCCTCGGCCTGTTTGGTTGGATTTTCACCGCACGGAATTCATGGGCATTGTGAAGATCATCCAAACAATGCGACCAATTAGTTGTAGTTTGGATCTGGGTCCTACACCACTGTTACTAGGTTGTGTAGAAGTTATCTACCCTATCCTTGCTGACATTGTCTGGAAATCCTTGGAGATGGGGGGTTTTCCTGATCCCCTTAAGGAGGCGGTAATTTGACCACTCCTTAAAAAATCCTGCTTGGACCCAGACTGTCTAGCTAACTACCAGCCTATCTCTAACCTGCCATTTGTTGGTAAGGTTATTGAAAAGGCAGTTGCATTGCAAGTGGATGATCATCTCACCTCTCATAATGTCTATGATACTCTCCAGTCTGGCTTCAGGAAAAGGCACAGTACTGAGACTGCCCTTGTTCGGGTATTGAGCGACCTCCTAATGGCTAGAGATCGAAGGCTTGTACCATCTTGGTCCTTCTTGATCTTTCTGCATTTGACACTGTAGACCATGGGGTGCTATTGGGCGACTGTGGGTCTTTTGGGGCTGTCTGGTACAGTCCACAAGTGGTTTCATTCTTACCTCACTGGTAGGTCTCAGAGAGTTGTCACTGGAATTTATTCCTCTGGCGTTTTCTCCCTACCATGTGAGTACCACAGAGCTCCATTTTAGCTCCCATGTTGTTTGCAGTGTATATGCTGCCATTGGGAGAAATCATCAGGAGATACAGTTTGAGTTTTCACTGCTATGCAGATGATACTCAGCTGTATATGTCCTTTCTCCCGATCAGAGTGATGCACTCTCTGTACTTAATAACTGCCTGGATGAGATCAGAACTTGGATGAGTTGAGCTGGTTAAACAACCGGATAAGACCGAGGTATTGATTGTGGATTCAGGTCATCCTGGGGGGACTAGGTGTTGAAAGTCACTTAGTTACTTGGTGGTGTACCGCCTTCTAGTTCTTCACAGGTTCAAATTGAGCTTTATTTTTTGATGACGGTCTGACCTTAAAATCACAAGTGTCAGCTGTTGTCAAATCCTCTTTACCATCTGAGGAATATCGCCCGGTGAAACATCTGATTCCCCAGGAGGACCTTCCAACTTTGGTCACCTGTTACCACCCGTCTGGACCTGCAATTCCCTCTACCTAGGGCTACCAGGGGTTGATATCCGCCACCTTCAGCTGGTGCAGAACGCTGCAGCCAGGCTTTTGACTGGGACTTTAAGAACCAGTCATATTACGCCTGTGCTTCGCGAACTGCACTGGCTGCCTGTTCGGTGGTGGATTATCTTTAAGGTTGGTTTACTAACCTTTAAAGCCCTACATGATCAGGGACCCGGTTACCTGAAAGATCTTCTGGTTCCCTATTGCCCCCTCCGTCCTCTCCGCTCTGCCAGTGAGGGATTGCTAGAGATTCCCAGGGTTCGTTTGAAGTTATCGGGATCTCGTGCTTTTGCCTTTTCGGCTCCAACCCTGTGGAATTCTCTACCTCGCTGGTTAAGAGAATGCCCGACCGTTGACAGTTTTAAAATTGCTTTAAAAACACATCTTTTTACTTTGGCTTATTCTTTATAGTTATGGTTGTCGATGTTTGGATTTTCTGTCTTTGTTTTATTTATTGTTGTACAGCGCCTTGAATTTGAAAGGCGCATTATAAATAAATTTGACTTGACTTGACTTGACTTGTGGCACTCTGCTGGTCACCCCTCTCTCCCCAGATTGGATCCTATTTACCACCACCTTCTGCATTCTGTCTGTCAGCCAGTTTCTAACCCACTGTATCACCTTATGCCCCATGCCCAGACTACTCATCTTGTTTTCCAGCCTTCTGTGTGGGACAATATCAAAGGCTTTGCTGAAATTCAGGTAGATGATGTCTGCAGCCCCTCCATGATTCACTTCCCTAGTCACTCAATCAAAAAAATCTATCGGGTTCATTTGACAAGACCTTCCTGTTGTGAATCCATGCTGCCTCAGATCCTGGGCACCAGTGGATTCCAGGTGTGACACTATCCATGATGTTAGCACCCTTTGCAAACTGTGTGAGAGGCCTTTTGGCACCATGCAAGTCTGCTTAAAGTTGAACCAGCATAACATTCTGTGGTGATTTGCATATGCAGCCCATGATGCTTTGCATTGTGTGGGCATGTGTGATTTTGTATTTTCTTGAAACTTGGCTTCCCAGCCAAATGCCCTTTGAGGTAACCCTTGCCTCAGTGTTTGCGCACAGAGGTTCTTTGTCATATATATATATATATATATATATATATATACATATATATACACACACACACACACATATATATATATATATAGGTTCATAGGTCCATAGGATAGTACAAGTTCTGAAGGCCAAAGGCCTATAATGAACTTGCCACTGTTTTGGACTCTAACGGTGAAAAGAGTATTTCCTATCTCCCGTATATTGATTTAATCTAGTTTTGAATTGTTCAATGTTCTCACTTGTGACAAAAGTAGATGGTAAAGAGTTCCATATAGATGGACCTCTTTGTGTAAAATAGTTACACCTTTTTGCAGTTTTATTTGCTGAACCATTTATTTAGTTTTAAGTTATGTGATCTAGTATTCTTAATAACCGTGTGCCTTTCAAGACAGATTGTTTCAAGTGTAGTGGCATTTTGAATGGCCTTATAGGTCAAACAAAGGTCTCCCCTAAGAGCCCTGTACTCCATAGTGTATCAGCCCAGTTTCTTTAGTCTGTCCTCATAATCCAGATTAGCCATATTTTTGACTTTCCTGGTAGCCTTTCTCTAAACTTTCTCAACCAAGATCTTCCCACCAACTGAGGTTGGGGCACAGAATGGAGCACAGTATTCTAAGTGAGGTCTAATGAGGCTTGAGTACAATGGAATTCTGACCTCAGGTTTCCTACTTTTAACATGTTTAAGGTTACATCCTAGTATGCTATGGCACTTCTTGATAGTTTTGTTTGTATGCATGTCTAATTTGAAGTTATCAGTAATGATGATGCCTAGATCCTTTTCACTTGTTGTAACCTGTAATTTTATATTGTTCAGTGTGTAGCTGGCTTTAGTGTTATTTTTACCAAGGTGCATTACTTTGCATTTAGACTCATTGAACATCATTTTATTTGCTGAGGCCCAGTTGGCCAAAATATCTAGATTTTCTTGTAGTTGGGCAACCGACTGCCAGTCATTAACTATGCACCCTATTTTGCAGTCGCCTGCATTCTTATTGATTCAAGCACTATTTGTAGTATGCATAGTAGAGACCAGTATGCTAAATAATGTAAGTCCCAAAACAGAGCCTTGTGGGACGCCACTTGTCATTACCCCAAGTAGAGATAAGGCCTCTAATGGCTACCCTGTGCTGCCTGTCTTTGAGCTAGGACACTACCCACTTTATGATATTTTGATGTAGCTTAATTCTAACTAGCTGCTCAATTAGTACTTTATGGGACAAAGTATTGAACTCTTTTGCGTAATCTAGAAATATATTATATCAACAGGCATACCCATTTCAAGTGCCTTACTAACTGGCTCAAAGACATTTATAAGATTAGTGAGACAAGATCTTCCTGGAGTAAAGCCGTGCTGTGATGTGTCTACAAGCCCAATGTTATGCATTTGGGCAACAATTCTCTGCTGCAGCACTCATTAGTTGTCTATTACTGCCTTTGTGTATTGGTGTAATAGTAGCTATATTCCAAGCTGGCAGTGTTAATCCTTCTTTTATAGATGCACTGAAGAGAAGAGTTAAGGGACTAGTTATCTCTGTTGAGAGTTCTTTTATGAATTTTGGAGTAATTCCATCTGGCCCAGCTGAAGAGTTTGATTTAATGTTTTTTTTTTTTTTATCACAGCCAAAATATCCTCTTCTGTAAATAGTATCAGATCTTCATGACACTTTATACTATCTATGTTGATAGTTTTTTTAGGTTTAAAAACACTTAGAAAATAGTTGTTTAGTTCTTTTGCCATCACCTTCTCATCACTTATGACAACTTGATCCAGGATTAATGGTCCTATACCAGTTGGGTTGCCTTTTAAAGACCCAATATAGTTATAACACCTTTTTTTATTATATTTTGTAGTTGTTGCTAAACTAAGTTCAAGGTTTTGTTTTGCAGTCCATATTAGTTTTTTAGTTTTATTGGTCAGAATCTTGAAACACTGCCGGATTAATTCAGACTGTTGATTTTTATATTTGATGTAGGTCCTCTTTTTTTTCTGATATACCTTTTGATGCTTTTATTCCACCATAGTGGAACTCTACGATTGCTACTATTATATTTTGTGCGTTCTGGTACCCAATTTTTTATGCAAAATTAACTTTTTTTGTGAATTATTTCCCATATTCCTTTAAGGTCAACATTTTTTAGTTCATCTTTCCAGTTCCATGAGGTTAAAAATGTTGCTTTATACTAGCATAATGAGCCTTATGATAATTTCTAATTTTTGTCATGCCTTTTTGATGGTTAGTAAGTCTATTTAGATTAAACTGAACCATATTGTGGTCATGTCCCCTAAAAGCTGTAGAACAATAGGTGCTGATCCTGTATCCTCAATATTAGTGAAAAATAAGTACAGTACATTATTGTTTCTTGTTGGTTCTGTAACTAGTTGCTCCAAGTTATGCTGAATTGTTACATCTACAAGTCTTTTTTCTAGTTGACCTATCGCCTCAAAAGTTAACCAGTTAATATTTGGGAGATTAAATCACCAATCAAAATATAGTCCCCACACACTTCCATGTTTTCTATTTCATCCATTAAGACTGTATTTTTAGCTGTTCCCAGGTTTGGAGAATGATATCCCAATCCTATTGTCAAGGTTTTCTCAGCAGTATCTATTTTTGCCCTGATAATTTCACTATTATTGTCAATATTATTTTGTGTTTTTATTTCATAAGTGTTATGTCTCTGCTATGTAGAGGGCAACACATCCACCTGTTTTATTTTCCCATTTTTTAAAGATCTTAGTATAACCTGGTAAATCAATACACCAGTCTTTATCAGAGAACAAGGTTTCTGTGACCCTGCATATATCAATATTTTTGGAACTTAGTAAATATCTTAGTTTGTCCATTTTATTTTTCAAACTCCTTGCATGAATAAGTAGTATCTTGAGTTTGGAGATATAGTCCTTGTTAGCTTCATGTTATCTTTTCTTTTAATACATTCAGTATTCATAATTTCTGTATCTTTTGTAAAGTTACTAGTGGTATGAAACTGCAACACATCAGTTGTAACAGAGGTTAGTGATCCCCCCACAACTTAATTTAAATATTTGGAAATATAGGAGTTTAGGTGCTGTCATAAGAGGGTGCTAGCCCTTCAGCTTGGATGAAGACCATCCCAGCAGAAGAGTTCTCTTCTATTATCAAATTCTTCCCAGTGGGTGATACACCGTATTTCCTGTTTGAGACACCAGACACATAACCTGTTGTTAATATGTTTGATTTTGCAAGTTTGTTGCATAGCTGCACTGGGCATAGATAGTAATTCAGAGATGGCTGTGTCACAGCCCTGTTCCACCAATCTATCTGTTAGCCCCACAATCTCTTGTTTAATATGCTGAACATGCTGGTGTTGAATATTGTTGGCTCCAGCATGTATTATCTCAAGTGGTCTATCACCCCCATTTTTTAATATTTGTTTGGACATCATGCAAATGTCCGATATTCTGGCACCTCTGAAACAAGACATAGTTCAATTTTCTTTATCCTGATCACAGACTGCACAGTCTAGGTGCTTAACAATGGAGTCTCCACAAATAAAGATTTGTTTAGCCTCAACAGAAGTAGCTTCGCCTATATCTATTATAGTCTCAGAGTTTGTGCATTAGAAATGCACCTACATTATGGAAAACAGAGAATCATTCATTTTTTGTATTTTGTACAGTGACCGATGCAGGGAAGGGGGGTCCCTACACTGTGGAATGGGGGAAGTGTTTATTATATTATTTCATGCAGTGACTGGGGCAGAGTGGGGTCCCTACAATATGAAAAAGGGGTATAGCGTGTTGTATTATTTCAGTCGATGATCAGGTGGGGTGGGGGTCCCTATACTATGGAAAAGGGGAAAGAGTTTATTTTATTATTGCAATCGGTGATCATGGCAGGGTGGGGATCTCTATACTATGGAAAAGGGGGGAAGTGTTATTTATTTGTCTCTCTGTTATCTGGGCTGGGAAGGTGGGGCTGGCCTGGTGCATTCTGCCAGCCACAGCCATGCAAGTGTGCCCATAATGGGCATGCAAATGGCACCTGTGAGCCGTGCATGCTCAGTGGGCTCAATTTCATGTTTTGGCTGAATGTCGACCATGGGGGCTGCAGTACATACTGGTATGCACCATGCATTCCCCTGTGGGTGATCATCAGCCCCACACTGTGGATGGGCTGCACCCTACATGGCAGTCGCTTGCTGTGCATCATGCATCCAGGGTCCAATATTCAAACAGATTGCATGGTCTGTACTGATCATGCATTCTGTTTGAATATTTATTTATTTAAATCTTTGTTTACCGGGTAAGTGTGTCGATCCAAGGACCATTTTCAGGCATGACCCGGGCCTCAAACAATAGCACAGAATCAAACAGTTAAAATAATTTACAATCCAATAAGAGTAGCAAATTACAAGCTGTACAGACACACATCCCAACTAAAACATACATAGCATAATAAGCAATGGTACAGAGAAGTAACTGAACAATGTACAGTTGCAAGCCCAATGAAAGCAGATAACTAGCTGCACAACAATAGAGTGACACAGGGTAGTGGAAAAAATCAATTACAAGCAGTAATACTAATCTGAAACAGGGTAAACAGACTGCACCACAGTAACCTAAGTAGTAAACCATTCAACAAGCAACAATACCTAGGTGGAGATGAATAGGGAGGAAGCGGGGAAGTTATGTGCTGGTGGTGGTAAACAGAGGCACACACCAAGGGTGTTAGGGAGGAGATGGAGAAAAGCAGGGGAACTAGGTGCCAGTGGTGACATGGAGGCTCACACCAAGATTACTATGTGCTAGGGTAAGGAGGAGGGAAAGAAGAACAGGATTACAAGGGGAGGACAAATAGGGAAAAGATATAGGGAGAGGGGGAGGAGGTGAAGACACAGGGGAAAACCAGGTACAGTAACTAGTAGGGGTAGGGATGGGGAGAAGGAGGGTAGACAGAGCCAGAGCCAGCTGGCCCATCTTATATGTGTGATGCACCATTATGCGCATGCATCCATTCGGCTCTGAATATGGGGCCCTTTGTGTTCATCAACCCTAATGCCTGCATTAACATTGTTTTGTGCAATGAATTTCCCTTCTGTTTTGTGATAGTGGACTTGTATTCTCATTTGCACGTGTGTCTTGGGACCTGCACAAAAGTAGCCCTGATGCAGTGCATGGGCCCAACAGGACTTGACATGTACAATATGCCAACACCTTAGCCACGAAGGCTCCCTGGACCATCACAAGGTGTTGTGTGTGCTAGAATGCTTCTGTGTCGCTCCCCAGGCTGGGGCCAGTGCTGCCACTACAGCACCTTTCCCTCCAGCTTTGGCCCTTTAAGCTGGCTGACTGAGCTCGCACCTGAATTCATGACACTGCATGGGAAGACAGTGTAGTTCCCAATGGGCCAGTGGACATACCTGCAAACAACATTACTTCATACGCTTTCTTTTGACATTTTTACCCCAAACGTTCAACAGAGTCTTTTTATGACCCCTCTTTCCTGCCAGTGTCATTTAATAACATATTGAACAAAACAATATTTCATACTAGAAGTGTGAAATCACGTTGGCCATGATATGAAAAACAACAGCTGTCACATTCATGAGGATGTGGGAAAAAATGGCTATGTTGAAAATGTGGTGTTTAAATATTGATAATTACCAAAGTTATGAGTGTGTAGAAAAATTACAACATATCTTCATAACTTTTTTGTTTTTCAGTATTTTGCCCCCAAATTTTTAACAGTCTTCTTATGACCCTAACTCATAAACCGAGTAGGCGAACATTTTCAAATCTCTGCTGAAACATCATTTTGCACCACAGGTGTGAAAAGTAACAGCTGTAATGTTCATAAGCTAGTGTGAAAAAATGAATATGCTGCAAATGTGGGGTCAAAATATTGAAAATTACCAAGTTATGAGCGAACATAGAAAAATTGCTATGTACACTCCTAACTTGCCCATTTTTCCATATTTTGTCCCCATATTTTCAACATGGCATTTTTGGGACCCTACCCTCATGAACAAGGGTGGTGAAATTATGTCAATTCAGCCTGAATTGTGATTTCATGCAGGATCAAAAAATCACCTTCTGAGACAAATTAACATAATTTCACCACCAGTGTTCATGAGATGGGCTCCCAGAAAGTCCATGTTGAAAGTTTGGGAAAACAAATATGGAAAAATTACCAAGTTAGGATGAAAAGTTCAAAAACGCATTGAAATACATTGTACGGCACTTACTGTATGTGTTTTCCTCAGTTCCTGGTTCAGCACCGAAGAGTGATACACATCACCAGTCCAGAAGGGATTATGGCATTGCACCTCGGCTGCATAAGTATGGAGTAAGGGGTGTGAGTGTGGTGCCAAGTGTTGAGTAGGGGGGTTGGGGTGGGGATGGTGGCAGACGTTGAGGGACAAGTTTCTTTGTTTCAGGGAAAGAAAACAATGTTGTGGGATGGATTTCTTTTTCACAGACATTTGTTTCATGAATACAAAAGATGTGGGAGGATTTTCTTTTTCACAGGCACCTCTGACACTAAGGATGGGGCACCCCTAGTGTCCACATGACACTTGGGGACACCGAGGTGGGCATTCCAATGTCCTAGACTGCTGGGTTGGGGGACGGAGGTTGTCCAGTTTGACACAAGGGATTGGGCACCCGGTGTCAGACAGTATACATCACAATTTTTTTGAGGGGGATATAACAGAGGGGAGGGAGAAGGTACCTTCACCACTGGGGACTGGACACTCCTGGTGTTGGCAAGTATAAATGATGGGTATTGGGGAGTGACATTATGTAGAGGAGAGGGGAATGAACCAGCACTGCGGGTGGGCACCTCGATGTTGGACTACATTATTAATTAAATTGGCAGTGGGGGATTGGGCACCCAGTTCAAATAAATAAAGCCGCTTATGCAGCTAATAGCAGACACAGCCACACACATGCTTAGCAGGTGTGGAGCTACACACTGACACCTAGCCCTGTCCCTGCTGAACAAAAACAGTGGGGCTGGCATTTTCAAATAGGTAGATGGCCCTGCCAGCTGACAAATGAGAGCATCTCCATAACAGCGCAACATGAGTTCATGTTGTCGTAAACATTCATTTCTGCTGTTTTCAAAACTGCGCATGCTCACAAATGGAATGTTTTTTTAAATATTTTAAAAACTACTTCAACTTTAGGAAATAAAAAACACAAAAGTACACACATTGGACCAAACTCTATCAAACCTGCAATCTTCAGTTATCAAATGTTGCAAGTTGTTTAGGTATAGTTGAGAAAAAAAAAATCTTAATTTGGGGCTTTTTGGAATTTTTGGCCCTATGTAACTTTGTCCCCTGTGAACCAATTGGCAAGACATTGTCAGCATCCAGAGACTATAGTACCATCTCTGAGTATGCCAAATTTCTTGTCAATCGATTGAATGAGGGCAAAGTTATTAAGGTTCAAAAATTGGAGTTTAACATTAAAGTTCTTACTCAACCCTAAGATACAGGTGCTACCATGCTTGTAAAATGTACAGTAACTATCAATACATCTCATTACCAATCTATGTGTGCAACTATCTACCTACAGTATGTATATCTCAATATATTTTTTATTGTAAATAGAAAACGGAGCACTCACCACTGGAATGAAAAAGCTTAGATGGCACTATGTTAATGCATCTCTTTAATCAAACAAGCACATCTCTGGATACAAACCTTAAAAGTCAGGCTCCACCTGAATTGAAACCTTGCCTACTTTTAACACGAGCACCCATTCCCTTGGTGCAGGTTCTTTCTTTTACGCTATATCTCAATATATATAGTACTGGTAATGTAATTACAGTATATTTAAAATGAGCTATCTCTTGGGTATGTCTAAAAGTCTGAGTCTGTATCTAAAATATCTTGACCTGCCTGTGCTAGAAAACAATGATGTGATGTGTAAATAAACTTGCGATTGAGTAATTCAACATGCTGTTTAATTTATTCAATGGCAATCAACGTAACTAAACAGTGTCCACTTGACGCAACTGTAAGGGTGTACATGATAATTATATACCTAATATGAACAAATGGCATATGTCTAAATCATGGCTGCATGGTATACGTACATATTCAATCTTTACATGATACATAGACATGAGTTATAAGGTGTATGTGATATGTCAACATGGCACTCTGTCCGGAAGTATATATTATGGCTGGGATATTCAAAAGGGCTGCGCCTGGCGCAACTGAGTTGTGCTGGCGCAACCACGCATTATCGATTTACCAGGGTGTAATGTAATGCGTTCATTCACATATCTGGTCCTGTGTAGTACAGTATGGTCTGCAAGCCCATTGATCCACACTGTGGACCAATAGGTGTACAGATCATACTGTACGCTGTCATTTGGCAGGCGGCCGGGCAGTATGCAGGTGGGGTGCTGCTGCCCGCTGATGACGGAGGGGGTGCCGGGTGGTCAGGGGTCCTCTGTGGGAGGGTGGGAGGGGGCCACTGGACCACCAGGCTACATTCTACATTTACAACAGCCCATGATCAGGCAGTGGGGGGACTGCTAGACCACCAGGGGTTCATCATTTATTACATGATTGGGCATATGGGGTTGGAGGGGGGTCCACTAGACCACCAGGGTTCTATTTCCACACACTACAGCCCACAATCAGGCATACGGGGTGGGAAGGGGGTCCACTAGACCACCAAGGTTCTATTTCCACACACTACAGACCGTGATTGGGCATTTGGGGTGGGAGGGGGTCCACTAGACCACCAGGGTTCTATTTCCATACACTACAGCCCACAATCGGGCATATGGGGTGGGAGGGGGCATCCACTAGACTACCAGCGTTCTATTTCCACACACTACAGCCTGTGATTGGGCAGCAGAGGGAACCATTAGACCACCAGGTTACAATATATTTCTACTATTGCCCGTGATCGGGCATATGGGAGGGGGTAGATACACTAGCTTACCAGGGAGTCAACCCCCAATTAGAGCTGCCTGGCAGGGTGCCAGGTACATTTCGCTGGGACGCCCAGCACAACGCATGCAAAAGGGGACATAATGGCATGCAAATGGCCCCATTTGTGCCTTGCATAGATTATGGCCTCATTTACATGCCCCTGGCTGAATAGCGCAGGTTATGTGCCTAATGCAACTGCACTTGTGCTGGTGCATCCCTGTGTTCCCTCTCTGTGGCTTGTGCTGGTGCAGTGCCACTGTGCCATGTGTAGTATGTGCACTGACCATGCCATATCCAGTGGTGCTGAGCCATGGCATATCACCGTTGAATATCGCCTGGTCCTGGCCCCGGAGCAGCCCAGTTGTGCTACGCCCAGGCTTGCGCCACTGCCCGGCACAGTCTAAATATCTGGCCCTATAAATATATAATATATAAATATACTCCTTTGAAGACAACATTGCATTAAACTTAAATGGACACTGTCAACTTTTTTTTTGATGTAGTGATTTTTTTACACGTTATTTTATCTTTGACTCCTTTAGTAACTGTAATGTTCACAGAATGCAAAATGTCTGTAGAGTCCATGAAATGTTACAAGGACACATTCATTTCACCAAAAATATTTAGTGGATGGTCTGATCTTCTTTCCCACTGCCAATGCTCCTGTGTGTCCTCACTGACAAATGGTGTTGATTCAAGGGGTACACCCATTTATGAATAAGTCGGCAAAAATGTGCACTGTAGCAGTGAAACACCCTTTAAGTTTCTTTATGGCTTACTGAAACTGGGAAAGTGAATTTCATTTTAAAATGAGTGCTCTAACCATGTTTTATTTCATGCTTGAAAAAATCAAGCCATGATGCCGGTCATGCACAGCAGCATCAACCTATTTATATACAAATATGTTTGTTTGAAGCCAATGTTATCTTAAAGTTAAGCAAGCATATTAGATACATGTATATTTCAGAATTTGGTTAATTTAAATATTGAAAACAGTCATTCACAATCATATAAAGTACATGATTCTACATGGTGGTACTGTATATGATTGCATTCAAACTTTACATTATAAGTAGATGTCAGCTGTACAATGTAAAAGTGATACACCAACATGGTACTTCTATCTGTAAGAGATGTGAGTATGATAATTTAAAATTGTTTTTAATTTAAATGAACCTTAAAATATTTATTATGATAGTTTACAGTCTTATACATGGTCCTGTATGTTGGTATACAATCGCATGTGGTTTTTACATTAAAAGTATATATCAGTTGTATCACTCAAATGTAATACGTCAACATCACTCTTCCGTCCATAAGAGATGTGAGTATGAGCATTTAAATCTAATACTGTTTTTACTTTAATCAAACATATTAGACAAATGTGTATGTTTTGTAATTAGTGTCTGATAAAATATTTAATACAGTCATTTATATTCATATACAGGGTCCTATACAATGGTATATGATCACATACAATCTTTACATTATAATTAGATATTAGTTGTACCATGCAAATGGAATATGTCAACATGTTGCTTCTGTCCATAAGAGATGGGGATATGATTATTTAAACTTAATATTGTTTTTAATTTAAAAAAAAATTAGACAAATATGTACTGTATGTTTTGTTTTTAATGTCCATTATAATATTTAATATGATTGTTACAATTGCATACGATGATATGTGATCATATACAATGTTAGAATTATACTTATGTGGATCATGAACAATGCAAATAATGCATTAACATGGAGACTGCATAATATTTGGTACAACAGTATAGGAACATTTATATGATTTGTACATGACACAACTGGTTAGTATCATATACACAATCAAATACCGGAGTTATACGACTATATACAGTATTTATTTAATTGGAACATGTGAGTCGTGCAATGCTAGTGCCACATGTTAAAACTGCCACTGAATCCTTATGACATACTAATATATTAATTTTAAGGTAATATTGTGTTAAGCTAATTTTATTTTTCAATATCATGTTCATTAAATAAATGTAATGTTGTAGTTTGTGATCAAATATACAATCATATACAATCTTATATACATAGTTTGCACATGTCAGTCCTTTTTTTTTTAATTCACTTCTTTTTGTCCTCAGCTGGGGGGGGGAGGGTTGTTCCTTTGGTTCCCCCTTCCAGCCAGCCTTCATGGCCACTGCCCCGGTCGTGTGGCCAGAGCTTCACCTCCCTGCTGCAGCCCTTCCCAGACCGCATCACAGTGGGTACTTACCCCATCACTGCGGAGACCTGGAGGATGGTTCTAGGAGGGAGTGACTTGGGTGAGACCATGGTGGAGCCATTGGGGTGAGGATCGTTCTTGTAGGTAGTCCCCTTCAGCACTGGCATGCAGTGGTGTCAATGATGCTGCAATGCACGCTTCCATACATTGCACATCAGATGCTACCAGTGTCGTCCCTTGCTGTTGGCTCCAAAACTGCACAGCTCCCAGCTGCCACTAGGAGCCGGCACCTCGGTGGTCATACTCCACCACCCTCCCCAGAAGAGGAGAGCTGTCCCTAGGATGCTCGATCCTCCTCCTCCTGGCCGACCCCTGGTGATCCGTGCCCATTCCCAAACATGGGTCACCAGTATAGCATGAGGTGTGGCATCCGACGCTTCAACCCTCAGTGTCACCAGGCCACCCAGCACATGTGTGTCCTACTATGCAACTGTTATACATTAACATAGATGGTGCATCCCTGTTAGATAATAATGTGTTTATTTTAACCTAATGTCTACCGGGCAAAAAAAGCCATATAAGAGTTTTACATTGTTACCACTCAATTTTCATACGTGAACATGGAAGCTGTGTCTATATTAGACACTATCATGTTTTTACAAATTACCACTTTTCTATAAAATGACAATTATTCAGATAGGTGTGAAAATTACCTTGTTAATTTGATAATTAAACATATTATTAGTACAGCTAGTTGTGAAGTATAAATCATGAAAATGAAATACAGAGACAAACTGCAATAGGTGTTTAAAGCTTTTTTTAATTTTAAAGCAGAACAATGAAAAATAGCCATTTCAAATCTTGTAAAAACACATTTTCACAGAAATGTAATGGAGAAAAAAATATCCCCAGAGAAGGTGATAAACCAAAGTGTGAAACACATTTTATTATTATTGATTTTACTTTGTAAAGTTCCTTTCTTGACCCCAAAATGTTAGTGAAGCTTCAAAATAATGGGGACATTGCATTACTGGCATATTAGTAGAAAGGCGATATATAATGTTGAACAAAATACATATGAACATACTGTTTATTATACAGGTGCAGTAGCACCTGTATATTAGGGTTGACTAAGCACTTTAACGTTAAACCCCAATTTTTGCAGCTTAATAACTTTGGCCTCATTTAACTGATTTACATGAAATTCAGAAAGCACATTGTTGGTACCAGGATCTCTGGATCCGGGGTGGGGGAGTTTCAGAGGTGCAAAATCCCTAAAATATCACCAAAATTCAGCCCTTTTTGGATCAACTATAATTAAAAAAACTAGGAGGATTTGAAACCTGAATCTTACAGGTTTGATAGAGTTTGTCCCATGGTGTGTGCTTTTACGTGTTTATTTCCAAAACATAAGTAGTTTTTAAGTTATTTAAGGAAAAACTTTCCATTAGTGAGCATACGCAGTTTTAAAAAAAGTTAATTGAATTTTTGTGACAATGTGAAGTCATGTTTCATGTAATTCTTTACCTAGGTCCTCCCCCTGTGTCGGAGGCCTCTAGTCTAGACCACTCTTATCTGAATAGCAACTCCCTTCCTGACTCAAGGATGTCCCACAACACCTCTACCTCCCTTGAATTCCCTATATGTCCATCGGTTTTATGTTTTCCTTAACATAAAGCACCACTCACTCTCCTTTCCTTCTTACCCTGTTCCTTCATTGTGTAGCCTGCTATGATCATTTCCAGACATGATTGTCAGTGCACCATGATTCAGTGATTGCCACAATATCCAGGTCTGCCTCCACCATCATGGCCTCTGGGTCCGAGATCTTATTTCCCAGACTTCTAGCTTTAGCATACATGGATTTCCAGATTTTGTTAGCCCTTTTCTTGTCACATCCCTTCTCTACTCTCTATATCAGCTTGTTGGGGGGGGTAACTGCCTCCCCTTTGTCTTCCACCTCCCCCCCCAGCTAGTTTAAATGTCCATCGAAATAAAATTTAAGCCATTCACTGAGGACTGCTGTTTCCATCCTAGATGGATGCAGGTCATCCCTCTGGTATAAGCTCTGATTGCTCCAGGTGGAACCCCATTCCCCAATTTAGTGATACCCCTCCTCTTTGCACCATTTCTTCAACCATGAGGTGAAGGCCGTAGTATGGAGCTCCCTCTCCCTGTAGTAGACAAGCAACACTTCTATAAAGGCTACAGTATGTGATACCCTTCTAAGACCCTTCCTCAGTTCTCGAAACTGCTTCTGCACAGCTTCTGTCCCATCCATAGCTAGGTCATTCATCCCCAGGGGACAATGACATTCATCTCCCCCTTCCTTCCTATTGCCTTCACGATCCATTGGATATGATTCCCATCCCTCCAAGCCATTGTGACAGGTAGGCACTTTACCTCCCTTTCTGCCTCCTTTCTTTCCTCCTTCTCTGGGTCTTTCTTCCTTCCTCCTCCTGAGGACTCCATTAGGGGTGAAGTCATGTTGTCTTATTACCAGGCAGCTGTCATTTGTAAGGACAATGTGAAGTCATGTTATCCTATTACCAGATGGCTGTCATTTGTAAGACATGATATCATGCTGTCTTATTACCAGACAGCTGTCACTTCTAAGACAATATGAAGTCATGTTGTCTTATTATCAGACAGCAGTCATTTATCAGCTGGCAGGGCAGGCTCCCTGCTGACATACCTCCAACCCCACTGTTCTCATTCAGCAGGGATGGGGCTATGTGTCAATGTGTAGCCCCACTCCTTCTGAGCATGCTGTGCATGTCTGTGCATGGCTTAGCCACTATTAGCCACAGGTAAGTGGCTTAATTCATGTCATCTGGACACTGGAGGGACCAATCCCTGGTGCCAGTTTATTTAATTAATTTTGGTATAATCTGACAATGGGGTGCCCACCCTCAGTGTTGGTTCATTCCACCTCATGCAGTCCCCACCCCCCACAAACTCATTATCTGAGCTTGCCAACACTGGGATGCCCAATCCCCAGAGTTGTCATACACAACTTCCCCAGCAGCAGTGTGCGGAACACCAGAGTGCCCACCCCCTGTGTCCCGAAGTATTGTGTTGACACTGGGGTGCCCAGTCCACAGTGTCAGAAATAGTAATACTGTTGCTGAAACTAAGAATACCATTCCACAATGTTTCTGTTTTTTTTAAAGCTGCAATAAAGAAAACTGTCCCTCATCATCTGCCACCATCCCAATCCACCCATCCTGACCCTTCCACTCAGCACTCCAGACCCCCCTTATCCTACACTCACAAAGCCAAGGTCCAATGCCATAATCCTCCCTGGACCGGAGACACATCCTCACTCTTCAGTGCTGAACCGGGAACTGAGAGAAACCGGTAAGTGGCGTATAATACATTTCAATTGTGTTTTCAACTTATCTTCATAACCTGGTCATTTTTATTAATTGTTTCACCAGATTTTCAACATGGTCTTTTTGGGACCCCATGACATAAACACTGATGGTGAAATTATGTTACTCAAGCTCGGAAGATGATTTCACAGTCAAAGAACGAAATCACCTTCCAGGCCCAATTAACATAATTTCACCATCGGTGTTCATGAGCTGGGGTCCCAGAAGGGTCAAAGGCCATGTTAAAAATGTGTTGGAAAAATATGTAAAAATGACCAAGTTATGAGCATCCATAGAAATGTTTCTATGCACACCCATAACTTTGTTAATTTTCAATATTTTGGCCCCACATTTTAAGGATAGCCATTTTTCACAGCACCTCATGAACATTACAACTTTTGTTTCTCACGTCCTGGCCAAAATGTGTTTTCTTACCTGTGGCACGAATTGACTTTTTGGTGGGGATTTGAACATTTTCACCTACAGAGTTCATGAGGTGGGATCATAAGAAGACTGTATTGAAAGACTGGTGTCAAAATATTAAAAAAAAACAAAGTCATTGAGTTATATTGTACCTTTTCTACACATGCTCATAACTTTGGTAATTTTCAGTGTTTAATGCCCAAATTTTCTGCATATATAGAACAGTGTATGGGTGACCATACACAGGAAGGCTATGTTTCCATCGAGGGGATGTGATGACATCATACAGACCTTGAGAGTGAAGCTTGAGGGGTCCCTATGATGGCATCACATCCTCAAGATGGAAAAGTAGCCTTGTTATGTATGGTCACTCGCATACTGTTTTATATAGTGTAATTTTACAAGGTTTCATATGTTGTGTTCACACTGCCATTTCTTCCCAGTCCATGCTGCAGTCCCACTCTGCTGCTGACCCTGAAGATCCTAGTTTTCGATGTTGTCCCACTCTGCTCCCAGCCCCGAAGATTAATAGTGATTTAAAAAAAAAGAAAACTGACAAATTGATAGCTTGGAAACATAGAGCTGACTATGGCAGTCCGGGTTTAACTATCTTTGAAGCACTCGCCTGACCACGCACTAAGCAGTGCCGCCATGTTGCTTTGTATTTTTTTGTGAAGAGCGGTGTTTCAGCCAATCAGGAAATAGTTCAAGGCTAAAAAGTTGTACTGTCGATGTGACATCAGAACGATAGTACAATTATTTGTACCTTTTAACTAACTGTCCTACAACAACATTTTGAGAGCCCCAAATTTTTATACAGAATAAGCCCTAACCATATACTATAGCCATTTTATCACACCACCTCATGAACATGACAACTGTTGTTTTTCAAATCTGGGCCAACATGTGATTTAACACTACTGGCACAAAATTACATTTTGTCCAGTATCATATTAAATGACACGTCATATTCAGAAGGAGAGGTCATAAAAAGATTCTGTTGAAATTTTGGGGTCAGAATGTCACACAAACAATGAAAAATGATGTCTATCATTGTTTGCAGGGATATCCGCTAGCCCAGCAGGGACCATGTTGACTTCCAGGGCCCGATTCCAGAAGGTAACAGAAAGACGCAAGAGAGATGTGCTTGGGAAGTGTGATGCAAATGGTGAGTTGCATCAAGAAATGCATCAAGTGAGATTCCAGAACAGAGCCTGCCCCAATGATCCACTCAACTGCGTAAAAGTGCCTTGCGGCATGGTGTGCAACATGATGCAGTTGCGCCATGTAGCAAACCCCAGTTTGCGTCCAACCTGGCTGCAACATCCCCACAAATGGTATTCCAGAAGGGTGAGGGAAGACAAATGAGTCAATTATTGGTTGCACCTGTTAGACCACAGAAGAGGTGATCTAACCCAACACTATAAACAGAGACAGTTCAGGCACTTGGGGAAGCATACATGTCTGTGAAGACGGTTGTGAAGCAGAAGCAGCAAAATGTGGAAGATATGCCCGGGCTACCCATATTCATTGCCCTCAGACTGGCACTGTGGAGATGCCACTGGTGTGCACAACAACAGGCCCTGCGTGCAGCTCAACAGCCTCAGAGAGGGAGGGTTGTGGTACATGGGAGATGGCACCCTGGAAGGGTGTATAGGCAATGGATATCATTCCAGGGCCCCTCGGAGGAGCAGTGCCTGGCATGATACCGCCTGCCACATGATGCCATATAGGAGCTCTGCAATGAGCTTAGAGAGGATCTGCAGAGCAGAACCTGTAAGGTACAGCTGATTCCAGTGGAAGTGAAGGTGATAGCAGCACTATGCTTCCTGGCAACAGGAACATTCCAGATCCCCACTGGAGACACCATTGGTATTTTCCAGTCTGCAGTGTCAAAATGTCTGAAGCAGTTCCTGGATGCCCTGCTCTGACAGACACACCAGCACATCCATTTCCTAATGGATGTCCAGGGGCTGAATGCAGTGAAGCAGGTATTCTATGGCATTGCGCAGTTCCTCCATATCCTGGGGGCTGTGGACTGCATGCATGTGGCAATACGTGCACTATCAGCTGATGCTGATGTGTACATTAACAGAAAGGGGTACGACTCCATGAATGTGCAAGTCATCTGTGATAGCCATTGCTGAATCCTGGACATGGTGGCCAAGTATCCTGGATCATCTCATGACTCATTCATACTCAAGCAAAGTGTCATCCAGGAGGTGTTTGCCAGTGGATTACTGCAGGGTGGATGGTTGCTTGGTAGGTTGACGTGCAGGCATGGCTGACATGTGACATTCACATGGTTGCCCAGTGTCTGTACCCCACCCGATGTAGGCAGCGAGTTGCCCACAGAGGCAGATGTGGGAGAGAGACAACACGCATGTGAGTGTGATGGTGCTGGCAAAACAAGTGACAGACCCCATAGCAGCACTGAGGTGGTGGCACATGGGGGGAATGGGCATGCATGGCAAGGTATGGTGGACAACCAGAGTGTTATGGGGGAGGAACAGGCAACAGAGGTAGAGGGAACATGTACCTGGAAACAGCAGTGGCTACAGGGGTAATCATGTATTCTTTTCCCCACAGGCGATGGTGGGTACCCCTAACAGCCATGGCTCATGACACCATTGCGGAACCCACAGACAGCAGCAGAGCTGAGATATAATGAGGTACATGTGACAACACGGTCTGCCATCAAGAGGACATTTGGACTCCAGAAGGCAAGATTCAGATGCCTGGACTGGTCAGGAGGGTCCCTGCAGTACAGCCCAGAGATGCCGTGCAAGATCATTGTAGCATGTTGCATACTGCACAACCTTGCCGGACAACATGGGGAACAGGAAGCTCAACTGCCAGAGGAAGCCCCACAAGATGAACAGGATGAGGAGCTGGAGGAGGAGGATGATAGTGGGAAGCAGGTGATATTGTGACCAGACCCTGCAGCAATGGGACAACACCTGAGATGGCAGCTGATTGAATCCCACTTCACATGAAGATGCACCTGACGCAGAGTGGCAGGCATGACAACAGCAGGTGTGTGCCCAGGAGGTGATGTGGACAACAACAACCTGCTGGGGTGGGCATGTGGGAGTTGGCATACATCCCAGTAGGTGGCGTGCACCCTTGTGTGGTCACCCAAGACCAGGCCATGACACGGAACACATGTCACTGTCTGATGGCGTTGGAGTGGGACGGACATGGGGATGTCCTGACAGTGGTGGGAAATGCATGCAGGAACATAGAGGGACATGGACAGAGGTGACTCAGGGTACAGAAGTAGTACCGTGTACTGTGCACCAAGCTACACATGCATGTACCTAGAGGGTGTAGCCAGCACCTTGGTTGGGCATGCTGCAGGATGCAGAGGGCACGCACTGTATGGCCCTGTGTATGAGCAGTACTGAGCAATGTGTCACTATGTGGCACCATGCAGACCATGTGTCATGCTGCTGAGGGCAACAGGACTGTTGCAGCGTCAGCCCACCAATGGCCAACTGTGCACTGTGTCATGGTAACCATGGTGGGGGACCATGGTTGTGCCCCCTGCCCCCCAACAAGCTATCATGACACCCCTGCAGTCCACTGTTCCCACACATTCAGGCCCACACACCTGTATGACCCACTGTCCATACATACATTGCAGATTGTTGTAGGCCACACTGTCTGCCCCCCCATGGAGAGTCAAGCATGCTGTAGCAGGACACAGCCCTATCAACACAATGCACAGCACAGAGACTTGTCATGTACACAGGTAGCCATGTCTGCTAATGCTGTGTCACCCACCTGGTCCCGTACCCATGTCAATGGGCAATCGTGGCCTATAAGAGGCAGCAGATGATGCCATGGGAGTGTTGCCAAAGATGACCACTGACACATTATAGCCACCATCAGACAGGACAGCAGTACATGACACAACAACCTGTGCACAATGTGACCTCTGTACACCCCCCTCAACAGACGGCAACAAACAAGGACCATAGTCTGCATCAGTCCCTGCCAACACTGTGAGATGTGGCAGTGGTCATTGTGATTGAAACTGCCAGCACAACAAAGCCACAGTGCATCTGTGTAAGTTGAGGGGCCAGGAAACACCTGTGGGACATATGGGAAGTGTGCCATAGTGTGAGCCCTTGCCTGACGCAGTTCCGGCATTTTCATCCCCGAAACTGATGCAATTGTGGATACTGGTGAAACTGACACAAGAACCATTATGCATGCACAGCATACCATGTTTGCCAATAGCCACGTGTACACAGTACATGAGAGGCCGCAAACTGCGAGGCAGCAAGACTGTGAACAGCAGGTGTGTGACCAAGGACTGCACCACACCCAGTGAGGCACATAAGGTCATACAGGAAAGATCTTCCACACTGGAAAACACCACCATGCCTAGCAGGCAGAAAATGTCAAGGGGGCATGCCCTAAACTTCTCAGATGAGGAAACAGCAGTCCTTGTCAGCTGTGTCAGCCAGTGGGCCCGCATCATCATGCCCACAGGGTGTAGGATGCACAAGCAGGATGAGAGGGGCAAGGTGTGGAAGACCATAACTGTAAAACTGCTCCTGGTGTTAGGGGTGCAGAGGACATTACGCCAGGTGAAGCATAAGATGAACAACCTGGTACCGAGGGACCCTGACACACTGAAGATGCTGCAGACCATGGCCAAGGATGCAGACATTGAAATGGGGGGTGGTCATCGCCACGTGCAAGGAAAGTTCAGGGCATTGACCCCCATAACACATTACTGAGCTGTCCACCCATAGTGGCAGGCTGGCACTGATGTACTGTTCCTTATCTGCTCCATGTCCAGATGCACCACTTAACCAGGACACAGACCGGACGGAGGCCACCGCAACAGATGGAGGATGTGGGACAGCTGGAGGTGATGGTCCTGATGGACAAGAGGAAGGTAGGTGTGAATCTGTGTACAGTCACACAGGCCATACATGTGGAAGGGTTGGGGTGACACACACGTGGTACGTGGGGCAACCCCACGTGAGCTAAACGTGATGTGGCGTGTCCAGTGAGGGGGGTGGCACATGACTGACCTGGGGGAACACCCATAGGGTGCCGCAAAGTGTTATGTGTCTGCACACATGGCACAGGCCGTGGTGTTTCACACACAGCCATGGCTGTGGGCCAGCCATGCTGACATGCACTTTTGCCATGTTTGGCACCACACGCGGGTCCACCCATATAACAGTAGGCCATTGTTGCACAGTCCATCAGATGATGGGCCACATGCCATGGTAGACACCAGTGTACTGCGGACAATGTCTATACATGCAGTACACGGAGTCATATAGCACATGTGGCATGTACTGACAGGCCTGGCATGGACATGTGGTACACATGTAATTCCACAACACTGGGTGTGCACAGTGGAATGCACCGCTGCAGTGTCACAGGTGTGTATGGCCTGACTATCACAGGTGACACTGCGGTGCCCATGGCACACTGTTGTGCACACTGACAGGGTGCACTGAGGCAGTGGGTGACATACAATGGGCAAAACACACCCACGGTGACACATGCATTGCAAGTCCATAGGGTGGCACAGAGTGCCACAGGGCCTGTGGTGTGTTGGGGGCTGATACAGTGCAGCAGGGTGTGAACCACGCACTAACGTATGCCATACCACTGCAATGGGTGGGGTTTGGTATACCACTGTCGAGGGTTGTCTGGCCACACACACCGCAGATGGGGATCCTGCAGGCATGGTGGTAGGGCAACATGGACATGTATGCAACACCATTGGTGACTGTGTGGCATGTATATGGCCGCATAGGGTGTGTATGTTGGTGTCTGCCACCATGCAGGGGAGTGCAGGGCAATGTCTCCTGTAAATACGCTGTTGCTCGGACAAACATGGGTGGGCCCCATGCATGCACACTGCAGCCCGTCTACTTGTCCACGTGACAGGGTCCACATGGGCTATTGACACACACATGGTTATGACACCCCTCACATAGGATGTTGAGGCACGGGCATTGTGGCGCACACACAACCCACACGGTGCAGCCATTGGCCCGGCGCCATGGCAGTCTACTGGGTTATCAGGGACAGAGGACACATGAGCATGACTCAGGGGATAGGGGTGGCCACATGGCCCATGACAGACAAGTGGTGGTTCATACCACTGCATGGGACAGCACTGTCACCCTATGGGGTGTTGCAACCTGTGATGTGCAGCTACAGGGATGTGGGGTCACACAAAGCTGGAAGCTGGGCCACACATGGGTGGGGCTGCGATCACATCCGTGGGTTTCACATGCCACACACAGCATGCATGTGGTATGTCTGAATCTGTATGGAGTGTCTGGTGTTCTGCAACGGATATGGTGCTGTTGCCACTGCGCTGCTGACTGTGCGTGTGCGCAGCCTGGTTTCCCATGCCCCGACAGGGCCCTGCATGTGTTGTGTAACCAATGATACCCAACAGAGTGAGCGGTATTAGGAAATACTGGATGACCTAGGACGTAATGAGGCCTGATGCCACAGGCAGAGAAGGCCTTATAGCCCCTGGAAGCCCCGGTATTTTCCAATACTGCCCACCCTGGAGGGTATTATTGCACTTAGAAAATGGACACTGTATTGTACATGTTTGAATAAAAAATAATTTTTATGTTTACATGTTAAGGTGTTCGGTGTTTCACTTTGTTTTGTAATAAAATAGTTCCTCCACCTACATTAGACTGTTGTATTTCTTTTCTGAGTTAAGGACTTTTGTCCTAGTTGAGTCTCCATAGTTTTGATGTTGCAGGTGGTTGTCATGGTCTCCTCCCCCACCTCCCCCCACACACAGTTTGTTTCACTGTTTATCTGTTTATGTATTAATTTGGAGGCTTTTGATTTTTACCGTGAGATTTTGTTACTGTGTCAGCTAGAGCTCAATACACGTTCGGGAGACTGGCATGCATTGTTAAGATGTTCAAAAAAGTTGGTATGGTACAGACCATAACGGAGCAGCAAGAGTTAGGTAGTGTGATTATTTTTTTAATTTATTTTTCAGTTTTCATAACAAATAAGGAGGAGCTGTCTTGGTTTAGTTAAGCGCTGCTGCTTGACTGAAACTGAGAGAGAAAGAAGAGACCAACACTGTGGTAGCTCCGGTACCACTGCTGTGTGTGACATGAACGGAACTAGTGGTGTCAGTCTCATTCTACAGTGAGTCAGTGAATGAGAGACAGTGAGAGAGAGAGAGAGAGACAGAGAGAGCCTGCAGTAGCTCCTGAACCACTACTGTGTGTGACTGGAACAGAGCTAGCAGTCTCTGCTCCATTCTACAGTTAGAACAATGAAGTTGGCTTCAGAATCACTAACAGCAGTGATTATTTAAAAATGCTGAATGAATCTTTCCAGGGGGGAGACTAAGAGACAGGGTATAAGCCAAATGCACATTGGGAAATCGGCTGAAACTTAATGCTTGTTTAGCGAGTGGTAAAAATTGGCAGCTACTCAGATTCAAAATTTGGAATGCCCGTGGATACCACAAGTAATGGGGCACCCTGAACTGGCACCTATTTTTTAGCAGGGCATCTATTGAAAAAATTAATGCATGCTGATAATGGCTTTCAGCCAATCAGCATGCTTTATTTTTCAAGCCCACTTTCTAATGTCCAGTACTGTACAGGGTGTTGGCAGCACACGGCCGTGTGGGCCAGTGACTGGCGCACACACACACATCAAGGTCAGTATCTACACCAACACAGGCAGAGGTGCTGCACAGCCACCCCAACTGACATGGCATGTGGCCATGTGACCAATTCCTCTGGGTGTGTCAAGCTGCTGCACCTTGTGGTGGCACATGCCTGGAACACAACCACAGAAAATGCAGCCAGGCAATGTGTTGCATGTTGGATCATGTGTGGCCATCCCATGAGTTCACATGTTGTGCCATGTGGACCGCTGGTGTGGGCGGGGATACAAGAAACATTGAGTGGAGACCCCCTGTGCACTGCAGGTACACACAAGGTTGTGGGAGGGACATGGGCTATTTGCAGCTGTCACCTATTGGGACACATGTCTGTCTCCACAGTTTGTGCAGGACCCAGCAGGAGGGCCACAGCTGTCTGCACACCAAAGCAATGTGCACTGGAATGGGCCATGCAGGGCATGAAGCAGAGGGAGGCACAGCTGTCAGAGAGATGACACGTCGCAGACAGGCAGAGGCTGCAGCAAGCAGCAAGCAGCAAGCAACAAGGTGGTGCCCCAGCTGTTATTCAGGACAGTGGACAAGACAAAATACAGCCAATGGTGCTGACAATGTCCATCACCCTGATGTCGTGCCACAAGAAGGAGAACAAGGTGATGGCAGTGTAGGCCCAACCAACAGTGGGAAGGTCACAGAGGTGACTGTGCCTATGGTCGAGGCACAGGACAACAGCATGCGAGGGGGGGGACCCGTGGCACATGGCCGTGACATCAAAGAGGGGGTGGTGGCCCTTTTGAAGATGTGTGTGCCCATCCAGGCCATGGCATTGTGGAGGTGCTCATCGACATTATCTATGCTGGGCTCTGCAGCCTCAGCAGTGATCTGCAGAGGGTGCAGGGCACCATTACCACATTGATGGATGCAATATCTGCCTCAACGCTGATGTCTGCCACTGACATCTGCCTGTCATGGGCCTTCTGCCCACAGGGACTGGTTATGGCCTACATGTTCTTTACATTGTTCATGTCTTGTTTATTGTCCAAGCCACAGTTTCCCTTCTCGCATTACCCCTATGTACCCGACATCCATGCAGATACGACCAATACCCTACTACTGCTACTTTCATGTGTATTTTTGTTGTGTTGATTGTGTTTGACTCATACTTTGTTGGTGGTGTTCACTATTGTTATGGTTTATTGTTGTAATAAACCACCTTTGTTTGTGACAGTACTGGTCTCCTGTGTCATGCATGTGTCCCCTGTGTGCATCCCAGGTGTTCTGTTGTGGCCAATCGCACATGTGCACTGTAGGGCACACAGCATGGTGCCAGTGAGACATGCTACCCTAGTGCAGCCACTGTCATGGTGTTCCAGATGTGGCTACTGTGTGGTGCACCTTCTGCTGTCTCACCCCAGTCCTCGTCCCCACCATAAAATGGTGTGCCCTCACCATGGCCAGTTTTCCTGATGCCCCCCCCCACAGGGAAGTGTCATGGATGTGCTTGGCACTGGCCACCCAGCACTGCCCCGATGTGTTGTGGCTGATTTGTGGGACATGGCAGCCTCACCTAATACCACTGTTACTGGGGTGGGCTGCCTTGTCAGCACTGCTCTGTAGCCCCATAGGGTGTAGCCTGCAGAGCTGTCTATGCTGCCTCTCTGTTACCATAGGTTAGCTATGGTGACACCCCTGTGGTGTGTCATCCTGGCACAGCCATTACCCAGTTACGTTGGTAGTGCCATGCTGTGCCGTGTGTGTGCTTGTGGCCTACCTTGTTGTAGCATTGCGGACATGTGTGCTATGCTGCGGCCATGCTTGGGTCCCCATGTTATGCATGCATCCTCAGACACATGTCCCCAGCCCTGGTACCACATGTGGACTACCACGTGTCTGTGTCATCCCAGTTAGCCATCCTCTGTGTGTGTTTGTGGTGCTGGCCCACAGTACGATCAGCCACTGATAGTCCATCTGTGGTGGCCTTCCCCAACATGACAGTGCGACAGGCACTGTTCTGCATAAAGTGGGCCCTGCCATGTCTGTGTGGCCCTCCATAGCCCATGTGCCCCTCCAGACCCCAGTGTTGGACCATGGTTGTTATGTGTTCCTTCCCAGTGCCTGCCATGGGGCTGCGTGACACACAACTGTACAGGGTGGCAGTGTGCTGACTGTGACTGGTACAAGCCACACTGTCACATACAGTGCCATGGGGACAACAGTCAGATTCAGACACTCAGATGCACCATGGCTAGTTAAACCATCCACCAGGTCTGCAGGGCAGACAAGGTGTCATTGCGTTAATGGGACAGGAGATGTACGTGTGTGCATTGCTGACTGTGGTATGACAGCTGGGTCTGTTGTGGGATGTGGTGTGCACACCATCCTACTAGTGCCCCACCATGCAGCCTCTACAATTGTCCATGGGTGCCCTGCATGTGCCATATGACTGGCAAGTGTGGTCGCTGCATGGCACAGATAGAGTGCCCTGCCCTGTGTGTAGGGGGTTGTGCTTCCCATGATGTGCTGCATCCCACTGTTGGCATGCACACCTGTACAGACCATCCCCTTCACCACACCATGGTCTGTATCCCATATGTATTCTCCAATGATAGGTGACACACAGACAACCAACTTAATTTTGCATGTCAGTGGTTTATTCACATGTGTGCACGTTCCACAGTTGGACCTCCACCCAGAATCAACACACACCCTACCTACAGATGTGCATTGCGACTCTCCACAAAGACCCTTAATGTTGCCCATGTGTTCCCACACACATGCACATGTACATGCTCAATTCTGCCACTGGCCACCTGTGTACATGTCTTGAGCCCAAACACTAACTCACACCACCCACACCTCTGTCATGATGCCATCAATCTGTGTGGCCCACTGTGCACTCCACTATGTGCCGTGTTCCCTCCCCCCCACCACCCATCGCCATCAGGCATGTTACTGTCTACCCGCCGGACTTATATGTCACAACTGTCATCTTGCCTATTGGTGCCACTATTTGCGTGTCCATCATGTTGTCCCTGGCCCACCACTGTCTGCCTTGCCACCTGCCATTGTGACCTATGGGGCTAGGCACATGTCTTGCTACTGGTCCCACCACTTGACCCAATGTTGTATGGGCCACGTGTTGCCCTGTGACCTTGAGGGTGCCCTGGACCAGGTGCAACATGGGGCATCACTGTCACCCTGTCACAGTCCCCCCCCATCCATCATGGACAAGCCTGCTGTTGCGGTCTGTGCCGCTGGCTGAATGTGTGTATCCACAGTGACCACGCTGCCCATAGTCCCTATGCCCACCACAGCCTGTGTGTCTGTGGACTGTGCGGTCTTCTCCCTCATATATGCTACATTTATGTGGGCCCTGTGGCTGCTGTACTCCAACACATGGTGCTGCTAGACATAGCTTGCTGGTCTTGTGGTATTGCATGACTCTACACACTCTGTTTGTGTGGCCCTATGGATACTGCAGCCTCGGGGAGGCAGACATTGCCAGTGGCCTGTGCATTCACAGCATGTCCACCCTGTAACCCCTGCAGCACATCCCACATCCCCATGCCACGTGGTGGAACGTGTGCTGTGACCATGCCCATTGTGACACCTGTCCCCACATCCATGCAGGGTGTGCCAATGTGCATGTCAGGGTGTCGTGATGTAACAATATCACCAGTGTGTAGTGTGTGGTGTGTTGTCCCTGCACCTGTGACAGGCATGCGCTCCCTACCCATTGAGTTCTGCATGTTCTGTGAGCCAGTGCCTGCAACTGCACAGGCATGTCCCTGTACCCATGTTGACTGGCATGGGTTGGCAAGGATCCAGATTCATTTCAGTGCAGTGCAGTAACTGCTCATTGCTGTGTTTGTTTTAAATTTAGATTTGTGTGCTTCTAGTGCTACTGTTATTTCTTTACTGTCTTTACTTAGAATTTGTTTTGGGCTGTTGAAAATTTAAAACCTAGTTTGGTGTGCTTGTAGTGGTGCTGTTTTCCTTTGCTGTCTTTACTTGCTGTAAATTTTGTCTTGTCTTGTCTGTCTTGCCCTGTAGTTTGGGGAAGGGGTGCTAATTGTCTGACCTCTGACCTCAGCTACGTGATAAATGGAGGTGGGGCTAAGTCAAATTTGAGGTAGTAAGTTGATTTTTGGTTTCTCAGAAAAGACCAAAAGGGGAAGGATCCAGATTCATTGTTGTTTTTGTTAGTACTGTTATTTCTTTGCTGTCTTTACTTAAGATTGTTTTTGGGCTGTTAAAATTTTAAAACCTAGTTTGGTGTGGTTGTAGTGGTGCTGTTTTCCTTTGCTGTCTATACTTCCTGCAAAAGATTGCATTCAGGCAATACAAAAGACGCAGGCAGAAGGGGATAGAGAGAAGTACCAGGAGAAGCAAAGGGAGGCAGGGAGATCAGTAAGGGATGCCAAAGCTCAGACAGAAGAACACATTGCAAAATCAGTAGATAGAAGGGACAAAACCTTTTGCAGGTACATAAGTGAAAAAGAAAGGCAAAGGGAGGGATAGTGAGACTGAAGGGGGAGGGTGGAGGCCGTGTGGAGGATGACAACAGTAAAGCGGACATACTGAACACGTATTTCTGCTCAGTCTTTACTGAGGAAGAGGAGGGTAATGGGCCTGAATGGAGTACAAGGGGTGGGAATGGTGCAGAAATGGGACAGAAGTCCCTTTACATGGGAAAGTGTCCTAAAGGAACTGGAAGGAATAAGAGTTGATAAAGCAATGGGGCCAGATGGGGTGTACCCCAGGGTCCTAAAAGAACTAAGAGAGGTGGTGGCTAAACCTCTGGAAATCCTGTTTAGCTGATCACTGGAAACAGTTGAGGTACCCAAAGACTGGAGAACCACAGATGTAGTCCCCTTATACAAAAGCGTGAACAAAGAGGAAGCGGGGAACTACAGACCAGTCAGCCAGACCTCGGTAGTGGGGAAGATCATGGAAGCACTACTGAAGGGAAGATTGGTGGAACATCTGGTTACCAATGGACTACAGGACCCAAGGCAACATGGTTTCATTGGGGGGAGGTTATGCCAGAGCAGCCTCATTGAATTTTTTGACTGGGTGGATCATGGAAGGTCAGTGGACATGGCCTATCTGGACTTCAGCAAGGCCTTTGACACTGTGCCACACAGAAGTCTATTAAACAAACTGGAGAATATAGGAGTGGACAGGACAGTAGTGTGATGCGTAGGTAATTGGCTGGGTGGTAGGATACAGAGGGTGGTGGTAAATGACTGTCACTCCACAGAGAGAACAGTGACCAGTGGGGTACCAAAGGGATCAGTGCTGGGACCGGTCCTATACAACGTCTTCATCATTGACATTGTGCTGGACCTAGAAGGCAGAATTTCCCTGTTTGCTGATGACACAAAGCTCTTTAACAAAGTGGACATGCCAGAGGGTGTAGATAGAATAAGAAGGGACCTGCAGAAGCTTGAAGAATGGTCAAGGGTTTGGCAGTTGAAATTCAATGCAAAGAAGTGCAAGATAATGCATATGGGGCACAAAACCCTGGAACAACATATCAGTTGGGGGGGTGAGGCTATAGCGTGCACCAAGCAGGAAAGGGACCTTGGGATTATCATCTCTGATGACCTCAAGGTAGGGAAATAGTGCGAAAAGGCAGCAGGTAAAGCAAATAGGATAATGGGATGCATAGGTCGGGGCATCGCCAGCAGGAAGACGGAGGTCATAATTCCACTATACAAGACACTAGTGAGGCCCCACCTGGAGTACAGTGTACAGTTCTGGAGACCTTACCTATGTAAGGATATAGACAGGGTAGAGAAGGTTCAGTGGAGGGCAACAAAGATGGTACAGGGATTGCATCACAAATCCTATGAGAACAGGTTGAAGGACTTGAATATGTACTTCCTGGAGGAGAGGAGGGAGAGAGGTGATATGATAGAGACATACAAGTACCTTACAGGGAGAACCAGGGTGCAGGAATATATTATTTTCCAGTGAAAAAGATGTTCCAGGACTAGAGGGCATGAGATGAAGTTGGAGAGAGGGTCATCCAGAGGAAACGTGAGGAAGAATTTCTTCACAGAATGGGTGATGGACAAGTTGAACACCCTACCAGAGGAAGTGGTGGGAGCTGAAACAATCATGAGGTTTAAGAATGCATGGGGTAGACGTAAGGGAATTCTGGAGGTCAGGGATAAGGGGCAACAGACTTCTAGGAAAACATAAAGTGAACTTACAAGCTCAAATGGGCAGACTGGGTGGGCCATAGACCCTTATCTGCTGACAGTGTCTATGTATGTATCTATGTAACACCTGCACCATCTGCACTATGTCCCTTCCCCTGTCCTGGCCTGTCCCCCATGTTACTGCCCTATGTGTAGTACCCACATCGATGGCTGCACCATGTGCCATGACCTCTGCATCCCCATGTCTGGGTAACATGGTGCCTGCCCCATGCAGGCCCTCCATAGTGCTGCCTAATGAGTGGTCAGTGTTGCTTTCCCCTGTGTACTCCCTGCTACTAACCATGTCCAACTGTACCCCAGTGTCCCATCTTCTTGTGGTGCATTGTAACAGTGCTGTGAGTGCATCTAATATGGCTGCCTGCTGCCATGCTGCAGATGCAAGGGCCTCCATGGCCACTGTTTGATGGCCCTTTTCTGCAGCCATTTGCTGCAGAACTCTGTCAATGGACTCTGTCAACCAGGCCACCTCACCCTCCATCCACGTGTGGTGATGAACCGATGCACTGTGTAGGCCCTACAGTGCAATTCTGATTGCTATTAGCTCACGGCCCACCTCCATCTCTGATGCCAACATTCTGCAGCAGAGATGATCAATGTCTTCCATCTTCATGGGTGTTTCATTTGCAGTCTGCTGCTCCCCGCCTTCCACATCCTCCCCATGCATTGTTGACACGTGTGACAATTCATCAGCCACATTGTCCTGCACACTGTTCACATAGCTGTTTCCAGTGGCTTCATGGTCTGTGTCCACATCCCTATCTGATGTTTCATCATTGCGACTTGTTGCTGCTGCTCCTTCTGTGTTTTCCTGTTCCCTGGAGCTGTCACTGTCATCTGTGTGTGTAGCGGGCTGTGTGTTTTCACTGTTATTGGAGCTGGTATCATCATCATTGTCATCTGACCCAGTATCGCTGTCCTCACACATCTCCCCTTGGCTGCACTGTTGTCCAGATGTACCTGGCTGCTGGCTGTGTCCTGTACCTGTAAGAAAAAGGTTGTGTCACCAAGTGTACACATATGCTCCACTGAGGCTGCACATCAGCAATGATGCCAGTGGGTTTACAGGGTCACTTGCTGTGTCCACAGCATTAATGCCACCAATCCCAGCTCCTGTGTTCCCACAGGCTGTGTCTTGTCCAGTCTGTGCTGCCATTGGTCACTTGGCCATGCTGCTGGTGTGGGCAGTCCCTGTGCTCTGTTCACCTGCTGCAGAGAACACAAGGGGGGGCATCAAGTGGTGCACACATGTGCACCCACAGCATAACTCAAGCGTTGCTGTTGTGTCTTGCAGTGACACTGTGTCAGCAGTGCCCATGCAGGTGATATGCCCACATGCCCTGATCCCCAGGGTTGTCTGGTCCTACAGGGCACATGTGCAGTGCATGGTGACCTGGGAACACATCTGCCAGGGTGCAACTGGGAGGGCATGGGGCTTCACCTCTGCCATTTGCACACAATGCTGTGGATGACAATAACTCAGAGGTTGTGTCACACCCTGTGTCCCGTACTTTCACATTGCTCAGCCCACAATGGTGGGTCTTGCACACACACCTGGCACACACTGCCAACATGCTGTGCCATTGTTCCATCTACTGGTCCATCCATACAGACACAGGCAACATAGCCGCCTGCATGCTGTGGGCCGCTGTGTTCCCTGTTTCCCTGTGGCCATCCACCACACAACCCCCTCCCTTTCTGTCACCTGTGTGCATGGTTTATTGTTCCACAACAGCCTGCCAGTACCCACCTCTCACCCTGACCCTGGAGCACAGCCTTGTGCCTCCTGTGCCACACACATACATATTGCCACCATCCCCACAGGCCATGCACATGCACCATGTACTTGCTGTGGGCTGTGTCACACCACTGCACATCTGCAGCACACTGTGGGGTCTTCAGGTCACACCAGTTTGTGTGACACAGGCCAGGGTGCTGCAGCACTTGCTTACCCATCGTGGGTTATCCCCTATGCAGTGGAGCTGGCTAGGCCACCACTCACACCACCCACTATGCCTGACTGGCACTGCCAGCATGGTGCTGTGTCTCTGTGCATGCTGCTGTGCATCACAGGTTGGTGTACGTGTTATGTACATCACACAGTACATTGGGCACAGTCAGATACCAACACTGCTGTCAGTGTTGCTTCCTCTGCCACCGTGTCACCAGCACGACACACCTGTGGCAAGGCCTGCATCCCCATTCCAGCCTGCACAGGCATCCACACAGGGGCACACCAGCCATGTTTCCACTTGGCCTACTTTAGACTGTCTTCCAGCCTCACATGTCCAGCTCAATGCACAGCCTGCATCACCTCGTGTGCCACTCCCACCCCTGGGCTTCACTACCCTGTGGGCCCCATGTCCTGCATGCCACCAGCAGTGCCATTGCATACATGTCTCACCCCCCTCATGGAACTGCACAGCCTGGGTTACACATGATGCACATTTGGACTTTCACGTCACACTGCATATACTGCTGTGGACACTGGCCCCTTTCCACCACAGTGTGTGTCAGGGCTGGGCTCCGAGGGGGTCACACCATTGTTGTCTGGTGCTACACCAATTGGGGCACTGTGACCAGTGTTGCACTACATCTGTGTATGTCACAGGGTCCAGTGTCCACCCTGCCATGTTTGGCTGCGGCGACATCAGTGTCATGTACTCCCTCCAGGCAGGTCCAGTTGGCACACCAGCCTGTCCCCAATGGGACCTGATGGCATACATCCCAGGGTACTTAAGGAGCTAAAGGAGGAACTAGCAGAGCCATTAGCAGAATTGTTTAGTGAGTCTCTGAGCACAGGAGAGGTCCCAGAAGACTGGAGAAGGGCTCATGTGATCCTGCTCCACAAGAGTGGTAGCAGGGAGGAGGCGGGGAACTACAGACCGGTCAGTCTTACCTCAGTAGTGGGCAAGATTATGGAGGCACTCCTTAAGGAAAGGATAGTGCAACACCTGGAATCCATAGGGGCACAGGATCCAAGACAGCATGGGTTTACAAAAGGAAGGTCCTGTCAAACTAATCTCATAGATTTCTTTGACTGGGTAACCAGAGTGGTGGACCAAGGGGGAGCAGTTGATGTAGCCTACCTTGACTTCAGCAAAGCTTTTGACACTGTTCCACATAGAAGATTGATAAATAAGCTGGGTAGGCTCGGGTGGGTCAGAAGTTGGTCAACTGGGTGGCAAACTGGTTGACGGGCAGAAAACAGAGTGGTGGTAAATGGTATACAGTCAGAAGAGATGCAAGTCACAAGTGGGGTACCTCATGGATCAGTCCTGGGGCCAGTCCTCTTCAACATCTTCATTAGTGACCTTGCAGATGGACTAGAGGGTAAGGCTTGTCTGTTTGCAGATGACACCAAGATCTGCAACAGAGTAGATGATCCAGATGGGGTGGGCAGAATGAGAAGAGATCTGGATAAACTAGCAGAATGGTCAGAAGAGTGGCAACTGGGATTTAATGCAAAGAAGTGCAAAATCATGCACATAGGGAAGAGAAACCCTGAAGCCACCTATAGGCTGGGAGGGAGTTGCTAGCAGTCACAAAGGAAGAAAGAGACTTGGGCATCATCATCACTGATGACCTAAAATCATCAAGCAGACCTCTAAAGCAGTAGGTAAGGCTAGGGGGTGTTAGGGTGTATTAGTAGGGGTATCACAAGTCGTAAGAGGAGGTAATAATCCCTCTGTACAAGACACTGGTTAGGCCCCATCTGGAGTACTGGTGCAGTATTGGAGGCCACACCTTCACAAGGACATTAACCAAATTGAGGCAGTCCAGAGAAGGGCAACCAAAATGGTGCAGGGACTGCATCAGAAGACATATGAGGACAGATTAACGGAGCTCAACATATGTATACCCTTGAGCAAAGGAGGGAGAGAGTGATATGATCGAGGCATTCAAACACCTTAAGGGCATAAACAAGGTGAAAAGAGTCTAACATGTTTAAATATAAGAAAATAGCAGGACAAGAGGACACAGCATGAGATTAGAGGGAGGCCGATTAAGGGGAATGTGAGAAATTCTTTTCACAGAAAGGGTGGTGGATGCATGGAATGGCTTACCACAAGAAGTGGTGGCTATGAATACAGTGCAGGGCTTCAAACAGGCATGGGATAGGCATAAGGAAGCAATACAAATGACTATGAATAGATAGGTCACTGACAGAGCAAAGGCCGAAGGCACATTTATAAGGTAGAAAAAGAAATGGGCAGACTGGATGGGCCTTGCGGTCCTTATCTGCAGTCAACTTCTATGTTTCTATGTTTCTATGTTTCTGTCATGCCAGTATCTGCACATACTACTGGGTCCTCTCTTTTGGATCATTGGGTACTGCTGCAGCCTTGCAAGTGGTTCCAGTGGACTGGTTCTGAGGCACAGAGGTGCTGGGGGAGCACCCCATTGGGCCTTCACTATCTACCTCCACTGGTCTGCACGTGCATTCTGGGTTGTGTTACCACCTGTCCCTTGCACAGACCCCAGCTGAACTTTCACCCTGCTCCTGGCACACAATGGGTACATCATGCCTTGCCTACCTCCTGTATGTCTCAGCCAGAAGATGTCCAAGGTGCTGTCATCTTCCACACTTCTACCGCTAATGTTGCTCATGACCTGCTCCCCCTGGCTGGTGAGGGTCTGTGTGTCTGCTGGTCCCCCTCCAGTTGCCAGGCTGCTCCTTCTGTTGTGGTCCAGCTTCTCCTTCCCATGGCATTTCAGGTCATACCACTGTTTCTAGAGCTTTCTTGCTGTCCTCTGGCTGTGGCTTATGGCATTTGCATGCCTAGCAACCTCCTCCAAGGTGCCCTTTCATTTGTCCCTCAGGGCCTTATTCCCTCCCATGCTGAACAGCAGGTCCAGCTTGGTACTGACCTCTTCAATGAGGGCATCTGTCTTGCTGCTACTAAAGTTTTTTTTCTGGGCATCTTCATTGTTTTCCCTTTGTTTTTCTTGTTTTGCCCTTGTGTCCTTGCTTCTGCCTCCTGCGACATTGCACCACCGCACTGTGTCAACTCTGGCAATTACGTCATGCACTGAAATGCATCTGCTATTTCTGTGGATATTCTGGAACACGTGGCACAAGTGGTGGGTTTTCCAGAATACAGTGCATTGTGTATAACGCAGTTGTGTTGGATGCTGATGTGTGCCATATTTTGCACTTGACACAACACGCTTCTGGAATCGGGCCCCCTGTGTCAGTGATCTGAGTTCAGGTGTGAGCTAATTGAGCTGGTTTAGTAGGCCAAGGCAGGTGGGGATGGTGCTGGAGCAACCTGGAGAGGGATGGAGCAATGCTTTGGCACACACAAGACACCTTGTGTTGGGCCGGGGAGCCTTCCCTCTTGAAGTATTGACATGTGTGTTGAGGCCTGATGGTACCATGCACTGGGTCAGGACTGTCTCCAGTATTGTATTTATTTCATTTTGCACAGGTCTGTGCAAATGAGGATATGATTTCCCTATGAGAAAAAGAAGATAAATTAATTGCAAAAACTACTTTAATGTAGACATTAGGGCTGAAGAACACAAAGTGCACAAAGTAGGGAACTGAAAAAACATTAGGGTTTTGGGTCTTGGGTCTCCAGAGTGTTGGCGAATCAGTGGTGGGGTCTTCCTTGGGGTTGTCAACCCTAATGTCTACCCTATCCCCTCAGCAAATGGGATCAGGGGAAGGGGGGTTAGCACTAGCATCAAGGATAATATTGGCAAAGCCGGGGATGGGATTGGATGGGGGGGAGGGCACCACATGCACCAGGGGTAATAGTAAGAAGTCAGAGCCAGAACTTGAAGGGAGGGGGTTACCACTAGCACCAGGGATAATATTTATTATAAGTACAGGCCAGTGATTAGCTGGGGATGCCACTAGCACCTGAGATACTTTCTATTACAAGAACAGGCTGGCGATCTGACTGGGGATTACCACCACCAGGGACAATCTTTATTACAAGAATGGGCTGGCTATCAGTTGGGAGGGGGGTAACACTAGCACAAGGGATAATCTTTATTACAAGAATGGTCCAGCGCTCGGCCGGGGGGGGGTACCACTAGCACCAGGGATAATCTTTTTTATAATAACGGGACAGTGATTGGCTAGGGAGGTACCACTAGCACCAGAATAATCTTTATTACAAGAACAGGCTGGTGATTGGCTGGGAGGGTACCACTAGCATCAGGGATCTGTTTATTTTAGTGAATGGGCTGGCAATGGGCGGGGGGTGCCAGGGACCACAGGGTGCAGGTGTGCTCCCTCAGTGGCCAACTGGCTAGGTGGCTGCATTACCTCCGGCAGTCTCTAGGATTGCCTCAAGTAAATCATAGCTTTTGTTCAGCAGCATTTCCACAAGGCAAAAGAACCACGTTAAACCCTTTTGCACAGTGTAAAACCGCTGAATAAGGGGTTGTGTGCAAATTCATGGCCATGCCCCTCCCCTTGCCTGCACACATACATTATGTTTTGCATGAGTGCTAACCCTCTTTGCTTGGAATATGGGGCTCCAGTGCAAACAATGGTTTGTGCAGGCAAAGACCCATTAGCACCCCTGCAAACTTTTGAATATTTGGCCCCTCATGTCTAAAATGGCAGCATCCAATGTTAGTCCTTGAGACTTATGTATAGAAACTGCATATGCCACACAAACTGGAAACCATTCTCAGATGACATATATATCTTTAATCAATTGGAATTTAATAGAAAGTCTGTCAATGCACTGAGCAGTGTCAACATTATTGAATTTGATTAATATATTTTCAATAGACATATCGCGTCTGCCAAATTTAAAATCAACAATATTTCCTATTGCTCCATTTACTAGACCAAGTTCAATTGAAAGGTTCCTTCTAAGCATAACACAAGCATTTTTACAAACGTGTAATATGCCTTCAAGTCCAGCTGTCCTTGAAATATCTACGTTCATCTCATGTAGTTTCTTTGAGATTGTGTCTATGAATTTCCTGCCAACCATACTGCAGTAATTAAATCAATTGTAGATAAGTCAGCTACACTGTGACCCTTTGGTTGTAAAATGATTTTACTGAATGTATCACCATCAGCTAACTTTACTATAAGACAAACAGTTATTGCTCCATTGGCAGCAATTTCAGTGACAAGCTGAATAGCTGCATGAAGCTTGCCATCTTCACATTCTATCACGTTACTATTCACACTATTGGCTGATGTCTGAGATACTCTACCAATTCTAACTTCATTTAGAATGGTATGGTACACGTCATCACCACTCTGATGCATATTTTGTATGAGTTCTTCATATTTGAATAAATTCCACAAATTAATTCCTTATACACACCTTATGCTTTTTTTAGCTTCTGAAACTTTGTTTTTGGAATTTGGGGGCTGCCATTGACAGGAGTGAGCTGCAGCAGGTCTCCAAAGATGACAACATGCTTACCAGCAAAGGCATATCCTCATACTATATGTAGCAATCACCTCCTGCAAGTGTAATTGTATGAATTCTCACATGGCATTGGATACCATGCCAACTTTGTTCTCTATTAGCACTTGCGTTTTCTTAAACATCTCCCTAAGTTCAGTAGCTACGCATGACAATTTTCTGCATTCACCGGATTTGCCGTGCTCTACTGGTAGCATAAACAATCTATGCAGTAAGACTCCACCAATGTTATATGAAGCCAGAGCAGCTGGTGCAGTAAGAGCACATGCCATTGCAGTGCCAGTGTTTTCTGATGTCTGCACGAATAGAATGTATCAGAAAACTTTTGCCAGTACCTGCTGCACCACTTACATATAGGCACAGGGACTCATAGTCAGTACAATTACACTCACATGCGTCATGTCTGATACCATGCAATACTTGGTGAATGACAGTGTTATTATCCCTTCTTTGTTCAGCATTTACTTGTGTTTCTAAATCTGATATGTTCATTTCAGAATCATGCCCTAGTTCCATGGCAGCCTCAACCTGTGCCATTGCAACAGTGGCATCATTCATGGATATTGGATCGCCAAGAACTCCATGTGATTCCTCATATCACAGTCTTTGTGAGTGTGCTGGAGTATCTTCATCTATTTGTGCTCTGCTTTTCTCCTTTAATTCTTTCTCCACTTGCAATATATTTTTAACATTTTTCTGAGATGAAACTTTAAAAACTAGCTTCAAAAGCAGGTTCCATAATCATCCTTATGTTCAGATTCAGGTTCACTTCTCCACGGCTTGAAAAGGAATAGCAGCACAAAATAGTACTACTGTTTCTTTTCTGGAGTTTTAAGGGAAAGCCAGAGATGATCAATCAGCCATGGCTTTCTTCTTTTCATTAAAAAAAACATGTACTCCCCGTATAGAGTAAATGCCTTTCTGGTGATTCTCTTTAGCCCTGTTTACATGGTGGCAGCAACTGAAAATATCCACTGCTCCTCACTCGCTGCGCTGTCTGTGGACGAGGCAATGACTTGTTTGCACAGCCCCTTTTGCTACGCCACAAGTTGTGCCACTGGATGGCTATGCCTTCAGTGGGAGTTTGTTCCAGATTCCAGAAAAACAAAGGAACGCAGTGGATTGAGCGCATTAATGCGTTTACAGTGCAGGAAAATGCACTTGGTCTGAAATGGGTACCCTCTCCTGAGCTGATCCAAAAACTGGATCCGAAGGCATCCTGAGGTGCTCTGGTGAGTGTCCACATGGTGACATTTGCAGCGCATCAACCACTGCACATTGGTTGATGCATTACAAATGGTGTAGTGTAAACAGGGCTTTTAATGTCTTGTTTAAAATCATACCACTGTGCAATTAGAAAAAAGCAGTGGTTTCCAAGTAGATCATGTCCAGAGGCACTGGAAAATTGTGGGGAAATGTGGTCAATCTTGCAGAACTTTTTGTGCCAAAATTTCAGAAAGTTTAGGGGAATGTACAGGGTGCTTTATGATGGTCAGTAGTTAGTGTTTTGATATGCACAACAAAGCCACACCATGTTTTCAAAATGCTCAACCTTTTTACTCATTGGAGCAGCAAAATTAGATGAAAATTAGACAAACAATCATTACAAATAAATAGCAGTCTCAGAAGATCTGTGCTAGTGACAACATTTTAAAAACATTTTCCCCACATTTTTTCTCCCACCCCCAGGATATAAACGCATTCACTTCTGTTCTTCACCCCAAACATCAGCATGCACCACCTCACCCAGCACGTATTTACAACTTATATACACATTTATATATACACCCCACCCCCCACACAATTTATTTACATATTTTTCTTCACATTTTGTCACACACTCCCTATCTCGAATCGTCAGAAAACAATAAGAGCAAATTTGGCTGGCAGCACAGCATAGAGCTTGGTACATCCACAGACCTGGATTTGAGTCCCACAACCTCCACTTCCATACTATGTGACCCTGAGCAAGTCATCTCCCCAGTACTCCCAGGTAGGCACTGAAATCAGTTTATTCACATTGTTTCTTGTATTTTAACATTAGCAGCAATTTAACATTGTCTTCTTTAAGATGTCTACTATTGTCCTTTGTAAGGTCTGTGTATACAAAAAACTTGCTTCTGTGTCCCCAGTGCTGACAAGCATCCAAATATGTTGTTTTTGGCAGTTTGCTTTGTGATTGGGACTGAGACTCCGACCATGCCACAGTGTTAAAGTCAGATGGGACTGACTTAGCTGCATTGAGGTAAACATGCCACTGAAATGGTGAAATGACTCTAAGCCCCAGTATGTCACTGACATAGCTTTTTGCTTGTCAAGCACCGTAAGTTGCATTGGATCAATGACACCAGCTGCTTTAAAAATGTACACAGATGGGTGCTCTTTAATCACACTGCCCGGTTTTTCACTAATGGTCAACAACACTTATTGGACTAGTTGGAATCAAGCAGATCTCTCATCCTCTTGGCAATCTGATAGCTTTTCCACAGTCTCAGGCCTGTATTCTTGTACTCCATCTGTGGCACAAAAATCAAGAAATAAATGGAGATTAATTTAATCTATTAAAACTGTTGTGCCCTTGGAGTACTGTGGTTGCCTACAGCTCCTCAATGAGCTGGGCAAGCTCAGTCGAGTGACTTGTGCTATTAGCACATTGAGTCTGCTTTCCAACAGCACTTTACATTTTGTTAAAGTAGCTGCACCAGATATATTCTTTATGAATTCTGCAGTGATAGGCAGGTAGTCAGCAAGGTATTCAACCGCCTTCACCCAGAAGCACCAGTAGGTCACTACTGCATAAACTGGCATCCTTGGTGTAATCCCATCCATTGCCTCCATAAATTCTAAATACTGATGGCATCACAGTTTTTTTATCATGTTCACCACAGTATTAAGATCTTCCAGTACTGTGGACCAGAGTTCCAAGACCAGATTTCGCAAATGCACAATGCAAATTGCATGCACAGCATTGGGGAATATGCCAGAAAGAATAGTTTTAAATGCTTTATGCATGTAGCTGGCATGCAGCAATCATAAACGCCCTGTCAAAGTTGACACCATTGGCATTGAAAATGTGCAGCAAAGCTTGGGAGACAGTGGTATGGTTAACCCGGTCTAAAATCTCCAGTCATGTTAATAGAGGCAGTTCCTGGACTTTTGTCAGAGGCTCTACCAGAACTCCAAAAAGCATTGCATCCACAGACATCTGTTGTCTCATCCAGAATCAAGTAGACATCAATGTCTTCAACCAACCTTCTAATGTGGTCCTCATGCTTGGGTCAAATTTCCTGTAGATCAGTACTACACAGATGTGAAGGCCCAGGAAGACTTCCACCATGTTTCGTATAGTTGTAGAGGAACTCTTCAAAGGCCGGAGCCTTATTGAGAGGGATGTCTGCTTGCATCAGACATCTTATGAAGTCCAAGACAAATTCCTTGCGATACTCAGCAGTCGATGTTGCTCATGCAAAACGTGAGATCAAGGACTTCTTTTGTTATATGGTATTGTCTGTAAAGTGGAAAAAAACCCAGCATTCTGAAAACCAGCCCCCTCCCCACCACCACCAAAAAAAAACACATTGTAGCATTTGAGACTTTTGTAGAAATACTTTTCTTTTTTTTTTCTTCATTGCTGCACCTTTCCTATCAATATGTTTCTGTGTTTTCACATGCAGATCGATTAGATGCTTGTACAAGTAGTCCACAGCTTGACAGCAGAACTTGCAAAACAACTGATTACCATCTTTAAACAGATTTTCAGGATACAGTCTGACCTTGTTGATAGCGCGCACAGTGTATGAAAGATGGAGCTGTTTGGACTCCTCATGGGATAGACACTGATGCTTACCATTTAGCAGAGACGTTTTCAATTTTTGCAAGCACTATTAAATTAAATTAATTAAATGAAATAATTTAGACCCATGCTGTCATGTACACAAACTAGCCATAGCCACATATGAAACATTTTAAGAAATCTTCTCTGTAAAATATATAGCAAAAATCCTTTTTTTCTCCTCACACTATGCAGCTGCGACAGGATGCAGTGCAGTACCTTGCAGTGAATAACATGTCACAAAATACTAAGTACTGCACTGCATCCTGGCTTGCTCTGCTGTATGTTCGAGCTCAGCTACGGGAGTTGCCTTATTATGGTGCTAAGCTTGAGTATGGCATCTATTTGAATCTATGGGACGAAGACTCCAGAAAATAATTTTCCTCTTTCCCTTTCTATTCCAGTTTTCTAACAAACCCTTCAAATGCAGCTGGTGAGGGCTTCATAGTCCACACAGGAGCCAGGGATGGACCTAGCCGACTGCTATACATGCATAAAAAAATTGATCTGTGCCCATGCGTTGTCTGCACCACCCTTGTAACAACCAGTGGCCAGTACAATTTTTCTTTTTAAACATGTCTGCCAGTTGGCCCAGACTGCCCCTCCATCAATACATCAACAACTGACCACAGGAGCCAGGGACGGACCTAGCTGATTGGTATACATACAAACATATGAAACTGCCAGCAGAAAAAGGCCATTTGGTCTATCAAGTCTGCTCGATTTTGCATCTAGCACCCCTACTCTGCAGCTGCCCCATCCCTTCCCCTCCCATGACCCTCCCTTTTACCCTATCCCAGCCCCTCTTGAAGCATACCACTGTTTTACAGGCCACTACCTCTGCTGGTAGTGTGTTCCACTCTGCTACCACCCTTTCTGTAAAGAAATGCCTCCTCATTTCCCTCCTAAACCTTCCACCCTCCAATCTCATGTCATGACCCTGAATGTCTCTCCCCACCCTCCCCTTGAACAGTCCCTCTGTGCCTGTCTTGTTTATTCCTCTCATGTACTTAAAGGTCTCAATCATATCCCCCCCTGTCCTTCTTCTCCTTCAGAGAGTACATGTTCAACTCCCACAGTCTAACCTCATATGGTAACTCCCTCAGATACAGTATCATCTTTGTTGCTCTGTGTAGCATACCTTCCAGCAATCTAATGTCCCTCTTTAGGTAAGGGCTCCAAAACTGAATGCAGTACTCCAGGTGGGGTCTGGCCAGCGATCTGTATAATGGCAGAATCACCTCCCTCCTCCTAGAGGTTATACCCCTTGCAATACAAACCGGCAACTTGTTGGCCACTGCTGCTGCTTTCCTACACTGTGCTGAGTTGTTCATTGATCCCATAATGAGCACTCTCAGATCTTTCTCCTCCTTAGTCACAGCTAGCTGCACCCCAACCCCCAGATGGTAGCTCCTCTTTGCCCCTAAAACAGCACCTTGCATTTTTTGGCATTGAAACCAAGTTGCCAGGAGTCAGACCATGTCTCCAGCCTAGTTAGATCTTCCTGCAATCCCTGCAACCCCCCCTTGGTCATCCACCACTGCTTCCATCTTGGTGTCATCCGCAAATAGACTGATCTTACTATGGATGCCTACCGAGATGCAGGGCCGGCACTAGGATTTACTGGGCTCTGGTGCAAGAATGTGAAGTGGGCCCCCCACCTCACCCCTATGAAGTGGGTCCATGCCTCACCTCTGTGAAGTGGGCCCCCTAGCCTTTCTGTAACTCTCAATTAGAATGAAAAAAAAAATTCTTCAGTTAACACTAAGTTTAGAAGCAGCACTTGCTCCTCTGCTCTCAGTGATCTCATCTGAGAAAGTGACCACTGACAGTCAAGTCTCAGTACCGTTTTTTTCTTCTTTTCCAATTCTTTTCCATGACCTGACAGACCCCGACCCCCTAAACAACACTCTGAGCCGAGGCCGATCCGCCAGTGTCCCATACCAGTGAATAAATTAATTGATCTCTCCTATTCCTCCTCCTCCTCCCTCCTGCAGGTGGGCTTGGGCTACCTCCTTCCCTAGTCTCTGGAGCCCCCCTTCTCCCGGTTCTAACTTCCCACCTACCATGGTCAGTACTACTGTTCAACTTCACTTGTGTTGTGTGTTGCTAGAGTTATTAGAATATGTAATGTTTTTTCAACAGTGATACAGATAACTTGTAAAACCAATTACTGGCAGCAGAGCAAGATGAGCCTGAGAGTATATGTCCGAGAGCACACAAGGCCGCAAGCACAGGAGGTGGAGCAGAAACACTGTTCATTCAGCTTGCTTGCCATTGGTATTAATACCAGCCAAACATAAAAACATGACTGACTCGACAGCAGTGAGCAAGCCAGAAATCCTCCATGCCATGCCAGCATGATGCCAGCAGCAATCCAGAAAGATTTGATGGGCTGGTTGGTGGGACGAGGCACAAGCACAACTTTGCAAGGTGATGGCATGGTAAGAGCAGGGACATCTTGGGGAGGAGGAGAACCAGTGAGAGAGGCTGAGGTTGGGTCCAGTCAGTACTCAAGGAGGAGGAATCAGGCATTCCATCCAGTGCCAATAGGTACGGTTCACGAGCATGCATCCCCACGCCACCTTGATATTTGAATTTATTTAAATGGAAGGTGGCTGAGATATTGGCAGGCAAGGGCGGGGCGGGTGCAGGCAGGGCGGAGTCAGAGACTGGATCCTGGAGCCGAGTCAGAGACAAATAAGGAGGAGAGGTGGCCAACAAGCACAGTGTAGCACCAATTTCTATTTAAAAATGACAGTTTTTGGCAGATGGGTCAGAGAGGTCTCTGGGCCCCCCTGAGCTCTGGGCCCTGGTGCAATCACATCCCTTGCATCCTCCCCTGATGCCACCCTGCCGAAATGTCTGCAATAAATACCCCAAAGAACACCAGCCCCAGCACTGAGCCTTGTGAAACCCCGCTCGTCACTGCCCTTGGGATGATAAGTCTCCTCCCACCACCATCCTCTGCTGCCATCCCTGTAGCCAGTTCTCCACTCATACCACCAATTTTGCCCTCGCCTCAGTGCCCTTTAGCTTATGTACTAGTCTCCCATGTGGCACCGAGTTGAATGGAAACGTGTTTAAAAAAATTATTCTGTGCCACTCTATTCATCTGCCCCACACCTCCCTTGTATCAACCAGAGGTCAGAACAATTTTTCTTTTAAACATGTCTGCCACTCAGTCCAGACTGCCCCTCCATCAACAACTGACCACAGGAGCCAGGGACGAACCCAGCTGACTGGTATACATGTTTAAAAAAATGGTTCTGTGCCACTCTGTTGGTCCACTTCTCCCTTGTAATAACCAGAGGCCAGAACAATTTTTTTAAACATGTGCACCAGTCTGCCAGGCCTGTACCTCCACCCACCATCAATGACAGGTCACAGGAACCAGGGGCTGACCCAGCCAACTGGTATACATGTTTAAAAAAATTGTTCTGTGATACTCTGTTTGTCCCCCCATATTAAGCAGAGGCCAGAACAATTTTTCTTTTAAAATCTGCCAGGTGGTCCAGACTTCTCCTCCATCAGCATGTCAACAGCTGACTATAGGAACCAGTGACGGACCCAGCTGACTGGTATATATGTTTTAAAAAATTGTTCTGTATCACTCTGTTCATCCCCCGATCATCTAGAGGCCTGAACAATTTTTTTTAAACATGTCTGCCAGTCAGCCCAGACTGCCCCTCCATGAACACATCAACAACTGACCACAGGAGCCAGGGATGGACACAGCTGACTGGTACACATGTTTAAAAATAATTGTTCTGTGCCACTGTGTTTGTCACCCCCCCTCGTATCAACTACAGGCCAGAACAATTTTTTAAACATGTCTGCCAGTCAGCCTGGACTGCCCCTGCATTGACATATCAACAGCTGACCACAGGAGCCAGGGACAAACCCAACCAACTGGTATACATGTTTAAAAGAATTGTTCATTGCCACTCTGTTGGTCCACCCCTCCCTTGTACCAACCAGAGGCTAGAACAATTTTTTTAAACACATGTACCAGTCTTCCAGGCTGTTCCTCCACCCACCATCAGTGACAGAACACAGGAATCAGGGACAGACCCAGACAACCAGTAAAAATTGTTCTGTGCCACTCTGTTTGTCCCCCCATAGCAAACAGAAGCCAGAACAATTTTTTTAAACATATCTGCCAGTCGGTCCAGACTGCCCCTCCATCAACACATCAATAACTGACCACAGGACCCAGTGACAGACCCAGCCAACTGATATATATGTTTAAAAAAATTGTTCTGTGCCACTGTGTTCAGACCCCCAATATCAACCAAAGGCAAGAAAATTTTTTTTTGTAAACATACCTTCCAGTAGGCCTGGACTGCCCTTCCATCAACAACTGACCACAGGAACCAGGGACAGACCCAGCAGATAGGTATACATACTTAAAAAAATGTCTGGGTTACTTTGTTCATCACAATTTTGTTTTATGTAAATGTATTTTATTTCTTTGTAAATATTGACTGTACAGACTGTTTGTATTTCTTCACCATATGATACTTTCTTTTCTCTTTACTGTACACTCTGTACCCGGGTCGCACCTGGAAACGAGCAGTGGCTCAGTGTGCCTTTCCCGGTCATCAAAATTTTAAATAAATAAAAAATAATTCCCCATTCCCCCGTATCAACCAGAGGCCAGAACTATTTTTGAAACTTATCTGCCAGTTGGCCCGGACTGCCCGTCCATTAACACATCAACAACTAGCCACAGGAACCAGGGACAGACCTAGCTGACTGGTATACATGTTTAAAAAAATTATTCTGTGCCACTCTATTCATCTTCCCCTCTTTTGTATGGCCAGAGGCTAGAACAATTTTTTTAAACCGTGTGCCAGTCTGCTGGGCCTGTCCTTCCAGCCACCAGCAACGACAGACCACAGGAGCAAAGGTTGAACCTAGCTGACATGTATACATGTTTTAAAAAATTGTTCTGTGCCACTCTGTTTGTCTCCACCCATACCACTGAGAGGACAGAACATTTTTTTAAACATGTCATGCCAGTGTGCCAATCTGCCAGTCCTGTCGCTCCACCCACCATTAACGATAGATCACAGGAGCGAAGACTGGACCTAGCCGACTGGTAACAAAAAAAAAAAAAAACCTGCAACTTCTTTATCAACCAAAAACATTATTTTTTTTTTAAATTAACCATGCCAGCTCATGCACCACCCCACCTGCTCCATCCTCCCTCCCTCGCTTTTCCATTCCAACAACAGTGGGGGTAGCCAGTAAAGCAGACTTACTAGGCTCTGACAGGCACTCAGAAAAGCACTTGTCCTGTGGCAGCAGATGGCAGAGTAGGTCAGAAGCAGGAAGAAGCAGGCAAGGCAGGTCAGCAGAAGGAAGCAGGCAGGGCAGGCCAGCAGAAGGAAGCAGGAAGGGCAGCAGAAAGCGGGTGGAATTTAATTTTTGTCACAGAGTGCTGAGTCCTTTTTGCTTTCATGCTAAAACTTTTGGGACTTTCTAGCACCAACCTTGAGGAAGCAATCCTTGTTTGTTTAAGGGGAGCAGAAGACAAGGCAAACAGGTGGCAGGGCAAGCAGGGAATTTACAGTAATGACCATGCATAGCTGCAAAAAGCAACAGCTACAGAAGACAGCTGAACGTGAAAGTCTGCAGGTCAAACACATTATAGTTCTTTTGGTCAGGATGATGCAAGCTGATGTGGCTGTTCCCCCCTTGAAACCCACCATATTTAAAAGTCTTAAGTGGACCTGAGGGGGAACCTCTGTAGAGGCAGAAGACACCAGGAGAAAGGACTGCTGTGTGACTGGACTTCTCTGCTGGGACTAAAGAAGAAGAACTTTTGTACTTGGACCTTTAATTTAGGGTAAAAAAAAACTAACAAAAAAAAAAAGTGTGTGTTTGTCTGAGTTAACTGAACTGAATGGTTATCTGAACAGTTATCTAGGTGTAAATCTCAGGTGATTGAAAGAACTTAATAGCTGTGAGGTTTAAATTACTTGTAGAAAGATCTAGTAAGAAGGGGGAGTGGCTTAGCTAGAAGGAAGCTACATTTAAAGACTGCCTTAGAAAGATTCTGCTAATAGCTTGGCAGAAGACACCAGGAGAAAGGACTGCTGTGTGACTGGACTTCTCTACTGGGACTATATTGCCCTCCTTCCTTTCCTCCACCCTCCCACCCAAAGCTAGTTCTATTTTTATAGGCACAGGATTTGACTAACAATAGGAACTTCCTGTTTGTGAGCAGGAAGTGAGTGATCACAGAACCACCAAAGACCCACCATCCTAGAAGGGCAAGAGTAGCTCTCCGGCCCCCTCTAGCTGCTGGAGGTCTGCCTCTGAGTAAAGTAAGGGGCCTACTGAGAAATATAGGATGTTCTTGTCTCAGAACAGGACAATCAGAAGCTTAAAGGGCACACAGGCAGAAAGTAAGGAGAGAGAGAAAAAAAAACAGAGGAAAGAGTAAGGATTGCAAACAGTTAAGGGCCAGAAATAAGACATGATTGGAGTGGTGCAGTGCAGTGGCTGTGGAGCAGCAGTCTTCCGGAGACATTCTGGAGGATGCGGTGTTGTCCCATCTGCAGGCACCTCTCTGGGCTGAGGGAGGAGGTTGCTCATCTCCCGGCTGAGTTGGCCAAGATTTGTGGGACCCCCTCTTCCATCCAGGGACCACCAGTGCCACTGCCGTTCCCTCAGAGGTTGCTAAGAAAGAGGAGCGGTTGGACCACAGTGAGCTCAGGGAGGGTGAGGGTGGTGGAACAGAAGCGCATCCCTCCAGTTGTACCTCTCCACAATTCCTATGCCATTCTGGCAAAGTGTGGTTCCTCTATTGAGGCACTCGCAGTGGAGACCAAGGAGGATGCTGGGAACCTCCACAAAGGAGACCCACAGGAGGGTGGCAGGGGACCTGCAGGGGAAGGAAACAACTCCTGGTGGGGGACTCCATTGTTAGGAAGGTAGAACTGGGGAGGAAGGGAGGAGGTAATGTACCTGCCTGGCACCATGGCTGGAGGGACAGGGAGCGAATCCTCAGGATTGCCGGAGCAGCTGCACAGGGGAGGGAGCTGGATGTCATTGTCCACCTAGGGACAAATGACCTGGCTAAGAAAGGGATTAGAGAAGTGCAGGAAGAGTTTGTGGAATTGGGGAGGGGCCTTAGTCAAGTAGCATGCACGGTAACCTTCTTGGAGGTGCTGCCCATCTATGGCATAGGAGAGGCTAGGGTGTTCCGCACTGTGGGATTCAATCAGTGGTTGAAAAACTGGTGTGGAGCTCAGGGATTTGGCTTCACTGGGGACTGGGGGTCCACCTGGAGTGATGCAAGCCTATACTGGCATGATGGACTGCATCTGTCCAGGAGGGGAGCCAGTATCCTAGGTGATAGGTTTAAATGTTTCATTGGCAAGCATTCAAATTAGCAAAGGGGGGAGACACTGGAAAGGAGCAGGGAAATCCTAGCCCCCCCAAATAATCACGGTTGTAAGTGCGGCAAACACCAACAGAGAGGTGTCGATAGGGAGAAGGGCAGGGATAAATGGAGAAAGTGACAAAGGCAAGAAGGACAGGGATGGGGCAAAAGGAAGTAAGGTCATCAAAAAATGAAGGGTAATGAGTACCAATGCCCGTAGTCTGGGCAACAAGCTCCCTGAGCTGGTGGCCTTGATGGAAGAGGGATGCCTGGATATCATAGCAGTCACAGAAACATGATCCACAGAGAACCATGACTGGGATGTTAACATACCAGGGTACATAACCTACAGGAGAGACAGGCAGGGGAGAAGAGGGGGAGGAGTAGCTCTCTATGTAAAGGAAGAGATAAAAGCAACTGAACAAAAGAGTAAACAGGGAGGAAAGGAGGCACTGTGGGTCACCTTAGAGACTGGAAAGGGCACCACAATCAACACAGGGGTTGTGTACAGACCCCCATGTCAGGAGGAAGGAATGGACAAGGATATGATAGAAGGGATTCTTAGAATGGCAGAGAAAGGGGAGATACTGTTGATGGGAGACCTGAATATGCCAGATGTTAACTGGACACATTTGCTGCAGCCACATCCAAGAGCAGGGCCATTCTTGATGCCCTACTGGTGGCAGCCTCAGACAGCTAGTTCCGGAAACCCACTCATGAGGGAGCAATCTTAGACCTCATACTCTCAAACAGGGGCAGTGAGAGGATCTCAGATCTAGAAGTGGGTTGCCATCTGGGGACAAGTGACCATCAAACAGTGTGGTTCACGTTAAACTCAGCTACAGAGTCAAGCCATATAAAAGTGAGGGTACTGGACTTTAGGAGGGCTGACTTTGGCAAGATGGGAGAGTGCCTCAGAAAAGCACTAGCAAACAGGCTAGAAGGAGGTGTGGAGCAACAATGGGGAATCATCAAAACTGCCATCACAGAGGCAACAAGCCTATGTGTGAAGCAAATAAACAAATAAAAATGAAAGAAAAAGCCACTATGCTTCTCAAAAGAGGTGGTTGTGAAAGACAAGTGGAAAAAGATAGCATTCCGGAAGTATAAGGAAACACAGAAGGAGCAGGACAGAGAGCTGTACCAGTTAAGGCAGAAGGAAGCAGGGAGGGAAGTCAGAATAGCAAAGGCCCAAACTGAGGAAAAGATAGCCAACTCAGTTAAGAAGGGGACTAAAACCTTTTATAGGTACATCAGCGAGCATAGAAAGACAAAGGGAGGGATAGTGAGACTGAATAGAATGAATGGTGGGTGGGCAGAGGGGGACAGTGAAAAAGCAGGGATACTGAAGGAATATTTCTGCTCAGTATTCACAAAAGAGGAGGGAAGTGCCTAATCCAATTAACAGAAGCACTCTTGATAGGGGAGTCGATCCCAGTCCTTTCACAGAAGAAAGGGTTCTGCAAGAACTCCTAAAACTGAAGGTGGACAAAGCAATGGGTCCTAATAATTCACCCCAGAATTCTAAAAGAATTAAGGGAGGAACTAGTGAAACCACTGGCTACACTTTTAATAAATCATGAGAGGATGGTGTGGTACCGAGGACTGGAGGAGGCGGATGATTCCCTCTCACAAAGTGGGACCAAGACAAAGGCAGGAAACTACAGACCTGTCAGTCTGACCTCTGTGGTAGGGAAAGTGATGGAGTCACTCTGAAGGAAAGAATAGTTGAGTACCTAGAGGCCAGTGGGGCACAGGACCCAAGGCAGCATGGGTTCACAGCGGAAGGTCATGTCAGATGAATCTAATAGATTTCTTTGACTGGGTGACCAAAGAGTAGACCAGGGAGGGCTGTGGACATGGCCTACCTAGACTTTAGCAAGGCATTTGACACAGTCCCACACAAAAGATTAATAGTCAAATTAACCAGCCTGGGAGTGGGTCCCAGGGTGGTAGCCTGGTTAAAACATTGGCTGCACAACAGTAAACAGAAGGTAACTGTAAATGAAGTCCACTCTGAAGAAAGAGGGGTTACTGGTGGGGTACCGCAGGGTTCAGTATTGGGTCCCGTCCTTTTTAATGTCTTCATCAGTGACATTGCAGATATACTGGAAGGAAAAGTATGCCTTTTTGCAGATGACACAAAGATCTGCAACAGGGTTGATACACAAGGAGGTGTGGAAAGGATGAAAAGGGACTTGGCAAGGTTGGAGGAATGGTCAGAAGTAGGGTGGCTAGGATTCAATGCAAAGAAGTGCAAAATAGTGCACCTGGGAAACAAGAACACAGGGGAAGATTACACAATGGGTGGGGAGGTAGTAACAACAACAAAAAAGGAAAGAGACCTGGGGGTAATCATATCAGATGACCTTAAGGTTAGCAAGCAATGTGAGAAGGCAGTAGAGAGGGCTGGGGGTATCCTGGGATGTATAGGGAGAGGCATCAGCATCAGAAAACAGGAAGTTGTTATCCCTCTGTACAGACAGTTGGTGAGACCCCATCTGGAGTACTGTGTCCAGTTCTGGAGACCCCATCTCCGCAAGGACATAGACAGGATAGAGGCGATCCAGAGGAGGGCAACTAAAATGGTGCAGGGTCTGCAAGAGAAGCCGTATGAGGAGAGACTAAAGGAGCTTAATATGTATACCCTTGAGGAATGGAGGGAGAAGGGGGACATGATAGAAACGTTTAAGTACCTCAGTGGAATCAACAAAGTCCAAGAGGGTAGCATCTTTCAGAAAAAGAGATGTGCAAGAACAAGGGGATACAATTTAAAGATAGAAGGAGGACGGTTCAGGGGCAATGTGAGGAAGTATTATTTCACAGAGAGGGTAGTGGGCATGGAACAACCTTCCTGAGGAGGTTGTGGGGTCTAAAACTGTGGGAGAATTCAAGAATGCATGGGACAGACATAAGGCAATTCTTGTGGAGGGTAGGAAGAAATAGGCTGTTGGTTAACTAGGATCTGCGGCCTATCCTGTAGGTAGGGAAATGGGCAGACTAGATGGGCCAAGCGGTCCTTATCTGCCATCAAAGTCTATGTTTCTATGTTTCTATGTAACTACAAATGGCATACAGTTTGTTCTGGAATTCAATGCTGAAGGTGTTCCACCCCTTTTATGATATAATTCTCTGATTCTACAGGGTGGAACAGCCTTACCAGCAGGGACAGAGAGTAGTAAATGCCAAAACCATGTGGAGTAAAAATGGAAACAATTGGAAAAAAGGGCAGTGTTTTTTAAAGTGCAAATGTGCATACACATTTAGGGAACCCAGATATGATGGAAAGGTCTCAGGGGACCGTAAAACCACAGAAAATATGGCAAAATTGCATGCATGAATGTCCAGTGCCCCTGGTCATGTCTTTTAGGATAATAGGTGTCAGTCAGATTACTCTTGCATAAACAGCAGTGCCAGCAATGATGCAATGCAATAACTTGCAGTAAGTAACATGTCACAAAATACTGCATGACAAAAGAACTTAATTGTCATTGAATTACATTGCTTTCTGTAGTATACTGCAGCATTTTGTGATATACTGCAGAATTACTTCAACGCATGCTGGCTGGTGCCACTGTACCATTTGGCCTTGGCTTGTGAGATGCTAGCTGTTCAATCTGATCGTAAGTATTTAATACCCATTCACAGTTTTTTTGTAGCTTATATTGACATATTTTCCATACAGATTTGTTCCAATTTCAAAGTCACTAACTTCATAGGTTCCACATTCCTGATGCAAAAGTGTTTTCAAGCCTAAAGACCACCACCTGCAATTTAGAAATCTTGTGGCAGACATTTGTTCCCACTGATCTTGCAAGACTGCTTGTGCTTTGTGACATATGACATGACATATTAGGTAAGTGCCATAAACTTATCTGCAACAAGGTTCACATCAGTGTTTGACTGCCACATCAAAAGAAGTACTGGGTTATAATCATTAATGTAAACTTCTTTGTCCGATCTGGGCAAATCGTATACTCCTTCTGGCGACTTTGCCTTAAAATGATGTCATATGGCAGATAACAAGTCATTCAACCTTGCAGAGTTTGATACTTTTCTTGGAAAGCCAGTGCTCTATCTGTAGTATCAATGAGAGACAGGTTTCACCTTTTTTTGCAATATGTGTTGTACTTGTGAAGCTGGAACTGTTCAGCCAATTTCCAAAGAGCAGGACTTTCAAACTCGCAAGGGAGTTGACAGGTTACATATTTTTCTGTGAATTTTAGAAAAACAACATTATCAGCCTCAGCAATCCTTGGAGCGTCCTTGACCCACAGTAACGTTTGTGTATGTAGAGCTTCTCTGGATTGGTACTCAGTTGTCCAGAAATGCTGGTCTACATATCCTGAAGGAGGATTCTTCTTTGAAATGATAAATCTCAAGAGTGCATGAAATCGATGATGGAAATGACATGACACTAATACTGGATTAATTGAACACATCTCTCCAAGAGTCATCAAATGTATTCCATCAGTGTCTGAGTTTGCCAGTTTGAAGAGATCAACTAATTCATCTCAGCTCTACTCAGCACAATGCAGTTAGAAACCAAGTAGGGTATCCATACTCTCTCAACATACACATAACCTCTGAGTTTCTATGAAACCAGTACTGTTTGCTACCATGCATGTGATCTAGTATAGAGCCAAGATTAACTTGAAGTTCCTCATCTTTCTTTTTAGGTTTTTCTGAAAGACCAGCAGCTGTTATTCTGTGAAGGTTGTTTGTAGTTTGCAAAGTGTGGGTGATGGTAGTTGAGAGTATACTAAGCTCACTGTCCCACTGTAAGTCGGACAGATATTGAATATTATGTATCAATGCTCCATTATAATTTAACATCATAGAGGCTCTGTATTCAGCCCCAAGGACATGTAAATCATAATTGTCAAGTCGACCTCCTGTACCAAAGGGGAACAAATCAGGAAAACACTGTGCTTCTAAGGTTGTATTCAATATATTTACAGGTGAATCCTTAGTCTGTCTCATTTTGTACAGTTCTAAGTTGTCAGCAACTGGATTCCTATCACGCAATGGTTTTATGGTGTAGTGCTCATATGCATGTGAATTCATGATGTCTTGGGTCTTTACAATCATAGCTTTCTCACTGCTGTCAACAGTTGCCAACTGCTGGAAGTTTGACATGCTATTAATGTTGATATCAGCATATAAAACGTTATTTTCTTTCAGATATTTCAGTGCATCTTTTACTTTTCCAATATTAACAACATCTTGCCAAATATTTTTATCTTTAGTTGGCAGTGCACACCATTCACAAGTATAACAATGCCATTATCTTGGTATAATGCATCGATATTTTCTTGTATAGGTAATGACAAATAGTGCATCCTTTTAGAGACATAACCAGCTCTATCCTGGGCAGATTCTTTTAATTTTTATAGTTAAATGTGCAATTCGCTGTAATGGTCTAGTTGTCTGTATTAAAATGTTCTGAAACATATTACAACTTTTTAGCAGGGATGGAGTAGGAACTGCATACAGTACATATTATTGATAGCTGATTGAATTTCTATACTATTTGATTTAATTTTACTAAAGCAGTACCTGTGCAGATTGATAACTTCTACTGTGTATCCATCATACTTGATTAAGTAATTAGCTCCTAGTCTTGTCCATGTGTTATTTAATGTACCAGAACTAGAAATATCAACTTAAGCAGGTTGTGATTTGTAAAATAAATGATCACATGAAAGACATGACATCAAAGGTTTTATTTTTTTAAACTTTCAAATTCAGCAATTTCTTGAGCATAAAGATTTGTAATCTCACCTTTGTGAACATTTGCTGATGTGGAAAAGTCAATTTCTACAGTGCCAGCCAGTGACACTTGGAAAAATAGCGCATGATGGCATGATGTGGCAAATCCCGATACTGGAAATGCCACATTCAGACGAATGCAGCATTGCACAAAGGTATTGGACCACACCACACCATAATGTATGATGGTGATAAAAGTGGTGATGGTTAGCTAGCACTGTATATTAACATTTAACCAACATAATCACATCATATTTCCTTGTAAGTTGCTTGGCCAGCAAGTGGGCACCATGCATGTCTCCATCTTCAAGGATAGCATTACATTTTGCCAAACTGTTTTGTAGAGCTGTAACATAATAAATTGTTCAAACAAAATGCCACATTCCACTGTGATGTATCGCAATAAGATGCATGTGATGTAAAAAGTTTTAACATGCACATGTATGTAGACACACTAGTGAATACTTCATGAGTGTTGTGAGTGCCCTGCTACAATAGTTGTCAATATTTTTCAACAGTGCTAACTTATCTGTTCTATTTTTCAATATGTAACTGTTGATAAAATCCTTAATGCAATCAAATGAGAGAGCTCTTGCACAACCCCATTTTATGGCAGATAACTTATGAGGTTCATCTGTGTGCAGATCGCATTGTAAATCACTGTGATCTTCATCAACTGGGAAAATTCTAATAACTAACTGCTCAGCCTCATGTTCATAATCACTAGTTGTTTTTGAGCCTATGCAGTATACGTGCTTTCCTAGAAGAATGCCTCTGCATGGTCAGTAGACAACCACTCTCCACCAAAGGCAGCACTAACATTCCCTGTGTTCAACACTTCATGTTTTTCATTTCCCATTTCAGATCAAGAATTCTGTTGGTAAATGCACACATTTTCTGATGCATTTTAACCTGCAATCTTTTCCATACAGCAGAAATAATGGCAGGATTCTCAAAACACTTTGAAGGTGCAAAAATGTGCAAGTCCCAAAAAATTGCGCAGTTGCAGAAAAAAGGGTAATTGCACTATGTGATATCCACAAAATGTCCCTAGCTGTGGAAAAAATATACCACAGATTGTGGAAAAAATGCAGCAGCGGAAGTTCTTATGCAAAAAAAAAAAAAAAGCCATTGAAAAGTATGGCATAGCCCCTTAAAGGCTATTATTGGCCACTGTTTTTCTGCAGTTGAGGAAGAAAATGTTGTGCACATGCAGCACCACAGAGTGTGAGGTGTAACTCATCCTGAATGAAAGACAATGTACTATCAAGTGGGAAACAATTATAGTGGGGGTGCAGGCACCAAGCAACAGCAAACCTGTGGGCCTTATAACAGTGTCAGATGACCTCAAATAGCATACATTTCAATTGAAATGCAACAAACCACAACCACACAACCCAGTGCTGGCCATAAAGGAGCCCCACAGGCAGTAGAGGCAGAGGCAGTAAAAGCCAGAAGTGTGTGCTACAGAAGCAGGCAAAATAAAAACCCCAGAGAGAGACACACACAACCAGCAGTTACAAAATGCCACTGTGGTGCAAGATATTGCTGGTACAGGTTGTGCTGCTGTGGTCCCAGTTGTGGGACTGGCTGATGGCCTCACTGGGAGTGCTGGTTCTGCTGCATCTTTTGCAAGACTATCAAAGTCTCCTGCTTTAATTAATATGGATCATCTGATGTTCTGTTTGCTGGACCTTTTATATTACTTCTGCAGCTGTGGATCTGCATGTGCACAGATTCTGCACCTGTGGAATTCCATAACTCATCTTTTTTGTAATTTTTTGCACCTGCAGAATTTTTGACTGTGAATATACTGCACTTGTGTTTCTGCAGCTTTGCAGCTCTTTTCTTCTGCATGTGTGGAATTTTCTGCTCTTTTTGTGCCTCTAGCCCAATGTGTACAAACCTTTATACCTGGCTCCTAATTTTAGCTAGTACAACTTTATTTTTAATCTTTTTTGCCTTTTTACGCATGATTGCTGAGATTCAATTATTAATTCTGGCTTTCTTGGCAACATTATGAAAGGAAACATTTCTTCTGTCCCTCACAAGTTCTTTAAACCTACCTTTCTCTGTGACCACTCTTTGCTGATTCATAGACATTGTATGCATATCTGCAACATCAGTGCATGTCTCTGTTACATGTTGGATAGAGTCTGTATTCTGCTTTTCTTTACTTGATAAGGTTGCATTTTTTTTGGTTTTTCTAGGCCATGTTCATTTGTTGATACTCTATGCTTTTCTCTGTACCTAGTTTTTCAAGTAATAGGTATAATTTTTTCTTTGTAACACTGACTGATGTGTATGATGCTGTCGCTCTTTGCTTGAAACTGTCAGACTCTGTGTAATGTTGATGGCACTATGTTTTAGCCGTCTGTGCTTTTGTTGGCATTTTTGCATCCCAGTATCTTCAATAGCTGATAAATACCTGCAATGATAATATGTTTTCAGAAGGGATAGTAAGGGGCACAACATATGGTAAAGGGGTTAAAAAAGGAAAGCAAACATTATTAGTAACATAGTCATATATTACATTACAGATGAATGAATCTTATACAAGAGAGATAAGACCTCTGTACTCTGTAAACAAATCTGAGAGTGCTGTTCCCAAGAGTTTGGTTCCTAAGGATACATTATAAATATTACAAATAAAAACTTTCTACAATGTAAGATTGAAGGATACTTACATTATTAATGATTAATCAAATGAACACGGGAATTGGTTGCAAGTTCAGCTGTGTGGCTAAAGTGAGTCCTAGAATTTCATATGGGTAGTTACACTCTCCTAAGCCCTGGGGTTTGTCCATCCTAACAGCTGTTCTAACTTTTTAGTTATTTAAATCTTTTACTTTTTTGTTATTAGAACATTTTAATTTTTTGTTACTGCGTGCTCGTCAGAGCACTGGAATTTGGGGCACCTGTAGCCCCATTTGGAGGTTAATTGTTTTATGAAGCCTAATTGAGCCACTTGTGCTGGAAGTAAATGTCAGGCAGATGGAGGATAATTTGAGAAGTGTCCAAAAGACAAAGTAAAAGCCCTGAGACAAGAGGTAGTTTAACTGAACGGGAGTAATTTGGCAGAAAATCAAGATAAAGCACCCACAAAAGAAATGGCAACTATTTTAAAGGAGAGATCTGATGGAAATTTTAGGAGATAAAGGGGATGTGGGGTCTGTGGGGAGGGAGGGAAGCCAAGACCACCCTTATGATGCACCTTCAGATGCACCAGCGAAGGAAATATGAGGGAAAATAACCCAGGTGACACCTTGACTGAACCTCAAAATAATAAAGATACTGAAAAGGTTGACCATTTAATAGAAATTTATGGTGTACAAAAATTATATCTAGAAACTAGTGAGGAATTACATGATCGGATGACTCACCTCTTACATCTATCTGCTAATGAGGGAAGGGAAGTCTTCATGACAAGGCCCCCAAAAGTCAGACTCAATTACTGTGTTTTATTATATATGCAGTCAAGAGAGACTGACATGGGAATTATGGGAAAAGGAACAAACCATGATGAAATGGATTATCACAATAATGCCCCCACAAACTGTTCCTGCTTATTATAATACACAGAATAACTCTGAAATAGCATGCAAAGAAGGTATACAAAAGCCTATATAAGTAAATGAGAAGGTTAAGGAAGACAAAAGATGAAGGGAAAACTCCAACAGGAGACACTTAGACAAAAATAATAAAGCATTAAATAATTATAAAGCAAACTAGCTAGAAGAGTGGGAATGTAAAACAGTCTGAGTTTTCGGGTGAGAAACAACAAAGAATGATTCCATAGGAACAATCAAGAGGGAAATGTCATCTTTCCTTGCAAGATCCCTTCAACTTAATATAACCAAAAACTCAATAGATTCAATTAGGACATACAGGCAAATAGGAAATGCCTCTCAGATAGATGCTAAATTTAAAAATGCAACACCGGCTAAAACTTTATTGGAGAATGGACATAAATTAGATGCCCTTGGTATTTATATTACATCAGCAAAAGGCTGGGATAATAGGTCTCTTTCGAGAGAAATGCATGAAGGAATTCAACTGCAAGAAAATTCTGATCACATACTATCTCCCACCTATGTAAATACACTTAGGTCTAATAGATGCTCCCTATTAGAATATATACAGGGAGATTGACTGGCTATAAACAGAACACAAAATAAGGAAATGAAATAGGGGATCCCAGTGCAGGAGGTCAATATGCTTTCATGGAATATAGAAGGCCTTCATATTAAATTGGCAGATCCTGAAGTAAAAAGCTACTTAGAATCCTTTGACATACTATGCCTACAAGAAAGCTGGTGTAGTGAGGACAGGATGTCAGATTTACCTGGATGCACCAAATACTCCAAAGCCACAACTAAGGATAAGAATTATGGCAGATATAAAGGAGGCTTAGTTACAGTTAAAATTTCATGGAACCTTAAGGTAGAGAGCCTTAATACTCCCTCTAATAATGCTTTGGTTATCTAAGCTAATGTGAATACATGCAAACCCCAATGTTAATTTTAAATGTGTATTATCCACCTAAAATGGGAACACAAGATAATGTAACTAATCAGCTTAGAGCTCTATTAGAAAAGGTTAGTGAAGAAGCAGATAATTATGCTATTTTTTGCATGGGAGATTTTAATGCAAGAATCCCAGGGAAATCTAAACATGGAGATAACCCACTTGATATAAACTCTTTTATCTCAGTTATAAATCCAAGGGCAACTAGCCATAGGGCATCCAAACAATACCAAGTGTAACACCAGAGAAAAGATGGTCCAGAAAATGTTCCAGGAAGTGAATATGTGCATTCTTAACGGTCGATTCCCAGGTGACAGCAAAGGGAAATTAACGTATATTGGACCCCTTGGTTCATCTACCATTGATCTGATTTGGTCCAGTTCAAAAGCTTTAAAGCTTGTACATGATATAATAATCACGGATCGCCCAGAGTCCACTCACCTTCTGGTGGAAGTTCAGATACATATTACACATTTTCAAGGAAAGTTCCAAAAAAGACATACATTATTAGGGAAGGGTTAGAGATAGTAAATCAGAGAAGAATCAAATGGGGGAACAGTGCTGTTGGGCAGTTCAGAGATTTACTTTACATAGGACTATTGTTTAATTTACGGACCAAAATCATGGAAAATATGGACCTTGATGAAATACTTAAGACCTGGCATGAGATTAATATCTTGATCAAGCCCCACTGTACTGAGAACAGTATTACTAGAAAAAATAATCAAGGTAAACCTTGGTTTAACCAAACATGTAGGAAAGCAAAACTAGAATTTAACCGAAAACTTAGTACAAGCAAATTACACAAAAAAACAAGTCTCACATGCAAAACATAAATAAAAATAGATAGAAGTATAAGAAAATATTGAAAGAGGAACAACAAAGATACACCGTTAAACTATGAGAAAAATTAAGGAAGGCTATGATATCAAAAGATGGTAAACAATTCTGGAGATTAGTAAGCTAGGGATACAATAAATATTCAGATCAAGTAGACACACATATTACACCAGATACTTGGACGACCTTCTTTTCCAAACTTTATTACTCTCAGGAAGAAGCAACTCTTGTTGAATCAAACAAAATAGACTGGAGTCACTTAGTTTATCCTTTACCAATATAAATAACAGATACAGATGTTCTTATGGCTATTACTGAATTGGCATCCAATAAAGCTCCAGGGCCAGACTATATAATGGTGACATCTATAAATATTTTCTTGACTGCTGGGTGCCCATTCTTAAGAGAGTAAATATTTTCATGCAAGGATACAAATGCCCTAGAAGTTGGCAAGGCAGTACAATCTTTCCTATCTTTAAAAAGGATAACCCAAATGATCCTAAGATGTACAGACCAATTAGCTTGATGGACATCTCCCCAAACATATTTACTAAAATAATTTTGATCCATTTACAGACATGGTTGGAGGAGTATGACATCATTAGTGAGACACAAAATGGTTTAAGGAGCAATAGATCAACAATACAACACTGCTATGTGCTGAAACATCTCATATGGAAATATGTAAAAATCAGGATGGGGGCAGCTTTATTGCTGTTTCGTAAACTTCTCATCTGCCTTTGATGGTATAAGTCGCTATCTATTATGGCAGAAGCTGAATAACTTGGGCATACCACAGGAATTACTCAGAATTTTAATCAGACTCCACAAAAACACATGGGCCAAAGTTCAATATGATCAATTTGGGCATACAATTACTGATTTCCAAACTAACATGGGTGTCAGACCTGGAGGCCTGTTGGCACCTACTTTATTTAATATTTATATAAATTATATTTTAAGAAATTTAGGTGATTCAGAATTTCATTCCCCCAAAATAGTTCATACCAGGGTTGATTGTTTGGCATATGCCAATGACTTGGTACTCTTCTCACTCTCAGCAGTAGGACTTAGAAGGAAATTGGAAGCATTCTTTATTTTGTCTGCCCCCCCATTAATTAAAGATCAACAGAGACAAAACTAAGATTGTAATACTGTATTTGGAAATATAACTAAAAATTCCCCAAGTTTCTGGATTAAAAAATATTAAATTGAAGTGGTCAGAAATGATGACTACCTGGGAGTGAGATCTGAATAAAACAAGGACGGAAAGGACATTTAACATCTCTACAGAATAAGATAATGGCTGCCATCAACGGATTTAAAATCTTTAATGCCAAAATGGGGCAAAATTCAGTATTGGGTATACTAAGGGGTCTTCATGCAAAAATTAAAACCAGTGCACTTTATGCTGTGGAAATTTGGGGAAATACTAACTTGGAGAAACTTGAAATAATTTTTAACAAACTATATAGGTACATCTTAATGGTACCTCAAGATGACCCTGCTGCTACCCTCAGGCTCATGTGCCACCACTTCTGGGGGTCCCAGGGTTGCCAGGGAGAAAACAGAGGAAATTGTGGGCAGAAATGGGTTAACAGCAGAGCTGAATATTAGTGTCTCTTCCCACCTGCACAGGAACAGATTGTCACGTGAGGGGGTCATAGATGCCCCCATTGCTGTACTGCACATTTGCAAGTAGAATGTTTCATTGAATTCAGATAAATTATGCTTGACAATAAAGTCTAAAGCACTATTGGTTCCCTCATGGGAAAACTAGGGAAATTTGTTGACTTTTTCCTTCAAAAAAATGTTGTGGGATTACGTTCTCACACCAAAGATGCCATGGATGTTTTAAACAAATTGCAAAACCTTGAATGGAAAGATGGCATGTATTGGGTCTATGTGGCTGTAGAATCCCTATGCACATGTATTAGACATGTGGATGACATTGATGCCTGCAGATATATTCCTGAAAACAGCCCGGAGAGGGATAATATCCCAGTTAAATTTATTCTTAATGCTTTAGGCTTCATTCTTAAACATAATTTCTTTGAATTCAATGAAGCATTCTAATTGCAAATGTGCAGTACAGCAATGGGAGCATCTGTGGCCCCCTCATATGCCAATCTGTTCCTGGGCAGGTGGGAAGAGACATTAATATTCAGCTCTTCTGTTTAACCCATTTCTGCCCAGGATCAGATGGTGGAAGTGCTTTATTGATGGCATTTTGTTTATTTGGGATGGAGAAATGACAGAAATTGATGAATTCATGAAATGGGTGAATGTTAATGATAAGAATCTGAGATTCACTTGCAAAGCAGATTCTGATACTGTTGATTTTTTGGATGTGTCCCTCTCCAAACCAACTAACAGTAGGGGGCATATAGAGTCTAAATGTTATAGGAAGAACACGGCAACCGATTGTATTCTTCCGCCAAAAAGTGCCCACCCCAACAGATTAATCAACTCTGTCCCTTATGGAGAATTCCTTCACCTTAGGTGAAACTGTTCAGCTGAAAATACATTTCTTTTACAAGTTGAGGAGCTCAAGAACAGATTTATTGCTTGGGTATATGAAGCAGATACATTGAATGAAACTTAGAGTAAAGCACACACTAAATCCAGAGTTGAATTGCTAAAAAGCCCCAGACAAAAGGAACAAACACAAGTCCTCATCACATTTATTACTGAATACAACAACTGGTTGGGTCAGATTGGCAGCATAATTCATAAAAATTGGCCAATTTTATTAGGAGACAGAGGGGTAGAAGCAGTAGTTGGGACTAAGCCAAGGGTCACATTTAGTAGAGCATCAAACATTAATGTCAGTCTTGGACAGTACTCGGCACCTTTACTCCTACTCTGAAACCATCCTGATGGGGGATTTCAATGTGAACTGGTTGTCCCCCAATGCAAGCAGCTACAGGGATGCCATCTGCTGAACACTTCACGCAACTGGTTAACTCCCCTACCCACACCAATTATAGGACAGACACCAGCACCCTGCTGGATTGGGTCTTATCTAATCATCCTAAATACCATTGTACCTGTCCTTCCTGACACTATCAGTGACCACTTACCAATTGTGTGCAGCTGGACCAACAAGTTCCTTAAACCTCCCTCCCAAACAATCACTTGCAGGACCCTTCACTGCAGGCACCTCAACCTGCTCAAACAGTGGCTACATAACCGTGACTGGTCTCCAATTGATGCTGCCAATGATGTCAACACAGCACTCACCTACTTCATCTGCCAATTCAATGCCACCTGTGACCAACATGACCCCTTCAAAACACAGAAAGTTAAGGGTGACAGCAATCCCAAGGTCAATCCAGACCTTCTGGTGCACATAAACCATAGAGATCACCTGTGGCATCATGCCAGGGCAACAGGAAAGCTAGGAGACATACAGAGATACTAGACAGCCAGGAACAATTGTACGCATATGACCCGTGTCCTAAAGAACCAGTACTACAAGGAAGAGCTTACCAACTCATGGAAAGATGGGAGAAAGTTCTGGCAAAACATCAAAGAAGTAACAGGCAAGGACCCTAAGCAGCCACCAACAATGCTCAACATCAACGGATCACCAACCCTTGACCCCATAGCCATAGCTAACACTTTTAACACAGCTTTTACCAATCTCAGTGTCGTCCTTCCACCTGATTTCTTCACAGACTCTTTCTCATTGGAGAAGGACACAGATATTGGCCAGCCACACTCTCACCCCCCTTCTACTTCAGAACAATCTCTGTCAACACAGCCAGGAAATACTTCCTAAAAGTTCTAGATAAATCCAAGTTCAGCGGAGATTCCTTGGACCTGAAAATTGTTGCCCTAACTTTGGAGGAAATTCTATCACCTCTTACCAAACTTATTAATCTCTCTCTCTTAGGCTGTCCCAATTCCCTGACAAGTGGAAGTCTGCACTAGTGACCTCGGTTCATTAAAGTAGGGATGGGGTGCACCATGGTAACTACAGGCCTATCTCCATCCTCCCACCCCTCTCAAAAGCTCTAGAATGTGTTGTTGTTGACCAACTTGTCGACTACCTTGTTAAGTACCAGCTGCAATGTCCCCAGCAACACGGCTTCAGAAAGGGACACAGCACCACCACAGTACTCACTGAACTCATGGCCTTCATTCATGAGTCACTTGACCAAGGCTATCTTGTTGGTGCAGCATTTTTAGATCTATCCAAAGCCTTTGTTACAGTGAACTACACTCTTCTGCTTTCCCAAATATTGACACTTGACCTGTCCATGGACACCTTATCCTGGTTCAAAAGCTACCTTACAGGATGCTTCCAGCAGGTTAGAATCAACAGCCGCCTCTCAGATAAGCTGGGCGGTCATATCAGGTGTCCCTCAAAGGTCCATTCTGGGACCCCTTCTGTTCAGTATTTTCATGAACAATCTGCCCCACTCCTACCAAGACCATTTATTGCTGTATGCTGATGATGCAGTCATTTTCACCTGCAACCATGACCCCAAGCACCTTGAGAAGCAACTACAATTCAGCTTTGTGCAATCAGAGGACTGGTTCAACAGACATAAACTAATTCTTAATCACAAAAAAACAAAAGTTATATTCTTTTGTGGCCACCACAGCAAATATCGATCTCATCCACTAACAATTTGCAATGTTGTTGGCATGCCCCTGGAACAAGTCCAACATTTTAAATACCTTGGTATTACCCTGGACAGCACCCTCTCCTTCTCCCATCATATAGAACATGTTGCCAAAGCTGTCAACATTCGTATTGGGCTTCTGCACAGACACAAACTGACTCTGACCTTAGACACACTAAAAATTGCAATCCATAGCTCCATCTTGTCCATAATAGACTATGGGCTTACAATCTATGGCGCCGCCACTGAAACATCCCTATGAAGAATTTCCACAGCCCTAAACAAGGTCTGCAGGCTCCTCACAGGTGATGAATAACTCACACATACCTACGCCCTCTATACGAAGATGGGCTGGCTCCAACTAAAAGACAGAATCAAACTCCAAACCTGTCCTCTAGCTAAAAAAATCTACCTGGTTCTGGCTCCTCCAGGGATACAAACCATCCTCCCTTGCACTCGCATGCTTGGCCATACCAGGGGCTCAGTTAATCAAATCATTCAGGTATCTCACTGCTGCACATCCCAGGGACAAAGATCCTTTGCCTACTGGGCACCCATCTGACTAAACTCACTCCCTGGGGACATCATCTCAATCTCCAAGCCTGGCCCATTTAAATATTATCTTCATCAGTACCTAAGCAAGCTCAACCAATGTGTCTACTTCCACTGAGCTGTTGTTCCATATCCCTCAAAACCCTTATCAACTCAATGCAACTTGCACTTATCACTTACATCACATAGGTCCCAATCCCTCTCTTGCCCTTCCTCTCCTCCTACTACCTCATCCTCTCCTACTCCTCTTAGCCTACCATCCCCTCCCTTGCCTGTTTCCCCACCCCTACCCACCCCATCAACCTCCCACACCTCGACAAAACCTCTACTTTGCTCCTCCCTCTCCTCCTTATCTCCCATCCACCCCCACCTTACCAGTCAAGGCCTCTTGGCTGCTTTCCACTCTCTTGGCCTACTACAGGCCCCCTACACTTCTTCCTGCATCCTCTCCTAACTTACCCTATCCCTCCCTACTTTTCAATTGACAAGGCCTATTGATTGCTACTCTATCTCTTACCTCTTCTTAATTTCTCACCTACTCCTTAGCAATTGACCTGGCATTCATTGCCCATTGCCAGTAAATAGGTATTGTTGTTAATTTGCTAGTGTATTTGACCTGGCATGCATTGTACAATGCCTGTAATTAGTTACTGTCTGTACTCACTCTGTGTTCCCACAACTGATTGTATATTCCTTCTCTGTGTATCCTTTTGCTGATGTGGAACCTATGTAAATGAGCCCCTGGCTCATAGGTGTAAATCCAAGAAAAAATACATAAATAAAATAAATAAATAACATTATGGACAAATTCATCCACAGCAGGTTAAAACCTGAAGTAAAGATTAAGGAACTACATGGTTACCTTATAAACCTATGGGTTGTTTCAGACATTTAAAATGCAATATATGGACTTATTGCAATACAGGAAACAACTTTAAACATCCTGAAAATCCAAACAAAGTTTTTGAAGTTAGACAGTTCATTATTTGCAATACCACATTCATGGTTTATTTTCCATGGTGTCCATGCAGCATTGTTTATATTGGTAGGACAACCAGGTTATTAAAAACCAGAATACAGGAACATGTAAGGAACATTATACAATGGTGTATGAAAATCATGTATCCTCATTGGTCAAAACATGTCACATGACCGTGAGTCAATCCCGTATAACTCACGGCTGAGAAATGGTACTTATAAAAATCACAATTAAACACATTTTAAATTTATTTTACACATGGGTCCATTGTATAATCGCAATAAGGCACTCCAGGGTGTGAGTTATTGGGTGATTTACCCACTTCTTGTGTGGTTAAGTTACTCGGCTGCGCCTCGTGACACACCACACAAGGCGTGGGTAAATCCCCAATAACCCACACCCTGTTGTGCCTTATTGCTTAATTATAAATGGGAAATTGGACACGCCTGTGGGACTACACTTTGCCACATATCATAATTCTTCCCCAAATGGATTAAAATATATGGGGATTGAGTGGGTGCCACCATTAAAATATGGTGGGGACAGAGATAACTAATTATTGATGAAAGAAAGTGAATGGATCTTCAGACTTAAAAGCATCAAACCAGATGGCCTTAATCACCAGTGGGACTTGAAACTTTTCTTAAAAAATTACTGAAAACTGTATTAATCTCCAGTAGCAAGTCCCTGTAACTATTTATACTTTCCCTGATTTGACCATTCTTATTGTCATTAACCATCCCCTAAATTTACTTTAGTTCCATTTTCTTGTTCCTAAAATAGATCTAAAAAGCCTTTTCAGATATTGTAAATTATGTTTGCCTTTTTTCTGGTTTGTTACCTTTTGCACTACTCTGTGACCTTCCAATGTTGTATAGATACTTCATTGGTGCAATACTATTACAGTCCTTAAAATTACTGTGTCCAGTCAACTGCTTTATTTTTAACCCATGCCATTAATTCAATTACTCATTAGAGGGTTAAAATCTCAGAACTTTAAAGACAAGGAATTTATAGGTTATTTCTGGTTGACCTTTGAGCATTTTCTGTGACCTCCCATGTTAATAGAAATACTATGAGTTTTCCTTGTCCTGTGTGTTTCCTTTCTTTCCATTTCTTTATATGGCTAGCATAGTTAATTCGTAGATCCCAGGCTTAATATAAGAATATTATGAAATGTAACTGTTGGTGATCACTATTTTATTTCTGCAAGTACTTATAACTATCTTGCTTATCCTTGTTTTTGAATTGATTCAGATGAAGTCTGTTTCAAATGCCATTTGACCCTGGTAAAGTTTTTTAACTTTGAGGTTATGTGTGACATTTTACTTCAAAATTTGTAAAATTTGTGATAACTTTATTTTCATTTCCTTTATGAATTATGTTACCGCTACTTGGCTGACATATACACACATTTTTTAGCTTTTCCATTTGCTGTTCCACTTTGTGATTTGATTCAGGTGTATTTCATTATGATACTGGATATTTAATGAGGTGTTGGAATGTTAGTTGCCACACCCCCTGACAAAGGCTATCCGCTGAAGTGCTGGGGTTTGGTTGAGAGCCCAAGTCTCAAATAAATGATATTTTGGTGATAATTTTGCTGGTTATTTCATTTCTTGCTGTACTGCTATGTGCCTGTGTTTTTTATACTTTGGGCTTGCCTTCTACGCCTTCCCATCGCCTCTTGTTGATTAAGCAACAGCAGTTTGTGGATTTCCGGACTCATGACCTCCCAGAATGATCGGACACAGCAAGCTGCAGCAAAAGGGGGTAAGCAGTTCAAGACTACAAAAAAAAATACAAAGCAGCTCAATCTTCAGACTGCCGATAGCACCCCACGAATGCGGCTTCAGCAACAAAAACTAAACTTTGAATCTCTGCAACTCTGACCCCTGATCTCAATGGTCTGGAATCACCGAATGCCACAGTGACAGTGAATCCTGTGGAACCCAAACTTGTACAAGAACCTGAAGCAGACTCAAACAAGACAATAGATTCTGTGGCTAGTCAGAAAGCCGAGATGGAGGATCCTCAATACCTCACAGTAGACAAAGAAGAAGACATTTTCTAGAACCATGAGTGCCCTTCTCCAACCATTAATCTAATGACAATGAAGGCAAGTGAACCCTGTTTTTCTACACATGATAAAACTGAAATGTCAGGCGCTGAGCTGGTTAATATTGAAACTAACCATGATAATATGCAGCAGCAAGGGCAGAAAAGCAGAGTTTATCATGATTATTTAGACCCCAGCAAGTGGAAAATATGGGGGCTTCAAGTGCAGCTGTAGACTCTATAAATCCTTGCTGTGCTAAGGCTCAGTTAAATGGCAACACTGAAGTGAATATAGCTATGTTACTCAACTCAAAATGAGATAAAAAAAGATATACAAGTCGGCTTTGCCTCTGTCACAATGGCTCTATCTAATTTATTAATCTCACTGTCAGAACGTAATGAAAAATTGCAACAGCTGAGTGTTAGAATGGACACCATGGAAATAAAAGTGAGTGATTTTGAAGATAAGCTGAATCCTGTTACCACTAAAGTTACAGCACAAACGCAGATTATTCAGGAACTGCAATTGAAAATCAATGAATTAGAAGACTGGTCTAGATGGTAGAATGTTAAAGTTATAGGAATTCCAGAAGGCTTAGAGGGAAACTCAGACCCTGTACCATTCTCTGAAAATTGATCTCCTCAGCGTTAAATAAAAAATATCCCGAAAAAAGGATTATACTGCATCGTGCCCATTGTGGGGAAGGGGGTTGGAAGGACAAAGGAGATCAAAATAATAGATGACCTCGACCTGTTTACTTGAAACCCCACTATTATACTGACAGAGAACTGATACTGAAACATGTCAGAATTAATAAAGGGTGAATAGCAGATAGGGTAAAGTTATCTGTGTATATTGACTTTAGTGTTGCCACCGTGCAATCCTGAAGAGCTTTTGACAATGTGCAAGCCATTCTTAAGCAGAAGGGCATAAGATTAGTTCTGTTACATCCTGCAAAGATGAGATTTTCTACCATGGCAGGGTTCAGATTTTTGATGATCCAAAAAAAAAAAAGCAGAGGACTTATTAATGAATCCCGATGATAAAGGAGGTTAATGAATAATGTTTCAAAAGTCTCTCCCCTACACCCACACAGTCACATGACAGAGACTTCTTTAATTTTGGAAAAGTTGATAAGACTGCAAATTCATGGGACATCCACACAAGAATGAGACTTTTGTTGCAGTTAATAAATGATCAGAAAAGTTTTTTTGGTTGATTTGTGGGCATGGATGGATGGATGGAGTGTGCAGCATGGGGGTGGGGAAAGGATTTGAAATGGTGAATACAAATGTTAAATGTGGTCTTGCTGGCCCAGTGGTGCTGAGAGTCGAGGCACTGGACACCACACCTCATGCCACGCCAGTGACCCAGGTTTAGGAACAGACTTGGGTCATCTGGGGGTCAACTGGGGAAGAAAGGATTGAATGTCCAATGTCAGCTCTACTTCCTCTGGGGAGGGCAATGCAGCATGCTGTAGACTGACACCGAGTGAAGACTGGGGGTCAGCACAGGCGTGCTGTTCAGAATGGGGTGGAACCACACACAGAGCATAAGACTGCCTATGCAGAGACATAGGCAGTCACCCTGCCCATTGCACATGCATGGGTCTGGGGAGAAAAATGGAGGAAAACACCTCATGGTGGTAGGATGGTGACTGACCCCCCACAGGGTTTGCACTGGTGGCCAGGCAGCCATTCCAAGCCATGGATGGCTAAGGTGAGTTCCTGGAGGAGCTGGGTGATGGGGCTGGGGGGGGTCAGTAGGTTGTGGGCCACCACGGGGAAATCTGGAGTAATATCTAAATAAAAAAGGCAGTCTTATGATACTGGCTTAATTGGGCTTCCTAACCCACTCACTGTACTAAACTGGGGGTAATTTTGAAAAAGTACATGCTATTTAGGAGGCCTCTTAAACTGGAAATGGGTCTCAGGGTATATTATTAAAATGAATGTATTTTTCTCTCTCTCTCTCTCTCCTCTAAGCAGCATGTGGGGAGATGTGGGGTGGGGATGGGGGGTGGCTAACTGAATTTTATATGCACACACAATAAGTGCTATATTCTGATTGAACCTGCTTATGGCATGAATGACAGGGGGACAAAATACTGGATTTATCCTATACTCTGTTAAATGGAGTAAATTAGATTTTGTCTTTTGGATTCTAAGGATCTTTGGGAGAGCAATAATATTAATAATTGGGACTAGGGAAAATAAGTTATTAGGTAGGGGAAGCTAGTATGTGTGCTGACTCAGGAAGGCCCATGAGAGATCGCCACAATGGTCAACGAAAGGGGATGGGGAAAGGAATGTTCCTAACATAAGAGTCAAGTGCATACTATAATGTTAATTAATAATATTTGTTGGGCTCCGATGGTGGTGGAGTGGGGGGTGGGGGTGGGGAGTTGCACAATATTGGTTAAATCAGTAGAACACTTAAGGTGTCCTAATAATGAATGGGAGGGAGGCAGGGGTGGACTCCTCCTTAGTAGGTTTCTTAAGGTATGGCTCTTTTAGGATTATGGATTTATTAAATGATGGCAAGGGTTTACATTATAGGAGTATAGGGGATTTCTGGAAGAATAAAACTAGATATATATTCATTTAAGGAGCAGCAAATGGTAACGAGTTTATTGAAAACGATTAAATAGATAGAGTTATAAAGTTTATGACATGGAATATTAAAGAGTTACAAGACCACATAACAGCTAAAAGCTAAAAAAGTTTTTAATTTTTATAGTCGGAAGTGGGGTTCAGGAATTAATGCTCCCTATAAAAATAATTCTAGGGAAGATCAGTTATAGATAAAAATGGGAGATACATTATAGTAGAACTTAAAGTAATGGAACAAAGATTCACTGTTGTTAATGTGTATGGGCCAGATTAAAACTCCCCGCATTTTATAATGACCTGTTTATGGAATTAACAACCTTCTTTACCTCATGCATTATGGAAGGGGATTTCAGTTTGGTAATCAACCCCAATTTGGACAAATCAACAATAAACACAGAAACATTAACGTCCTCTACGGTTAAAGTAAATCGGTTCATTACTGACTATAATTTAGTAGACATTTGGAGAAAGAAAAATCCACTGACAAGACAATATTAATTTTTCTCTCAGGTTCACCAAAATTATTCGAGAATTTATTATTTTCTAATATTGTATTCTATTTCATATATGATTGAGAAAACAGAATATAAAAATATTTCCTCTGATCATGCACCCGTGTGTCTTGAGGTTTAGTTTTCTTCCAGATCACAGCCCCCCCTTCAGACTCAATCCTCTACTTCTAAAGGGTGAACATTTTGTGAAACAAATGCAAGAAGAAATGTTACTTTACTTTCAAAATAATAACCCCAATGATAACTTCTGGTCACCTATATGGGAAGCCTTTAAGGCGTATGTAAGAGGTGCCATGATAGCATATAACTCAACATGTAAAAAAAATCAGAAATAAAAAAATGAGAACTTGAGGCCTTAATAGCCCAAAAGGAAGCTATTTATAGAAGTACATTAGTCCCTTCTTACCTGCAACAATTAATGGACTATAGAAATGAATATAATAAACTATCGGCTGAAGAAGCAGAGCGATAGCTGCTATATACCTGAAGTACTGTAGATACTATGCGATGGGTGATAAGCCTGATAAAAATTTGCTTGACAGTTAAAAAAGCAGGAAGAAAATAATAAATAAATACTATCTCATCTATAATGTCCTGGGAATGTCAAACAATGGACAAGCCAATTGAAATTAATAATATTTTAAGGAATATTATCAAGAACTATATACTTCAGAACATAAGGACAATACCCAGGAGATAAATACTTTTTTAGATAACTTGAATACTTCTAGGATTAATCTGACTCAAAATTCCCTGCTGGAGATGGACATTACCATACAGGAAATTAAATTAGCAATTAAATCTCTAGCTCCTGCTAAACCCCTGGACCAGATGGGATTTCAATTGATTTTTATGAACAATACTCATCAATATTAGCTATGCACCTGAAATCACTTTTTGAAAATATTTTCAAAACAAATTCTTGACTCCAATCATTCAAGGAAGCTAGAATCCTATTATTCAAGAAAAAAGATAAAATTCCTTCACTTCCTGGATCATACAGCGTGATATCATTGATAAACGCTGATGCTAAAATGTTGGCAAAGGTCCTCACCACCAGGTTAGAAAAAGTTCTCTCGAACCTGGTTCATGAGGACCAGAATGGATTTATTAAAGGACAGCTGACTGAAATTAATATTCGAAGAACTATTAATACTACAGACAAATTTAAAAATGCAGACTTTTCCCTAATGTCAATTGATGCAGAAAAAACTTTGATAGGCTTGAATGGGGCTACTTAAAATCTGTGCTGGCCAGATTTGGATTTGGTCCGAAGTTTGGGGCCTGGATTAATATATTATATTCTGATCTGGTGGCGAGGATCCAAAACAATAAAAATATTTCAGGTGAGGTCCGTCTCCAGTGGGGTTCAAAGCAGGAATTCCCACTATCTTCACTAATGTTCACGCTAACAATTGAACCCTTGGCTATCAATGTCAGAAATAGGAAACAAATGATGGGCTTATAAACAGGCAATATAGGGCATCTGATTAGCCTGTATGCAGATGATGCTCTATTATATAACAGTAATATGAATAAGAGCTATCAGCATATAATTAATGTCACCTAGGAGTCTGGTAGGGTGTCAGGGTACAGAGTGAACTGGGGGAAAATTGAACTTATGGAGTCTATTTATCACACCGATCCCTTTGTTTTATCCCCCAGATTGTAACATCAGGACCTGACTAGCCTATATGATTTGAACTTTATTCCATTATTGGATAATGTTCAAACAGAATTAAATCATTGGGAGTTGCTCCCTATTACTTTGATTGGCAGATCTAACGTCTTTAAGATGAATTCACTTCCCAGATTTTGATTTTTATTTCAAATTATTGTGATAGTGATACCCAGGTCCTTCTTTAAACAATTCAATTTAAGTTTAAAAAGATTTCTTTGGAAAGAGAAGTCCCTCACTTGAAATTTGAGAAGTTGTACTTACTGGAGGAGGAAGGGGGCTAGGCGATACCGAATTTAAAGTTGTATTATTATGCGGTCAGTCTCATTTATGAACAATATATGTCAAACTAACAAAAAGGATTCAGTAGTGCAGCTTGAAACAATGTGGACTCCTTTTGTAAACTTAAAACACTGGATTTTGAGTGGCCCACAACAATCACAGATATCATCATCATCATCATCATCATCATCATCATCATCATCAAATCTTTATTTATTCAGTCGAATATCATTGAGCAAGGCTCATTTACAAGATTGACCTGATAAGGTCAAGGTTCAATAGTTGATACACAACAGATACAGCATACACTTATATAAGACAGTTATACATACAGGGGAAAATAACGTTTATAAACACAGTGATGTACAGTAAATTCACATGATAAAAAACGGTTACAGGAAAGTTAAGCTAATATTTACAGTATGTTGAGTATATACATATCCCAATGGGGGCATGGCAGACACTCAACATAATGTAATACTAGGATGGTGAAGAGTATTACTGGTTGCCTATAAGATGTGATTGTCTGTCTGGAAGAATATGCCATATATAGTTTGGAAGGGAGATTTGTGAGATGATAATGCTAGCTCTAGTGGTAGCAATTGCATTTCTCTTTGAAGAAGGCTGTACAATGCTGTTTAAAGGATGCAAATGGAATGATATTGGACAGTTTTAGGGATTTTTGTAGGGTGTTCCATGCTATAGCTAGAGAATAGCTGAGATATGCACTGCCGAACTGCCTACTAAAACTTTATGCAGGATATGGGATCAAGCTACTAAATTAAATAAGATAAATGATATCTGTACTAGACAATCCCCTATTTATTTAAATGGATTCTTTACCCCATCTCTTAATGATAAAATATTTTAAATATGGAAAATCAATGCTTAATAGAAATAGGTCAATTCTGGAACAAAACCAAATAGTTGAATTTAATCAATTTAAAGAATGCTTTAAACTATCCCATACACATTTTTATGGCTACCTTCAGATACGACACTACATATTACAAACTATAACTACTACTGATGCTAGACAATTTGAAGAAATTGACTGCATAATATCTAGCTCTACTGGAAAGAAATGATTACTAACATATATATGTTTATGATTAATAATGTAGGGTATAATTTGACACAACTTAAAAAAAATGAGACTCTTAATTACAAATATGCATAAGTGATCCACAATGGGCTCAATTGATTAATATTAATATGGGCTCTATGCACTAACGAGCGGGAATTATGTGCTGAAGGCATGTATACCGCCGGGGTAGGCCCACACCTGCAGACAGGTGCACATAACCAGCATTCACCATTGGCCGCCACCTGTCCGCGGCACCCCCCCCAGCATGCAGTACTCCGCAGGATGGCTGGGGGCAGAGTCATGGTCCCAGGTGGGCATCCAATGAGATGCCCATCCCAGGTCCCAAAGTGGATCCCTCATGCAGCAAGGTGCAGGTCCAGGGTATTGAATGCCTACCACAGGCTCCCGGACCCATGTGCCCATGCCCCAGTGGCCAGCCGGCAGTTGGAGTCCCCCCACCCATTCACATAGGTGCCCTGCAGCATGCAAACAAGACCCTCCACCTGGTACACTGCCAAAACTGTGCTGTCCAGTGGCCCCCCCACCCACGGCACTGACTCCCCCATGGCAACATAACTGCCCAGTGGTGCCACACTAATGGATGGCCAGTGGCACAGCCCTCACCACACTGTCTCATCCACTGACTGTATAACTGCTGCTGGGAGTGTGCCACTGTAAATAAGCAGTGTGCTGCCAGCAGCAGTTAGATGGCCGGTGGCCATGGTGGTGTGATGAGGGCTGTGCTGCTCGCTGTCCATTTCTGCATCACCATGGGCCAAATATGTTGCTGTGGATGGGGTTTGTGCCACAGGTGGGTGGGGGACCACTGGCCACCAGACAGCACAGTTTTGGCAGGGTACCGGGTGGGGGTCTTGTTTGCATGCTGCGGGGCACCTGTGTGTGCAGGGTGGGGCTGTCCTGAGCAACAATGGGGTTGGGGCTGTGATGGGTAGGGGTGCGGGGATCTGCCTCTGGCAGTCCAGGATGGGGCAGTGTGGTGTTGGGAGGGTGGTGGTTCCCTGCTACCCCATGGATGGGGCCAACCTGGGTTGGGGTGCATGGTACTACGGGACACATGGGCACCCACCTGATTGGAAGCCCCAGCCCTCCTGTTCTGCCTAGTGGGCTCAGGCAGCACAGAGGGGTCAATTGCAGGTCCTGCTGCACATGGCGGGTGATGTCCATGGGGACATGCAGTGGGTTCTGGCAGGGCGTACCCTGGTGAAACCTGCACACTACTACGCCCCCCCTGTGCTCAGCACATTGCAGCTTTGTGCATGCCGCGTAGTGCTGGCATGCCCCTTGCCACCACCCGTCCTCTTGCACATTGCTGTCCACATGGCTGGGGGTTTGGGTGCATAACAGGTGCGTGCCCCCTTGATGAATACTGTGTGGACAGCACTCCATGGCATTTGGACGTATCGATGCCAATGTGTCCAGTTTATGCAGCGCGTTGGCATTGTGCATGAGGCCCAATATTGGTATAAAATCTACAAAGATTCAACAAATCTACTATATTGTTTTGTAGTGGGTCTATTATACTCCCATAAATTGAATCTATTTAATTCCCAGTGCTCTAATAAATGTCCTAGAGGTTGTGGAGACACTGGCAATCTGGAACACATGATGACCTCATGTCCTGCATTAGATGGCTGGTGGAATAAAATCTTAGCGACCCTCTCTAATATAGTGGGGGTGCGACTGACTAAAGATCCCTCATGGATGTTACTTTGTTATGGGGGCCCAATGAACACTCTAATCTTGATCAGACAGAAATTTGTTAGACTGAGTCTGCTTTTGGCATTTAAAAACATTTTGATGAGGTGGAAAGCGGCTCCCCCGGAATATAATTCATGGTTAAACTTTATGATATCCAGCCACAGACTGGAAAAAGTTCACTACTGCTTTAATAATCAAAACACGCAGTATCAGAACTTTTGGACCCCTTTTACAGAGTTTGTTAAGTCAGATGCGTTTCAAGTAATTACAAGTATATAATAACATAGGTCTTGTAATTGGGCGCATTGCCCAAGTTGCAGAAGATTTTTATAACAATCATCATTGTCTGAGTCTGATCTACCAATGCTGCTCCTTTTTTGCTGCAAAATAATGACTGTTTAAATTTTATACATACTTAAAAAGCTTTGTGAACTTGCTTTAATTAGTGTTTGGATGTAATTACCTATACATTTTTTTCTTGTGCATATTGTAGCCTGTAACCTCCCCAAGAAACAAATAAATAATTGTTAAAAAAATAGGTGAAATGATCAGACACAATGATACAATCATATAGTAGTCGTATACAATGTGATATACGAACACACAGAGACTGAATGTGAATGCGATCATGTTAAGTAGTTGTCATGTAAATTAACAGTGTTATTAAAAGAAACATAAACAAGGGGTGGGATATTCAAAGCAGTTGCACATTGCACAACAGGGTTGTGCCAGCGCAACTGTGATAATGCTCCGGAGAGCAACATTCAGTGATGGCAACTATGCAGTGCAATCTGCCATGCGCCAATGCGCAAAGGTAATGCATGCATGCGCAAGTGCAGGGGGTGTGGCCATGAATATGCGGCACAGTGTGATATTCAACAGCAGACAAATGGCACAAGCGTGGAACAAATGGGAATTGCGTGGAGAAAACTTGAGCCTATAAAAAGAGGGAGCAAGCAGGGAAAGGAGGCTTGCACCGCAGGAGAGCAGAATAGAGGGAGATAGAGTGGGCAGGCCGGACAGCAGGAGGGGTGCAAGACAGAGACAGAGGCAGTCAGGGAGTGGAACAGAGTGAGAGAGTGGGTGTGTGACACTGACTGTGTCTGTGTGTGTGTGTGAGCGTGTGTGTGTGTGTGTGTGTGTGAGACAGGTGCAGAGGCAACTGCCAGAGCGTGTGCCTGCGACACCCAGCACAGAGGGAGCAGCACAGGTGCCCAGACAGGTGGAAGGTAGAGGCTACAGCCCACAGGCTGCCACCTGGGAACCCCAACTACAGGCGTGCACACAGCAGAAGAGCACACACAGCAGCACACAGCCGGAGGTGCCTGGGGAGAGCCTGGGGGCAGGACATCTGAGGCCATGGCTAGTGCCATCTTTCAGATGGAGGTGGTAATGAGGGGTGTGAGGAGGCAGGAGGCAGAGCGGCATGGCAGTGGAAGGGCCCGTCATCGGTATGCCTGGAACAGGTGGTACCATGCTCACACCACCTTCAAACAGTACAGTGATACAGAGATTGTGGGCTGGTACCACCAGAACTGGGCAATTCTGAGGCAGCTCTGTGAGCTGTGCAATGAGGAGATACAGGCACCCACAAGACAGAGCCACACTGTGTTGGTGAAGATGAAAATCATGGCTGTTATGTGCCTGCTCGCCACGGGTACCTTCCAGAGACCAACAAGGGACACCACAGGCATAACCCAGTTGGCCGTGTCATGGCTCCTCACAGAATTCCTTAACGCATTGCACCCACATGCTGTGGAATACATCCATTTCCCCAGCACACAGGCAGAGCATGCAGAGAACATGCAGGAGTTCCACAGGGTGGCACGTATGCCTGGCGTGCTAGGGGCCATCGACTGTACCCATGTTGGCATCCGCACACCACCTGGCCCTGAGGGGGTAGCATACATCAACAGAAAGGGCTACCCCAGTGTCAACTGTCAGGTGGTGTGCGATGCCAGGGGGCACATAATCAAGGTCTGTGCCACACACCCTGGTGGAGCACATGATGCCTTCATCTGGCACTGGTTGGCACCGTGCCACAGATTGGGGACATCCCCACCGGCCACCTAGTAGGTGAGTATGAGGTTGAACCAGGCAGCCTGGCTCAACAGGGCATGGTGTGGGGGATGCTAGGGCAGAGGCACCGCAGGGTGTGGCTGGGAAGGCTGAGGGGTACAGCAACACAGTCCACCATGCTAACCCCTCCTGTGCTTACAAGGAGGTCGTGAGTGTTCCTGCCAGCTCTCCCCCACCCCACGGAAACCGGAGCACCGATTTTCACTGTGCCAGAACCCTTCCTTGCTTATAAGGAGGTCGCGAGGGCTCCTGCCAGATCTCCCCCACCCCATGGAAACCGGAGCACTGATTTTCATTGTGCCAGAATCCCTCTGGTGCTTACAAGGAGGTCGTGAGTGCTCCTGCCAGCTCTCCCCCACCCCACGGAAACCAGGAGCGCTGATTTTCACTGTGCCAGGTACTTGCTGAGCAGCCTCCCCGATCGCGACCGTGTCCAGGAAACGCTGGCTCTGATTTTTTTGAATTTCCTGCTTTGGCGCTTTTTTTCTCTCACAAAACTTTAAAGACTTTAAGAACAAAAAGTATCAACGCAGATGTGGAGATAGATTTTTTTACTTTTAAATTGACTTGCCAACTGCAGCTTTACTGAAGTTAATTTAATTATTTACTTTAAGGTATCTTGTAGTTTAGCTGTTTTAGACTCTGTCTCCAAACTGCATATTCTCTGTCTACAAACTGCATATTTAAACTCCCCTTTAGTTGACAAAGTGAATTTTCTGGGCAATCTCTACTCTCTATACAGCCCAGCCCCCGGCCCCCGACTGTGAAACTCCCCCCTCCTCCTACCTATTTTAACTCCCACTGTCTTTCTGTCTCCTCCACAGAACCCCTCTGGTGCTTACAAGGAGGCCGCAAGGGCTCCTGCCAGCTCTCTCCCACCCCACCCCACAGAAACTGGAGCACCGATTTTCACTGTGCCAGGTACTTACTGAGCAGCCTCCCCGATCGGGACTGTGTACAGGAACCGCTGGCTGTGATTTTTTTAATTTCCTGCTTTGGTGCCTTTTTTCCTCTCACAAGACTTTAAAGACTTTAAGAACAAAAAGTATCAGCGCAGATGTGGAGATAGTTTTTTTTACTTTTAAATTGATTTGCCAACTGCAGCTCTACTGAAGTTAATTTAATTATTTACTTTAAGGTATCTTGTAGTTTAGCTGTTTTAGACTCTGTCTCCAAACTGCATATTCTCTGTCTACAAATTGCATATTTAAACTCCCCTTTAGTTGATGAAGTAAATTTTCTGGGCAATCTCTACTCCTGATACAGCCCAGCCCCCAGCCCCCCACTGTGAAATCCCCCCTTCCTCCTACCTATTTTAACTCCCACTGTCTTTCTTTCTCCTCCACAGAACCCCTCTGGTGCTTACAAGGAGGTCATGTGGGCTCCTGCCAGCTCTCCCACACCCCACGGAAACCAGAGTGCCAATTTTCACTGTGCCAGGTACTTACCGAGCAGCCTCCCCGATCGCGACTGTGTCCAGCAGCCTCTGGCTTTGCCCCACTGAACGCTATGCATTCGGCTCCCCACCGCCCCCACCACCACCTTTGGTCAGCATTCCAATGTATAGGCAGATTTCTGATCACATGATCATGAAATAACCTATCAGTCAACTTTCCCATCTGCGACTTATATTCTCCCACCACTAGATGCCCCCTTCTTGCATACTACAGACCTGACTCTTATATATAGCTCCCTAGCCCAACCATGTTCCCTCTCACACTCATCACCCTCCTCTTACTACTCCTTCAAACACCTCATCCTCCCCCCCATTACGCGACAGAGGGGAGCAAAACTGACACTTCCTATCCTCGTGCAGCCTGGCACCTCCTACCTCCCCCCACACTACACATGAGCTACCAGCCTTTACAAACCCAGGCAGAAAAACAGTCAGCAGCACACCCCTCCCATACACCACATACTTACACAGACATTTCAACATCTACACCCTCACCCCTGGTTTCCATCTCCTATGGCAAGAAACCCTCTGGGGCCCCTCCTTCTCCAGCCAACCCCTGTCCACACCCTCACCACACCAAATCCCCCCCTTTCCACACTTACTCCTCCTAGCTGCCTCCCTTACCCTGAAACTCCCTATACCCACCATAGGACACACGCTGCATAAATGCCATAGACAATCTCGGCAAGCTAGATGCTACTGCCTCAGGTCACTCATACTTCTTCTGCTTCTGATGAGAAATGTCCACCCAAACCCTGGCCCAATAAATCCCCTACCATCCCACCCATCCCCAGGAGATGGGCTACGCATTGCCTCACTAAACATCTGCAGCCTTCAAAAAAATTGGGACTCCTTTCAGGGGTGGGTACTCCAGCATCACCCTGATATCATTGCTCTGAGTTAAACCTGGCTCTCCCCCTCTGTCCCTGAGTCGGCAGTAAACCTCCCCAGATACCGCCTCTATCACTCTGACCGAGTGGGAAAGCAAGGGGGCGGCTGCACTATCTACCTCAAGGACTCGCTCACTGGCCACATACTCCCCCTGCCCCAACTAACTTCCAGGGCTCAGGCCCTCACCCTAAAATTAATGCTAAGTAAGTCAACCTCCCCTCTCCTCATCACCACTGCTTATGTCCCTCCCCGAGACCAGAAGCTAGCCTTCAAAGCCATCATGTCCTACCTCGCTACCCTTCCCCCAAAGCATGAAAAAATACTATTGGGGGATTTCAACATAAATTGGCTGGCCAAAACAGCTGCCCCTTACATCAATGAGGCTGCGGCTCTTGACCTCTCACAGATCGTCAAAACCCCCACCTGGCTACACGCCCGCACAGGGACATCTTCCCTACTACACCTAGTATTCACCAACCGCCCCCTCAAAATAATCAGCACCCTAGTTCTCCCTGACGCCCTTAGTGACCACTCACCAGTACTATGCAACTGAACTGGTACTCCCCTCAAAACCCCTCCTAAAATTACTTCACAATGCAAACTAGGGCCTGGTAAACTAGCCTAACTCAAGGCCCACCTTAGAGACTGGGACTGGACACCCCTAACAAACACCCTCGATCCAGGCCACGCCCTTGAACTATTTATCACCACTTTCAACGCAGCCTGTGACCAGTTCACCCCCCCTCACCAAAACAATGTCCAAGGGAAATCAGGTCCCCTGGTTCTCAGACCACCTCCAAGGCCAACTATGACACCGTGATGCCCTATGGCACCTTGCCAATGAGACCCAACGGCCCCTGGACAGTCAACGATATAGGGAGGCCTGAAACAAGTGCACCTGGACCATATGCACTGCCAAAGCGAACTACTACAAAGCTACCTTAACCTCCACCTGGGGCACTGGACGCAAGTTCTGGGAAAACATTAAGAAGCTATGCAGAAAAGCCCCAAACCTGCCACCTGACCTAATGCAAGTTGATGGAAACCTCTCCACTGACACCCTCAGTATAGCCTCGGCCCTAAACTCCGCTTTCACTACTCTCTCCCATGTGCTCCCCCCAAACTTCTTTGATCCCCCGCCAGCCCGTATAGCCCCCCATCCACACCCTGCTCCACCTTTCTACCTATGAGTCCTCACCCTGGAGGCTGCTAAGCCCTACCTTACCAAAGCCATTAGACACCATCACTATAGTCATGATTCCCTGGACCTCAGACTTCTTCGCCTCACTCTCCTGGAAGTCCTGGCCCAATTCACCCACATTCTGAACTGCTTCCTCTGTCAAGGGAAATTCCCCACCCACTGGAAAGTGGCCTACATCACACCCATCCATAAACCGGGGGACCGCACATCCACAAACAACTACCTCTCCATCTCTATTCTACCTCCCCTTTCTAAAGCACTAGAACGCATAGTCGCCAACCAACTTACTGACCACCTTAATAAATTCAATCTCCTATCCAGACAGCAGCATGGCTTCTGTAAGGGTCATAGTACCACCACTGCCCTCCTTGAATTTACCTCCCATGTCCACTCTGCCTTAGACCATGGCCACCTCACTGGCACCATCTTCGTGGACCTATCTAAGGCATTTGATACCGTAAACCATGCCTTACTACTGAACACCCTGGCTTACACAGGGTTCTCCAATGTTTCCATAAACTGGTTCTCCAGCTATGTCTCCGATAGATCTCAGATTGTCAAAGTTGGCTCTGTCCTGTCCCCCCTCCTCCCTATCCACTCCGTGTCCCACAGGGATCCATACTTGGACCCTTACTTTTCAGCCTATACCTTAACTCCCTCCTGTCAGCCTGCCCCGGGAACCTGCTCCTGTATGCAGATGATGCGTTCCTTTTCACCTCTGACCCTGCACCCCTCAAACTTCACCAAACTCTCCAACACTGTCTCCGTGAAATCAAACACTGGCTCACCGCCCAGTGTCTTATTATTAACCACAATAAGAGTAAAGTTATGATTTTCTCCCATCCCCAGAACCCACTCAAAAACCTCTCCCCGAATATCACACTGCTAATCATACCCCCCTTGAACAAGTTAGCAACTTTAAATATCTAGGGATCATGCTGGACCATACCCTCAACTTTAATCACCATATCTTGCACCTATCAACAGCCCTTAGCTCCTGGCTAGGCGTACTCTACCGGTACAAACACTGCCTCACCCCTGAAGCTTTAAAACTTACCATAAACTCCTCTATCATCTCCCTGCTAGACTACGGTATTCTAGTCTACAGTGCCGCACCCTCCACAGCCCTTAACAGTCTCCGGCTTGTGCTTAACAAAGCCTGCCGTCTCATCCTTGGATGTGACCGTTTCACTCACACCTGCTCCCTCTACAGTGCCACAAACTGGCTAAACTTGGACAACAGAATCAGGTATCACACCTGCATAATGTCCAAAAAGGTAATCCTAGGCTTCATTCCCCCCCACCCTGGACCAAATTATCCGCCCAACACCACCTGGCAAAACTACCCATAGCACGAACAAACTTCTGCTATGTGTACCCCGTGGCCGGACATCCCAATTCCAGCGAACGTTCAGCTACAGAGCCCCTTCCTGGACTAACGCACTCCCCTGCCTAATAACTGATGAAGCTAGGCTGGGCTCTTTCAAAACTAGGCTAAGTAATCACCTACTGGCCTCCAACCTTTGTGACTGCAATTGACCCAGTGCAGCTCTGAGTCCTCCTTTCCAATGGCCTACATGAGCAATCCTTTTTTCTGGACAAGCAGCCCCGCTTCAACAACTCTTTGCTACCTTACGGCTGTGCTAATCTCTTGTAAAGCATGTATCCTAGATGAGCAGTGTATCCACTGAACAAATGAGTAAACCATGTTAGCGAACTGTAATTTAATGTTATGTACAGTACCCTGTAAAAATATTGTCCCTGTCTCTGTCCTATGTACCATGTGGAACCTTTGTAAATGAGTCTCTGACTCAAAGGTCTTCTGAATATCTTAATAAAATAAAAATAAAAAAACACACTTCTCTACACAAAAGTGGCTACCCACTCCAGCCCTGGCTGCTCACCCCATACCGGCACCCGTCGACCCCTGCACAGGAGCACTACAGTGAGGCACACACCAGCACATGGAATATCATCGAGTGTGTGCTTGGGCTGCTGAAGGCATGGTTCTGTTGCCTGCACAAGTCTGGTGGTGCCCTACAGTACAGCCCCTCAAAGGCCTGCATCCTATTCCTGGCCTGCTGTATACTACAAACATGGCCACTGACCATGGGATAGCTGTCAAGGTCGAGGAGGGGAACAGCAGTGGGGATGACGCGGACACCGGGCCAGGTGGTGGGCAGGCCCCCAGGGTGAAGGGAACCCTGGCTGTACAGGATGGGCCAGCGGCACCAGGACACAATGGTGCACGCAGGTAGGTGAACATGTCCACGTGCACGTCCTGGGGACTATGGCACAGCATACAGACATGCATGGGCAGGCCCTGTGACAGGAATGGCTGGAGGGGCATGTTGAGGGGCATGGGACTGGACCCTGTGGAAGCACACAGCACAGCACTGCACACCCTACCCACACCCCCCCCACACACACACACACACATGCACACAGGCATCAGCATGCCAACACCTAGAGGCAGGCATCAGGCATGTGTCAGTCGCTGAGTACTGGTGCACTGTAGCAGTCGGTGCTGTGCTGGCATCATCATGCACACACCACAGTGGCCAGCAGCTGGGCAGGTGTGCACATGGCCTGTGTGCATCATCAACCACAGATGCCACGTCCCTGGAATGCACATGCACATGCCACACCAATGTGCACACAGGGCAGCAGCAGTCAGCAGAAAGGGAAGTGAGTGGTTCAGGACCACTGCATGGTCGCACAGCTGCCGTGGACACATGGATGGCCCCGTCGAGACTGCCCAGCAGACACAGGCTGTGTGACAGCCACAGGGGGTATCTGTGATGATCCCCCAGGGGTGTTACTGTGGGAACATGACCGGGATTCTCACAGGGGTCTGCAGACTCCCGAACACGCCTGCTCCAGGCATGCCCGGCATGTCCACTGTGGATCCTGGTGTCGACACAGAGGGGATCGCGCAACGCCATGACCGAGGGGTGGAGAATACACTCTGCGGGGTCTGCGGCAGACGGCCATGCACCAAGGTGGATAGTGGTGCTAATCCGGCCATGACCGCAGTGGTAAGCCGATCCATGGCTGTGGTCATGTCCTCTCGCATTCATGTGTTCTCAACCAGGAGCTGTTCAAAGTCCATGTCGTGCCGCTCTGCAGCCTGATGCAGCTCTGTGCGGAGTGCACGCACCCCTGCTGCAACCAGCATCTGTTGCTCCACGGAGGCCCATAGCAGATAGGCATGCTCAGCCAAGGGGTCTTCACCCTGGGGCACATGGGCAATGCGTTGACCCACAGGTGGCATTCAACCCCACAGCCCAGCCCCTCACGCAGATGGGCACTGCACAGCGGGGCCCTCTTGGGGCTGCTCATTCAGCAGTGCACCATCGGAGGGTGCTGCACCCTGCCCTCCTTCAACCCTGTCTGACTGCCACTGCTGCCCCTCTGGCCACTGTGCACTGAGCAGCGCCGGTGTGGCTGCACCACCACTGCCACCACCAGCAGCCTACGCCACACTGCTGGTGCACACGGCGACACCAGGGTTGGTGGCCGGACATCTGCCGCCAGGGCACTGTCTGCGCTGCCATGGTGGATGAGTGGTATGGGTGCCACCCCCTCAATGGCAACACCACTATCAAGGATGATGGACTCTTTGTCATCGGTCCCGGACCCTGCCCCGATCTGTGTCTTGGCATACTGTATGCCATGGCAGGCGTCATGCTGAAACACAACCAGGGCCTTGTCTGCAACCATGCCATGGGCATCTGAATGGACAGCGGTATTGGGCTGCATGCGATCTGGCCCCCGGACACCGGTGGAGGTGGAAGGATGGTCCTCCAGGTCCAGGACCACCCCCAAAGTGAACACCCCCACCCCTGCCACTGCATGCAGGTGCTCGGGAGCTGTAAGGGAATACAGTCGCATTAGTGCCGCTGGCACACACCCCTGCCCCCCTGGTCAGGCACTGCCATACCTACCATGCAATGATGGGCTGCCTCCTGTCTGGAAGCTGCCACCGGGCACCCCCTCGACAGCACTATGCTGCATGGTAGCCACCACCAACTCCTCCTGTGGTGTCAGCCGTGGCACGTTGGGCTGTCCACCACCCATGGCAGCACATGTGGCCTGGATGGCTGCCACCTTCTCCTTAATCTGTCTCCGGTCTATGCCGACCTTCTTCTTGCACTCCTGCACAGATCTTTGATGGATGCCCTGCTGATTCACAGCTCTGGCCACACCCTCTCATGCTGTTGACCTGGCCTGTGGGGTGACTGTCGAGCCACTCAGTAGAGGCTCCTGGTCAAGGTATGCCTCAAAAATGGCATCAGTCTCTGCCCTCGTGAAGTTGGGCCCACACTTCTGTGCAGGCCCACGCTCCTCACCTTCATCAGGTTCCGACATGCTTTATCCTGTGGGAATGGACATGTAGTCATTGACAGCTACCACCCACACCACCCTCCCAATCCACTGTCCTGTCACCCCCACAGCATCGCATCTTACCTCTGAAGGATGCAATACCGGTCCATGCCCTGTGCGATCCTGCAGCGCCTTTATAGCGCATTGCATGCAAATGAGGGGATGCACAACTGTAATGAAATGTAAATGCCTCTGATGCATCGTGGATAGGCTGATTAGCTAATCTGCAAATGCCGGCTGAATATCGCGTTATTGCGCATGGCGCAATGGACTTGCACTTGCTCATGTCGCAGTGAAACTATGTGACGTGTGCACTAGGCCAGCAGTATACATGCATACGCCGGTGCCTATACCGCTGGGCGCGAATTCGCACACTGTGCAATACATGTTACAGTGCTCGGCCGCTATTGGACATGTGGCACTCGTGCGCTGTATGGCCTATGGCACCCAGGTGCCATAGGGCCATTGGCACTCTGGCACCATGGGGCTAATGGTGCTTCTGCACTACTGGCCCATGAACCATGGCGACCTCCTGCCCCTATAGCGCACCATGCATGGCGGGACCAATAGCACAGTTGTGCATGGTGCGCATGTTGACCCTTGACCTCACAGTTGCCCTTTGCCCCTGAGGAGGCCCTGCAGCACATGCCAGTGCGGCATTGCCCTTATCGCGCATCTCCATGACTGCGCAATTGGCAATGGCAGTGCATCTCTGTGTGAGGCGTGCATCCACAGCACTGGGCACCATTTTGGATTCCTGACAGTGATACAGCTATGCTGCACCGCAGCAGAGCCAAGGCACCTAACTGGACACAGGTTGAACTGGTCAAACTTTCGGCCCTAGTGGTGCCACACGCAGGCAGCCTATTTGGCCAGGTGTCCCTGAATAGGCCACAGACAGAGGTGTGGCAGGAGGTTGTTGATGGGCTGGAGGAGGCCACAGGTGTACAGAGCACCAGTGATCAATGCCGACACCGCTATGGGGACCTGCAGTAGAGGGACCCAGAGAGGCTCCAGACACTGCAGGCACGTGTCTGGAGGGGTGCCGTGACATGGCCAGATAAGTGCACTTCACTCATATCTGTGATCCACAAGTGGTCTGTGGGGCCAGCAGGGTGGCACACCATGCTGCTGAGGGGGTGGCTGGGGCTGTGCGTTCTGTTGGCCGGTGCGGCACACCATGGGTGCGCTCTGCCACTGCGCTACTGCTGCGCTGGTCCAGGTAGCATGCTATGCTGGGGAGGCATGTGGTGTTGCCAGGTACTGATGTGTCTTTCTCCATGTTCCCTTCCTAGGCCCTAAGGACAGAAGGAGAGACCGACTGGCTGGCACTGCGGGTGGGCCAGGGCGGACCACCACACAGGCTCAGGCGCAGGCTGCAGAGCATGTGGGCAGTGCTGCTGGACCGGTGCAAGGTGCACTGCTGCATGCAGATAGGCACTGTTACATGCTACTATGTTGTGCAGGGTAGGCAGAGGGGATGGGGGTGGGCCACAGCCCCCTGTGTGCATGGCCATTGCAGCTGTGCACTGCCTGTGGTGACCGTTGCACCATGCTGTGGCTATCGCACATGTGGCTGCTGCAGGAGGGCTGTGGGTGCAACCAGATCCCAGCTGTGCTACCACGATCGTGCCACATATCCATGTCATCTGCCTGCCACAGTGGTGGTGTGGGGCGCATGGGTGGTGTTGGTGTGCAGTGTTCTGCATGGCTGTGGTTTGCCGGGTTGGTGGCACATGTGGGCGCACACCCTGCAGGTGGCTGGGTGCCATCCCAGGGGCACATGTCTCCACTGTCTGCTGCGCATGGTGGGTGGGCTACAGTGTTGCAGACATGCACTCATACCATGTACCCTCCTTTGTCCTAGGTGGCTAATGCCCTGCTGTGAATACCCGGCTCCTGCGACAGATTCTTCGGGTCACCACTGCCACGCTTCAGGTGGCACAGCTGCTGCAGAGTATGCTGTCTAGGCAGCAGCGTAGGTGACAGCATCAAGCACTGGTGGGGCGAGGCTGCCTGTAGGGCCCATTGGTCTGCAACTGTTACCCTTCCCTGTCCTCACTCCATGTGCAGATCTTCAGGAGGAATTTAATCAGCTGCAGAATCAGCTTCTCTATAAAAAAAAACTTCTATTAAATGCAAAAAAAAAAAAACAACGCAATGCTTTTCTCACCCTACAGTCGCGCAGTGAACCCAGCAAGTACTGGCGCATTACCTCAGATCACCACAATCCTCGGAGAGAATCTGGTGTTTGTCTCAAAGTTCAAATACTTATGAGTGTGGTTAGACCATAATCTCTCTTATATTGAGCATATTGAGTATTTATTAAAAAAACTGAGGCAGAGGCTGGGGCTAATCTTTAGAATTAACCAGTTCCTTACTAGAGATGCTAAAATGTGCCTGGTCCAAACCCCCTTTCTTTCACTGGTCTATTATGCAGACTTTCTGTACAGTCAATGCCCAAAAGCCTCGCTTGTTAAATTGGACACACTGTACCACAGGGCCATCAGGTTCATTACTGGTCTACCCCTCTCTACCCACCATTGCTCCTTGTACAAAGCAGTAGGGTGGTCCTCACTCTTGTTTAGGCACAATAGAAATGCAGCCCTTTGGACCTATAGAGCCATTACGAAAAAGCTTCCACAATATATAACTGACTGCTTTCCATTAAGTGAGCTAGGAGCGTATGCCTTAAGAAGTTCCTCATACATCACGTTACGTATTCCCAAGGTTTTCTCCCACTTTGGCAGAGCGGCTATCAGCTTCTTACTGCCATCCCTGTGGAATAAAATGCAGAAACTCTTGAAACTGAACTGTCCCATCAGTCTGGATTCCTTTAAGACCCTATATGCTCGAACTGTGAGGGAATCCTGCAACTGCTTACCTCGCCCTTACCCTGTCCTGAACCTCAGGTTACTGCCCTTATCTCTTAGCAGAATATAATATAAATCCTGCTATATCAGGTGAACCCAGTATTGTGGCACCACACATGACCTTAAAGTTTCCTTATATGCAGTTAATATTTTTATTGTAATTATTGTGATTATACATAGAAATACACTACATTCTCCAATATACACTTACATAAATTCTTAATGAGAGAAGGAAAAAACATGTTGCCTCAGATATTCAAAAGAGTTGAGCCATGTGCAATAGGGTTGCACCTGCACAAGTCTGAAATGCGCCATTCTGCGATATTCAGCAGGAGGCAGTTGCGCCCCCCAAATCATGCTGAGCAAAAGCGCAATGATAATGAAGGCATACGCAACCGAAGGGGGAGGAACCATGCATAAACTGCACAGCCCGATATTCAGCCGGGCTGTGAAGAGTTATGCAGGCGTAACCCCCACCTGTGCCTGCACAACTTTATGCCAAAAAAAAAGGATCACGTCGAGGGCCACCCACAGGTGAGCTGCCGCATTGCAGGGCGCAACACAGCAGCTGCCATCTGTGTGTGGCCCTCCACTTGTTCCCGGTGCCCCCATGCCCTGATCGTGGGCATAATGTAATTCCCCCCAGCAGCCCGATCACAGGCATAATGTAATTCTCCCCAGCAGCCTGATCGCGGGCATAATGTTACCGTTCCACCACCCTGAATAGCCCAATCGTAGGCATAATGTTACTGTCCCCCACCTCGAATAGCCCGATCGCGGGCATAATGTTACCTTCCCCCACCCTGAATAGTCCGATTATGGGCATAATAGAAAGTGTCCCGAATAGCCCGATCGCAGGCATAATAGAAAGTGCCCCTGAAGAGCCTGATTGTGGGCATACAGAAAGGGTCCCCAAGCAGCCCAATCGTGAAGGCATCCACACCCCACATCCAGACTCCCTGGTGATCTAGTGGCCCCCACCCTCCTGCCCATGGAGTCCCACCACCCGCCCCGTCCAGCTGGCAGACAGCAGCACCTCACCCACCTTCCGCCCTGCTGCCCACCGACTGATAGCTCAGTAGGACTGCACGCCCATTGGTTCAGAGCATGAGCCAATGGGTGTGCAGCCCATACCGCATAAGCAGTCCAGATATGTGAATGGGGGGACACTTTCTATTATGGCCGCGATCGGGCTATTCGGGGATGTTTTCATTATGCCCCGATTGGGCTATTCGGGTGGAGAGGTAACATTATGCCCAAGGATCGGGCTGACAGGGGGGAGTTTACATATGCCCGATCGGGCTGCTAGGGGGGGACGGAATACTGTTCTGCCCGCGATCGGGCTGCAGGGGGTGTGGGTCCCCGATGGCTGCTGCCTGGCAGGGCGCCAGGCACACGTTGTCAGGGATCGGCACACCTGCATGCTAATGGCATGCAAATGGGGCTGTAATTAGATGCAAATGGCCCCCCGTGCACCTTGCATAAATTATGGCCCCATTTGCATGTCACCTTTTGAATATTGCAGGTGCTGTGCATGGCACAATGGAACTTGTGCCACCACATCTGAATGCTCCACTTTGACCACTTGCGGTGGCGCAGTTCCACTGTGCATGGCCAGGGGGCAATATTCAAAGAAGTTGCTCAATAGCACAACTCCATTGAATATCACCCTGGCCACACCCCAGCGCAACTTTTTTGAGCAGCGCAAGGGCTTGCACCACAGAATGGCGCAGTTTGAATATCTGGGCCGTTGTCTGAAATATTATACAATGATATTAAAGAGGAAAACAAATGTTGAGAAAACAATATGTAGCAGTACAATCTGCATGATAGAGAGAAAATAAGGCAATTTATGGTTCAAGGGGTAAAAGGAGTAGATACAAACAAGAAATATGAGCAGTCTTGATTGTAGTTCTATTATGCTGTAATTTAATACAAGTATGTGTAAGATTGTATAAAGGAAGGACGTAAAAAAGAGAAAAATATCTAAGAAAGTGAACAAGAATGAAGAGGGAAAGGGAAGAAGAGAAGGAGATAAAAAGATAGAAAGCGAGGAGATGAAAAGGAACGAAAGAGCTAGAAGTGAGATTCCAATGTGAACATATAACAACCCATAGATTAAGTGACAATATGTGTAGATGTGATTAAATAATTAAAATAATCCTGCCAGCATTTATTATATAAATTAAGTCAGTCAGAGGCTAAGTGTGACATATGATTAAGGATGGCGTATTGAGATAGTTGTTTGAGAATATCCGGGAGGGTGGGAATGATGTTGGATCTCCAATGCACTAGTATAAGGTGTTTAACTTGAAGGAATAGTAGGGATAACCACCTATTCTGAGAATGGGATATTTTGTATGAATGAGCATTGAAAATACCAAGTATGCAATGTTTTGGATCTAATGCAAAGGTTAGACCAATCACTTTCATTGCAAAGAAATGAATATGACGCCAAAGATTGTGTATGGGAGGACAATGCCATAAAATATGTAGCAAATTGCCATTGGGGGAGTTACAGCGCCAACATTTATTGTTGTTCATTAAGCCCATTTTTTGCAAAATCTCAGGAGTTCTGTACCATAGATGTAGAATTTTGGTTTGTGTGCGTGAACTGCAATTATCCTTGAAAGATTTATGGCAGGATAGCCAGCAGTTATGCCATTGTGAATTGGTTATGTTATAATTTAAAAGGGTACTCCATTTATTTTTTGCAATGATAGATTGATCTGGAATTGTATTTCTGATATGTTTGTAAATGATGCTATTTAATTTAGAGTTTGTTTTGATCCATTTAGAAATAGAAGTATCATATATAGATTGATGAGGAATAGTAGGAAGATAAAGGTTCCATGCTGTCCGTAACTGTAAATATTTCCAGAAATCGTGCTGGGGGGAAGATTCCATTGTTTACACAGGTTAGAAAAGGATTTTAATTTGAGAGTCTGAGGTATAAGTATATCCTCCAAGAAAAAAATGCCCCTGTTTTTCCAATTACAACAAAAAATTGGGTGATTATCAAGAGTGATGTTGCGTTTCCCCCAAACGGGGGCATATATGACAGGGGTTGGGTTGGATTGAAGACGTTTATGAATTATTTTCCAGTAGTATATGGATGATGCTATAGTAGGGTGAGATTTTAAATTGGGGGGAGAGGGTTATAAATGAAGGACATGGTGACATTGCCCGGACATAGAAATGCTTCCATATTCACCCACACCGGTGATTTATTGCTGAGTTTATTAAACCATTTGACAGTTTGGGCAGTGCAGAAGGCCCAAAAATATGCTTGGAACCAGGGAAGCCCGAAGCCCCCTTTGGACCAGCGGGAACGCAGTTTGTTATGACTAAATCTGGGAATTTTGCCTTCCCATAAAAAATTTCCAATTATATAATCGATTCTGACAAAAAAAAGTAGGGAGGGTTAAAGAGATATTAGAAAATAGATACAGTATTTTGGGAGCTATTGACATCTTGATAGTAGAGATTTTCCTATTAAAAGAGAGATTAAGCAGTTTCCATCTGTTGAGAGTGTTTTTAATATTTGCTAATAATGGGGAAAGATTAGCGTCCCATATCTTGTCTAATTTAGAGGTGATCTGTATTCCAAGGTAAGAGATACCTTGAGGGGCCCAACGAAAACCTAATATTGTAGTCATAGAAGGGTTACAAAAATTGTTCAATGGTATTGTTTCTGATTTGTTTAGATTCAGAATAAGCCCAGAAAGTGAAATAAAGTTGATAAGTAACTTAATTAAGGGTGGTCCCGAAATTTCAAGATTTTTGAGTAGAATGAGGAGGTCATCAGCATAGGATAGTGAAGTATAGCGGGAATTACTGATAGGAATACCTTGCATCATGGAGGATTGATGAAGAGCAGCTGATAGGGGTTCCATAGCTAGAATAAAAAGAGTGGGGTATAAGGAGCACCCTTGCCTGGTACCTCTTGCCAGATGAAAGGATGAGGACAGAGTAGAGTTAGTAAGAACCCGGGCAGAGGGGAGGCTGTATAGTAATTGAATCCATGTACAAAATTTATTAGTGACACCAAAGTGGGATAGAACATGATATAAATAAGTCCAGTTGAGAGAATCGAATGCCTTTTTAAAGTCGATGGCTATAGCTGCGGCAGGTGATTTAAGAGATTTAGCTTTGTAGATTAAATTAAATAATGAGTGGAGATGATCAGAATCAGTTCTTTTTTTGATAAATCCAGCTTGGGAGGTGTGGACAAGTTTCGAAATTATTGATTCTAAATGAGTATTTAATATTTTGGCAAAAATGTTCCCGTCCATATTAAGTAATGACATCGGTCTGTAACTGGGTGGGAGAGAAGGGTCTTTATCTTTTTTTGGTAGGACAGTTATAATGGCTTCTATCATAGAATAGGGAAGTTTACCTTGTGAAGATGCCTCTTTGAAGACCTTAAACATTAAGGGGCATAAGATGTCAGCTAGAGGTTTATAAAAGTCTATGGAAAAACCATCATTCCCAGGAGCTTTACCAGATTTAAGGGAATTTAGCGCTGCTTGTATCTCTTTTAGGGAAAAGGGTTCATCTAGCAAAGCCATATCTTGTTGGGAGAGATGTGGTAACTGTAAATTGTCCAGAAATTGTTGTATATATTCAGGTTGTGGGGGAGTGGGGTGAGAGTATAATTGTTGGTAGAAGGATTGCATAATATGGGTAATTGAGAGATTATTTGTATGGATTTTGCCTGAAGGATCTTTCAGACTGGCAATATGTCTCTCCAGCTGTTGATTCTTGAGTTGATAAGCGCAAGCAGCTTCCTGCATTTATCCCCTTGTTCCCAATAATGGTGTTTAAATCTAAGGAGGGTGAGTTCAGCTTTCCTGGATGTTAATTCATTGATTTTAATTCTAAGATGAAGAATTTCAAGGTGAAGTTGTGAGTTATTATCTGGATTTTTTGTTTTATAATATTGGGTTTCTTTTTCTTTAAGAGATTTCTCTAAATCGGCCAATTGCTGTTCCCTTAGTTTTTTTCTTGTGTGCTGCATAGCTTATAATTTTCCCTCTAACTGTTGCTTTAAGTGTTTCCCAGATGGTACCTTGAGATACATCAGGAGTGTTGTTAAAGGAAAGAAATTCTTGGATTTGGGATCTAATCCAAGGTAAGAAATCGGGGTCTTTCAATAAGAGTGGGTCTAGATGCCAGAAGGGAGATTTAGATGGGGTGGGCCCCAAATAAGATGTAATTTTATAGGAGAATGGTCTGATATAGTAATCGGAAGGATAGTTGTGTCAATACTGTTTTCAGTGATGAATGGGGAAGAAAACTAGTAGTCAATTCTGCTATAAGATTTATGAAGCGGTGAGTAAAAAGTATAGTCATGTTGTCTAGGATGGTGTAGTCTCCAAATGTCGGTGAGACCGAAGTCTTTCATTAGCATTGAGAGTGCAGAAATACTTCTGGGGGTGGGAATCACATGAAGAATTACTTCTGTCTAAATGTGCTTCCAAAGCTAAATTGAAATCCCCACCTACAAGTATAGGAGAATTGTTAAAGTTACTGTTCATAATTTGTTAGGCCATATTATGAAAGAATTCAGGTGAATCAGAGTTAGGGGCATAAATGTTGACTAACATAAGGGGGTCTGCAGGGGTATTTAAGTGGGCTATAATCCTTCTGCCATCTGAATTGGAGATGGATTTGATAAGGGTCCAGTTAAGGGATTTAAGTAATAGAATAGCAACCTCCCATTTTTTAGAAGTAGAGGAGGACGCATATACTTGACTGACCCAATCCCTTCTGAGTCCGTCGACATCCTCTATTAAAGGTTTTGTTTCTTGTAAGAAAACAATATGAGTTTTATGCTTTTTGAGGTAAGAAAGTATTTGCTTTTATTTACAAGGTGAGTTGAGTCCCCTAACATTCCATGAATGTAGAATCGGATCACTCATGCCAATGGGGAGATGAGTATGAAAACACAAATAGGAAGTAAGGGACTCATATTGAAAGGGCTAGAGGATGTTACAGACTCAGAAGGGAGAGGGCTAGTACAGTCAAATGCATGCAGGATATTTAGTTTGTAGAAATACTTAAATCCTGGGTGAATGTTTCCATTGGGTCTCACAAGGAAGAGAGGTACTAAAAAGAATATAAAAGACATATATATAGTTACTAAACAAAACCTATGCATGTTATACTAACACACTATGAAGTCTTTAGGTAATATAGCAAGATATGAGTCGGTGAAATCGCCAAGACTCTCTCGCTATACTACAGAGCATGTAAATAGTAAGTAAATCTTGGGAGAAAATAATCTTAAACCCAAAATACAAACTGTAAACAATTATTTCTACGAAGTTGTAACTCTGACTAGAACTAAAGTGAAGATAATAATTCCCTGAGAGGAACCATGAACATCTTACCATATATGAAAAGGGGATTACAGAAAGTATATGCAATCCCAGACATAGTAATACATCTTGAACCTAAGTTAGACTGGAAAAAAGAACTGAGCTGAAACACTATTATGGCAAAACAAACAGTATGCCATCATGGTTGGTTAAGTCCTAAAATTATAAGAACAGCTGTACTTGTGCCATCTACTATGTACTTACTCACATAATCATAATGCTTAGACACAGAAGTGTTTATGTAGAAGGAGTGTTCAGGTAAAATGGAGCGTGTAGGGTCCAAATATTATAAGGATTTATGGGGTGTCGAGGCATCTCAAGATCCAATTTGTATGGGGGGGTATCTGGTGAAAGTCTTGTATTTAACAGAAATACATAGTCATTCTGGTAATATGATATTTATAAAAGTTGAGTTTGTTCAGGCTTCGAGTACTGCATATATTATTGATAAGTACTAGGTATTTAATAGTAGCACAGACCCAAAAATCGCCCCTAGGGAAGGAATTGCTTTAACATAGTGAGATTTCAAGACCTGGAGAGGGTTGAGCGAGCTCAACTATAAGATTACAACACAGGCTTAAAAAGCCATATCATAAGGGCTTCGAGTCAGACTGTGCTATCTATTATTGATTGCAGCACACTGAGTAAAATAATAAAGATGAGACACCTCAGAAATAGCCTGCAAGCCTACTTGTAGGGTAAAACTGAAGACTAAGTGATAGATAAATAAAACAGTACAAGAAGTTGGTATACCATGGTTAAAGAAAAGGGAATTTAAAAGTTAGATAAAGGCAGGTTGGAGTGGGAAGGAGACTAGAGAAAAATATTGAAGTGTTAAATGTTAGTCTGGGATGTAGTAGTGGACGAAGGGAATAACTAGTTGAGTACCTCATTAATATAACCCCAAGATACTGTAAATTTATAATGTTTATATATGGTAACAAATGTGTGGGGTGATGTTGGATCACAAATTAGTTAAGCAGGCAACCTCCCTTAATGGTTATGTGAGAAGGACATACTGATACAAAAGATGGTAGACACCTCTAAATGAATATAGAAAATCATTGAGCACATATGAATTAGTCTAACATTCTATAAGAACTGTCCCTTTAAAAGAAGAACATAGCCCAAAATTAGGGATACTCAAAAACTGACATTATGAGTAATATATACAGAAATAACTGGATGTATAATGCAGCAAACATTACATTGCGATAGAAAACTCCAAGACTGTCACAATGAGATGCCTAAATAATATGACATGCTATTAAAGCAGAAGCCTGTAACCGCGATGTACAGTTTATCGCTTTCCAAACCAGCTGGGTGCGATAGTATGCACACACAAGGAATGCGATGCGCGGTTGCAGGGCAGACAAATTCTGATAGTGATCAGAGAGCGAGGTTAATTAGGCACTAACCTCGAGAGGTACTAATATATACACATGCCCAGGCACAATTTATAGGTTTGATTTCTTTTTGAGCTTCCCCTTCCATTTCTTCTTAGGAGGCTCTGCCGATTTGAAAGGGGAGCTGGTCACCAATTCAGCCCAAGAGGAATCAGAAGACCTGCCGCCCTGTAAAGCATCTTCAAGATCATTGCCAACAGGATCCGCAGCAGATTCCGGGAGGTCTTTCTGAGATGAGTTTAAGTTCTTTTGTAGTAAAGTAAACTTATTGGAGAGGGTTAGGGGTGTAGTGAAGCCAACTTGTCGCTCGTGCTGAGAGGTAGGCCTAGAAGGAGTAGCATCTGCACAACAGGCATGTTTAGAAGAAGGTGGATTCATGTTCTTTTTGTCTAGCAAGCGGGCTGAGATTCGGGCAGGAGGTGTTGCATCAGCATGGAGAGATACAGGTTTCTCAGTGCGTTCATGATTTAAAGCCATAATGTGGGTGTGCCGGTCTGATTGGGAAGTTGCAGAGGCAGAGGGAGAAGGGGTCACATCAGTATTTCCAAATGGGGCAGTTGGAGGCTGGGGCTCACCAAGAAATGCAGCCAAGGCTTCGGGAGTGTTGAAATCTTTGGTTGAGTCACCCAGAAACAGGCGCATGATGGCAGGATAGCGAAGAGCAAATCTGATCCCTCGTTGGTGTAGGGTAGTTTTAATAGGATTGAAAGCTCTGCGTTTATTAGAGAGTTCCTTAGAGAAGTCTCTAAAAATGGAAATCCTTTGATCTTGCCAAGTAAGCCTTCCCACTTGTTTTGCTCTATTGATAATCAGTTCAGTGTGGGCATAGTTTAAGAATCTTGCAATGATAGGCCTAGGTTTCTGATCTGGACCAGGCCTCCGGCTTAAAGTACGGTGTGATCTCTCAATAGTAAGGTCTTGACCAGGTGGGAGTTTGAGCAGGACTGGCAGCACATGTAATAGAAATGCAATAGTGTCTCCGAGTTCTGCACCTTCAGGAAAACCCAAAAATCTCAGGTTATTGCGTCTGTTTCTGTTTTCAGTGTCATCGATTTTATCCTGTAGGCTTCTGATAACTCTTTCTTGATCTCTGATGGTGACTTGCAGGATGTTAATAGACCTTTCATTTTGAGCACCTTTAACTCCTGCATCATTGATTTTTTGGTCTAACACTTGCATGTTAGTGATGTTTTGTTGAGATGTTATTTTTACTTCGTTAATTTCACAGATGAGCTGTTGAAACATAGTTTCCACTCTGCTAAGGGAGCAGGTTTGCAGGAGCTGCTCAGCCATTGTAGTAGGCCTTCACAGAGAAGCAGTATAAATGCAGAAAAATTATAGCTATAGGGTTATTATATAGAGAAAATAATTTACCAGAGTTAAGCTATGATGTTAGTAAAATTATATTTCACTTGCTGGCAAACGCTGACAATCTGGGATCAGAAGCATGGACAATGATAGATGTTAGTCCCAGGGAGAAGCAGAATTAAGCAGCCATCTTCAGCACAGCCAGCAACTTTCCTTATATGAAGGAACTCCAAAATTGCTTATTCGCTCCATGAGGCTGCTCTGATGACTAGACACCGGCTGTCTATTTCCTTGCCTGGCTTCTGGCTCCCTTCCCCCCGTCCTTCTCCCTACCTTGGTTCATCTATCCTGCCCCTCCCCACCACTGTATTCTCCTTCATGGTTTCTCATTCCACTTTCACCTACCATTGTCATCTGGGAATTATATTCATCCCCTTAACTCAGCCCTAACCTTTTGGTCAGGACATGGTATTAACAGTTAACTTCTTTGCATTATTTTCATCCATATATATTACAATAGTACTCTGATCTGTTTATACTGCCCTGTATATGACTGTTGTTACATTGTGCATATACTTGATATTTATTTGTTGTCTGGTTGTTTTATGTGTCCCTATTGACTGTAATACTCTTCTCATGTAATGTATTCTTTGGCCCAGAATCAACCAGGTCCATCTTGTAAATGAACTTGTTCAATGATGTTCACCTGGATAAACAAAGATTTTGATTGATTGATAAAAAAGAATCTTCCCTCCTAAGATGCTAGTGACAGAGTAAAGTCACTCAGGAAAGGTAAGAGAAGTTCTTGGATGAAACACCCAATGCAATCAACAGCCTGCTGGTGCTATTCTACTGCATTTTATTTTATTTATTTAATAACATTCAGAATTACAACCCTTTGAGTCATAGACTCTTTTACAAAGGCTCCACATCAAACAACAATAATGACATACATATAGTATTAAGCAGTACAGTGTTCAGGTAATAGAAACAAGAGAGAAAACAAGTAATGGAAGTTAAGCATACAACAAATTATACAATAGTATAAGTACAGTGATCATGGAAGAAAGACAATATACAAAACACAGAGATGGGGGATACTGAAACAATAGTCTTTGGGAGAGGTGGACCCAGCGTTATCCATAATATGCATAATATTTAGGTAGTGCATGAATACACATTTTGTTTTCTATATATATCATAACATTTATGAGGTAGAATTATGCTACAGAGCCCCACCAAGAGGGGCGAGCAGGAGGAAGAGAGGGTTAGGGACGGTCACAGGCTGAAGATTCTAGCAGTTGAGCTTTGAGACTGGTCTTGAAGGGACTGATCCTGGGCTTCAGGGAGATGGGGGGACTGTTGAGCCAATGGGAGGATCTGTAGAAAAAGGCTCTTTGTCCAAGGGAAGTTTGGCAGTGGGGGACTAGTAGGGAGGTCCCAGTAAAGCTACAAGAGGTTTTGACCAATGGGGTGGTTTGGATGAGGCTATGCAGACCAGGCGGGGCTTGACCAAGGTGGATTTTCTTGGCCAGGAGGCAAGTATAGTACCTAAGATGGGCATCAAATGGCAACCATTTGGCAGACTTGTAGAGATCACAGGAGTGTGTCCATTTGTCACAACCTGTGACCAGTCTGCACACTTTGTTTAGGGTGACAATGCCATAATCTACCAGGGAGAGAACTGAAGAGGTAATGGCCTGGTAGATAGCCATTGGGGAAAGGCAGTGTTTATGGTGGTACAGAAGCCCAAGTCTGGCCGGCCTTTTGGTGCAGCAGTTGGATTTCTGCTTGTGACGCCAGCAACCCAGATTTGGGAACGGACTTGGATCGCTGAAGGGACAGCGGGGGGGGGGAGAGAAGGATAGAGTGTCCTACGGACTGCTCTCATTCTCCAGGGAGAGGGCGGGGTAGTGCCTGGTGCAAGATGGACCCCTGGCAGAGGCTGGGAGTCACGCAGCTGCCGGTGCTTGAACGTAATGGAGGTGGGATGGACACCAGACGTCATTGCATGTCCCCACCTCCCAGAGAAAAATAGAAAAAAATCAGGAGGGGCGGGTCCTCCATTTCCATGAAGCTCTTCCCAGGCTTCAATTATCCACCGTTGCCAGCATTCCCAAGCAGTTATTAGTTCCATGGCACTGAAACTGGGGAACCAGTGCCGTGGCCTCGCCCTCCGGGGGGATAAGCCGGGGGTGACTGTGAGAATGCTGGCAATCGAGGGTTGGTGGGAGCACCGGGGGCCATGACCAGGGCAGAAGTATGATGGAGGACTTGCCAGGTTAAAAAAAAAAGAAGCCCAAGTCTGGAGTTGATAGCAGAGGACAGTTGCTGGATATGTGCATGGTAGGTGGGAGACATGTCAAGAGTGACACCTAGATATTTGAATGAATCAGCCAGCTCAAGTGGGGATCCTAGTGAGTTGGTGATGGTCAGCGGGACGTCACGATGAGGACTCTGATGGTGGGCAAAGATCATTGATTTTGTTTTCTTATGGTTAGAATTAAGCGGTGGGAACTGAACCATGTATATGACACCCAATCACATAATAATTTAATCAAGATGACGTCATACACAGTGATGTAATGTTCCTCAACATCTGCCTACACAGCCATGGCAACAACCAATCAGAACACAAGAATACAGTAATTAGCATATTGGCCCAGTACATCCAATCAGTTACATAATTAGCCTCACTGAAAAAGAGAGGGAACTATGATGTGGTCAATCTATCATTTGAAGATGAGTTTGACAAAGAAAGTTGTGTGGATTATAGGTAGTGAATATGCCAGGCAATCTCATTTTAAAAGTAACCTGGGACTGCTTGAATATGAAATAAAATGGTTTGGAAAAGGGCGAATGAGAGTAAATTATGTGATTATAAATGAAGCTTGTAGGGAGGTGGAGTGGACCATATTAGACTCCATTAATGACATTGATGCATTACTGGAAATGTTTTCAAACTTATTTATTCAGATTGCTTACAGAGTTACCCCAAAAGGAAAATATGGATTCAGGCTAATACAGATAAGTGGGTAACCCAAGATTTGTTAAAACTAATGAAACAAAGAGACAAAATGTGGAGACAGTATAAAATAAATAGAGAAATAGCAGTACTGCAGAAATAGAAAATGTTAAGGAATAAGTGCAAAACTGAAATTAGAAAATCTAAAATGCAATGATTTATGCCAGAACAGATCAAATGTTTTAGGCACCCAAAAAAACATGGCAGGGGTTAAATAACTTGTTGGGAAGAGGATTTAAAGACTCCACCATATCACTACAGGATGGAGACCAACTGGTCAATGAATCATCACAAGTAGCTGAGATATTTAATAACTTTTTTGGAGGTTTGGATAAGTACAGAATTGATTCTAATGTGGTATCATTAAGGAATGATCCACAGTATGTAGGCAGTAATTCACATCCCAAATTTTATTTTAAAACAGTAACACCTAAACAAGTTAAAAACTATGGCCCAGATATTCAAAAGGGTTGCGCATGGCGCAACAGTGTTGCACCATGTGCAACCCACTGATGCGCCCTGGCGCAATATTCAAACGGGAATTGTGCCTGGCACAAATCCTGATGCACCGTAGCGCATCAGTAATGTATGCGGCGCAGGTGGGGGGGGCATGCCCCTGCATACTCTGCACATCCTGATATTCAGCCCGGGATGTGCTGAGTCCATGCATGCGCAACCCCTACTTGCGCAGCACAAAGTTGATCCAAAAAAAAGGAACAATGGTTGGCCACCCACAGGTGAGCTGCCGTATTTCATAGCGCGACACAGCAGCTGCCACCTGTGGGTGGCCACCCGAGCTCTGGCTGAACCTCTGTGGCAGTGTCTCCCCCATGCCCACATCATGGGCATCTGTTCAAATAGGTCTGTCATTCCGTTGGTCGGCTGTCGTGCTCCAATCGCAGGCTTGGGTATGAATAATATGATTTCATTGCCCGATGGTTCAGGACAGCAGCCCGAGTCGCGGCTTTTGTAATAAAGAATCACGCCTGTCATACTCGGTGGTTCAGCGATTCTCTCCTCACTCAGCTGAGCCCCACCGCTCCACCCCCTGGTCAGTGGGGGCAGCAGCACCTCACCCGCCTGCCGCCTGCCGCCCGCCGACCGGACACACCGTAGGCTGCGCCCATTGGTCCACAGCATGAGCCAATGGGTGTGCAGCCTGTACTGTACTACATTTCAGATATGTGAAGGTGTCAGTTGGGCGGGCGGGAGGCAGGTGGTGGGTGCTGCCGCCAGCTGCTGACCGGGGAGGGGGCGGGGGCTCAGTGGGTGGATGGGGAGGGGGGCACTGCTAGACCACCAGGGATATTTGACGTAAATCTTAATTTATTACAAAAGTCCACGATCGGGCTGACAGCAGTCCACTGGACCACCAGGGATATATGAAATCCTATTATTTATACCTAAGCCCGCAATCGGGCTGACAGCGGTCCACTGGACCACCAGGGATATAGAAAATCATATTATTTATACTTAAGCCTGTGATCAGGCTGCAGGGCACAATGCCGTGCTGAGCAGGGGGCGCTGGTCCCCGATGGCTACTGCCTGGCAGGGTGCCACGCGCAAGTCGCCGGGGGTCGGCTAACCTGCATGCAAATGGGGCCATAATGACATGCAAATGGCCCCATTTGCATCTTGCATACATTATGGCTCCATTTGCATGTGCACTTTTGAATATCGCGGTTGCTGCGCATAGCACAACGGAACTTGCGCTAGCGCATCTCCCTGCTCCACTCTGGCCACTTGTGCTGGCGCAGTGCCACTGTGCCATGCACACTACAGGTGGCCAGGGTGTGATATTCAATGATGCTGTTCCATGGTGCAGCTCCGTTGAATATTGCCCAGTCAACACCCCTGCGCAGTCAAGTTGCGCTGCACTCAGGCTTGTGCCACAGCCTGGTGCAGTTTGAATATCTGGGCCCATGTGTTAAAACATGATCCAAGGCCTCATACTGGCCACGATGAAATTGATTTTAGACTCTTTAGATTGGGGAGTGATACTTTGGCTCAGCCCCTAGCAATTCTGTTTAACTTTTCTTTATGCTTTGGAGTCTTTCCTAATCAACGAAAAATAGCAATTATAAAACCTATTTTTAAAAGTGGTAGTGCAGTTTGTGTCTCAAATTATTGACCAGTTTCAATATTGTCACCTCTTTCAAAGATTTTAGAAAGAATTATTTTTGATCAAATAGGGGGCACTCTGCTGCAGCTGTGTTTGTGGACCTCACCAAGGCCTTTGACCATGTTGACCATGGTCTGTTGCTGGGTTCCTTATTTGACTTACATTTTCCAAAAGATGTTTCAAAATGGTACTCAAACTATTTGAGTAATAGATTACACAGAGCTAAAATCGATGGTGATATATCACAGCCCAAGACTATCAAATATGGGGTACCCCAAGGTTTGATTTTTGGCCCCCTTATATTTTCTCGCTACATGAATTCTGCTTCAGACATTTGTTAAAAATCTTCTATGACTCTTTATGTGGACAATACTGTAATTTACAGCATAGGCGACTGACTTAAGGATGCAGCTAATGCAGTACAAAATGATTTTTTTTAATTTCAAAAATGACTGTTTTCAAAATGCATGATGTTAAATATTAAAGAAAATAAAATCAATGTTGTGCTGAATTGTGTTATTGAATCGACTAGGCTCATACAGGAAGTAGTCTGGGAGCAGTAGTTCTGAAACCTGCTCTCAGAACTACAAATTCCTGTAGAAGTGAGGGCAACTGTTTGAGGGTGATTTTTAAAATACTGCTGCACTTGAGATCACTCTAGGAGTGAATAAAACACACCTGAGTCCCGCAGAATAGTGTTTTTAAGGGACATTTGCTAGTTGCTAGTTGCTAGTCGGGGCCTGAGTGTCACATGACCCATGTTACTTCCGGGTTTCAGCACTCATAAACAGCATGCACTGTGAGAGAGCCGATCTACAATTCCTTGTCCACATACTGTGAGACCACTGTCCTGGTGGTGAGACAGGCCTAGCAAGGGTAGAATGGCTTACTGGCTGCACCTGGAAAGCTGTGTGCTGAATTGTGTTATTGAATCAACTAGGCTCATACAGGAACTAGTCTGGGAGCAGTAGTTCTGAAGCCTGCTCTCAGAACTACATATTACTACAAAAGTGAGGGCAACTGTTGGGGTGATTTTTAAAACACTGCTGGGCTTGAGATCACTCTAGGAGTGAATAAAACACTTGAGTCCCACAGAATAGTGCTTTTAAGGAATGTTTGCTAGTTGCTAGTCGGGGCTTGAGTGTCACATGACCCATGTTACTTCTGGATTTTGGCACTCTTAAACAGCACACATTGAGTGAGCCCATCTACAATCCCTTGTCCAAACACTGTGAGACCACTGTCCTGGTGGTGAGACAGGCCTGGCAAGGGTAGAATGGATTACTGGCTGCATCTGGAATGCTGTGTGCTGAATTGTGTTATTGAATCGACTAGGCTCATACAGGAAGTAGTCTGGGAGCAGTAGTTCTGCAGCCTGCTCTCATAGCTACAGATTCCTGTAAAAGCGAGGGCAACTGTTTGGGGTGATTTTTAAAACACTTCTGGGCTTCAGATCACTCTAGGAGTGAATAAAACACCTCAGTCCCACAGAATAGTGTTTTTAAGGGACGTTTGCTAGTCGCTAGTCGGGGCCTGAGTGTCACTTGACCCGTGTTACTTCCGTGTTTTGGCACTCATAAACAGCACGCACTGCAAGTGAGATGCTCTACAATACCTTGTCCACATACTGTGAGACGAGACCACTGTCCTTTTGGTGAGACAGGCCTGGCAAGGGTAGAATGGCTTACTGGCTGCATTTAGAATGCTGTGTGCTGAATTGTGTTATTGACTTGACTAGGCTCATACAGAAAGTAGTCTGGGAGGAGTAGTTCTGAAGCCTGCTCTCAGAACTACATATTACTGTAAAAGTGAGGGCAACTGTTTGGGGTGCTTTTTAAAACACTGCTGGGCTTGAGATCACTCTAGAAGTGAATAAAACACCTCAGTCCTACAGAATAGTGTTTTTAAGGGACATTTGCTAGTTGCTAGTTGGGGCTGAGTGTCATGTGACCCGTGTTACTTCCGGATTTTGGCACTCATAAACAGCATGCACTGTGAGAGAGCCGATTTACAATTCCTTGTCCACATACTGTGAGACCACTGTCCTGGTGGTGAGACAGGTCTGGCAAGGGTAGAATGGCTTACTGGCTGCATTTAGAATGCTGTGTGCTGAACTGTGTTATTGAATTGACTAGGCTCATACAGGAAGTAGTCTGGGAGCAGTAGTTCTGAAGCCTGCTCTCAGAACTACATATTCCTGTAAAAACGAGGGCAACTGTTTGAAGTGATTTTTAAAACACTGCTGGGCTTGAGATCATTCTAGGAGTGAATAAAACACCTGAGTCCTGCAAAATAGTGTTTTAAGGGATGTTTGCTAGTTGTTAGTCGGGGCCTGAGTGTCACATGACCCGTGTTACTTCTGGGTTTCGGCACTCATAAACAGCACGCACTGCAAGCGGCGTGAGCACATGCGGGCTCATGTGTGAAGATGAGTGCAAAGGCACATGCAGCACATCTGTGTGTATCTGTAGTGTCAGCAGTGGAAGAGAGGAAGGAGGCAAGTTATACTGGTTGCAGTGTTTTTAGTTACTGAGTGCAGCAGGTAACTAGCACCCTGATGGAACATAGGAGTCAGGGTATGGACTCTAATGTGGTAAGCATAGAGCGTGGTCAGTTGGGACTAGGATGTATACGCTACAAGAAGATAAATACTGTTATAGCCAATGAAATGTTGATATTCTCCTGTAATGAATGTAACCTGATTACAGAATTAAGAAGTAGAATTTTGGAGTTGGAAATGCAACTGATTACAACACAACAAAATATTTTGCTACAAGAGTGAGTTACAGAGAATCAGAAGGAGGTAGAGGAGACAAACAAGGAAACAAGAGATGATAGAAAGAGGCCTAGGGAAAGGACTGTTACAGAGGATTGGGCTACAGAAAAAGGAACTATAAAAAAGGGAAATGCAGAGCTATGGATTTTAGTCTGGACAAACATAATAGTTTTGAACCCTTAATTTTATTAGATGTAGAATGTGACGATAATCCAAGACGAAATGGGACTGAAGGTCAATGTGTAGAAAATGGTGAATCACAACAGGAGATGCAGCATGATGGAGTTAGTGCAGCAAGTGTGAGTAACACACTAGAAAAGGGTAAGTATGTGGATGAAGGGCGTATCAAAAGAAAGAAACTCTGTGAACCAACAAATGAAGTCACTGGTATAGTGAAGCCAGTTAATGAACACAATACTAGTCAAATTGATGTACTAGGACATGAAGGCGAGGAGAGTTTTATGGAAGCTACAATGATTGCTGCAAGTGAGATGACTTCTGTTAGGAGCTCAGGTGATAACAAAACAGTGTAAGTATTAAAGGTACTCTATAGTCAAGTATACAGATAGATACAGTATACCTCAAGAGGCAACAAAGAAAATGTGACTACAAGTTACTTCTCTGAGGCTAGAATTGGAGATATTAGGGGTATGCTGTAACATATTGTGAAAGAAAGGGATGAAAGTGCCACTGTTGTGCTTCATATGGGAGTTGACAACCTGAAATACCGAAGCATAGGTGACATAAAAGAAGAATTTAAAAAAACCTTGGTTGAAATTAAGAATTTAAATAGTAAAGTGGTATTCTCAGAGATATTACCAGTACCCAGAAAGATCAAAGCTTACATAGATAAGTTGAAAGAAGTTAATAATTGGTTAAGACAATCTACACTCAGGGAAGGATAGAATGTGTAACATACTGGAAGTCCTTTGAAAATGAACCATCCTAGTTTGGTAAAGATGGTCTCCATCTTAGTGAAAAGGGAAGCAGAAGACTGGGATTTGCACTGAATAGAATGGTAGATAAAGCTTTAAACTAGAGGGTAGGGGGACTCTGGTTTTTGAACATATTGAACATATTAATCAAAAAAAGGAGAATCTGAGCAATAATAAAGTTATTAGAATAACAAAAGGAGTACAGAAAAGAGGTAATAGATCTGATTTGAAAGTATGGTCCTTAAATGCAAGGAGTCTGAATAATGGAAAGAAACTGGAATTGGAGGCACAGTTGGTAATAGAACATATTGACATGTATATGATCACTAAAACATGGTGGGAGAATGGTGCAGATTGGAATAAGAACATTGATGGTTATACATTATTCGAAAAAAATAGGATAAACAAAAAGGAAGTGGAGTAGCTGTATACTTAAAGAATACCATACAAGGTCATGTTTTGAAACTCCCAGAGAAATCGAAAACTGAATCACTCTGGCTGGTATTAGAGGTTAATACAGGGAACAAGTTATATGTTGGGGTTTACTACAGAGCCTCTAATTCCAGTAGGGATTTAAACAGACAAATAGAGAATGAAATCAAACAGATGGCTCAGAAGGGTGATGTAGTAATCACCGGTGATTTTAATTACCCAGAAATAAATTGGGCATTAGATATGAATTCTGTCACTGGTAACAAGCATTTTGTTAACTCCCTGACTGCATCTGATTTACAACAACTAGTGCCTACAAAAGGGGATAATGTTCTGGATTTGATAACAAATCGATCAGATAAGGTTACAAAAATAAGGATAAGAGAAGGGGTGTCTAATACTGATCATAAAACAGTTGAATTTATTATTAAAAAACATATAGGCCCAGATATTCAAACTGCGCTCAAAATGAGTGCAACAGCAGGAGCAAGCACAAACCAGTTGCGCAAATGCGCAACAGGTGCGATATTCAAACATGGAGCAGAACAAATTGCGCAAGCAACCAACTTCTGAATATCGCACATACTGTGCCATAGCGCAACCAGGAAGGAGAAGCTGAGCCGAAAAGTTGCGCCATGGAGCAACCAGGGCAGCTCAGCTGAGCCTTCCAGAGGTGCCATAGTGCAAGCAGAGCCCCCCCCAGAGCAATGGAACTGCACATCCAGGGAGGCAGGCTGGGGCCCACCGCCAGCCATGCCACACATGGGCACAGGAACACACTGCAGAACCCACACCACACCTGCACACCCCAAGCACAGCATCACTGGGGGTGTGACGGATGATCTACTGGCCCATGGGGACAAGCCAACACAGCATAGCGGAGCTATGACACCCCAGCACAACCACTGGCATGCTGAGAGTGCCACACACAGGGGGTTGACAACCACAGTGCACAGCAGCCCCCCGTACGCACAGCACACCCTGCACTGTGACCCCAAGACACCACCTATGTGCAGTGACTGGCACTGCAGGAAACCATGCATCCCCCCAGCACACGTCAACCCCGTGCAGCACAGAAGCCTACAAGCCAGACACACCCTGTGTACCCAGCAGTGGGTGGCAGCAGACGGCAAGACCAACAGAAAGTCACTGCCATGCTGGAGATACCTCCCCATGCACACACATGCACACACACGCACACACCCAGGACCATACCACCCCAGATGGCATGTACACCCCTGCAACTGAGCACCCATAGCCAGCTGCAAATCGGAGACCAACACAGTATTCATATCAAAATAGAAATGTATATTGAAAATATTAAATAACAAAACAAGAGAAACTATTTACAAGGGGATGGGTACAAGGTAGGGGTGTTCAAGGGGAGGGATTAAAAACTTGGAGAGGAAGGCAGGGTGGTAGGGTTGGGAGAAGTGGGAAGGGTATATGGGCTATAGCGCAACCGCTGCTAGTCCTCCCCTGCTGGCGCACCGTCCTGTGCCACCTCCGATGTACCCATGGCACCGGATGGCCTGCAGGATCTCCTGGTTCTCGATGCCAACTTGTGTGAGGCGCCTCACATCGCGTGCCAACCTCCTGAGAACCTCGAGGCCTAGGAAAATGGGAACACAGTCAATGGCTGTGACTGCCCACAACCCTGAACACCACCCAACCTGCAAGCCATATAGCCCAATGTCCCACACCTGTGATGGCAGGCACTCACCCACAGTGAACATGCACATGGCCATCACAAACAGGAGGCACCAGCTATGCGCACCACTGCACACACACACTGCCCATGTCCATCACAGCACAAACAAGGCTGTCCAGTGGCGGTAACGCGTGGTCGCGATGCCATTACACAGCTATGTGCCCAGTGCATGCCTGGACCACCAGTGACGATACACAGATGTGCTGTGATACTGGACAGTGATGCATGTCACCTGTGTCGTGCATACATACATAGATACATAGACAGTGTCGTCAGGTGAGGGCCTATGGCCAACCCAGTCTGTCCATTTGAGCTTGTAAGTTCACTTTGTTTTCCTAGAAGTCTGTTGCCCCTTACCCCTGATCTCCAGAATTCCTTCATGTCTGTCCTGTGCATTCTGAAATCCCGTGATTGTTTCAGCCCCCACCACTTCCTCTGGCAGGGTGTTCCACTTGTCCACCACCCGCTCTGTGAAGAAATCCTTCTCCATGTGTCCTCTGAATCGTCCTCCTTCCAACTTCATCCCATGCCCTCTAGTCCTGGAACATCTTTTTCACTTCAAAATAGTGTGTCCTGCACCCTGATCCCCCCTGTAAGATACCTGTATGTCTCTATCATATCCCCTCTCTCCCCCCTCTCCTCCATGGAGTACATGTTCAGTTCCTTCAACCTGTCATCATAGGACCAGTGATGCAAGCCATGCACCATCTTTGTTGCCCTCCTCTGAACCTTCCCTGCCCACTCTATGTCCTTACGTAGGTATGGTCACCAGAAATGTACACTGTACTCCAGGTGGGGCCTCACTAGTGTCTTGTATAGTGGAATTATGACCTCCCCTGTCCTGCATGGTTGTATTGTGCAGGGCTAGTGGACTCCCCCCCCCAGCATGCAATAGCATCCATGAAGTCATGATACTCACATTGCTCAAGCAGCTGTGTCTGCTGCTGTTGCTGCAGCTGCTGCTGCTGCATCCGGGGGGCGACTCCTGCTGGCACCGGGGCCCTGGCACAGCCCTCCTCACCCCGGCCCTGCATCCTCACATCCCGGCCTGTGGGAGACATATGTTGAGACAAACATCAGTGTGACTCAAAAGCAGACTGCCCCCTGCCCCAGTGAGAGTGCCTGCCCACACAGCCATACCCATCCATCGCACAGCTGCACACACTGACACAGCCAATCGTGTCCGAGCTGTCACCCATGCACAGCCACCAAAGCACACACACACCCCTACAGAGAATACAGGTGCATAGATGGTACACTCACCTGGCCTAGGCACCACGCCCCGCCTGGCACGTGCCCGCAGCCTTGCCAACATGTCTGGCTCCCTCCGGCGGAGGTCACTGTACCAGTGCTGGCACTGCTCAGCAGACTGGCACCGTCCAGTAACCCCCACCAGGTCAGTGGCCACTTGCTGCCACACCTCTGTTCTTGCTATGGTGAGGGGGGCCTCACCATAGAGTGCCTCATAGTGGGGCTCTACTAGGGCCACCAGGTTGGCCACCTCCAGTGGGCTCCAACTCACAGCCCTCCTCCTAGCCATGTTAGCCAGTTTACAGCAGGCAATATGGCGCCCTGCTGCACCGTAACCCCACGTGGAGATGTTGCGCAATAGACCACCACAGGCTCCAATCGCGCTGTTCGAACAGTGCCGTCACTTCACATAGCGCTGTCACCAGACAGCGCAATAGGGACGTACACATGGCAGGCGAACAGCGGCAGGGGGCAAAGGGCATACACAAGGTCATGAGCAATGACGCAAGGCTACGCACAGCGCCATCTGACGTATAGGTATCCTGCACGACCGACCAGCTGCATACCAGCGCCACAGTGGACTATTGCGCAGTAATGCCACAGCGCCATATAGTGGCCAGTGCTGTAGCACCACTGGCACAATGGTGGCCATGGCCTGAACTGCCTATCGTGCTCAGCACGTCAGCAGCGTGACAGACGCATGCGTAAGCTATCTGGGCATGCGCAATGCAGTGTACTACACAGGCACAGATCTGCGCCATTGGCTCAGCCGACTCTTCCGTATTGCGCAAAGCACAGATTCGCGATATTCAGCCGACACATGCAAATCATCTGATCAGCCATTCAAGGGCGCAGTGGCGCGATTTGCATGTCATTAAAGTTGCTCCACTCCTAATTTGCATGTGTTGCGCTATAAATGTGCGACAGTGGGCTGTGCTGGCCAGATTCGGTTACTGCAGGTGAGAGGTGAGTTGCATGCTGTGTGATGTTCAGGACAATGCTCATGGGATGCTGTAGACTGCACAGTGACAGGTGTCCACTTCCACCCATACAGATCACCATGACCGAGCAGAGCCAAGGTGAGGGTGAGGACGGTGGGCGTAGGAGGAGGCCCAACTTCACAGCGGCAGAGACGGAGGCCCTCTTCCAGGCCTACCTGGAAGATGAGCCACTACTGAGTGGATGGAGGGGCACCCCTCAGTCCCGTGTGGCTGCATGGGAGGGGGTAGCTTGGGCCGTTAACCTGCATGGAAGCCACCAGTACTCCGTGCAGGAATGCAAGAAAAAGATGAGGACTGACCACCGGAGGTTGAAGGAGAAGGTGGCAGCCTTCAGGGCGGCACGTGCTGGCACTGGCGGGGGCCCACTAGTGGTGTTGCAGCTGACCCCACATGAGGAGACACTGGTCGCAGCCATGCAGCCGAGCGCCATTGCGGGCATACCAGGCGGAGGATTCCAGACAGGTGGAAGCCCATCACTGCACGGTATGACATGATGGTGGTGTTTGGGGTGGTGGTGGCGATTGTTCACATGCACTCACATGTACTCTCTTTCTGTTACAGATCCTGTTCGTCTTCAGGAGATGGTGGTGGTGGGTCCAGACAGTGATGCGGACCTGCTGGACATGGAGGAGGGACCATCCACCTCCACCACCAGCCAGCAGGCACTGCAGCAGCATGCACGCTGGGTCAACAACTCTGGTGTCAGTGCTACGGGTGCGGGGTGCACAGCCTGTGTCTCAGCAGTCTGGCATGCAAGCATGCCAGCATGCTGTGACCATGGCAGTAGCACGTACCTGCACCATTGATGATAGAAGGCCTGCAATGGGCAGTGATAGGTGTGTCCCATGATGGACACACGGCAGGCCAACACGTGCCCCTGGGCCTTTCTGGTTCAAACATGTGTACCAGCATGCTGGCACAGTCCCAGGCTGTGCCTGTCAGCACCGTTGGGGCAGCACCGGTGGCTGTGCAGGTGTCTGGCACTGTTGCCAGCACGGCGGTGGAACAGGTGGACCTGGGGGCACAGCGGTTGGAGGGGCAGCAGCAGCAGTCGCACACCAGGTCTGGGGGTACAGTGTCAAGCAGTGGCACATGTCCACCGCCCTTTCATCCACCCATACCTGGTCCTGGCGAACAGCGCCCACCCTCAAGGGGTGATATGCATCAGGACCATCCACATCCTGGGGGTCACAATGCCATTGGGGCACAGTACCCATTGGACGTGCACATCCGCCTGCTGCAGGAATCAGTACAGCTGCAGGGGCGGGTTGCAAGGTCCGTGGAGGCACTGTCTGTGTCCGTGGAGCGGCACAGCAGGGAGTGTGCTCGGGACCGAGACGAGCTGGTCCGTATGCGGACGGATGTGACCGCCGCCATTGACAGGCTGACCCAGGCAGTGGTCTCTGTCATGGACGAGTGGGCACACAGTCAGGTGCCCTGTGCCGCATACCCCACACAGTGCACTCTCCACTCCCCGTTCCCGGTGTCGTGCGACACCAGGCCTGTCAATGCCAAGTTCTGCTGTGGGCATCCCGAGCACCCCTGGTGCAGGTTTGTTCGGTGTGCTGCAGACCCCTGTGCGGGCAAGGTCGCGTTCGCGCAGTGGGACCCCTGTTGGTGCAACAGTGCCATCCCATGTGGCCCCTGCTCAGCCTGCCCATGCTGTTGGGTCACGGCGGGGCTGCACATGCATCCGTGGTGGCCATGGGACAGCACTACATGACTGAGCTGTCTCCCAGTGCGGGCCCTGTCTGGTGCTGCCCTGTGTGCAATGTGTGTCATGGTGGGCAGTGCACTGCTGGGTGCTCTGCTCACCACGCCTACACACGGACCACCTGCACACCCTCCCAACTGCTGTCCACAGGTGCATGTGCATGATGATGCCTGCATTGCACTGTACACCAAGGTGCAAGGGTGTCCAGGTTCTGACACGTACTTGGACAGTACAGGTGGTGGGGGTGGTCGGTGGTGCTGTGTGTTAGCAATGTCGGTTCTGCAGTGCTGTGCATCTGCCCATGTACACTCTGTGCCTGGTGTGTGTGTGTGTGTGTGTGTGTGTCCATATGAGTGCTCACCCCTCCCTGATGGTGTGTTGGTATGCCTGGACCCTTCCACTCCCCTGACCTTCATGCACCCCTGGTGTGTTCCCCTGAGTGCCTGTAGTTTGCGCATGGACAGTGTTGGTTGCACATGTCCCCTTGACTTACCTGTGTTGTGCATAGTGCTCCTCTGTGATGGTGTCCCGGTGCAGCTGGGCCTGCCGGATCAGTTGGGGGTCCCTCCATCCTAGGGGGGGCTGCTCATCACCATCATCACCGGCGCCACTGGCGTCCCCATCGCTGTCCCCTGTTTGACCTGTACGGCTATCCCATGGTCTTTGGCCATGTTGTGCAGGATGCAACAGGCCAGGAATATCCCACAGGCCTTTTGGGGCTGTACTGTAGGGCACCCGCCGGGAGGTGTCTAGCATCGGGCGTGCCTTGAGCATCCCAAACACCCGCTCTATGATGTTACGTGTTCGGCATGTGCATCATTATAGCATAGCTGCGCTTGGGTCGTGGGGCGCCGGTATGGTGTGAGCAGCCAGGGACGGAGTGGGTATCCGCAGTCACCTGTGTGGAGATAGTGGAGAGCAGTGTCATGTTCAGGTCCATATTGGCCATCTCCCTGTGTGCCACTACCATGGCACCTGTGTCATCCCATCCTTGCCCAGAGTTTGCATTCCATACATGTGTACTCACCCACTAGATGTCCTGTGGGATGTCCCACTCTCGAATCAATGGCACAGTGCAGACTGATACCATATGAAGGCATCATGTGCTCCGCCAGGGTGTGTGGCACAGACATTGATTATGCGCCCAGTGGCATCACACACCACCTGGCAGTTGACACTGGAGAATCCCTTTCGGTTCCGATATGCATGGCCATTGGGGCCAGGTGGCATGCGGATGGCCACATGGGTGCAGTCTATGGCCCCTAGCACCAGGCATACGGATACCCCTGTTGAACTCCTGCATGTTTGCTGTACGCTCTGCGCGGTGCTGGGGAAATGGATGTACTCTGCAGCATGTGGCAGCAGTGCGCTGAGGAATTGGTGAGGATGCTGAGCGGGTCGACTGTGTGATGCCTGTGGTGTCCCCTGTCGGCCCCTGGAAGGTGCCCGTGGTGAGCAGGCACATGCAGGCTGTCACCTTGGTCTCCACCGACAGAGCGTGACTCCGTCGTGAGGGTGCCTGCATCACATCACTGCACAGCTCACAGAGCCGTCTCAGTATTGCCCTGTTCAGGCAGTACCGGCCCACGATCTCTACATCTGTGTACAGCTCAAAGCTGATGCAGGCATGGTACCGCCTGTCGGGGGCATACCGCTGATGGCCCCTCCACGGCCACGTCCCCCTGCAGCATGGATTCTCACCCCCCTCATTACAGCTTCCATGTGGAAGCTGGCACTGTCCATCTTCCTGGCTTCTGCCCGCCCCGGCTGCTGTTGCTGTGTTACCCCCGCTGTCCTCACTGCTACTTCCACTGCACCGGGCACCCCCCGCTGGCCTCTACAAACTATGGGACACACTTTTCTTGCCTGCCCTTTTAAGTCTGTCTGTCTGTCTCTGTCTGTCTCTCTCTCTCCCCCACTTGGCAGCCTGGTAGCGTTCTTGCGCCGCTTCCTTGAGCCTTTTTATTTTGGCTCATTTCCGCTAGTGCGCAGTTTCCGGCTGTGCCGCTATTGCGCATTGTGAAGTCTTTGAATATCGCGATTGCGGTCTTTATAAGATGGATCCGCTTCTCTGGTTGCGCATGCCTTCATTTTCATTGCGCTTATTGCTCAGCATGTTTTCGGGGGCGCAACTGCCTCCTTCTGAATATCGCGAAATGGTGCAGTTTTGGACATGCGCATGAGCAACCCTGTTGCGCATAGCGCAACCCTTTTGAATATCTGGGCCATACTGCATATATCAAAGGATGCTACAATTACAAGAACTTATAGTAAGGCAGATTTCAGTTGCAGGTTTGGAAATGGGAAGATGAGTTGGCAGGGAAAAATACACAATAGATGTGGGATATCTTTAAGAACAAGATTTGATCCTTGGAAGATAAACATGTTCCATGTAGGGAATTGTATAATAAGAGGCAAAAAACCCATTTGGTGTAATGCAAGGGTACTTAAGCTGATTAATAAGAAGAAAAAGGCTTTTAACAATATGAAGAAGTTAGGGACACTAGATAGTATAGAAGATTATGAAAGGGCATTAAAATTGCTGAAGAAGACTATTTGATTGCATTGATATAAAGTAGAATTTGGCATAGCACACAGAAGAGATAACCAGAAAAGTTTTTTCAAGTATGTAAATAGGTTTAAAGGAAGGAATACTCAGAGGTTCATTGATGGTGAATGAGAAAGAAATAAGTGATTTGAAGGGTATGGCAGATGCTTTTAATGATTATTTTGCCACAGTTTAAAAAAAAACAGAGGAGCTAAAACAGACAAGGTCTGTGATCAGCCTGGCCTCAAAATGCTGCTATCATTTTTGCAGAAGTTTATAAAAAACTTAAAAACTTATAAATCAGCAGGCCTAGATCAGCTGACTTCAAGACTAATAAAAGAAACAGGAGAATATATAGCCCTACCTCTGCTTAGAATTCTAAATATATCATTCAAGACAGAACAGGTACCCCAGGATTGGAGACAGAATATAGTGATACCTTTATTAAAAAAAGGAGATAAAAAGGTAACTTTGAACTACAGACCTGTCAGTCTGACTTCCATAATTGGAAAGATGGCGGAGCATTTTTTGAATACAAAACTGGGAGAAAACATCATTATTAATGGGGTAGTGGATGAAGAGCAACATGGGTTTAGGAAAAACAGAGGATATACAACTAGTCATCTCTGTTTTTATGAAAAGATTAAAAAACTGATCGGTGAAAAGACTCCCACTGATATTATTTTCTTAGGCTTCCAGAAAGCATTTGATAAGGTCCCACATGAGGCTTTGATTCATAAAATGACAGGTTTAGGATTAGATGGTAGAATTATTAACTGGACCGAAAATAGGTTGCAGGACAGATGTCAAAGAGTGAGAGTGGTTGGAGAGTTGGGGGGGGGGTTACTAGTAAAGTACCACAGGGGTCGGTGTTGGGGCCAGCTCTTTTTTCCATTTTCATCAGCGATTTACATGTTAACATTAGTAATAATATCATTAAATGTGCTGCTGATGTGAAGTTAGGGGGACCAGTAGGTATCACAGAACAATGGCAAGAAATGATAGCTAGATGATCTGAAAATGGTTGAGGACTGGGCAAATAGGCGTAACATGTCCTTCTTAGTACAGAAATGTGTTAGTATGCACTTGGGAAAAAATAACACTAAACATACCTATCTGTTAAATGGGGAATTACTGAAGAAAGTGGTAAATGAACAAGATTGTGGTATTATTGTGGACAATAAATTAGACTTTGTGAAACATAGGACACATACATTAACCAGAACAAATTTTATGATTAAAAATGTTGATCGGTGCTTCATTAATAATTCTGTGAATTGTAGGTTACCGTTATATAAATTGTATGTAAGGCAGCATCTTGACTGTGGATCCCAGATATGGAATCCATATAGGGTTGGTGATATCAAGGAGGTGATATCAAGGAACTAGAGAAGATACAAAGAAGATACACTAAGTATATAGGTTCCTTGAATAATCTCACTTGTATGGAAAGACTATGGAAAACTGGACTGTCCTCATTGGAGCAAAGAAGATCAAGAGGAGATCTTCTTATGTTGTTTAAAATTATGATGGATCATGAATTAATCGAGAAATGAATGTGGAGATAAATGATAAACCAGGAGGCCTAAGAGAGCATCAAAAACAGATTAAGTTAATGACAGCTAGATTAAACAGTGAGCATTACTCGTTCATCAATAGAACAGGTAGGTTGTGGAACATCCTTCAATTGGATGTTGTGAATAGTAAAGATCTCAAGGAGTTTAAACTTAAGATTGATGAATGGTTATTAGAAAAGGGGGACAGTTGAACCCACTGATATGGGAAGCAGTACTATGGGCAATGTCTGCCTTCTTTCACTCTACACCCAGTATGAATACTCAGTATGAATTATTTTCTCTGGATCAAGAAAAAGGATAGAAGCTTGTGCTCCAATAGTTGATTTGAATGGTGAGACTGTTGAATTGGTCGATAACTTTAGATATCTGGGAATAATATTGGATTCTGATCTCACCTTTATACCTCATATTAATAATTTAATTGAAATTATTCATCAAAGACTGGGAGTATTGTATAGAGCCAAGCCATGTTTAGCTCCTGAGTAAAAAAAAAATACTAACAGTATTCTCTTCAGTGTTTTGGATTATGGCCTTACAGTTTACACTGCCACTAGTGAGATAATTTTATCCAAATTAAAGGTTATGTACAACTGCGCTCTAGAATACATTTTTGGGATCTTTTAACAATCTCTAAATGTCCCTCATTGGAAGACAGGATCAACATTAAAATGGGCATACTGCTCTTCAAAGTGATCAATGGCTTTCTTCCAACTTCCATTCATGCACTATTTCTAAGATGTATTAATGCTCAAGGGACCAAATCCCAAAGCAAATTTATTTTCAGACTACTGCTTTTTTTAAAAAGTTATAGGACAAAAATCACTGCAATATAGGGCCTCTTTTTCAGTTCCTTACCAGTTACCATTTCCAATTGTTCCACTGTTCTAACTTTTAAAAATAGGACTGCACTTGTAACTTAATTTAAATGTAAGCTTTGATCAAGTGTGTTTTTAATCAATGTATTTTACCAATTGTTGTGAAGTTATTGTGTGTATTGGAATGTTTATTTATAATTATTTTTTTTATGTAAAACTTGTCGCTTGTGAAAATGGGCAAGAATGCTCATCTTGCTTACAAGTATAAAAACTAAAAATAAAATGAAATGAGATGGGCACAATTACTGCTTACTTTATAAAAGTTACAGACGTGTAACTCCCCCGATGTACTTATACTTCGTGTTGGTGGTAATGATTTAGGATAGAAAAAGGGTCTTCATCTCATGTTTCAAGCAAAGTCAGATCTGTGTCAAATAATAGACATACTCCTTAACTGTACCATTTTTCACTTGGATATTATAGAGCATATCTTTTGGAAAGGACAGAGTTATACAGTTGGAAAAATGCAAAAAAATGTATATTTTCAAAAGGATTCCATAATGATCATGGGATGAGGGTCATAAGACATCCTTCAATTAGACACACCCATAATTTTCTGTACCTAAAAGATGGGGTTCACTTGTCTAACAAAGGCAACAAAAGCTTTCCTTTTGCTTTCCAGCATGCATTACAGGACTTGTAATCCTTGCAAAAAAAAAAAAAAAAAAGCATCATATCCACACAGAACTAATTTCTTATTTTATGAAAAAACAATGGCCCAGATATTCAAACTGTGCCCAAAAAGTGCGCAACAGCAGGAGCAAGTGCAAGTCCACTGCGCCCATGTGCAAGAAGCGCGGTATTCAAAAACTGCGCAGGTCAGGATGCGTCTGCAGCACATGACTGAATATCACACCACCTGCACCATAGCGCAACCAGGAATGCTCAGTGGAGCAGTCCAGATGTGCCATAGCGCAACCAGGGATGCCCCGTGGAGCAGGGCAGCAATGCAATAGCACAACCAGGGATGCGCAGGGACAGGATGCAGGGGCCCACCACCCATGCCACAGATGGGCAGAGGAGCACACAGCAGAACAGACATCGCCCCCCACACCCCATGCACTGCACAACTGGAGGAGAGCTGGAATAACCACCGGCCCATGGATACCAGCAACCAACCCACAGCCTGGGCATGGTGCCCCAGCACACCCCCTGGCAAGCTGTGACCGGCACACAAGAAGGGCTGACCACCCCATGCCACACCATCCCACCAATGCAGAGCACACCCTGCACCATGATCCCCATACACCCAGCCCAGGAGTAGCGCCCAACAGTGCAGGACACCCCATGCATGCCACCACCCCCACTGTGACAATGCAACCCTGTGCACCATGAAGCTATGCAAGGCAGCACCACCATGTGCACCCTGCAGCGGGCGTCAGCAGACAACAATGCAACAACTGCATACACAGTGCGACCCTGCATGTCCTCCCCGAGGTACAGCTGAGAGACCGACCATGCGTCGACACACAAGGTACCCCACATGCAACAGGGCATGCACTGGACCCCACCACCAGTGGTACAGCACCCTGCACACCCTCCCAAGGATACATCCCATCCCAGCACTGGCCACAACAGCCAGCACAGACACACACAGTGTTGCATGGAAGCATGCACCACACAGGATGCAACACAGTGCATGGACAAACACCCACCCATACCCAAGGGCACACCAACACAGGGACATAGTAGCAGGTCAACCAAGCCACTGGCATGTGGCTATGGCAGCTGTGTACACACGGCCAGCACCCCTACATGGCACAGGTGTGCCAGCCACCCTGCGCAGGCACCATGAAGCTGTATGCCACCAGCATGCGGCCGGAGCACAAGTGACAGACAGTGGAGCACATCCCCTGCAACAGACACAAGCGACAGCATGGAGGGGGGACAACAACAGCGGAGGCCACAGTGCCACCGGAGGCAGATGTGCACCATACCAGTGACAGGAGGCAACCTGGCATTGTGCCAGGTACAGTGGTTGTCCAGCATGGACAGCCACCACTGACATGCCAGCAGACCGTGCATATCACAGACATGCAAGGGTGTCAGCTGCACAGGCCATGGATGGTCTGATAGGGGTGTCATGCACACAGTGCATGCACCAGACCGATCCCCCCGCCCACACCATAGGCGGTTCCCTTCCAGACACACACACACACACATGCCCATGCTTGCATCACCCCTGACGCCATGCACACCACTGCAGCTGAGCACCTGTAGCCCGCTGCAAATCAGAGACCACCACAGTTGTTATAACAAAATGTATGTATTACAAAATAACAACTCTCAAACATGTACAAATATATATACAAGTGTGGGGGGAAGGGCCAGAAACCAGGTGGGGGCAGGCATGGGGCAGGGGTGTACAAATGGGAGAGGAAAGAAGGGGTGTGAGGGTGGGTCCAGGGGGGTATGGGTGTCAGGGGGTCATGGAGGGCCTATTCTGTGCCCCGCTTTCCACTCCTGTGGCACCTCTGGGTTCTTCTCCTCCAGATCCCGTTCCACTCCATGCACTTCAACACTGCCAGGGATGCCTGTGCCAGCTGCAGAAGCTCTTGTATGCCCCATTCCAGGGCCATCCAGTGTTGTCCACCTAGGACCAGGGAGCAGAGTCAATACGTGTGACTGTCCAGCCCCCCTGCAGCCCACTCATTGTGCATGGCATCCAGCCATGTGCCACGCCCCTGTGATGGTGTGTGACCACCCACAGTGACCACATCCACAAGACCTGCCTACCCAGGCACCCACAGCCATGCAGACCACTGCACACATCCACCGCCCGCATCCCGCACAGCACCACCGTGGCCGTACAGTGACATGGCTATGCGGTGTGAAGGCAGTGGCACAGCCATGTACCCGGTGCACGCATGGACCACCATTGATGCACTCTCAGACATGCAGTGCCACTGGACAGTGCTGACTGTAACAAGTTGCATGCATGACAGTGGTGTCAATGGATGGTGGCCATGCCCCGCTGCCCGCCCTGTTACACAGCATGCAGTAGTAATCATGGATGTAAGGCATTCACCATCATCAGGCTGGTCCCTGCACCTCTGTGGTCCTGCATCCCTCCCAGCCTGCTGGTCCTCCTGGTGGTGCCTCCTCTCTCTCACCCGCTGGCACTCCTCTGGGCCTAAGGTGCAAACACGGAGAGAGGAACATCAGTACAATCCGGTAGCAAAGTCCTCCAACCCCCATGTATGTGCAATCCCACACAGCCATACCCATTCACCCCCACCCCGATACCACCACCACCACGGCCAACACTGGATGGCCCCCCCATATGCTGGACACATGCAACCGTGATACCCATATAGACGTTAACAGTGTATGGATGTGGCACCTACCTGGCCGTGGCACCGTGCCCCCCTGACACGTCCCCACAGATGGGCAAGCCTTTCCAGGTCCCTGCACCAGAGGTCCCTGTACCAGTGGTGACACTGCTAGGCCATGCGCCCAATTCCCGTGGCCTCCTCCAGCACCACCGCCACCTCCTCCCATACTGCACTCCTGGCCCTGTCTAGGGTGCATCACCATACAGTGCCCCAGCATGGGGCTCTACAATGGCCACCAAATTGGCCAACTCAACCTGGATCCACACAGCAGCCCTCCTCCGTGCCATCTGTACAGCTAGTTGGAGTCAAAATGGCACTCGGCAGCACGGTCCACCATGTGCAGATGCTGCGCTGCCATTCCCTATCACGCTGTCACTGAACAGCACAATAGTGGTGCACCCATGCGGATGCATGGTGTTTAGGGGGCAACGGTCGGGCACAGGGTCAAGAGTCTCTCGCGCACGGACAGCCACAACGCGATTGAACTCAATGCGTGTAGCGCAATTTGGTGCCTGTGTGCCACCTCCAGTAGCGGGTTTCACCATGCTGTGGCCCCAGTGCGCCTACGGCACCCCAGTGCCACAGCGCCATATATGTGAACAGCGCAGTAGCACCACGGACACAATGGTGGCCGTGCCCTGCATTGCCTCCCACACACAGCACATCAGCAGCGTGGCAGGCATCTGCGTCATCACCCCGGGCATGCACTTCCGGTGTGTACTGTGCATGTCACAGAAATGCGCCCTTGCCTGAGCACGTGCAACACAATTGCGCAAAGTGCAACAGCGCGATATTCAGCCGGCATATGCAAATCAGCTAATCAGCCATTCAATGGCGCAGACACTGCATTTGCATCCACTTAAAGATGTGCCTCACCTCATTTGCATGCGTTGCACTATAAAAATGCTACATTGGGCTGCACTGGCTATAGTCGGTTACTGAAGTCTATTGTGGTGAGTTGCATGCTGTTTGGGAGTGTGGACTGTGGTGTGTGGGACATGCCTGGGACTGTACAGTCACAGGTAACACCTGTCATTCTCACAGGATGAATAATGAGCGATCGTGAGGTGGAGGAAGAGGAACAGAGACGTGGGAGGAAGAGGAGGCCCAACACTTCACCAAGGCAGAAACAGATGCCCTGTTTGAGGCCTACCTCGACCAGGAGCCGCTGCTCAGTGGACGCTGGGGAACACCACAGGCCCGTGCTGCTGCATGGGAAGAGGTGGCGTGTGCCGTCAACCTGCATGGCAGCCACCAGCGGTCTGTGCAGGATTGCAAAAAGAAGATGGGCATGGACAGGCAGAGGATTAAGGAGAAGGTGGCTGCCATCAGGGCAGCATGGTCTGCGACCGGTGGGGGACAGCCGGACGTGCAACGCCTGACCCCACAAGAAGAGCGGGTTGCTGGCAGCATGCAGCATTGTGCCATTGAGGGTGTTCCAGGTGGTGTATTCCAGATGGGTGGTAGCCCATCACTGCATGGTAGGTCCTGGTTTGTCAATGGGGGGGGGACAGGGTAGGGCAGATACATTAATGCTACTGTGTTCTCTTACAGCTCCTGAGTGTCTACATGGGTCAGCGGTGGTGGGCTTGTCCACTGAGGGTGGTAGCATGGAGATAGAGGAGCGTCCGTCCACCTCCACAGGCACACGAGGATCAGGGCAACAGTAGGCCCACCTGGACATCCAGACTGATGTTGGTGGAGCAGGTGCAGAGGAGGCCCTGCCCGTGTCCCAGTGTCCATGGATGCCAGCATGCTGAGACTTGGGCTGGTGCCGGCTCCGTCACTGATGATGATAGAGCTCACTTCATGGACAGTGACACGTGTGGACCGCAGGATGGCCACACAGCAGGTGACATCATGGGAATGGCCGTGGGTGGTGCCACCGTGGAGGCCTGCATGATGTCACAGTCCCAGCCTGTGCCTGACTGCATCAGTGGGGCAGCACTGGTGTGTGTCCAGGACAGTGGGGCTGTTGCGGCCACTGCAGTGGTACCGTTGAGCCCTGGAGAGCGGCAGCCGGAGGGGCAGTGTCAGCAGTTGGCCAATGGCCATGGGGGTACAGTGTCAGGGGGTGGCAACAGTGCACCACCTGTGGACATGCCCAGGCCTGACCCTGGTGTGCAGCACCAACCCTCAAGGGGTGCTGACCATCAGGGCCATGAACACTGTGAGGGACAGCATGCCGATCAGGCAGATGACCTCTTAGATGAGCACAACCACATACTCCAAACATCAGTCGATAAGCAGGTGCGGCTTGTGATGGCTGTGGATGCACTCAGTGCGGCTCTGCGCCAGGCAGAGGAGCGGTACAGCAGAGACACTGCTCTGCTCCTGGCAGGGATGGACCGGATGCAGGAGGATGTGACCGCTGCCATTGACAGGCAGACACAGGCAATCACAGCTATCATGGCCACAATGGGCACACAGTATTTGCCCATGCGTCGCAGACACCGCGTAGTGCAATATCCACCCCCCGTTCCCAGCATCGTGCGACACTCTCCTTGTTGACACCGGGTTCAGCAATGGGCATCCCGAGCACGCCTAGCGCAGGCATGTTCGGTGTGCTGCAGACCCCCTGCGTGAGCACGGTTACGTTCATGCAGTGGAACCCCATGAGGTCATTGGTCAGCCTATCACTGCTGGCGGGTCTCGTTGGAGCCGCCCACGCATCCGTGGTGGCCGTGGCACTGTGGCACATGACTGACCTGTCTCCCAGCACAGCTACTGTCTGATGCTGCCCTGTGTGCATTGTGTTGTTCAATATGCAATGCACGGGTGGGGTACCCGGCCCTGCACGCACACACACGCCCATCTGCACACCCTCCTGGCTGCTGTCCGCTGTGGCATGTGCATGATGATGTCTGCGCTGCGCTGTCCACCACTGTGCAATGGTGCCCAGCATCTGACACATGCACAATGACAGGCAGTGGGCATGGTGGTCTGTGGACGTGTGTGTGGCTAGGGGTGGCGGTTGGGGTCGGTGTGCCTCCTACCCTTTGTGCATGTCTTGTGAGGTGTGTGTGTGTGTGTGTGTGTGTGTGTGTGTGGGTGTGTGTGTGTGAGACTGCGTGCCGTGTTAGACCTTGCCCATCCCTGATGGCGTGTGCAGTTCCATGCTCAGCCAATTCCCTTAACGACATGTACCCCTGGGGTTTGTCCATGCATGTTTGTGGGTTGTGCCTTTGCCACTGGTGGTTGCACATGGCCCCATGACTTACCTGGGTTGGTTGAAGTGCTCCTCTGTGATGGTGTCCCGGTGCAGCTGTGCCATCCAGATCAGTCGGGGCTCCCTTCGACCAAGGGGGGGCTGCCCATCACCATCTTCACCAGCGGCCTCATCGTCCCCATCGCTGTCCCCCTCTTCAACCTGTACGGCTATCCCACAGTCATTGGCCATGTTGTGCAGGATGCAACAGGCCAGGAATAGTCCACAGACCTTTGAGGGGCTGTACTGTAGGGCACCACCAGACGTATCCAGGTAACGGAAACGTGCCTTCAGCATCCCAAACACCCGCTCAATGACATTGTGTGTGGTGGCGTGTGCCTCATTGTAGCATTGCTGCAATGGGGTCGCGGGCTGCCGGTATGGTGTGAGCAGCCAGGGACAGAGTGGGTATCCACTGTCACCTTTTGTGTAGAGGGTGGACATTAGTTTAGTGATCAGCGTCGCCCTGCCTAGGGCCATCTAGTCCAATACCCATGTCACCTCTGACTATGCTCCTCCCAAGCTCCATGTCTTTCTGCGTGCTTTGCATACTCACCCAATAGGTGGCTAGTGGGGATGTCCCCATTCTCGAACCTGTGGCAATGTGTGGACTGGTGCCAGATGAAGGCATCATGTGCTCCCCCGGGGTGCGTGGCACAGACATTGATTATGCGCCCCCTGGCTTCGCACACCACCTGGCAGTTGATGCTTGCATACCCCTTCCAATTCATGTATGCGGCCCCTTCAGGGCCAGGTGGTGTGCAGATGGCCACATGGGTGCAGTCTATTGCCCCAAGCATGCCAGGCATATGTGCTACCCTGTGGAACTCCTGTATGTTTGCTGTGCACTCCACCAGTGTGCTGGGGAAATGGAAGTACTCCGCAGCATGTGGCAGCAGTGCGCTAAGGAATTGGGTGAGGAGGCGTGACGCGGCTGACTGGGTTATGCCTGTCGTGTCCCTGTTGGTCTCTGGAAGGTACCCGTGGTGAGCAGGCACATGCAAGCTGTCACTTTGGTCTCCACTGACAGAGCATGGCTCCATCGTGTGGGTGCCTGCATCACATCACTGCACAGCTCACAGAGCTGCCTCAGAATCACCCGGTTCAGGCGGTACTGGCCCACGATCTCAGTATCAGTGTACAGCTTGAAGCTGGTGCGGGCTCAGTACTGCCTGTTGGGGGCATACCACCGACAGGCCCTTCCATGGCCGCGCTCCCCTGCTACCTGCCTTTTCACCCCCCTCATAACTGCCTCCATCTGGATGGTGGCACTGGCCATGTCCCTGGCTTGTGTTACCCCCCGCAGCTGTTTCTGTGTTCCCTCCACTGTCCTTGCTGCTACTCCCCCTGCACCGGGAACACCTCCCTGTAGTGGCCTCAGTGCTGTGTGGCACTTCCCCCTTTTGGTCTGCACTGTGGCAGAGGCTCCCCACACCTTCCCTGTTCCTGGGGGTTCCAGGTGCTCTGTCTCTCTCCTGCCCTGTCCTGCTCCCAGTGTTTGGTGCCTGTGTGGCTGCCTGCGGTTCAGCAACATGTGCCTTCCCGTGCGTTCTTGCTCCTCTCTTGTTCCTTTTATTTTGGCTCATTTCCGCTATTGCACAACTTCCGCTTGCTCCCCTATTGCGCATGGCGCATGTTGTTGAATATCGCACTGTGCCATTTATGCATGGTTCCTCCCTCTTCAGTTGCACATGCATTCATTATCATTGCGCTCTTGCGCATTGTGATTTGGAGGGCACATCTGCCTCCCGCTGAATATCGCAGAATGGCGAATTTTCAGACTTGCGCTGGTGCATCCCTGTTGTGCATGGCGCAACCCTTTTGAATATCTGGGCCAATGACTCTTGTCAGGGCCACTACTGTAAGTGTCAAAAAATAGAAAGAACCTCGTAAAATTCAGTATTCACCTATACTGTGAGAAAAGGGTCAGAAATGATGCCATCTCTTCATGAAGAGGGGAGGGGGACTAGATCAAAGTTTACTTCAGACCATCCCCGAACCCCCATTATAATTCTTTATTTCTGATGTCTCTGTAAATAGCATGGCATCTCCTAGGAATCATCTGTTTATTCAGTCTTGCTATAATGTGGTGTATTAGTCTGGGTAGACAGCAGGGAGCTGAAATGATCCACCCCCCCCCCAACAACAACAACAAAAATAAAAATAAAAATAAAAGGTAGTGATCACTCACCACCTCCTCATTGGTAAGTATGCTTCAAAAGGATGAATGATACTCTGTCTTCTACCTACAGAACCAGAGGCATTACATCTACTTTTGGTCATCAGCTCATTCACTGTAGCTGCACCATAGTAATCACACAGTGGTAGACTGCAATGATAATATTCGCTATGTTGGCACATATTACAAGGGTTCACCTCACCTGTCTCCAATGAATCACAACCACCCCCCATCCCACACACTCACAGCAAAAGTAAAACCCATCCAGTCAGCCTTGATAAAGTAAATATACAACGGTCTCATAAATTAAACAGAGTCCGTACATCAAATAATCAGTATCATAACTAGAATACGTCTTGCTGCATATAACAGTTGCAATGTACTAATCTGAAAAATCAATAAAAAAAGTTTAAAAATGACTTATTCACCTAGTTTCATATGGAACAATATGATCATGTCACATTGCAAATATGATCATGGGACGTCAAAATACGACCACATGGCTATGACTGTTATGCGTTTACATTATGTGATTCTGAGCAGTTTCTCGTTGTAGCCCATAAAATGAAGACATATTAAAACAGCGCTCAAAAGCCCACCACGTTCATTCTTTTGAGACAAACACATGGTGTCAGAGACATCAATTTTAAAAATGCACTATTTTTCCAATATGCAAAGATTTAGACATTTTCCCCATGTTCGCGTTAACGCATATGATATCATCACTGTCACAATACAATCATGGGGCGTCACAATACGGTCGCATGATGGTGACTTTTATGCATTTGCATTATGTGATTTTCAACAATTTCACATTTCAGCCCACAAAATGAAGACATATTAAAACTGTGTTCAAAAGCACACTACTTTTATCCTTTCAGGACAAACACATGGTGTCAGATATATCACTTTTACTTTTGAAGTCTTTTTTTAACAAGTAACAATTTCTTTATAGTGTATAGTGGAGTGTTGTTCTGTATAGAATTCCACCCCTTTCAAAATGCTGTTGTACTACAGTTCAAAGGTCATGGAATGTGATTCTACTCTACTGTGGTAGAACAGCATTCTAGAACCTCTAGAGACTGCATGAGTCATTTTCGTTTTGAAAGCAAAAGAACTCACAAACACATATTTCACACAATATTATACACTATAAAAAATACAGGATGAGCAACTCTATGCACAACCAGCATGTTTTGCCACCTCGGGTTCTGATTTATGGACCTCTCGAGCTTGCTTGAGGTCGAGGATCAGAACCCTCTATGGCAGAACACACTGGTTGTGCATAGTTGCCCATCCAGTATTCTCTGTGTTTTCCATGTGTTCACATTGTTAGGACATTCGAACTTACATGATACAAACACAAGAGGATTCATTCTCAAGGCCCCGTTGGAATAACACAAGGTGTGCCAAACAACTGTTTGCAGCAAACTCTGGTGCACAGGGATCCTGTGCTGGATTTTGCTAGAATTGGGGTCTGAGTACCAAATTCCCCAAAGATGCCACAAGCAGTCCTGTGTGGCAAACAGATGGTGCATGTGAGGAGACTGACAGAGGCTGCCATCACCCCCATGCTACTGACATAGCAGCCCCTAGTGTCGACAACTGGGTGATGTATGGACTCTGAGCTACTTGGGAAGGGTATGCTGGCAGTGACAGGTGGTGGATGGTGGATGGCTTTGGCATGTACAGGTGAGTGCATGCTTCTGTGACCATAGAAGTGTCCAGGGACTCAGTACCCAGTACGTGATATAGGTACATTTCTATGTGTGCCCTCTGTTGCCCATCATGGTTCATGACACTGGAACCGTCCCTCAGGGGAAGTACTTAAGGAACCATTAGCAGCTTTCCACACAGCTCTGCCATGCATGGATGAAATGTCATAGCAGTAGTGGGGTGAGACTGGCAGTGGCAGCCGGTGATACCTGTTGAACCGAGTGAACTGACCCTTGCTGGGGAAGTCCAAGTTGTGGTTGTAGCAATAGCGTCTACAACACTGTGGCTGCTGCAGCATGCTGTGCCCCTGGAACATGCAAGTTTCCTCATGTGTAGTCCAGCATCTGTCCCTTTGGCCATCTGCAGTCCCTGCTACATAAGTGCCAGCCATTGCAGTGGCCAGCATGCAGCTGGCCTCCACCATCTGCACTGTCAGTGCAGTGGTGAGTATGCTTGCTGCTCTAAAGTCTGGGGCTAGTCTATGACTTCCAGAACTGTTTTGCAGAGTGCCCCTGTTCAGAATGCCACTATGGGGCTTCATATAGGGGGAAGATGAACTGTGCAGTCGTCAGGGAGCATGTAGGAACGTGTGCACTTGTCGACACCTCTTACCCTGTGTTGTATGGCACATTGGGCTATACAACATGCTGTACAGGCTGACATGTGGCAGCCTTCAACCATGGGACGTACCCTGGTGGCATTTGTTTCCTATGGCAGGTAGGACTCCCTGCCTTCTGCTCTTATGGAGCTGGGACCAGCAGGATACAGTGGGACACAGGGGAAAAGAGGTGGGTATGCACAGTAACTGGGGGCAGTTGTGGATGTTCACTGGTTCTCCATCTGGGTCAGACTCCCCACTGATGCTGTCCATGGACCTGGGGCAGGACTGATAATAGTCGTGGCTCACATTGTAGCAGGGAATCTGCCCCAGCCAGTGGCTATAGCCATCTCCCACAATGCCCATGCAAGGCTCAATGGGGATGGAGTGCTCCATACCCCCAGCACTACATGGGAACCCCCCCATCCCATGCCTGGCACCCACAGTACCATACAACTGAGTATGGTATGGGCTAGGTATGGGTCACCACAGGTAACAGGCTCTCCCATATGGTATCCATTCTGCTGTACCTGGACCATGGTCTGCACTGCACTGGCACCACCACATGCCTGCCTGCCTGTCGTGGTATCTACCTATGCTGCAGCAGCGTACTGGCTGGTCTAAACATGGAGGGAACCTTCCCTCATAGAAAATCCTGTTTAAGGGGATGGTGCAACAGGGTTCTGGTGCAAAGTCCCCTTCACACCTTGGTACACCCAGGTGGGCAGCACAAGCATGGCACAATCATGGTGCAAGCCACTTTGGTGCATGCCGACCCCTGTATGCTGCATGCTCTGTATGAAAATCAGGAATAACACAAGGTCTGATGCAAACTGTCCTTTGTGTCTCTTCTGCATGGCACCTGCACCTTGTGTCTTTCCTGGGACTTAGAAAATCGAGCCCATGATATTTGATGTGAATGTGTACAAAGATGTGTTTATAAAAATTCAGTTATCTTCAGAATGCATGTTTTTTAACAGTGCATGGTCAGAAATGGAACTGTTTTAATTAAATATTTTAATACTACTTCATTGTGGGGAATAAAAACAACAAAAGCACACACCTTGGGGCAAACTCTAATAAACCTGCAAGTATCAGGTATGAAATTCTATTTTTTGTAGTTATAGGTCAGCAAAAAAGGTTTTAATTATAGTCTTTTTTATGGTTTCTGCACCTCTGTAACTTTGCCCCCCTCCCCCCCCATGAACCAACTGCCACAAACTTTTCAGGATCCAGAGATCTTTCCACCATGTCTATGCCTTGCAAATTTCAAGTAAATCGAGACTGAATGGGTGTGAAGTTATTAAGGTGCAAAAATTGGGGTTTAACATTAAAGTGCTTACTTAACCCTATTATACAGGCACTGCCACTCCTGTTATATATAATATTAAATTATATATATAATATATAAAATATATATATGTGTGTGTGCACATGTGTGTATATATAAGTAGACAGATATATAGATAGAGAGAAATAGGTAGATAGACAGACAGACAGACACACACACACACACATATAGATACACATAAAACATATTATATATATACATAAAACATATATAGATTTACACACATACATATCTATATAAGACACGTACATACATATTTACTTAGTTTTTGTTTACTGGGTAAGTGCTCTAGCCATAAAATGACTATTTTCAGGCATGACCTGGGAGAGTACAACAAAAGACAAGCAAAAACATTACAAGGGTGCAGAACATCGCATGTATGGCCAGTAAGAAACAATAAACACTAACAGTAAACAGGAGAATATAAAACATTTAAGAAAAATTAGTGTTTTGATTGGCTAAGAGCAGGTCACACGCATATAATTATTGATCCATAATTACACACCAGATCTACTTTTAGCCAACAGAACCTGAGCACAGAAACATATAAACACATCACTTCACAACACATTCTCTGTCAAATCAGCCATGGATTACGTGTGGGTTACCTGCCTGTCAGAAACACTTTAATAGAGGATTTTTCACTTAAAAATGGTTGCTGGACAATTTAGAAAGACCTGGACTACAAGATAATTGCTCTGACACTGAACTAAAAATGATAGCACCAGAATATGTCAACAAAGTGCTCAGCGAGTTCTATGCCACAGTTCATTATTCCTGCAGAGAACAGTATGCCCTATCAAGCTACAGCTGCCGAAGAGTAGTCAATAAAAGATACTTGAACTTGCTAGAAATAAATAAAAACCTCAATATACAAACATACAAATCCGCCAGCAGAAACAGGCTTCATAGTCTATCAAGTCTGCTCGAATGTGCAGCTAGCACTCTTACATTGCAGCTGCCCCACCTTCCCCTCCCACCTCACAGTTACCCCCCACCCTGTCCCATCCCCTTTTAAAACTTCCCACTGTCTTACAAGATACCACCTCCTCGGGCAGAGTGTTCCATTTAGCCATTTTAACAGATTCAATATTTGCAACAGTGGATCTGTAGCTGTGGTTAAGCATTTTAGAAAGCAGGTAAAAGACAACAGTGAACACTATCCATGGATCAGCAAACATGACCTGCACAAGCTCCGCCACTCACATGCTCTCTCTCCCCTGACACAGTTCTGGGATAAGTACGAAAGGTCTGATTCGACTTACAATTACATCTTGCCCTCTGGAGGAGAAGGGCAAAAAGAGACCTCACACCACAAAGTTTCAAAGTAAGCTAGGACAACCATGGGATCTATTATATTGGCATGGTTTTCAATGAAATTTCTAAAAAACTACAATGAGCTCCAACTCCATGAGTGCAACAACGGAAGGCTGAGGGAGTTCATAGTCAAGCAGCCACTCGATCCCCTGTGCCCAGCCCACAGCTTCCTAAAATAGCTTAGCAAAATCCTACAAGATACAAACAACTTTTCCTCCACCCTAAGCGATTTGAAGAACACAAACTAGACTGCAAAGATACTTGGTACAGTCATGAACCGATGGGCATCAATTTCCTTTTAACACTGCCCTCCAGACTGTCCTCAGAAGCTGAACTTAGCTGCTGTTATACTAATCATTCCCTTCACAATACAGCAGTACATATACATACCAATGCCAGTCTCAAGGTCAGACAAATCATGTCCATCACAGGACATAAGAACGAGTCCCAGTCTTACAACTTACTGATCTGTTTCAATCTTGGACCACAAATGATGGAGTGACATGCTGGGAGGCAGTAACTACACTGGAGGGGGTGGTGACATACTCGATGGTGCTTCCACTGCAAAACAGGCAAAAGTAAGCTATGGCACCAAAACCAGCACTGCCGTGCAAATGCTGCCATATCAAACAGTTTTCAACACTTCCATGGCAATCGATCCTTTGAAACCCTGCAGCTAAGTCCACCATGTCGCCAAAGCTTGCAGAACAGATCCAGTGAAGGTCATCACTGATGACATCTTAGACCGTCAGCCACTCACCAGTGATCTGCTGCCTAGAGACACAGATCTGCTGCCTAGAAACCTGCTGCCTGAAGGCTCACAATACAAAAAGGAAAAAGGAGACCAAGCAGAGAAAAGTGACCATGGGAAATCCAAAGTAAGTACCATGCTTCATAAATGTGCCATGCCTGGAAATGTTTGGCTGGATTTTAGAAGGATGACACAGGGGTTGCATCCAGCCTTGCATCAAACCCAGCACTGACACAGCTGTGGCACTGATGATTGCTGCAACTGCACCTGATTGCATAACCTCAGGCACGGTTGTGACAACCAAGTGATTTACGGCAGCTTGTGCCAAACCTCGGACGCAAGTTGCCTGAAAATGTCCTCAGTTCAGATGCAAGCAAGACCACAAAAGGATGTTCTAGCAAGCATCTTTCTGATGGAAGGGATAGAAAATCCCTCTAGATTGCTGCAAGCCTGGTGCGCCATATCTACGGTGCACCTGGGGCTTGGGGCAATTCTAGCCATTATAATATCTGGCCCATAGTGTCCAGCATCAATTAAATGGAAGAACGTAGCAGTTTAAAGTTGAAAGAACAGTTTTGATTGTTGGAAAACTGTTAAAGTAATGTTTATAAGGACATACACATAAAAAATACACTAAAACACAGACTTTGTGTGAAACACAGAATTTTTATTACTTCGTTCTCAACAGTTAAATAATTCACTTTAGTGTTAAAAAAACTAGGTTTTACTAAGGGACTACTTTATGCCCCATATGTTAAAACTGAATAAAGTTCATGTCTTGAAGCAACTTAAAACAGTTTTTTTGGCTAATTTATTTGTATAACAATTCTTATCAATATGTTAGTGCAATAAGGCACTTTAGGGTGTGTAATTACAGGTCAGTAATCACACTTCTCTCTTGTGTGCACAAGCGCCTCATGCCTTACAACACCCTGAGAGGTGTGTGATTATTGACCTATAATCACACACCCTGCTGTGCCTTATAGCATATATATTTATCTACTATATATATATATATATATATATATATATATATCTTCTTTTCAAAAAACATTGCTAACATACCAGTTAGAGTTCAAGTTAATGCCACAAAAGTAGGGAAATGTGGTGTTAAGGTTTCCAACTCTAACTCCCCACCCCCACCCCCCAATCACCAAAAGGAAAAAACATTAGGGTTTTGGGTCTCTGGAGTCTCAGCAAATCAGTGGTGAGGTCTTCCTTGGGGTTGTGAACCCTAATGTTCACAAAGCCAGTGCCTCATAGTGATAGACTCTTCAGTGGCAGAGAAGTGTGTCTCACCAGTTGTTGCCAACACAACCTGTTGCTGCTTTCTTGAGGCCCTGCATGAAGAAAAAAAATGATGTCTGATGTTGTTTGTTCAGGGATGGGGTAGGCATTAGGGTGTACATACCCAAGGAAGACCCCTCCCCACTGATTCACCAACAATCTGTAGACCCAAAAGTCAAATTTGTTTCATTTTTCTTTTTGGGTGTGCTAGAGTGGGGAGTTAGGGTTGGAAACAATAATGCCACATTTCCCTACTTTTGTGGCATTAAGTTGTGCCCTAATTGATGCATTTCTTTTCTTTTTGAGATAGTAGAATGGTATCCTCATTTACGCAGGTCCCTTCAGGACCTGTGTGAACAGATGCAAATGCACAGGTCCCTTTGGGCCCAGCACCAAGGGAAGACTCCATCTACCTACAGAAGTGCAGTGACAGATGTCAAGAATTCATAGGTTTATCTGGTAGGCTGTGGAACCGCAGGACCCTCTGCTGCTTGTGCTTCCATGTGGCCGCAGATACAGATGCACAGGGCAAAGAGACTATCTCTCAGCCAATGCACAGGGTCCTCTGCCATCTATGAGTGCAGAGGTGCAGGGCCCTATGCCAAGAGGATAGTTGTCTTCACAATATGGTACCCGATCCTGTGTGGACAACCCTACAGCTTTCATTCCTTGAATGCGGGGTGTTACCCAACAGTGCCATCCCCCCACCTTCAACCCATCCAGCTGGGTCACTTAGCTTACCCCCAAACTGAGCTCACTGGCACTACACACAAAGGTTCTTAACAATGATATATATTTTTTATTTTGACCCAAAATTTTCAAGATAGTCATTTTATGACTCCCCTTATAACATGACATGTAGCATTTATAGTATATTGGTCAAAATGTCAATTAATACTAGAAATGTGAAAACACATCTCATCCAGGATTTAAAAGAAAAATGCCTGTCACATTTATGAAGTGGTGTGGAAAAATGTATATGTTGAAAGACTGGAGTAAAAATACTGAAAATTAGCAAAGTTATGAGTGAATGTTGAAATATTGCAATGTTCACTCATGACCTGGGCATTTTACTGTATTTGTACAGCACATTTTCTGCATAGCCTTTTTATTACCCCACATCATCAACCTGGTAGGTGAAACTTTCCAAATCCCCTTCGAAATGTCACTCCACACCACCGAAATATCATTCTGCACCACAGGTACGAAAACACATTATGGCAAGGATTTAAAAAATGACATCTGTCACCTTTATGAGGTGATGTGAAAAAATGGCTATGTTAAAAATGTGGGGTCAAAATATTTAAAATTACATAAGTTATGAGTGAGCGTAGAAAAATTCCAATGTATGCTCATAACTTTGTCATTTTTACTGATTTTGACCCCAAAATTTCAACATAGCCTTCTTGTGACCCCACCTCATGAACAAGGGCAGCACAATTTTCAAATGCTGCCCAAACAGTGATTTTGCAAAGTGATCGTAAAATTGCCTTTTGGGTCAGATCTGCACTGGGGTGGGCAGCCTGGTGCCACTAGGTACATTAGGGGAATGGGGGCAGGCAACCTGTGGGGGGGGTTCAAGAGAAGTGGTACCAGGAGTGGGCAACTTGGTCTGCTTATTTTAGAAATAAAAAAGATAACATTGGGAAGTGGGGGGTGGGTGACCTGAACTTGTAAAAAGGTCTACATACATATTTCTAACAGTCTGCAAAATGTAGGTTCCCAGACAATAGCGCAGTTAGCATAAAAAAAAGCACAGGTGCATATAGGCTGTGTGTGTGTGTTTTTTTGGGGATATACTGGACTGCTAACAACTATGCTGTACCATGTGACAAGATAGTACGAATAATTTAAGCATGGAGCAAGAAAAAGTATACTTGTGGTTCAGTGGTGTATACACTTTTTCCACTGCTGGCTGTGTTTATCCAGTGATTCTGAAATGCAGCTGTGCTTGTTTTCAGTGTTACTCCCTCTGAATTCCTAATACACTCAAGACACACAAATCTCACAAAAAGCTCAGGAAAAAGAAGTTCTACTGTGAAATAAAAGTTTTTTTTTTTTGCTCTGACAGTAGTGCTGTGCGGAATGCAGAATTCCACCAGCGGAATTAGTGTAGAATGGACATTCCGTCAGTGGAATTTCTGACAGAATTTCACTGGTTCTTCAGCAGAATTTCACCCACTGTGATCCGCTGAATGAAAGGCAATTTTTTTTCACAGAAAATTATTCTGCAACAATTTCCATGGAAAATATTGAGATCTGCAGAATAATATTCTGCGGAACAGCATTTTTCTGTGGAAAATCATTCCGCAGCTAGTTTCTACCGCCGAACTTCACCATTGTGTTTGTGGTGAAATTCAGCTAAATTTTCAGTGGAATTTTTAAAATTCTGTGGAATTCCGCTCCACCAGAATTTGAAAATTGCTCACAGCACTATCTGTCTTTAATCTGATTGGCTCCCATTGTTTGGTTTGTATGCTGTCCCTGCTGACTTCTTCATTCTGTTATTCTGCTAACCACACTGTGCTTGTCTCCAGATCCACTCTCCTCCAATCTGGCACCAAACTCCACAGTTCAGACATTCTAAGGGAATCGGGTAAAGGCTGACAAATTGGAAAAAACTTAACTTTATTTTCCCCTGACTCTGGTTCCCATGGCAATGCTTGTCTCTGTTACTATGGCTGTGCTTGTCTCAGTTTCCACGTGGTGCTGTTGCTGTCAGCTCCAACACACTGTTATGTTGTCAACCATGTTGTCCTTGTCTCCAGTCCACCTCCCCCTGAATTTGCATTGAACTCCGCATTCAGGGAAATAGAGTAAAAACTATACCACTGCAAATAATATAATAAAAATGAAAAGAGTACTGTATATATCATTTTTTGTTGCTGAAGGGGTAGCAGTAATCTTGAGCAGCATAATCATTTTATAATGCTTTGACAGAGGCACAGTTTGCCTTAAACTTGCGATGAAATAAACCAGTGTCCCAATTCAGCAGCTTCAAATGCAGATAGATAGCTAGATAGACAGACAGACAGACACAGAGAGATAGGAAACAGGGGATCACCGGCTCGCTGCTTCAGCTGAAGCTGGCAGCATGACTTCCAGCTGTGGCTTCAGCATTCAAGAAAGTCCTGCTATTCTTATATAGAGAACGTGGGTGAACAGCTCCTCTCACTAAGCTGGGCACCCTGGATTTTGGGTTGCCCAGAAAAGGCATTTCTGGCCATTAGTTAAAAAACAAACAAACATCAGAATTTGGCTAAACAGGTCATGTTTAGCTAGGTTCAGGTGTTTGTTTTTTAAAATTACACCATTGTTATGTATTTTCCATATTTTTTAGTTTGCTGGGGAATAAAATAAAATGGTGGCACTCACAGCACAAAAAAAAAAATTGTGCTGTGGGAAGCAAGTATTGAGAAACCAAAAACAGTCTTGTGACACATAATTGTTAGTGTTGTATCAGAACGTTATCGCAAAAACCCTACTGAGCATGCTCAGAACAGAAAGACATTTTCAAAATTATAATCAGCTCCTATAGCTCAACCAATCACCTGCCATGTTACACCTTGCTGGAGCATTCCAGCATGGTCTTTGTCGGCGTGTTCATAGTGATGGTCACAGCAACGAAAGCAAGAACAAGTACAATAACATTTTCTCATAAAATAAACCCACCAACAAAACTAATTTTTACATTATAAAAAATGAATACCATGTGTCATCGTTTTGAAGCCACCCTCAAATAGAAGCTGCCTCATATAGTAGCTGCAGGAAATTTCAAAAGAGTTAATAGAAGCTGTCCCCATGTAGAAGCCATGGCTTCAATATGGTGAAATAAAGATTGCTACCACATAGTTGGCAGCATCTTAGCGTGTAGTGTTACAACTAGATATTGTACACAGTGAGGCAGAAGTTAATTGGTATGCTACCGATATTTGTTATTGTGCTCAAAAAGAAGTAATACAACTTTTTTGTTCACAATGAAATACTGTATGGGTTCCTACCACGTTGTCAGCGGTGTCCTTAGTGATGTGTACTGGTAGTCACAGAGAGACACACAAAGACAGAAATTAAGCAGTATGCTGTTTATTACTGTAAGCAAAAATAAGCAATTTTTCTTTTGGTGCAAGAAGTGCAAGAAAGTGCAAAGTGTTTTTGTTTTTTTTAATCAATTTTGTCTTCACTATCTGGTTCAACGTCGGGGTCTAAGCAGGTGTCTGTGTCAGGGACATGGTCATCTTTGGCATCCGCAACTCTATTGCTGGAACTCCGGCTGGGTCTTGTAGAGAAACAATTTTTTTTCTTTTTTTTCACTAATGTGTCAGTAATGTTTATTCATTATTATTTTATTTAGTTTTTGTTGATTGAGTAAGTGCACTAGAAAATTCTGCCTATTTTCAGGCACGGCCCGGGGGAGGGGGATACAGATGAATGCTAACTAACCTTGAACCAGATTAAGCTGTTGTTGATATTTTTAGTGAATGGGGGGAAATTTGTCCAGGGCACAGGGGAAATTCCCCTGCCCTTTTCAAGAAGTGCCATGGGATCTTTAACATCATCCTGAACTGGAAATGTGCATTACCCTTAAGGTTGACAACTTGGAGGCGATCACCTGCTGTGCCTTCTGAATGTGTGCAGTGTATGACATCGACATCAGTGGTGGTTACCCCACAAACTTGAAATGAGTAGACAATGTTTTCTTATGTCACTGCACCCCAAACATCCTTGACCCATTCTCTTATTTTTCCCTTGGAAGGGGGTCGAGGGTTCCCACCTGCTGTTTTTTCTCTCTTCTGTAGCCAGTCAGTGATCATAGCACTCATGTCATGATACCATGACATAAAGGGAGAATTCCAGAACATGTCAGCAGGCTGAAGTAGCTTTGTGCACCCACCTGGTATGGCTGCCATAATGGGATTTTTCTTTTCAAATCTGGTCTTAACTGATGGTGATATGTGACATCTAAAGGTATCCCAGACAAGCATCCGCTTGCTGAAGACTAGTCCGCCCCAAACCATAGCGACCCACTTCAGCGTCAGCTCTTCGTTCGTCCACCCATTGTCAGACATAGCAATCACATCTCTAGGTATGCCAGTAACTTCCTTTAGCATTCTTTTTCCTTTGAGAACAACAAAAGGTGGCAGTTGCGGACATCGGCCATGGCAGCCAAACAAGCAGTGATTCTTTGTTTTTCATGACTGGTCATCAATAGAGGTATGGATTTGGCCCCAATTGCATCTATTGTTTTTTTTGCAGAGCATGTCTGCCTACTCTGCTGTTTCATCCATGTTACCTATAGCACAACTTAATGTTATTATTATGGAGTTGCTTGGTACAACAAAACACAGTCAATGACTTTGGGCAGGCAATCTTTTGGTAATCTCTGCGCTACTGTTGTGCGCTGTCTGATAGTGAAACCTTGCCGTACTATGAATCTGTCCACCCACCCTCTGCGGGCTTTGAAATCAGGTTTGTGAATTAGCGAGGTGGCTTTGACAGCAATGGCTTACCTTGTTACTCAGAAATGTTGCTCTCTCTCTCTCTCTCTGTAGGGCTATACATGCGGCTAATTTAGCCTCTATGGTTGGATATGCAGCTTTATGGCCGGCACCATAAAGCATCTACGGTTCCTATTTGATTCTAAGGTGATGGCTTCACTTAGCATTGGCTGTAGCTTTTCTTTATTTTTCTGCCACTCCCTGATTTGCTTTTTGTGCCGTTTAAGTGCTTGGGCAACAGGATGCTTTCCTTCCCTTTCAGCATGGTTTACTACTGACAACTTAAACTCACGATCATAGGACGTCCTTTTAGTCATTGCTGTCACACAACAGAGTCTGCAGCAGTAAAACAGACTAGTACTAAGGTACACACAACAGAGTCAACAGCAGTAAAACAGACTAGTACTAAGGTAGTACTTAAGGATGCAATATGAGAAACTGGTAGCTGAAACTGATTCTGACTTATACAGCTGTCACACAGAATGGAGCCAATAATACTATACCTATTGGCTACTGACAGCTGAAACTGACATCGCACGGGGATTGTACTATTGAAGTGTCTCTAATAGAAGCCCATGAAAACATTATCACTGTCACAGAGTTGTTAATATAAGCTGCCTTCAAATTAAAGCCACCCTCAAATTAAAGTCTGTCATCCCCCCCTCCAAAAAAATTTAAATAGTAGCCAGGGTTTCAAAACAGTGAAATACAGCACCAGAATATATTAACACACACACTCCTCGCCTATTGCATAAAAAGAAATATGCAGGAAGGCGCTTGTGTGATACATGATTTATGTATACTCATGCAGTTTGGCCTTGGACACTTCACTCATGGATTACGCCACTCGTGAGGTTATGCAAGATCAAACAGCACTTGCATACATAAACCATGAATCACACAGCTTCCTCCACATATCCCTTATAAACAATACATACTGTATATACAGTATGTACGATAGATCGATAGAATAATTAGATAGAAGATAAATAGGTAAATACATAGATAGATACAGTAGATAGATAGATAGACAGACCAACAGACAGACAGACAGACAGACAGACAGACAGACAGACAGACAGATAGATAGATAGATAGATAGATAGATAGATAGATAGATAGATAGATAGATAGATATGAGATATTCCATAGGACACACAGAAATAAGCTTTTTAATCACTCTAGAATGCTGATAACAATACTGCCTTGCAATGGGGGCTGAGTGAAACGAAGCCCCCCAAGTGCTACAACAGCACTGTTGGCAATATTTCAGAGTGAACAAAAAGCTTATTTCTGCATGTCCTGTGGGATATCCTTATACCACTGAACTTGACAGTTTAGTGGTGTTTCTAGTACTGATTCAAACAATATGAAGATTTTTTTTAAATAAAAGATAATGGGTACTATGCACATGGGGCGGGAATTACGTGCCAGAGAAGCATATCCCACCCGTGGAGCTCTGCACCTGCAGACAGGTGCACACCGGTGGCAGTTGTGACTGCTGGCTGCCTGTCCATGGCCCTGCCCCCTGATGCACAGGTTCATGTGGGGCAGATGGGGGCGGAGTTGCAGTCCCAGGTGGGTGGCCAATAGAATGCCCTGCTTGGGACCTAGAGTGGATCCCCTGTGCATGATAGTGCAGGCCTGGGATGGTACATTGGCACCTGTGGACCATGCGGGTGGCCGCTGTCAGTGGTGGAGCCCCCCCCAGCACACAGTGGGGCACCTGCCCCAGGACTGCGGTACCCCCACCTGCACACAGACAAGACTTTCCCCCCTGCCACACTGATCACACCACCCTGCCCCTAGACCTGACAGGAGGAGCAGCAGCCATGAGCAGCTGGTGGCAATGCCCACCACACACCTCCTCCACTGCTTGCACCAGGGATGGGCATATATGTGCAGAGGGGTCTCTGAGCTCCAGGGACCAGCAGGGCTCCAAGTGTTGGTGGGGGGTGCTCGTTACCAGTTGTGCCAGGGGCAACCCTGTGGGTATGTGGGCATGGCCACATATGGCCATTATGGCAGGGTCCACCTTGACATATCCTACCCACCCCTATGCCCCCCTGCATATCACACTGTGCACCTTTATGACTGGTGCCTAGTGCAGGCATGCCCCCCCACTCACCCCAGGTATGTTGCTGTTGCTGTCCGTGCGGCTGGGGGATTGGATGCATAGGGGCTGTATGCCCCAACTGGTGCATCTCATGCCGGGGGGGGTGCAATGGGTGCAGAGTGGCTATGCACCATAGATACACGGAGCGTACCCACTTTGCACCTTACTGCATAGGGCCCAGTATATGTTTGAGAAGGTGTCTACAAGTGACTGTGAAGATGTTTTAAATAAAAGATACTGTACATTTGAGAATGTGTCTATGAGCTAGCTTTGTCTGTTTTATTTTGTTCTTAGGCTAAGAGAGACACGCTGATGAGTGGGAGTGTTTGGGATGATAATTTGTTGACAGTCTTGTCTGAATTCTACACAAATTATGGTTTAACAGTTTAAAAAGTACAGTAGATGTATTTTTAGACCAGGGCTTTGCCTGCGTAGAGTGACAAGTGAATTGTTTTTTTGGACACATGAGGTACAATGGGACCATTGTTCTGCCTGACTGAGGGAGGTGCGTGCCCAATTCAGCTAATTTGATTGCCATTTGTAGTTGCTAGGAGAGTCTCTTAGGAGGATCACAGAGTGCACTGTTAGAGTTAAGAAGACTGACAGCTGCAGGAAAAATAACAGGGCTGCAAGGAGTATACTACAGTATGTTATTTGCTCTGGAGGGAAATACCATGCCTGAATCATATTTTTTTTCCTCATTTCCTTATCCCTCCAGTGGTATCAGTCTTGTTATTTCACAGGAAATCTTCATTCATTTTAATGGGCTTTCCAGTGATACTGTATGGAATATCTCTAAAGATTTAATGGGGCATATTGCTGTTATCCCACTGTACTATTTTATTTGTCTAGCTAAAGTCTGGGTGAGACTAGCATATTGCCAGTTAATGGAATATGCTGAAACCCATAACATCTTTACTTTTTACAAATCTGGTTTTAGAATGCAACAGTTAGTATGACTGCCTTGGACAGGTTCACTGATCCTCTATATGAGTCCATGGATTGTGGACTGATTTCTGGTGCAGTCTGTGAACTTGGCCAAGGCATTCGATTTGGTTAACCACAACCTCTTATTAAACAGACTGAGAGACATTTGTTTTAGTCAACCTACCTTGACTTGATTTGGTGATTATCTGAAACATTGTGAGCAGGTTGTTAAACCGGATGGGGTAATAATATCTCTCCATGCCATAGACACAGACACAGACACAGGGGTTCCCACTGGGATCCATTTGAGGGCCTCTGTTGTTTTTCTTTTATAAGCCCACTCCCTAAAGCTTGCAAATTATAGTATCTAATATTTTGTTGTCCGCAGGAAGCATTATTATGTTTGCCAGCTTAATGACTGTGCATAAATTCTAAAGTAGGCTCTGATTTCTACAACTTGCAAAACTGGTTTTCTGTAAAAACTTTGCCCTAAACAAGAAAAAAAACTATTTCCATGCTTTTCAGTATGAAGACCAAAGAAAATTAAAACAAAGATCATTTTCCGGTACCAACAAATAAATGATGGATCTAAGCTGGCCATTGCAGGAAGTTTTTAGGTACCGTGGTATTCACTTGGAACAAATAAATGATGGATCTAAACTGGCTATTGCAGGAAGTTTTTAAGTACCATGGTTCTCACTTGGAACCATGCTTTTTCCCTTTCTTGATGTACTCTTTCATTGCCTGCTGACCAGATAGGGTTCCCATCAACTGTCTGACAGCCTCCATCCCCATCAACTGACCCTGTACCCCAGTGGGGTGCCAAACCTGCCCCACATTTTACCTCCATGGTAGGGCCTTTAGGGGTGGTGACTCCACATCTGGAGCACTCTGAAGGCAGTGGCAGGCATCCCTCATGCTGGGTGAACATCCAGTGCAGGGTTTGAACATACTGACACTTCTCCATGCCAAGTCAGGGTTTTCCTCTAGTCTCCCATCCCTTGGGACACTGGCTGTGAACAAGCACATCACGAGCATGCAACCCCATGCTGTCCCATAGATAGAAACACAGACATAGACTTTGACAGTAGATAAGGACCGCTTGGCCCAACTAGTATGCCCATTTCCCTACCTATTGGATAAGCTGCAGATCCTAGTTAACCCAACATCTGTGGACCCCGAGGTGGCACTATTGCAGTGCGAGTGGACAGCATCCCTCCTCAAAAAGGTGAGCATTGTTTGAGATGTTCAAATCTCCTCCCTTGTCTGGCCCTCCAGCACCCCAGGCTCATCCTGAACCTGGGTAACCAGTGTCATGAGCAGGAGTGCTGCTGCTGTGCAGACTGCTGTGCCAACTGGCCGAACCAATGCTTGGCCTTTTGTGTTCATTTGGGTTATGTCACAAAACAAATTCACCAAAAGATTGCTTACTAAAAACCAAAAAACCTTCTAACAACCAAGGCCAGGCTAGTCAGTACAACACCACTTGCTACCTTTCTTGGGCTTGTCTGGGATGAGGCATCAGCTACTGTACAGCAAAGCAAACAAGTCTCATACCATTTTGTTGGTGGTTTTGCATTGTCTGAAATGATGAATTTGCACTATTGCAATTTATAGCCAATGTTTGATTGGCTATCTTCTGGTGAAAAATCATCATATTCATCATGTACATTTGTTCATATATGGCCCTACGCATCGAGCGGCACAGGGTATATATGGGATGCATGTACCTTGTCCACGCAGTTCTGCACCTACAGACAGGTGCGCAGTGACTGGCATGCACAAACGAAGGCTACTGCTGGATGCCTATCTGTGGCCCTGTGCCCCAGGTGTGCTGGTGTGCACTGGGGAATTGGTGGGCATGGATGCCCAACCTGGTTACTGAGTAGATTCTCTTCTCCATGCAGAGCAGGGGATTGTTGGATTGTATGGGACCAGAAAATTAGAAATTGATGGGTGAGTGCCTGAATGGCTGCTGCCAACTGTCCCTGCTGCCCAGAGGACTGGGGCAGCATGGTTGGTGGTGTGGTTTGTCCCACCGTGGGGGAGGTGTAATCTGGGAGGCACACAATGGATATGGCAGGATACCTGCTATTATATCTTGCACCCCCTTGCCCAGCACTCTGTGTCTTTGTGAATGGCGCAGAGTGTGGGTATGCCCCCAGACACAACCCTGGACCACATTGCACATAACTACATGAACAACATATGTCCCTTCCATTCATGCCACAGGTGTCTGCAGGATCTGTGATATGCAGCTCAGCAACTTAGGTTTGTCTACGTGCCATGGATCCGTGCCTCGTAGGCATGACAATGCCCCTTAGTGCATAGGAACCAATGTGCTTGGAAATAGAGTTCCAATCTGTCCCTTGCAATTCAGCTGAGCAACAACTAAACTTTAGGTCAGCTCTGATAGAAACCTATGTACCCCTGCTGTTACAAGTCCAGGCCAAATAACTTTTTCTTATTTTTTCAGATGGCAATAAGATTTTTTTTTGTGTAGTATTAACCACTGCTTAGCAATTAAATCACAAACTGTAGTGAGAAAAAAACAACGTGACCTTCGGTGAATGGAATCCAGGTTCCCCAAATGCAGTTCTGGTCCTCTAAGTACTGAACTACTGGCACACATGGTTGGACCTGGAGTTCCTAGACACATTTCCATGCTCTGGTATTGTAAATCCTGCAACTAGGAACAAGAAAGATGACAAATAGATGCTTTTTGTTGTGCAGTATTAGCCACTGCTTATAGTAACTAAATCACAAATTGTAGTGAGAAAGAAATTATGTTTCCTACTGGGAATTGAACCCAGGACCCCAGAATACCATCCCTGTGCTCTAACCACTAAGCTGTAGGCTCACATGGTTGGATCAGGGGTTCCTGGACACACTTCCTTACTCTGGTATTGCATATCCTGCAACTACGAACAACGGAGAGGACAGCTAGATGTTTTTTGGTGGAGTATTAGCCACTGCTTAGCAATGTGATAAATTGTAGTGAGAAAGAAATAGTGTGACCTACTGGGAATTGAACTCAGGCCCCTGGAATACTGTCCCAGTGCTACAAACATCTGAAAGATATGCAATATCAGAGAAAGGACCTATGTCCAGGAACACCAGGTCAAACCATGTGAGCCTCTAGCTCAGTTTTTAGAACATCAGGATGGTATTCTGGGGGCCTGGGTTCAAATTCCAGTAGGTCATATTATTTCTTTCTTACTATAATTTGTGATTTAATTGCTAAGCAGTGGCTAATATAATGCTCATAAAAAACACTGAATTGTCATCTCGATTGTATCTAGTTGGAGGATATGCAATACCTGAGAAAATAAATGTAACCGGGAACCCAAATTCCAACCATGTGAGCCTTTAACTCAGTAGTTAGAGTACTCGGATGGTATTCAAGGGGCCTGGTTTCAAGTCCCAGGAGGTCACGTTAGTTTTCTTACTACAATTTGTGATTTAATTGCTAAGCAGTGGCTAACACTACACAAAAATCATCTAATATTCATCTTGATTGTTCCTTATTGCAGGATATAAAATACCAGAGAAAGAAAGTGTGTCCAGGAACCCCAGGTCCAACCATGTAAGCTTGCAGTTCAGTGGTTAGAGCACTGGGATGATATTCCAGGGGCCTAGCTTAAGTTTCCAGTAGGTCACATTATTTTTTTCTCACTACAATTTCTCATTGTTCAGCTAAGTTTTGGAAGTCTGCCTGCTGTATTAAGAACCACTGAATAATGATAATTCTTTTTGTATCTGTTTATTCTTTCTCATTGTGCTTACTTCTCATTCTGACATCAGTTTCTGCCCAAGTCTCTGCTACTGGAACTGGAGCCACCTGTGATACAGGCACCGTCAACACCCAGCACAGCTGCATAACCTCAGCTTATCCCCTGATGGCAGGGTCTCTCTATTCCTTCCAGGCAAGCTCCAGCATGTTAGGTGGGCGGAATGTATCACATGAAGCTGGACAGGTGTCAGGAAGGGGACAGCCTGGTAACATGCTGCAAGAATGTGTATAACCACAGGCCCATCCTTTAATACTGCCACCAAGGAAAGGATGGGTTTCATTCTGATTTTTATGAGCCCTGTCACCGTCCTCTTGTGAGTGTACCTGGGTGGGATGGCCCTAGGCTGCTACCACCTGGCAATGTGTGACTACCAACATTGCCAAGGGAGCTGCAGTATGCCACCACCAGGCACTGATGCCAGTGTAGGGCAACACAACAACCCGCCCCCAGGAGGAGATTGTCCAGCCAGATGCTCGGAGCCTTCCCTGTCAGCATGCGCTCCTGACGTCCTGGGGGCATAGGGTACTAACCCTGGTCTCCAGCATGCCAGAGTGGTCCCTCAACACTTATCACCATGGAGCCAGCAGCGCCATCTGTTTTTAAAACCAAACTGAGACTATCTCTTGAGTAACTGCTCTTGTAAATGTTTTGAGACCTAAGGCCTATTTTTAGTAATGTTAATTATGTTTTTAAAATTGTGTAGGTGTTTTTGAAACTTCTTTATTGCATATTCCTAGAGGACTGATACAGTCATCTGACATATATAAGACTGGATAAATAGACTTGTGTGTACTTCAGATTTAGAAGAAGCAGAAGAAACTGCATTTATATAACACTTTTCATACATATTGTATCCCAACGTGCTTTACAAGCAGTAAGAGACTGGTGGTGAAGTGACTTGAAATGTGTAATGGGCAACTGTGTCATGCATCAGCACCAAAACACAACCTTGGACAATTGCATGAACTAGTTTTAAGGGAAAGGGATTTTTGGCCAGAACAAATCCCATTCTCCTGTGAAAAGTGCCTTGGGTTCTTTTACATCCACTGGACACCCACCAGTAAAGCACCAGAAATGGGCAAAATGGACCTCTGTTTAACACCTTATCCCTAGTACTGCACTCAAGTGCCAACATTTATAATATCAGTCCAGTCCTGATGTGTGACTAGAACCCATGGCCTTCTGGCCCAGAAGTGGATGTACTACCAACTGAGCCACATTGATTCCAAGTTTACCTGGTTAACACAATAAAAACCATAACACTTTAAACCCATATGTGAAATTACACACGCATTGTGTGCGTTTTATGAAACTTGTGTGAAATAGAATGTTTTAATCTTCCCCAGCTCTAGTGCTTAGTGTGGGACAAAGAGATGGAGGCAGTGCCAATGGACACCAATAGGTGTTTGCTGTAGGATGGAGCAAGGGAGGTATGCCACTGGACACCTGGGAGACCTTGGCAAATGATGGGGAGAGGACATGGGTGCCAATGGACTCCAGGGAGTGCTATAAAAAAGTATTCCAATTAACATTCATCTGTTTTAAAACATCCTTTTAATAATTGATAGGAATTAAATGCAAAAAATATGTTAAGACAACCACTAGAGTTGCAGTACAGAGCCACAAAAGAAAGTATATTCAAAGTCAGAGTAATATTTCTCTATAATTTTGGTTATTGTCTGATTGCTTGAAGCAGTGGTTGTGTTCCTCTAACTTGGGCATCCTTTCATAAAGTACAGAAAATTGATTTGTTAAGGTGCGAGTAACCTTCCTTTCTTTAAAGGGGACAGAAAATGTGTGTGAATCTGCAGCTGAATGTAATGTTCCTATTTACATAACTGATACTCATGGCATTAAATTATCTGTATTTAACCATATGTGACGCAAGCAAAAATACTCAACAGGGGAGGTGGTACTGGGATACACCCGCCAACCCAGGGGGTGTAATGAGGCCTAACACCACAGGTGGAGGGCCTTATAGCCCTTGGAAAAGTGGGTATAGCCCAATACCGCTTACACTGGAGGGCGTTATTGCACTTAGAAAATGGGTATTTGTTTAGTATACTGAGTGAAATATTTAAAAAGAGGAAAAAAAAAAGTTTCTGCAAAGTAATCCTTCCAGTAACAGAACTGCCAGAAGATGGCATTGCGGTTGTACTGAGATATGTTTTTGCTTTGTATATTCAGTTTCCTTTCTGCTGTCCTTACTCTTCCTCAGCTTGAGGAAAGAAACGCAGAAATACAGAGAACAATCAAGTTCTTCAAGGAATGGATGTGAGACCGTTCTCGGGAAATAAAGTGCTGTGTCTCCCATGGTCTGTAGCACTCTGAAGACCACAAAAGATGGGTAGCAGTCAAGAAAAAACATGTAAAAACAAGTTCTAGTCAGACCCACCATGGCTGCTTAATGAAGTTAGTGAAGTTGTGTGGAATTGTTAAGGAGGTATGGAGAAATAACATAATGATTTGTAAGTAGTAAGATTTGTTTAGTTTCTGTTCTAAGGAAGGCATACACATTATTAGGACACTATATGGAGGTGTACATTTCAATGGAAGGAATAGGAAGCAATATAGGTTTACAAAAGAACCCCAGAGCAAATGCCACTGAGGTATGTGTTATCCTGGATGATATTGGCCGTACAGCCAAATTTTAAAGAAAACACAATTGCACATACCCCAATAATGCAAAGCACCTTTATGGTACAGAAGGTGGCAGTACTTCATTTTAAGGACAAGTAAATGTTTTTAATACATTTACAGACAGTTACATAAACTTAATTTCCTTCATAGAACAATTTACATTTAGTAACAGTGGTAGTACAAAGCAATTACTCAGACAACTTGAAAACTATAACTACTTTATATTGTGCATTGACACCCCATAAGGACCTCCTTGAAATTGAGATGCAAATGTCACACATTTATCAGTTTTCTAACAGGAAAATTTTATTATCCAAAATACAGTTCTTGCTTCAGTAACTGCTCAGCACATCTATTGCATGACCTACTTATTGACATTTTACACCTGCTATGCAATGTCCTGTTGTTTACTACACCAACATTCTGAACCATAAAACAGATGACTGCCATAACTAGGTAGGCAGTACAGCACAGTGGCTTAAGGCTCTGAGCTGCATATCTGGCGATCTGGGTTTGAATCCCACAACCCCCCACTTGCATACTGGGTTACCCTGAGCAAGTCACTTAACTTCCATGTGCTCACAGGTTGCCCCTGTAAACAAGCTTTCAGCTTAGTGTGCCACTCCTGGTTAAACAATTGAAAGAAAAAAAAACACAATATATTATTTTTCTTGCTTTATTTTGCTACTACAAGCTTTGACTAATATATCCGTCCTTAAATGTACTTTTTATAGCATATGTGTCTGTGACCTAGGCAGAACTACACTTAAAATCTTACACATAAATAAACTATCAAAATACCATATATTTATGTAGTATCTCCTTCCTTTTCAGGTGCCCATGTCACTATGATATATATATATATATATATATATATATATATATATATATATATATATATGTATTTATATCTTTAACTTCAAAGCACTAAACCTATTCAAATGCATAAAACACAAGACTTTATTGTCTTCACACATAACTGTTAAACCTCAGGTCCCAGAATGGCAAAGAAACAATTGTTAGACTTCACTCTTGCATACCACTGTCACGCCCACTTCTCATGTAAACAACAATCAATTAGGCAAACCCTTTAGTTTTTGTGCTAAGTACTCTTACATCAGAGAGACATAAATTTTACAGAACTGCTAAAAAAACAACAAATTTAACAAAACTGGATATCTGAATTAAAACCTGTCATTTACAGTACCTACTTAAATAATAGTTTACTGGCTATAAGTGATGCTACAGACATGACAATAACAAAATTTCTGTTTTACATGGAAAACATCCATATAATGAACTTGCCATACAGAATTTGTGACCTTCTGTCTGCATGTAGCTGACAAAGAAAAGTCACCTGCTTGATTTTTTTCTTTTGTTTTTATGCCCAACTTGCCCATACTGTAAAAGCCAAATATTGACATGCTTAGAGTTAAAAAGAATAAAAAATAATGATGTCTATGCGTGTGTGTATGTGTGTGTGGGGGGGTATGCCTAGATGCAGTTTCAGGCACTCCTTAATTACTTCCCGAGGCAGCTCTGATAGTCAATTGTTCGAACATGATACATCCACCTCATGCCCCTCCCACATGAACCAAAAAAAAAAAAGATGGGGGTGGATCTTTATGAGCTTCTTGAGTGGAGGTGAGGGTGGATCTTACTCCCCCCAAAAAACTAATGCTGCCTCCCTCTACTCAGGTTCCAGTTCTTCTACCTCCCATTTAAGAAAGAAAATAGTGCCCTGCAACCATTGACTAACATGAAAACGTATTTATTTGAGGGTGGAAAACATTTCTTGGAGGAGGGTAAGGCGGAGGAGACTATTTACACCTTCAGTCAGTTCTATGGACAGAAAACTTGACATCAGCCCTTTTGTACATGCAAAACATCTGCAGTCTCCACCCACTGCAGCCATAAAAAGTGTGTGTCAGGAGAGGGAGGGCACACATTAAGACAAATTAAGCTGTTTGTGGCTATGAAAGGATGTGCGGAGAAGGAGGGCAAAAATAAAAAAAAACATGTAAGGATGGAGTGGAGCATGCAGTTGGAAATGAAATACTAACTTCTCTGCAGGTGTGTAGCATGGTTAATGTACCATCATGAGTGCTGGTGGTAGCGGTTGAAATAAAAAATAAAATAAAATCAAAAGTGGTGTGTGTGGGCCGGGGGGGCAGAAATAAAGAAAAAATATTTAGTTGTAGCTATGAGTGGCAGTGTTGAACTAGTTAACAGTGAGGTATGTTTATAGAAATCGAATGATGTGAAGGGGAAACATGGCATCTGGTGGTGTTTTTTGGATGGTCTAGTTCGGACTCAGTGAAACACATGGAAAATAGATTGGAACTGGGTCTTGTTATTTCCCAGTCTTTGTTGGCATATGAATGCATGCACAGGTAAGGGGCTCAGTCACTCCAAGACTGGCAGTCTATCTGACAAACTGTGTTATGTATTGTTTCCTTTTAGAGACAACATTATGTATAATTTTCTTCATGGAACCTGGAACTTAAGAGTTTTTAACTATGTCACTGCGTGGATTCAGAATTCTGAGCACTGCTCTGAAACACAAAAATGTAGAAATGTAGATGCTGATGGCAGAAAAAGACCCAGTAGCCATAGAGTTTGCCTGGTGCCTGCCTGTATCCACACCCAGCCAAATGTTGGACTGGAATTACTCTACCCATGGTCCTGACTGTATTTAACCCCCCAACACTTTGACCACTCATCTCTTCCCTTGATTGCCCACAGCAGGTTTGAATAATTTCCCAAGAAACACAGAAATATAGGAAAAGATGGCAGAAAAAGGCATCATTACCAGTCTAGACTGCCCATCCCTACCTATGGGATATTGTGAGTACCCTAGCGGTCACTCGCTCACCCTTCCGTCATGCCCTCCTCCCCGTACACCTTTACCAGCTTCATATGCCTATCCCACCTAGGTTTAATCCCATTATTTTAGCATGGGCCATGTCCCTTGGCATCTTTTGCAGCTCATTCCACTTTTCCACCACTCACTCTGTAAAGAAATACTTACCAGCCAGTTTAATGGCATTCCCCATGTGCCTGCATTCACACTGTGAACAAATGCCTGCTGTCCACCCTGTTTACTGCATGTAGAAACTTGTAAGTCTGTGTTGTGTCATCATTCCCTCTCCCGTCCTCCAGCATTTACATGTTGAGGTCCACAAGCCTTTCTTTATGGGGCTTCTCTTGCTGACCCTAAATTCCTGGTGAGCCTCCTCTGCACCACCTGCACTGCCACTCTCCTTACTCAGGTGCAGACTCCAGAATGGCACACAGTATTCTAAGTGTGGCCACAACAGGGATCTGTACAGGGCAAAATAACCATCCTTTTTCTGCTGCTTATGCCCATACCTGTGTACCTAACATTCTATGTGCCCTCCTCCCTGCTAAATGTTTCAGGGTGTCTGTAATTATCATCCAAAGGTCCCTCTCTTCAGTTGTCACCTCTAATTCCACACCCCCCTCCTGTAGTCCATTGTTGGGTTCCTGTCCCCACTGTGTATGATCTTGCACTTTTGTTTTGCATTCAGTATCGGTTTCCAGACCTTGGACCATGTTTCCAGCTTCTCCAGATCCTCACTTTTGCCCTTACACTCTCTTCATTGTTTATTCTGCCATAGATTTTCATGTCATCTGCAAAGAGGCAGATGTTTCCCTGAATATCATCCCCAATGTCCCATATGATGACATTCGAAAAAGATTAAACCCAAAACTGATCCCTTGTGATCTCCCTAACATCAGAATTCCCCATCCGAGAGAACTCTCTTCTTCCTCCCCCCAAGTCAATTTCTGACCCACACCCTAATTCTCTCCCCTACCCCCATCCCTCAGTTTTTAGAACAACCATTCATGGGACTGAGTCAAAGGCTTTGTTTAAGTCTAGGTACAATAAATACACAACCTGGACTTCATCAGCTGCTTTTGTGACCCAATCAAAAAAGTTTATCAGATTTGTCTGGAAAGACCTTGCCCTAGTGAACGCATGAAGCCTTTTGTCCTGGAATCCATTTGCCTCCAGGAACTCCACTAGTGTTTCTATAATAATGGACCCAGAATCTTACAAACAATGGATGTCAGGCTTTCTGGGCTATAATTCCCCAGCACATCTCTTTTCCCACACTTTTGAAGCAGTGCAACATTTGCCAATCTCCAGTCCTGTGGTATCATCCCTGATTCCAGTGTGCTGTTAAAGAGATCTGCCAAAGGTGTGGCCAGCTTCTTACCATTTCTTTCAACACGGGTGTAGACCAGCTGGACCCATTGATTTATGCTCTTTTTCATCTTTGAAACCCTTCAGAACTCTTTCCTCCATTATGGGTTCCATGTTGATTTCCTCCCTGCCCCCATCCCCACCAACTGTCTTTGAGTTGATTCCACAACAAACAAAGTCGCTCACAGTTCATGGTGCCTCTTGGTAAACATGACAGAACGAAACCAAAAGAACCTGGGAACACACTCACGCACAAGTAGACCAGAACTTTTGAAACAATTCAGTCCTTTATTAAAATTTAAGCACACACAGTGCCTCCACCAAACCAACACAGCAAACAAGTTTCAACATTTCATGCAGATGCACTGCGCTTTGAGTTGGCATTCTGGTGGTGCACTCTTGTCTTCTAAGAACAGAAATAATTGAGTATGTCTGCCTTTGCCTAATCTCTCTCCTTCCATCTCTCCCTCACTTCAATTTATTTATCCTCTCCTGTCATTTATGTTTTTTTCCTAATGTAGAAGAAAAATGTCTTGTCCGTTTTTTCCATTCCCTCTGCAATCCTTAACTCAATATTTGACTTTGCCCATCTCACCTTTCTCTTGACCTTCCTCATCCTACTCAGGTACACTTCCCTGTTTTCTGCAGTCTGTCTTGACTTGTAGTTTTTAAAGGCCTTCTCTTTAAACCTCACTGCCCTCCTATCTCCTTTGTATACCAAGATAGTCTCTTTCTCTTCCTATTGTTTTCTACTGCCTTAACACGGAGATTTGCAGCTTCTAGTATCCCCTGTTAAATAGACCCCATTTGAAACATAGAAAGTTGTCAGCAGATAAGGGCCGCGCAAGGCCTATCAAGTCTGCCCCTTTTCACTGCCTGTATTGGTGGCTGATGTCCCTAACTGGTTATCAACTTAGCCTTTCTTTCCTACTGCTAGGGTACCCGTATGCCTGTCCCATGCATTTTTGAATCCCACCACTGCGGTTGCCCCTACCATCTCCTGCGGCAGAGCATTCCAACTGTCCACCACCCATTCAGTGAAGAAATACTTCTCACATTTCCCCTCAATATAACCCCCTCCAATCTCAAATCGTGCCCCCTTGTCCTTGTATTCCTCCTATACTGGAAGATGTCTTCCGCCTGCACCCTGTTTAGGCCCTTTAGATTCTTGAAGGTTTCTATCATATCCCCCCTCTCCCTTATCTCCTCCAGTGTATACATGTTCAGCTCTCTTAGTTTTCCCTCATAATGTATGTCTTCTGGTGCAAGCCTTGCACCATTTTAGTCACCCTTCTCTGAACTGCCTCCACCCGGTTGATGTCCTTACAAAGATGTGGCCTTCAGAACTGCACACATTATTCAAGGTGAGGCCTCACAAGTGTCTTGTATACTGGTATCACCATCTCCCTTCTCCTGCTTGTGATACCCCTACCTATGCACCCCATCATCCCACTGGACTTCCCGATTGCCTTTGTACACTGTTTGGTCATTTTTAGGTCTTCTGAGGTGATGATTCCTAAATTTCTTTCCTCTGTTGTGACTGACTGCAGTTCCCTTCCCCTTCTGTAGCTCACTGCAGGGTTTTTGCGCCCTAGTTGCATAACTTTGCACTTTTTTGCATTGATCCTCACTTGCCACAGTTTGAACCACTACTCTAATTTTACCAGGTCCCTCCCCATTCTTTCCACCCCCTCCTGGGTATCTACCCTATTGCAGATCTTGGTGTCATCTGCAAATAGACAAACCTTTCCTTCTAGTCCCTCTGCTATGTCTTTAATAAAGACATTAAAAAGGACTGGTCCCAGGACTGAACCCTGCGGTACCCGGCTGGTCACCTCTCTTTCCTTTGGATCCCATTTACCACCACCCTCTGCTTCCTATCCCATAGCTAGTTACTAATCCAGTTCACCACCTTTTGCCCAACCCACAGGCTGGCCAACTTGTGCACCAGTCTTCTATGTGGTATGTGTCAAAGGCCTTGCTGAAGTCAGTGTATGCGACACCCACCGCTCCCCCCCCCCAGTCCATCGCATTGGTCACCCAGTCAAAAAAGTCTATTAGATTTGTTTGACAGGACCTTCCTGCTGTAAATTCATGCTGTCTTGGGTCCTGGGCTCCGATGGCCTCTAGGTGACCCACAATCCTCTCTTTGAGCAGTGCCTTCATGATCTTGCCCACCACTGAGGTGAGGCTGACAGGCCTATAGTTTCCCAGCTCCTCTCTTCCTCCACTCTTGTGCAGAGGGACTACATGTGTCCTCCTCCAGTCTTCTAGAACTTCCCCCTGCATCGAGGGAATCACTGAACAAGTTTGCTAGTGGTGCTGCCAGCTCCATCCATAGTTCTTTCTATCTACCACAAAGCATCCCCCAGCCTCACTAGTTTTTCCCTGAGTAGCTCCTTCATCATGATAAAATCTGACCTCCTAAAATCCATTCCTTTTGTTAGTGACCACTTGCTTTCTACCACCAGTCATATTTCAAACCACATAGTCTGGAGGTCACTGGGTCTGATGCTCATGAACTGAGACCACCCAAACCTGGTTTATGGGAGCTAAATCTAGAAAAGCCCCCTAATGTGTAGACTCTTCTACCTTCTGTTCTAGAAAAAGCCTCTTGTATGGCCTCTATCACCATCTGGTTTCTAGCACTCACTGTTACCGGGACACTCCAGTCCATGTCAGGCATTTTAAAGTCCCCTACTAGCAGCACTTCACCCTGTTCTGCTGCCCTTCGGATGTCCCTTATCATCTTCTTGTCTGCCTCCAGCTAAGCAAGCAGTTTATATACTATTTGAAATGCCAAAAATGTAGCTGCACCAGGACGGCCATGCTGTGGTCAGAAAAATGCTTAGACTTGAAGGTAGGAGACCCGCACCAATGCCAAGGCAGCCAAGGAGATAAAAATTTAATGACTCACCACAAGACAGTTCTTCTCAATAAAGTACTTGTTCTTTAATGTAGAATGTGCAAAACAGTTTAAAAAGACAGTAGTCACAGAAAAACACATAAATACGCTCCCTTCTGTTACTTCCTGATTCAATGTCCTGCGTCGTATGTCATCTGAGGTGTTTCACACGCCAGTGCTTTCTCAAAGGTGTCAAGTGTCAGAGGATATCAGTATTAACACTTGTATCCTTGTGACTGTATTTCTGGAAGATTTTTATCTCCGTGGCTGCCTTGGTATTGGTGCAGGTCTTCTACCTACAAGTTTATATACCATACCTGCCCTGATGACCATCTGCCCTGCTGTGACTACCTAATCCCATGATATTTCCACATCAGTGCCCTCCCCCTATCCTTAGTCGCCATGGTCTTTATGTCATTCCTCATGTGTTTAGCTACTCCTTTTCTTCCCTACCCCCTATCTATTATAACTAGTGTATAGCCAACGAATTATGGTTCTCAGTCATGGTGCCGTATGGCCCGCGTTTCTGTCACTGCCACCACACCCATTTGGATTTCAGCTAATATTGCCTACGGGTCACTGACTTTATTCTCCAGGGTCTTTGCATTGATGTGCACTGCTAGTCATTTCTCCTGCATCTGACCCCTTGTGCCTTTCTTTGATGCCCCTGTCTCTTTTGCCCATGTCACCCCTGTCTTGCCTCCTTTCGTCTCCACACACTGTGGCACTCCTTGCTGCCAGAATTGTTTTCTCTTCCCTGAGTTCATGCCTATCCTAGTCCCCTCACCTTGTTTGCTATAACCTGCTCTTTCATTGCTCCTCTCTTTGCACTACTACCACCCTACTGCTGCTATGCTGTTGTGTACCAGACTCCTGTAATTCATGTTACATGTACCACCTTCCTGAGGAAGTTGTTGGTGTCCTCCCCTACCTGCCCTCTTTTTCATGGAATGGACCCACCCTTGCTCTTAATTCCTTATTGTCATTACCCTTTACCCCAATTGAACCCTGCATGTTACCACTTGAAGGGGGAGTGCCTGCTTAGCCTCCCTCAGCTGGTATTATAATAATACCCTTATTACCTTCAGCCTCCTTCTTGCCAATTTAAATGGCCATCAATGAGGGCATCAAACCTTTGGGCCAAGGTCATGGTGCTCTCTGCTGTAACGTGGATTCCATCCTACTGGAATAGCCTCTTGTCCCACCAGAACTTCCCCCTGTCACCAACTATGCCACATACCTCTTCCCTACACCACTCCACTGGTTAAAATGAGTGATCAGAAGAAGCCCTAGCCTCTCCCATGAACTGCACTGGCAGGACTTCAGAAAAATGAACTGAGATTACAGTAAGTTTGAGTTTCCCACCCAGTTCCCTTAATCTGTCCTTCACCTTTCCCTCAGGGATGCCAGCTAGATCATTTATCCCTACTGTAGGTGAACAATTATATTCAACCTCTCCTCTCCCCCATCCAACAATTCTGTCAATTCTATGTGTATCCCCCCTGCCAGTACCCCTGGGAGGCACCTGACCACCCTACACCGCAGGTCCCCTGCACACACTACTTTCTCCATCCCCCTTATGAAAGAGTGTCCTATTACTACCAGCTTCCTAGTCTTATTCCTGCCTTTGGACTCCGATGTTGTCCCAGGTCTTACTGCCCTGGGAACAGTCCTGGTGGCCAGTAAGGTAACAGGCACTGTCTTCCCTGCACTGGACACATTGTGTTGCTCAGGTGAGCAAAATAATTCACTGTTAGTCCCCACCCCCATAGAAACCCCTTATTATCAGCTGACCCAGTGGTGCTGAGGGCTGAGGTGCTAGACACCTTACCTCATGGCACGCTGGCAACTTGGGTTCGGGAATGAGCCTGGGCCATTGGAGGTCGACAACAGGGGGGGAGGAGCTGGATGGACCTGCCGATTGGCAAGATCTCCTCTTCAGGGAGGGCTAAGAGCTTCCTCTGGCTGATGGATGCCACCTGGCAGAGGCTGGGGACAACACAGGCCAGGAGGAGCCAGGCGCTAGGCCTGGGGTGGGAGGAAAAGGGGCTGTTACCGGGGCCATGGGGTCAATGCGTGCCTTCACAGGCATGCGTCCCACTCCTGGGGCCACTGGGTGTAAATGGAGGAAAATCGCTGGTGACAGGATGGCAACTGACTCCCTGCAGGCTCCGCTCCAGGCTGGGCATAAGGTAAGCCCCGGTAATTCCGGGTGACGGGGCTGGGGGTAGGTCGGTCAGATTGGGGTCATCCGGAGGGGCTGAAAAAATTGTTAAATGATAAAATAAAAAGAAACCCCTTATTATCCTTTCTCCCTGCTGACTACTTTCCACCCCTCAGTCTGGATTCTTTGTGTTCACTGGGGAAGCAGGGCAACAGCCATCTGATTCAGCCCCCACATGGCCCTGCTATTGAGAAGGCCTAATTCAGCCTTTGCTGCATTCACCCTATGTCCAGAGAGTCCCTCCAAAGACGGCTGACCCACAGTTGTTGCAGAACATCAGGCTGCATCCTTTCCCCAACTATCCTACCATGTCTCTGCATTTCTCATTCCACCCCCTCAGTTGCTTAACTTTGCCTTCCAGTTACAGTACTTTCCACAGCAACAGTTTTAGCTGTCCCCCTCTACTCCTTCTTTTAGCAGGACTTTTCCTAGCCCCCACCAGATGCCTTTTTGTTATAATACCCTAGACAGGGTTTTAGCTCAGAGCCTACAATTTTTGGTCCCAGCTGTAACCTTTTCACACTTTAACCCACTGAAAATGGAAAGCAAGAGTCTCCATTGATTGGAGGGATTGGGATCTTACATCTTGTGGAGTCCCTAATGAGAAGAATTCTGTGCAGATCTGGGGACTTAATACAGACACCCTTACAAACGCTGTCCTCTTCCTTCTTGGTCCTCACTCCTCATGGTCTCTCAAGCAAATGGTCACTAGAACCTGTGGAAGTTAAACAGTGAAATGGTAGAAATCTGATTGTCTCTAGCACAGACCTCTTAGACTTCATAGCTGTCTAAAATTCCCTTTTTTTTCACTTGATCTTACTAAACCCAGTTCCCAGCAAAGCTTTTCAAAAGGCTGTTTTGTAGCAAATTAAATAGAGTTAATAGCCTGTTCTTTACCTCCCCTTTCAACACTGGCACCTGTACTTTTCCTACGTCAGTTTGAAGCCAACATCAACTGTTTTTTCTGACAATACATTCCCATTCTCCACCACCCTTCCTGTAAAGAAATACTTTCTAACATCCCTCCTGAAGCTTTCCCACACCAGTTTCCATCCATTATCTATTGTTACCTTGCCCTTACTTCTTTAAAAGTATCTTTTATATCACCCCTCTGCCTGCTGGCCTCTAGTGTGTGTGTGCATATTGCCACTCTCCAGCCTCTCCTCATACATCTTCCTCTGCTGGTCATGAATCATCTTTATGAACTGCCTCTGAACAAATTCCAAGAGGCTGCTATCCTTCTTTATGTGAGGGGTCCAGAACTGCACACAGCATTCCAGGTGAGGTCTTACTTTTGGATCTGAATGGGAGCAGAATCCTCTCCTTCTTTCTGCTAGCAACCCCCCCATGTACAACAACATCCTATTTGCTTTCCCTGCATCCTTTTGGCATTGGGCATGAGACTTTAGACTGTAACTAATAATGATCCCCAGACCTATTTCATTTCAATGTCTGCTCTACCCTCACTCCCTCAAACCAGTACTGTTTTTCTAAATTTCCTTTGCCAATGTCCATGAGTTAATATTTTTGGCATTAAATCTGAGTTGCCATCTATTGGACCATGTTTCCAGTCTGTCCAGGTCCATTTTCATTCCTTGTATTCCATCCACTGTATCCACTCTGCCACTGCAAAGAGACCAATATTATCTTGAATTCCCTCTCCTATATTGTATATGAATATATTGCGAAGGACCTGCTCCAGGAATGATCGCAGTGGTACCCTACTAGTGATCTCTCTGGCTCCTGAGTATTCCCTGTTGACAACTACCCTCTGTGTTCTTCCCCTCTGGTCCTTTGCAATTTTCAGTTTGATCTCCACTTTTGCTTTTCTTACCACTCTGTTAGCCTCTCTTTCTTACTCCACATAGAGTTACTTAATTCCCATTTGCTGACTCCCCCCCCGTACGTCCTAAAAGCCACCGTCTTGATTCTTATTGCTTCCACCACTTTCTTTGAGAACCAAAGTGTTTTTTTGTGTTTATATTTCTTTCCTACCTGCCTCAAACTGCAGACAGTTGCTTCCATAATTCATAATTATTTAATTTCTCATTTGGCTGCAATCCCCCTCTGCAGCCCTCACCTCCACAAGTTTCTTCTGAGTTCACTGCCTCACCTTTCTGAAATCTGCCCTTCTGAGATTCAGGTTCAGTGTCCTTAAATTTAAGCACTGGGTTTTCAGCATGGTGCTAAACCACACTGAGTTGTGTTTGCTGGTCCAGATGGGCTCCTCTACTCTGACCTCTTCTATGCTGTCCTCACTGAAAAACACTAAGTCAGTATGGCCCCTTCTCTAGGTAGGCTCCCTTATTCACTATGCTAGTATACACTTTTACATTACCTGTACTAGTGGCTGGCTCTGTGCACTTCTGGGTGATGGGATTTCCTAGTTGGTATCTGGTAGGTTGAAATGTCCCATTAGTATAGCCTCCGCAGACTGCCCTCCAAATTTCTTCCCCCAGCACTCTATGTACATACTGTATATCATCTGTCTGGGTTGGTGGTGTACATTACCCCTGCCCTACTGACCCTACCCTTAACTGTCCATAACTGTACCCATACCAATCCCAACTCACTCCCCCCCCCTCCTTTAGGGTGCTATGTTCTGTGGCCTGTATGCTGTCTTTTATGTACACAAACACTGTCGCCTTTACCCTGCATCCTGTCTCTTCTGAAAAAAGAGTACTCAGGAATAGCTAGATTCCAATCTTGGTATTGCACCACCCATGTTTTTGTTATTGGCAACAAATCTAATTTTGCCTCTGCTGATACTATCTGGAGCTCCCCATTTAATTTCCCAGGCTCCATGCATTCATTTAGGCTGCCTTCCAAATTCCTATTTTCTCACCCCCAACTGCCTTCCCCTCCTATCTGGCCTTTGTCCTTCTTGGTTGACTCCCCCTCACACCTGTATTTTTCCTTGTTCTCTCTATTCTGGACCCATTTTCTAGTCCCCTTGCTATTTCTCTCCTCTGGAGCCATCTTCTTTTCACTCCATACTCCCTTGGATCCAGAAACTGCCATCTCACATGTGCTTTGTTTTCACCCTGTACTGTCCCCTCTCATTTTTTTTTTTAATTTAGTTTTTGTTGACCGGGTAAGTGCACTAGACAAATCCTGCCTATTTTCAGGCATGATCCGGGGATATAGATGAATGCCAACTGATCTTGAACCAGATTAAGCTGTTGGTGGTATTTTTACTGAATGAGGGAAATTTGGCCAGGACACCGGGGAAATTTCCCTACTCTGCTATTGCATTGTGGCCAGTAGGGGGACTGGCCATTGAGATGGCCACTTGGTGCTCAGACTCGGAGCAGGAGGACGTCTCGGAGATAGGGGAGTTGGTCTCCCTCCCTATCTTTGTTTACCAGGAGACCGAAAAGGAAAAGACTGTAGAATTATCGGGAGGAGCACCAATACGGATGGCTTCAGTAGTTGTGTTAAAAGAAGGACCTACCGTTCTCACAGGCACCAAAACAGGATTACAGGCAAGTCGGGAGACTGTTTCATTGGAGGATTCTGCAACTAGTTTGGGTTTGCAAGCGGATTTCGAGCAGGATTTGAAAGTGGACAGTATGGCTGGGTCTTTGCTCTGCCCGGCTACCTCGAGTCCTGTCAGTCACGGCGTGACGTGAACTGACAGGGTGCAGCGGTGCATTTTGGAGCCTGTAGCGGATGTGGAAGTCGTCGGGGCTCCGGTGCAGTGTGGCTCTGTGTTGTCGGGGGCAGGGGAGACTGGCAGTGGTTCACTATTTCGCGAGTGCCAGGAGTCTCCCCTCGGCTCCTTCACAATGGCAATGGGATCTGGTGCTTTGCCTCCCTATGTGGAGCGCGACGGGATGAAAATGGATCTTAACTCTAGTGTTGCTGTTCAACAGTCTTCATCTTCAGTACAGTCAGGAGAGTTGCCATCACAGCAGTCAGGTATTATGCAGTTACAGGTTGTGGAGAGTGGATTACTATGACCCCAACTGCAGGTCACGGCGGGACATGCCGTTCACAGCTCCCCTGGTCGTGGGTTTGATTTCCACCTGTCTGCTTCAGGTTTAACTATCACTGCAGCTCTTCAGGGCACAGGGTGAGAGAAGTCCCCCTTAGATGATTCCTGGACTTCCCCTGCATGGCCCAGCCCCACTCCTCAAGGGAATTTATTGGATATTTCGGACCTCTGGATGTACTCGGCTTAAGTTCACTAGCCCCTTCCTGGCGTGCAGGAGGGGCTCAGGGTTGTGAACATGGGACAATGCTGCATAAAACTTTGCCGATTTTTACTACAGAGACTAGTGGTGGGGATGGGCCTCTGGCTCCTATTTTGCCCGCTTTGGTTTCTAATTTGCCTCTGACTACTGAATCTTCTATAGACATGGTGGGGACAGGGGAAAGCTCACTTCAGGCAGTCATGCTTAGTGAGACCCCTAGGCCTCCACCTGCTAGTGCTTCTACCCGGGGCATGAACTCTGACTTTGCTGCTTCAACACCTGGATCATCTGCTGGCCCTCAGCGGCCTAAAACATTTGCCGGCTTATTTCATTCCCCCCCTGAGCAGGCCAAGTGGCATAATGCTGTTCGGCTTAGATATAGGGGTGGGTTAGAAACATTTCCAGATCATCTATATGTGGGGAAAACATTGATTAAATCCAGTCTGCAATTTTCTCCCTCTGAAATTTATGCTTTAATACATACTTCTGATGATAATTATTTTGACATCAGCTTTAAAACTGCCTTAAGTTTAGATACCTTTTGGCATCATTATCAGGCAGTTCGTCATACTCCCTTATGGTCCCCTTTTTTTGCCATTCCCCTTACTAAACCAGCTATTAAGAATATCACTGTTTGGTTTAAAAATGAGGGGGTGGCAATAGATGACATTGTGCGGTGGTTATCTACTAAATGTACAGTGTTGGGTTTGCCTGATCCCATTATTGACTCTGAGTTTTTTTGGACGGGGGGTGGAAACTTCAGGTGAAATTGCCAATTGTTAATGGGAGTATACACACTTACCGAGTTGTTTTCATCTAGGTAGGGATAGGGGTTTTGTATTTTACCCAGGACAACCAAAGTCTTGTTTTCAGTGTGGGGCCCATACCCATCTTAGTAGTGCTTGCGATCAACTTAAATGCTCCTCATGTCTGGGTTCCTGACATGTGAGTCTTAATTGTCCTCACCCATCCTATTGCAATTTGTGCGAAGCAACCTCACACTCCTTTAGAGATTGTCCATGGGCTCCCATAATAATCCGGCGGTGCCTGCTGACTCTCAGAATGAAACTGTTACTCAGGCTCAAAGATCTGCTCAGGCTAGGCCTCAGTTTTGGCCTTTTGCTTCTGCACCTGTCCCTTCCCCCTCTGGTCCCTCTTCTTCATGGGTTGACCCGGGTTTGGATCCAACACCCCTGACTGTGCCCACGTCCAGTCCGGACTTTGTGTCTAGAGACAGGTGTAAAATACCTATGGACACTTCACTCCAGCTGTTGCTGAGGAGAAGTCCCCGGCCCCTAGCACTTCAGCTATACCCTGTGTTAAAGACAATATGCTCCCACCCAAAGGTACGGATTAGGTTCCGGTGGGGAACAGGAGGCAGACGAGAAGCTCTCTCCTGAAAGGGGTCCCCCTGCCTTCTGCCTCTCCACCCTCTGATGTGGTAGTGAAAAACCATTTTGCTGTTTTACACAAACGTAAGCAGACGGTTGATACTGAGGAAGAATCTGATGCCTCCTCTGTTGCATCCTCTCAAGATGAGATGTTGACTGACTCCGAGGAGGTTTCTGGTGACACTCAGCTTAGTAAGAAAAACGAGTAAGATGAAGTCTCCAGCAAGGCGACTTATAGAAAATCTTGAATTTGTAAATGTCTGATATGGGGATGTCTTATCTTTGTAGCTTAAATGCTAATAGCCTTAAAAATGTTAAATGACGATGGGCTATTTTTTCCCTCCTTTTGTCCTTACCCTTGCATAGTATTTTTTTACAGGACACTAGGCTCCACTCGTTGAGAGAGATCGGGCAGGCCTCCAGGGATTGGAGGGATGGCCTGTTTTTCTGGTCCTTGGCTGAGGACGTGTGTTCCGGAGTGGGGATTCTTGTTAAAGGGATGAACATTCATGTTACAAGACTGCTTGATTTGATTCAGGGTCGGGTTCTTATTTTAGATGTCATTCTCCAACAACAAGAATGGCGGTTGATTAATATTTATAACCCTCAGCTTAAAACTCAGCAGATTCAGACCTTGAAAGCTATCCAGACCTTTCTTCATTCGTGTAAATCAGTTATTTTTGAAGGGGATTTTAACTGTATTTTGGCCTTGTCTGACAAAACTGGCATTACCCCAAAATTATATTTAGATTCTAACTTCCTTAACACTTTGTATGTCACTGCTGATTTGCGTGATAGGGCTTCTTTTTGTGTACACCCACCGGAACACACTTTTCACCGGGGTAGATTTACCACACAGATTGATTACTTTTTTCTTTCTCATTGGTTGTCTAATGTTCAGTATTCAGTTCTCTCTTGTGAGTATTCAGATCATTGTGTGTTGTTGTTACACATCGGTTGTCCCAGTAACAAACCTGTGTCTCATATGTTCTGGAAGATGAATATTTCTGTTTTGGGGGAGGAAAGTGGGTGGCAGGAGTTGTATGGGCTTCTCCAAGACAAGGTTTCAGTATTTGACTTATATGATAACCCAACCTTTTGGTGGCAGGATACTAAATCGGTTATTAAAAAATTTTGTAAACAGTTTTCTAAACAAAATCCTTGGATCGCTATTTCCAATACCTTAAGTGCCATTGGCACTTACAACGATTACTACCTTGGCAAACTGAATGGGGACTGGATTATTCTGCCCAGATCCGGCAGGTCAAAACTAAGATGCGTTCCTCTCAGTATGAGAGGACGACATCACTTTTTTCAGAAGTTAAATATGGGAGAAAGGGATTGGCCAAAGTAGTTAACCCCTATGATAGTAGCCACCAACAGGTTGCGTCTAAATATATGCCCTCTTTGATTTCCCATTATGGCACCCGGATTAGTGATAATCGTACCATTTTGGAGGAGGTTTCATTTCATGCTCGGTCTTTATATGGACAAGCTTATGAGCCAGAGGCCTGGGAAGGTTTTTTGGGTTCTTTAGATGTTCCTACCTTGTCCCCTGTTTGTATTAATGCTTCCTGTCAGTCCATTAATAATGCTGAAGTGGACTCTGTTATTAGCCATTTAAAATCTACCATTACCCCTGGTCCTGATGGCATCCCCAATGAGTTTTATAAAAAAGCTAAACCTTTATTATTACCATTTTTAACGAAGGTATATAATGTCATTTTACAAGGTCTCTTACCTATTCCGCTCGCATTTGTCGATAGTTATTTGATTTTTTTATATAAACAGAAACATGATAAAGAAAAGTTGGACAACTGGCATCCTATTAGTTTGTTAAATTCCGATTGGAAGATCTTATGTAAGATTGTCTCCAATAGACTCTCTCAGATTGCCACCCAGGTAATTTTTTCTACTCAGACTTATGCGATTCCAAATTGTTCTATGCTCTCCAATTTGAAAATTTTGTGGGAAGTCTTTGACGGGAGTGACACGCAAGGATATGTCCTTAGTTTAGATCAGACTAAAGCTTTTGACCAGGTTCCACATAGTTATTTATTTGGGGTCCTGGCGAAGTATGGGGTACCTGCGGAATTGCTGAGTTGGATTAAGCATCTGTATCGGTCTGCCTGCACAACACCGTTAGTTAACGGATTACAAGGCTCCCATATCCCTATCAAGAGAGGGGTACATCAGGGATGTCCTTTGAGTCCCCTGCTGTATGCCTTTTCTATTGACCCTCTGCTTAGGAAACTGAATGGGGAGGGGACCATTAGACATATCTCTATAAAACCAGATCTCGCCTTTCCCAGTGCTCTTGCTTATGCAGATGACATTTGCATTCTGGTAGCAGATCAAGCATCTGGTGAGAGGGCTATTGAGATCATCCATTCCTTCTCCTTAATTTCTGGATCTGAGTTAAATACCCAGAAGAGTATGGGTATTGCAGTTCATATTCCCCCACAGACGGTGTCTCCGGACATAGGAGGAATCGTTGTTCACTCTCAGAAAATTTATATTTTAGGTATTACTTTTGGTCCACCTGATGCGGTGGAATGTAACTGGATTTCATCTATGGAGGTAGCTGAATCCAATATTGTTTGCTGGAAGCGGTTCCTCATGTCCCGCAAGAAGCAAATTTTTCTGCTAAAAACTTGCATCCTGCCTATTTTTTTATTAATTGGTTCAATTTTTCCCCTTCCCTTACATCTTGAAGCCCATCTTTATAATTTATTTTTTCAGCTGCTCTGGGGTAGCAGACTAAACCCTGTAAAGAGAGCCATTACTTACTGGCCTATTAAACAGGGTGGTCTTCAGATGGTAAACCCGGCGTTGTTTTATTTTTCCATTTTTGTCCATTCTAATATTTTTCCATGTATAGCAAACCTGATGGATCATTGGGCCCTTAGTTTTTGCTCCCATTCTCAGTATTTTTTGGATAAATGGCAAGCCCCGGTGTGGAAACCATTTACCAAAATTCCGAGCGGGACATCTGGATACCTCATTGAAATCTTTAGAAAAGTGAAACTGTGGAAAGTGTCTTATGATTTAAATTTGCTACAGAATAGAAAATGCTTATATTCCTCAGTTCTGCAAACCATGTTCTTGGCATCGCCCTGTTTTGATGTATCATGTGGTACTCAATGTTTGACAAAACAATTGCTGGAAAGTAGGATTCCGGAAAAAATGTGGGATACCCTGTAGTTGTGTTGTCACAACAAATTGAATGTTAAGGGTAACCAAGTGCTCAAGCAATTGTCTGAAAGGTTTTGTGTTTGGGACACCTGTATATGTATGCTTGAATCTATGTTGCATCTGTTTTTTGACTGTCCATATATTGTATCACTGTGGACTCAGTTGAGTTGGGAATGGACTTTACCTATGTTCTCTGCTCTAACGTATTCAAAGTTAGTCTATGGGGAATTTGGACCTGGTTTGAATGTTTTTTTTCCAGGTACATTGCGGGTTCTGTTTGCAGTCTGCAAGTGGTGTATCTGGCACAACCGATGTATGTTTGTTCTTCAACAAAAAATGGTTTCTTTGACAGACCTAAGGGAGCACATTATGAAAGAAATTTCTAGTATTTATTGTTCAGAAAAAAAATCTTTACCTGCACCTTTAGTGGTGTTTTGGTGGAGAGCGTTACCTTTAATTTTGTTTGAAGGGGTTAATTGAATGGTGTTCTCTGAGGGGGGGTTGGGTCTGGAGACTTCTTTTCAGTACTGTTTTCTGTTTTTTTCTGCTTGTTATTGAACTGTATTGAAGATATGGTTTCTTTTTTTCTGTTTTTTGCTTTTATGTATGACGATATGATTATTTTATAATTTGTCTTGAATTTTTTTGTTTTCTTATATTGTTTTCCAATAAAAAATTCCCCTACTCTTTTTGATAAGTGCCATGGTATCTTTAACACCCACCTGAACTACCACCAATCCAGGCAGATAGGACCTCGGTTTAACGTCTCATCTGAAAGACGGCACCACAGAAGTGCAGCACCCCTCTCATGCTGCACTACAGTGTCAGTACTGGGATATTAACCCAAGTGCCAGATGTAAGAACTGAACCCACAGCCCTCTGATCTCCCAGCCTCAGAGGCGAGTGTGCTACCTACTGAGCCACTGATACTGACATTTACTATGTGGTGGAGCAGAACCCTTAAGGCTTCCTATATGTGTGTCTGTGTCCTCTTCCCTAGCACAGACCCCCCAACCTAGTTTAAATTCTTGCTAATTCCGGCATCGAATGTCTGCCCTAACATACTGGTGCCATCCCTTCTCAGGTGCCAGCCATCCCTGGTAAACAACCAGTGCTTCTAAAAGAAAAAACTGCCTTCCTCACATCTGCCTTTTAGCTATGTGTCAAACTCCTTTATTTTATCCTGCCTGTCTGTCCTTACCCTCACATTTCAATGGTAGGACCTTGGAGAAGGTTACTATATCTGCACCTATTCTCTGATACCTGCCTAATTATCAAAATTTGTCCTTGACTCTACACTGCACACTACCATATCCTTGGTTCCTAGGTAAATCACCATGTCCAGCTTCACCTCCCCTGCTTTGACGAGCTTCTCCAGCTAGGGCAGTGCCCTGTTCACTGTTGCTTCTGGAGTACAGCATATAGATCTCTAGTTCTGGTTGGAAGGGCACTCCACCTTCCTGTCCCACTTATTACTGAGTTCCCCAGCACTGTTACCCACATGCTCCTACTATGCCCCAGTACTGCTGGTGTCCTTTTACTAGGTGTAGTTATCTCACACTGGATCCCAAGTGTCTCTCATATTCCTTGGGGTGAGCCGACAGAATCAGTCCTGCCAGAGGTGTGAAACAGTTCCTGGTTTCCACTCTAGGAGTCACCTCCCTCCCCTCACAGTGCACCTCTGACCCTTCCTCTACTCCTCCCCACCACAGTGCATTCACCCCTGCTTACCATTCAGGATCCCTGGGTAGTGCAGCTGCTGCCCCATTTTGACTTTGCCCTAATGGGCTTCTCAAAAACCTAATTTCACCCCTGAGGGTAGCACCTACATTAGCAAGAGCCCAATCCTCCTCTACTCTCCATGCATCAAGTGGAGATTCTGGAACTTGGTGGCACCACATCCCTTCCAGCTCAGTAGCCTGCCATCTGACAGTCCAGCCAAACATGGTTGCAGTGTGTGTGCCGGCTGTGAGTAGATATAATCAAAACCGACTTAAAGTATACACTGTACTCTAGTTATCTGAGTTCCTTGTTTTATTTATTTATTTATTTATTTATTAGAACATCAGTTTTACAACCTTTGAGCCAGAGGCTCATTTACAAAGGTACCTCATTACAGAGAGGACAAAACAGTGCAAGCAACAAACATCAGGGCAGACAAAAAATCAGAGTACATTTAGGAATCAGGCAAAAATACAGGCATATGTCAAACACAGTATACAACAGGCTTACATATGAGCTTTACAGAGTAGACAATATACAGTAGTTACATGGGGACTGATTCAGTGGGCAGATAAAGGTAAGGCTGGGTGGAAGACATCAGAAGAGGAGTGTGGGGAAGATAGTAACAAGTAAAGGTAGAGCTGGACAGAAGGTCAGAGAGCGGCTCAGCGAGCTTTGTCCGGAAGGATAGGAGGAGGCTTAGAGGCAGGTACAGCTGCGTGTTGAGAGCAGGTGATTTCTAAGGCTAGTTTTCAAATAAGATAACGAGGCAGCATCAGTGATTCCTGTGTTACCTTCTATCTCTTTAATTTTTCAGAGCAGCCTTCCTCCTGCCCTTGTTCTGTAAACTTGATCATCAGTTAAGTCCCTTTGGCACTTAACCTTGGGGCCTGATCACTACTCATGACTCACTAGGCTCCTGGTAAGCACCTTTATATATTTTCTAGTGACTCACAACCTGGAAATACTTACTTTCACTTTCTGCCTCTGAGCACCTGTATAAGAACCCACCTACTGATCCTCCATTTGGGCTGTGCTCCCCTCCACTACTATGCAGGCAACCACTGAAACAAAATACTGAATAGCACTTACCTCTACCAACCCCATGCACGTTAGTACATTAAGTATAAAAGAAGAGACCTTATTTGGTGTGGGCTATACAAAAAGTTACGGACGGTATAACTATGAACACGTGGTGTGATGAGGTGCAGGAAAGGCTTGCCAAGCCAGGAACACAGTCAAAGAATCCAAATAACTGCACTCTGCAGATAAAGGACTACCGACAACATACAAACTGCTTCATTCTGATGAAGGATTTCCAGACCTGAAGCGCCAGGCTAGTGTTGATGTCTGTATGTCCATTGGGACTCTGACAACCTTTTGAATTTTGCAATAAAGCATTTGGAAAGCAGTTTATATGCAGGTATTTGAATTCTTTTGTTGTGGACTAGCTGCACTGTTCTCTTCACTCTTTCAGGTCTTGCAGTACCTGACTAGTCAGTAGCTCATGTCAGATTTCTGAATCAATGTAATGGCATAGCCAGAACTCTATATTCTTGGTTCCATAATGAGAACTATACAGAATGTTATGCATAGAAAGAAAACCATACAAAACACATCCACTGTTATTCAGGTACAATTCAATACTGATAATTTGGAGTGTATGAAAGTTAATTTCTGAATTAGGAACATTACAAGCAGCTGACAAGTTACACAAAATGCCTGCCCCCTTTAAAAGACAGTGATGAAGTTAGGGTAACATCATCACTGCCTTGAGCAATAATTTAAACCCTAGGAGCTCCATGCAATTACTATGATTCAGTAGAATGTTAGCCACAATCAAATGTTTGTTCATCTTTTCAATCTCCTGTAGTGTATTGCATCTCCTGTGGTTCTTTCTTCTTCAACACACTTTCACTGTGCTATCTAGTATTTATAGCATTATGCTTCTCTTTTATCAGGTGTCGTCCATCTACACTTTGCACTGGCTCTACACTTGTAAGCTTTCTTGCTCTGTGCTGGCTTTTTGTTGTTATGTCAAACAGCTTTGTAGAATTATGCTTTCTGCTGCTATTTCTGTCCCTTTGATGATCTCTTTCCAGTATGTCTTCCTGATCTCCCTAGTTTCAGTCTTAGAATACTCCTCAGCTCCATGAGTTTGGTCTTCATAAGAATCCAACAGTCTAAATGAAATTAAATGCATTTAGTGTTCATTGTGACATTTTACCTTCATTTTACAACTCTGTCCATAAGGTTAAAGGATAATAGATGGCATATAGTGTCGATCAGGTCCTTATGTTTGTTTTCTGCTAATTTCCAACTCATGCTGTTGTAGACAGGGTGGGTGAGGTGTTCCTTTTCTGCCAACAAGTTCTATGTTTCTGTGTAGTAGCTTTGGTTATTGCAGCCAAGTAAAGACAAGACTGAATGTTATCGTGACCTGTTTATACTGTGGAGTCTTCCAGCCAATTGCTTTTGTAAGCCAATATGCAATGCGACGTGACAGCTAATCAGCACATCACTCACTACCTGACAGTCTATCAGTGTGGAAGATTGCATCTGCCATACCTTGCCAGATAAATGAGCACATTTATCACACTCCTAGAAGGTGAGATTATACAGTGAATTAATTCATTCTATGAGAGACCTGTGTACATGGTGTATGGCTGCTCCAGTTTCCTCCCATTTCTGTGGCTACACCTTATGTATTTATATACTAAAAATTGGTAGCAGGGAAAGGTACACAGCAGCAAAACTCATTTCCAAGTGACACTGGGGAAAGGGTACAGGATACAAATATATGCAGTAAACATGATGTAGGCAAAGAGAGTGCAATTAAGTACATTCTTTAACAAATGAACAATACGAACTGTGAGGGCTGATGTATAAATAACAGAGGGTACAAGATGAAAATACAGAAAAAAAATAAGTGAGTAAAAAATAGTATAATTAAATGCAAATGCAAAGCCAAATTGAACAGCACAAGCTAATTAGACTTTAGTGTCAATAATGTTCAAGGTAACACCCAAAGAATGGACTTAGAAATACATACAAAATTACAGTAAGATATAATTGGAGCAACTAAGCATAGAACATAGCTCAATATTCAGACAAGACAAAAGCTCTTGGGTAGGCAAGTATTGCTATAACTAGCTATGAGTATGAGCTACAATAATCTAACCAGGATCTGAGCAAGAACAGATGGGAGCAAAATAAAGTTTAAGTAGATGTCTGAGCAAGAGGTAGGAAAATGACAAAGTTGGGAAGCTATGTTGTTCCACCAGGAGGAGAGCTAGGAGAAAAAAGCTTCTTGCCCAGTGGAAGATTTAGAGTGGGGACTAAAGATGTTGTGGGAGTTCAGAGAATGGAGCCCATAAGAGGAGGAGAGGGAGGGACAGGAGGGAGGAAAGATAGGCAGGGAGGAAAGGGGTAGAAATAGCAGCAGGGTGAGATGCAGTTAGATTATGAAGCATGTTCCATGCTATAATTCCTCATTTTGTAGCTTTTTTGATTTACAAGGTAAATTGCATAAAGTTACTTTATGTGCCAAGGTAAATATAACTACTTTACCTGTATCACAGAAAACTAATAGAAAAGAGGGTGAAGAAGCACAGACATTAACATTAACAGTGATGATGATGAGAATAATGGAGATAATAGAGCAACAGGATTAAAGGGAGGAAGATTTGTTACTTGAAGATGGCATATAAACTAATGAAGCCAAATGCAATAACATACATAAACAGGTTAAAACTAAGAACAAAGAAAAAGAAAACACTGTAATAAGAAGAAAGGACATTTCTCAAAAGCTAAGAAATCAAATAGAGGCACAGGTAGAAGTGGAACAGCAAAAAACACAAACGTCCATGAAAACTAATGCAAAAATTGCTGATTCATCACCTGCCTGGGCAAAAATAAATGTTCACTAAACTTTACATTGTTAAGAAAAAAGTTACTACAACTGAAAACCTATCTTCAGAGATGGAACAACTCTAAATTACAGTTCAAGGGTTTAAAAAGAAAATAATGTGGTAAAAATGCATGTGGAAGAAACTGAGAAAAGAACTAGAATTTTAGAAAATAAACTTTTGATAAATAAAAGATTCCATTTTCAACAGAAAATAAATTTGATAGAAATACAGAAAAAATGAAATATTCTGAGACCCAAGCAAGGCATGAAAATACAGAATCATTAGTGTGCCAAAGACTGGGATAAAAACAATTTCCTCGAGCAGCTGACAAGAGAACTTTCCAATGCTTGTACGGTAAAAGCTCCAATGGAATAAGACTTTGAAATAGATAGGATTCATAGAGCTTGATGAGACAAATTGGAGGCTGGGAGATCACCAAAGATATCATTTTTAAGTTTTAAAAGAGGCATGATAAAGCTGAAACAATGCAAAAAAAAAAAAGTGTAGCAAAGAAGGATTATCTTTGGGAGGTCCTACCATCTCTATGTACCATGACCTCCTGCCAGACCTTGCACAAGAAAGAAATAAAATTGACCAATACATACTAAACCATCATTACAACACATAACAACTATTATTGCAATGTAAGCAAGGTTGAAGGTATTTATGAATAATCAAACTCTATTTTATTCATTTTGGAGGAAGCTGAGAATGATATAAGAATCAAAATATCACAAACCTTTTTCTGAACTCAAAGTCATTAGTATACATTATTAGTCTAAGAAGATATGGAATTTTAATATGACAAAGATGAAGAAAATTGTCTCATTGTGTTTCCCATTTGGTAGTTGGCTTTTCCATTGTAATTTATCACCAGTAATTGTCTTAAAAATAGGATGATGTATTGCCTTCCTGTTACTGAAGAATAAGAAATATGAGTGAAATGTACTTACTAATTGATTTTGAAGGGGTGCAGATGTTTTCTTTTCATATTATTTAAGATTAAGACCAATTAGTACTTTTTAATAAGAGGAATTTAATTGTTCTAGATAGCATACATTTGATACATCCTCTCAGGATGTTTAAGGAAAGAGATTTACCTAGCTTTCCTTTTGAAGATGTGCATTAATATAATATTTTTTTGTTTCTGTGTGGCGGTTTACAGCAGTTAGGGATAGGGAATTATCTTAAAACAGCATTAGTATTTATGTATAAGGTAAGCAATGCAATGTTGATTTCTCCTCAGACTTGTCAATGAGGAGTTCCCTGTTAAATATCTACAGGGCCGGGGAAAGGGATGTTGTTATTTTTCTTTAATCTGGAAAAAAGTAAATAAAATAGAGTGTCATAATTAACTTTAGAAGAAGTAGGAAGTATAGTTTGGATTTTGTAGCATAGTATAAGTAAGACAGCCTTACATTAAATGCACAAAGTGGTGTTGTAGAAAAATGCTTTCAGTTTAATAACCATTAATGACAACTAATTATAATAATAATATTCTCATAAGGCTAGCTTCTTGGAAAACTAATGGCTCAAAGTCACCCATGAAAAGGAAAAATGCATTAGCTTACAGTATGTGAAGCAGAATATATTGACAAATTTCTCATTCAAGAGATGTATTTATCAGCAGAAGAAATTATGAAAGTAAAAACTGCTTGGCCACTCAGATATTTTATTCTACCAAACACAATAAAAGTTCTGGTTGTGCCATCTTAATTATAAAATCTTTAAACTTTATTTTAGAAGCAAACTTTACTGATAAAGAATGCAGAATTGTTTTGGTCTCTAGTACATTAATGGGCGTGGAAGTCATATTAGGGCCCATTATGGTCCTTTTTCTGAATGTAGTGTTTTTTTTTACCCTGATCAATATAATTAAAGGCATTCTAACTTTAAAACATCATAAAATTATTATTGAGGGGATCTTAATGCACTACAGGATCCCCATTAAGAAAAATAGAATGATGTTTTGATTGATATGGATTTAATAGACATCTGGGGCCTGATATTCAAAAAGGCGCAAAGCATAGTGCAAACATTAGAGCTGCACCTTGCAGTTGCCTGGGTGTCCAAAAATGCTATATTCAGTGGAGTAGCACACTGGCATTATTTGACTGAGTATAGGGCCATGTCAGCCCAGCTTTAAGCCACTTAGCACAGGGCAGACGTGGTTCCCAAAATAGGGTGGCTCCCAAAAATGGCTTGTGCCCAAGTTAAATTTTCAATATTCAAATGGACTCATGCAAATGAGCTTATTGGGCATGTAAGGTGCTAGGGCCATTAGCATGTCCATTATGGGCTAATTTACATGGGTAGCTAGGCAATTTAGTGTGGCACCCCCACTTGACTGGTCCCAGAGAGCTATCCTTGCTGCTAGAGGTTCCCACATCACCATCGATTGCTGGCCTGATTGAAAAAAAAAATGCCCTGGTGCTTTTGGGCTCCCCCGCCAATCATCAGCCTGATATAACAAAGACACTTTCCCTGGTGTCTAGTGGTTCCCCTTCCGATGATCACTGGCCCAATGTAACAAAACACTTTCCCTGGTGTCTAGTGGCCCCCGCGACTGATTGCCGGCCCAAAGTAACAAAGACACTTTCCCTAGTGTTTAGTGGCCCACCTCCATCAGTCACTGGCCTGATGTAACAAAGACACTTTCCCTTGTGTCTAGTGGTCCCCCTCACTGATCGCTAACCTGATGTACCAAAACTGCCCATGGTGTCCAGTGTTCACACCCCCACTGATCGCTGATCTGCTGTTAAAATACAGCATTCTCTGGTGTCCAGTGGTCCCATCCTTCACCCACACCCATGCCTCATGAGGTCACATTTATTCCCTGGTGTCCAGTGGTCCAACCCCCCACTCACACCCATGCCTGATGAGCTAACAAATATTCCCTGGTGTCCAGTGGTCCTTCTCCCTATCCAATCACCAGCCCTACACAAATACCATTTCCCTGGTGTCCACTGTATCCTTTCCCCCATCCCGATCCACTGTACATGAAAGATAGACCATTCACTGATGTCTAGAAGACCCCCTTCCATCTCCCCAATCCCCTGCAGAATGATGTAACACCATTCTCTGGTGTCTAGTTGACCTCCCCAACCCTGGCAAGCAGTGTCTCACCACCCTGCTCCCCTCCTGCACCCTGAGCTGGCAACTGACAAAGCCCCCCCTCCGCTCTCCACCATGGCCAGCCACATACAAAGCTGTCAATGAGTGTGTATGCTCATTGACAGCTCAGTCAGTAGCCAGCCATGGTGGAGAGCAGAGGGCTGTGCCAGTTGCTGGCTTGGGGTCAGTATGGGGGAGAGGGTGGTGGGGCACTACCTGCCAGGGTGAGGGGTCCACTAGACACCACAGAATAGTGTTACCACATTCTACAGGTGATGGGGGAGAGGGAGGTGGGGACTGCTAGACACCATGGAATGGATTATCTCTCATGTACTGGGGATCTGGATGGGGCAGGGAGACACTGGACACCAGAGAAACAGTGTCTGTATGTTGGATGGGTGATGGGGTGGGAGAAGGGACCACTGGATACCAGGAACTAATTGTTAGCTCATCAGGCATGGGTGCAGAAGGAGGAAGGGGACCACTGGACACCAGTGAATAAATGTGAACTCATTGGGCATGGGTGTGGTGGAGGAGGAACCACTCAACACCAGGGAATTAATGTGAACTCACTGAGCATGAGTGTGGGTGGGGGGTGGGACAACTGGACACCATGGAATGCTTCATTTAGCAGTGGGCTGATGATCAACTTGGGGGAACACTAGACACCAAGGAAAGTGCCTTTGTTACATCGGGACAGAGATCGGTGGGGGAAGGGACCACTTGAACCAGAGAATGTTTATCTTTTCAATTGGCCTGGTGACTGGCGAGAGGGACCATTAGACTCCAGGGGAAAGTGTCTTTGCTACATCGGGCTGGCGATTGGCAGGAGGGGACCACTAGCACCAGGGAAGGATGTCTTTCAAAATTGGGCCAGTGATTGGCAGGAGGCACCACTAGACACTAGGGACTACTCTGTTGGGGTGGGGGGGCCACCACACTTCCTCCATGAACCACTAGGGTTGCACTGGAATAAGTCAAGGTTTCTATCAGCGGTATGTGCGCTGCGCAGGGGGTACATGCAAAATGACCTTGCACGGTGCACATACTCTGAATATTGGACTGTGTCAATATTCAGGTCCCTACCCCTTCATTTGCATTGCACCCCCTCTGAATATTTCCCTGGTGCAAACCTGTTTGCCTGCGTTAATCGGGCTTTTGAATATGGGAAATCCATGCAAAGCCCGGTTTGCACAGGCAAACTGAGATTTATGCCTGGGCAAAGTTTTGAATATCTAGCCCCTGGAGATTTATAAAAAAGGATATAAAATGGCTGACCCACTAATGCAGCAGTAGGGCTTCCGTCTGCAACGCCGATGCCCTGCATTCAGAAATGCACCCAGGGTGTTGGAGGGCTGGCCAGGGGGAGGAGGACTGAGCATCCCAGGGGCTGCTCTCCTCCTCCAGGGGGGCAGGTGGTTTAGCGTTGGATGTGTTGTCAACCCCTGGGTGGAGGCTGGAGGGAGTGGTGATCAAAGCTGAGTAGTTGGGGTGGCATGCTGGATCTCACATTCTGTGCACTACATCCCCATGCCTCTCACTGGAGATATACAAAAACCGCCAGCCCCACTGATGACGCTTCACCTCCTGGTCCCATTGTGCCCACCATGACCCTCTGCTACGACCTAGACCAGTCTTCCATTGGGCATGGCCCGACCCCATGGCCCCACCCTGGAGGTAAGCCAGGGAGTACTACTGGCAGACATTGAACTTCTGGTACCTCAGTGAGTCTCCATTGGGGGCATGCCTGCTCGGACGAAGTAAAGTCAGAGGCGAGCCTAGTAGGGGTCACAGCACCAAAAGCAAACAAACAAAGGATATGAAAGAATACTCCTATTTTTTGAAACCACTTAAACATTGTCTAGTTTAGACTATGGGTGGGATACACAAAAAAATCCCAAGGGGTCAGCACAGTATATATTTTTAATATTCAACAGTATTTAAAAATATTAATATCAACAACACACAATAATGGCACTAATCTCACCCAAGAGAGGAAAATATGGAAGGCAAGTGTAGAAGAACCAAACCATAGTGTCATGCATCCAGACGTTATTACGGGTCTCAGTGGTAAGTGCAAATTCACAGAGTCAGCGCTCACTGTGGTCAAAAAAACAGCGTGGTGTGAATATCTGAAGAAGACCATCACACGGTCGATACATAAGCATACCTAGAAGTGCGTGCATGCCGAGGACTGTGGCTGCGACACATGAGTTATCTGGTGTTATGTTTCTCCTTTGGTTTTCAGTGTGTGTTTCGGTTTTATTTTTCACCTAGAATTGGTATATAGGCCTGCCGGGCAATCCTTTTCTATGTAGGTGTTCATTTCATTGATATACACACCATGCTGTTTTTTTCCACCACAGTGAGCGCTGACTCTGTGAATTTGCACTTGCTACTGAGACCCGTAATAACGTCTGGATGCATTACACTATGTTTTGGTTCTTCTACACTTGCTTTCCATGTTTTCCTCTCTTGGATGAGATTAGTGCCATTATTGTGTGTTGATATTTTTATTTTTAAATATTGTTGAATATTAAACATTTATACTGTGCTGACCCCTTGGGATTTTTTTGCATATGCTACAAGTTCACTCAGCTCTGGGGTAATGTGCACTCCCCCTGTATTATAGCTTTCTGACTAAGAGCCCCCTTATCCTCTCAGAAGCTGTAGAGAGGAGTCTTTCTTTTTTGCTCAGAGTATGGGTGGGATATTCAGACTGCACCAGGCAGGGGTGCAAGCCTGGGCGCAGCACAACTGGGATGCACCAGGGCATGGTCCGGGCGATATTCAATGGTGCTGCGCCATGGCTCAGCACCATTGAATATGGCACTGGGGGCACCTGCACTGCACATGATGCAGTGGCACTGTGCCAGTCCAAGTGGCAGGTGAGGAGCAGGGGGATTCGCCAGCGCAAGTGTGGATGCGCTAGGCGCAGCAACCATGATATTCAGTGCTGGGCATGCAAATGAGGCCATTATGCATGCAAGGCACAAATGGGACCATTTGCATGTCATTATGGCCCCATTTGCATGAGGTGTACTGATCCCCTGCGACTTGCGCCTGGCGCCCTGCCAGGCTGCAGCCATCGGGGACCGATGCCCCTTGCTCCTCGGTGGGCAATGCGCCCCATTGCCCAATTGCAGGCATAATAAAATTATTTCCCTGGTGGTCCAGTGGACCTGCTCCCCTGCCTGATCACAGGCATATGAATAAATTAATTCCCTGGTGGTCCAGTGGACCTGCTCCCCTGCCCGATTACAGGCAAATGAATAAGTTAATTCCCTGGTGGTCCAGTGGACCCACTTCCCTGCCCGATCGTGGGCATACATGTTAAACGATAACCCTGGTGGTCCAGGTACCCCCTCCCCACCCGCCCACTGAGATCCACCACCCTGAACCCACACGTCAACGGCGGCGGCAGCTCCCCATCCACAAGCTGCCGCCGCCTCACCGACTGACAGCGCATAGTACGGGTTGTACAACTATTGGCTCATCACAGGCCAATGAGTGGAGATTGTATTGAACTAATAGTCCTGAAATGTGAAATGAACCATTCACATTTTGGGATCGTGTAGTACAGTATGATCTGCACGCCTGCTGTCCCACGCAGTGGTCCAATAGGTATACAGCCATACTGTATGCTGTCAGTTGGCGGGTGGCCAGGCAGCTTGCAGGTGGGGAGCTGCTGCCCGCCGCTGACTGGGGGGGGGTGCGGGGTGGCGGGTCTCAGTGGGCAGGTGGGGAAGGGGGGCACTGCTGGACCAGCAGGGTTATCATCTAACATGTATGCCAGTGATCGGGCGGGGGAGCGGGACCACCAGGGTTATTATATTTATATATCCGTTATCGGGTGGGGGGGAATGACACCTGGACTGTGCCTCTGGAGGTTGGGTGGCCACCCACAGCAGGGGGCTGCCGAGTTGTGCCCGGCAATATGGTAGCTCACCTGTGCGTGTTCCCCGACATGCTCCTGTTTATTACAGGCACATCTTTGCACCTCTTGTGTGGCACAAGGTGGGTTTTGCCTGCATATGCGCCGCACATCCTGGGCTGAATATCAGGGTGTGCTGCATATGCATGGGCATGCCCCCCACACTTACGCCACATACATTACTGGTGCGCCCGGTGCATCGGGGGTTGCGCAGCGCAACCTGCCCCTTTGAATATCGTGAAACAACCAAAAAATCTGAGGTGCTCACAGTTAACTCAAAAATGAGAACAGTTTGACCCGGTGCAGTTGTGGAGTCAGAGAATTAAATGCCAAAACAACGCGTCGATCACAGACGCCAAACCAAACGCACTGACTGAAATAAGTGTGAATAGTCTCAATAAACACAGCTTACCGTGTCTTTCCAAATTATTTTTCACTTTATTTTCACATCGCAGACAAGACAGGGTGCAGCTGTAGGTACCTCAGACTATGGCCCTGCCCAGAGTGCTAGTACAAGCCAGTGTTAGTGCTGGTGCAAACCATGTTTATGCTGTTACTAACCTTTGAATATTGGGGCCCAACAGCCTGAAAAACAGACCCTGAAACAAGCAGTGAAACGCAAGTCCTCATACAACCTTCAGAAAGGGCGTGGCCACCATGTAGAAACATTTGTATCCTTGATGTAGAAGGTACTTGATTTATTCCTCAATAAAGAAAACACAGTGACATTTGATAACCTCTCAAGACAGGAGGCAGAAGCCTTAAAAAATGTAGAGTACAACTAAAATCTGGTTATAAAGCCTGTGGATAAGTGATGTGTGATTGTGGTCATGGGGAGGGAAGAGTATTGGAACATGTGCTTTAAGCTTTACAGTGTGCTGATAGCTACACTAAATTACCCTGAGATCCTACACCCAGAATAAAACAGAGTATTGTAGCTATCTTGGAATGGGGCAAAGAGTTTAAATAGTTAGAGAAGTGGCAGAAAAACCTTTTAACCCTGACATTTCTGAAAATACCAGTGTTTTACAGGTTGCCAAAAGTGCACACCTGGCTCCAGGACCAACCAAGTAGTCTTATAGTCTCTGGTTGGAACTCCATCTTTCAGCTCCTATCTAGCTTTGTAAATTATTTTGCCCAACCTATGGGATGCAAGATGCCAAGTTATGTAAAAGACATAGGAGGCATCTTACAAATAATTGAAGAACTGAATCAAACTGAAAGTCTAAAACACGTAAACCTTTGCACTTTTGATTTAAAGGCTGTATACATCTTAGTACCTCATAAGAATGGTTTACATGCTATATCTTTGATTTAGCTCTTCTCGATTACTAGCCACCCTTGAATAAAAACCACATTGAAAATGAAAAGTTTTAATAAAAGCCACCCTTGTTTAGAGGATGCAGCTAGTAATCAACTGGTGGCTTGAAGTGAATCAGTATTTACTTTCTTTTCTGGCACCACTAAGATACCACAAGCAGAATGCCAAAATGCTGCAAACGGAATGTTGACATACCAACCACTAACTTCCTGCTTTGTACAGTTGGTATGTCAGCATCCAAGTATGGTAATCTCAATCTTCCCATCGATCTGCCCTGGACTACCCTGCTGTCCCACAGTGTTCTCCTTTTAAAAAACTACATACCCTATACCTGTGAAAAAGAGGCCTGTTTGGTCAGGAGGGCAGGCAGACTACTGAGAAAATAAGTAAGTAGGTAAATTGTTGGGTGGGAGTTGTTCTCATCCTGCTCACCTGTTCAGTGGTAGAGTAATCCTCGGTCAGTAAGTCTTATGCCGATGTTCCTCTAACCATTGAGCAAATGGAGTAAGGAGTGAGAAGCCATATTTTCGGCAGGGCCATGCTGATTGCAAGCATGCTGAGACATGAGGTGAAGTACTCCCTTGGGATGTGGGGGTGCATGAACATGGCACAGCTTCAATATGGTATCCTAATTAGTGCACAGGTACCATATCTGTTTCTTTTTATTTTAACTTGTGACTTTTAATCAAGGAGAGTTCCAAGCTGCTGTTATATATAGCTGTTGTGTATAGCAGCAAAGCTAGGAGAAAAGTTTGTTTGGTGGTGGCTTTCAATAGAAGCCACCCTCAGACTGTAGCCACCCTTGATTAGAAGCTGCAGTAGAAAATTAGAAAAAATGAATTATAAAAGCAATGACTTCTAATACATATTAATACTTCCCCTGGAGCCACTTGTTGTGGGATAAGAGTGGTTTCATGTGCTTTCTGACTGCAAGAGAACAGTGAAGTGAAGCTGAACTGTTTTGGCTCAAATAGAACACAAGTGAAACCACTCTTACCTGTGACGAGTGGCGATTAGGGAAGTTTTGAAATATAATTGATTGAAGGATATAACTAAAAAAAAAAAATACTGTCCCAGAATGTGCCTATTTCCAGGGCATCTGTGTGTGAGATGCTCTTCACAGAATAAGAGTGTCTCACATGCAGGGTAAAGGAGTGCTCCGATTGGTTGGCAGCGCTCCTTCGATCTATAATTGAAGATATATGGTAGTTTGGAATTAGCACTTAACAGGACCAACAGATTAGGGTACCCACTTACCTCATTCCTCATTAAACTTGCAAGACTAGTTCTGTTTGACAAAATATTTAAGTTAGAGGGTGTTTTTGATCAACAGGAAAAGGGAAGCGAAAGGGAGAGCATGATGACTCCAACTAATGGAAATGTACCTATGGAGTTATTTGAGTCCCAGTCCATCCTAATACCTCTGTATAACCTGTACTGCAATTACACTAAGACTTATTGAAGGTATATAAATGATCTTTCAACCTTAAGGGAGGGAGCTGCTGAGACCTTGCAAAGATTCCACAGCTTTAATAATGAGGTTACAGACCATTATGCTAACATACAGTCCTACAGAGGTTCAATTCATGGACATTATAATTTACAAAGTGGGCGAATAGCTTACAAACAAGGCTGTTCAGGAAGACTGTGGATAGAAACCCCTGCTGCATGTGGATAGTTTCCATCCCACAAGCTTGAAAAACAACATTCTGTACTCACAAATGTAACATGCACATAAAAAATTGCAATGACAGAGAAGAGCTGGAAAATATGGTAGGAAGGTTCTTATAGAAAAGGCACAACTAAAAAGTAATGAATCAGGTAATTACAAGGGTCAAAAGCAGAGATAGGGTGACCTGGTGCAAGGGATTAACTGTGTGAATGGCAGAAGCATGGGTAGACTGCTAAACCAATACAAAGGACTGTTAAACACTAGGTGATGTTACAGTCCACAGTTACAGGATTCCTCCATTAGTGGCTTCAAACAAAATGAGAACTGTTACAGACAGGTTGATTAATGCAGAACATGAAACTGGACTAAGGTTGCCCTTTAAAGTCAGGTATGACACCTTGTGGTAGACATGGACAATGAGGAAACACTATTTGCAAATGCCTTTTCCAAAAAGTGAGAAATGATCACAGATACTAGATTAAAATGTCTATTAACTGCAACATCAGTTTTGCCATTTATCTGTTAATCTGTCCTTGCTCAAAATATTATATAGGAAAGACATCTAGACCCTTACAATTTTGTACAAGTGAACATAAAAGCACCATAATCATTAAACAGGAGGAATCTCCAGCAGCGAGACATTTTTCTGTAACTCAGTGCACAACATTGCAGCATTCTTAAGGTTTGGGGACATAAAGGATATTTCAGCACCATTGAGGGGTGGAGACTGTAAGAAATCCCTAGAGAAAAGAAACATAGAAACATAGACTTTGACAGCAGATAAGGACCACTTGGTCCACTCAGTCTACCCATGTCTCTACATACTGTATAAGCTGCAGATTCTAGTTAACCAACAGCTTACTTCCTGCCACCCCCCCACTACAATTGCCTTGTGTCTGTCCCATGCATGTTCGAATTCCCCCACTGTTTTAGCCCCAAAAACCTCCCCAGGAAGGCAGTTCCACGCATCCACCACTCTCTGTGTGAAAAAAAAATGTCCTCACATTACACCTGAGCCGTCCCCCCTCTATCTTTAAATTGTGTCCCCTTGTTCTTACACATCTCTTTTTCTGAAAGATGCTACCCTCCTGGACTTTGTTGATTCCCTTGAGGTACTTGAACGTTTCTATCATGTCCCTCCGTTCCTCCTTTCATCAAGGGTACACAGTACATAGTAAGCTCTCTCAGTCTCTCTTCATATGATTTCTGATGCAGACCCTGCACCATTTTAGTTGCCCTCCTCTGGACTGCATCCATCCTGTCTATGTCCTTGCCTAGATGAGGTCTGCAAAACTACGCACAGTACTCCAGATGGGGTCTCACCAATTGTCTGTACAGAGGGATAACCACTTCCCTTTTTCTACTTGTGATGCCCCTTCCTATGCATCCCAGTATCCCCCGTCTCTCCTTACTGACTTCTCACATTGCTTACCAACCTTTAGATCATCTGATATGACTACCCCCAAGTCCCATTCCATTTTTATTGTTGTTAGTACCTCTCCTGCAATTGTGTACTCTTCTCCTGGGTTTTTGTTTCCCAGGTGCATTACTTTGCACTTCTTTGCATTGAATCTAAGTTGCCATATGTCTGACTATTCCTCCAACCTTGCCAAGTCCCTTCTCATCCTTTCTACCCCCCCCCTTGTGTATCAGCTCTGTTACAGATCTTTGTATCATCTGCAAAGAGGCATACCTTTCCCTCCAGACCCTCTGCAATGTCACCTATAAAGATATTAAAGAGGACTGGACCCAGTACTGAGCCTGGAAAATGTTCTGGATTTTTACTCTAGTAATCTTGAACAAAGATGTAGGACTATATGAGAAGAAGAACCGGTCTGTATGTTGGTAAAAAGAAACAAGGATAAGGTTTCCGAATACCATGCAGGACCACCTTTAAGATATGCACCAAGGGATTCAACCTTGGAGTGCTGTTCAAAAGAATTATTCAACCCCTTGATCACCATAGCTAACACCCCACATCCTAAGCTAAACTCCTTTTCCTGTATTATAGCTAGCCACTAGTAATTTTGTAGAATTTTATTGGGGAGAACACTCTCCACTTCTTTTTCCTTTTGTCCCCCTATTCCTGGACTGTTACAACTAGTCATTTATCCTTTTTATCTTTTCCTCCAAGCACAGCAGAGAGAGAGAGAGAGATCTAAGATCAGAAAAATGGCTTATGTGGCAGAATGCGTCATGTGTTTATCTTTAGTCTGGTTGGACTATTAATAGTATTCAGTACTGTACTGCATTGGGAATTGCTGAAAGACATTGATTCTCTTAGCTATTATAACCAGAGACCTATATTTTCCCTCCACTGAAGTGACAGAATAAACTGAGACCATTGGTACAATATGAGGGTGGGTAGCATGCCTGAAAGCTGTCAAACAGTGACTGCAGGATGATAACACTGGCCTGTTCCTTAGCAATGGCCCACACAGTCTGGTGGGAGCACATGAGGCAGAATGACATCATCACATCAATGTTGCATGACTGGAGCAGCCTGCCATGCCCTCTGCCCTGGCACACACACACAAAAAGGAGGGTTGGTTTAGTGCTCAGTGCACCAGAGAATGCCAGTGCAGTCAGAGGAGCTGATTGATTTTGCATCATTAAGTGCTCTGATATTCCCCTTCCCTGTCAGCGAATACTACAATGAGTGATACTTTGATCAGCATTGATACTAAAATGTACACCTTGTTTCACTTGTGTTTTGCCATCATACAGAGAGCTGTTAATAGGAAAGGCACAATGAGTTATACAATGTAAATTTTTCATTCTCTGCATGAAAATAAATGCAGAAATGGATTAGAATAATTTGAAAAAAAATTATTGACTTGTACAGGAAACTCTGAGTTTAGCATTGTGATGCCTCAGACCTACACTGTACTGTAAGTACTGAATGTTTCGGAACTGCAAGCCAGTTTTATGCTAATGAGATACAGTATTAGTGAGATAGTGTCATAATGCTAACACATTTTGGGATTTGGCAATATAGCAGACAGAGAACTAGCGATTTAATAAGAGCACTAGAAAACAAGAATCGGGCATGGTTATATTATACAGTGACTATTGGTACAAACTGACGGTGGATGAGTGAGGGTATCACGTGGCACTGTGAACTGAATACAATGCTGGCCTATGGTGGAATGCTATAAGACACTTTTGGATTGTATGATAAATAGACAATGAAATATAATGGATACATTGACTTTAATGTTATGAATTATGGGGTGCTTATATCTCTTTTATTATAGCATATAATTATTTGCTGAAGGAGGTTCCCTACAGATGAAGGATTAATATCATCAGAGCAGGACTGGGTAAACACAGTTTGGAATTGCTAAAATTTGAAATTAGAATCACCTTTTCTGTTATACAAAAGTGGTCTGGGTGTATACTTACAGTATATGAACATAATGTTTATTTTAATAGATCCCATCATCCCCTGTAGAAGTTTGGAGTTGCTGATATTTGACATTAGAATCAACTTTTCTATTATTTGAACAAAAGTGGTTTGGCTGTATACTTATAGTATATGAACATGTTTTTATTTTTAATAGGCTCCCATCACATGAAGAGTATAAGAAGTGCACTGCCTATACTGTAGGCAGTACACATTCTCCCTGTTACTGCATACTATAGCCATCCTAGGTGATGAGAGGAGGGCTGTGCTGGTCACTGTATCAACATATTGGAGCTGCACAGCACTGGTGACAACAGTAAGGGGGGGTGGCAGTGTGGTGTGCCAGATGCAGTCAGTGTGGGGGGAGGGGCTGCTAGACACCAGGGACTATGGACTTTCTTCTGGGACGGGTGCTGGAGGGTGGCAGATTCCACTGGACACCAGGGAATACCTTGCAAAGCAGTGGAAGCCAATCAGAGAGTGGGGGGAGCCACTAGACACCAAGGACATCCTCAGTATTATGGCGGTGGGCGATCAGTAGTGAGCTATCGGTGGGTGGGAGGGGGGTTCCCTTAGACATGAGGGAATAAGTCTACAGTGATGGGGATGGGGATAAGAGGGTGGGGATCAGAGGGTGGGGGGGTGCCACTAGACACCAGGGAATAAGGATACAGAAACAGGGATCAGAGGGTGGGGGTGAGGGTGCCACTAGAGACCAAGGAATAAAGATACAGTGATTGGAACGGGGATCAGTTGATGGGAGTACCACTAGACAATATGGAAAAAGGATACAGTGATGAGGATGGGGATCGGAGGGTGGGGAGGGTGCAACTAGACACCAGGGAATTCTTTTTTATTTCAGAAGCTGGTGACCGGAGGGTGGGGGCCAAAACTGGACACCAGGGAAGTCACTATTTCAACAGACCAGGGTGGGTGGCTGCAGTCCCTTTGCCCACCACCAGGGCCTTGAATCCCATTAAGTTGGGGTTTGCAAAGGCGGGAACTTGTGCCCATTCAGGTGGCATTTACCACCTTTACAAACCTCTCAATGTCATGCTTCGCCCATACGTAGGGGAGGACTCCCTCATTTACATGGGTGCAGAGGTAACTTAGCACATGGGTGCTAACAGGTTTTGCCCATGCTGTGGGGATGTCTGAATATAGACCCCACTCACAAATCAGGTGCAAACCCTGGCCAGCGTGGGCAAACACCCCTTAGTGCCCTGGCAAAGTTTTGAATACCTGGCTGTTTGTGTATACATTAATAGGGCAATATGTACTGTACACACCTGTTGCTACCCATTCAATTTGTTTTATGTATTTTAAGGCAAAAGGGAAAATAATAAAGATTACTTATTTTGAAAAGGAAACACAATGTGTGGGATGGCTGGAAGCATAAGGAGGAAGGGGATAATGTAGAGGGAGCAATGATGAGTGTGGGGAGAGGCAGCGATGGTGTTCAAGAATGCGCGGGACAGGCATGAGAGAATCTTAGGGGAAAGAAAAAGGGGGAGGGGATAATGGACTGGAGATCAAGTAAGTTCTGTGGTGATAATGTAGGCAGGAAAAATGAGAAAACTAGGTGGGTCAAGCAGTTCTTAGCTGCTGACAAGTCCTATGTTTCAATGCATAGTAACACAAGGCAAGGAAAAGAGTGTCCAGTCTCTAGAGAGAAGAAATAGGGACAGCATCATAGACCGCATCCCCACAGTCAAACACTGGTAGGATCATCTTGGTAAAGGTCTTTCTATGAGCTGGGAGAGGTAAGAAGGCCTTGTGGCAATATGAGGCGTTGATCCTGGGGTAGAGTTTTTTGTGGATGGTGTTACTGTGGGCAAAGAAGTCAAGTCTTCTATTAAGACACACACTGAGGTACTTCATATGAGAAACTCTTTCAAGAGAGGTGCTACTGTAGAAAAAACTAAAGAGGTAGGGAGCCTAGCAAGGTTTTGGCGTATGCCAGTGACCAATGACACCATCACTTGGGCACTGAGCATAAGTTGCTGTGACTGTAACCAGTGTTGGAAATTGTTAAAGTCATGCTGTAGGGACAGTTTCAAAGTAAGGATCAAGGCATTAAAGGTAAAAAGTATGGTGTTGTTACCTGTTACCATGCATATGAATGTAGTAAGTCAACACAAAATGAGGGGAGGTCATGAAGGAAAATAGAAAATAGAATGAGGCCAAGAATGACACCTTAAGAGACCCCAGACTGGATTGGAAGGGGGAGACTGGCCACCCTGGCCTCTCATCCTCTATCGTCTCCAACCTACTCACCAAAATCGCTACACTCACCTTAAAATGTGAGTTATTTATTTTATGTGATTTTAACCTTAATTGGTTAGACCTGTCCCAAAGTAAGGCTTGTAATGCTATCCCCACCCTCAATCTCTCTCAAATGATTCTCGAACCTACTTACCTAAACCCCAAATCAGATAACCACTCACTCATCGACTGGGTCCTAACTACTCATAAACATAGGGTTATTGAGGCTGGTCTCCTCCTGGACTCATTAAGTGACCATCACATGATTTATATAGTCTGTAAAATATATTGTCCAAAAGTCTCCCATAAAGTATTGTTGACCAGAACTTATAAGTTACTTGACCTTTGCCATTACACCATGACCTCGTACACTCTCACTGGTCCCCTATCCAATCTGCTTACTCAATCAATAAGGCCTTGGATTACTTCAAGAGGCTCTTCATTGACATTTGGAACAAACATGCTTCCTTTAAACATACCAGAGTTAGAAGAAATCACCTCCCCTGGATCACACCTGAACTAATGGCCTGTATGTGTGCCCAGGACCAAGAATGGAAGGCCGACAAGGCCTCTAAGTCCCGAGCTGACTGAGATGCTTATCGTGCCTTCTGAAAGTTCTGCTCCAAAGCCACTCGCCTAGCCAAATCCGAATATTTCCGCTCCATCTTTGAAATCAACATAAACACAACATCTAAGTTTTGGAAGGTTGTACATTCCCTCTTCTCACCACCATCAAAACCAACCCCCCCCCTTATTAATATAAACAATGTGCTAATTACTATCTTGCTGTAGCGATGGAATTTAATGATTACTTTACCTCATGTGCCTCAGCCCTCCTTGCCTCACTCCCATCCAACACCTCATGCTTGACGGACCCAAGCAGACCCTCTGTACACTCCAATGGCCAGCACCTCTTCTAATTTGCTCAGATCACACAAATGGACACACTAAAGGCACTACTCGCTCTCAGTCTGTCTAAAGGATTCTCACTTGATGGACTCGACCCTAAGCTCTTATTCCTCTCTGCTCATGCTATCTGTTCTGTTCTATCTACTCTACTCAACCTCTCCTTTTTGACCTCTACTGTCCCCTGCTCACGGAAGCATGCCATTGTCCTCCCACTACCTAAAGGAGGAGACCCCTCCTCTCCGGGGAACTATAGGCCCATATCTCTCCTACCTGTACTTGCCAAATTGCAGAAACATCTAGTTCTCACTCAGCAGTGTTCCTTTCTCTCTGATTCTGACTTCCTTATCCACTACCAATCTGGTTTTAGGAAGGACACTCCACCACCACTTTCCTAATTAGGCTCACTGACTCCATTCTCACTGCAATGGATAATGGCCTAATAACATCAGCCATTTTTGTCAACCTTGCAAACGCATTTGACACAGTCTCTCACCCTGTCCTCTTAGACAACCAGTGCATGGTTGGCTTATCTGACTAAACTGCTAGTTGGTCTGGCTTCTATCTAACAGACAGGATGCATTCAATGAAAACTGATGACTCCACATTCCCCCTTCCTATTACTACTGATGTGCCTCAAGACTCAATACTTGGCCCTGTGCTCTTCTCCATTTTCTTGAATGATCTTCCATCAGTATGCACCACCACATCAATCCATATGTATGCTGATGATACAGTCCTTTTCTGTTCCAGCACCTCCCCTGCAGATGTCACTTCCAATCTTCAGTGTGAATTCGAGAAAGTCCAGCTCTGGTTAAGCTCCCATCAGTGCTCCTCAATGCCAAAAAAACAGCCCCCATGACCTTTGGCACTAGGCAGAGACTCCCTCGGCTACCAAATTTGCCCTCCTTCCACACCCTTGATGGTACAATTCTCAAGGACACTTCCTCATTTAGGTATCTTGGGGTCTGGTTAGACCAGCATCTTAACTTTTCTGGGCATATAGACTTCATTCTGAAAAAGCTGCGACCCAAACCAGGTGCACTATACAGGAGTCAAAGTTGCCTACCATTATCAGCTAGGCGGGAGCTCATTCAGAAAATGATCCTACCTATTTTGGACTACTGTAATGTAGTCTATAGTGTCACACCGCTCTCCTCCTTAACCAGATTGGATACCCTCTTTAATGCCTTCTGTCGTTTCACCCTAGTCTCTCCTCCTCTTACCCACCATTGTTCTCTCTATTGATCTGCTTTACCCTCGCTGGAAAACAGATGCCTATTACACTGTATGAAGTTCATCTCCAAATTCTGGTTTGGTTCCCTTCCCCCTTACCTGTCGGCTTCCCTGGCCTCTTGCCCTCCATCCCAACTCTCTCTCGGATCAAAAAATTCCTGCACCTTCGTCTTTCCTAGATGCTCCATCACAATAGGCTAAACTGCCTTCTTACACAGGCTCCCAAAGCTATAGAATGCCCTGCCTAGTCAAATCAGACACTCCTCCTCCCCCTGGTCCATTTCAGTCTCCCTCCTTAATTTCCTGTCTTCTACTTGCAATTGCTCCTAACAACCCTTCCTTCCCCCTTCTTGTTATAGTCTTATTCTATTTAGGTTATTCTCTAATGAGATACTGCACAGATGCACTTAATATGCCAACTTTTGTACAATTTTGTTTTGTATGTTGTTGTAATCCATGTATTTTACCCCTGTGCTGGGTAAATTGACTGTATGCACTTATTCCTGTATTTTTGTATTTGATCTCACGTAGTTTTAGTTTTATATCTTTGTCTGTCCCATGAATATCCATGCTGTGTAGGTTTTTAATTCATTTCCTGCCTGTAAAAAAAAAAAAAGGTGGCAAAGGTATGTTGTTAGATTCGTACTCCTCTGTATCCCCTCCTCCCAGGACACTCTGTGAGACAAGCAATTGTAATTGTTCAGGGGGCCTTTCCTGGTGAAACTTTTCAATAAATACACAATAAAAATAAAGACAGGGGATTGCAAACCTCGATTGACAGGAGAAAAGTGGGGAGGTATAAGCTGAACCATTCAACAGCAGGAGCAGAATGTCTGCCACCTCTCAGTTTGTCAAGAAGGAGGGTGTGGGCTACTGAAACAAAGGTCTTGACCATGTCCATGCAGATGGCAGCAGTGATATGTCCCAGCTCCATTTCCCTAAAAGTGGAGTAAGTGACTGGTAAGAGTGATAAAACAGTGTAGTGGGATTTGCTGAAGCCAGACTGTAAAGTGGAGAAAAAAATTGGAGTCGGGGAAAACAGAACAGAGCACAGACAAGCATTCCTTGGAGTTTAGCAATAACATGGATGAGAAAGCTAGAACAGTAGTTACTGTAGCTGAATCGTGCCATGTCATATTTCTGTTATTTTATAATTAATATTCCCATTGTTGTAATGGTAGTGGTCAAGCCTGTTTTTTCTGTAATTTCTTTTTGCATGTAATAATTCTTTGGGTTTATTCTGCAATATGAGTTCAAGGGAAGAAGCTCTGCTTGTTTTAACTGGTTCTGCGTTTTCAGAAGCTGTTCTTGGGTGGAGCATCTTCAGTTAACTGGAGGGTCATTAAAGGCTAATAACTGAGCCACTAGTCTGATAGTTCTTTTGGATGGAAGGGCCAGCAGTATGTAAAGTCATGACTGGCCTGTTGGGGAAGTAGCTTGACAAATGCCTCAGGCCAGGCTGTCTCGGTTGGGGTGTGGGGGTGGGGGAGAGACAGAGTGTCTCAAGCACAAGATAGGAATAAAACTTTTTTTATTCTTAACTGGGGAGAACATTCCAGCAAGAAAATCTGCAGTTGAATTTTAAAAATCCAACTATCAAGAGCTGGTTAGTTCTTTGCAACCAGGGGACAAAGGGATTACCATCACTAGTGGGGATTGGTCTTTAGCCTGCCAAACATTTTAAAGCCAGAGCAAGCCTTGTTGAGTCAGTTCTGTTTGTGTTGTGAAAACTGATCAAATGGGACCCCCAGTTTGAATTCCTTCACAAAATGGGTAACCAGGACATCTTTACTGGACCCTAACTGCATCAACTGCAACTTGAACAAGGTATATGTTAGATTATGAAAGTTAAGTGCACTTTTTTTTTGCATATTGTCCAGCTTTTATTTCTTACATTCTGCAACCAAATTTTGAAAGCTATTTATATGTTTAATTATATTATCTAGTAAATATAAGTGAAGTATTTGGCATAATTTTATAATACCTCTGCAATTGTCTGTTGTGTGTGTAAGCTTGGGAGGGGTTTGTTCAAACAATACTATTCCTGACCTAATGCTTAAAGGCCAAATGCTACCAGAACGGAACATGAGAAGAGACTCTGTGGAGGTAGGGAGAGAAACATGAGGTCTCACAGAGGGGCCTGTGGGGTTTGAACCAGTCCCTGCATCTCCCTGGCAAAAGACGCATATTGGGTTTATAGGGCACCTGAAGGCCTGTACATGCCTGTGGCTTTCTTTTTCACTGTGCAGTGGCTAAAAGGGTTCTCTCCCAGGAACACAGGCTCAAGACTATATTTGCACCCTCACACAGAGAGAAGGAAGCCTTGGGACCTCCTGGTGGATGCACAGCTGTAAACCTAGTAAGTGTCCTGGAAGGACGGGGGAGGGGGTTGCCAACCCACACTGCACAGGCTGCTCTCAGGGGAGTTCACTGTAAGCCCAAGGAATCCTGCTCACAGAAGTGGGCCTGTGACAGATTGGTGCCAGTGTATGGGACTGAGAACTGTTTTGAATAAACCCCACACAAAAGAGTGCAGAAATTGGCAAAGGAGAAAATTGGTTAAGAAATTATTTTCCTTACCCTGTTGTTTTGTTTGTTTGTTTTGTTGCTGTGTTAAGTTAGACCAGTGGTAGTGCAGGGAGGCAAAATGGTTTCTAGCTACAAAGACTACACTGTGGAACAGCTGAAACAGCTGTGAGGGGAGAGAGGTCCCTTATGAGGGGTGCACTAAAAAGCACCTCATAGAAGTCTTCTTGGTAGTTGATGACCAGGTGGCAGCACAAGACTTCAAGTCACAGTTGATGATTGCAGGGGACTAGACCTTGGGCATGGAGGTGCAGGATGGAATTGCAGATCCAGGACAGAGGCAAGTGGGACCAGAACAGACCAGGAGCCACAGCACCAAGGGAAAGCCACTACAGATTCTGATCTGGAGAAGATAAAGCTTCAATTGGAGATGAAGAAACTGGAGCTTACCATGCAGAAAAAACAGCTTATCATACAAGAAAAACAGCGTGGAAGAGAACTCGAGCAGACAAGGCTGGAGCCTGAAACAGAGCTGTAGGGCAAACAATGCCAATGGGACTTCGAGTTGGAGAAACTGAAACTCTAATAAGCGCCAGTGAAGGTAACTGGCAGGGTTGAAACTGAAACTCCAGGGCTAGGGTATAAGCTAAATTCTAAATTAATTGCAGAATTTAAAGAGGGCGAGGACATGGATAATTTTTAAACTCATTTGAAAAAGTCCGCATTCAAGCAAAAATACCCAAAGAGGCCAGAAGCTTTCAGTTATTCCTGCTGCTTACTGGGAAGGGGCATGAGGCTCTGGGGTAAATGGACAATGCTGACAACCCGGACTATGGTAAACCCAAAAATTGCTTTATTATTAAAACAATATGATTTAAATCCTGATGCCTACAGAGTGGCATTTTGGAAGCTCAGAAAGAGCCCTGAAATGAGCTTTAAGGAACCCACCACAACACAATGCCAGTTTTTAACCCTTAGGCTGCCGCAGAATTAGACCGTATAGGGATTTTGGACGGATATATCTGTCTATGGCCCTACAAGGGTTAAAACGGTGGGAGGGAGTAAAAGTTAACTCTATGGAAGCAATTGAGGAGGTTGTATTTTTGGAACAGTTCTTTTGGGCATGTCCAGCAGAACTGAAAACCTGGCTAGAGGACCGGGACCCTCAGACAGCAAAACAAGCTGTTGAGCTTTCTGATCGATATGCCAGAAGCAGGCCTGCTCCGAAGGGAAGTGTTGGAGAAGGGACTGCAGTGGCAAGGGGGAAGAGCATGCCTTCAGGGCAGCTAAAACCTTTGTTGCTTCTGCAGAAAGAGGGGGACCACAGTTTACTAAAACAGGACTTTGGGGAAAAGAAAAGTGATGATTGTTGGTTCTATAAAAAGCCAAGGCATATTGTCAAGTAGTGTCCTAAAAAGACACAAGGTGTAAAAGGGGTCCCTCCAGCTGAATTGCTTGCTAATTGTATCCCTGAAACTATTCCTGTGAATATGAGGGAGCACATGCATCCAGTTACAGTGAATGGGGTGCAGACCCAAGGGTTAAGGGACACTGGGGCATCTCTTACCCTGGTAAAAGGGGATTTGGTTTGACCTGAGCAACTCCTGCCAAATCAGTTTGAATCTGTAAAGGGATTTACTGGGGAGGAGAAAACCCTGCCACTAGCCAGATTTATCCTGGTCTGGGGTGATGCATGAGAAAGGGTATGAAAGGTGGCAGTTGCAGACACATTCACTGTTAATGCTATTCTAGGAAATCATGTACAGCAGGGAGTGGTCTCTGTAGTTACCCAGAGAGAGAGAGAGATAGCTAGGGCCTCCTGGGATCTCCCAAACCCCACAGAAGCTCATGCAAGAGGTATTGGGGAGACTGGTCAACCAGCCTGTATCTCTTGCTATGGAGAGGGATAAAAGAAAGATGGAACTCACCTGAGTAGCTGTTCCCCAAACAGCTACTGAAGTTGACTCTGAGGAGGGAGGGGTAACACATAGCAAAGGGGCTGAGAATTGATGTGACGCTGAATCACAGAACTCCACAGCTATGGACCATAGAATGGGAGCTGAAGGGGCAATGTCCTATGCTTTGGAAAACTGTGAGGACTTTGCAGCAGCTCAGAGGACTGACCCTAGCTTACAGCAGCTGAGGACCTGTGCACAGTCTGATGGGATGCAAGGGGGTGACATAAAACATAAGGTTTTCTGGGACAATGGACTGTTACACACACACTGGACATGAGGATGGCCGGGGGGGGAGGTTGAAGGGCAGGCAGCTTGTCATTCCCCAGAAATACAATGAGTTATTGCTCAAGATAGCTCATGATATTTCCACGTTTGGACATCTGGACATTGCTCACACTACCCAGTGATTAGATCACAGTTTTTATTGGCCCAGTTTTACCAAGCAGGTGAAAGAATACCGCAGATCCTGTCACTAGTCTCAGCAAATAGGGAACACAGGAGGAAAAGCAAAAGCTGCTTTAATCCCCTTACCTATTGTGGAAGAACCTTTCCTAAAGGTGGGAATGGATATTGTGGGTCATTTGAATACCCCAGGCTCCTCTGGGAAAAAGTATATCCTGGTGGTGGTAGGTTATGCCACTCGATATCCAGAGGCAATTGCCCTGTTCTCCATTAAGGCAAGAAAAGTGGCAGACACCTTGCTAGTGATTTTCTCCCAAGTAGGGTTCATGCAGGAGGTTGTCTCTAATTACGGGAGTAACTTCATGTTGTACCTGGTGAAGTGTTTGTGAGAGAGTTATGGGGTGCTACAGAGGCACATGACACCTTACCACCCACAAGTGAATGGACTATTAGAAGGATTTAATGAGACCTTGAAAACCATGCTCAGGGCATTTGCAGAACAGCATGGGCAGGACTGGGAGAAATACCTTCCCCACCTGCTGTTTGCCTACAAGGAAGTACCACAAAGGTCGGCAGGATTTTCTCTCTTCGAGCTCTTGTATGGACGTAGGTTGTGGGGGGGGCACTGGATTTGCTACTGGACAATTGGGAAGGCAAGCATGCCACCCAGGGAACTCCATTAGTGGAGTATGTTTTGAAGTTCAGGGAAAAGCTGAAGCAGCTTATGGGAGTGGCCCAGACCAACCTGTCAGCTGCCCAGCAGAGACAAAAGACATGGAACGATCATAAAGTCAGAGCTTGATCATACAGAGTAGGACAGGAAGTCATGGTTCTGATCCCACTTCGGAAAGACAAGCTGCAGGCAGAGTTGGCGAGACCATACTAGATAATCTAGCACATAAACAATGTAAATTACATTGTGGAGTTACCTGACCAGAGACACATGCACAGGATGCACCATGTGAATATGATGAAGCCCTATTTCAATAGTGCTGACATGGTATTTGCAGTTTGCAGTCCTGGGGAGGAGAAGGAAGAGGAGGACCCCCTTCTTGACTTGCTGGTTGAGAGCAAGCAGCTGTCATCTGTGGAGGCCATCGAGCTGTCTCCACATCTGACACCTGAACAGGCCTAGGAGGTGGGGAATGTTTTCCAGGACTTTGCCCCATTGTTTACATCCAAGCCTGGATGGACCGTGCTAGCAGTTCATGATGTGGACACTGGTTCCCAGGCACACATACGTCAGATAGCCTACTGGGTATCTGAGGCAGTTCTAAAAGATATTAGGAGGGAGGTAGAAAAGATGCTGGATCTAGGGGTGATCCAGAAACCCCACAGTCCTGGGCCTCACCTGCCCCCAAGCTGGACTGCGTAGACTATCATGGGCTCAACACCATCATGAAGTCTGATGCCCACTCGATGCCCCACACAGACAAGCTGCTGGACAAGCTGGTGTGGGGGTAACCTATCTGATGATCATAGACTGACTAAGGGGTACTGGCAGGTAGAACTTAGTGCCAAGATAGGGAATGGCCAGCCTTCATCACCTGAATAGGCCTTTTTGAGTTTAGGGTAATGGCTTTTGGGATGAAGAATGCCCCTGCCACCTTCCAATGATTGGTGAATCAGGTGCTGCATAGTACAAAGAATTATGCAGTGGCATATCTAGATGACATTGCCATATTCAGCCATAGCTGGGAGGAGCACTTGACCCATCTGAGGGAAGTGTTGGGCAGGGTATAGGCAGCAGGACTAACTGTGGAAGCAGAGAAGTGCCAGGTAGCTATGGCAGAGGTGACCTATTTAGGACATGTGGTGGGTTGGGGGCAACTCCGCCCAAACCAGTCAAAAATAGAGGTGATTAAGGCATGGCCCACACCTGAGACCCAAAAGTAGATAAGGAGCTTCCTTGGGACAGCTAGGTACTACACAAAATTTGTACCCAACTATTGCACCTTGGCAGTTCCTCTGTCTGGCCTATTAAAAAAGAGACAGCCTAAGAGGGTGAAATGTGACCCAGCATGAGAGAAGGCCTTCACACAGCTGAAAGCTGCTCTGTGCAGTGCCCTGGTGCTGGTCAGCCCAGACTATACCCTTCAGTTTGTGGTACAGATGGATGCCTCTGATGTAGGGATTGGAGCAGTCCTCAGCCAGACATCCCAGCATACGAAAGATCACCCCATTATATACCTCATTAAAAAGTTACTCCCACACAAGCAGGCCTACTCCACTGTGTAGGCGTGTCTCACATTGGTGTGGTTTTCTCAGTTTTTGTTAGACACAAGTAGACTGTTAGCCCATTGGGAGTGTCTCCTACTACTAGTGGGTATATCTGTCTGTATTATTTCCCTGCCCAGTTTAAATAGTTGTCAAGTCTGGTTTTGATTTCATGGAAATCTTTGGAATTGATAACTTTTTTAGGAAGAAGATTCCAAGCCTTAGCTGCCCTGACTGTAAAGAAATTGTCCCTCCCATGTGAGTTTGCCTTGGGAATGTTCAACTGTTTTTGTGGCTCCAAAGGGTGATATTTCTTATTGAATATTTAAACACACAGGGTGGGATATTCAGAAGGGTTGCGCATGGGGCAACAAGGTTGCCCCATGCGCAACCCACTGATGTGCCCTGTGGGATATTCAAAAGGGGAATGTGTGTGGCACAAATCCTGATGCAACGGAGTGCATCGGTAATGTATGTGGCGCAAGCAGGGGGCGCATGCCCATGCATACTCCGCACATCCCGATATTCAGCCCAGGATGTGCTGACCAGATCCAGGCACAACCTGTACCTGCGCCACATGCAGCTGAGCAAAAAATAAAAGGAGCAACAGCTGGCCACCCACAGGTGAGCTGCCATATTGCAAGGTGCAACATGGCAGCTGCCAGCTGTGGGTGGCCACCCGCGCTCCAGCGACACCTTCGTGGTAGCGCCCCCCCCATGCCCAATTGCAGGCATTAGTATTGAAATAAAGGTCCAATATCCCTGGTGGTCCAGTGGACCACATCTAGCCCGATTGCGGGCATTAGTATAGAAATGTAGTCCAATATCCCTGGTGGTCCAGTGGACTGCGTCCAGCCCGATCGTGGGCGTCAGTTATAAAATATTAAAAACCAGTCCATCCCTGGTGGTCCAGTGGCACCCCCCTCCCCACCTGCCCACTGAACCCCACCACCTCGGTCCCCCCAGTCAGCGGTGGGCGACAGCTCCCCAGCCGCAAGCCGATCCACCGCCCGCTGACTGACTGCATACAGTAGGGCTGTACGCCCATTGGTCCACAGCATGGGCCAATGGGTGTGCAGCCCATACTCTATTACATAGTTCAGAAATGTGAATGGAATCCATTCACATTTCTGGACTGTGTATGTGTTGACAGCCCATTGGCCCACGCCAGGACCAATGGGCGACAGCCCTACTGTATGCAGTCAGTCGGCAGGCGGCACAGCGGCTTGTGGGTGGGGAGCTGCTGCCCGCCGCTGACTGGGGGGGAGCAGGGTGGTGGGTCTCAATGGGCGGGCGGAGAGTGGGGGTACTGCTGGACCACCAGGGATGGACTGGTTTTTAATATTTTAAAACTGACGCCCGCAATCGGGCTGGACGCAGTCCACTGGACCACCAGGGATATTGGACCTTTATTTCAATACTAATGCCCGCAATCAGGCTGGATGCGGTCCACTGGACCACCAGGGATATTGGACCTTTAATTTAATACATATGCCCGCGATTGGGCAGTGGGGCACCTTGCCGCATGTGCAGGGGGCGTCGGTCACCGACGGCAGCAGCATGGCAGGGTGCCAGGCACAAGCCACCGGGGATCGGTGCACCTGCATGCAAATAGGGCCATAATGACATGCAAATGGCCCCATTTGCACCTTGCATGCATTATGGCCCCATTTGCATGTGCACTTTTGAATATCGCGGGTGATGCACCTAGCGCAACGGCACTTGCGCTAGCGCATGCCCCTGCCCCTCTCTGGCCACTTGCGCTGGTGCAGTGCGACTGCACCATGCACACTGCAGGTGGCGACAGCTCGATATTCAATGGTGCTGAGCCATGGTGCAGCACCATTGAATATCACTCTGTCAGTGCCCTGGCACATCCCAGTTGCGCTGCGCCCAGGCTTGCACCACAGCCTGGCGCAGTCTGAATATCCCACCCACACTGTTCTGCCACATCATTGTTATTTAAGATATTATACAGTTTGTAGCAGGTCATCTCTATTTCTCCTGTCAGAGAGTGTTGAAAGACCAGTTTTCTTTTTTTTTTTTTGTGTGTAATCTTTTTTCCCCCTCTGTCGTGCACTGGGACCTGCTCCTCCTTCAAGCCACCTAGTACCACCAGCGACCCCTTCCTGCAATTCCTCCCAGAGCTGCCTACCTCATATTTGCAGCCTTCCTTTGGGTTAGCCCGGCATACCCCTTTGCTGAGAGGGTCCCCCACCTTCGAGAGGGAAGGCACCGGCCGGGGGACTCCAGCACACTATTTCTTTCTTGCCAGGGTGCTGCTGAGGCGGATGTTACTCTGCTGGGATTGCTCAAGGGCATCATCAGGGATGGCCACCATTATCCAGCCGATCCCAGTGCAGTTTCCACTTTTCTGTGGTGTTCTCCTTAGTGCGATCCCTCTGCTGTGCTCCCGGTCTCCACCGGGGGCCACTGCAGAGTGACTATGCATCCCCAACCCACCCCAGGGGAGGAGAGCAGTCCCACGGATGCTCAATCCTACCCCTTTCCCTGCCGATCCCTGGCACCTGAGTCAGTTCCCGAATGCAGGTCGCCGGCGTGGTTCGAGGTGTGGTGTCCAGCACCTCAGTCCTCTGCACCACCGGGCAGGCAAGACCAGTTTTCTTTAGTCTTTCTTCATAAGATATATACCTTAGGTTTGGTATAATTTTGTTTGTTTTACGTTGGACAGATTCTAACAGTTTTATATCATGTGCATGATATGGGCTTCAAAAAAGGGATCCAAAATCTTGATAAGGTCTAATATATGATCTTTATAAAGGCATTATGCAGGATTCACTCTTATTGCTAAATGTGCATTTGATTTTATTCAGTATAGAGTAAGCTGTCTGGGTAACCTTTTTACAGTGATCTCTTGTGGTGAGTTTATTGTTAATTATGACTCCCAAGTCTCGCTCCTTTATTGTAGATTTTAGTTCTGATTATTTAATCTGTATGTATAATTCAGATTCCTTGCCCAAAGTGAAGGATGGTACATTTATCTTGATGTAATAACATTTTGTTGTTTAGACACCATAATTCAATATTTTCAAGGTCTTTACAGATGATTTCATTCTTGACTAATGTATCCGCTTCTCCCCCTAGTTTGGTATCATCAGCAAATGTTATGTCAACTATGAACATGTTAAATAGTGTTGGTCCCAGGACAGAACCCTGGGGCACCCCACTGGTGACACATCTTGGGGCAGACAGACAACTCCTTATTCTCTCTCTCTGTGACCTGTTTGTTACCCAGTTGCTAACCCATTGAATAAGTGTATGATTTAACCCAAGTTTTATTAGTTTATTTATCAGTTCTACGTGAGGCACCTTATCGAATACTTTCCTGAGGTTGAGTAGAATAACATCTATTGGTGTATTATTATCCATGCTTTTGCTAACAGAGTTGTAAAAAGTTATTAGATTAGTAGTGCATGACTGGTTGGGGGCAAAACCTTGTTGGTAATGATCTAATATGCCTAGTTCCCTGGATTCGATTGGATTTTCAACTTAACTAATCTTTCTAGTACCTTGCAACATACTGATGTTAAGTTAATGGGTCTATAGTTAGCTACCAGATGTTTAGACCCCATTTTGTGGATTGGGATGACTACTGAAGTTTTCCATTCTGCAGGCAATCTGCATGTGTCCATAGATTTGTTGAATAACAACATCAGTGGGTATGAGATCCTATCTGCTGCCTTGATTAAAAATCTGGGGCTAATGTTATCCAGACCAGGGGAGATTTTGGGTTTCAAGAGTTTTATTGAGGCCAGTATGTCTTCCTCAGTGAAACAGATTGGATGTAATATATAGTTATGTTTTGTTTTGTTTTTTTTATTGAAAACAGAGGTGAAGCAATCATTAATGATACTTACTAATTTATTGTCATTTGTGGTTTAACTACCATTGTGAACTGTGGCTTCTAGTTGTTTTTTCCACATTTTTAAAGTTAGTTTAGAGAGTTCTGATTTATATTTATTAAGTGATTCTGATGTTTTAGCACTTTTTAATTTGGAGTAAGCATTTTCCTTCTCTTTTATTTGTTTTTTTTTTTAACTGACTTAGTCAGCCATGGTGGTATTCTTCCTTTATTGTTAGTAAGAACTTTAATAGGTACATGTAGCTTATCACAGGTAACAATGGTTCAACATTCCTTGACTGACTTATTACTCAGTTCATTACCTGAATTTATCTTACTTAAATACTCCCCAATTTTTGGATAATCTGCTTTATTATAGTCTCTAATAAAATGTTTTTAGGGTTTCATTGTGGTATTTAAATCAGTGTTACATAATACTATGTTATGGTTGCTTCCCCCATTGGACATTATAGGCTAGATATTCAAAGAAGTTGCACCTGGTGCAACTGAGTTGCAACTGAGTTGCACTAGAGCAACTGAGTTATGCCAGCACAACCCCAGAAATGTGCCCCAGGGTAATATTTAAAAGGGGAAAGTGCACAGCCCAATTCCCGATGCGCCGGGGTGCAAAGATAATGTATGCAGTGCAACTCCAGGGGGTGTACCCATGCATATGTGGCACATCTCGATATTCAGCTGAGATGTGCAGTGCATATGCTGGCACATCCGAGAGATATGCTGCATACTAGGGCACAAAGTTGAGCATGGAAAAATCATGCTCAAGTTGAAGCCACCCACGGGCAAGCTGCTGTACTGCAAGGCACATCACAGCAGCTGCCAGCTGGGGATTTCCCCCGCCAGAACAGCATACAAAGGCACCACAACAATCCTGGTGGTTCAGTGGTACCCCTCCCCACCCCACCCATAAACCCGATCACCATTGTTTAGTTTATTTCCCCTGCACCCCTACTAAAGGATTCTCAATTCCAGGGGCTGCATGGGGTAAAACCTAAAAACATTTGGACTGAGTGCAACAAAATGTACGGCACCTGAATCTGAACCCAGCATCCTCAAACCCCAGCCCGTCACCCACCCACTATGCCACTGGGTCAGCTCGGCAGCCCACTGTGGCACCACACCCCACAAACCCTCCTCTCCTTCTACCCCTTGCTCAGCATACTCACTCCCCCACGCACATATATGTAGTGGCATCCTGCCACTATATGTCACGAACCCCCCATCTGGTCACCCTCCCTGGTTGGTAGCTCTGTTGACATGCGCCCGCCATTGAGTGCGCCCTTTTGGCACCAGTCGTGGTCGCCTGTGTCACAGAGCTACCCCTGCCTGCCAGTCACCGTAAAAAAGGCCTCTTAATTCTCTGGTGGTCCAGTGGTTCCTCTCCCACCCGTAACACTGATCACCATAAAAATAATGAGATCCTGATGAAACCCTGTTCCTGGTAGTGTAGTAGTCCCCCACCCACCCACATAGACCCCCAGCCCACCCAGCTCCTCCTCAGTCATCTGTGGCAGCAAACCCACCAAGATACCTCTGTGGCTGCCCACAGAATGACAGCTACAGTATGTGCTGCAGACATTGGTCCACACTGTAGCCCCCACCCCCACCACCTGAACCCCTGTGCCCATCCCCAATGCCTGCCCTGAGCCACCCACCCCTGTACTCAGCCATGTCTTGTCCTTGTGTCTGCAGGCACCCCTCCACCTGAGATACATAGGAGCACCATCCCCATGAATTTACACAGGTTCCCCCACCTGCACCCGGTACAGCCCCACTGGACCAGCCCCCCTGCCCATTCATGCTCCCAGACCCATGCCCTGCAGTGCAAGTGATCCACAGTGGGACCCTGGCTGGACTATGCTGCCCCTGGCTGCCCTGCATGGCTCTGGGTGCTGGGGCGGCAGGGCCATGGATGGGAGCCGTGTGGTGGCAGGTGGCTGTGAATGTGGCCACTCACGCATGTTCCATGGGTAGTATTTGCGGTGGGATATACCCCTGGCATGTAATTCCCACCCCCTTGGAAAATCCCCCCATTATGCATATCAGCTGTTTGTGCTCCCCTGAAACTACTACATGTTCTATATTCTTTGTCTGGTCTGCATATGATTCTATCCAGATATTTAACAATAGAACGCCCTAACACATAAACTTGCCTTAATTAGAGCCCTGCCTCTATGGGATGGGCTTTGAGGTACAAACAGACCACAACCCTCTAAAATGGCTAAACTAAATGGGGAAAACTAATGGGAAGCTCCTAAGATGGAGTATTGTTTTACAAGCATATGACATGAACATCACATATAGGTCAGGGTCTGAAAATGCCAGTGCCAATGGTTTACCCCGCCAGTCAGAGTAAGGGACAGAACTGATGGAAACCATGCTGAGAAAAAGGGGTATGTTTTCTCAGGTTCCGTTTAAGGAGGGAGGTATGTGGTGTAATCATGCCATGTCATATTTCTATTGTTTTAATAGTCAATATTGCCTTTGTTGTTATGGTGGTAGTCAACCCTGTTTTTTCTGTAATTTCGTTTTGCGTATAATATTTCTTTGGGTTTGTGCTGCAGTATGAGTTTAAGGGAAGAAGCTCTGTTTGTTTTAACTGGTTCTGTGTTTTCAGAAGCAGTTCTTAGGTGGGGCATCTTCAGTTAATTGGAGGGTTGTTAAAAGCTAACGGCCGAGCCATTAGTCTGATGGTTCTTTTGCTTGGAAGGGCCAGCACTATGTAAAGTCATAAATGGCCTGTTGGGGAAGCAACTTGACAAAGGCCTCAGGCCAAGCTGTCATGGTGGGGGGTGGAGAGGGGGGACACAGTGGGCCTGATTCTCAAAAAGCCCTTAGATCACCACAAAGTCTGACAATCTAGGGCTGCGGCAAACCTGGGAGCGACAGGGACTCTGCACTTGATTCTTGATCAGGTAGGATCCCAGCGGCAAAGTCGCTAGGCTTGCAGCAACCATAGCAGTGTGCTGAACAGAGGGCACACCTGGATAGGGTGCCACAAGCTGGGGGTGGCCGTGCAGCAATGTCTCCAATATTCCCTGGTGGACTAACAGACCTCCCTCTCCAAAGTCTCCATGAATTATATATTTATCATACATCCCTGGTGGTCTAGTGAATCCATGATCCCCGAGTACCCCCATATACACAAATAGTAATCTAACCCCCCTCTCTGGTGGACTAGCGTACCCCTCCCCAATGTCCCCATGGACTAATTAATTAATTATCATAAATCCTTGGTGGTCTCGTGGACCCCCTGATCCCCAAGGTCCCCATGTTATATTAATGTTTACAAGCTCCCTGGTGATCTAGCAGACCCTCAGCCCTGATCCTCCATTATGCCATATTAAGAATTGGTCAGTGGTATAGTGGCCCCCCACTCCAGTAGGCAATGTCTCCCTCCACTCCCCCCAAATCAAGCTGGCAACTGGCACAGCCCACCGCTCACCACCACAGCTAGCCACCGACCGGGCTCCAAAGGAGCCTGTACTGTATACAGTACGCACTCAGTGACTGACAGGTGAATAAGAGGCCTCTGACTGTAGGCTACAAAGCACCAGCTGCACTTGTTCTGTGGAACAAATGGTGGTTCCTTCCCCCGTGACTCATAGCTCGATCTGTGTGACTTGTGTGTGGTGAATCGGCAACACAGGACATCTTGGTGCATTACGGAAATGTTGTGGGGTTATCTGCTAAAATTAAAGTATTTATATTTACAACTTTTGGTTGAAAGCGATTGTCAGCCACCTGAGGGTGCAGTCCTGGATGGTGTCAAAATGTGATGGGGGGGGGGGGGTTAGTAAAAACAGTGAGTTCTTGACAGAAGCAACACAATTTATTTTCAAATGTTAATAGATGCAGCATTTTATGTAGTTGGTGTGAAACCTTTTGAGAATGTGTTGTAACTGTGTTGTAATTTGTGTGTTGTAAGATTGTATAGGGAGATTAAATGACTTGGACTCTCACCTTTCAAACATCACAGTGCCACTTTACGTGCCACCCAAGCATTGATACTTTTGGACTGTGTCTTTGTCTTGTCTGTTTGGATAATTTGCCTATGAATTGCTGTCTCTGCATTGAATACAATTTTGAATTGTACGTCTCTTATATGACTGTAGCTCTTATTATATTGTACTATACCTGTTCTTGCCCAAGACAAAGCTGTAAACATGTTGTAAAACCTGTTCTACTTTCCTGGCTAACCAACCAACTAGCCAACCAGTAAAGAAACAAATAACTTAAAATACAAATGTTTCCCTTCAGGTGTGACCTTGGGATTGTGTCTTTATATTACATTCCTCATATAATGAGTTATTTCAGAGGAGTGAAATACTAATCCATCTCCTGCAAAGTATAGTGCAAATGGAACACAATAGACAATGCAACCTGTTATGCTTCATTACTGTATGTTATGCAAATCAGGACGGTTAACTGTCATCATGCATAGCAATAACAGTATAGAGGGTAGACGTGTGCTGACTCCACAGTGACATTTTGAGACTGAAATACATTACAGTGGCACTTCACTGTTGCCACTGTAATATACCCATGAGACCTTGGACCCTGGCACTGCTTTCTCTGGGTTTTGCCCCCCTCCCTGATTCAACTATGACTTGGAGTTAATAATCCTGATTTATGGGATATGTGGGAGGCAGAGCCCTCTGCTAGGGGGTTTCAGGGGGTGTAGCCCCGCCCAAAAAACAAAGACTTTACCTGACAGATTTATACTGACCACAATCTGTGGTCGACATAAATTCCTTGCTGTAATGTCAGGTCGAGAAATGGTTGTGGCTGCGGCATCGTAGAGCCAAGGGTAGATGCTATAAAATACCAAGTCTCAGTCTTTATGAATGGGACTCACTCCTTTTTTATGTTTACTTGCGTGCGCAGTGCACAAGAAACATTTTGAGGTGAGTTGAGCATTGCAGAGGTGTGGCAGTGTTTGACCAATCTAGCGATCGCTTTCAGGGGTGCATCCCTCAGCAACCAATCAACAGGGAAGCTGCCAATGACAGCAGTTTCTGAGCGAGCACTGGACTTGAAAGAAATCTGCCTCACCAATCACAGACAGTTTTGTCATTGCAGTGGCAGATCTCTCCCCTCCCAATCCTGGCAACCAGGCACATTCCAGCCATGCGCATTACAGTGCACAGTAATGCACATGGTTGGACTTATGAGCAGCTCATTTGCTCTGTGTGCCTTTCCAAGTGAAAAAAATAAATAAACCCCACCACGGCTTTGCATAATTGGCAGCTCCTGCTGCCCACCACACAATCCCCCCAAAGCCAGTGTCAGGGAGCCCAATCCCTGTGTTGGTAAGCCCACCCCAGCCCGAACATATCTTTTGCCATCGATGGAGTGTCCAATCCCCATGTCGGCATGCTCCCTCCACTATTGTGGCACACTGGGAGCCCACTCTAGTGTGCCAAAGTAATTATCCTTTTCTGACACCAGGATGTCCACTCCCTGTGTTAGAAGTGCCCCTCGTGCCCTTTTTTTTCAACTGACCTTGGAGTGCCTAATCCCCGGGTCGGCATTGATTCCCCCCCTCCACTAGTCTGGCACACTGGAAGCCCACCCCAGGGTGCCGCAATTTATTTTTCATTGTATTTCATCTGTAAAAAAGAAAACTGTCCCCTGAGGTATTTTTTTTTTATTTACAGAAAAAGAAAACAGCCCCTTATCATCCTCACCTCTCTCTCCCCCATCCTGACCCTCCCTCTGCACCCCCCACCTCCCTGCACCCCTTCACCCATACATACCTCTGGAGGTCCAGCGCTGTGATCTTCTTCGGACTGGGAACATGTCTGCACTCTTCAAAAGACAACTGCAAACTGAAGAAAATCACGGGTTTCAACTTAGATTGATATCTCAGCCATTTTTGGGAGTTTTGGTCCCAGATTTTCAGCATGGGGTTCCTGGGACCCTACCTCATGAAGACTGGCACTGTCATTTTGTTTCTGGGTCCTGAAAGATGATTTCATGGTCACTGCATGGAATCACCTTTCAGGACCGATTAACAAAATCACAGTGCCACTGTTCATGAGGCGGGGTCCCAAAAAGCCCATGTTGCAAGTTTGGTGAAAAAAATCCAAAAATGACTGCATTATGAGCGTACACTGTGCAGTTTGTACGCATGCTTGTAACCGCCAATTTTTATTATAAAATGGGCAAGTAAAATCCTTAAATTCAATTGGCTATTAGCCGTGCATTAGAAGTGGCTAATGCATGGCAAATAACAAGTGCTGGCAATCCATAGTAAATCCAGAAAGAAAATCAAGGAGCAAAAAGAATGTTCATTTCTTGATCGAATCATAACGCCCACCATGTTTTTGTCTTTCAAACCGGAACATCAAAGTCAGGTAAGGACACACGTCAGAGTTACCCCACATAAATCCCAAACTCACCACAGCTTGTGTTAGTTTTACTCCATCCATAAATAAAATGAACAGTGTGCCATCAAACTCACAATTTGACTGAGCTAGCAGCCATTTAACCATTATAAGCTTAACGCGTCTCTCTCTCTCGCTCTCTCTCTCTCTAGCCGTAATGACATTAAACAAATCTCTATAACTCCCACTGTAGTAATGAAATGAGAAATTACTTTCGCACTGTTCTTCCTCTCCCTCGCCCCCGATTGTTCTCTCGACTTTTAAACATACCTACAAACAGCGCTGCTCTTCCGTCTGTTCGAGATTATTTAAAACCATCACTGCCTTTGAAGCCAGAGTCCGCTTTACTCTGTCAGCGTGTGTGTGGGCACGAGACGGGACTCTCCATTATCTATTAAAGAACCTGTCTTTTAAATTGTACTTTCTTTTAAATTTTAAATCATGGCTCTCTCCGTAGCCCATTAGCTAACCTGCTGTCTTCCTCATTCTTCAGTCCACAGACAGGCCCATCTCGCGCCCACACACACACGCTGACAGCAAACGGACTCTGGCTTCAAAGGCAGTGAAGCTCAAAATCTGCAGATTAGATAGAAAATGTTGATCAGTAGCTGCTGTGACACCCTTTATCTTTTAAATCACTCACCAGCATTTCAAGCACTGTGCTTGTTTCTTTCAAGGCAGTGATAGTTTTAAATCATCTCCAAACAGACTGGAAGAGCAGCGCTGTTTGTAGGTATTTTTAAAAGTCCGAGGAGAACAATCGGGGGACGACGGAGAGGAGAGACAGTGGCAAAAGTAATTTCTCATTTCGTTACTACAGTCAGAGTTATACGAGATTTCTTTTTAATGTTATCACGGCTCCTCAGAGACATGCTAACTGGAGAATATTTTGAATGTTTTTTTTAATGGTTGTTGTATAAAAACTATAGCTATGCAAATGCAGCTTTACAGGCAGAAGGACTATTTTATCTAAAAATTCACACAACATGTAACTTTATTTTATATTAAACTTCAGAATTTTGATTGTCACAGTTATGAGAAATACAGGTTCCCATTTTATAAGCGCAATAAGACACTCCGGGGGTGTGCATTAGACATTTCTAATGCACGGTCAGGGACTAAACGCTTCGGCCTGCGGCCTCGTGCCTTATTACACCCCTGACCGTACGTTAGAAATGTCTAATGCACACCCCCTCGTGTCTTATTGCTTACATATTTTCACTTCACATTTCCAACATTGCCATTTCTTTCAAACCTCCTTATGAACAGCACAGCTGTCATTTCTTGAATCCTGTCTGCAATGTGTTTTTGCACCTGTGGCGCAGAATGGCGCAGTCACTGTGTGAAATGAACTTTTGGGACAGATTAATGAAATCACAGTGCCACTGTTCATGAGGGGAGGTCCCAAAAAGGCCATGTTGAAAATTTGGTGAAAAAATTCCAAAAATGACTGCCTTACGAATGTGCATTACGCAATTCCTATGCATGCTTGTAACTTCACCACTTTTTCATATTTTCACTCCAGATTTTCAACATTGTCATTTTTTTCACACTTCCTCATGAACAGTACAGATGTCATTTTTCATATCCTACCCAAAATGTATTTTCATACCTGTTGCACTGAATGGCGCATTCGCTATGCGAAATCACCTTTCGGGATTGAGTAACACAATGATAGTGCCACTGTTCATGTGGTGGGATCCAAAAAGCCCATTTTAAAAATTTGGAGTGAAAATACCAACAAACATCCAGGGCATTTGGGTTTCTAACCATAACGCCCCTCCCTGTACAGACTGATAGGCGCCAGGGGTGTGGCTTGGGGTTGTCGGTCATAATGCTCATGCCATTCCACCCCCACTCCAACCCTGCAGCCACTGACAGGCATCAAAGTGTGCCTTGAGGTCTTTGGCTCTAACATTCACCCCATTTTCTTATACTGCACCCATCTCAGCTTATTTCCTTATGGAATGGGGTGAGCATAAGGGCTGAAGACCCCACTGTACACTGTGACACCTGTCAGTGTCTGAGGGGGGGAGTTGAGGTGGAATTGCTTGAGCGTTATGTCCGATGAGCCAAAGGCACACCCAACACCTGCCAGGCTCTGCGTGGTGGGGGTGGGGTTGGCGTTAGTTCAATACCCACTGCCATTCCTATTATGCATCTCTCTAACTCATGCAGCACCAATGCTAATACCAGCAAGCAAACATTTAGCACTGACAAATGCTTGTTGTATAAGAAGTTGCACATTTTTAAGACACAGCTGCTTCTATAGCAAGGAGCTTGATTTTGAAAAACAAAATCTCACTTCAGGAGGTGGCACACATCAGAAAATCAGAAAAATAATTGGCCCTAATTGGCACTCTTGACAGTACTGTATTTGCTGAATAAGCATGGAGACTGAAATTGCCCTGTTACCTTCTACAGGTTATCCTTCCATGGCAGGGCCAGGGCAGAGAAGATTAACTGTGCACTGCAGTTTCCCATGCTGTGCCTTTCATGGGGATACAATGAGAATCGTACTACAAGTTCACCACAAAAAGAAAATTAAATACAGTATACCCATATATCTTCTGAAAATAACAGATGGGACAGTTATAAAAAACCTAAGGCAGTGATGCCAGCATAGTTGTGCTTTAGTTTGCTGTGCTATAAAAGTTGAATGCATTAACCATTGCCGCATAAATTTAATAACAAAATGTAACATATGGTTTCTGTCCCTGAAATATCATGAATACCTATTGGGAAACATCTGATTTTATCAGTGCTAGTTATTTGTTAAATTAGTTTTCATATAATTGTTGTTCTTTTAATTGTAGGAAAATGATCATCCACCATAAGTAAGTTAGCTTTCATAATCTGGCTATAGTGAGTTATCCTTTTTATATGCAGTTAATTTGCAATTAGATGATACAATTGAAAGAGCAATTAAAATTGCCGGGGATTCATAAATCATAATTCTTTAAATCTAAACTTTGGAAAAGAAATACATTTCAGTGGTTGCAGAGCTGCTATCCAATTTCAAGCTGATGAGTTATAAAAATCTCTATTTGTGACAAATCTTCCAGAATAATTATAATAGGGTGCCTAATATCACAATGTTTAATTCCCTTTCCTGGATTTGTGAAGCATTCTTTATAGCAAATTATACCCAATTTACCCAAGAGAAAAGTCACTTTATTGCACGGTAGAAAACAAACATTACAAGTTTTTTTTCTACAGAAACATATTCCCATCAAAACATCTTTTTGAAGTCTGCTGTACTAATCAGATTTGATTTCTAATTTCACAGAAATAAATAGGGGAAACAAAACATAAAATATTGTTAAAACATACAGAATTTGACACAGTCATCTTCATCTCTGGTCCCTCCACTGCAGCTGTGGAAGACCTACTCCAGCGTGAGTTCAACAACGTTCTGCACTGGTTCCAATCAAGCCAACTTACAGTCACACTGAAAAACAGTGTCCATGACCTTGGGTCCTAGTCAGAAATGGCCAGACTCACTGTCCCCCCGCCCGCTTTTACCATTTCAGATGGCACGCCTCTTGACGCAGTTCAGTCCTTTTAGCACCTTGGAGTAAGGCTATATAGTAAGCTTGTCTTCTTAGCCCACATTAATGCCATCCATACAAAACTCCACCCTAAGCTTGGCACCTTATTCTGTAACAAAGACTGCTTATCTACACGTGTCCACCGTGAGCTTGTTACCAAAATGTCTCGCTCTGTCTTTGACTACGTGGATACCGTCCATGGGACCACCCCTTTTACTTCCCTTATCAGACTAGTGTACCGGGTTAGAATGCCATTTCAAGAATAGTGCAGTGGAAACTGCACTTCATAAACAGCATCTGCCTTGATAGCGACAGGGGTAGGATAGCACATGGCAGTTACCTCTACCACTATAGCTGTCAAGGCAAGGAGGGAAGAGGAGAGGAGTTGGAGAAGTATGGAAAAAATGTGAAGGCTGTCTGCATTGCTCCCATGGTGGAGAGGGCTAAGGCAGAAGCAGGTCAGGCAGTACAGCTCAGGAGACCAAGGTTCTGTTCCTGGTCTTCTGAATTTTGTGGTTTCCCTTTCCCCTCACTCCAAGTGTTTTTTTTTTGTATGTCTGAATCCTGTCCCCCCAACTTTCTCCCCATTCCCGAGTTCCACCCCCCATAGAGTTAATTATTTAAATATTATGGTGTGTGTGTGTGGGGGTAGAGCCCCCTGCAAAAACACAAGTTGCGGTTTTGTTTCCTCACCATGGTAGCGGTTCTCCGTGTGTTTTTGACTGCTACCATTGGTGTTATTTTTGTATTTGACATTTTACATGGGTGCTGTTGTTGGCTGCATTTTTACTGTGCAGTTCTTGACCACCATGTTGTTGTATACGGCATCTTGACCTATAGCCCCAGACTAGATACCCTCTGAAACTCCTTGTGCTGTTTTGCTACAAACCCCCTCCCCTCGCACCCACTATTGTTAAATGTATTTCATCCCTTTTCATCCTTTTTCTGGCCTCTCGTCACCAGATTCACTGTGCCGCCTTCATATCCAAATACTGGTTTGGTCTCTTCCTCTCCTCCTCTCCTCCTCTCCTCTCCTCTCCTCTCCTCTCCTCACTCCCTCCCCACTTCCTGTTCCTCTCTTCCAGGGACCATCACACTTTGCCACTCTCTTCCCCACTCCTCTACTGGGCAATCTGCCTTCTCCTATCAACATCTGTCACTCTGGAAACAACTCTCTTCATCCCTGCACCATGTCCTGTCCCTGAGGTCCCTCAGGCACCAGTTGAAACTTGAGCTTCCTCTTGATACCTCCATGGCCATGCCTTAACCATCCTGGTAAGCAGCAAGCTCGATTCCCGCTCCTGCACTGGGTCAACTTCCACACCACTACAGTTTCTCCCTTCTTTGTGTGGTTGTACAATAACTCGCCCCCTGAGGTCAGTCGCGAATTGTCAGTATTGTTCTTATTCACCATGCATTGCTGCTACTTATGAATATACACTTGCTAGGTGTTCTTGTTGAGCTGTACTGCACTTTATTCTCTGCAAACACAACCTTTTGTATTTTATTCTAATTTTGTACTTTTTTTTGTTACTGAATGTTCAGTGTTTTGCTACTATGTATTGTGCCTGTTGTCCTTTCACTGTTTCCCTCCTCCAGGTCACATGTGGAAACAAGCCTAGGCTTAGTGTGTCTCTCCCAGTTACCAGCTACATAAATATATGATTGAAATCAGTCTAGAATGCATTATGGCTGGTACAAATAAAATATGCACATCAGGAAATTAAAATATTTAAAATAATAGACAAAACTTTATCAAGCATGACAAAGATACAGTATGGGACCTAAGTTTCTGATGCTATTTCCAGCCAGTGCGAGTTATCGAAGACAATGAAGACATTTGTGTCCTATGTTATTTTCTGTTGCAACTATATAATATATCTAGTTTTGTACATAAATATGATGTAACATAGTTTTGTACACTTGTGTTACTTAATATCATAAACAGTACTGCATGTGTATACACTGGATCAGAAATAATGCATGCTAATGAAAAATTACCATTAGGCTTAAGGTTAAACTAGAGCACTATGATGTTTGTGCTTTGTATTCTTTTTATTGACCAGGTTGGAAATGGGAAAGGAAAATGTGGACTCACCGGGATTTCACTAGATCCTTGATTTAAAAAATATATACCTTGCAGGGGTTAAACTGCACTGAGAGAAGTGGTATTTCTAAGTTGGTTCCTGGTTACAGTATTGCACAACACTAGAGAAAGGAATGTGTGGTGCTGTGAAGAAGGAAGTTCCTTGGACACTTTAACCAGTGGGCCTGTTGCTTAATAGTTAGAGTGCTGGAACAGCATACCAGAGGTCTGAGGTTCAAATCCCGGTAAGGCCACATTTTCCTTTCTCATTTCCATCTTTGATTTAAAAAGTGTATACCTTGCAGGGGTTAAACTGCACTGAGAGAAGTTGTATTTCTTTTATTGACCAGTAAATGCTATTACAATTTGGCAACATAATGTACAGGGAAGACAGCAGTATAAATATCGATTAAAGTGACCCAGTATGAAAGTCATGCCAAACAAAACTCACTGCTTTTTTTAAAAAATATCACCAAGAGATTGGATGTTGGGAATCATGTGGATGTGATATATCTGGACTTCAGTAACACATCTGATACTGTTCCAGAAAGGAAGCTAGTTCATAAACCAGAGAACCTATGTATACCTGGTGTGTGCTGAAATGGGTTCAAAAATGGTTGCAGGATGGGAGGGAAAGAGTCACAGTTAATGGTAACCAATCAGCATGGAAACAGGCGACCAGTGGGGTTCTACAGGGTTTGATTCTGGGACCTACTTTGTTCAAAATATGTATAAGATATCTGGACCATGGATACTATTAGCCAAATTAGCAAGTTTACTTATGACACCAAGACTGGAAGAGTATATCACAACAGGAAATAAATGAAAAACAGAAGGATGTAAACAGGTTTGGGGAATACTGTAGGTGAAAAAATGGCAGATGCACTTCAATATTTAGAAATGAAAGGTGATGAATTCAGAAATAAAGAACATGATTAATAAATTCTACCTGAACAGCATGGAGAGAACTGAAATCAGGCAGGAAAATGACTTGGAAGTACTGATCAACAACAGCTTTTAGTAGGAGCACTGGTGTGAGGCAGCAGCAAGCAAAGCAAATAGAATCATGGCATGCATTAAGAGAAACTTTGTATGTAGAGCTAGGAATGTTAGCCTTATTCAAATCATTGATTCACCCCCATCTCAAGTACATTCAGTATGCAGTTCTAGTCCTCTTGCCTAAGGAAGGATATAGAGGTATCCCATCAAGGTCATGCAGGGAGAGATGCACAGTTGAGAACTTCACAGTCAAAACAGCATGAGTGAGGTTGGAGTCTATTTAATCTAGTATGGTTTTCAATCATGCTACATTACACTAACTGCTCAGGTTTTGACTATGCTGACATTTGGGTAATGCAGATATTGACATGATAGAAAAGGTACAAAGGAGAACCTCCAAGATGCTTGATGGCTTGGAGAACATAGGCCATGAGGACCAAACTGAGGAACTGAGGCTGTTTTTCATGCAATGGAGTAGGCTCAGAGGAGACATGATTACAGTATTCAAGAATCCAAAGGGGATGACAACACCATCAGACCAAGAGCAGATCTTCAAGATGCACAAGGTCAAGGATGAAAGAACAATGGGACACTCAATGTCACTGAAGGGAGGAAGATTCAAGTGAAACATCATAAATAACCATGTCATGGATGAGAGGCGAATACTTGGGATGGACTACCAGAGCATGTGTTGTCATCTGATACTGTAATCTTGAACTAAAACTAAACAAAGTACTTGGATGAAAATTGTGGAATGGTATTCCCACTGAGCTCATGGGAGGGACGCATTTGATGGATGACTGGTCTTCTTTCTCCCCTAAATGTGTATATATGTTTGTCTGTATGTAAGTTTACTGTAACCTCTAATCTAAAAAGGAAAAAGTGTAAATAAACTTTAAGAAAACAGATGGCTCAGTTTTAGGGAGTTCCCAAGTTATAACCGATGTTGCTAAAATGCAGTTTAGTTACTCTGAAATCTACTTTTGAGAATGAATTAGATCTCCTGCTAGATTAGCAAAATTAGCCACTGCACTCGTCGTATAAAATTAGGAACAGCAGATCCCCAATAAGCATTAAAGTATCACACCAAAATTCAGATTTCTAAGTTACTTCATTCAAAAGTTTCAATATTTGTGTAACCCTGACTTTTTTCTGCCTATTTAAAATGTATGAATTCAGTGCTGGGAAGCTAATGATGTCATGTGATGTCTGCTATGGCAGTCACAGACCAATCCTCACTGCAAGAAGCATTGTATTACTACTGGCTCATGCAGCTTTCCACTACCAGTTACAAAATGTTTATTCTTCACCCAGCCTGAACTCTGCACACTGTGCGTCTCCAGAAATGTCAACCCAGCACTCTTTTGATAATGTGTATCCTTACTCCTCTTCACATATTTGTCTTGAGGTCCTGCAACATTTTACACCCTACACTCCTCCTTAATTTGGCACTAGATATCCCTCCCTTGTGAGCCAAAGCCCTCCCAAAATTTGTGCCACATAAACTGCAAGAAATGTATGCCATTTACCCCTCCTGAATTTTGTACCCTGCACCCCCTCACAAATGTGCCCAACACCTTTTCCCCCAAATTGCACTTTGCACCCTAGCGAAGATTAGCTTTAATGTACCTTCTGCATTGTACATGAATGTAAGAAATAGCCAGCAGAAGGTCTTATGGTCTATCATGCTGTTTGATTGTAGAGTCCCTGATCTAGCAATTACAGTGGGCTCCACACCCCTCCCTGCCAACCCTGATCCTTCCTTTCACCCTGTCCCACCCTCTCTTGAAACTCTCTACCATCTTTTGAGTGAGTTTCAAATGGAAGTTAATTCCACCCTACCACCCGCTCTGTAAAGCAGTATCTCTTCACCTCCTTCTTGAACCTTCCCCCCACCAGCTTATAACAGTGCCCTCTTGTAGTCTTGTTTCCACTAAGACAAAAAAGTCCCCGATATCCATCTTGTTTATATCATGTCCCCTCTCCCTCCTCTTCTGGAGTGAGTACATGCTATAAGTTTTCTCAGCCTATCCTCATATGCCCTGCCCTGCTGTCCCTGAACCATTTTTGTCACCCTCCTCTGGACTACCTTGTGCTGGTTGTTATACCTTTTCAGGTAGGGGTTCCAGTATTGCACACTGTTCTCCAGGTTCAGTTGCACCAAGGATCTACATAACAGCAGTATAATCTCCTCAGTTCCGCTTGTGAACCCTCTTGTAATATCACCCAGCATTTTGTTTGCCTTGGCTACTGTCTCTCTATACTGTGTAGCTTGCTTAAGGTCACTGGCTAAGGCTATCCCCAAGTCATTTCCTCCTAAGATTCAGTGATCTTGGTTTCTCCTCAGATTCAGCAATCTTGACCCCCTCCAAGACTGTACTCGGTCCTTGTTTTTTTCCTTCCTAGTTGCATAACCTTGCACTTCTTCCTATTGAACATGAGCCACCATATACCAGATCACATTTCCAGCTTTGCTAGGTCTTCTTTTAGGTCCTACACCCCTTCATCTATGTCCACCCTCATACAGAGCTTGATGTTGTCCACAAAGAGACAGAGTTTGCCTTTAATGCCATCCCCCATATCATTAATGTACACATTAAACAACACCAGGCCAAGCACTGACACCTGCGGGACCCACTATTGACCTCTCATGCCTCAGAGCCCCACTCCACCCTTTGTCTTACCACTAAGCCATTTTATCACCCACCTTGTTAATTAGCTTCCTGCCCTCAGGTCCTCCAGCTTCTCGATCAACCTTTTGTGAGGTATCGAGTTGAAGGCCTTGCTGAAATTCAGATATAGAATGTCAACCACCTGGCCCTTGTCTACTGGCTCCATTACCTAGTCAGAGTAACTGATCAGTTGGTTAGATAGGATCTCCCTGACATAAACCTGTGTTGTATCTCATCCTGGAACACATTTACCTTAAGGAAAATGTTTTCCTAGATCCTCATTAGTTTAGTGAAAATGGAGCTCAGACTGACCAGTCTGTAGTTCCCAGGGACATCTCTGGGCCCACTCTTGTGCAGTGGTACCACAGGTGCAGTTCTCCAGTTCTGTGGTACCACCCATGTATCTAGTGAGCTGTTGAACAGTTCTGCAAGCAAACCCACCAAATCTGCTGCCAGCTCCCTCAACACCCTTGGGTGCATGCCATCTATACACAGGGACTTATTTACCTTCAGAGACATGAGCCCTCTCCTAACTCTGTTCTAATATACTTAACATAGTAACATACTAAAATGCCAGCAGAATAGGCCTAATGGTCTTTCGTGTCTGCTCGTTTGGTCAGACCCCAACCTGGGTGCTGACCTTGCTGTCCCCCTCGCCTTCTCTGGCTTCTCCCTTCCCAGTTCCGGATATTCTTGCTGCATTGGATTTTGCTTCTAGAACCCTTCCCCTGTACCTGTTCCACCCCCTCTTGAACCCCTCCACTGTCTCTGCCTCCACCAGCCCCCTAGGCAGTGCATTCCATGGCTCCACTACCCTCTCAGTGAAGTAGCACCTCCTCCTTTCTCCCCTGAATCTTCCCCCCTCCAGCTTCCACCCATGCCCTCTAGTGGCCCCTTCCTCCTTCCTTCGAAGCACCCCGACTGTTCCTCCCCTATTTACACTCTTCATGTACCTAAAGACCTCTATCATGTCCCCCGGTCCCTTCTCTTCCAATGTGTACATATTTAGCTCTTCGAGCCTCCTCATAGGTCCTGTCCCCAAGCCCCAAATCATTTTGGTTGCCTCCTCTGGACCCTCTCCAGGAGGTTAATGTCCGCTTTTAAGTGTGGCCTCCAAAACTGCAAGCAGTACTCAAGGTGTGGCCTCACCAAGCAGTTATACAGAGGAGATAACTTCCCTCCTTCTGGAGGTGATCCCCCTAGCGATGCATCCCAGCATCCTGTTGGCCTTGGCTGCTGCCCTCCTACAAGTCTCAGAGTTGTTCATCTTGACATCCACCACCACCCCCAGGTCCCTCTCAGCCATCGAGACTTGTAGCATTTCCCCCCCCTCCAGGGTGTACACTTGGCCTGGGTTTCTGGCCCCCAGGTGGAGTACCTTGCATTTCCCTGCACTATTTCTCTGTTATTTTAGTTTATATAACAAATTTAATTCATAATACAGCACAAAATACAAATGAAAATCAAATGTTATTCTGTCCTCAGCCATGTCCCCCTCCTGCTCTCCCTTCCCCATCCTCCCTTGTGGCACTAGTCCATCCCTTTCCTTCATAAAGGCAGAGTGTAAATATCTGTTCAACATCTCAGCCTTCTCATTACTGCCTTCCACCCACCTCACCCCCATTTTAAACTTCACTGTGCCCACCTTCACGTCTCTTTCTCTGATATACCTGAAGGAGGTGTTCTCTCCCTCCCTCCTTGATCACCTTTGCTATTCCTTTCTTGTGTTGGCCTTCCTGACTACTACTAGCCTCCCTAGCTTTTCTCAAGTAGGCACCCCTATCTTTATCCCTTTGGAACATCCTAAACTGTCTGTATGCAGCCCTCTTCTCCCTTTCTGTCTGGCCCGCCTCCAATGGAACCAACATGGTTTCTTTTGGCTTTGGAGTTTTGGCCCCTTTTGCCTAATGCAGGAGTTAATGACAGCTGCTGTCCCTTCCCTAATCACTGTCCACTTTTGATCCACCCCAATAACATTCTTATGGCTAGCTAGGTATCTCCTAAATATCTCTCTCCCATCCTATCTTCCAGAAGTCTAGGGATGGGCAGACCAGTCCACTCAAACCCAATGGGATCTGACACAGTCAAGAAGACTCAGGTAAATCAGGACCTTTCTGCTGGAGTCCTGTACCAGGTCTGCTTCTCTTCCTGTGGGCACAACAGTGTAACTAAAAAAAAAAGAAATCCTTACTCCCATCTCAGAGACACCACTCTGACCCACGCAAAATGCCACAATAAAAATAAATTCTTCTGTTGTCAATATACTGTCACCATTCAGTGATGCCCATGCCTCTTTCAGCAATGCAAGACAATTGCAGTGACCAGAGACACACACAGGAAGTCATACAATGGCGGGAAATATTATAGCCAAAGTGAATGCGAGATGATGTTTGCTAGTGGGTGAATGGATGTCTGGATGAACGGGTGAATGGAAAGACAGGCAGCTGGGTGAGTAAATCACTTACAGAGAAGAAAGATGATTGCCTAAGGCAGGAGTTCTCACACTTTGTAATAGTGAGCATCTCCCAAGTCTTGGAAAAGATCTTGAGCTTCCCCAATATAGAAATAATTTTGGGCTTCCCCATAGTTAGAACAACTATCATACTTTGCACATTACAGGAAGAATACAATGAAGTGCATGTGAGTAGATGAGTTAATTCTCATTTTATTGAACTTATTATTCTCCCTCTCTATAACCCCCCCTTCCCAGGTCAGCCTACTCGCTCCGCACTTCTGACTTTTGGACTCTTATTTACCCCTCATTGCAATACCTCCATGAGTCAGATAGCTTTTTTTGTCAGTTTACCCTGCTCTTAAACACCTTATCAGGGACCATTTTGCTCCCTCCTGCTCTTGCTCCTAGTATTTATCTGCTTAGCCTTTGTATTTGTACTTTCCTGCAGCAAGTATAATGGGTCATTTGTTACCTTGTTCCTATTCATTTGAATTATTTTGAATTTTGTTTTGCATAGTTTCCAAGAATTGTATTTTTCCCAATGTCATACCAGGAATCAAGTGTTTGTTGAGTGTGTCTTTCCTGGTAACCATTTTGTACATAGATTCACATGCCATTATTCACTTTCACTTTGCTGCATCCTTTCACATGAAGCATCCAAAACTTGACATTAAAATACAGTACATTTTAAGGCTTGCTTGAGCTTCCCCTGGAACAAGTTGGGGCCTCCCCTGGGAGGCTGGCCTCACCATTTGAGAAACCCTGGCCTAAGGTTTGTGTGGGTCATATGAGTTTGTGTACATATGTGGAATGGGGAGATGGGTAAGGTGTCAGATGCTTCTTGGCCTTGCAATATACCTCTCAAAAGTCCCACATCATGAGGGAGTAGTAATGTCCCTCATTTTTCCCTTCAGAATCACTCTTTCTACACGTCTGCCCCACAATGGATAAGGTGCTACTGCTCAGACAGAGAAGCTGTTGTAAACTCAGGCTTTAAAACAGCAAATGTGAAACAAACTTGGCCCAAATAAATCCATTAATCAGTTTCGACAGCCTTCTGAGCATGCAGCTTTTCAAGTTTGAGGCTGCACCCCACATTCTCCTACATTTTGAGTATCAGAGTCCCACATGTCATTGCCAAAAGCTTGAGAGGTATGGGTGGCAAGGGTCTGTCAATTTGCAGATAAAAGCATGGGGTGTAAGAACATATATGGCAAGAAAGCCAAGACTTAAAAGTTTTTTTGGGGTGGGTGGGGGGCATTATTAGCCCTGGCATTGATTCTGGTGTCTCTCACAGCCAGATCCCCATTTCAGCATATGTTATCATATGGTTTGTCTACACTGACTGTACTCGCACTAGATTGTGTAGTTAAGCCTTTTGTAATGTTAATGTTGTGTTTTACCTGTGCATGAATTTCTCCCTTGTACCCCCTCATCAGGGCCGCACTTTGAAATGAGTCCTGCAGTGTCCTTTTAGGGTCACCAATTTCTAAATGATTACATTCTTGTACTCAATTTAAATACATAAAACTAAGTACTGCTATAATATTTTGCTGTTATTGTGCACTTCTGAAGTACAGCTCTGTGTGTGTGTGTGTGTGTGTGTGTGTGTGTGCATGTGTGAGCAAAGAGGAGATGAAAAGGGTTCTGGTATGAAAATATTATTTTTCTAACTACAACACTTGTGGTTTGTTGGCACAGATTGGGGGACAGGGTTGTATATACTGTGCAGGGTGCATTTCAGCAGATAGGAGTCGGTATGTATATACTGGGTCACAGTGGGTGCATTCAGATGTGAGCAGGGATGTTTTCAAATGGGGGTATGGTGTGGTATGATTTGGGTTGGTATGGTATGGTATGGTATGGTACGGTATGGTATGGTATGGCGGGGTAAATAGAGCAAGATGTTCATTCTGGGAGATGGTCTGTCTGCACTACCAGATGGGAGGAACTGGGAATGCTCACTTAGTTACACTGGGTGAAGGAGATGCTGTATGTTTAATCAGCGAGAGTGCTAGCAGATTAGAGGCACATGGGATTGTATGTTTTGTGATTGGGATGGCAACCATCTGTAGTTAGTGAGTTAATTCAAGAGTGTGGAGTACAAGTGGAATCATTTCAGTAGAGACAAATGGGAGACAGAGGAAAAAAAAATTCAGACTAAGCCAAAAACATCCTCAGGTTAGCCAAATATATTTTCTGTTTTTTTAGGGCATTTAAAGAGCATGTGTCACATATCTTGCTGACTTCATTGGGTTCCATGCAATGTTGGCAGTGTTGAGTTTAGTTGAATCGCATCATTTTTATGCAGTAAAAGGCATGATTTATATGTTTAATTAAAAAAAACACCATTTCTGCATGCACGTGTGAGCTGCCATTTCCTGTAGTGCGTGTCCCTGACATTGAGCATGATGACATAAAGTGAGGATCATCACTGACAGGCAGCATTGCGAGGGAATGCTTTTCAGCATGGCAAGTTCTTCCGTTGTTGACTGGAGTGATGCTAAGACCTATGTCAGCAATTCCTCTGATGTAGATTATGAGGAAGAAGACAAAGAGGCATGTGCACATAATGCTGTGTAGCCCAACCTGCTTAATGTGTAGCCATACTTGTTTGAACCTCAGCTTCCAGACAATAGCAATGACAGCTGGGATGATAGTAGTGCACAGACAGATGGCATCCTAAACATTGATAAGGTTAATAACACTGACTGGTATGCCTTTTCATCAGTGTTCAATTAATTAGTAACACAGGCAAAATGTACAATTTAAAATAAATGATGGAAAATGTTGCTGTTGGTGGTGCATGTCTTGTTCTCACATTGTATACAGTACACAACACATAAACATGAGTTTTTTCAAGACTCGGGAGGTACAACGATTACCTGGCATTTGTTTCTGGGGTATTCATGAACCATACATGGAGGGTGGCAGTGGCATATTGCTGAACCCAGGATGTGGAAGGTAAATGATACAGTGCAGCATACATTTATGCCAGTGATGGTGAGGGTAAGTGATGGAGGGCAGCATACATTTGTTCCTGGTATGGTGAGGGTAAAGCATGTAGAGCAAGCATATATTTGTAGCTGGGATGGTGACAGTAAATGATGGATGACAGTATACAGTTCTCGGTACACAGGGGGGTGATGGCAGTGCATTTGGCTGACAGTCATTGAATTTTTTTTTCTTATTGTTATTTCCCCTGTGCTTTGGATGTAGGGAAAATGTGGTGTGTCAGTGGTTTCCTGATGGGTAAGGGAGAGTAGTGGCTATTTGATTGATGGGACAGGTAGGATGGTAGTGTGAAGTTTGTTCCTCGTCTGAGCAAGGAGTATTCAGTATTCTTTATTGGTGATGGGTGGCAGTACCTAATTGTGCAGTGGCTGTCGAGGGAGTGCTTTTTTCTTTATTTTTTTCCTGGTACACAGAGGGTGTTCTTGTGATATTTCCTCTGGTGCTGTAAAGGGACAGCCCTGGGTATTTTACAGTATTTCACGCATGATGGTCTGTGATATTTGTTCTGGGTGTGGGTAAGGCTAACAGGGCATGTCTGCATGTCGTGTATGGAAGATAGACCAGGTGATGATGCAAGGTATATCACCTCAGTAAATGAGGAGGGAGGGTAGTGGATATTTCATCTTACCACACAAGGTAGTGGCTTTTGACATTTTGTTGTTCAATGGGTTCCATGTGATAATGGTGAGGGTAAAACTGTGAGGACGAAAAGGGCAAACGGTTCTATGTCATAAGGGCGAATTCAACATGCCAAATTCCCTTATGGTAACCCCACATCACTGAAATTAAATTTAGCAATGTGGGATCATAACACAAAGTAAACCCCATGCAGAAAAACCTTCGGCCCCCTAACCCTCCTACTTTAGGATTCTCAACTCCGGGGGAATGTTGATAAAAAACATTGTCTCAGGGCAGTGCAACAAAACCACTGGTGCCCGTCCCAACCCTGTATCCCACCATGTCATGATGCCAGCTTGCCGGAACCACATGGCAGCACCCCTCTCATACTCTTCCGCCCCACGCCCATCGGGCTCGCTCCCACCCCCCGCATATATACCCACGCAATATCCTGTCGCCTTTTCAAAGCAATCCCCATCCAGTCACCTACCCCAAACCCCCACCATTGGGGTGCTAGCCAAAAGTGGGTCACCATTTTGGCAGGTGCCCACTTGCTAGTGCCCCACATCACAGGATACTGGGCATATGGACAGTTTTTGAAACTGCATCTTCACGGGATACCATTCAGTGTGGAGTGACTACGTGGTAGTGTTGTTTCGTGTATGGCTGTCAGCAGAGATGTGCTTTCCCAGTATGGGTATAGATGGCACTGCACCTTTTTTCTCCAGATGGTGATGGTGAAGATGTTAGAGTACTTTCTGCCCTAAGTTAAAGGGTAATTGTTCCTGGACCATGAAGGAATGGCAGCTAATATTTTTTTCCAGTTACAGTGAGGAATGCCTTGTGATATTTTCTCATGATCTGGGAAGGGAATACAGGATATTCTTGTGTTGGGGATGGAGGTCAGGTGATTTTTTTTGTTTTTGTGCATGTTGAGAATATGCATTAAGATGGTGTAGTGTGCTGTGGAGGATGTTCATAACATATTTCTTTGCTTTTAGGGTGGGGGGTTGTGTGGATCTTTTTTTTTAATATGATGATGTGGGTGCTGCTTCAAGATTTAGGTGGCTGTGAGCGAGCTGACTTGATATTTATTCTTGTGTCTACTGGTACGTATTCTGAGTCAAGGTATGGATAAAGGGATATGTTTTTGTCTGGTTTGGAGTGCATTGTAAATGTCAGTTCTGGATTTAATTTGGAAATAGTTTCAGAAGGTCTCAGAAGGCACTTCATAATTTATGGCACATGTGGATACTGTATTAGATACTAGTTAATTCATGTTTTATACCATTTCTGTTGTATAACAGTTTGATTTTGTCATCCATACTCATGCTGCATGGCTGACGTGTCTAGATGCTATAGCAGGATACAACTCTGTGGAAACTGTGACATCATCTATGATGTTACCTTAAAAGATATTTCACAGTGTTATATGTGTTCTAGTTCTGCACTGTCTGTTTGCTGAACTGCAGAATAAAATAAACGTGAAAGCAAACAGTGAAGAAGCCTGTACTAAACCTTCTCCCTATCGAACACTGAGCACTGGACACAGTCCATGTCCAGTTATTTTAAGTGATGGGATGGTGTCACACATTCACTCTGTAAACATTCTGAACATTTACACATGCACTTTTTACACATTCACATGTTTGTGAAAGTGAGCATGTTACACTTGTTTCCGCTGTACTGCGTTGAGAAACTTCCTTCCTGGTTTTGTAGCTATTTTAATTGCTACATGTTACCTCATAGTTTACATCATGGTATTTCAGAATTTAAGTGGTTGGTGGTGGGCAGTCATCTGGTTATATTTGCTTACTGGCCTGTGGATGTACAGCATGGACATAGCATGGGGTCATAGAAACATAGAAATTGACAGCAGATAAAGACCGCAAGGCCCATTCAGTCATAACCCTGCAAATAAAAACAGCGCAGCAGACAATGCTGCAACACAAAATAAGGTCAGTGAAAACACTTACTGGCACAAAATGCCACGGACAGAGCCCAAACAAATGGGCAAATATAGAAGATTTTTAATTTTTGTGCCCCCCCCCGGAATTATTATAATCAACTTTGAGGGGGTGTGGACTGTGGAGACGAGGAGAAATTAGGCAGGGAGGAACATTTGTTTATTCAAAAAAAAGTCAAACATCCAAAAGAGAGAGCCAAACCCCAGTCTCCAGCACTGCTCATCTCTAGCTGCTACTGCCTTAGCCACTCCACCACAGGAGTGGCTCAGCCAAAGCCCCACACATCATGATTCTTGATCCTCTCTGCTCAGCGAACAACGACAGGGGTAGTGGTAATTTTTTTATTTATTTCAGATTCAGAATTACAACCTTTGAGCCAGAATGCCTCTTTTACAAAGGCTCCAAGTCAATAGATGCAAGAAACACAACAATGCAAATCACACAGTAAAAGAGTCTGACTAGGAAGGCAGTTACAATAACTCAGAATTGATTAAAGTTATATAAAACAAATGTGCAAAAAGATCAACAGTTTTTATACAGATATTCATATATACAGTAATAAACTGTTGTCAAATGGACCCATTACTAAGTGCAAGAAGTAGGGAGGTTGCAGCCAGGAATGGCTTTGTCGAAGAAGGGTACATATTGGGTGATAGGGGTTGGGAGGTGGGAGGAGCAAGAAGTGGGGAGGTAGCAGCCAGGAATGGCTTTGTCAAAGAAGGGGTACATATTGGGTGATAGGGGGTGGGAGGTGGGAGGCAAGCAAGTGGGAGGTAGCAGCCAGGAATGGCTTTGTCGAAGAAGAGGTACATATTGGGTGATAGGAGGTGGGAGGTGGGAGGAGTAAGAAGTGGGGAGGTAGCAGCCAGGAATGGCTTTGTCGAAGAAGGGTACATATTGGGTGATAGGGGTGGGAGGTGGGAGGAGCAAGAAGTGGGGAGGTAGCAGCCAGGAATGGCTTTGTCGAAGAAGGGTACATATTGGGTGACAGGAGGTGGGAGGAGTAAGAAGTGGGGAGGTAGCAGCCAGGAATGGCTTTGTCTAAGAAGGGTACATATTGGGTGATAGGGGTGGGAGGTGGGAGGAGCAAGAAGTGGGAGGTAGCTGCCAGTAAATGGCTTTGTCGAAGAAGGGTACATAAGAGAAGAGTAGGGGATGGGGGTGGGAAGAGAGTGGGGGGAGACGGGTGTAGTACACCTGGAGTAAGGAAGGGACAGCCTGCATTTATGAATTGCAGTCACAGTGGTTGGTTTCAGCCAGGAGGACAGGGAGTTTTTTTTTAAAGGGATGATTTTTTCATGTTGTAAAAGGGAGGGGGTGCTATTACTATTCTAGCCCTGTTGCTGTCAATGTATGCACAGTTTTCACAGCACGGTTTCTTCCACGCTGTCATTGCCTCGACATATTGACCTGGTACCCATGGACATGTACTTTATGGGGTCTGCCCAGTAAAGAAACTACAAAAATATGATATCACTGTGCTACAATGACGTATGCAAGTCTTCATATTGAATGCAGGTGTTTGTGCAACAACTGTGTTGTACTGGAAACCATAGAGGAGTTAGTTTGCTGTCGTGAGACTGAGCAAGTCCATACTGGAATAGCCAACCATCTACACATAACTATTCACCCTGGTTTCCACACAGTATGCCTGGATGTTTGGGTATAACGAACAGTACATTTTGCTTACCGCCAACAGTATGGCCATGTTCCTGATGTTTCCATAAATGAGTATGTTTTTACATGCAGTGACTCATGGGACTTGCCTTTGTGATGTAAACCACCTTCCATATATATGTGGCTATATATATTAATATGGATCTGTTTCCCAATCACCATGTAATGGCGATTTGTTGTAATAGTTCCATTTAACTCTCCAGAATGTTTTTTCAGCACTCATGGCCTCTGTTGGTTACTTTTTCTTTTTTACTGCACTGTAGTGTTTCTCTGTTCCTACTTCTGTAGAACACAATAACTAACTTTTTTTGGGTTATGTGGCTGAGAGGCTTATGTAGTATGGTTTTTTGGTATGCCAACAGACCTGTACTGTTGTAGTAGCATCACTTCTGGTGACACAAAGTATGTCACATCACGCGTGCTATGTACTTTGCTCCCTTTAAAACAGTTTCTCTACACAGGTATAACATAACTAGAGACAATTGTACTGCTCTGTAATGATGTACTATATTGTGACAGTTGTTGTCAGACTTTTTTTTATTATGGTTTAAAGACTTCTATTTCTAATTTTTTTTTATTCTTTTTCATGGTTGCACACGGTATTGATACATTGCATACTGCTAGTTTGTGCGGTGGTGCTAGGTATTCCTTGGAAGGCATGTTTGGGTGCAAATTCCTTCCTGTGCAGTGAACCAAATTCATGAAAAGTTCACATCACCACAGTATTGTGACTTTCAGTACCCAGAACTGTAGTAAATGTGTCATTCAGTCATAGTTGTCATGCCATCTGTTATTATTGTATTATGTTTAGCAGCAAAGGTTTGTTACTGAAGTTCTTTATTAGTGTTATAAATAACAAATGTTTCAGTAGCTGCCATTCATTTCTCTGCCATGTCAGTAAAGACATTTTGTGAACAGCAGATGCAACGTCAGATGTGGTATGGTAGTATTGCAGAAATCCGATCATTTATAATACTCTCCACCTGTGTCGTCATGACTCATCATGCCCAGGAGGTGGATAGGTACAGCTGAATAGCGTGCAACATCACAGGTATCATTGGTACCAGTGGCATGGAGTTCCTACACATATAACATTGCTGGTCCTGTTTATGTACGCTGTTTAATGTCAGTGTTGTGTGGAGTGTCAGTGGCTTAGCAGGTAGCACACTTGTGTCTGAGGCCGCATGATCAGAAAGTTGTGGGTTCTATCCCTGCACCAGGCACTTGGGTTAAATCCCAGTACTGACACTGTGGTGTAGCATGGTGGGGTGCTGCACTTCTGAGGTGCTGTCTTTTGGATGAGATGTTAAACTGAGGTCCCATCTGCCTGTTCAGTTGGATATTAAAGATTCCAAGGCACTTCTCAAGAAGAGTAGAGGAGTTTTTTTTTTTAAATAACATCAAATTGTACTGGAAATCAATAAATACATAAACATAAATCTTTCAACACTGGAATAAAGTCAGAAAAGACAACAATGAAAAGGAGATTGAACATAGGTTAATACAAGCAAATCCCCCCCAAAATGATATGTCTTATAAGCTTAAACCCCACCTCTTACTGTATAAGCATTTCCCACTATTCCTATTAATTTCTTAGCATCTCTCATTCCCCTTTTTTCATTTAAATTTAATAAACACAGAAAACCCTCTCTGCCACTCAAACACCTTCTGCGATGTGTGCAGTTCCATGTCTTTAATATATACATTTCCCATGGCTTGTTGGATTAAAATACTTACTGTGTCATAAGACATTATCCTTTGGTATAGCACCCATTGACACCTAGCCTTCCACAGAAAAAATTTTAAACAGCACAAAAAAAAAACAGTTAATGTGTCCTTATGATAATCTGACCCCATTTGGGAGAACTGTCTCAAAATCAAAGTGTCGTAGTTTAACCTCCTCAGCCACCTCATGTTCCATTTAACTGCAGGGCATTCCCATAGGGGTTTAGTATATGAACACAAAAATAAAAAGCTTTCCATAGTTTCCTCCAGATTAATACAAGAGGTACTGTATATGGACAATTCCTCTCTTCCCTTGCTTTGTGTTTGGAATTCCCTCGGATGTTTAATTTCCCATCTACAGATAACCATAAGATTTCCCACATCTGTGGGGGAATTCTCTTGTTTTTTAACTGTTTTAGTACCATATTGATCATAGATATGGGGTCGTTTTTTAAAATTGGTTCATCAGGATAGATTGAAGCTAGAACTTCATTATAGAGTTTTGGCCCTGCCCCTGTTGTATTTGCTGTTTTGATAGTCCCCATTTGTAGATTTTCTGAGCAACTATTTTAAAATATTCTGGGAGGTGAAGGTTACTAGACACTTTTGGAGGGACTATTTTCCATGCCTCAAAATATCTAGCCAGATTAAGTAGTAACCATTTATGGTGAAATAAATCTGTAGGCACTAGGCCGTATCTTACTATTTGGGAGATAAATCAGTCAATCAATCAAAATCTTTATTTATCCAGGTGAACATTGTTGAGCAAGCTCATTTACAAGATGGACCTGGTTAGCTCTGGGTCAAATAGTACAATACATACAGAGATATGTACAATACAGACAAATAACACAAGTAAAAAACAATGAATGCAATTAATGCAAGCAAGTACTCAATGTTACATCAGTCATATCAGTTCACAGTGCTTCTGTAATATTTAAGGAGGACATAAGATGAGGCTCAGTAGTAACTTCTGTAGGAAGAAGTGATCGACTGCTCGTGTAGAGAGGTGACTCAAGCACAGAATTTCAAAAGTAGTGTAATCGCACAGTATCCCTAGATGTAACACTCTAAGTAGAAGGATCAGGGTCTTAACAGTTAAAGAGAAAAGTAATTACAGCTCTTTTTAGGCAAATTTCAGCATGGAAATCAGATTTATACTTGGTTTAGAACAGACACAGAAGCAGACTGCAGGAACCAATTGGAAGCCAACACTGAAGAGCACTCAAATTCCAATTGGATGGCTCCTAATGCCATGCTTTGCTAATGGAAAGTCCAAGCTTAGGTTCTCAGGTGGCAGTCGAGGCAGCGCTGACCACCCAGTGCCTGCGTTTCCCCCGGGTATGGGCAAGGAGCCTGTGGAGATCATATCCTTGGCAGGAGATGGAAGAAGGGGTCGGTATTAAGTACCGGGCCATGGACAAATGGACAATGGAACATCTGAACCAGCGGGAGGACCAAAACAGCAGGACAACAGAGTTGGGTATTCCTTGATGCCTAAAGACTGGCCCAACCACAGAAATTCAGAAAGGAGTGTAATCAAACAGACTCCCAACTCTTGACACTCTAAACAGGAAAAAATAGAGGTCATAACTGTTAGGCAATAAGTAAGTACAGCTCTTTTTTTGTGCAAGTTTTAGACAGAAGATCAGACTTTAGCTTAGTATTGAGGGAGACACAGGAGCAGACTGCAGGAGCCAATCAGATGCCAGAGCAGAAAAGCTCTTGTGTTCCAATTGGGTATCAGCAATGCTGTACCTCACTAGTAAGGAATCTGGTCTGGGTGTTTCAGGTGGAGGCCATGGAAGCGACAACTGCCCGGTATCCGCATTACTCCCACCTGAGGAGCAGGGAGTCCCTGAAGGACTAGTCTACGGCAGGGTAGAAAGTTAGAGGACAAAGGAAAGAATTAGTAAGTGTGGAATGCAGTAGAAAGGGAATATGAAGATGAAACAGGGCAGTTAAATGGTACAAGGTAGGGAATAAGAGCCACAGATTAAGCAATATGTGAAAAACAGCAGGGTGAGTAAGGTGTAGCAGCCACGAAAGCCATGAGGAGATAATAACCCTACAGGGATTTCTAGAGGGGAAAAACATTTAAGGCATAAGATGCTCACAGAGTTAAGGTCACCAAAGGTTACAAGCAATCATAAATTCAACTATGCACAGAGGGCAGCAGCCTGATACTTCGGACTAAAATTAGGGGCTGGGGTAGCAATTTCATGGCTCACACACATACCGAGCATATAGAGATTTAAAGACATTCATATTGTGGAGGCAGCTTAATTTCAATAATTTTTGTACTTTGTTCCACAGTGTTGGCAACAGAAAACTAATGGCCACTCTGCCATAGTGAAAAGGAAGACTTGGGGTTACATAAGGTGATGTAGGATGTGCCTCTTAGGGTATACATCCCTGGATCATTTAGTGGGAGATAATCTATTATATTTTGTGGAAGCCGCTTCAAGAAGAGTCTATAAGTCCAAAGGACTGCGTTTCTATTACACCTAAACATAAGAGAGGACCACCCTCTGACTTTGTACAAGGAAAAATGACGGGTAGAGATGGGGAGATCAGTAATAAACTGGATGGCCCTGTGGTAAAGCATATCCAACTTTGCAAGCGAGACTTTGGGACTTTGACTATAAAGGAAATCTGCATAATCGATCAGTGAAAGAAAAGTAGTTTGGTCAAGGTGCACTTTTGCATCTCTAGTACAAAGCTGATTAATTCTAAAGAATAGTCCCAGCCTCTGCCTTAACTTCTTTACAAGGTCCTTGACATGCTCAGTGACTGATAGATTATGGTCTAACCACACACCTATGTATTTAAAGTTTGAGGCAAACTCCAGTTTCTCGCCAAGAATTGTGGTAATCTGAGGGAGTGCTCCAGAGCAGGCTGGATTCATCACACGGCTATAGGGCAAGAACAACATCGCTTTTGTTTTTTAGCATTTAGAATAAGTTTTTTTATAGAGGAGCTGGTTCTGGAGCTGGTTAAATTCCTCCTGGAGGTCAGCACTAGCGGCTTCAGGTGTTGCATGACTTATATATACGAATGTGTCATCAGCAAACAGGTGTATGTTGCCCTTGTTAGTACTCTCATGAATGTTATTAACATAGATAGCGAATAGTAAGGGACCAAGTATGGATCCTTGCGGTACTGCCCTCAGTAGAGGTTTGAATGGGGATAGCTCACCCTCAGCCTTAATTTGTTGATGCCGTCCTACAAGGTACTCAGTAAACCAATGCAAAGAAACTGAGTCCAGACCTATATTCTACAGAGAAGAGAGAATCAGGCTATGATCCAGTGTATCAAAAACCTTACTAAGGTCTAGAAATACAGCACAAACAAAGTTTCTGCTGTCCAGTTCTCGGTACCAATCATTTGTTACTTTGGCAAGGGCCGAAATAGTGCTGTGTTTAGTTTTAAAGCTAGATTGCTTAGGGTTTAGTACGTTATTGGATTTGAGGTAGTTCCTTAGTTGGTTGCTGATAATCTTTTCCAGAAGTTTTGACAAAGTTGGGGAAGGGAAATTGGTCTATAATTGTAAGATCACAGGGATCCCTTGATTTAAACAAGGGGATGACATGAGCAATTTTCCAGATCTGGGGACTAAGCACTTGGGACAATGCTAAGTTAAATAAGTGGGTGATAGGAACAGCTAGGACTTGATAGGTGATTTTAAGGAAATAAGGACCCAAAGAATCAGCACGAGCACTTTTCTTAATATCCAATTGGAGCATGAGGTCTTCAACCTCTTTCAGAGAGACCGGGTGGAATGAGAAGCCAGGTACTGGGGCAGGAGAGTCTGAGCATGGGACACTTAATTGGGAGTGGAACAGAGGTGCAGGGGAATTGTTGAAAGCTAGACCGGCTGTGGCAAAACGATTGTTAAATGCATCTAGGATTCCTGGTTTATCATTGATAGTAGTACTCCCAGTTGTAATCTGAGGTGGCAAGGAATTACCAGGCATATGTCCGGACATGCCCTTGATTGTCCTCCAGAATTTGGAAGAGCACTTTGCTGCAGAATCCAATTCAGTAAGATAAAATGCTGTCTTAGCATCCCTGACCATTTTCGTACAAGCACTGCTTGCCCTTCTGAATTGACACCACTCTGAATCAAGCTTAGTCCAGCAAGCTTTTTCCATAACTTATCCCTACCAAGCAATGCAGCTTTCAGCTCAGCAGAGAACCCACAACATGTTTTGTTTTTTACACAAATTTTTACCATAGGGACATACATATTTAGGGCCCCAAAAAGTATATCATGGAAAATATCATGTGCCGAGTTAACCGTGTTAGCTAAGTAGAAGTCTTGCCAATGTGGCGAGTGTTCCAATTCATAGACATAGGCAGCCACATCAAAGTTATGACGGGACCTTTTTGTAAGAAATTTAGCTGTAGGTCCTGTATGATGCAGTGATCTGACCACAGCAATGAAGCAATGGTTACTGACATCAGCAAAGAAGGTTCCAGCACGTGAGAAGAGATGAGGTTTATTGACTAAAATAACATCCAGCAGTGTGCTGTTGCTCATGTTCTTTTTGTTTGGATGTGTGTGTTTGTGAATTAGTTGTACCAACCCATGGGAATCACAGAAAGTGTTTAAGAGTGAAGCAGACTTCAATAACCAGTCAAAATTAAGGTCCCCTAGGATGATAGTTTCAAGGTTCTCTTTCTCCAAGATGTGTAAGAAGGAGTGTACCAGCAGATGGGAGTCTATAGCAACCAATTACTCTGAGGGCAAGGGAAGTAGATAAATCCCTCTTCAGGGCCAAACACTCAAATTCATTTAAAAGGGGTGTGGAAAAATACCAGCAGATCGACCATCCCTAAACTCCCTTTTTCTTTTGAAAGATACGTATAACATCTTTTGATGGGATTGAGCCTACTGCCCCATAACATCTGAAAAAAAAAAGACTATAGTTTTGTTTCTAACTGAGCGGGAAAGGGAAAAGTCATGGTTGTACAAAGTATGCATGGGATAATAAACCATTTCATAGTATGACTTCTTTTTAGTTTTGACATTTTCCAGTGTTTCCATCTTTGGATTTTTAGGTCCACATTTTGTAAGGTGATCTCTCAGTTTGCCAGGGGTATGTTGTGGGGAATAAAGCAGATCCCTAGGATTTTTAGGGGCTCTGAAGAGATAGCAATGCCCTCTATTTGTGTTGGGTTGGGGAAGCTCGAGCCCACAAATAGGCCCTTACATTTATTTATGTTTAACTTGGAGTTGGAGATTTTTGAGTAGGCCTCCATTTCCCATAAAAAGACCCTAAATGATGATGCTCTGAAAAAAATAAACAGACACCATCAGCATAAGCCTGAAACTGTAAACCCTCACTCATTCCTGCCCCCGTGATCCCCAGCCATCTTGAGGTATCATTTGGTTTCTGAGAAATGGATCCAGAGTAAATATGCTCAAAAGGGGGCTTAGGGGGCATGCTTGCCTCACTCCTGTAACTATCTTTAAGCCCTTTGTAACTTGGTTTTTAATTACTGGATGAACTACAGCTGAAGAGCTATTACCATTTAATGACTTCAGAAGGTATTCCATATGCCTCTAATGTTGCAAATAAAAAGGGATGATAGGCTCTATCAAATGCTTTATACTGGTGAATGTATACTAAACAACCGAATTTGCCATGAAGGGAGAGATGATCAATCAGTTCTCTAATTATCATCAGGGAATGCCGAATTTTCCTATTTGGCAGCCCGCAGAAATGTTGAGGGGAGATTACTAAACCAGCGTAGTATGTGAACCTATTATTTAGAATTTGAGCAAGTATTTTAAAATCTGAATTCAGAATGGTGATAGGTCTCCAGTTTTTAATTAATTTCCTATCACCAGATTTAAATAGAAAAATTAACAAACCTTCTGTGAATGAAGGGGGAATGACATGTAGTAAGAAAAAATACCTAAAAACGATTTCTAAACATTCAGATAGCTCTTTTAAAAAGGATTTGTATAATGCATTCAGTAAGCTGTTAGACCCTGGTGAGGTCCCAGTTTTTAAAGACTTAATCATGTGTTCTATTTCAGTGGCACTGATGGGCCTAGTCATGTCCTGCATTTCCTCAGAATACTTAGGGATGTTTACCTCTTGAAGAAAGGATTTAATGGCTGACATCTGGGGGGGGGTATGGACGGAGCATGTGAATGAATAAAATCACTTATTATTTTATGGAGTCCTTCAGTGATTTCAGTTACAACCCCTTCCTTATCCACTAAAATGTGCATTGATGAGGTTTCTTTAATTTTTTTTGCAAGCTTCAAATGGATCCCCAACTGAGGACTTTTGGGTCCCATATTGCAACACTGCCCTAATAGTGTTAGCTCTATCATACTGATATGATTTAATATCTGATTTTATTTTATCAATTTGGGCTGTATAATCATGCCTTGAAGTATAGGAAAGGGAGTATAAATTTTGTAGCTGCTGCCTTAGTTGTAAATATTTCAAGAATTTTTTTGTTCTATGTTTACCAAATTTTTGGAACCATGTCTTGAAATTGGCCATAGAGTAAGACCACCATTTCTTGAGGTCATTATATAAAAAAACTGACAGAGGACTGGGTGCACAGCATTTCCAAAATACCTGCTCTTACTTGGGGTTTGTTAGAGTAGAGGAATTTCATTTCAATCTATTTTTTCCCTTAGATTCAGTAGGGGGCTCTTGAAATGTAATTGCCAGTAGTAAATGGTCAGAAAATTCCACCGGCACTGTCTTAAATTTAACTTTTGGTAAATTCTTAGAGATAAACATGCAGTCCATGGTGGACGTATATTTACTTCTTTTATAGGTATGCCGGGCCCTTGTGTGTGAAACTTGTTACGGTCTAAGAAATTGTCTATTTCTATCACTTTTAATGAAGCATTAGAGTCACAGTAGATTTTTTTTACAGCTCCCTTGGGACTTGGAAGTCTTTAATTTAGTATCACAGTTAAAATCCCTGCAGAGAAAAATCTTATAAGAAGTAACCAGGAAGGGTTGTAAAGCAGTTAGAAAGGTTACTGTCTCTGCCTTGGACTGTGGACCGTAAACATTAATGAGTCTGCAGACCCCCATGTCAGGGGAAGGGAATGGACAAGGGTAAGATAGAAGGCATTCTTAGAATGGCAGAGAAAGGGGAGATACTGTTGATGGGAGACCTGAACATGCCAGATGTTAACCGGAGCACATTTTCTGCAGCCACATCCAGGAGAAGGGCCATTCTTGATGCCCTACAGGTGGCAGGCCTCAGACAGCTAGTTTCAGAACCCACTCTTGAAGGAGCAATCTTAGACCTCATACTCTCAAATGGGGGCAGTGAGAGGATCTCAGATCTAGAAGTGGGTTGCCATCTGGGAACAAGTGGCCATCAAACAGTGTGGTTCACGTTAAACTCAGCTACAGAGTCAAGCCATACAAAAGTGAGGGTACTGGACTTCAGAAGGGCTGACTTTGGCAAGATGGGAGAGTGCCTCAGAAAAGCACTAGCAAACAGGCTAGAAGGAGTGTGCAGCAACAATGGGGAATCATCAAAACTGCCATCACAGAGGCAACAAACCTTGTGTGAAGCAAATAAACAAATCAAATGAAAGAAAAAGCCACTATGGTTCTCAAAAGAAGTGGCTGTGAAAGTCAGGAAGAAAAAGATAGCATTCCGGAAGTATAAAGAAACACAGAAAGAGCAGGACAGAGAGCTGTACCAGTTAAGGCAGAAGGAAGCAGGGAGGGAAGTCAGAATAGCAAAGGCCCAAACTGAGGAAAAGATAGCCAACTCAGTTAAGAAGGGAGATAAAACCTTTTATAGAAACATAGAATTTGACTTTCATAGGTACATCAGCGAGCGTAGAAAGACAAAAGGAGGGATAGTGAGGCTGAATAGAATGAATGGTGACTGGGCAGAGGGGGACAGTGAAAAAGCAGGGATACTGAATGAATATTTCTGCTCAGTATTCACAAAAGAGGAGCGGGAAGTGCCTAATCCAATTAACAGAAGCACTCTTGATAGGGGGATCGATCCCAGTCCTTTCACAGAAGAAAGGGTTCTGCAAGAACTCCTAAAACTGAAGGTGGACAAAGCAATGGGGCCTGATGGAATTCACCCCAGAATTCTAAAAGAATTAAGGGGGGAACTAGTGAAACCACTGGCAACTCTTTTTAATAAATCATGGGAGGATGGTGTGGTACCGAGGACTGGAGGAAGGCAGATGTGATTCCTTCACTAAAGTGGGACCAAGACAGAGGCAGGAAACTATAGACCTGTCAGTCTGACCTCTGTGGTAGGGGAAAGGATGGAGTCATCTGAAGGAAAGAATTGTTGAGTACCTAGAGGCCAGTGGGGCACAGGACCCAAGGCAGCATGGGTTCACAGTGGGAAGGTCATGTCAGATGAATCTAATGGATTTCTTTGACTGGGTGACCAAAATAGTAGACCAGGGAGGGTCTGAGGACATGGGCTACCTAGACTTTAGCAAGGCATTTGACACAGTCCCACACAAAAGATTAATAGTCAAATTAACCAGCCTGGGAGTGGATCCCAGGGTGGTAGCCTGGGTAAAACATTGGCTGGACAACAGGACACAGAAGGTAATTGTAAATGGAGTCCACTCTGAAGAAAGAGGGGTTACTAGTGGGTACCGTAGGGTTCAGATTGGTCCAGTCCTTTTAATGTCTTCATAAGTGACATTGCAGAGGGACTGGAAGGAAAAGTATGCCTCTTTGCAGATGACACAAAGATCTGCAAGAGGGTTGATACACAAGGAGGTGTGGAAAGGATGAGAAGGGACTTGGCAAGGTTGGAGGAATGGTCAGAAGTATGACAGCTAGGATTCAATGCAAAAAAGTGCAAAATAATGCACCTGGGAAATAAGAACCCAGGGGAAGAATACACAATGGGGGCGGAGGTAGTAACAACAACAAAAAAGGAAAGGGACCTGGGGGTAATCAAATCAGATGACCTTAAGGTCAGCAAGCAATGTGAGAAGGCAGTAGGGAGGGCTGGGGGTATACTGGGATGCATAGGGAGAGGCATCAGCAGCAGAAAACAGGAAGTTGTTATTCCTCTGTACAGACAGTTGGTGAGACCCCATCTGGAGTACTGTGTCCTGTTCTGGAGACCACATCTCCGCAAGGACATAGACAGGATAGAGGCAGTCCAGAGGAGGGCAACTAAAATGGTGCAGGGTCTGAAGAAAAGCCGATGAGGAGAGACTAAAGGAGCTTAATATGTATACCCTTGAGGAAAGAAGGAGAGGGGGACATGATAGAAACTTTAAGTACCTCAGTGGAATCAACAAAGTCCAAGAAGGTAGCATCTTTCAGAAAAAGAGACATGCAAGAACAAGGGACACAATCTAAAGATAGAAGGGGCGGTTCTAGGGCAATGAGGAAGTATTATTTCACAGATAGGGTAGTGGATGCATGGAACAGCCTTCCTGAGGAGGTTGTGGGGTCTCAAACTGTGGGAGAATTCAAGAATGCATGGGACAGACATAAGGCAATTCTTGTGGGGGGTAGGAAGAAATAGGCTGTTGGTTAACTAGGATCTGCGGCCTATCCTGTAGGTAGGGAAATGAGCAGACTAGATGGGCCAAGCGGTCCTTATCTGCCGTCAAAGTCTATGTTTCTATGTTTCTAATCAATGTTCTTCCATAATCCATCCACAATCAGAACCCTGCCCGGGATGAGGTCTACCAATTTGGTTAAAGTAAAATAGTAGGAGTTAAAAATGATGCCAACCCCATCCGTACTATCTGGGCTGAAGGACAAGTAGGAAGGTCCCCACAGCCATTCCCTCTGGAAAAACCTTGCTTGGTCACTAGAGAACATCCAAGTTTCTTGCATGAAACAAATGTTGATTTTGACTTCATGAACATACTTAAATACAACTTGCCTTTTTGTTGCATTCAATAAACTGTTGACGTTTAGAGACCCCACGTGCATGGTAGACATAGACAGACATTATAAAAGCTTAGGATGTTTTTTTCTCTTCTTTTTCTTTTTCCTTTTATAACCCACTAACTCCTGATTTTGTCGAGGGGTGTCAGTCACTGGTGGCTGTGGGTCAGAATCCCCCTGCTCCATTTCTGAGTCCCCCAGTTGGTGGCTAATGCAGCGTAGGAGTTTTCAGATTCAAATTCCATGGAGGGTGGAGGGGGATCTGGTTTGATATTTCTGGATGATCTTCTCCTTGGTAAGGGTAGAGGTGAGGGAGGGGCTACCAGGCTTTTACCAGCCCCATCCTCTGGGTCCTTGTAGCATACAGGGACTAGCGAGGCTTAGAGATTGTGGGGTTGAGGGGTTGGTTCTTGCTGTAGCTGTGTGTCATTTATCACATTTGTTTCAGTGGGTTCATTTTTGGACTCTGATGGGGGGGGGTGGGGGTAAGGAGTGAGAGGGCTCTTGGGGGTTGAGATTCATTAGCCGAAGTAGGATATTGTGCTTTTCTGTATCAGCAGCTCTGGCCTAATGTAGGTGGCTTTGTTTTTGGCAGCCCAAGGACATTCTGCAAAGAAGTGACCAGTTTCTTCACAGAGGTCACATGTTGTGTGATTGGCACACTGTTGGGTTATGTGACCAATTTTGCCACAGTTGTCACATCGTGGTTTATCACACGAGCTGGAGAGAGTCCGAGAGCCACATTTGTAGCATGCTTGGGATTGGCTCACATAAAAGCATACCCCCCATCCCTTCCTAGCATAAAAGAATTTGGGATATGATCAATCCCATGGTCAGATTGTCGTAACTTAACTTTATATTTCCAGCTCCCAGTCAAGAACAGCTCAGTATCTAAAATAGCTTCTGGGGTGCTAAGTACATCACATCTCTGGGATAACCAGTAAGTAATATCCTCCACATAGACCCCCTCATTCCGAAACATAATCGTAACGAACTTGATGAGAGGTTTAGTTAAGGGAATGACCAAAAAGGGGGTCCATATGGGGAAGAACTTAGCCTGGTTATACCTTTCCCAAAACAGATCCAGTGCATAAGCGGAGCGAACGTTTACATTATAATTGTCTTCTCCTGAGATATTGATGAAGGTGAAGACTTCCTTAGGAGAAAAGTGAAGGGAGTCTTTGAACAATAATTTTCCCTAATTAATGTCTATCAGGTCTATTGTCCAAACCACCTTTATAACGAATTCTGACGGTGTTCCTCCTTGGAGCAGCCTCCTTCCTTGTTTTGTTAAATAAGTCTGAAAGCAAGGGTTTCTTTGGCAGAGATGACTCCTGTTGCTCTTCCCCTGAAGCTGGGAGGGAGTCCCTGGGGACTTCAGAAACCTTAGGGCAGGTGGGAAACTCTTTGAGTTTCAGGTTATTAGACAGTGTGCTAGACTTTGTTGTTGGAACGGAACCCTCCAGGATCAGGATTTTAGGTGTCATTAATTTATGTGAATGTGCTCTGGGTTAGGATGCAGGTACCTGCGTTGGTATGGTCGAGTGCCATTCTGGAGAGGCCTGTGTGAAGGCTAGCTTGGGGTCCCATTCAGGGTCTGGCAGCCAGGCCCTGCTTGGTATTTTATTCCATCCTGCTTCTCTTACTGCTTTCTGAGGTGACCATGGTTCAAAGGGATTCACATTTAGGGGCTGAACAGTGAAAGCTGCTTGCATGGCAGCTGATGTTGACTGTGCTGCAGAAGTGTTATTATTTTTGTTTTGTGGAAGAGCCTCCTGGCAATCTTCCTGGATAGGTGTAAAGTCAATGGGGATATTACTATTAGCTAACATTAAGGCAGTTCTTTTTTTCTTTAATGTCCTGTCTTACACCAGTTCTGACATTGGGGCCCTTTGCAGAAAATTAAAAAAACAGAGGTACCCCCCCCTGTGAAGAGTTATTTGTTTGGTAAACTATTTCTTGATACCCTTTGTAGTTAATAACATGGCTTTCAACATGTGGTGGTTTATGTTTAAACACAAACCCAGTTGTCCTTGATAATGTTTCAGTGCTGGGTTTCAGCCCACCTGTAGCTGAAGCAACCTCGGAGCTTTCCTGGCCTTCAGAGTTTTAATTGCCTGCTTTTCAGTTTTCCTAGATACATCAGCAACACTCTGCACAATGTTTTCTTCAAATTCCATCCCTTTCTTAACTTCAGTCATCTCTCAGCACACGCTTGTATTAGCACAACTACTGCCAGCTGAGTTAGTAGACCATAAAGTGTTTGAAGCAGATATTTTAGGGGGAGTGTGCTGAATGACTCACCTGGCCCAGCGGTGTCCTTTGATGCTCCTGCGTCACTGGCAATAGGGAGTTGTTTGACAGGCGGGCTGGGAGCTTTGACAGCAGTTTTGCCTGCATAGATTGAAATGAGCTGAGCTTTGAGACGTTCTTGTTCCTGTGAGTGTCTTTCATTTTCTGCCATCATTAGTTGAATCAAGGCATGTTCTGCCTCGGTAGGATTTTCCATATCCCCCAGTATTTCTTCCATGACAAAACTGGTTTGACTCAAGTCCTCTGTAAATACAAAAATTCTCGTAGTGACATCATCATCTTTTGAATCTAACAATATTTATACTTCTCCCGTGACCTCTGGTAAACTGAGCATAAGGGAGGAGGTTGGCTCCCCTACCTCAGAAATGTCCATCTCCTCCTGAGTCTCAGTCAGAGTGACCATTCTCATAGCGAACAATTCCCTTACTGGTGAGTAGGGTAATTTCCTCGGTGCCCTGGCCAAATTTCCCCCCATTCACTAAAAATACCACCAACAACTTAATCTGGTTCAAGGTCAGCTGGCATTCATCTATATCCCCCTCCTGAAAATAGGCAGAATTTGTCTAGTGCACGTACCTGGTCAACAAAAACTAAATAAATAAATAAAATAAATTAATGATGTGTCACTACAGAAACATATAAAAATAAAATCTGGCAGCCGATAAGGATTGCTTGGCACATCGAGTCTACCAATTTCTCTTTACCTACACTATTACCGCTGACTGTGCCCAATGTGTACTGTAGCTTTTTCTCCCTCACCCCCTTCCCTTCCATTATGATTCCTTTGTGCTTATCCCATGTATTCTTGAACCCCACCACTGTTTTTGACACCCCACCTCCTCCGCTGGAAAACAGTTCTGGGAATCCACCACTCTTTCTGCGAAGAAGTACTTCCTCACATCGTTCCTGAATCTACCCCCCAAGCTATAGTGTCTCCTCACAGGGCTTTTGATGTAGATTCTGCACCAGTTTAGTTGCTCTTTTCTGGACCATCTCCACTTTATTTATGTTCTTACAGACATGTGGTCTCCAGAACTGGACACAGTACTCTAGGTGGGTTCTTACCAGTGATCTACACAGAGGCAACACCACCCACCTCTTTCTGCTTGTGATATCACTCCTGATATACACCAGCATCACACTCGCCCTCCCTACTGCCTTGTCGTACTACCTGGCCACCTTTTGGTTATCCAAAATGATTACCCCATGTCCCTTTCCTTCTTGGTGGTCGTGAATACCACTTTAATTTTGTACTCCACCTAGGGATTTCTGTGCATGATGTGCATTATTTTGCACTTCTTCACATTGAAACACAACTGCCATACCCTTGACCACTCCTCTAATTTTCTCAAGTCTCTGCTTATCCTTTCCACCATACCCGAGAGTGTCCACCCTATTGCAGATTCTGGTGTCAACCGCAGAGAGCCAGACCTTCCCTTCCAGCTCCTCTGCAATATCACTTACAAAGACACCAAGGAGAACTGCTCCCAACACTGATCCCTGAGGCACCCTGCTAGTCACCCTCCCTTCCTTGAAATTAACTCCATGTACCACCACCTGCTATTGCCTATCTCCTGACCAATTTCTGTTCCAGTTTACTACTTTCTGACCCACTACTAAGTTACCCAGCTAGCTTACTGGTCTCCTATGTGGAACAGTCTGAAATGCCTTACTGAAATCTACATAGGCCACATCCACCGCGCCATACTGATCTAGTTCCTTGGTCACCCAGTCAAAGAAATGTATTTGGTTTGTTTGAAATGACCCCCCACCCCCACTTAAACCATGCTGCCTTTGGTCTTGTAAACCGCTGGATTCAAGATATTTGAAAATCCTGTCCTTCAGCAGGGATTCCATGCACTTTCCCACTACCGATGTCAGGTTAACTGGCCTACAATTGCTAGCTTCTTCCCTGCTACCACTTTTGTGTACTGGTATTACATCTGCCCTCCTCCATTCTTTTGGAACCACTCCTCCTTTCAGTGAGCTGTTAATAGAACTGTCAGAGGAGCAGCCAGAATTTAACTGAGCTCTCTCAATACCCTTGGATTCACCCCATCTTGCCCCGTTGGTTTGTCCACCTTCAGATTAGTAAGTCCCTTCATTACTCTCTCCCTCAACAAAGGACTTATGTCCACATCTCTTCCTCCCAAACTCCTGTTATTATTTTGAGGCCCCTCCCCTCCCCTTCTCTGTCCTCTGTAAACACTGATAAAAGTATTTGTTCAGGAAGACTACCATTTCGTCGTCCCCCTCTGCACAGTCTCCCCCCACCTTCTCTTTTTAACTTTACAATCCCACTCCTGGTCTTCCTCCTTTCACTTCCATATCTAAAAAATGTCTTGTCCCATTTGGTTACCTCCTTTGCTATTCTCTCTTCAGTTTGTGCCTTTGCAGTTCTTACTGCTTTCCCTGCTTCCCTGTGTTTCCCCTGATATACCTCCTTAGCCTCCTCCGTCTGAGTCTCCTCATCCATTTGGAATGCTAATCTTTTAGCTTTTACCTTTTCAGCCACCTCTTTCAAGAACCATAGAAGAAATTAACAATGACTCTGCAAACCTAGGAAGTTATGCAGTGTGAAATTGCTCACGGTTCAGTCTCCTTTTTTGTCAAAATCCATACATTAGAAATGCTTTCAAAATAATTAAGGACATAATACATGATTTTTTTTTTCCAATTCTTTTTCCCTCCTTACATTGACTCTGAGGCATCTCTCCAGTGGACCACAGGGTCTCATGCCTCAACTGCCCGCCTGAACCCTTGCTTGACCGAGAAATCGGGTATGCTGGGTCCCCCCTCCTCTCCCCAAGGCCATGAAAGGCAGAGGACCACCGAGGGCCAAATTTGGTTCAGGACGGCATTGGGCATGTGGGTATGTCCACAGGGCACCAACTTTGCCTCCCTGGAACCAGGAATTTTCCTTTGTTCTCCTTCCCCTGATGCAGGATGTGCAATGCCGTCTGTGCTAGACGTGAGCAAGCCCACTTACGCCACATGATGGCCATCTGATGTCGCCCCCATTACATGGTCCCTCAGCTGCTGTGCCCCTAGTCTCCACCAGGAGCTGCTAGCACCGAGGGACAGAAACTGCCTCCCTCCCAGAAGAGGAGAGCAGTCAAATGGATGCTCAATCCTACTTCTCCCTGACTGACCCCCAGCTACCGAGTTCGCTCCTGAACCTGGTTCACCGGAGTGGTATGAGGTGCAGCGTCTAGCACCTCAACCCTCAGTGCCACTGGGCCAGTCCAAGGACAAAATACACGATGATGTGTATTATGACTGTGCACTTTAACACATTTTAATGTGCTGAATGATTATTTACTAACATTTAGAAACAGAAAAGATACTGTTATGGCTGCCTGTGGTGTCCCCCCCAAAAAAACACCCAACTAATTCACATATGATGTCTGTACTGTTAACTTTCAATAAAAGCAATATAAACTTGAAGAACCACTACCCTGTTTCATTTACTTTTGATGCTATACAGTATTGGAAGTGCCATGAATTAATCAATAACTTCAATAACTTAGGCATGAAATATGGCATAAATAAAACTTATCTCATTTGTTGTCGTGTTCTACAGAGCAGTACATTGCTATGAAGATTAGAAAGTTCTTTTTTTCAAGTGCTTTGCAAGACTTGTAATGCAATCACTAAGTAGTTCTACTGTGTTGTGTACCACAGTCACAGTAAACAGAATGGACTTCAATGTCAATATACGGACTGATACTGGATATATTGTTTTGCTGTGTTTAACCCATTTACTTCATATATCTGGACATATGACTGTTCACTGCAACCACTTTCTCAGGATGCTCGAAGGAGGATGACAGGCACTCCAGTGGCGGCAGTTCCACCATGCTCAGTAACTCTTTGTTTGAGATTCCATGACATGTCCTCCACCGCTTCCATAAGGTTGCGAACATACTCTGGAAAACACAGTATGATATTCATGACACATGATCATGTTTTTTTAGTTCCCATTATATTATTGTCAAACATATGTCCCTTCAGTAAGTGTACTGTGATACTGAACAATTACCCTAATACATTGTAACAGAGGCAAACATTGTAATGTTTATTAATTCCTCATGAAAGTATTATTATATGAAGCGACTTCAGCTATGTCGGTTGAATTTCTTTTCATACTTAGTAGTATTCATGTACCATAAATGTGTAAGAAATACAGCTGTGCTGATTGGCTAAAAGCTACCCATGATTACATGCCATTTGTCTGTAAAGTACTTTACTTTGAGAACATGAGGGTTATATCGGGAGACACTGCTGTTGAAAAGCAGGGCCATGACTCCAAGCAAGTGCATCACCATCATCATTTCTTTGCATGCATTGTCTAATGGCTTTACTTCCCAAATGCAGACAGCAGGTGAAATTATCCTTGTTTTCTGAAAATGAAATACTTCTCATACATCTGTATGTAATATACAATATCTTTTTTTTGTGTGTTTTGCATGAGTTTGCTTCCAAAAATTCATCTGTGGTCTGCAGCACCACAGTTCTTGAACCCCATCTCATAGCCTGGGATGCAAGCACCTCTTGTGTAACATTACCATTTACAGGGGTGTGATTTTTGGTCTATTATCTCACACACAGTCATCTCCTACAGTATGTGTATACAGTCATACTGTTGCAAAAGATGACAAGTTTGAAAGAAAACAGATATGTGATGTAGTGACATCAGTGACAGCAATTTAAGAAAAAAGAGTGAGTACCATAATATTAATATACACAAAGTGAAAGCACAAAATGACATCGTCTATAGTATGTTATTTCTTTGTGAGAGGGCAGTGTTATATGGTACCCTCATTTACCAAGACCTGCACACCAACAGAATAACTACATAACTTGAAAAAGTAGATAACTTACCATGGGTAGAAGCAGAAAGGACTCCACATACAACATAACCTCCTTTTTTGTACTTTTTTTTTAATCAGGAGAAAACACTAAGCTGAAGCTTGTTTACAAGTGTGACCTGGGAGCACAAGAAAGTTAAGTGACTTGCTCAGGGTCACGTAGTATGCAGGTGGGGGCTATGGGATTCAAACCCAGGTCTCTAGGTTTGCAGCTCAGAGCCTTAAACCACTGCACTATGGGAAGTGTGTAGTATCTTTATCCCGTCTTTGTTAATGGATTGTTCCCTGTGAAAATTCTTGTTATCGTGCATTGCTGCAAGTAGTGATCTGCAAAGATATGAACATGATGGTTACCTAAACATCATCATCTGAATGATTACCTTGTTACTTGCAGATCTCTGGCATACGGGACCTTATATCCAACTGACAATTTTATGAAAACTCCGTTACATTGCTATATGTAGTCATCACTGCCAAATACTTCACATTAAAAAATGACTGTATTCAAACAAGCAATCTGATTAGTCATAAGTGGTCACATGACTGTGCATTAAGTAAGCAATGACACATGACAGGGTGTACAATAATGCTACATTACCATATGCTACCAGTAACCTGTGAGGCACGAGGTGCAGCTGAGTGGCTTCAACCACCTGGGAAAAGCAGTAATGTATGGTGTTACTGTACAACATGAAGAGTGTTATTAAGCTCATAAAATGGTTTTAGGAGTTAAAAACACCATGTAAAACTGAATATAAACTTTGAACTTAGTGGTATTCTGAATTATAAAATGGCTTCAAACAAACAAGCAATCTGATTGGTCAGAACTAGTCACACAACTGTGCATTAATGTTAAGTATCACAGGGCTCAAATTGTAAGGCCTCCTGCCTCACAACAATTCTATGTTATAAGGGTGATTGCTGAAAGATGATCGTCCTTATGGCGAGTGTACATTGTCGAAATTAAATTTCAGTGATGTCCACCCCTGGCGCAAAACAAAATGGCGCAATGGACATGGCAGTTTTATTTCATGTGGAGGCTGTGCCCCCTGCACCCCCCTACTTTAGGATTCTCAACTCCAGAGGGGTGCATGTTGGTAGGGGGGAATGCAAATTCTAAAAAATTAAAAATGACACGACTCGGGCCAGGTGCAACAAAATACACCTGCACCCAGACCCGAACCCTGTATCCCAGCCCAGCACCCATCTACCATGCCATAGAGCCATCTCAGCAACAGCCTTTGGCACCACCCCTGACAAACCCTCCCTCCTGTCTCTCCCCTTGCTCAATGTGCTCATTCCCCACCTCGTCATTGTGAGTGTACATACAGCGACATCCCATTGCCATTCGTGAACCCCCTCATCCGGTCACCTTCCCTGTGCCATTGCCCTGTCGACATGCACTGAAAGTGGGTCACCGTTTTGGTAGGTGCCCACTTTGGAATAGCTCATGTCATAGGATACCCCTCACAACTCACCTGTGGTGTGTGTTAATTTGGTATTACTGCATACTCTGACACATTTTATTGCTTACCTAATGAATACTATGATAGGGTCATGAGGGAGTTGGACAAGGGCCATGCAGTGGATGTCCTATATTTGGATTTCAGCAAGGCCTTTGATTCGATCCCTCACGGGTGACTGGTGGCAAAGCTGAAATACCTAGGGGTGGGGCTAAGATGGCTAACTGGATCAAGAATTGGCTGGAAGATAGACTGCAACAGGTGGTTGTTGGGGGAGGGGGGGCTCTCATCTCCTAGGCCAATGACCAGCAGTGGGCCACAGGGCTCTGTGCTGGGGTTGATGTTGTTTGGTCTGTTCATATCGGATATTGCACATGGGGTTGGGACCAAGATCACTTTGTTCGGTGATGACACCAAGATGGGGGGTGTTGTGGATGACATAGAGGGGTGGAAGAAGCTACAGGATGACCTAACCAGACTTGAGGAGTGGTCGGTAAGGTGGCAATTGAGTTATAATGCAAAGAAGTGCTAAGTTATGCACTTCAAGGTGAAGAACGTGAGGAGGGAATATTGGTTGGGTGGGGTGTGGTTGGGGGTCACTGAGGAGGAGGAGAAGGATCTAGGGGTCATAGTAACGAGGAGCATGAACAACTCTGCTCAGTGCAGGAAGGCTGCGGCTATGGCCAGTAGGATGGTGGGGTGCTTCGCTAAGGGGTTCTCATCCAGACACAAGTATGTAATCCTGCCCCTGTACAGGTCCTTGGTCAGGCTACACTTGGAGTACTGCATGCAGTACTGGCATTCATATCTGATGAAGGATATCAGGCTGCTCGAGGTGGTGCTGCGTAGAGTGACAAAAATAATACAGGGGATGGAAGCAGAACCTACAAAGAAAGGCTGAGACACTTGGATTTGTACACCCTGGAGGAGAGAAGGGATCTAGGGATATGACTGGAATATTCAAATACTTGAGGGGGATCAACAGATCTGGCACAGAGGGGTTGTTTAAGCTGAGGAAGTGAAGGGACACAAGGGCGCACGGGTTAAGACTGGAGGCTGGCAGATTCAGGAGGGAGATAAGGATGTATTATTTCACTGAGAGGGTGGTGTCAAAATGGACTGCTCTACCAGAGGAAGTGGTGGCATGCAGGATGGTGGGCAGTTTCAAAAGAGCATGGGACAAGGCAAGGGGGGTTGGGTAAACAATGCTGTTCAGTTTCCAAGGGTGAGAGGGGGCATGGGGGGGGCAGCTGCAGTATAGGGGTGCTAGATGCATATTCAGGCAGACTTTGTAGACCGTGAGGCCTGTTTCTGCTGGCAAGTTTCATAAGTTCATACAGTAATGTGACCAGTTTTGACCAATCAGATTTCTTGTTTAATTCAAACCATTTTATAATTCAATTACCACACATCTCCAATTCTGCTTTCTTCTTTCCTACTTGCTTAGCTCTTAAAACCATTTTGTAAGTGTAACTCCCCTGCAAATGGGGGTTACCAAAAGTCTTCCAGGAGCTTGCCTGAATGCTCCAAGTCTGGGAGGTGTTCAGTGTCTGAGCTGTTTAAATGTGGTTCCAAGTGAGTGCTATTTGAGCCTCCACGTACTGTCTCTTTAAGAACTGTCTGCTTGCAGAATTAAATAGTTTGTATGGGGGGACTGTGTATTTAATGCTCTAATCCTGCCTGAGCTGCTGCCAATTTGCTCCGTTTCTGCCGTCGCTACAGGTGCAGAGGTAGCCTTGTTGAAAGATATAACTGTTTGCCAGAAATCATTTAGAGTGACTGAGAAAATGTAGTTTGTCTAACCTGTCTTTATTTTAGCATGAACTGTTTCAGTGTAGCTCTTTCATTTTGGTCCTGAACTGCTGTGCAGGGCCAGTTGGGTTAATGGAGCCCTAAAATGGAGCCTTTGGATGAATCAGAACTTGGACTCTTAATTTTGAGCCAACCACAAGGGGATTGTATGGGTAGTGACTCTGGGAAATGTAGTTTTGACCTTGGCGCCTTTTTCCACCAACAGAGGGAGTCTTATTGTGAGTGACAGCCGAACCAACCAATAGAATGGTGTGGAGCTAAAGGAAATGCCCTGTTCTGTGACTGGAAAGCTAACAGTGACAGTGAAGAGAGAAGGAGCTCTGTGCTTCTGTGGCGTATAGTTTCACGTAGGAAGCACGTGTGAGGCCCTGAGGTCCGGCCTGCAGCTGTTGCAAGTGCCAGTTCGGACTGAATCCGATTGTGAGGAGAAAGAAGGAAGTCTGAAGAGTGGAAACCAGGCTCACCCTGTAGAAGACTGGAGAAATTGCTGAATCGTGCTTGGTCTATCAGGAACCGAAGCTGCTGTGTGTGCTCCCGGGTATTTTGCGGTAATTGTGATCGGGATCGAGGAGCAGCCTGCCTGGTATAGTACTTTCCTTTTACATATGAATGTGCGTAGTGCTTGTCGGGAATCACTATTTCCAATCCCCTGTGCTGTGTGCTGAAGCTGGAAGCAAACCCCAGCTAAGCTTGGACTAAATACATTTGCTATGAACTGCAGTGGGGTCCAGTCACAAGGACCTTGTCTCCATGCCCTGTTGTTCTGGCAATCCAGAAGAACATCTACCATCCGGTCCTCAGCTTGGGTATTGTGAGTACAAATCAGGGTATTCCCCTGCAGTCTGTTTTCAATCACAAATGTGTCATCTAATTCTTGTTGTTTCCCTGCTTCATGGACTGAGCCATCCGGCTCTGGATTACAATTGGGTGTTGTGCATATATTTTCTTCCACAGTGCCCCATCCATCTGCACCTGCCGGCCAGCCCCAGGCAACAGACCTGGCTAGCCTCCCCCCAAACCTGGGTACCCAGAGTGTGACTTTTCAGACCCTGTATGTGTGCACAGTACTGTGATTTTAATGCCACCAATTAACCTGATTTCCACCTCCCGTGTTACTGCCCCCTAAATAAATCAGATTTGTTGTTGTTATACTATATACTGTCTGTGGTGTGGTACTTATGGAAACAGTATTGTGTTTTGCTGTGTATGTTGTTTAACCTTACTTTACAGGGGGTTTTCAGAGATGTGCTGCAGAATCAGTCTCGAGGGTAAGTGGTATCTATATGAGTGAACAGTGTGTATACGTGGGGTATTGGGGCTGTAACTCTGGTGTACTGTGTGAGCCACTAGAGGGAATAAAAGGGGGTCTCTTTGTCCCAGAGGGCTGTGACCAAGCTAGTCTAACCACTACAAACCTTAACCTCTGGGTGGAGGCACCCGCCGTAGGACCTAGGCCCCTCAACCTGTCTGTAGTCAAATAGGCAGGGGTAGTAGCCCTTGGGATAGCACCACCTAGGGGTTACATAAGCACAGTAAAACACTCCAGAATGTGCAGCACCACTATAAAGTAACTTACTTCACAGGTGGTTGAAGACATTGGCCTGCACCTTGTGCTCCACAACCCACAGGGGGTGTACGGTACCTTATCATTACAGCACACCCTGTCATGTGTTATTGCTTTCACATTTCACAAGATTGGTGGACATCATCAATAGGTAACAGGATTTAACAAGCTGAATAATTTTAATTTAAATGTCTAAGAGTCTGTGGTCAAAAAAGAACATTTTCATATTACTTTCATTGTTTGCATCAGAGTAGCAGTATGTGTACCTTCATTTCATGACATTAAATGAGAAGACTGTCATCATGGGAGCAAATTGATTGGGTAGACTACAAAATGTCTCAATTTCTGAAGTTTGGTACTTCTCAGATAAATGGTGTATGTCATTATATGTCCCACATATAAACTTCTTGAATTGGACAACAGTATTCAGTGCTGTAAGTATGCAGTAAGACATGACAGGTTGTGCAAGGAATATATTTTACTGCATGGCCAGGGGCGTAATAAGGCATGAGGCTGCAGGTTGAGTGACTTTAGCTACTGGCCGTGCGGTAAAATATGTTCCATGCACACCCTGGAGTGTCTTATTGTGCTCATAAAATGGGCTACTTTATTTAAAAATCTTTTTTTATGTTAAAAAGCCATTTAGATATAAATATACTGAAATCATTTAGTGTATTTAAAGTAAAATAGTTCTTCCGCCTTTGTGCTGAGTAATTGCTTTAGGACATTTGTCCTCCATTGGGATCTGTAGTTATGGTAAAATAAGTACAGCAGCCCCCACCCCCGTCCATGAGGACATAGTGGAGCAACTGATATATCGCCAACACCTCTCCTCTGCTTACTAAATTAATGGAGTCAATTTACCCCCCCCAAACAAAAGGGGGCTTTATAGAGAGTGCATGTTTAGGAAGGGACTAGTGTCCTCCCCCTTCAATGAGCATGTGGTCTTACTTTTGGAAGCTGCTCCTGCCCCCCAGCAAACAGTGTACTTTTGGAACGAAGCGTGTAACTTCAAACAAAAAGAAATTAATGGCAATGGAATTTAACACTTTACAGTGTGGGCTGGCAGCGCGGACAGTTGTATGTCAGACAGCAGGAGCAGATGGGATGGTAACTCTGGAAACCAGTGTGTACAAGCAGGATGTAATTTAGAAGATGGGGGTATTGTAATGTTCTTGTATTGGTGTATCTCACTGACTTGCAGCAATTTCTGCCTACAGCGTGAATTAGCGATCGAGTTGTGGGCACCGGGAGATGGAGAGAAAATGATAGCTCACAGAACGAGGGTGACAACTTTATACAAGATACACATTTTTTGACTGAATAGGATGAATTTTTCTGTTTGTTTTACTTGACTGAGTTGGAGCATCTTTTTATTTATAGAGAGTGAGTGAGTTATCTAAAGGATCACGTGAGTAGCAGGCAGTGGGGGAAGGAACAAGATACACTGTCGGATCGCAGAACAGGGGCAAGATCGCGTATGCATTTACATGTGAAGTTTAACTGTCAGATATTTTAGGGATGTTATGTCTTAATAGTAAAAAGTGTCAAATATATTTACTGGAGGGATTTACTACCCGATTTCTCGATAAGGGAAAAAATGGCGGCGTTCGAAAGCATCAACGTTCTTATATCACTGTGATTTTTCTATGTACTGTGGTTCTGGTTTTTATGTTTGCTTGCACGCATGTGCAAGAAACATAGTATCATCATCCGAGTTTTTGTAGGTGTGGCACCCTGTCTTCCTATTCAGTCAGTGTGTTTGCAGGTGCGGCCACAGTTCACCAATGAATGCTGCAGTTGTCTATGACAGCAGTTGAAAATGCAGTGCCGTCCAGTTGAAAGGGAGAGCTCTGCTTCAGTGAGCAGCGATAAGATAGTGCTTATTAGCATATTGCGTGCTCATGTGCCCCCCCCACACACACACTGTATGGCCGATGAGGGTGCCCAATCCCCGGTCAGCTCTGCTGCGCTGTTCCTCCTCAACAGAGTTCCAGGTGCCACGCTGGGAGCCCAGCGTGGCAACGGTCCATAAGGCCAATGGGGGTGCCCAATCCCTGTCGACTCCAGTGTTTTCCCCCCCAACAGACTACTGGGTGCCATGCTGGGAGCCCACCCCAGCATGGCAACAGTCTCTATGGCTGGACGGGGTGCCCAATCCCCTGTCGGCTCCACTGCCCCCCCAAACAGCCTTCCAGCTGCCATGCTGGGAGCCCACCCCAGTGTCACACAAGTCCCGCGTCGTCTACGAAAAAAAATAACCTGCAAGAAAAAATGTTCCCATGCTGACTGTCCTGACCCCCCCAACTGCGCCCACCCTCTGCGCACCCTGCCTCCCCACACCCCACCTAACCCCATACTTACCTCCGGAGTCTGGCATGATGATCTTCGGTGGACTGGGAACATGTCTTCACTCTTCAAAACCGACCGCGAAGTGAGGAAATGCTGGTAAGCAGTATCATGGAATAAATAGGGTTTTTTCAACTTTGATGCATATCTCAGGCATTTTTGGGAATTTTTTCACCAACTTTTCAACTTGGGGTTTTTGGGACCCCACCTCATGAATTCTGGCACTGTCATTTTGTTAATTGGCCCTGAAAGGTGATTTCGTGGTCACTGCGCGGAACCACTTTTCGGGACTGATTTATGAAATGACAGTGTCACAGTTCATGAGGTAGGCCCCCAAAAACCCTATGTTGAAAATTTGGTGAAAAAATTCCCCAAAATGACTGTTTTACGTACATGCGTTGCACTGTTCCTGTGCACGCTTGTAAGTTCTCGAATTTTCAATATTTTCACTCCAGATTTTCAACATTGCCATTTTACCACACCTCCTCATGAGCAGTACACCTGTCGTTTTTCACATCTCACTCAAAATTTGTTTCCGCGCATGTAGCACACAATGGCGCAGTCGGTGTGCGAAATCAATGTTTGGGACAGATTAAGAAAATCACAGTGACACTGTTCATGAGTAGAGCAGAGGTGTTAAAATGGCTATGACAACAATTTGGTGAAAAAAGTCCATAAAATGACTGTGTTACGAACGACCATTGCGCAGTTTCCATGCAACCTCGTAAGTTCATGCATTTCTAATATTTTCAGTTCAGATTTTCATCACTGGCATTTTTCCACACTTCCTTATGAACAGTACTGCTGTCATTTTTCACACCATGGCCAAAATGTGTTTTTGCACTTCCAGCACAGAAATGCGTGGTTGCTGTGGAAATCACTGTTCAGGACAGATTACGAAAATTACAGTGACACTGTTCATGAGCGGAGGTTCCAAAATGCCTGAGTTGACAATCTGCTGTAAAAATATCCCCTAACTAATTGCATTACGGGTGTGCATTGCACAGTTTCTACGCACGCTCGTGACTTCACCAGTTTTTTAAATATTTTCACTGCAGATTTTCAACATTGCCATTTTTTGCACCTCCCCATGAACAGTACAGCTGTCATTTTTCACATCCTGTTCGAAATGTGTTTTTGCACCTGTGCTGCCAAATGGCGTAGTCACTGTGCAAAATCATTTTTCAGCTAATGAACTGATATTGCCACTGTTCATAAGGTGGGGGTCACAAAAAACCCATGTTGAAAATTTGGAGTGAAAATGCCAACAAATGCCTGAGGCGTTAGGGTTTCCAACGATAACGCCCCACCTTGTAGAGATTGACAGGCATTAGGGGTGTGACTTGGGATTCTCGCCTGTAATGTTCATACCATTCCACACCCTGCAGCCAGTGAGAGGGATCGAGGTGTGCCTTGGACTCTTCGTCCCCAAAGTTCACCCCATTCTCCTATACAGCACGCATCTTACCATATTTCGTGATGGAATGGGGTGAGCATAAGAGTCAAAGACCCCAAGGCACACCATGACACTTGTCGGTGTCTGCAGGGTAGGGTGTGGTGAAGTGGTGTGGCCGTTATGCCTGATGACCCAAAGGCACACCCCAATGCCTGTCAGTCTCTGCAGGGTGGTGGTGGGGTTGGCTTCAGTTCAACACTTCACTGCCATTCCTATTATGCAGCTCTCTAACTCCTACACTACCAATGCCAATGCCAGCAAGCAAACATTTGGCATTGACAAATGCGTGTTAGTACTAGTTTTTACCCATGCATGTAACATATTTCATGCATGGGTAAGTAGCCAATCAAATTGTTGGATTTTGCCTATCCATTTTATAATACAAATTTTTCATACCATATTGATTGTTGAAAGCACTACAACCCCACCCAGCAAAATACTGTATTATGAAGAACAGATATGATGACAAGGTGCAAGCCATAGCTTCTGATGTTGTCTACCAGTTAGATCACTGTGGGAACATGTTTCGTACAATGGATTGTTGTGCATGTGGATGTCTTGAATGTGTGTAGCAATTGACTTCCACTTTGTGGCTAACAGGTCATCATCTCCACAAGGAGTAATGAATGAAATACACCTACACTCAGATACTGGAACAGTATACCACTGCAGCCTCCCAATGGCACTCTGACCAAATCTTTAATGTGTTGGCAGAAAAAAAAATTGAAGTAAAAATGATGCGCTATGCAATGTTCTCAACTGGACCAGCTGTATATCAAAAACAATGCCAGAAGTCAGTTCCATGACGGAATATGTACTACACTTGGCACTGTGCCTTGGACTGTTGTCCTGTCCATCACCACCACATACCAGTCCACACTGCTCAGATGCCAGTGATGCAGTTAGCCATTCCTTCTGTTCCCTCCAAAGCTTGTTAATTGCTAGGAGTAATATCTTTGATTGGTGGCAGAAACATGGCCTCAGTGTGTAACAGCACACACCGACATGATGGAGTACTCATAACACTTTGGTTGCTGCCGCTCCAGAAAATAATATGCTGGCAGATAAAAGAAGATTTGCCACTGGTATTTTTTCACAGAATGGCTGACTGTGCCAAACAGTAACAGAAGAGCTAGCATGACATGTTAATGTTAGAATTAACATTGTTCCTGTTGATTTCTGCAGGAAGGTGACGTCTTGATGGCTGCAATCCAGACAGTAACACCACTATAACAGATGCTTAAGTGTGCAATTAAAAATAATGTACAGTATTTTCTGTCAGCATTTGGGTGGATACGAGGATCTACAGCTGAAGACATTTCACATTGCTTCTGATTGATGTCTGTGTCATTGTCTTCATCTGATGGCGAAGACGGAACATAGTCAGGATCCTCCTCTGTCTTAAACTCACTGTCGGAGTCATCCATCTCCGCACTTGAATTGGAAATTACATCATCATCAGAGAAATCCTCATATAAAATAAATACATAAGAAATACCTTAGGAGCACATACCTGTTTCTAGGTGTGATGACCCCACCTGTAACTATTTATAGTATCACACTGTAGGCTCGATTTTCAAAGCCCAGGGTATGATGCAAGGTGCCTGCATTAAACATAAGTGGCATAAGTAGTACCTTGCATCAAAAGATGCGGCAATCCCAGTTTTAGAAAACACGGTCTGCATCAAAAAGTGGAGACACACTGCGGCTCCAGGCTGGAATAGAGAAAAGGCTCCATGAAGCCTTGTCCAAGGTACTGTAACCTGCCCTGATGCTCAAGATGGGGGACATCTGCATGAGAAGCACCAGAAGAAGGACAGTCTTTCCCTTCCTGTCTTTGCCACGGTGGGGAAATCCACTGGTGAACCTCCCTGACAAAGAGAGAGGCATGGGATAGTTGATGGCACCCGGGGACAAGGCACAACAGCTGCCCGCTCAGCCCCAGAGAGTTAAAATCCTTTATATATATATATTTTAAAAAAAAAACTATAAATACCTTCATGTATTAAACAAAGTCAATACTGGGGAATTGTTCAACCTGCATAGGAACACAAGTATTAGGGGTAGCTCCATGAGATTGAAGCGGGGCAAATTTAAGTGATATTAGGAAATATTTTTTCATGGAAAGGTTGGTGGAGGGTTGAAATAAACTGTCAAAAGAGATGGTGTTTGCAGAATCAGTAGGAAGATTCAGATGTTGGTGGGAAAGATACCAGGGCTTGGTGAAGGCAGTATGAGAAAGGAAGGGGATAGAGGAGGAAATGAAGATCCCCGGGGACTCTCGCATTTCACATTGACTAGGTAGTACTGGGCAGATACAATGGTCCAAAGAGCACTTTTCTGCTGTTAAATCCTGTTTCTACATTTTTATTCTGAAGCTCCTCCTTTGAGGTTGTTTTGAGACATTTAAATTTTCATGGTTTTGAAAATATTGAAAGGAGAGAGAAGTTTTCCCTCAGTATTTCCAACATCAGGAAATAGTGAGTAAGGTGTACCCCCACTAGGTGTAAGGTTGTGGCAACCATGACCCTGTCAGCAGTTTGACTTTGCTGGAGCAGAAAGGGCTCAGACTTTCTCTATTTGAAACTCTGGGGACATTATATAATACATCTGACCTGGTATGAAGCAAACCCCTCCCCTTATTCATTTTAAATTTCTATTTGCTTCCCAAAAGGGAAGGTACTCTTAAATGGGGAAAAAGTGTTGCCTTGTTTTGTAAATCAACAGACAGCTGAGTATTTCTAGGCCACGCATATCTTCTAATTTATACTGCATTGGCTAGAGACCTGGTCCACTAATAACGGAAGCTGATTTTGTACATGCATCTACTGTAGCTGAAACATTAATTCCCTCCTTTCTAGCTGATAAGCTGTCACAATATGGCAACACAGCACAAGTGCCTCTTGATAATAAGCAGTGTGTAGAATTTTTTCACAGCCAGCAGCCTGTTCAATTTTTTCTGGGTTGAGGCAAAAACTCTGACCCTTAGTACACAGTATAGCTGCTTTATACATTTCATCTAATGCGTGAACAGAAGCTGGCATTTTCTAAATATGTTATAGATGGATATGTCATTTCTTTTTGTTGAGGCACAGTATAAGTTAAAACCTGAGTTCTTTTCTTTTGTTTCAGACTGTCAAATTAGGGTACCTACCATCCTGAAGAAAATTAATTTTATAAAATAATTTCTCCCAAACACTTTGAATGGAAAGCTAAATTCTTTGTCCAAAGTTAAAAACCAGGAGTAGATGAATATTTTTCCTGTTCCATTTTATTCTATCTACCTCTCTTTAACGGGATGGTAAAGCAATGCATGGACTTTATTAGTTTGCTGGCTAATCATTTGGGAAATTGTCCCAGACACTGTCCCAGACAGTGAGAGTCAAGAAACACCTGGAGACTCTAAAACAGGAGACTCTCCCCCCCTCATAGCCATCATTTTGGACCCCCTCCCTGGAGCTTGCAGTACTCCTACAGGTATGGACTTCAGTCCTTGCTGTCGGAGGGAGTTTACTGATAGAATTATTTCCACTTTGTAACTCTATTTATGGCTGTGTTTTGATAAATCCTGCCTACACCTTAAGGCTGCCTGTAGTTTTGTACCTGATTTCTGCTTATTTCTGCCAGACACCTTAAGCTGTAGTACCTCTCTGATTAACATTTGCACTGCTTGCATCTTGTTGGAACCACTTGTTTGATTTTTGTATGCTGCCACATTCTTTCTCTTGTTCTTGTTGTTCTTTTCATCTCTATTGCCTCCCCCTCCACCTCGTCTCCCTTCCCATTTCCCGCCTTGACCTCTGCTGTCCTGTTGTGTGTTTCATTGGCCCCTTAATCTCCTGTAGTGCCTAATGTTAACCTGCTCCTTTGTTTCATCCTCAGGCAGTCCCAGACAGTGAGAACCAAGAAACCTAAGGATGCTCTCTCCCCCTTGCAGCCGCTGTTTTGGACCCGCTCTCTGGAGCCTGCAATATCCCTGTAGGTATGGACGTCAACCCTTGCTGTCAGAAGGAGTGTGTTAGCCCATTGCGGCTGCCCATCTCACCTTGGGTGGGCATGTCCTTTATAGGTGCCTATTTGTCATGTGAATTCTCAGTCCTGGTTCCTGTGTTGTTTGGGTTATTCATATTGGATATCTCACACGGCATTAGGAGCAAGATCAGCCTGTTTGCAGATGATACCTAGATACGGGTGGTGGTGAACGACATAGAGAGGTGACAGGAGCTACAGGAGGACCTGATCAAACTGAAGGAGTGGTTGGAAAAATGGCAATTGAGCTTCAATGCAAAGAAGCTCTAGCCCTGTACACATTTGTCTCCGCCCTCTTACTTGTCCAAAATAAACATTTTTTACTTGCTACCCATACATTGTGTGGGGGTGACACTTGATGGCTCACATCTGACCTCCTGATGCTGATGAAGGAATGGGCCACCAAGTGGGCTGCCTATAAAGCCGCACCATCCCCCCACTCCTTGCTGGAATGACTATTGTCATCTGCAGAACCTTTGCAAGCACCTCTGGGCTGGCAGTATAGCCTAGAGGTTAGAGTAACGAGCTGTGAATGAGCTTGGTGCATCCAGCAGACCAGACCTGGGTTTTATTCTCACAACCTCCACTTGCATACTGTGTGACTCTGAGCAAGTCATTTAACTGCCCAGTGCTCCCAGATCACCCCTGAAAACAGGCAGTCGTGCCTAGTGGGCCTTGCTCGGTTACCAATGACTAAAATAAAAAAAAAAAGAATCCACTCAAGGAGGTCGGCCTATTTCCAATCACTCCAGTCCAAGCAGCTTGGTAACCCCAGGCATTTCTGGTCATCCCTTCTTGCCTTGCTCTTCCCCACTACCAAGCAGTCCTCTTCCCCCATTAACACCAAACATGGCCCCCTGACAGACCCCATTGATTCTGCAAATGCCCTCAATGCCCATTTCTGCAATATTAGCAACTACCTGCTAAACGTCCCCCTCCACCTCCTTGTCCACCCTCTTCTTCTACTTCCTGTACGCCCCCTTTTACTTCAAGACCATTTCTCCTCCCGGGCACTTAAACTCCTTCTCAGTCTTCCATCAGGAGGGAGTTCCGGTAGTTATGGTTTCCTACCGGGTCAGTACAGTATCTCGTATGCTTAATAACGTATGTTAAAACTGTGCAACAGGAACAGCGCGGTAGGGTACAGTGAGAGGGTGAAAAACCATGAAAGGGTATATATGCACTAATGCAGTGCACCCTCTCACTCTTCCCAGGTAGGGGATGAGACCTGTACTGGGAGATGGGGATGGTGAGCAGCTGCCATGGCTCAATGGGATGAGCCACAGGCAGCAAGGGAGGAAGGCGGTGCGTTTGGGACAGGGTTTTGATTCCTGGTCCCAGACGCAAATAATTTTTTTTATTGTTTGCACTTTGTGTGAAGTTAAGTGTTACCCCCCCCCTGGAGTTAGTTATTTTAGTTGGGGAGGTTTTGGGGCAGAGCCCCCACAAAAGAAAGACATATGCCACTTGCAATATATCGCACTGTATTGGCAACGCGATATATTGCTGTAGCATAATATCTTGTGACATTATGACCCCGTGCCTGATGGCTTATCCCCCCACTTTCTAAAATTAGTGGCCCATGACATAGCCTATCCACTTACCTTTATCTTAATCTCTCCCTTACTATGGACTTTGCCCCCCCCCCCAACCTGGAAGCACGATAAAATTGTTCCCATCCAGAAACCGGGTGATCCTAGCATTATGGATAACTACTGACACATCTCCATACTGCCCCATCCTGGTAAACTCCTTGAGAAAGCTGCAATTACCAAATCACTGACCATGTCACCAAATACAACCTCCTTTGCCCTCAGCAACATGATTTCAGGAAGAGGCACAGCACAACCACTGCCATGACCCTCTCACTGACCATGTGATAGGAAGATGGACAAATGGAAGTTGACTGGTACAGTGCTTGTTGATTTATCCAAGGCATTTGACCTAGTGAGTCATAACATCCTAATAACAAAACTTTGCACCCTTGGCTTCTCCTCTGCCTCCACAGCTTGGCTCACAAACTACCTCACTGGTAGAACCCAAATGGTCTGCCTTGGTGGTGCCACCTTCCCCCTTTGCCTGTCTCAGTGGGTGGCCCCCAGGGCTCCATACTTGGACCCCTCTTCTTTTCCCTCTTTATTAACTCTCTCCCTTTGGAGGGCCTCTCATGTCACTCCCTCCTCTACACCAATGACCTGATACTCTTCCAAAGTGACCCTTCCCCCTATTTTCTGTCCTGTACCCTCACTGCCGATTTCTGTATGGCCCACCGCTGGTTCTCCTCTAACAAACAGCTGGTCAGTGCATCCAAAATGAAGGCTATACTACTCAGCTGCAAACTCAAACTTGACACCCTTGGTAACTTTGGCTGCCTCCTCACTGTCCACTCCCCGGATGGATCTCTCCACAACACTGTTCCCTCATTCAAGTATCTGGGAGTTATCCTGACCCATCCCGTACCTATTTCAACCACATTGCTTCTCTGATCTGTCGCATTAACCAGAAGCTGGGTCTCTGCTACCACCTAATTGACCATCTCATGCTTGAAGCTCACTTTGCTCTAGCCCATGGCAACATCTTCCTCCTCCAGGATTATGGGTGTCCAGTGTACTCCCTTACCTCCACCACCAACCAGTACCAGCTGGACACAACCTACAACCGGATTTGCCATTTTGTCCTTCACGCCCCTCTCTCTATGCACCACTGCTCTCTCTATCAGTCCCAGAACTGGCTCCCCACTCAAGCCCAATGCTCCTACCTGCTGGCTCGGACTGTCGGGGATGCCATCCATAGTCCCTCTTACTCCCCTCTATCTCTTCTGATCCGGCCCAAGGCTTACAGCCGCAATCTTTGCCAGTCATCCCACCTCCAACTCATCCTATCAAACATAACAACCAGGATGGGCCAAAGAGTCTTCTTCATTGCTGGACCATCTATATGGAATGACCCAACCCCCGCTGCATTCCTTCGACCCCCCTATAAATCTAAATACCCTACTATGAACCCACTTCCTGTCCTCCTTGACCTGCGAGTGTCCTCAGGCCACTAGCACTGCTACACCTACTACGTAGTCCTCCCGTGCACCCCCCGCTAGTTTGCCTTTCTCCCAGGCTGGCTAAATGGTTACCATCTTATTCTGATGACAGCTGTGATCTACCTGGTAGCTTAATTTCTGTAATCTGTATACTTTTGTTTTGATGCTACTGGCTCTGCCGATTTGTATTTAAGACCTATTGTTAAAGGATGTTGCTACCTATGCACTATATATATATATGTTTATATATATATTTACACAATGGGGTGGGTGATACATGAGTGAGATAAAACAGTGTATCATCCACTGCAGTGTGATATTTTTACCCTCTGCTCTACTGTGATATCAGCCATTTACACACACAGGTCACAAACCTCACTGATACCATCACTCTAGGCAGCTTTCCCCTCAGCATGCAAGAAACACCTGTGCTGTTACCATAGACACAAATGCAGAACTACATGAGAGGTCTCACTGTTGCCTGCAGCAAACTCAGTTAGCATTACAAAACACACCTATTCCCCACGCTAACTTCCAGCTCATTGCTGTGATACTCTCAGACTGACTGCAGCCAGAATTCTAAAGAGCACAGCTTCACAGAACTGTCTGTTCCTCACTGCTGCCTGCAGCTAACTCAATTACCACTAAGAACAGTCTCGACTGTTCTGACACTCGGACTCTCAGCCCATTACCATTACTATGATACTCTCAGCTTGACTGCAGCTAGACTTCTAATGAATACAGCATCACAAAATAGTATGTTTCTCACTCCTACCTAAAACTAACTCATTTAGCATTGCAAAACACACTCATCTGTTTCCCAGAGATTATAACACTGCCAGCCCATTCAAAAAAACTCATACACTGAATGAGCAAACACATAAACAGGAACAGAACACAAGACAGCATAACAATACTTTTGAAATTCCTAACCCTATCGTATAAATCGAATACATGATGTGCAGATCGTGTGCTATGGCAAATATTGTCACTCCTGCTTCGTGAGCTGTGGATATCTCACTCTGCAGGAGTGACAATATTTACCATATCACACTCATGCCCATCAAGTATCCTATATATATATGTTTATTTTAATATGTACACCTTGTGTATTTGTGTATCTGGTTCTGTTGGCTGTATGTTGATTACCTCACCACTGTTTGTTAGCCTGACACATTTCTAGTTACTGTTCATGTAAATTCACTGCTGTTTGTTCTTACTGTAGTCTCCCATTGTTTGTGCCAGTTTCTGGCCATGGGTCTGTGTACCAACCTGGTTAACAAATGAATAAATAAATAAATTAGCAAGAAAGCAGCTGTTGGGGCTTTGCTGCAGTACATGTTCAACCTTTTGCAAGTTTATAAATATTTGGGCAATCTGGCAGCAGTACCTCTTTCTCTAAGTAGGTTCACAATCTGTTTTCCGAAAGAATACTGAAAAGAATTTGTGATAAAAGCCAGTATTGGAACATAATGATCTGCCCCAACCATTGTGAACTGCACAAAATACGTAAAGTGCCTAATAGCCTGTGGCACTAAGCAGTCACAGAATACAGATTTTATTTAAAATCCTGCAGGTTATTTCTAAGGTTTGAACTGATCAAAAGTCTTCCCTGACTTTCACAGCTGGTGGTCATGTGACTCATGTCCACTCACATAAGCTGTAACACAGCTGTAGGCCAATGCAAAGTGTGTGTTCAAGGTTAGACATTGGGACTCGTATCTTTCTTTGTCCTATGCAGTATATGTGATGTAGGGCTTTGTCTCTGTGTGCAAAAGCCTTTTTGTGCTTACTGTTCATTGTAGTATAGTAGATTGTATCAGACTAATTTTGCTTATTTCCAGGCTGATATTTTCTGTAACTACAAATCCCAGGATCCCCTGCAGCTGACATCAGAGCAGGACTGCAGTAGTGGGTGAGTCAGTAGCCCACAGTGCACGTTAGAGCTTTTATAAGCTCATATCAGATGTTTTACATTACCACTGTTCTCTCGAGGCTAAGTGCTAAGGCTGTGTGACTGTCCTTAGCTCCTGGAGGACAGCGGAACCAGTAAACAAAAGATCAGAGTTTAGATACACTCTAACATGCACTGCAGGCTATTGACTCTCCCACTACTGTAGTCCTGGTTTGATGTCTACTGCAGGCGATTCTGGAATTTATAGTTACAGAAAATGTCAGCCCGGAAGTACTCAAAATTAGTCTGATAAAATCTACTATACTATAATATATAGTAAGCACACAAAAAAGTTTCTGCACACAAACTGCAAATTGGGACTAGCCCCACAGTTGGGTATGGAGCTCTTCATGCTGACTGTTCTCCTTTAAAATAATAAACCTAGACAATGTAAAATTTGGGCGCTACATCCAGAGTGGTCTTTCTAATTTTTTTCAACTCTATTTTTGCTCCTTTCATTGCTAGCTGGGGATATTCCCCTTATCTGCCCTCATAGCACCCCCCTGGCCTATCTGCAAAATGTGAGGCCCGTGACTTACCTTCCATGGTGGGAGAGTACAGGGGGAACAGGGAGACCAAGATCTCCCTTGATGCCTTGGCTTGTTGTTCTGGGCATCAATGGATGGAGGATAGGGAACTCCTGTGTCATTGTGCATAGCAGAGGAGGGGGTTATTACTTGCTTGCTTGTTGTGTTTCCCTTCAAGGTTTTGGATGTGCAATGACACCACTGGCACATAACGTGCACTCCTGCATGCTGCATTCTGAAGACCACCACAACCACCAGTCCCTAGCGTGGTTGAGGCTGTTAGATACACTGTCTCCCAGCCACCGTCAGGAGTCAGAGTGTTGCTGAGAGCCATCCTCTACCCCACCCAGAGGAGGAGAGCTGTCCCACACATGCTCTATCCTACTCCTCCTGGCTGACCCTCTGACACTCTACGTTTGCTCCTGAACCTGGGTTGCCAATGCTGCAAGTGGTTGTCCTATTGCTGCACTGGCAGGCTCTTTTTAGCGGAAGAAGCAGATCTACTGCTGGATGGCTGGATGGCCCATGATCAGCACAATGTAGAATGTATTCTTTTGAAATCATTCCAAGCTATGGAAAAATCACCCATGTGCTGCTTAGATGCATTAGAGAGACTGAACACATTACATTACATTCATGTTTCAGTTCAGTACATGGTTAAAACTGCTAAGACAGTAGGAAACAAAGTGGATTTTCACTGAATTGACTTCCTCTCACATGTCCTGTGTCACTATCTGTGGAGTAGTACAGATGGGCCCCTGGAATGATGATATATTCAGTACATTTAGAAAGGAGCCGTTGATATGTCAAGATGGTAGATGGTAAGAAAAATCTAATAGGACTTCAGTTAATGTTTTCTTGCCTTAATCACTCATGGACCTCATGTAAAGTGGCTCAGAACTGCACCTGGCCCACAGGCTCTGCTTTGAGTACCTGCAGCTGCTTGATAAATTGCTTACTCTTGTTATTAACATTTTGGGTCAGTGATTTGCATATTCATGCTTTCAGAGAGGAGGGAGGCAAAATAAGTTTGGTTTTAGAATGGAATAACTTGGTAGAATGATTTGGACCTCTCTTAACAACCACAGTTTGAGTTAATACAGCTTCTTGCTTGAAGATAAGGGCTTCTGTTTAACAGTTTGCCTCATGTCCTTTGATCACTGTATTCAAAGCTATTAATAAAACTCTGCAGTGTAAACCTGGCAATACTCTTTATTTTTAATTATTTATGGCACACAGCATGTTAGTATTATAAGTAATAAATCCTGATGTTGCTGGGTGGGATAAATGAGTTTGAGAATTTGAGAGTTTGGTAGTCCTGTACCTTTTGACAGTAAGTTGAAGTGCTATTGATGTCAATCCTTTGATGAAGTCACAATCCTCTGTGACACAGAAACATAGAAGTTGTTGGCAGACAAGGATCTCTTGGCCCACCTAGTCTGCCCAGTTTTCCCTGTCTACTGAGCCCCTGCAAACCCTACTGATCTCTGGTCATCACATCCCATTGCCTCACCACCAAGGTCCCGTTGTATCTGTCCAATGCATGCTTGACTCCAGTCACCATTTTGGCACCCACCACCTCCACTGGAAGGCTGTTTCAGGTGTGCACCACCCTCTCCATGAAGAAGTATTTCTACACTTTTCCTCTGAGCCTTGCCCCCAACTTCATAGTGTGACCCCTTGTCCTTGAGTTTCTTTTTCTATGGAAAATGCTACCTTCCTGTAACTTATGAGTACCTGTTAGGGGATTTGAATGTTTCTATCATATCTCCCCTTTCCCTCCTCTTCTCCAGAGAGTACATATTCAGTTCCTTGAGTCTCTCCTCGTAGGGCTTTTGATGCAGGCCCTGCACCATTTTGGTTGCCCTCTTTTTTTACTACCTCCATCTTATCAATGTCCTTCCAGAGGTGGGGCCTCCAGAACTGGACACAGTAGTTGAGGTGGGGTCTTACCAGTGATCTGTACAGGGGTAATACTACCTCCTTCTTCCTAATGGTGATACCCCTCCCTATGCATCCAAGAGTCCTACTAGCCTTTCTTACTGCCTTATCACATTGCTTGGCTACCTTCAGGTCATCAGAGATTATTATCCCCAGGTCATTTCCCTGTTTGGTGGTCACCAGTATTTCCCTTCCCGATTGGTATGTAGCACCCGGGTTTCTGTGCCTCAAGTGCATGATTTTGCACTGAAACCCAGCTGCCAAACCCTTGACCATTCTCCCAACTTTTTAAAATCATCCATCATATTTTCCACCTCCACCCCTGTGTGTCATCCTTGAACAGGCATACTTTCCCTTCTAGCCCTTCTGCAATGTCACTAATAAAGACATTGAAGAAGACTGGGCCTAGTACTGAGCCCTGAGGCACCCCGCTGGCCACCTTTCCTTCTCCAGAGTGGACACCATTTTACCACCATACTCTCATTCCTGTTGCTTAACCAACTTCTTACCCAGTTTATAACTTTTGGACACACTCCCAGACAGGTCAGCTTGTTCACTTGTCTTCTGTGTGGAATGACATCAAAGGCCTTCCTGAAATCCAGGTAAGCCACATCTACCACTGCTTCCTGATCCACTACCCTGGTCACCCAGTTAAAGAACTCTGTCAGGTTTGTCTGGCAACACCGCCCCCTCTTGAAACCATGTTGACTTGGATCCTGTAACCCACAGGTTACAAGGTATTCCACTATCCTTTCCTTCAGTAGTGTTTCCATTACTTTGTCTACTACTGAAGTCAGGCTGACAGGTCTGTAATTTCCTGCATCCTCTCTGTTCCCACTTTTGTTAAGTGGGACCACATCTGCCCTCCTCCAGTCCCTCAGAACCCCGCCGTTTCTAAGTGTAACCTCTGCCCAAAGCTGGGTCTTATCTGGTGTTGTCTCTTATGGATCCAATAGGGTCACAACATTTCCAGGTCCAATTAAAGGACTGATTTACTTGTCATACAAATACATAAAAGAACGTTACAGGGAAATAATAAAAAGACATGTTCTGAAACATGTTCTTAACTACTGGACAATTTTAATATGTTTTAGAGTGTATAACTGGTTCAAATGCATATTTAGAACATTTTATCTGTTTTTGAATGTGAAGGTGCCAGGTTAATGAGATTTCTTTCCTTCAGATCTTTGGTTTAATTTCCCATAATGCACCAAATCCTGAGAGACTATCATGTCACCCCACCACCGTGACTGTTTGTGCATTTGGAATTGTTACTATATGGCACATTTACACCACATTAGTTTCTGTGTCTTTATTTAATTTTGGAGAATATCTCTGAGCACAAATGCTCTTTTACACAGGTCCCATGTCAATAACAGAGATTACAAAGCAACAAAATTGGAAGGCTATTAGCCTGTGGTTCAGTGGGGGGGGGCTTCTCCCACATCCCCTTCTTAAACCCCATTGCTTCCGTTGGCTCAGCTTCAAGCTTTTCGAAAGCACACCCGCCGTGGGACCTCTCCTCTACCCTGAGTTCCTGTGCTGCTGTCTCCTCAGCTGCATGGCTGGTCTGCTTGGGCCCTTTACCTCTCCTTCCTGCTCTCTGTTTTTCCCCACTTGGGTGTTTTCTTCACTCTGCTGTTCCCCTCTTGCCTCCTGTCATTTGTTTCCTGCCCCCCACCTCTGTTTTCCCTGTTGTGGCTTTCTCCCCTGTCCTTTCCCCTCCCAGCTCCTTCCTTCCTCCTGGGTTGTACCTTGTACCTAGTTGGTTTGCTGCCCATTCCTCCCTCTGTCTCCTCATTTCTTCTGGGCGTTTTCTCTCCTCTTCACCAGCCACAGCTCAGTTTCTCCATCGGCGCTTCCGGGTGTGCAATCATCCCTAAGTGCCTGACTTCTACACTGCTCCATTGCTCTGCCAATTCCTGCTTCCTGTGGCAGCTTGTCCTCTGGTTTCACACCCTCAAGGACATCATTCCCTACTGCAGTCTGGAGAGACTGCGTGCACCGCAACCTACTCTCCACTTTCTCTCGGACCTGCTCCTATAGTATTTCTGCCTCAGGTGAATGAACCATCATGCATAGACCTCCGGACCTAGTCCACTAATTGGAATTGCTGTTTGTGCTGTCGCTCAAACTGTGGAATCCTACCAGTACATGCCTTACCACTGGACCACTATCAAGCTGTGATTTCTTACAGTGCCTGCCTTCATAGTGAACTGCTTCTCCTCACTGTCCTAAACAAAAAGGTCACTCACAGTACTTATTATTTATATTCTCTTCAGTCTCCCCTTCTGTGTCCCTCCAGCAGTACCTATCAGTCTCGCTTTTGTGCTTCTGCTTTCCCCAACCTTCTGTCTCACCCCACTTATTCACTTTCCCCATTACATGGGAATTACAACCAAAACCAGGACTGTGTTTAATCTGCTATACAACCTCACAAGTGGGCTGAGCCTTTCCCCTAAACTAGGGGTGGTACAGCATTCAGAATGAGTACTGTTCTGAAATTCAATGCCAGAGTTGGATTTCCCCTCAATAAACCATTTCTAGTCATTGATGGTTTCTTCCCTACACATTAAAACAAATTAGTCTAACATTCCTAATGAAGCATTTTGGTACTAAATGTAAATCGGTACCTAGCTCAAACCAGTACTGTTACATTTATCCTGTCACAGTTGCAAACACACATGTCTTGAACCCACAATTTACATAAAGCATGACTTCTGGCCCCACATGGGAGTCTAGCTTCTCTGTTCAGACACTCTGGATTCTTTCCTGTGGCAGACCTATGTGGGAATCTTGCCTTTTCCGGCTTGGCTTATGTGGGGCCTAGCATCCTGGCACAAACATTCTGGACTCTTTACTGGCATGCCCATGAGGGGGAGGGGTTTCACTGTCCTTAACCTGGATCATGCAATTTTAATGGCAATGGCAGACCCACGTGGGGGTCCCGCCATCCCAAATGAACATGCCCCACGAAGGGGCACTACTCATTGCTCAAATGTATTTCTTTAGTTCCACAGGCAGACTCATGTGGGGGTCTCTCCATCCTTTTCCAGACCATTCATTAATTGACAATGGCAGACTATGTGTGGTCCTGCCATCCCAACTTAACCGGACCATGGGATGGGTCCCACTATCCCAAGTGAATATGCCCCATGAGGGGGCCTTACTCATTACTTGAATATAATTCCATATCACTGAAGGCAGACTAACTTCTCCTTATCCTGGTCTATTTAATAATATGGCGATGGTGAACCCACTTGGGGGTTCTGCTGTCCCATTCAAACATGCCCCATGATGGGGCATTACTCATCCCTCAAATATATTTCCATATCATCTACAGGCAGACTCATGTGGGGGTCTCATCCTTCTTACCAAGATTCATTGCAAAACTGCAGCCTTGGCAGGCTCATGTGGGGGTCCCATATCCCAACACCAACATGCCCCATGAGGGGGAATTTCTCATTGCTCAAACGTAGTTCCATCTTCACCATGGCAGACCCATGTGCAGGTCTCACCTTCCTTAGTCTGACCATCTGAGACCTTCACTACAATACGATTATCCAAACTCTGCATACAAAGGACCTATGTGGGGGTCCCATGCTCCAGCCAATGTACAGGCCTAGTTTGTTACTTTGTCAATTTATTTGTTTCCACTACTGCAATTCAGCCTCCTTTCCATTCCAGTTCCAACTCAGGTTGTGTATGCAGGCCATCTCTGTGGAGTGCACCTCAATTCCTTGGATGTCTTGGGACATTTTCTACCTTCCTGCCTTCTACAACATCTCCAGCATTCTGTCTAGCATCCTAACCTACCTACGTAGAGGTCCCAGTTAGCGCCATTTCAGGGTTCCATGACAGACCCTCCTCTCTGACTTTCATGGAGGCCTTTTCACCAATTATCAGATAGTACCTGTTGCTACCATCCCTGGACTTTTGTCCCTGGATGTATCTTCGTGTTCAGTTTAATATGCTATTCGTTCCTGTACAGCTATCTTGGACATGGATTTTTCATCTTCTCTCATCTGGTCATCCATCCGAATTGAACCCCTCTTCATCTGCTGGAACCTTCATCCTCCAGGATTGACTTTCCTGCTCATCGTCAGATTAGGAGATACAACTCATCGACCAGCAAGTTTGGACTTATTCCTTAGTCAGAACCAGAACCAGAAGCCCTCATTTGGGATTATTCTCCTCTTAGTATGCCTAGAGGACAGGCAGGTCAGTAGCCATGGGTCCTTGAAGGTTTCTCCCTAAGGGGGGGGGTCCTCTCCTGCATGCTACTGGTCACACTCTCCAGAGTTGGAAGAGGTAATCACAACGTTAATAATCTTTTTGGCCCTTAAATCCTACACCTACCCAGCATTCCACTAAGGGTGGGAAACAGAGAAAAGCCAAATTCCAAGTTTATAAACATCAAGCATGTAACATTCAAGCTCATAAGTATACACAAACACTGAGCTATGTACCAAACATTGAACAAATACAAGAAGCAAGTTCCAGTGGAATGAAATCAAAGAAGTACAAATATAGTTGAACCAGTACGAATAAATAGGCTGGATCAATTGCATATAGTTTCACAATAAGGCAGGTAGACAGAATCAGTGTAGAATATGCATAATAATGGTACATGGCCTCAGAGCCAGAATCTAACACAGTTCAAAGAGTATACTGAGAGGGACTTTAGTTAGGGTGATCAGCAGTTTCAGTTGCACTGAACTGCTAGGGTTGCCCATAGTGCTCTCTTGGTCAAACTTAGGTAGACTGAGGAAAGTATCAGGCAGTTTATTTAAGCAGCCAGTCACCCTAACTGTGAATGAACACTTACCCAGCTTTTTATGGTGGAAAGGCAGTTCAAGGGCATTCCAAGCCATGATCTGGGTGTTGTAGAGATTGATGACAGGATTGAAGCAGGGAGTTATGGGTGGGGGTAAGGCCCAGAAGTGCCTTTTGGCTAGCAGACATGTCTAGAACTTAATTCTGCTAGGTAGGGGTAACAAATTTGTTTGGGTGTAGGAGGTGCAGTTATGGGTGTGCTTGTCAGCCCCCAGCACAATGCAATAAATCTTATTACAAATGAAATTTATTCTGCTGAGAATTGAGTTGCTGGCTGTTACGTAGACAGGAAAGCCATAGTCAACTAGTGACAGTATTGAGCTTGCTACTATGAGGCATCTAGCATCAACAGTGAGGTTGACCCGGTTACAGTATAAAGCTCCCAATCTTCTGTTTACCATGGACACAAGGTGGTCAGTGTCAGAAGCAAAAGTTTAAGGTATCATCCAGGATCACCCAGAGGTATTTAAAGGATTCCACCTGTTCAAGTTTGTGTCCCAGGTTATTGTGGATGACTAGAGGGGGTCAGTTTTTCTTTATTTGTGGGCTTGTGAAGAGCATTTTGTTAATTTTCTTTTGTAACTTATAACCAATTTGTTTTGGGAGAACCATTTTCCAAGGGCCTCAAAATTACCCTGGCGGATGGAGGTAAGGCTGCTAAGGTTTGTGTTCTTGGAATAGATAACACCATCATCTGTATAGGGAAGTACATTTGCAGACTGACAAGTATCAGGCAGGTGGTTTATAAATAAGCTAAATAGTAGGGGGCTCAGAATGAGTCCTAGGGGAGCACCAGTTGCTACATTCTTGATGTCTGACAAGAAGTCATCTGTCTTAACATGTTGACCGTCATTAGTGAGATAACTGTGGAACCAGGTGACTGTGTCCTGTGACAGACCAATGCCATGGAGTTTGTAGAGAAGGAGCTTATGACTGACAAAGTCAAAGGCTTTTGTCATGTTGATATAGATAGTGCCAGCCTATTCTCCATTGTCAAGGGCCTCGAGGACGTAATTGGAATACTCAATTAGTGCTATATTGATGTTATGTTTTTTTCCAAAATGCATGCTGTTGGGGACACTGTATTTCATATTGTTCAAGATATGAAACAAGTTAATCAGACACTATTCTCACAAGGTCTTTGGACAGGGGAAAACTGTGGAAATTGGCTTGTAATTAGAAAGGTCAGAATGGTTTCCACTTTTAAAAACTGGTATAGCCAACATGGATTTCCACTTTTTGGGGAACTGAAAGTGGCGCAGAGGGAAGTTGAAATTCACGGTAGGAGAGTTCCTGTACTACCAGGTCAAATAGCCTCATACCAATTGAATCTCCCCTGATTTTCGTTTTGCCAAGTACCTTTCTTCTATAATTAAAAGTGTCCCTTACAGAGACAGGTTTAAAATAGAATTTAGGAAAACCTATCATTAGGTCCGTTGTCTGTGTGTCAACAGGACCAGGACCTCCGCTGTAGGGCAAGGTTGGCTCTGTGGGGATAACAGAGGTAAGGTCAGTGAATGCAACATTGATTTTGTTGGCAATTTCAGTGGGATCAAGTACACCATGTCCATCAACGATGAACATTTTTGAGTGAGGTTTTGTCACTCTTACCAAGGAATACTGAGACATTCTCCCAGAATCTTTTGCTATTGCTTCAATTCTGTGTTTGCTGGGCCTTTCTCTAGCTGGCTTTGGCCAGTTGAATCCTAGTAGTGCATTTATTCCTGTCTTCTTTGTATTTTTGCAGATGGACTGGAGACCCTGGTCAGTGCCCACAGATTATCCCTCTCTCTCATGAGGGCAAGGAATTCCAGGGTGATCCAACCAGTGGGCGCATCTCTTACTTTGTGCTTTTTGAAGAGTAAAAATTTATTGCATGCATTTGTGAATTCCATGATGAGGAATTCTTGTGCTGAATCAATATCAGGGATGGTATCAAGGAAGCTCCAGTCCAGTTGGGCCACGTAGGATTAGAATTTTGGCATATTCATTTAGCTTATGACATGGCTGTTTATGAACAAGAAGGGGGCCTGGGCTGTTTTACTTCCCACAAGCATTGTACCGGGGAGTGGTCACAGAGGGTATCAGGCAGAAGTTTGACCTTTTGACCCTGTCTGGGTGAGTTACAAGTACCCAATTGAGTAGTGTTGTACTGCCCAATTTATAGCTAGTTCTGGTGTGCTCAGTGACCATTTGTGTTAGAATCAGACTGGCAATCTTATTTCTGTGCCTGATACTGTACTTAGTGGTAGCATTAATATTAAAGTCATCAGTTATTATGAATTCCCAGTTCTGGTTAAATTGTTTAAGATAGTTAGAGAGGGACTCCATACCTGCTTTTTGATTACCTGGTGGGATATAGACTGTCAGGTGGACAAGGGATTTTTGACATCACTGCAGCATCTTTCCCTATTATCACCAAGTAATTTTCAGAACAAAAGCTCAGGTCATTCTTCAAGTGATCTTTGCAAATGAAGGACTACCTCAGTTAAGCAATAAGGCATGACAGGGTGTGTGTCGTACTGGGATAAAGACACACCCTAGGTGGTTGGGCATAAGGCTGCAGGCTGAGTGTGCTCAAGACCCGAAAAGTGATGTTATCCCACACAGACACACATCCAGGAGTGCATTATTGCTATTATACAATGGCTCATTTAAATTAAAAAAAAAGCGTACAAAATATATTTAAAACAATGTGTTAGTCATTTTTCTCAATGGGCATGTACACATTCAAGAAAAATAGTGCAAATGTACTGTTTTGCCCAGTAGGTTGTGCTATTTGAATGTGACTTGCTTCCCACTTCCCCAACCCCTCCCCAATTTCATTCTGCTTTAGCTCAGCATCTGTTTTTCTGAACCTTATCACCTGGTCCCACTGCTTGTCCTGGGATGGGGTAAAGATGTTTTTTATCATCATGATGTCAGGGAGAATTAGGGGCAGGGACCGAGTTGGTGAGACAAACTTCAAGTGCGATTGGGAAGTTAATTGGTATTGCTGCTTGCCGAGGGACTGGGTAAGGAAACAGTTTTGGTAAATGTAGTCGGGAGCCAAAGCCGAGGTCAAAATATTTTATTTTACACTTCAGAACTGCAAGCTGATTCATGTCCTCCTACCCTTTGCCACATGTCTGCCGTACTGCCACCTGTGGTCACCCAGGTGGCAGTATTGCCACAGAGGAAGCAGCCCTCCTCTGCAGGGATGCTTAATCCTGTTCCTTCTGACCAGCAGCTGATGACTGGCGTTCGTTCTCAAACTCAGGTCACTGGTGAAACAAATGGTATTTCTGCCACTACACTAGTGGTCTGACTTTGAGGATATTTTTTATTACTGGGATGGAGGGAGGAAAGTTCGAGCTGAGGTTCTGCTTGGGTTGGGGAAAGGGTATTTTTTATTACTGAGACTGTGGGGGTAGAGAAGGGGAAAGTTGAGGTGCTTCATGGGATGGGGAAAGGAAGGGTTATTATTATTATTGGATCCATGAGGAAGAGGAAGGTAAAAGTTGGGGTTCGACATGGAATGGGAGAAGGGGTCTTTTTTATTACTGGGCTCACTGAGGGAAGGGGGAGTTGGGATTCTACATGGAGTGGGGAAGGGGAATTTATTGTTGTTGATACCATGGGGGGGAGGAGGTTGGGAGTTGGCATTCTACGCTGGATGGGAGAAGGTGGTATTTGATATATAGGTGCACAAGGAAATATACCTATTGAAGGGGCTAATAAAATAATAAAGCCATGAGCCCACAGGGTGTAAGTGTTGAGTATAGCAGACCAAGCCATCATTTGTTTTATATAACACATTAAGATACTGAGTTTTACCTTTAGATTGAATTTACCTTTGTTTCTGAGGTTGCCATTGTTGCATTTTGTTCCCCCTGTCTTTCCGTAATGTACTGTAGTGGTGCTTTTTGGTATGGCCAGTGTTTTGGCCCTAGTGTTTTTCCCTAGTGTAAGGTCCCCCTATGTAAGGGTGTGTGCCTATGGCAGTCCTTCCATTCATTCATTGGTGTCATTTTGGTGTGGTGCTGGAGTTTGCCATCTGGAGTGATATTTTTGTTTGGGAGCGGCATGTTTGGTTGGGAGCTACTGTAATGGAGTCTCCAGTCAGGTGTGGTGTGTGAATAACATGGAGGAACTGGTGTTTAATAGACATGACAACAGTGGTGTGGAGGGCCTGGCATTTGTGGAGAGAGCTGGAGCATCTAGCGGTATAGCAGTTAGGTGAGATACTGGGGGTACACGTGAATGTGCAACAACTTTTTTCATTGTGAATAGGATTTGTGTTTGAGACAGGTTTTTGTGAGGCTGCATTGTTTTGTTTTTTTACTGTTGACAGGATTTTTCTTGTAGTCATGGGAGGGTTTAAAGTGTCCTGTGGGAAGTGTGTTCTTTGACATGGGAATTTGGTAATTGGTTTGGTGTGTTAACTTATATGTTAATTGGCTTCATTTGTCATTACTTTGTTTTGGTCTTTGTAATGTATTTCTATGGGTGTTTTTTCTCAGTGTTATACAGTTTTAATTGGGGAGCAATAGTGTTTAATTAGTGAGTTATACAGCTTTAATTTTTTTATTTATTTAGTTTTTATTGACCGGGTAAGTGCACTAGACAAATACTGCCTATTTTCAGGCATGACCTGGGGAAGGGGGATACAGATGAATGCCAACTGACCTTGAACCAGATTAAGCTGTTGGTGGTATTTTTAGTGAATGAGAGAAATTTGGCCAGGACACCGGAGAAATTCCCCTACTCTTTTCGATAAGTGCCATGGGATCTTTAACATCCACCTGAACTACCACCAATCCAGGCAGATGGGACCTCGGTTTAACATCTCATCCGAAAGACGGCACTCAGAAGTGCAGCACCCCTCTCATGCTGCACTACAGTGTCAGTACTGGGATATTAACCCAAGTGCCAGATGTGGGAACTGAACCCACAGCCCTCTGATCTCCCTGCCTCAGAGGCAAGTGTGCTACCTACTGAGCCACACTTACACTGCTAATTGGTTTAACTGATAAGGCATGCAGTTTTATTTGTGAAATATACATAGAAATACATGATAATTTGGGGTCAAAATGTCAGAAAATGGCTGAGTCATGACCATTGGTTGCAGTTTACCCCACCAAATCTATGTCACAGCTGTCATTTTTCAAATCCTGGCCAAAATGTGTTTTTGCACCTGCGACCTGGAATGGCGTTGTAGTTGCACAGAATTACATTTCAGTGGAGATTTCAATATTTTCTGTACTGGGTACATCAGGTGGGATAATAACATAGCTATGATGACAATGTTGTCTCGCTCATCCTATAAATGGAAGTGCAGGGCCCTCCACAGCTAAGTGCACATACGTATCTTTGGAGAAATGGAAACGCAGGGCCTCCACAAGCAAATTAGGATATGATTACGTTATCTCAAAAAGTAAGGAAATAAGCTGCAAGAAACTTCATTAATGCATCAGTTAGTGTTAAAGTGACAAAAGTAGGGAAACATGGCATTAGTATTTCCAACCCTAACACCCTATGCCCATCCTGCACAGACCAAGAGGTGTTGGGGGTCACATTGGGGTTGTCAGCCCTAACATTCACTCAATTCCATTAGAAATTAAGCTTGGTGGGTACAGTATAGGAGAATGGGGTGAGCAACCTCAATGCCACCCTGACTTCTCTTGGTCTGTGCCATCAACCCTAAGACAGCCCCCCCCCACCTGTGCATCTGTGCAAGGTGGGGAATGGGGTTTTAGGGTTGGAAATCCTAATGCTACATTTCCCTGCTTTTGTCACTTTAACCCTAACTGATGCATTAATGACGTTTTTTTTCCAATTTCTATATCTATATTTATTCTTTGCAAAAAAATGCATTAATGCAACATTTAGAGTTCAGGCTACAGAGACAAAAGTTTCCAGCCCTAAAACCATGCCCCCACCACTAAAATAAATCAGAGGTGCAGGCTTCCTTGGTGTTGTCAACCCTAAAGCTCACCCCAGTAGGTGTGTATGTTTGGTGGGTGTATAGAATGGAGTGAGCTTTAGGGTTGACAATGCCAAGGAAGACCCATCCCTGATTTGTTTTAGGGTTGGGGGTGTGCATTTAGGGTTGGAAACCCTAAAGTCACATTTCCCTACTTTTGTCACTGTTACCTGAACCCTAAATATTGCATTAATGCAGTTTTTTTGCAAAGAATTTCCTTACTTTTTGAGATAGCATAATCATATCCTTATTTACCTGTGGGAGCACGGAGCCCTCCAGACCAGTGCTCCCATCCATGCATAGTTTTTCACATAGTGTAATTGTATCCTTATTTGCCTGTGGGCCCTACACTCCCATCTCTCCATAGATGTGTATATGTATGTGATGTGGAAGCGCAGGGCCCTCTCAGCATCTGCACTTCCATTCGTAGGACAACAGCAGCCAAATCATCAGCATAGCCTTCTTATTCCCCCACCTGATGAACTGGGTACTAAAAATGTTCAAATCCCCACTGAAATGTTATTCCGCACTACCACAACATTATTCTGCACCAGAGGTGCAAAAATACATTTTGGGCCAAATTTGAAAAATCACAGTTATCATGTTCGTGAAGTGGTGTAAAGAAAGTGCTATGTTGAAAATTTGGTATAAAAATAGTTAATATTACAAAAGTTATGAGCGATTGTAGGAAAATTTCAAGCAATGTGCGTAAGTTTGCCATGTTAACATATTTTGACACCACCTCATGAAAAAAGGCAGTGAACATTTTCAAATCCTGCTGGAAAGGGGATTTCACCAAGAGACTGCAAAATCACCTTTCGGCCAGATTTGCAAAATTCCACCAACATTGTTCATGAGGTGGGGTCTCAGAAAGTCCATGTTCAAAATTTGGTGTAAAAATCTGCAGAAATGGCAAAATTATGCATCTGCAGGATGCAATTTTTAGGGGTTTTAAAACTTTTTTGGTGAAAAAAACAGAAAACAAGATGGCGGCAAATGGAAAAGGATTGCCCTCAAGTTGCATCTAAGCTGAAAACTCTATTGACATACATTTAACCACATTTACCTTGTTTTCTCATATTGCAGTTGGCGGTTTAGCACCAAGACATGCCTCCTGTAGCAGAGAAGATCATCAGCCTGGGACCTGTTCAGGTGAGTGACGTGTGTGTGGAGGGTCTGGAGAGGTGAGAGGTGGTGGGTGCTGAGTGGAGGTTGGGGTGGGGAGGCGACGATTGACGATGGACCTTTTTTTAACCAGAAAAAAATGAAGACATCAAGGGACAATTTTCTTTATTACAGAGATGGAAATTGGATGGGGGGGTGCCACTAGACACCAGGGAAATATATGACAATTATGGAAATGGCAATTGGAGGATGGGGGGGTGCCAATAGACACCAGAGAAATATATGAAAACTATGGCAGTCGGAGGGAAGGGGTGCCACTAGACACCAGTGAAATATATGACAAGTATGGGAACGGCAATCAAAGGGTGGGGGGGTGCCACTAAAATTACAGGCGTGCAGATCAGATGGTGGGGGGGCACCACTAGACACCAGGATAAATGAGCATAGTATGGGAATGGTAATCACACAGTGTGGGGTGCCACTAGACACCAGGGAACAATAAAACAAAGGCAATGGAAGGGTGGGGGGGTACCACTAGACAACAGGGAAAAATAAAAATAACACAAATGATGATGAGAGGGTGGGGCGTGCCACTAGACAACAGGGCAAACTTTAAAAATTATGGGAAAGGCATTGAGAGGGTAGGGGTGTTACTGGACACTAGGGAAAATTACTACACTTACAGGGACAGGGTCAAAAATAATTTTTTCATTTGACAAAATCCTTTCCCGTGTCAAATGAAAAAAGTAAATAAACAAAAATACCTCAAAATGAAAAGGGGATTGGGAAAAAACTAAGTCCAAATTCCTTTTCTGCAACAAGGGATCCTTTTTCGTTTGAAAAAAATATCACTAGACAACAGGGCAAACTTTAAAAATTATGGGAAAGGCATTGAGAGGGTAGGAGTGTTACTGGACACTAGGGAAAATTACTATACTTACAGGGACAGGGTCAAAAATAATTTTTTCATTTGACAAAATCCTTTCCCGTGTCAAATGAAAAAAGTAAATAAACAAAAATACCTCAAAATGAAAAGGGGATTGGGAAAAAACTAAGTCTAAATTCCTTTTCTGCAACAAGGGATCCTTTTTCGTTTGAAAAAAATATCAAATGAAAAAGGATCCCTTGAAACTAAAAAAGAATCAGACAAAAAACTAAGTCCAAAACCTTCTTCATGACAAGGGGTCCTATTTCATTTGAATGAAAATATCAAATGAAATAGGATCACTTGAAACAAAAAAGTATTGGAAAAATGACAAAGTTCCAAATCCTTTTTCATGACAAGGGATCTTTTTGCATTCAACCGAAAAAGGACTCAGGAAAAAAGCCATAGAAACACTAAGTCTGAAATCCTTTTCTATGAGAAGGGATCCTTTTTCATTTGAACAAAAAAGGATTCACAAAAAATTTGTAAGAGAGTCACGAAAAAGGATTTAAAATGAAAACAACATTCCGGGGTCATTTTTCCAACAGATAAGTGCTGAATCCACCTAATGGAGTCCCGATAATCAAGATAAATGTTTTAGTCTATCTGCAGGATGCAATTTTAAGGGGTTTTAAAACTTTTTTGGTGAAAAAAAAAACAGAAAACAAGTGGCGGCAAATGGAAAAGGATTGACCTCAAACAAAAAAGGATCCCTTTTTGTTTGACCAAATTCATTTTTCATTCTGGAAAAAATTCCAAAACACTGTATTGCCCATTGAAAACAACTGAAACTTTAACATTTAATAACCTTGGAACAGATCAATATATTTTCACCAAATAAGCGAAAGGCGCATCTTTACCCAAAGCCCTTTCTACCCTAAAAATTTCAGAACAAAATTCCAAGCTGTTTGGGCATAAGCCAATGACAACAAAAAAAAACATGAAAAACAACAAATGTTTATGTTTTTACGCTATCCACAACTCAGAATATGCACATTCAACCAGAACGAAACTTAGCACTTCAAGAGATCTACCCCATGGGACCGTGAATGCAAATTCTTTTGCAAATCCATTGAATGGTTGTGAAGATATTACAATTCAAAATTTGAGGTTTAACATAGCCTTGCTCAACCCTAAATATAGAGGTGCTACTGCACCCCTTAAATACACACACACACATATATATATATATATATATATATATATATATATATTTAATATATGGATTGTGAAAATAATATGCTTAAAAAGCATACAAAAATATCCTTGTAATACCATCGCTCCTGGAGCGATAATACTACTGTTGGTAAGTGATAATACTATCGCTCGGGTGCCGTAATAGTATCGTTCGGCACCCGATCGATAGTATTATCAAGAAAGCTGAAGAGCGCATGCGCAAGGGTATCCCCGACGTTTTACAAAGCTGTGCCCTCTGATTGGCCACTTTTCCTCTGTGGGCAGGCAGAAGGAGTCTGAAAACTTGGCGGCTTGCTCGCTCGCTTAGCGAGACAATCTTCCGTGAAGCAACCATTTTTTGGGGTTTTTAGGTTGAAAACCATTTGGCAACCGCACTCGCTCTGGGGCTCCTCTGCTCGCTTGATACCACCACTGACAAAAAAAAAAACGGCTAAATGAAGCCCACAGCAGCCACTCGTCCACACAGGACTGGGGAACCCTGCCAGCATGCACATCCACCTGCTAACTCCAGTGCTGAAACGGAGGTGAGTCCATTCACCTCGTATCCATATATTGAAAAAAATAACAAATAGGTTCTGGCATTACAAGGTAGTAATTCCATCTCGAGGTTCTGGGAACACATGAAACCTCTCGAGCTTCGCTCTCGAGGTTTTCTGTGTCCCCAGAACCTCTCGATGGAATTACTACCTGTAATACACCACAACCTATCTATTATTCTATTTATCTACATAGCTATATATATATATATATATATATATATATATATATGCACTTCAATATTAAACTCAGAATTTTGCACTTTAATAACTTTGCAACCATTGAATGAATTTGCACGACATTTGGTATGTCCCTTCCTGTGGTACAGATCTCTTGATCTGGCAAGTTTTGTTGCAGTCAGATGTGTGGTCTCCAAGTTACAGAGAGGTAAAAAAACATGTTTTTACAAATTGATTTTGCTGGGATTTTTCTTTGAACTTATCTACAGCCCAGAGGGTTTGTTTGTTTGATTGGTATAACAATTTCAGGACAGAAAGGGACTACCCCACAGACGTGCCTTTTGCTAGTCTGGTAAAAAAACAATAAGCCATTTTTAAGTTATTACAATTTAGAACAAATGAAAAAATTGTTTCTAAGCATGCTCAGTAGGAACTTCAATATAGCTGTATGATATGAAAGAGGAGTCCTGCATTGTATGAAAAAAATCCTCTTTCATATGGCAGCCATCTTGTTTCTGGTCTGCTTGAAATTAAAATCTGGAAACCTCCCAAAACAATATTCTGGGAAGGAACCAACACATGTAGCTTGCTTATTGTAGCCCCTTAGGTGCATGCTGCACTTTTCTGTTCAGACAAAGCCCTTAAAATGTGTGTGATTTAACATTTAAATTATTTGTTCATATTGGCGTCATATGAAGTAGGATGTTAGTTCGTATGATGAGATACGAACTAGGATCCTACTTTGTGAGTCATATAATGTAGGATCTTTGTTCGTATCTCGTCATACAAACTAAGATCTTACTTCGTATGACTCTGATATAAAGAATTTAAATCTGGATATCTCAGCCATTTTGTGGTATTTTCTCACCAAATTTTCAACATAGGCATTTTGAGACCCCACCTCATGAACAATGTCAGTCATCTCATTACTCGGTCCCGAAAGGTGATTTTGCAGTCACGGATGGAATCATCTTTTGGGACTGATTAACAAAATGACAGGCCCAGTGTTCTTGAGGGGAGGTCCCAAAAAGCCCATGTTGAAAATTTGGCGCAAAAAATCCAAAAAACTGCCGTGTCAGAAGCATGCATTGCACGGTTTCTATTCACGCTAGTAACTTCACCAATTTGTAATATTTTCACTCCAGATTTTCAACATTGCCATTTTTTCACACCTCCTCATGAACAGTACAGCTGTCATTTCTCTCATTCTGCCCAAAATGTGTTTTCACACCTCTGGCACATAGTGGTGTGGTTGCTGTGTAAAATCAACTTTCGGGATGGATTAACAAAATCACAGCACCAGTGTTCATGAGGGAATTTCCCAAAAAGCTCATGTTGAAAATTTTGTCTAAAAATTCCCCCAAATGGTCACGTTATGAGTGTGCGTTGTGCAGTTTCTACACACGCTCATAACTTCACCAATTCTTCATATTTTCCCTCCTGATTTTCAACATTACCATTTTCCAAACTTCCTCATGAACAGTATACAGCTGACATTTTTCACATCCTGCCCAAAACATGATTTTGCACCTGTGGCACAGAATGGCGCATTCACTGTGCAAACTCAACTTTCAGGACCAATTAACGAAATGACAGTGACACTGTTCATGAGGTGGGGTCCCCAAAATGCCATGTTGAAAATTGGGTGAAAAAATCCTAAAAATGCCTGACTTACATGCGTCCGTTGAATTGTGGCACCCACGGTGCATTTCGATGCCTGTATCTCAAAAATTATTTGAGATATGGATTTTTCACTCTCCACAACTTAGTGGACTAAGCACCCATGGAGATTTCAAAGTTATGAATACAACTGCAGTGGAATGTTGCCTTGGTCCTTCCCCTACTTGCATGTATGTGTGTATGTGGTGGTGGTGGTGGTGGGGGTGGGGGGAAGCGTAGTTAGGGTTTTCAACCTTAACACTGAATTTCCTCACTTTTATCACTATGAAAAAACCCTAACTGATGCATTAAACTGATTTTTTTGCCATGAATTTCCCATCTTTTTGAGAATGTGCACTATAAATAGTGAATGGAATGTGGTGATGGGAGGGCAGGGCCCTTTGGGCCCCACGCTCCCCCCATGTGAATTGTTGTCACTTCACTGTGTGAAAACTGTATGACCGACTGAAATGAAAATTGATAAATGAAGACATGTACCATACCACAACATGTATAACAAATGTTATCTGAATCTGTTTAACAGTTGCACAGTATCATGCTGGGAAAAATGTGCAGGCGTGCCATAAAAATTTTTGCCACTTCCCTACACAAGAACCATATATCTGATGGAACAAAAAGTTGGTAAAAGAAGACATGTCCCATAGTACACCATGCATCCAGAATTCTGTGAACATCCAATCAACGGTCGCACAGCGCCACTAGCAAACAACTTCACATATGCAGTTCAGCAACTGTAAGAACCAGTGATCCATAAATTGTCATAGTCAAATATCTGTTATAAATCTTTCTACATTCCAAAGGCCAGGCAAATAGGACACACGGTTCAAAAGTTATTGAAGTGGAATGAACCAAACTTTCATTCATCGGACTGTCATAATTCCGTACCTGTTAATGTTTTATACAGCAAACCACTGCAAGGCACCTCCATGCCACTAGGGCTACCTATGCTATAAATTACAAGCCAGTAGCCCCATGCAGAATGCTATGTGCAAAATGTTAACTGTGTCACACAGTGTCTCCACAGCGAATAGTATTTCAAACATGTAAATAACATAATTCACATCTCCAGGACATCCACTCTACACCCTCCAAATTTCATGTGAAAAGACCAAACTGTTCCAGAGATATTCAATTTTTATTTTTCTGCGCCTTTAAGAAGTCTTCCAAAACAAAATGGCGTAAATCCTGGCTGAATATGCACTAAAATGGTGGACCTGGTGGCCAAAAAATCAGTAATTGTGAAGAGGGCCAACTCCAAGTGGCCATAACTCTGGCGTGGAACAGCATTTGTTCACCAAACAAAAACCGGCATGTTCCTCGAACAAAGATCCTTCTACCTGCCAAGGTTCAGACCAATCAACCACACACTGGCTGTGCTATGCAACACGGAAGACAGTGCAGAAAAATAGCAAAACAATGTCTTGCACTGCACTACGTAAATGCAAAAACACAAACGGTAATGTTAACGCAAACAGTGATGGAAACAGTGAGGTAAAATAAAATAGTAACACTAACGGTAATGCAAACGCAAGCGCAAATGGTAACGCACATGGTGACGCAAACGTAAATGATAATTAAAATGGTAAGAGAAATGCAAGCTCAAATGTACATGAAAACAGAAATGGTAACGCAAATGCTAACGGCAACAGAAACACAAACAACGAAAACAGTAATGCAAACACTAACCGCAATGGAAACACAAATGCAAATGGTAACGAAAAATGCAAATGGTAATACAAACGCAGAGACAAACGCAAATAGTAATGGCAATGACAATGCAGAAGGAAACAGTAACATAATTGACAAAGGAAATGCTACCAAAAATGCAAACTATAAGGCGAACAGAAACAGAAATGCAAATGGTGATGAACACGCAAACAGTAATGGTAACACAATTGGAAACACAAACGGTTACGGTAACACCAACGATGATGCCAAAGGAAACACTAACACAAATGGAAACACAAATGCAAGCACGTACGCAAATGCAAATTGTAATGTGCACAGTCACAGTAACGCAATTGGAAATGCAAATGCTTACGGTAACACCAATGATGACGCCAAAAGAAACACAAACAAAAACCAAGTGCGTATGCAAACGCAAATGGTAACGCACATGGTGATGCAAAAGTAAACACAAAAACAGTAATGGAAACACAAATGATAACAGTAATGCAAACGCAAGCGGAAACGCGAACGCAAAGGGTAACACACACGGTGACGTAAACGGAAATGCTAACGCAAACATTTATGGAAACACAAGTGGAAACACTAATGGTAACAGTAACGCAAATAAACACACTTTTTTTCCCCAAAAAAGGTGAATTCAGAAGCACAGTGAATACAAATAATGTATGCATAATAATGGTTCTTGGAGCAGAAAATGAACACTTGGAATACTAAATTGCTTATATCTCAGGAACCGTACGACATAGAAAAACATTTAAAATCTCATATTATTTGTGACATTCCAGGCTAATTTTGCACTTAGCCCACTTGTGGGGGACTAAGCATTTTCCAACGAAAAGTCCATATCTTGAACCGTTTTCAAGATACAGGCCCCGAAAGGCGCAGCGGACGCCGTAATGTTATCCTTTGGGAAAAAACGTCAACTTCGGAGAACCGTAACTTTGCAGCCCTCTAATATTTTGTCACCAAACCATGAAAATGCACATCTGTGGGACCTTGGCTTTCTTCCCTCCAAATTTCAGCCAAAAACACCAAACCGTTCTTTTGCAGCAGGGTGGCAAAGATTTCCTATTGTTTTAGGCATAGTGTCGCAATGTACTTTCGCAAATCACGACACTTTCGCAAATAAAATCACGAAAGTGTTGGAGATGCGGAAGTACATTGTGGCACTACTTTTTTACAAAAATTAAAAAAAATATTTCTGGGGTGTTTTACCCCCCAAAAAAAGACATGGCTAGCATCCTCAAGGCTCGACTAGGTGAACACAACAAGAATTGTATCCATAGAGGGTCCCAGATTTAATGTCAAGCATTTCTGTGACCACCAACTGGAAACAAGATGGCTCATTTGTGACATTACAAGGGTATTTTGCGACACTAAAAACTGCATTTGCGATACTTTTGCATAGTTTGTTAACTTTTCGCATTGACTATAATGGGATTTTGTTTTTTCTGAATAACTTTTGAACCTTGTAATATTGTTGCACAAAATCTTCAAAAGGCACATCAGGGTCCCCAGCTACATGTTCCCTGAAGTTTTTGGACTGACCACACAAAATGTGTGGGCTGTAGGAGCGAACAAAGAAACACACGAAAAAATGTAATTTCTACATTTTTGGCCCTCTGTAGCTCTGCAACCATATATCTGATCGTAACGCAACTTGGCAGGTCCACAGATCTACAGTATGGTACCAGACCGTGCTTTCCAAATTTCAGCTAAATCCATCATACGGGGCAAAGTCATTAAGCTGCCAAATTTCAGATTTAACTTTAAATGGGGTACTCAACCCAAACTATGGTGGCACTACCATGCCACTATAATACATATATATATATAAATATATATTCAATATAGGTGGAGATAAACAGTGTGATAAATCCATTTATCTGAGTAACTGTGTACATAAATTTCATTTATGTATACAGTGCTTATGTCATCAGCTGTTTATTCACACAGTGCTTATGTCATCAGCCATTTACCTATACAGTGCTTATGTCATTTAGAATGTTCAGCCTCAGCAGCAGTATTAACCATATTCAAATGCAAATAACTTTAAAACAAAAATGACAGCATGGTACTATGAGCATGAAAGTTGTTCAGCACAGAAATATCTACAAAATGAGTGGTGTTTCATTTATCGATACCTTTTAGATTTTTTGATAATTAGCAAAAAAACTGCAGAAAATTCTTTTTTTTCCCATTTTGACAGCAAACAAATGTAAATAACTTTAAAATGAAAAATTATAGCATGGTACTGTGAGCACAACGTTATTCAACACAGAAATATCTACAAAATGAGTGGTGTTTCATTTATAGATACTTTTTAGTTTTTTCATAATTCATGAAAAAAGCAGACAATTCAATTTTTGTGCACTTTTTCATCAAAGAAATGCAAATAACTTAAAAACAAAATATGATAGTATGGTACTTTGAGCAGAAAAGTTGTTCAGCATAAAAATATCCACAAATCGAGAGGGTGTTTCATTTCTAGATTCTGTTTAGATTTTTTATAATCAGCAATTATCAGCTCACGGACTAGGATTTAAAAAAATCCTAGTCCATCAGAAAAATTCCTGGTCTGCGAGCTGCCATCTTGTTTTCAATTTCCTCCCAAACAAAATGTAGCTTTCTCCATGGGTGACCTTTGGGTCAAATGAGGCATGGGCTTTGCTCAGGGTGATGCCCTCTACAAAGTCTTGCCTTTGGTTTGGCTCATTTTGGTAAAAAAATTGCTTTTTAAAATTAAAAAATTATTTGACCATGACTCGCTAATGATCCTAGTCTGCGAACTGTCAAAATCCTAGTCTGCAAGCCTACAAAATCCTTGTCCGTCAGTTTGTGACCAGATTACACCTTCTCACAGACCAGGATCAAGCTGACAGTCAAGGATTTTGTTACCTCACAAAAAAAAGGATCAGCTGGCGGACTAGGATTTTATCAGCTCGAGGACCAGGATTGGTTTTTTGAATCCTCTTTTGCGAGGTGATAAAATCGCAGTCCGCAAGCTGTCAAAATCCTAGTCCATCAGCCAATCCTTTTTCATGAGGCTGAAAATACTTCTCCATTACTTCATGACCAGATGGCCCTTCTCAAGGACCAGGATTAAGTTGATGGACTACGATTTTGCTACCTCGCGGACTAGGAATTTTTAAAAATGTAAAAAAAGTTTACCATTGCATTGCTGATGAATGGTTTGGTCTTTTTACTTGTAATTTTCAGGGTATTGAGGGGATGCCCAACAAGTGTGAATTATGCTGTTTAGGTGCTGGGCAATTAAGCGGTTCCATAGCTATGCATCATGAACTTGAGATTTTCCCCATAGGATAACATTGTAACACCCATTGCACTTTTCGGTGCCCATATCTCAGAAACGAAGCTAGGTACTGACTTTTCGCTACTGGCAGTTAGGTGATCTAAGCTGCTGCAACAAGACTGGAGACCATAGGCTACACCTGCAGTGGAATTTTTTTGTTGCTTGTACGTTCATGAGATATTGGCAAATTTGTGTCACAAGGGTACATTTACAGTGCTTTTTGGCGGCCATATCTCATACATGATGTGAGATACAGGTTCAGTCAATTTATGTCATGTGGTTGACTTGCTGTCACGATTACAACCACACTTACATTTTTTTTAATCCATGATATGACTACTGCCATATTGGCAAACTAGTGTTACAAGTGTTCCTTGCCCTATAGAGCTGCTGTATGGCTCCATACCTATGTGTACATGGGAGCACAGCACCCTGAGGGCCCGCTGTCCCACACATGCATATCATTATGTACAAATGGGCAGGTTGGTTTGGACCCTGTGCTCCCACCAACACATATTATTTACTAGTTATATTATACTTTTTCAAAAAGTAAGTAAATTCATGGCAAAAAATGCATTTAATACATAAGCTAGGGTTAAAGCAACAAAAGTGAGGAAATGAGATGTTAGTGTTGAGCCCCTAACCCCCACCCCAACCCCCACTCCCCATCCTCCACAGACTGACAGACACTGTGGTGTGCCATGGGGTTGTGAGGCTCAACTCTCACCCCATTCTCCTTTACTGTAGCATGTAAACCTGCTTACACATGGAATGGGGTGAGAGTTGGGCCACACAACCCCATGGCACACCTTGGTGTCTGTCAGTCTGTGAAGGATGGGTGAGGTGGTGGGGTGGAAGAATGAACACTAATATCTCATTTCCTTACATTTGTTGCTTTTAACCTAAGTGATTGACATTGTATTTTTGCCATGAATATCTATATCTATATCTATATCTATATCTATATCTATATCTATATCTATATCTATATCTATATCTATATCTATATCTATATATATATATTCATGGCAAAAAACTGCATTTAATGCACAAGTTAGAAACATAGAAACATAGAAGTTGACAGCAGATAAGGACCGCAAGGCCCATCCAGTCTGCCCATTTCTTTTTCTACCTTATAAATGTGCCATCGGCCTTTGCTCTGTCAATGGCCTGTCTATTCATGCTCATCTGTATTGCTCCCATATGTCTATCCCATGCCTGTTTAAAGGCCTGCACTGTATTCATATCCACCACTTCCTGAGGTAGACCATTTCATGCATCCACCACTCTTTCTGTGAAAAAGAACTTCCTCACATTACCCCTTAATTGGCCTCCCTCTAATCTCAAGCTGTATCCTCTTGTCCTGCTATTTTTCTTATATTGAAACATGTTAGACTCTTTCACCTTGTTAATGCCCTTAAGGTGTTTGAATGTTTTGATCATATTACCTCTCTCCCTCCTTTGCTGTAGGGTATTCATATTGTGCTCTGTTAATCTGTCCTCATATGTTTTCTGATGCAGTCCCTGCACCATTTTGGTTGCCCTTCTCTGGACTGCCTCAATTTGGTTAATGTCCTTGTGAAGGTGTGGTCTACAGTACTGCACACAGTACTCCAGGTGGGGCCTAATCAGTGTCTTGTAAAGAGGGATTATTACCTCCCTCTTCTGACTTGTGATACCCTTACTAATACACCCCAACATCCCCCTAGCCTTCCCTACTGCTTTAGTGGTCTGCTTGGATGATTTCAGGTCATCTGTGATGAGGATGCCCAAGTCTGTTTCTTCCCTTGTGACTGCCAGCAACTCCCCTCCCAGCCTATAGGTGGCTTCAGAGTTTCTCTTCCCTACGTGCATGATCTTGCACTTCTTTGCATTAAACCCCGGTTGCCACTCTTCTGAGCATTTTGCTAGTTTATCCAGATCTCTTCTCATTCTGCCCACCCCATCTGGATTATCTACTCTGTTGCAGATCTTGGTGTCATCTGCAAACAGACAAACCTTACCCTCCAGTCCATCTGCAGTATCACTGATGAAGGTATTGAAGAGGACTGGCCCCAGGACTGATTGCTGAGGTACCCCACTTATGACTTGCATCTCTTCTGACTGTATACCATTTACCACCACTCTCTGTTTTCTGCCCGTCAACCAGTTTACCACCCAGTTGACCAACTTCTGACCCACCCCAAGCCTACCCAGCTTATTAATCAATCTTCTATGTGGAACAGTATCGAAAGCTTTGCTGAAGTCAAGGTAGGGGACGTCAACTGCTCCCCCTTGGTCTACCACTCTGGTTACCCAGTCAAAGAAATCTATGAGATTAGTTTGACAGGACCTTCCTTTTATAAACCCATGTTGTCTTGGATCCTGTGCTCTTATGGATTCCAGGTGTTACACTATCCTTTCCTTAAGGAGTACCTCCATAATCTTGCCCACTACTGAGGCAAGACTGTCTGGTCTGTAGTTCCCTGCCTCCTCCCTGCTACCACTGTTGTGGAGTGGGATCACATGAGCCCTTCTCCAGACTTCTGGGACCTCCCCTGTGCTCAGAGACTCACTGAACAGTTCTGATAATGGTTCTGCTAGTTCCACCCTTAGCTCCTTTAGTACCCTGGGATGTATGCCATCATGTCCCATTGCCTTGTCAGGTCCCATAGCCTTGTCCACCCTAAGCTTATTGAGCTCTTGTAGGACCTTTTTTTGTGAAGGGACTAGTGCACACCTCTCCCCCCATGACCATACTGCTGAGATGTTAGGGTTGAAGCAACAAAAGTAGGAAAATGAGGTGTCAGGGTTGAGACCCTAACACCTCCCCCACCCAACCCTACCACCCCACGACCACCTGCCACAGTCCAACAGGCATTGGGGTGTGCCTTGGAGTCATCAGCCCTAACTCTCACCCCATCCCATGTGTAAGGAAGCTGAAATGGTACAGTATATGAGAATGGGGTGAGAGTTAGGCCTGATGACTCAGGCACACCCCAACACCTGTTGGTCCATTGAGGGTGGTGGTGGTGTGGTAGGGTTGGTTGGGGGGAGGTGTTAGGGTCTCAACCCTAATGCCTCATGTCCTGACTTTTGTTGTTTCAACCCTAACTGATGCATTAACAAAGTTTTTTTTTTGCAATGAATATCCTTACTTTTTGAGAAAGTGTAATCATACCCTTATATGTATGTGGGAGCGCAGGACCCTCTGGGCCCTGTGCTTCCATCAGTCTATAATGTGTAGTGGTTGTAAAGGGTCCTCCATCATATGGCAGCACAGGCCCTCTGGGCCCTGTGCTCCTATGTAACCATATGTGTATACACATTGTAATCAACCTTCATCTCCCTGTGGGAGCGCAGGGCCCTCCAGACCCTGTGCTCCAATCATGCACCCATCAGTCCATAATGGTATCCATTTGTGGTAGCACAGGACCAGTAGGGCCCTGTGCTCCCATCTTTCCATTAGTGTTTTGACACTGCCATGAAGTGTCATCTCCCTGTGGAAGCACAGGGTTCTCTGGGCCCTGGGTTCCCAGTACTTCATAATGGAGGGCCCTGCATGCCCAGTACTGCATAATGGTATCCATATGTGGCAGCACAGTACCCTCTGGGCCCTGCGCTCCCATCTATCTTTAATTGTAGAGACACAGCACAGGCCTAGAGACATTCCAAGTAACTCCTGTAATGCAAATAGCACAATATCTCAGTAACCATAGGAACATGGAGAAAAATTCCACTGTAGTTGTAATCATGGCCTGGCAACCTGCATGCATGCTTAGTACATGCTGCATTTAGTGAAAAATCCAAATCTTGAACCGTTTTCGAGATATAGGTGCTGAATGGTACTGTGTCCAGCACAATGTTATCCTATGGGAAATGTTCAAACTTTGAAATGTTATAAAAATTGAAGTAATGTAAATTTTTTCACCAAACCAGCAAAAGTCACACCTGTGGGGCAAGACCTTTCAATCTGAAAATGTCAGCCCTTAATTCCAAACTGTTTCTTTGCAATGAAGTGGAAGAGAAACAGTAAAATTTAAAAATCCCTTTTCATGAGCTGTCAAAATCCCTTTTCATGAGCAAATCCTTTTTCACGGGGTAGGACCATCTGGTTGTCATGTCACAAAAAGGGATTTTGACAGCGCATGAAAAAGGATTGGCTCGTGAAAAGGGATTTTGACAGCTCTCAAAAAAGGATTTTGATAGCTTGTGAAAAGAGATTATAAAAACAAATTCCTTTTCATGAGCTGTCAAAATCCCTTTATGCAAGTCAATCCCTTTTCATGAGGCAACGCCATCTGGTCATCATCTCACAAAAATGGATTTTGGCAGCTCACAAAAAGGGATTGCTCGCGAAAAGGAATTTTGATAGCTTGTGAAGAGGGATTTTGACAGCTCACTGAAAGGGATTACAAAAAGTAATCCCTTTTCACAAGCTGTCAAAATCCTTTTTCATGAGCCGATCCCTTTTCATGAGCTGTCAGAATCCCTTTTTGCATTCGAATACCATTGTGTGAGATAGGACCATCTGGTCACGATCTCAAGAAAAGGGATTTTGACAGCTCGCTAAAAGGGATCAGAAGCAAGACGCAAAAAGGGATTTTAAAATTCAAAAATAAACATTACAGTGCCAAAGTAAAGTAAACCAAAGGGATAGTTTTGTAGAGGAGGTCTACATGAGCAAAACCCATGCTTGGATATCTTCAGAAGACATCCGTGGAGCAAGTTATAATGTTTTGTTTTTCAGAAAAAATGAAAACAAAATGATGGCTCGTGAAAAGGGATTTTATAAATCCTTCTTCGTGAGCTGTCAAAATCCCTGGTCGTGAGTCCTAAATTCCTTTTCATACTGTGCAGCTATATAAAAGACTGAACTGAGCATGATCAGAATCTGAAATTTCAAAATTGAATAACTTTTGAATGGATTAATATTATTTAACCACACCAATGCGGTCATATTCTTTGGGCCATACTCTTTCTACCCTGAAAGTTTCAGACAAAAAGTCCAAATGGTGTGGCCACAGTACAATGGGGGAAAAGTGCAAAAACTGGTAAAAAAAGTGACTTTTACCATTTTTTCACTATGTGCAGCACAAAAAACACAAATCCGATCTAAACTAAATTTGGTACTTCAAGAGATCTACCACACGGGACAGAACATACCAAATTTTGTGCAAATCCATTGAATGGTTGCAAAGTTATAAAAGTATAACATTTGAGGTTTAACATTAAACTGCCTACTGAACCCTAACTATAGTGGCACTATTGCGCCGCTATAATATATGTATGTGTGTGTGTATATATATTCTTTGCAAAACAAATTGCATTAATGCACTAGTTAGGGTTCAAATTAACACACCAAATGTAGGGAACTGTGGTGTTGGGTTTCCAAACCTACCCCGCCAGCAGCAAAAGGGAAAAACATTATGGTTTTGGGTCCCCTGAGTCTTGGCAAATAAGTGGTGGGATCTTCCTTGGGGTTGTCAACCATAATGCTCACCCCGGCCCATGAGCAAACAAGGTCAGATGTGATCTTCTTCCTTCAGACAGGACCAATACATGAAGAAAGCTAAAACAGATTTTGTTGGCAAAATGTGGTGAGACATACTTCTCTGTCTTTGAAGGGTGTATCAGTATGAGGCACTGGCTTGGAGCTGTAACTTGTGTTTCAGAAAAGAGGTTAGTGTGTTGAGGGTATGGGGGGAGAATTAAGATTGACAACCCCAAGAAGATCCCACCACTGATTTGCCAAGACTCAGGAGACCCACAATCCTAATGCTGTTTTCCTTTTGCTGCTTGGGGTTGGGGGTGGGGAGTTAGTGTTGGAAACCCTAATGCCAGATTTCCCTACTTTTAGTGTTATGTTAAATCTTATCTGGTGCATTAACACAGTATTTTGCAAAGAATTTCATTTCCTTTCTTTTTGAGATAGTGGAATCATATCCTCATTCCAGAGGTCCCAGGGGGAGGATTCTGACCACCTATGGACCTGCAAGGCTCTGCTGACTCTATGCTTCCATGCAGCGATGGATGTAAAAAACTTACCAAGGTTATGAACATGCACTGAAAAACATCAATGTACAGTACCTTCATAACTTTGTTGTTCTTTAATATTCTGACAACACATTTTCAACATCTACCTCTTAAGAACCCACCTAATGAACCTGGTAAGTGTCACATTTCACATCTCAGCTGAAATGTAATTTTGTTCCACATGTTCACAAAACACGTTTTGGCCAGGACCTGAAAAATGACAGCTCTCACATTCATGACGTGGTGTGAAAAAATGGCTATGGTGAAAATTTGTCGTCCAAATAATGAAAATTACCAAAAGTATGAGCATGCACTGAAATGTTTAAATGTACAGTCATAACTTTGTTTTTTTTTTGTTTATTTTACCTCAAATTTTCAACACAGCCTTCTTATGACCCCACCTCATGAACAAGGGTGGTGAAAATTTTCAATTCCTGCCCAAAAGGTGAATTCATTCAGTGATCATGAAATCACCTTTCTGGATGGATGTAAATAATTTCATCACCCTTGCTCATGAGGTGGAATCTCAAAAAGGCCATGTTGAAGATTTGGGGTAAAAATGTTCAAAAATGACAAAGTTATGAACAAAAGTTAAAACCTTCTTGAAATACATTAAACCACACTTATTTTATGTTCTCATATTGCAGTCACCAGTTCCAGCAGCAAGACATGACTTCAATCACAGAGTGAATGCATCTCATGGGACATGTTCAGGTGAGACAGTGTGTGGGAGGGGGTTCTCAGTGGGGGGTCGGGGTGGTGGTGCTGGAGGGTGAGATCACCAATGGACAGTTTTCTTTTTCAGGTGTACAAAAAAAGAAGGTCAACAGGGGACAGTTTTCTATATTTTAGGGGGACTCATGCGGACACTGGGGATTGGGCACCCCACTGCCAGGATGATCTTCAGTGGCACTGGGGTTGGGCACTTTGGTGCCATCACTTGTTGCTTTTTTTTTCTTTCTTTCTTTTCTATCCATACTTTCTCTTCCCCTGTGGAGCTGGCAGATAGCTCTAGCCCTTCTCTCAGAGAGCTTGTCCTCTGAGCCCAGCCGCCCTCAATCCAGATTTACCCTGATAGTTCCCCCCATGGCTTACCCCACCATGGTGGGGCTGGAGAGAAGAGTGCTGGTTTCCTCTCCCAGAATGAAATCCAGAAATTAGGGGTGCTGGTACAAGGGTGTTTCCAGCCCATCATGGAGCCTGCCAGCTCCATTTTTCCACGTTTTCTCCATTCCTCACTGTAGGCATGCATGAATGCATGTGGGGGAACATGCACCCTGCTGCCTGCAATGCCCTCCCTTCATGTTGCTCCCCTGTACCACACTACCCCTCAGGCCTCCACCTGGGAGCAGTCATTTGGCAGGGAGCAACAACCAACCCACCTGGGAGAGAAGAGCAGTCCTCTGGATGCTCAATCCATCTCCTTCCCCCCACTGGCCAACCCCCAGAAACCTGCACTCACTTCCGAACATGGGTCACTGGTGGGGAGAGAGGTGTGGTGTCCAGTACCTCAACCCTTAGCACCACCGGGCTGGCTCCATCACCTGTTTCTTTAGGTGAGGGGACAACATGGAAAGGATGGGATGGAAAAATGTGGTACTGAGGGTGGGTATCCTGGTCCACTATTATTATAGTTATGGAGGGGCAACCTGAAGGTGAGGGGGACAAGAGAAGCAGTACTGGGGGCACCCTGGTCCACTTAGTAGTTTAAACTAAAAAGCATTGGGAGTGGGGGTGGGGGACCCGGATGAGAGGTGAGGAAGAAGTGGTACTGGGGTGGGTATCCCAGTCCACTAAACAAAAATGATAGATAGACAGATAGACAGATAGACAGACAGACAGACAGATACACAGACAGACAGACACAGAGTCAGATAGATAGATAGATAGCTAAGATTGACAGACAGACAGACAGATAGAGCGAGGGACACAGAGACAGATCAGGTGATCAGCGAGTCACCGTTGTAATTAAAGCCTGCAACATGACTCCAACTGTAGTTTCACATTTCATGAACATCCTGCTATTCTCATACTGAGAACACGGGTGAAGGCATCATGGCACATGGTCAGGTGAGTAAAGGTGAGTTAAATTATCAAAACTGCCATCACAGAGGCAACAAGCCTTTGTGTGAAGCAAATAAACAAATCAAAATGAAAGAAAAAGCCACTATGGTTCTCAAAAGAGGTGGCTGTGAAAGTCAGGAAGAAAAAGATAGCATTCTGGAAGTATAAGGAAACACAGAAGGAGCAGGACAGAGAGCTGTACCAGTTAAGGCAGAAGGAAGCAGGGAGGGAAGTCAGAATAGCAAAGGCCCAAACTGAGGAAAAGATAGCCAACCCAGTTAAGAAGGGGATAAACCTTTATAGGTACATCAGCGAGCGAGAAAGACAAAGGGAGGGATAGTGAGGCTGAATAGAATGAACGGTGGGTGGGCAGAGGGGGACAGTGAAAAAGCAGGGATACTGAATGAATATTTCTGCTCAGTATTCACAAAAGAGGAGGGGGAAGTGCCTAATCCAATTAACAGAAGCACTCTTGATAGGGGGTCGATCCCAGTCCTTTCACAGAAGAAAGGGTTCTGCAAGAACTCCTAAAACTGAAGGTGGACAAATCAATGGGTCCTGATGGAATTCACCCCAGAATTCTAAAGAATTAAGGAGGAACTAGTGAAACCACTGGCTACTCTTTTAATAAATCATGGGAGGATGGTGTGGCACCAAGACTGGAGGAAGGCGGATGTGATTCCTCTCACAAAAGTGGGACCAAGACAGAGGCAGGAAACTACAGACCTGTCAGTCTGACCTCTGTGGTAGGGAAAGTGATGGAGTCACTTCTGAAGGAAAGAATAGTTGAGTACCTAGAGGCCAGTGGGGCACAGGACCCAAGGCAGCACGGGTTCACAGCGGGAAGGTCATGTCAGATGAATCTAATAGATTTCTTTGACTGGGTGACCAAAGTAGTAGACCAGGGAGGGGCTGTGGACATGGCCTACCTAGACTTTAGCAAGGCATTTGACACAGTCCCACACAAAAGATTAATAGTCAAATTAACCAGCTGGGAGTGGGACCCAGGGTGGTAGCCTGGATAAAACATTGGCTGCACAACAGGACACAGAAGGTAATTGTAAATGGAGTCCACTCTGAAGAAAGGGGTTACTAGTAGGGTACCGTAGGGTTCAGTATTGGGTCAAGTCCTTTTTAATGTCTTCATCAGTGACATTGCAGAGGGACTGGAAGGAAAAGTATGCCTTTTTGCAGATGCCACAAAGATCTGCAACAGGGTTGATACACAAGGAGGCATGGAAAGGATGAAAAGGGACTTGGCAAGGTTGGAGGAATGGTCAGAAGTATGGCAGCTAGGATTCAATGCAAAGAAGTGCAAAATAATGCACCTGGGAAACAAGAACCCAGGGGAAGAATATACAATTGGTGGGGAGGTAGTAACAACAACAAAAAAGGAAAGGGACCTGGGGATAATCATATCAGATGAACTTAAGGTTAGCAACCAATGTGATAAGGCAGTAGGGAGGGCTGGGGGTATACTGGGATGTATAGGGAGAGGAATCAGCAATAGAAAACAGGAAGTTGTTATCCCTCTGTACAAACAGTTGGTGAGACCCCATCTGGAGTACTGTGTCCAGTTCTGGAGACCCCATCTCCGCAAGGACATAGACAGGATAGAGGCAGTCCAGAGGAGGGCAACTAAAATGGTGCAGGGTCTGCAAGAGAAGCCGTATGAGGAGAGACTAAAGGAGCTTAATATGTATACCCTTGAGGAAAGAAGGGAGAGGGGGACATGATAGAAACTTTTAAGTACCTCCGTGGAATCAACAAAGTCCAAGAGGGTAGCATCTTTCAGAAAAAGAGACTTGCAAGAACAAGGGGACACAATTTAAAGATAGAAGGAGGGCGGTTCAGGGGCAATGTGAGGAAGTATTATTTCACAGAGAGGGTAGTGGATGCATGGAACAGCCTTCCTGAGGAGGTTGTGGGGTCTAAAACTGTGGGAGAATTCAAGAATGCATGGGACAGACATAAGGCAATTCTTGTGGGGGGTAGGAAGAAATAGGCTGTTGGTTAACTAGGATCTGCAGCCTATCCTGTAGGTAGGGAAATGGGCAGATTAGATGGGCCTAGTGGTCCTTATCTGCTGTCAAAGTCTATGTTTCTATGTTAAAGGTGTGAGGGTGTGTGGAGGGGTATTGGGTGCTGAGTGGGGGATCTTGGTGGGGTGAGCAGATTGCCGATGGACCATTTTCTTTTTTTCAGGTGTAAACAGAAAAATAACAAAGATCATGGAGGGATGGTTTTCTTTATTGTGGGGGGAAGAAGCCAACACTGGGGACTGGGCACCCCAGTGTCAGGATGGTGTTCAGTGGCACCGAGGGTGGGCACCTGGTGCCACTACCTATATTAAAGAAAGGAGAGCAGGTAACATTGGAGGGGAGGGGGCAAGAACAGTGGTACTAGCGTGGGCACCGTGGTCTGCTTACATTATAAAGAAATTAAACATGGGAAGGGGGTGGGTGACTTGCAGTGCAGGGAGAGAGAGATAGAGAGACAAGCAGTACTGGGGGTGGGCAGTTTTAAAAAAATTGAAAAGATGGACAGATAGATAGACAGGCAGACAGATAAATAGAAGTTCCAGGTCTTGGACTGCCCTTTTGTGAGATTGCATGAAAGAACAGTGATTCTTTTGTTTGACCTCATGAAAGAACTGTGAAGAAAAAAAAGTTATTCCTCTTCTTTTCTGACCTGACCTTCTTCTGTCATAAGTCACAAAAGAACTCATGAAAGAAGATGGTGGATTTAGGTTTTCCCCCATAGTTCTTTACTGAGTCCGCATTCTTCTTTTGTGAGTTATTTTGTGATGATGACAGAAGAAGGTTGGCTCACAAAACCACTATGGGGAAAAAAAAACTAAGTCCACCATCTTCTTTCATGAGACAGAAATCTTCTTTCATGAGATTCATGAAACAAGAATTTTGGCTAAAAAAAAAAAGCCTCCGTATCCAACCCCAGAGTGAAATGGGTCCTATTAATGCTAGATTAATGTGTTTGTTTTTCTCCAGGGCATCATTTTTAAGGGGGTTTTAATAAAAGAAGCCCCCCAAAAAACAGGAACAAGATGGCTTCCATATGAAACAAGACCTTTTTTCATCACGAAAGAAGAATTTCAGCTCACAAAAAAAATTATTTCATGAACAGGAGTTCTTTCATAACCAACATCTATCTGAAAGACCCCACTGAGCATGCTCAGAACCAAAATTTCAGATGCTTATAACTCTGGAATGGATTAATATGTTTTTCCCAGATCAATGCAGGGCACCATTCTAGGGCAAGCCTTTTCTACTCTGAAAATTTCAGAACAAAATTCCAAAATGTCTGGGCTGTAGGTTACAGCAGAACAACAGCAAAAAAAAATATATATATTTTTCCTCTTTTTACACTGTCTGTATCTCAGAATCTACACATCTGACAAGAAGCAGCAGCAGAAAAGAAGCCACTCAGTCACAAAACTGTGCCATACAAAAAACAAGCATTTGTCAATGCTGAATTATGCTTGCTGGCATTGACATTGGTAGTGTAGATGTTACAGAGCTGCATAATAGGAATGGCAGTGAAGTATTGAACTGAAGCCAACCCCACCACCACTCTGCAGAGACCGACAGGCATTGGGGTGTGATTTTGGGTCGTCAGGCATAACGGCCATGCCATTTCACCACACCCAACCCTGCAGACACTGACAAGTGTCACGGTGTGCCTTGGGGTCTTTGGCCCTTATACGCACCCCATTCCATAAGGAAATACAGTGAGATGGGTGCAGTATACTGTAGGAGAATGGGGTGAACTTTGGGGCCGAAGAGTCTAAGGCACACCTTGATGCCTCTCACTGGCTGCAGGGTGTGGAATGGTAAGAGCATTACAGGCAAGAATCCCAAGTCACACCCCTGATGCTTGTCATTGTCTACAGGATGGGGCATTATGGTCGGAAACCCTAACGCCTCAGGCATTCATTGGTATTTTCACTCCAAATATTCAGCATGTTTTTTTTGTGAACCCCACCTCATGAACAGTGGCAATATCAGTTTGCTAGCCAAACGCTGCTTTTGCACAGTGACTACGGTATTTAGCACCACAGGTGCAAAAACACATTCCAAACAGGATGTGAAAAATGACAGCTGTACTGTTCATGGGGAGGTGTAAAAAATGGCAATGTTGAAAATCTGCAGTAAAAATATTAAAATAAACGGTGAAGTCATGAGCGTGCGTAGAAACTGTGCAACGCACACCCGTAATGTAATTAGTTTGGGAATTTTTTACAGCAGATTGTCAACACAGGCATTTTGGGACCTCCGATCATGAACAGTGTTTGATTTTCTTTATCTGTCCCGAACAATGATTTCCCACAGTGACCATGCATTTCTGTGCTGAAAGTGTGAAAACACATTTCAGCCATGTTGTGAAAAATGACAGCTGTACGGTTCATAAGGAAGTGTGGAGAAATGCCACTGGTGAAAATCTGGACTGAAAATATTACAAATTCATGAACTAAAGAGTGTGCGTGGAAACTGTGCAATGCTCACTCGTAACACATTTTGGTGCAAAAACACATTCTGAACAGGATGTGAAAAATGACAGTTGTACTGTTCATGGGGAGGTGTAAAAAATGGCAATGTTGAAATTCTGCAATGAAAATATTAAAAAAAACTGGTGAGGTCACGAGCGTGCATAGAAACTGTGCAATGCACACCCGTAATGTAATTAGTTTGGGGATTTTTTACAGCAGATTGTCAACACAGGCATTTTGGGAACTCTGATCATGAACAGTGTCACTGTGATTTTCTTTATCTGTCCCAAACAATGATTTCCCACAGCGACCACGCATTTCTGCTCTGAAAGTGTGAAAACACATTTCGGCCATGTTGTGAAAAATGACAGCTGTACTGTTCATAAGGAAGTGTGGAAAAATGCCACTGGTGAAAATCTGGACTGAAAATATTACAAATTCATGAACTTATGAGGGTGCGTGGAAACTGCATAATGCTCACTTGTAACACAGTCATTTTATGGACTTTTGTCACCAAATTTTCAACATAGCCATTTTAAGACCTCTGCTCATGAACAGTGTCACTGTGATTTTCTTAATCTGTCCCAAATATTGCTTTCGCAGACTGACTGCACCATTGTGCGCTACATGTGTGGAAACACATTTTGGGCGCAATGTGAACAATGGAAGCTGTACTGCTCATAAGGAAGTGTAATAAAATGGCAATGTTGAAAATCTGGCGTGCAAATATTAAAAATTCACAAACTTGTGAGCATGCGTAGGAACTGCGCAATGTGTGCTCCTAAAACAGTCATTTTTAGGAATTTTTTTCACCAAATTTTCAACATAGCCATTTTAAGACCTCTGCTCATGAACAGTGTCACTGTGATTTTCTTAATCTGTCCCAAACATTGATTACGCACACCGACTGCGCCATTGTGCGCTACATGCAGGGAAACACATTTTGGGCGATGTGCGAAAAATGACAGCTGTACTGCTCATAAGCAGGTGTGGTAAAATGGCAATGTTGAAAATCTGGAGTGCAAATATTAAAAATTCACAAACTTACGAGTGTGCATAGGAACTGTGCAACGCATGCTCGTAAAACAGTCATTTTAAGGAATTTTTTCACCAGATTTGCAACATAGGCTTTTTAAGAGCCCACCTTATGAACACTGGCACTGTCATTTTGTTAATTGGTCCTGAAAGGTGATTCTGTGCAGTGACTGCGAAATCACCCATCGGGCCCGATTAACACCATGACAGTTCAAGAATTTATGAGGAGGGGTCCCAAAAACCACATGTTGAAAATTTGATGCCAAAATTCCAAAAAATGCCTGAGATATGCATTAAAGTTGAAAAAACCCTATTTATTGCATTATACAGCTTATCAGCATTTCCCCAGTTCGCGGTCGGCTTTGAAGAGTGCAGACGTGTTCCTGGTCCACGAAGATCATTGCACGAGCTCCGAGGAGGTGGTATGGGGTGAGGGGGTGTGCAGGAGCACAGTGCATGGTGGGTGGCGGGTGGGCAGGGAGACCACTTAGAAGGAACTTTTTGTTTACAGGTTTTGTTTTTCCTGGAAGATGATGCGGGACATTTGCCTCACTGGGTTGGGCTCTCAGCGTGGCAGCTGGAAGGCTGTTTGGGGGGCCTGGAACCGACGGGGGATTGGGCACCCCCGTCGCCAAAACAATTTTTGGCACACTGGGGTGGGCTCCCAGCGTGGCACCTGGAAAGCTTTTTGGGGAGGGCGTGGAACTGACTGGAGATTGGGTACCCCCATCGGTCATACAGTATGTGTGTGTGGGGGGGGAAGCGCATGAGCACACAATATGCATGCGTGCATGCATGTGAAGGGGGGAGTGCTGCTCACTGAAGCAGAGCTCTCCCTTTCAACTGTACAGTACTGCATTTTCAACTGCTGTCATAGACAGCTGCAGCGTTCATTGGAGAACTGCAGACGTGCCTGCAAACACACTGACTGCATTGGAAGACGGGTGCCACACCTCCGAAAACTTGGATGATGGCACTATGTTTCTTGCACATGCATGCAAGAAAACATAATGAATGCACAAAACAAAATGCAGGGCACCAGAAGCAGTGTCACAAAAGGTTTAATAACCAAAAATAAATAGCTTGCTGTGCTGTGCAAATTCAAAAGTGCAAATAACAGGCCGGCTGGTGCTAACCGACCTGGTTTCGCTAAAAGGCTTTTTCGAGGGACAAGGAAACAATACATACGGTTAAGCTTATATAGTCCTCTAGGGTGGGTCACATGGTGCAAATCATCAAACAACATTTAAAAATGTAATACAAAATAAAGTGCTCCCAGTGCAACAAAGACAACTACTGTTACTTAAAAACAAATAAGCATACTGGTCATAGAAAACTTACTGCTGTCATTAAAAATCATTTGAAGTTATGACTGGGTATAGAAATCATTACACAGATTTATGCATTGATTAAGCTAGATCATTATAGAAGTAATAAATATCTTAACGGAAATTTCATATAATATCAAAATACCCTATCATATTCAAGTAATACATTTGACAAAGCAGTAGGTACACCACAACTTAATATTAACATTAGTTTTTTGAATAAAAAGCAGAACCCAACAATGGTACTAGAAAATGTTACTTGTATTGTGCAAGACTAAAAAAATTGCTGCTCCCTTCTGGCAAGCCACTCTCTTCCACTCCTTAAAATGCTTGGTTTGTGGGACAATATATACATCTCTCACTGTGACATATTGGACAAAAGAAAAAGTATCACAAGAAATACATCATTGCAGGTAAAATTAGAGATTAGAGAGAACGAGACAAAATACTGCCAATACTATCTGTAAGATTATTTCCCTAGAGATCCTATCTTGGTCTGTTTCTTCTTCTTCTTCTGTTAATAATAGGTGTCACCTCAAATCTTTCGTTTAGGCCTGGGGCCATTTGCCCCCCCCCCCCAATTGGAAAATCCATAATGCTTCTCTTTCCAGGATATAGGTTTTTAGATTCCTACCTCTTTTCCCTAGGGTTACTCTTTCAATCCCTCAGGAACTAAAGCTATGTTCATCTTTGTTGGTGGCTTGTGATACATGTTGCTAATTGCAGATTGTTGTTTGCACTTTGAATCTGCACAGCACAGCAAGGTATTTATTTTTGGTTATTAAACCTTTTGTGACACTGCTTCTGGTGCCATGCTTTTTGTTTTGTACATCTGACTGGAACAAAGCTTACCAAGTCAAGAGATCATGCCCCCAGATCATGCATGCAAAATGTGCAATTCCATTGAATGGGAACGAAGCTATTAAAGTGCAAGGTTAGGGGTTTAACATTAAACACCCTACTCAACCCTAACTATAGGGGTGCTACCACACCTCTATAATGTAGGCAACCCCTGAACCAGATGTTGTGTGGTCCTTCAACCCACTCAGCTGTGGCTGTACCATTTTCCTCTCAGCCGATGGCTGGCACCACTATTGGCATCAGTGGGACAATGCATATGCCAAGGACACCCCCTGTGTCTAGGGGTAAGGTGGCATTGCTCATCATCAGGTCCCCAGCAACATAGAAAATCACACATTCCAGTCTATCACTCCCAGGTATATTCTATCTTTATGCTTTCTGTCAGAACAATAATAAATCTGCATTTCACAGTGTTCAGTTGTTGCCATATTTACTGAACTATTAATGTAAGCCTTATTTCCCCAGTATGGCCTAGCTGTAAACTTGTACTCACTTTAGGACACAGTTCAGGCAAATGAATAGTCTGCATTTTATTTTAAACTAGTAGGAGAATACTTAACTGTTTAGACTCTGAGATGCGGGTAAATGAGCAATAGTTTCCTGAAACATAGAAACATAGAACATAGAATCTGACAGCAGATAAGGACCGCTTGGCCCACCTAGTCTGCCCATTTCCCTACCTAATGGATAGGCTGCAGATCCTAGTTGACTAACAGCCTACTTCCTCCTACCCCCACTAGAATTGCCTTATGTCTGCCCCATGCATTCTTGAATTCCCCGACTGTTTTTGACTCCACGACCTCCTCAGGAAGGCTGTTCCATGCATCCACAACCCTCTCCATGAAAAAATACTTCCTCACATTACCTCTGAGCTGTCTCCCCTATATCTTCAAATTGTGCCCCCTTGTTCTTGCACATCTCTTTTTCTGAAAGATGCTACTCTCTTGGACTTTGTTGATTCCGTTGAGGTACTCGAAAGTTTCTATCATGTCCCCCCACTCCCTCCTTTCCTCTAGGGTATACATATTAAGCTCCTTTAGACTCTCTTCATATGTCTTCTGTTGCAGACCCTGCACCATTTTGGTTGCCCTCCTTGAGACAGCCTCCACTCTGTCTATGTCTTTGTGGAGAAGGGGGCTCCAGAACTGCACGCAGTACTTCAGATGGGGTCTCACCAACTGTCTATACAGAGGGATAACAACTTTGTTTTCTACTGGTAATGCCTCTCCCTATGCATCCCAGTATGTCCCGAGCCCTCATTACTGCCTTCTCACATTGCTTGCCCACCTTTAGGTCATCTGATATAACTCCCCCCCAGGTCCCTTTCCATTTTTGTTGTTGTCAGTATCTCACCCCCACTGTGTACTCTTCCTCTGGGTTTTTGTTTCCCAGATGCATTACTTTGCACTTCTTTGCATTGAATCTAAGCTGACATACATTTGAACATTCCTCCTTCCTTGCCAAGTCCCTTCTCGTCCTTTCCACCCCACCTTCTGTATCAACCCTGTTGCAGATCTTTGTGTCATCTGCAAAGAGACATACTTTTCCTTCCAGTCCCTCTGCAATGTCACTTATAAAAACATTAACAAGGACAGAACCCAGTACCGAACCCTGCGGTACCCCACTAATAACCCCCCCTTTCTTCACTGTGGACTCTGTTTACTATTAACCTCTGCATCCCATTGTCCAGCCAATATTTTATCCAAGCTACCACCCTGGGATCCACTCCCAGGCCGGCTAATTTGTTTATTAATCTTTTGTGTGGGACTATGTCAAATGCCTTGCTAAAGTCTAGGTAGGCTATGTCAACAGCCCCTCCCTGGTCCACTACTTTGGTCACCCAGTCAAAGAAATCAATTAGATTCATCTGACATGACCTTCCCGCTGTGAATCCATGCTGCCGTGGGTCCTGTGCCGCACTGGCCTCTAGGTACTCAGCAATTCTTTCCTTCAGAAGTGATTTCATCATTTTCCCTACCACTGAGGTCAAACTGATAGGTCTGTAGTTTCCTGCCTCTGTCTTGCTCCCACTTTTGTGAAGGGAAATCACATCCATCCTCCTTCAGTCCTCAGGTACGACACCATCCTCCCATGATTTGTTAAAAAGGGTTGTCAATGGTGTTACTAGTTCTCCCCTTAGATCTTTTAGAATTCTGCTTGATATCCTTTGCAGTGAAAGACACAGGAAGCTCGAATTAGTAATTTTTCAGAACATAATAAATTGATATTTTATGTAATACACTTCGACAAACCTGATGAAACCCAGTGCTGTGCACCATTTGACATACTTCCAATACTGTGGTAGCTGTCACACATACTGCTGAGTCCCATACCTTTCCTTACAAAGCACTTTAAATAAACCCCAAACTCAAGTCGCACCTTACTAAATATAAATATGTATGTATGTGTATATATATATATATATATATATATATATATATATATGTTTCTACAACATAACAACAAGAGATAGGTCTTTGTGCATTTAGTATTTTACAAAACCATGAAAAGCAGGCTTAATATGCTGCTTCCCAACCCAAAACAAGTCCCTTTCCTTGAACACTTTATCTGTATAACATCTTGGCATAAAACCACCCAACATACATCACATCAACTGCCTTGAACTCTAATTATTATTATTATAATGTATGGTAGAACGTCGTTATAGGTAGAAATCTACCTTTTTATAAGAACGTTTTGCCATCAATGCAACGTCACGATGTTGTTAACCCACTGATGGTACGTCACATCGATGGGTTAACAACCGGGAACAGTCTGGGCATGCGCGTAACTGGATCGGACAGCTTTGCAATGGCCACGGTGGTGAGAGCAGGGCAGTGGTGGCATTAAAAAAACTGCAGCAAGGAACTGCTTTCTTTTTTAAAAAACATAAATGGTACCATACACTATGAAATATAATGTATGGTACATCGATAGTTAATCATTTTTTTAACCCATCTCAAGGTTGACATTAGGCGACATAAACCTCTCAAGCTTCACTCTCAAGGTTTACGTGGTCTCACTGGCAACCTCTCGATGGTTAACAAACCAGTTAACCATCGATGACCATGCATTATCCTCTATATTATTATTATTAATACTAATTATTTAAAATTATTTATGGATGGCTACTTTTAATCATGGATTGATTACAGAGTAAGGAAGCACAGTTTAGATGATTGGTTTACTTTTGCAGTGAAAAACACAGAAAGTCATCCTCTCCCTTTGACAGAGGTCACAGGCCACTCTGAGGTTTCATAGGTTTCACAGGTCAGGAATCAAGTCTATAGCTTTCACCAAGAGGACTTGCCATTTTCAATATTGTGTTTTTATACTTAGATATTTATCTAATTTATTTTTAAATGTTGTCATTGTGTCACTGTTAAAAATGTCATATGGCAAGTTATTCCATGGTTTAACTTCTCGCTCTTATTTGTTTTGTATATTTCACCTCTTAACTGGTAGTTATGTGTTCTTGTAGTCCTAGTTAGTGTCTTGTGTTCCAGTCCCACACATTCCTGGAAGTCCTTATTTCTAAATGACCTATACACAAGGCATACGTCCCCTCTCTGTCTCTGGTACTCCAGTGTGTACAAACCCAGTTCCCTAAGTCTGTCCTCATAGGTCAGATCTTTAATTCACCATATGCTTTTGGTTGCTCTTCTCTGTACCCTCTCCACTTAGTCTATATTTCCTTTGCGAGATGGGCTCCAAAACTGGGTACTAAACTCCACAACAGGTCTAACCAGGGAGCTATACAGCAGCATGATCACAGTGCTATCTCAGCTTTTAATGTTCCTTAGGATGCAGTTCATCATTTTATGTGCCCTTTTTGATACTTCGATGCTTTGTTGTTTGAATGTTAAGTTGCTTCAGACAAATACTCCCAGATCTCTTTCCACTTGATGATTTCAAGATGTTTTTTTTTTTTTTTTTGAAATTCTCTGTTTATTCATTTTTCCAACACACAAGTAAACATACAAAGGACAAAACACAACCGGTAACAAGAAACATAATAAACAAAATAACACCAGTACAAAGACCCCCCCAAAAAAAAAAAACCAACAACCCCCCAACCCTCCCCCCGGAAGATGTCACCACCAATATGGAGTGTGCCTGAGTTGTCGTCAACCGAAACCCTGGGGCTAGATACAACCAAAATTTAACATTTGTATCCTATCCAAAACAGGAAGTTATCCTGGAAGAAAGACAAATTTAGGTGAGAGAGAAGGAACCTCAGGGGTAACCAAAATGAGGATCAGTGAAGGTACAATGCATAAAGTTTGCCCCATTTTTTTTTGGAAAGTCAGCGTAGCATGCCTAGAACTGGCTATTAATTTTTCTACCTTAAAACATTGGGACATTTCCACCACCCACTCCTGATAGGAGATCTCTGATTGGTCTAACCAATGATGGAGAATTAATCTATTAACTGCAATTGAAATTAGGGCCATATGGTATTTTTTCTCCTTAATCTTAATGTTGGAGTATATACCTAAAATACAAATTTCGGGTGTAAATAGTTCCTTTAGCCCCAGAATTGGGTCCAGGCTGTCACAGATAGCTTTCCACAATGAGGCAACCTTCACACAGGACCAGAACACATGCAATATGCTACCTGGCTCCTCACCACATCTAGTGCAGTTAACAGAACTAGACTTCCCAAATTTAGCCAATTTCAACGGCGTGTAATACATATTATTCACTATATAGAATTGTATAAGTCTGTTCCTATCCAAGGTGAGGAATGTATGCATATCTTCTAAACCTGGCTCCAGGATATGGAGGACCCAGGAATTATGGACGCCCACACCCTGGAGCCGGTTAGAGCCTCCGGAACCTTGGTGAGTATAAGCTGCGCATATAGTCTGGCTATACTATGGGGCTTAGATACATAGTTCCTAAGCTGCTCCAGAAAAGGGGTAATATTAGAAGTGTTCCTCCTCAATCCAAATTCCTTGCCTATGAGGTGTCTCAGTTGGTATAACTTAAAGGTGCTCTGTGGTGGGATATTAAATTTTGTCGCCAGGTCCTCAGAGGAACCAAGTGAACCCTGTATATAAAAGTCGTCCACAGTACAATCTCGGATCTGTGGTAACCATGACGGTGTCAGCCAATGGGACCCAATCCTAATATTGGGGTTAAGAATCAGCTGCTGAGCTGAATCCTTTGAATATTGAATTCCAACAGAGGTACAGTACTGGTTAAAGACCCTCACCGATGTCCCTATCACTGAATTTCTTATGTGTTCGGTCAAGGTCGAAAACTTCCGATAAAAAATGTGCTGAGGATCCCTACTGTACTCCTTCAGAAGCTCAAGCTCTAGTTTCAACCATTTAGGCGTATAGTATTCATTTGGAGGACAAAGCCATTTGCCCATTTTGGTTAAATGACTGGCCCAGTAGTAAAATTCAAAATTGGGTAAACGAAGGTCCCCATTTTCCTTAGACACACATAATTTGAAAAAGGATCTCCTAGGCTGTTTACCTCTCCAAATAAATTTAGTTAGGGATGAGTGGACCTTTCGGAAAAAGGATTTGGGCAGCCATATGTTTAAAAGGCTCAGGGGTAAAAATTACACGGAAGTATATTCATTTTAATTATATTGATTCTTCCTCCTATGGTTAAGGGAAGGTTATCCCATCTATTAAGGTCACCCTGTATTTTGTCCACCAAGTCATCTAAATTAAGTTTCTTTATCGAGTCTTCATCTTGGGCTAAGTAAATGCCCAGGTATTTGAGATGATCCGGGGCCCATTTCATTCCAAACTGGGCTACATTAGAGTGGAACAAGAGTGAATTGAGCGGAAATATTTCAGATTTAGCTAAGTTTAATCTATAGTTGGAGACTTCACCAAACTGATTTACAATCTTCAAAACCTCTTGCAGAGACCTACTCGGGTTGGTGAGGTGGAGAAGGATGTCGTCTGCAAATACCGATATGGTCAGTATTTGTTGGGCAATAACACAACCTGTGATGTCAGGTGAGGATTTCATACGCATCAGCAAGGGTTCAAGGTAAAGATTGAATAAATACGGTGATAATGGACAGCCTTGATGGTACCGAATACAAGGGAATCGGGATGAACACCCCGTTACAGTAGACCCTGAAGCTGGTGAACCCGTATATCGCCTTGACCCACTGAATAAATTGGTCCAGAAAACCCATCTTATTTAGAGTAACCCACAAAAATTCCCAGTTGACACGGTCAAGGCCTTTTCCGCATCCAAGGCAACTAGTGCCATGGGGACCTGAGAATCTTGGGCTATACGAAAGATATGTGAGAGAGTCCTCATATGGTCTGCTGCTGATCTCTCCTGGACAAAGCCAACCTGTTCCGCACTCAGAAGTGGCTGCCAGACCTGTTTAATCCATAAAGAGAGGATCTTGGTCAATATTTTAATATCATAATTAAGCAACGGAATTGGTCTATAGCTGGCTGGATCCAGGGTTGGCTTATCTGATTTAGGTATTAAAATTATAGTAGCTTCTAACAGGGAAGGATCCAATGGTCCAGAAGTAAGAATATAGTTAAACAGATTAAGTAGAGCGGGGGGCTAATTCTTTACAGAAGGATTTATAAAAGTTTGGGGGCAGGCCATCTGGGCCAGGGGCCTTATCCAGGGTGAGATTTTGAATAGCCTCTTCCACCTCCTCTAAAGTTATGGGGGCTGAGAGTACCCCACATTGACTGGGTTGAAGTTTGGGGAGAGGGGTATTCTCCAGGAAGTCTGTTATTCCTGAAATTGAAGACGAGGGGGTCTTCGTCCCATAAAGGTCTCGGTAGAAGGTCTCAAAGACCTTGGCAATATCTCTTGGAGCCGTTTTGATAGATCCATCCCTCGATCTTAGGGCAGGGATTAATCTAGAACTCTCTACTTCCTTAAGCCTAAGGGCCAATAATCTCCCAGGCTTTTCTCCCTGATCAAGGTATTTTGATTTAGACCTCATAATAGCGTATTCTGTTTTTTTCCCTAATCAAATCCTCATACTCGTTCTTAGATTTCAAGATGTTATTTAATGAATATTTTGCCAAAGTGTATTACACATCACTTGGTGTTAAATTTCATTTTGTTTTCCTGTGCCAACCTGTATATTTGATCTAAGTCAGTTTGAAGGTTTATGATATCACGCTCACAACTGGTAATTGCCCCAATCTTACTGTTGTCTGCAAATTTGATCATCCAATAGTTTTATGATGTTTGCAGGGTGGTTATAAATATGTTGAAAAGAATAGGCCCCCACACTGAGCCCTGTGGCACCCAACTTGTTACCTTTCCCCAATCAGACATATGGCTCCACATGCATATCTGTTGCTTCCTATTGGTTAGCCAGGATGTAATCCACTTAACTATTTCAGGGTCTATCCTAAAGTCATGCAACCTATCAATTAGTCCCATGTGTTGCACAAGATCGAACACCTTGGAGAAATCCAGGTACATGACGTCCACTGGTAATCCTACCTCCAACGCTCTGCTAACTTGTTCGCAGAAATGTAAAAGGCTAGTTTGACATGATCTTCCTGGTGTAAATCTGTGCTGTGTTACTTTAAGTCTACATATCTGTTTTATTGTAGGTGTCTGGTTAGATATATATATATATATATATATATATATATATATATATATATATATATTCCATAATTGTACTTATTATACACATAAGACTTATAGGTCTATAGTTTTAACATTCAGTTTTTGATCCCTTTTTAAAGATCGGTATTGCACTGGCTGATTTCCAGTTGTTGGGTACCTCGCCTTTATCTAATAATTTTCTAATTGATTTCTTGGATATGATAAATGTTAAACTGTATGTCTAATTCTTCATCCAATTGTACCTCCACCCCCCCCCCACCCCGGTCGCACTAGGAGATGAGCAACTTGTTGTTCAGTGTGCCTTCCTGGTGAAACATTTCAATAAATAAACAAATAATAATGCCATTGGGCCTGCAATCTCATTTGCTAATTCTTTTAAGATTCACAGATGTAACCCATCAGGTCCTGGTGACTTTTCTAATTTTAGTTTATTTAGTCTTGTTATGGGATTTTTTTTTCATCAAATAAGATAATGTTTGGATTTATTATTATTATTATCTATTCTTTATTGCAATTTTCAAACACAAAAATCTTGAGATAGTAGCATTCTCCATCAAAGAATGATATTGATATCAATAAAACAGAATATTTGAGAATTCCAAAAGGGCAATACACACACAGGATAAGTAACTCTCACCTGAATATACAATCTGCAAAGAAATAGAAAATTGGTATGTACAGTCAGCAACCTTGAAGGAGTTGGGGAAACAGTTGAGAGACTTTCCCAAAAAAAACAATCACAGTCGTTAACCTGGTATTAATAACTTAGCATATTTAGATTAGCTTTGAATATTTCTTTTTATGTTGTTCACCTTCAGGTTGTTATGTACTTTACAATGTTTATTTAATATTGTTGCCATCTGATTTTCCTCACTAATAACTATATTGCCTTCTTTTAGTGGCTCTGTCCTGTTGGTTCTCTTTTTTTTTTTGGCTATTAATATAGTTGAAAAGGTTTTTTTTGTTGTCTTTTGTTTTATTAGCTATTCTTATTTCTTCATGTTTTTTAGCTGACTTAATAGCTGTTTTGCATTCCCTTGCTATGTTTTTAAATATATTCCAGTTTTAGGGAGAAGGGTCTTTCCTGTATTTACCATATACTCTTTTCTTTTTCTTCATTACTTTTTGTATTCTTTGTTGAACCATAGAGGTACTTTACCATTTGTATTATATTTCGCTCTATTTGGTATGTACTTATTAGAACAGTAATTATTTTTTGTTTTATTGATTCCCATGTCTCTTGAACACCTAATTTAGATAATTCTGTGTGCCAGTTCCAGTCTCTAAGGAACATTCTCATTTCTTCATATTTTGCCTCGTTCCAGCATTTAACTATGGTAGTGCCTCTGCCTGTGTATTTTCCTCCCAGAATGTTAAATTCAACCATGTTATGGTCACTTGTTCCTAGGGGCTCTCTGACACTGCAGTAGCACACTTCAAACTCCATGTGACTTAATATAATGTCCAAGATGCTATGTCCTCTGATATTTTGTTTCACATATTGTTCCATGTTGTTATTTATTATTACACAATGGCAAGAAAGAATCTTGGACTGTGATTGGTCAGTTTGGGGCCGGACCCATGGTGTTATCCCAGCACGATGCCACAGGTCTACTGTCATAATTATGGAGCAGCCCTTTTTTTTGCATCTCCTCTTAAGAAACAAAAATATTTTCCACTTTTATAAAACATTCTTTAAAATATTTATTTTATTTTATATATAACAACAAGCCATTGTATGATAGGAATAATGCACTCCAGAGTGTGTGTCGTTTGGGATAACACCACGCCTGGGGCATTGGATGCCCCAACCCCCCCATGCGTGGCATTATCCCAGCATGACACACAACCTATAGTGCATTATTCCTTTATTAATTCCATGTCTTTTTTCAGACTCCGTTGTTCCCTTGTTTTCATCCCACTTAATGGTTCATAGGTTGAAATCTCCTAGTATTAAGGTTTTCCCACTCATGTCTATTTTCTCAAGTGTATTTAAGAAGCTGTTGTTTTCTATTTATTGCATTTAGTCCTGGACCTCTATAACAAACTCCTATAGTGACTTTTTTGCTGCCTGGTTTGATCAATGTAACCCATATTTGCTGTACAGTTTCACCTTGCTCAGAATTTGGTGTTATTTCATATACTTCATATATGTATTTTATGTAGAGAGCTACTCCTCACCCCTCCCTTTTCTCTGTCCTATTTCTGTAGAAGAGCTTGAATCCTGGTATATCTTTTCCCCATTCATGTTCCTGCCATGGCATTGGGTCCAAAGAGTGCCAACAAGAATGGGGTTGGCTAGGAGCATGCTGCAATAATGGCACCTTTTTCCTTTTGTGGGTGGCTCTGCCCCCCCCACACCCTCAGACTTAAGGATTCCTACAATGAGGGGGCAGATCACAGGGCAAGTTAAATTTCTAGGGCTGTGAAATACCGTTTCCATGGCCAATTGTAAAAAAAGAAAAGTTCCAATGCTGGCAAAAGTCAGGAAACCAGGATTAGAACCCTGGTCTCCATTGCCACTGGCTGAGCTACTCCATGCTCCAGCCCTCAATGCCACAGGAGCAGCTCTGCCAGCCTCCTGTTCATTGCAGCCCTTGTCATTTTATAGGACCATGGACAGTGACCAGAGGAGTGCTTACAGCTTGTGCTGTAAAACTCTACTCACTCTCTGTGTGAGCGCTTACCAGACTAGTGCCATATAGTGCAGTGCTATTCTGGTAACGCTCACTTGATGGGGTACCTCCTGCCACCAGGTTTCAGTTATGGCACACAGCTGTATGTTTTCAATTTGTAGCATATGCTGCAGTTCATCTTTTTATGTTTTCTTGCACGCATGTGCAAGAAACATTATGTGGCAGCTTAAGAGAGAAGCGGGTTGTGGAGGCGCAGCAGTGTGGCAGCCAACGGAGGCATCGCATTTGGGGGCTTGACAGTGGTGCACCAATGGAGGCACAGTGTGCTGATGACACTGGCTTCCAAAAGTGCCACCAACTTGTAATGTTTTCACAGCAGCAATCAGGGTCTACCTCATCATTGCAGTGTCAGCCATTCTGCTGCAATGAGGAAGCGACCTGTCATTGCTGAAGTGAACAATGCCTACTGTATGTGTTTGTGAACATGGTGGAGCTTGCCACCATGTTCTGACAATAATATCAGCCCCACTGCAAAGGGGTGCCCAATCCCCTTGGCAGCATGCACCCCCCACAACAGTCTTTTTGACTACTGGGGCCCCCAATCCCCGCCGGCTTCAGTCCCCGCCCCAGTTAAAGGTGCCGATGGGGAGCCCACTTCCCATTGGCATAATGCCCTCCTAGTTTAATTTACAATGGGGAGCCCTTCCCCATCGGCATAATGTCCCCACAAAAAGTAGGTTTGTGCTGAGGGGTGCCCAATCCCCCTGGCTACAGCCGCCCCAATAAAAACACTCGGTTGGCACACTGGGAGCCCACCCCAGTGTGCCACATGTCCCTGTTAAAAAAGAAAACCATCCTGTAATGTTTTTTTTGTTTTTGTTTTACCTGTAAATCAGAAAATGGTCCCTCGTTGAGTCCGGTGGCCCCGCCCCCACCTGTGCCCATCCTCAGTGCACCCTGCCTCCCCGCACCCCCATCACCCCACACTTACCTCCGGAGCCCAGCACGATGATCTTCGGTGGACTGGGAACAGGTCTGCACTCTTGAAAGTCAACCACGAACTGAAGAAATGCTGGTAACCTGTATAATGGAATAAATAGGGTTTTGCTCAACTTTGGTGCATATCTTAGGCATTTTGGGGAATTTTGGCACCAAATTTTCAACATGGGGTTATTGGGACACCTCCTCATGAATTCAGCCACTGTCATGGCGTTATTCAGTCCCAAAAGGTGATTTCGGGGTAACTGTGCGTAATCGCTTTTTAGGACTGATTAATGAAACGACAGTGCCAGTGTTCATGAGGTGGCCTCTCAAAAAGTCTATGTTGCAAATTTGGTGGAAAAAATCCAAGAAATGACTGTTTTATGAGCATGTGTTGAGCAGTTGCTACGCACGCTCATAACTTCGTGAATTTGCAATATTTTTACTCCAGATTTTCAACATTGCCATTTTTCCAGCCCTCTTCATGAACAGTACAGCTGTCATTTTTCACATCCTGGCTGAAATTTGTTTGTGCACTTCCAGCACAGAATAAAGCAGTCACTGTGGGAAATCAGTGTTCGGGACACATTAAGAAAATCACAGTGACACTGTTCATTAGCAGAGGTCCTAAAATGCCTATGTTGAAAATTTGGTGACGAAAGTCCATAAGACTGTGTTACAAGTGTGTGTTGTGCAGTTTCCATGCACGCTCATAACTTCACACATTTGTAATATTTTCACTCCAGATTTTTAACAATGCCATTTTTCCACACCTCCTTATGAACAGTATAGCTCTCATTTTTCACATCCTGGCAGAAATATGTTTTTGCACTTCTGGCACAGAATAACGTGGTTGCTGTGGGAAATCAGTGTTTGGGACACATTAAAAAAATCACAGTGACACTCTTCATGAGCAGAGGTCCTAAAATGCCTATGTTGAAAATTTGGTGATGAAAGTCCATAAAATGACTGTGTTACGCGCATGCGTTGCGCAGTTTCCACGTATGCTTGGAAGTGCGAGCATTTTTAAAATTCCCACTACAGATTTTCAACATTGCCATCTCTTCACACCTCCCTGTGAATAGTACAGCTGTCATTCTTCACATACTGCCCGATCTGTGTGTGTTCGTACATGTGGTGCAGAATAGCACTGTCGCTGTTGGAAGTCAATGTTCAAGACACATTGACAAAATCACACTGCCACTCTTCATGAGAAGAGGTCTCAAATGCTTTCATGAGGTGGGGTGACAAAAAGGCCATGTTGAAAATTTGTAGTGTAAATACCAACAAATGCCCGAGGCATTAGGAGTTCTAACCATAACGTCCTATCCTGTACAGACTGACAGGCATCAGGGTATGCCTTTGGACTGCTGACTGTACTGCTCATGCCATCCCACCCCCAGCCCCAGCCACTGGCAGGCATCGAGGTGTACCTTGGACTTTTCAGCCCCAGACTTCACCCCATTCTCCTATGCTGCACCAATTTCAGCGTATGTCCTTATGGAATGGGGTGACTGTAAAGCCAAACACCCTAAGGCACACCTCAGTACGTGTCAGTGTCTGCAGAATAGGGTGAGGTGACATGGCATGACCATGATGGGCGATGACCCAAACACTTACCCCAAAGCCTGTGCATCTCTACAGGATGGAAGTGGGGTTGGCGTGAAGTTCAGTACTTCACTGCCATTCCTATTCTGCATCTGTCTAACTCCTGCATTTGCAATGCTAGTACCAGCAAGCAAACATTCAGCATTGAAAAATGCTTGTTTATTTAGTAGATTTCATGCATTCAATAATAATGCCTTTATGTTATGTGTTTCTCATCCTTTAGTTTGGTTACCTCTTGTATGGCTGGCATGCCATTGCTATGGAGACAATTTTACCTTAACCGACAGTACAGCAACAACAACAGCAACAGGTCGCTGTAATGTTGATGTGGGACCTCGGCACTGCTTTCTGGGGTCTTGCACCCCCTTCCCAAATCAACTCTGGCTTGGAGTTGATTACTTTAGTTATGGTGGTGCAGGTGGCAGAGCCACCCGCATAGTGGGTTTGGGAGGGCTGAAGAAAACACAGTCTCAAGTGACCGGCTTTATGCTGACCGCAATTGTGGTCGATATAAAGGTGTCACTGTAACGTCAGTGGACAACTAATTTGTCGACTGACTGTCAGGGATCCGTATGGCTTACATTATGTTTTGTATGTTTCACTGGTTTGATTTGTGTATATGTTGTGAGATTTGAATAATCCCTACTCCCCTCTGCTTCTAGTTTAAATCACAGTTTTTAAATTGTATTACAGAAAATGTTTCCAAGTAGTCTGCTTCCCCTAAGACTTAAATGTAGTCCATCATATACAAACAGATCCTGCCTGTTATTAAAGATCTCCCAGGTTTTTATGCATTTGATTTTCTCCTTCAGACACCATTGCCTTCGTTGATTATTTATATGTCTTATTTTTCTAGTTCATTTGATCCCTGCTTTGGATACAGGCAATATTTCTGAAAAAATAACTTCCCCTTGTTTGTCTGCATTGCTTAATCTGATGCTATTAAATGGCAAGAAAAAATGTAGAAATCTCATTGGCCAAGAGACATCAGCTGACTGTACATTAAGTCTCTATATACACACAGTCATCCTGGTCCTAAACCACATTACACAATGAGCAAATCAGTCCTCCTACAACCAGAACTGTCTTCCATCAGTCCCTCTGCAACCAGAACTGATCTTCCATCACAAACATGGCTGCTACCTTTACACTGTAAAAACCTTCAACTGGGCCCTAAAATAAAACTACCTTAAATAAAAAATAAAACAGATTAATGAAATGTTTCCTTGATCATCACACTCTCCTTACACACATAAACAAATTATAAACATTAAATATTGTTAATAGTTTTCATTACAACTGTTTCTTTACTAACAGTGAACAATCCCCCTTCTGTTTTTACCTGCTCATCAGGGAAATCTGTTCTGCTTGTCCTGACAGTGAAAAAATTGAGTCACTGGCTCTAAAACAGGCCTTTGTTGTCTGTGTGTACAGTATGTTAGGAGAGTAACATTCTACCAGCGGAACGGAGCAGAATTTTTAATCCCTGTATTCCATGGTAAACATTCCATGATAAACATTTCATGTCTTGACTAAGGGGAAAAACTGAAAAAAAACAGGATGAAGAAAGTAGGCAATACAATAATACTTTATAAACAAAGAGAAAAGGTGGGAAAACATAGTTACAGAGGTAGAGGCAGATGCAAACTGCTCAAATAATACATTGCTGTCCCTCCACCTCACTGGTTTAGCATTTTTCAGTGAGTTGCTAGTCAATCAATTTTACCACTCCTCTACCCAAGTCTGGGGACTATTTTTCACCATATTTAAATAAAATAACATACTATTATTAAATTTTTAATAATGTGTCCAAAGTTTTGTTTAATTGTTATAGAAAAAGTTGTTACCCATTTTATGAGAGCAATAAGACACTTCAGGATGTGGGTTGTTGATTGATAAGAGCACTACCAGCTGTAGTCATGGCAGCGTCTGCGTTCTAATAATGCACCCTGGGTTTCTTATCATTCAACAACCCACACCCTGTCGTGTCTTACTGCTTTCATATTTTGCTAAAGTATCCTCCACACTTAGCCTATTTGTGTTGTTTGTGCCAGCATGTATGATTACCAGTAGTTTTTCGCCTGCAGTTTGTAATAGTTTTGGAAGCATGTTGTTGATTTCACTTATAGCTGCTCCTGAATAACTGCAATTTGCTGTGTTTTCCTTGTTACCTTGTGTGGCATATTGGTCAGTATAATTTATAATGGAGTCCCCTAAGATGCATATTTGTCTTGGTAGTAGCTGTTGTGTGCTAATGTCTTACTCTAATGTAGTACTTGTAGATGCTATGTCATTTTAACGGGTATCACTAGCCGAGGTATCTATTTGCTCTGCTCTTTTAATATGTGGACTAAGTGCAATCCCTTAGGTTGTTTTGTCTTGTATTGCTTCTCCCTGGGTTTGTGCATCCATATCATTTGATGTACAATACTTGGTTCTTGATAATCTTCCTGTTCTAAGCAGATGAAAGGTTTGAATCTGTTCTGTGTAGGGATTTCGAATGCTACTGTATAGCTGTACAGCCCTTTTTAACTTTATTTTTGGGACCCAATGGTGACCACTCAGATTCATCACCACTGACATCACTTCTTGTTCATTTCTGTGATAATTCCCTAGGGTTGTTTATTGTTTGCCTTTTCTGCTGTATATTGGGATCAGGATTTATAGGGTTTACACCTGGCTGAGTTTGTTTACCCATGGAAGCTATGATAAGTTCTAATTCTGCAAGCTTATTTTTCAACAGCTGTATTTTTTTTTATATTGGTTGCATTTCAGGCCTTTGACACCCGAGTCACCTTCCAGGATAAACTTGTTACACATTATACAGGTACATTGCATAGCCACTCCCCCAGAACTTAAGGTTACAAATCCTGAATCTTTGTCCATGTAAAGTATATATATGGATGTCCAATGTACAGTTAAAAGAAACTTTGGGTTTATGGTTTTTTATGTCTATAGGATTGCTTACCTTGTGGAACTTTGTGCCCTTATCCCCTTTGTCCCCAGCAGACACAGCAGACATGCGCAGTGATGTGCATGTCTCTGCACACGTCGCCACACGTGGCGATGCATGCTCGCTCCACTCATGCTCGCCCAGCTCAAGCTTGCCTGCTCGCTTGGGGTGCTCAGCTTTGTACCAGAGGACCGGAAGTAGTACTATGTCATTTCTGGTTCCTTGTGGTAAGGATCACACCAAAAATGCCTAAAAATACGTTGTAAATACTGCCACCTTATTCAGTGGACTTCTGATATGCTAAAATGTGAACTGCCTTTGCTCCTTGGCAGTCTGCACTCCTGAGTTTTAAAACAATTTAAATGGTGTTCTGGGTCAGGTGGAGCTATTCCAGCCTCCACTGGTCCACAGTCCTCTGCTTCCCCTCAGAGTCTAGGGAGCAGTGTGTACTTCCTGATTCCCGGTTACTAGGCAACGGCCTATAACCTCCCTCTCTCCAGAGGGAGGCTCCAAAAACCAAATAATGTGTGCAAAATAACAAACACAGCTGTGGACACCCTCACCAGAGCATCCTGTCTCTGTTATGATCTGTTCAATACTCCCCTAATTGGGTCTTTTGAATCATTACTTCCCTGCTACACACACAGGAAAACAAGTTTTCCTGACCGCTCTCCTGGTAAGTTAGATACCCCCTACCATTTATACTCTGTATCAAACATAAAGTCAATACTAACTAGCTTCATGCCAGAATTCCCAGGGCTGGCTGCATGCCATGTGGCTCATATGTAAAGCAAGTCACAGATGAAGCGGTCAGAAATAAAAAAAAAGTGGAACCACCCGCAACACCTGTATCAGCTAGAATGTAGTGTTCTAGTTCTGTATTCTGACTTCATTAGCTGGGCTCAGGTCTTGTGGTTTGTTCTTGCATTGTTGCTTCTGTTCAGTAAAGTCTAGACCTTATGGTTTTGCCCCCCACGTCTGGGCTGTCCTGATCTATTCAATTTGTCTCCCAGCTGCATTTCTGTTTCTTCCAGCAAAATATAAATTGTGATCTACTGCTTTTCTAGCTCCTTAACAGCATGGATATTGCTATACATAGAAATGCAAGCTTAATGTCAATATATATTCATTTGCCTTGATACCAGTTCAGTTTATAAAGTGGACAACTATACTGTTGATCAGCATTAGTGTTTTTGCTTTCTGCCTTGATGGCTACCGTTTTGGGACTGTAATGCTGTTACTGTCTACCATGTTGTTTAAAAGTGATCATTTTATGTTTCATTTGCTGATTACTGTATTTTTTGTTTGTTTTTTTATTTTCATCTGTGGTGTTTGGGAAATCAGTCTCCGGACAAGCTTCTGACCCCTAGCTGATCACTGTCAGTAGCTTGACCACAATTCTGTCCCTCAGACCAGACTATGATCAACTATTAACCAAACTCCCAGTAGCTGGTCCACCCTTCTAGCCCTGTGACAAGCTTCTGACCCCCAGATGATCACCCTCCCAGCAGTAGTAGAACCATTTCAGTCTGTGAAAAAGACTCTGATTCCCAGCTGTCCACCCTCCCAACAGCTGGACCACCTTTTCAGCCCATGGACTTTCCTAAACTCCTTAGCCAATAAGCCACCTGGCACTTGGACCACCCTTAAAGTCCCTGTACCATCCTCCCACCCTTTGCTGACCTGCCTAACAGCACATGGACCTCTCTTTCAGCTCTTGCACCACACACTCCTCCTCAGCCAACCATATTTCTTTCAGCTGGACCACCCTCCAGCCCCTGGACCAGCATCCCATCCCTAGCTGACCTGCCTCCTTGCATGTGAAACATCCTTCTAGGCTCCAGAACAGCCTCCCACCCCAAGCACAAATTTTCTCAGCATCTATACCATACTAGCAGACTCTGTACTATCCCCTCTTTGATGATTGACTAGCCTCTTTGCACCTGGACCACCCTTCAACCAGAAGTAGACCTTCTTTCCAGCATCTAGACCACAGTTTCAGTCCCCTTGACCAGCACTGGGATGCCCAGAATGACCTCTCCCACCTGCCTTCCCACTATTCAATCTCCAATGTAAGGGACCTCTGTGCTGACCTCCCCAGCCAAGTCCCTCATTTTCCATGATATGGACCTGCTGACAGTCCTCCTGACTAGCCTTCCCTACTTACATCTCCACTCCCATCCCACACTGATGTTCACACTACCAGCCCACTCATATTATCAATGGGAACCCTGTTACTCCCTCCACCACCTAAGTACCCAAGTTCCTGGACCTGATACAGCCTTGGGATCCCCAGACTAGCTTCTCCTAGCAACATCTCCCCTGTTTTCCCACCCAGACCAGCCATGTCACCCCAGACTTGTCATCACCACCTTCTCTCCCCATGTCCCTTCACCAGTACTAGCCATAAGACCACCACACTGGCATACCCTACCCATGACTCTCCTATCTGCCCACCCAGACCAGTCCTGGGACCTCCTGAGTTTCCCCACCTATGTCCATGCAGCTGGACCAGCCCTGGGATGCCTGTAATGGCATCCAAGGGATCGATCCTCAGACAGGCCTCCCTGTTCTACTGTACATCATCAGTGTACTTCCATCTGGTCCACTCTTTGTATGCCTGGATGGTCCACTCCAAGAAGCACCTACCTTGCCCATCTTCTTATACCCTGAATCCCCCCCCCGACTCCATGAATGACCTCCCTTACCTACCTTGCCACAGTTGCCCCACCTGGGCTACCTCTAGATCACCACCTAAACCCATGGACTAGACTTCAATATCCACGCCATCCAAGTTTGCCCAGCTGGACCACCACTCAGAACATATTCCAAGACTATCACACTCTAACTTTTGCATTATTTACAAATAAACCAAATCACCAGTCGCCAAGGTGGAACCCCATGGTTTGGTCCTAACTATGAAATGCTTGCTGTGGCTACTCTTAAGAAGAGTGCATTGCGTTAATTGATTCCTTTAAAGTAAAGTGTTTTCCACCTAGGTAATTCACAGGTGATCAAAGGGAGCATGCTAAAAGGAGTACCACAAGCTCCCAAACTTTAAACACATTTTAACCTTTGCATTATTCACAAAGTTAAAATCTCATTTCTGCTGAGGGATACTGCTGGTTTAGTGGCATGTAACAAGCAAACAAACAAACAAGCAAAACAAACAAACAAACAAACAGTCCAGTGCACCACCCCCATGGTAAATCTGAAAAGTAAAACATTTTTACTGCCACATTTGGCTATTTTCTTTCTTTTATCTCCATGGAGAAAGGGTTCTCTTAGTTTTCAGACTGGAATTCCAATGTGAATAAGCCAAACCAACAGTCACCAAGGTGGAATCCCACAGTTTGATCCTAACTATGAAATGCCTTCAGTGGCTACTCTTAAATAGAATGCATTGCATAGATAGGCTCCTTTAAAGTAAAGTGCATTCCATCTAGGTAATTTACAGGTGATCAACATGAGCATGCTAAAAGGGGGGAACCACAAGCTCCCAAACTCTAAACACATTCCAAACACTAACACACTCTAACATCTGCATTACTCACAGAGTTAAAATCACATTTCTGCAGAGGGGTGGTACTGGTTCTGTGGCATGTGACAAACAAACAAACAAACAGAGTCCAGTGCACAACCCCTCTCCCTCCCTATGCACAGTATATCTGAAAAGTGAAACATTTTTACTGCCTATCTTCTCATACCCTGAACACCCCCCAGGACCCAATGAATGACTTCCCTTACCTACCTCACCCCAGTGGCCCTCTCCTAGACTACCTCTAGATCCTCCTGGAACAGCCTTGCCCACCCACGCTACTAAATTTCCTCCAGCTGGATCACCACTAGACCCATGAACTAGACTCCAGTACCCGTGCCATCCCACTTTGCCCAGCTGAACCACCACTCAATCACTGGACCTGCCTCAGACACAGATCCAACCCACAACCCTCACAGCTAGAGAACCCCAGGACACCCTATCTATCTTTAGAGCTGTTCTGGTGATCTTGGTGGCTGTCCAGCTTGTGGTGATGGGACGGGCTCATTAAGGTGGGTGGGCTCGAAGCGGTCTTGATGTGGAAAGTGGAATGTGGAGGGTAGAACAGTTTTCACCTTGGGACATGTACCTGGTCCAGTTGCAGAATGTAGTCTTTAGAGTTTTTTTTCTAGTGGAGGAACAAGTGTGATGTAGGTTGCAGATGCCAGTGCAGTGTTCAGATCCCCATGAATCTCGATCTGTGGATAACCTGATACCATTCTGAATTGCTGGAATCTGGTAAAACACCTCACACCCCTGGTGGAGGATACTGACTGATCTGACTCTGTATTGTACTGTACCTTCTCCACCTCCATCCCACAATCATACTTTTTATAGAAAACTGGTTTTCTGCATTGCCAGTGTTAGTGCTTCTGCTGTCCCAATATGCTGTCTTTGAACACCCTCCCTGATGTTGCGTACTATAACACACGCACACGTGCACATGCACGCACACATGCCTGTCAACTATCTCAGTTGACAGAACACTTTTACAGTTATCACACTGCATGATCCACCCACTTGTTTACCTGCGACCTTGATATGTGCAATTGCTTCAATTACCTGATCTGCCTCCACAGTCAACCACTGTCTGTGAATATGACTGTGTGAATTCATTTTACATTCAAGTCTGATGTTTACCACCATGCCTCGCTTCCAAAAATATTCATAATATAACCCCATATTTTTTCACTTTGTACAGGTGCAATAGTGAATTTTGTGCCGTACCGAACACTGACGTGGAATGTATTTGATGTGCTGAAATTGATCCCATCAATGATATTACCAGAGAAGAAATTACTTGTATCACTGAAATAAAAAGCCTTCCCTTTGAACTGTCTGAATCCTTATTTCATCAAAGTATCTTTTTATGATTAGCTTGAGTTAGAAGGTCCATTAAATGACAGCACACCATTGAATGAGTAGGTTGGAAGGTCCATTAAATAACAGCACACCGTTGAATGAGTATGTTAGATGGTCCATTAAATAACAGCACACCGTTGAATGAGTATGTTAGAAGGTCCATTGAATGACAGCACAACGTTGAATGAGTATGTGGTTGATGTTACTTTATCATTTTTGATGTAGATAGTTCTTTGCTCCTTTTTTTCATAAAGGTGTTGTTTTATTAAGTGCACTTGCTGTCACAACAGGGCTATACCCTGTTATCTGTGATGTTCTTGCTATTCTGCCCATTGTTCATTACTGCCAACGTGGGGATAGAGGCAGGGGGACAGTAGTCCACCAGGAGTGGATACTTATTCAATTCATTCCTGGGCAGGAGCAGGTATGGGGTGCAGGACTGCTTTCCTTTGCGGCAGCAGCTTGTGGAACAACCCTCCCATGTGCCAGGTGTCAGTCACATGGGAGTGCTTGCCACAGGTGTGGGGACGTAGGTACCAGGACTCCTCCTGTACCAGAATCTGGTGCAGGGTTCTTGGTGCATGGAGCATTGGCACAAGCTGCTGTTTGCCACAGCTTGCACTGATCGCAGCCCCCTTTGAGAACTGGGCCCACTATGTGCAACTGGATTTTACAAGTTTAGTTAGAAAAGCTCCTATTTCTTTGAAAATGTATGAGTTTATCTTTGATTTCATCTGATGGTATCTGTTCCTCACTAAGCAAGTTTTCAGTTATTAGCAGTGTGAAATCTTCTATTCAATTTGTTCTTTTCTCCATATGCTCTTCTTCTAAACCTTCTGCTATCCCTTCTGACTTCAGAAAACATAGGAACATAGAAACTGACAGCAGATAAGGACTGCTAGGCCCATCCAGTCTGCCCATTTTCCCTGCCTGCTGTAAAAGCCACAGACCCTACTTGATCTCCGACTTTACCTCCTCATTCCTATTTCTAGGGTTCCCCCATGCCTGTCCCATGCATGTCTGAATTTCCCCACTGTGTGTGCCCCCACCACCTCCGCTGGGAGTCTATTATCTGCATCCACCACCCTTTCCGTGAAGACATATTTCCTTACCCTACCCCTATGTCTACTCCCTTCCAACCTCATGTCGTGCCCTCTCATTTCTGGACATCTCCTCTGAAAAATGTTACCCTCTGGTACCCTATTTATGCCTTTTAGATATTTGTAGGTTTCTTTTATATCTCACCTGTCTCTCCTGTTCTCCAGGGTATATATATTGAAGTCTCCCAGTCTCTCCTCATATGTCTTTTGGTGCAGGCCCTACACCATCTTTGTTGCCCTTCTTTGAACTGCCTGCACCCTGTCTATGTCCCTACGGAGATTCAGCCTCCAGAACTTGACACAGTATTCCAAATGAGGCCTCACCAATGATCTGTACAGTGGCATCACCACCTCCTTTCTTCTACTGGTGATACCTCTCCCTATGCATCCCAGCACCCAGTGGCAAAACCAACATCTAGTTGATATCTTGCTGTTTGTGAATGGAGTGGACTCATAAGACATAAAATTATTAACTATTTAAAAAAAATTGTTGTGGAGAATTCTGGCCTTCGTTCTCTGCCTAGAACCTGCTTCAGGTTCCATCTGGTTCCCAGTCTCATCCACCACTCCCCACACTGTCACATCAGTCTGAATCCACATCAGGAGTGACCTGAAGATACTGGCACAGTTATTAAAGGTGACAGGTGTACATTAAATGTTATAGATTTCTCACCTTATCTCCATCCATTACCCACCCAGATGCCAGCAGTGTCTCTACCGATCTTAGACTCACATATTGTTTCCCTTCAGTGGAGCAAGCTATGTGGCTAACTGCATGGATCACTATGATAGTGTAACATGGTGAATGTACCTCCCAGACAGGGTGCAGCATCACATGGCAGTACCTACCCTGGTCCCCCAGGCTCGAAAATGTTTGTGTTCACACTAGTGCTGCAAACATCATGTGATGTCATATCTGCAATGTGAGCCATGCTGTGTATATGATGTCCCTTCCTGAATCACCAAACAATGTCTTACTAGTAAATTTCATGTTTCAAAAAGATACATGCTGTACGATATGTAATGTGCTGCTACTAACCCAATAATGCTTTGTTCCTTGCAGAACGTATCATCATGTTACCTATCAATGCTTTTTACATTGATCTGGTGTCAACATGGAAGATGGAACTGCAAAGCGCTACCAACATGTATTGTTATTTCCATCAGGGGCTGCATTTCAATCGAATAAATATACAGTTTAAACTCCTCCAGTTGAAACAGATCTGTAAATACATTGCATACAGAAACGTGTTAAAGACATTTCTATGGTAACATTTTAGTGTCACCATGGTTTATACAGTTTACTTGTTTCACTTTCTGTATGCAGTAAATGCATTCTATATTAAAAATGTTGCAAATATTATGCATGAAAAATGTTATCACATGCGTGTTGGTTGGGAATAGCCAGCCCAACCACGCTGCGGCAGCACCACCACTACCACTACTGGCACTGATGACCTGGGTTTGGAAATGAGCCTGAGGTGTTGGAGAGTTGGCTGGCAGGAGGAGAATTGAGTGTCCAGAGGACAACACTCTACCTCTGGGAAAAGAGGGTCATGTGATTGGGTAACATTTCAACCCCTTGGCAGTGGCTAGGGGCTAGGGTTGTGCATGTGCCAAATAGTATTTTCCAAATACCATGAATAGTAGGCTTCCCAAATATTTGGATGCGCTTCCAAAATAGTTCAATATTCGGCCACTATTCGGGAACTACTGTTTGGTGAGATTTCCAAGTCTCACAGAGCTTTGTTGGCCAATCGAAAGCTGTTTCTGGTGCTCAAAGGCAAGCACACTATGTGACTTCCTTACTCTGAGCTGGTAGGAGACAGGAGACAGTGATTTCCGAGAGCTAGCTCTGCAGTACTTCTGAGACCATAAACTTGCCAAAAAAGAAATAGTTTATTGCTCCACAGGCTTTTTTGGGTCAGTTTGTTTGATCAGTGCCAAAAAAGCTATGCTTGGCTTTCTGACAGGTATTTTTGTCCTTATTGCTGTACTCAGTTACAGGGACTAGGAGGGTTGTCTGCTAACATCCCATCTCTGCTGCTGTCTGACATAGCTCCAGTCTGATTTTTTTGGGTGAAGCATTTTTAATTTTTGTGTTTTTTTTTTTTTTGCTGTTGTCTGGTTCCAGGTTGGTTCCCTGCGCAACTGATGAAGGTATCTGCTTACTCTCCCTTCTGTAGGTTACTACTCATGATTTGCCTATATGTGCATAATATTTGATTTGTGAGACTTTGCCCTGCATGTCTTTAATTTTTTTTCATGAGGCTGGGCCCTGCATGTGCACAGCTGTGGGCACACAGTTTTTGAAATAAACTTCTTCAGTTCTAAGCCAGTTAGGTTTGACTCACTGAATTATTATTGTTAGTCCTCTGGTTCTGGGCCTGCATCCCAGTACAAATGAGGAGTGTGTTGTCTGACCCCAACTTCCACAGTCCACCGCACACAATTAACCTGTGCATGTGAAATATACCCCGAGTCTGTGCCTTTGTGTGTGCACAGCTGTGCACATGTTTTTTGTTGTTGTTGTTGTTTTGTTAATTAAATCATTGCACTTAGTGGGGCAGGCTTGTCTCACTGAGTTGACTGTATGTCATTTGTCAGTTCCTTGCTTGGTTCCATGTTTGACTAAAAAGGTTGCCCTCTTCTTCCCCCTTCTTAGTAGCAGTGTTTTTATTTGCTGCTGCTTTTTTTGTGGTACTTAACAGTTTTTTTTTGGGGGGGGGCTGGAATTCAAGAATCTACAGCTTGCAAAATGTTGAGTATTTTGTTGAGTATTGTAATACTTGAAACCATACATTTAAATGAAGTAATAAAACAGTTAGAATTTCAACAACGTGCCTGACTTTGTTGTATTCATTACTTATGCAGTGCACATCTTTGGGTTAGTTACTTTATATCACATGATGCATCACATATATTTATTGCCTATACAGTGGATATGGTATAACCTTTATCAAAATAAAAATGTATTTTTAGTTTCAGGTTTTTGACCTCACAAATGATAGAAGCACTAGCTGGGTCTATAGAGATTGGCAACTGAAAGTCCAAATAGCTCATTTTCTTTTAGGGAGCCTGTTGCATGTCATTTATACAGTGATATTGTAGGGCTAGTATGGTAATGTGAACTCAGATATTGATACATTTTTTGTATTTTTTTATTTTAGTCTTTGTTTAACTGGGTAAGGCCCGCTAGGCACAAGTGCCTGTTTTCAGGGGCGACCTGGGAGCACTGGGTTGTTAAGTGTCTTGCTGTGAGTCACACAGTATGCAAGTGGAGGCTGTGAGAATCAAACCAAGGTCTGGTCTGCTACATGATGTCATCATTCAGGTTTCCTTTCTTGGTCTGTTCTTCTCCCAGCCCTGTTGATATTGCCACTTAACTGACAAATGCTTATAGTGCACCATGTGGACCCCACCTGATGTCCAGAATCCCACTTGTGCTTCTGCTGCACTACCATCTTTGGTTATCCAAGTGGCAGTGTATCAGCAACAGAATTAGCACTCTCTCTTATCAGATCCTGACTGCACACTCTTTAGTTTGCTATCTGCTATAGAGATACAGTGCTCCCTTGCTATAAAGAACCCCTCAATAACAAACAACCTGTTATAGTGAACACATTTCTCGGCTCTCATTGTTCACTAAGTTGGCATATTTGCACCTTGCAATAGTGAAACCTAGCTATAGTGAACACCTCCACTGGTTCCAGAGGTGTACACTATGGAGAGAGAGCACTTATATATCTTACAGCGGTGTGGCTGCACCACTATATTTAGGGTTGAATAGACTGTTTAATGTTAAACCCCAAGTTTTGCACTTTAATAACTTTGCAACCCTTCAATGGATTTACATGAAATTTTGCATGTACAGTCTCATGGGGTAGATCTCCTGATGTGCCAAGACTCATTCTGTTTGGATGTGTAGATGTTGAGATCCAGGTAGCAAAAATACCCCATAAAAAATCAATATTTTTTGCTGTTTTTTTGTCATTGCCTTGTGCTCAGACAGTTTGGAATTTTGGTCAGATATTTTCAGGGTAGAAAGGGCCTGGATCACAGTAGTACCTTTTGCTGTTTTGGTGAAAAAAAATATTAATCCATTCCAAGGTTATTAATTTTTTAAAATTGCTGTTTCTGTGTAGGCTTAGTAAGCACTTCAGGATAGATGTTTGGAACGAAAACAGAATTTGGCCATACAAAAAGGGATTCCTTTACACTATGGGCCAATCCTTTTTTGTGAAGAAAAAATCCTTTTTCCTTTGCAGCCATCTTGTTTTCCATTTTTTTATGGAAAAAAAAAATGTCAAAACCCACAAAAATGACATCCTGCAGAAAGACCAACACATCTATCTGGCACAGTGGGACCCCATTAGTTGGATTCTGCATTTAACTATTGGAAAAATGACCCCCAAATGTATTTATGTTTTACATTTTTAATCCTTTTTTGTGACTCACTTCCGGTTTTTTGTATGGCCTTTTTTCATTCATACAAAAAAGAATTCCTTCATATAGAGAAGATTTTGAACTTAGTTTTTTTCATTTTTTTTCATTTTTTTTCATATGGCCCATTTCATTCAAATGATAAAGGATCCCTTCATATGGAAAATGATTTTGGACTTAGGTTTTTTTCCCAGTTCTTCTTTTGTTTGATGGGATCCTGTTTTGTATGATATTTTCATTTTAGCAAAAAAGGATCCCGTCATATGGAAAAAGATTTTGGACTTTGTTTTTTTGCTATTCTTTTTTCATTTGAAGGGATACTTTTCCATTTCCTTTTTTCATAGGGAAAAGGATCCCTCCAACCAAAAAAGGGTTTTGTACTTAGTTTTATGATTGCTGTCCTTGTATTTTTTAAAGTTTTCCCAGTGTCTAATGGCACCACCTTCCCATCCAATCACTGTCCCCATATTTTTTGAAGTTTCTCCTGGTGTCTAGTTGTACCCCCTTCCAGTCACTGTCCCTGCATTTTTTTAAGTTTCCTTGTTGTCTAGAGACACCCTCCACCTTCCAATTGCTGTTACCCTATGTTTCAATTTTACCCTGGTGCCTAGTGGCACCCCCACCTCTGATTGCTGTCCCTATATTTCTTAAGTTTTCCTGGTAACTAGTAGCAACCCCCCCGATCACCATCCCCATATTTTTTTAAGTCTCCCTGATGTATAGTGGCATCCTTCCTTCTGATCACCATCCCTATATATTTTTTTCTGTTTCCCTGATGTCTAGTGGCACCCCACACCTCTGATCACCATTCCCATATTTGTTTAAGTTTTTATGGTGTGTAGTGGTACCCTCTCTGATCACTGTCCCTGTATTTTTTAAGTTTCCCTGGTGTCTAGTGGTACCCCCACCTCTGATCACTGTGCCCATGTTTTTTCAAATTTCTCAGGTGTCTAGTGGCACCCCCTTCTATCACAGTCCTTGTATTTTTTAAGTTTCCCAGGTATCTAGTGGCACTCCCTCCGATCATCATCTCCATAGTACACTATTCTGTAATAAAGAAAACCATCCCATAAGTCTTCTTTTTTTAATTTAAAGCAGCAGTATTTGTTCATTGGTGAAAAAATTAATCATATCTTTTTTTAGCAAAAATGTATTTCTGATAATCTAAGATTCATGCTCACCAAATTTTTATGTTTTCTCAGATGTTGTTAAATCTTTTTTACAGCTGATTTTGTAATTAATGACTCATGTCATTAAAGATGGCTGCCATTTGCTGTGTTTAAAATCTTCTCTCCTGGTGTTACTTGTTGAATGTACATGCTAGATTCATGCTGCAGTTGTATTAGGATCATTCTTCCACATGTTTCTGATACTAAATAGCACAAAACATTTTTTTTATGGTGGTTGTAGCATGGGCATGGCATGAGCATGGGAACTTCTAAAACTTCAAGACCCCATATCTTGGTTTAGGAATGAAAGAAAATGAAAAGAAAAATATATATCTTGATACTTTCGCCAGACAAACTTTATTACTAAAAAGTGTGTACAGTTACTAATAAGTACTGCTACTTTAAACCTGTAAAAAAGAAAACAGTCCCTCACCAATCTGACCCCCCCATCCTAGCCTCCCACTAAGCACCCACCACCCTGCACCCCCACACTTCCCATACACCCTCACTTACCAGAATAGGTCCCAGGGCAAAGATCCCTTCTCTGATCGATAACACTTGCTTCTGGAATCACCGACTGCAATAAAAGAAACTAAGGTAAGTGCAGTTCAATGTATTTCAACAGAGTTTTGAACTTTCATGCATGACTTTGTAATTTTTGTATATTTTGTCCACAGCATTTTAGCATGTCCTTTTTAGGACCCCACCTCATGATCAATGATGGTGGAATGCCACTAATCAAGTCCAAAAGAAGATTTCATGATTGACTGGCAAAATTATCTTTTGGGTGGGATTTGAAATTTTCACCACCCTTGTTCATGAGGTGGGTCATAAGAAGGCTATGTTGAAATATAGGGTCAAATAATATGTTACAATTACAAAGTTATGTGCAGTCATTGAAATTTTACATACAAACATTAAAAAAATAGACATTGACAGCAGATAAGGAACCCGTGGCCCACCCAGTCTGCCCATTTTCCTTACCTACTGTACTCCACAAACCCTACTTGCCTATTTTGCAATGCTCACTTGTAACTTTGGTAATTTTAAATATTTTTACATCAAATTTTCAACATAACCATTTTTTGCACCACCTCATGAGCATCACAGCTGTCATTTTTCAAATCCTGGCCAAACTATGTTTTCACACCAGTGGTGTGGGATGAAATTGTGGTGGTACAGAATAACGTTTTGGTGAGGCTTTGAACATTTCAGTACTGGGTTCATCAGGTGGGATAATAAGTATTTACTGACAGTTTGGTTGCTGTTTTGGTGCAAATGCAAGCTGGCCCTGTGCTTCTATAGCAACATACATTTATACATCTATGGAGGGATAGGAGGGCCCTGTGCTCCCATGGGCAAATGAGGATACAATTATACTATCTCAGAAAGTAAGAGGATTCTTTGCAAAAAAGTGCATTAATGTACATTTAAGGTTCCGCCTACAGTGGCAAAAGTAGGGAAATGTGGTTTTAGGGTTTTCAACTGTAAAACCCCACCCCTACCCCCGAAGCAAATCAGGGGTGCAGTCTTCCTTGGAGTTGTCAACCCTAATGCTCAAACAAGATGGCTCAGATGTGATAGACACAGGTGTGTATGTTTCAGGAGTGTACAGAATGGTATGAACTTTAGGGTTGGAAACCCTAAAACCACATTTCCCTACTTTTGTCACTGGTACTGAACCTATAAAGCAAGAAGTGAGCAGTGACTATGCTGACCTAGCACAAAACATTTTTTAAAGTTTCAAGAGTTTAGCACTTACTTATAACAAAGTGATCACAAATCACCTTTCAAGACAAATTTGAATAATTTCACTGCTCTTGTTAATGAGGTGGGGTCCAAAAAAGGCCATATTGAAAATGTAGTGAACAATATTAAAAAATGACAAAGTTATGAATAAAAGTTCAAACCCCATTGGAATACATTAAACCAGCCTTACCTTATTTTCTCATATCATAGTCACTGGTTGCAGTAGCAAGACATGTCTTGGATCAGAGAGTGGGATCTATGTTGTGGGATATGTTCACATGAGTGTGGGGGGAATCTGGAGTGGTGGGTTCTGAGTGGGGGATCAGGGTGGGTGGATGGGGGGTCTGGGCAGTCAGATCGCCAATGGACCATTTTCTTTTTTTAGGTTAAAAAAAGATCAATGAGAGATGGTTTCTTTACTTTAGGGGGACATAAGCTGACACTGGGGATTGGGCACCCCAGTGTTGGGATGATCTTCAGTGGCACTGGGGGTAGGCACCCCAGTACCACTGCATATATTAAGGGAAGGGGCTAGGTGACCTGAAGGGGAGAGGAGCAAGAGAAGTGGTACCAGGGGTGGGCACCATAGTCTGCTTACTACTACAAAAAGAAATTGGGAAGGGGTGGGTGACCTATAGGGGAGGGGAGAAAGAAGCATTTCTGGAGGTGAGCACCCTGATCTGCTTAAGAAATATTTTAAAAATTAATTAATGACCACAGCTTGCATGTTGTTAACAGAAAAAGGATACAATGGGGGTCAGATTGGAAGGTCATCAGAGGACACTGTCACCACTGATGGCTGTGCCATATGACATGATACACATAAGCACATAAATACTGTTATGTTGTACCAAACTTCCACATCCAGTGAGTCTTGTTTTTCACAAAGAAGCACCTGTTCACCATATGAAATAGTGAAATAAAAACAACAAAGAAGAGTAATATGTAAGGTTGTATATCAGATACAATTAAAGGTGACTAATACCGTGACTGCGTAGAATATGTTGTTAATAGCATAGGTGAGCTAAGTAACTAGTGATCAGTGGTGCTGCACTAATGATTGTCCTTTGATGTTATAGCTCTCATCTGCAAAAATATCATACTGTTTTTATCTGACTTGTCATGTGAGACAATGTTAACAATTATGAGCACTGTATCTGAAATGGGCTAATTTAGAAATATGTACAGTGGAACACAGGCAAGTTTGATTGTACATATTGGTACTGTTGTGAGGTAAGCTAACATGACCTTTATTGTTGTACATAATATCTCAACAGAGTACCTGTATTTGAAATAACAGTTAGTATGTCACAGTTTTGGAATATAAATAGGTAACCAATAACACACAACATGGCACATGTTTATTACGTAATTACCACAGGGCCCTCCACACTCTGTGGGTTGGAGAAATGAGGGGTTAGTTGAGTGCCCATGAAAGATGGGGTGGGGGGAGTGTGGTAATTATCCAATAACTGCAAACCCTGAATTGTGTTATTGTGTTTATAAAATGTCACCAAAATAATGAAAAACATGAGAGTAAATAAATATTTTCATAAGAATAAATAAATCTTCATCATTGGTAAATCAGTTCTCACACCAAACTGTAGGGTTTGCCCCATCTAAGGGGTCAAATTGGCTGGCAGGTTAAGTCGCTCATGTTACTAGAAATGTTTTTTTTTTTCCAACTGTCAGATTTAGTAAGACTTCTGAGGCAATGTACTGATATTTCTAGGCAGTTAGGTCAGCCCAGGAAACAAGTTCCAAGACTTTCAAGATAATTTCCAGACCTGTGTGGTTATTGGTCAATTACTGCACACATCTGGACAGCTATTAACCAATCAGATAACTGGATTTTTCTTACTCATTTTATAACACACTTTAAGTAATATAACATTGAATGAATGTATAATGTAGATTGTATAACTCCAGTCAGAAAGTAATGGCAAGCAGGTAGAGCTGTTGAAGGAAAATAACAAAAGAAAAATACTTAACAGATGTGCAGATTGAGTCCATGATTTTTAAACTGCATGATGACTTTTTTCATTTCTTATTTGTTCAAACACTAGGGTATTCATAACTAATAACAAAATGATATACTCATTATAAAGATGAACTTATTAAATGAATAAAGCAGTATATATTTTAATTCAATACTAAACTGTCTATGCAAGTTGTTTTCTCATTTCATTTTCGTGAATGAAAGAAAGAAATCTAGCCAATACTTCTAGGAAAATATGCATGTGAAGAAGCATCAGTACTAACCAAGCTTGGCCCCTGACCTTGCACTGTACAAGTATCTGTTATTGAAGGTTAACTGAGGATAACTGTTATGCAGTTCTATGTATAGTGCCTGTATAATCATGAACATATAAAATAATGTATGAACAACCATACACAACAAAACTGTGTTTCCTCTGAGGGGTTGTCATGATGACAGAGTGACCTTGAGAGCAAAGCTGGAGAGGTCTCCTGTCATGGCAACTCAGAGGTGGAAACTCAGCCTTGCAGGTTGTGGTTGCTCATTCCTTATTTTGTATAGTACACGGGTATGGGCAACCATCATAAAAAAAAGTTTTGTTTAAACAGAATTTACTTCAGCTTTTTCATGGCTCATCCTGGTGGCCATTGTCACTGTTACTGATGCCCCAATAATCAACGATTCACACTCCCTGTCAGTGTGCTTCCAATTGAACAGTCATGCACTGGTGGCACAAATACCAATGATTCACAGCTTCCTTCCCTCTTCGATCCCTGTTCCTGCTCACATGCCATATTCTGGGGAAAACTCACAGTGAGCATGACTGAATGGGCATGTAAATGGATGCTCTTTTGTCTGAATAATGACACAACTACTGCAGCAGAATGAAAAGTTATTGTGTTGTAGTAGTTATGTAAATACTGCAGCCTGCAGCATAACTGCATTTTATACTACATATATTTCCGTACACAGTCGCACTTCCTCATACAGTATAAGTTAATATAATGTATTATTATAATACCTGTTTCACAAAGTTAGCCCCCCCCAAAAAAACAGAAAAACAAATAGAAAATGATGCAATAATTATTGCTGTACTTACATTGATGTGCGCGGACAGAGCCTCCTACTTCAGGGCCAGATGCACCAGGCATACCAGGCCAGGCTCATCATCAGCTAGCTGGAGCTCTGATGAGCCTCCAGCAGCCAGTGGTGCACCCTGACCATGGGAGTGAGCAGGAGTTGTTGCTGTGACTCCCCCCCATGGCCTGCTCTGCGACGTCACTGGTGCCTTCAACATTTGCGTCATCACCTGCAATGCATAAAAAGATAAAGACAGACTTTAATAACATGCAAGATGCTGTTATAATATTATTGACAATTCACTTATTTTTCAATAATGTCACGTACTAGGGTATATCTATCCCTAGCACACTAGTACCATATGTAAGCCATGACATTTCTATGTATTCATGTAAATTCATTTTCACTAAACAGCTGATGCAACAGTAGCAATTAAATATGATGTCAGCCTAATAAGACTATGCTATCATCAGATTTTGCTGTGAGATATTTAAAGACAATAATTGTTGAAGTACAAAGTAAGATTCTGTTGTAATACCATTTACAAATCACTTATTTTTCATGGATTTAGTATACTATAATATACCTGTCTTTTGAATGATGTGCCCATAAGCAAACTGTAACATGGCTATATAAGCATCTTAATTAGGCAATGCTTAGTAAACAGTTTATGTAATAGTTGGAATTATAGGTATACCCCCTCACAGCAACACCAACACAGTGATCTACCTCGCTGTTGACAAAATTGACAGTTCACCGATAGGTCGCTGTGTTGGTGTGCCTGAGACAGGGGCACACTGTCTCCCAGTCCTGCACCCCTTCCCCAAATCAACTCCTACTCGTAAAGCAAAAAATTCTAAATGATTGTATCATTAGTGTGAAACCACCACCGCTTCCAAGTGTACCCCTCCCCAGTCCCAGTTTATTGAAAGGAAACAAACTGTCTGAACTTGGCATGGATGCCCAGTCAACATAAAACATAATACAGTATATAGGCATCAATACATAGACAAGTATGTGTGTTCATGGCAACTACAGAATCTTCAAAAACTTCATTGTTGAAATTGTTGCTTGCAATACATACCTCTTGATGCAGACACAGAGTTGTTGTGTAGGATTGAGTTCCATCTCATAATGGCCAAAGATTTACAGCAACCACCAAATCAGTGAGTGCACATTGCTGAACACAGAATCGGGGAATGTGCACAACAATGGACCCACAATTAGCGATGGTCCACAATACAAACTCGGGGTGAACTACAATATTAAACGTTTTGTGTGGGGGGCTCTGACCCCCGCACTCCCCATTCTTATTATAACCAACTCCAGAGGGAACCTGACACTGAGGCAGTGGATAAAACTCAGCAGGGGGCAACTCAGGGAGGAGGAGGAACTCAAGTCATCAAGGGAGACATGGAACCAGGAGGTCGGGGAACAGAAAAAAAAGTAAATTTTTAAGTCCCTAACACACAAGAAAAAGTTACTGTCCCCAGTCAACCCCGAACCTGGTATCTCCCAAACTGCAGGTATGCATCCTCCCCACTAGACCAAATGGCCAGCTGCAGCTTGCCTTGGCAAACTATTTCCCATATACCCATTTCCTCTCACTCTCTGTTCCGCTCTGTGACAGGGTAGAATAGGACCCTGTCCCATTTGTTATGAAGAAAGTGTTTAAATGTAAAGATCTTTCATTTTCTGTCCCTTCTCTGTCTGGTTGCGCAACCAAATTTTCCTGTGAGACCTCGGACTTGATCAACCCGAGTAGTCTCACAATTCTTTGCCTCTCACTGTCTCTCAGTTTTCTCTTGCTGTCTGTTTTTCTTCCTTGCATATCTGTATCAGCTAATATAAAAATTATGTGCAAATCAATGTATGGAATGAAACTGATAATGGGATCACTTTTGTTTCGAAAATATTTAGTAATACTACTGAAATGTGTATATATTTATAATTTGAGATAATTGTAGAAAACTAGAGGTTACTTAAGTGCAAATGTTTAGACCTATTTTTTTTTCAAAAGCTGCAAAAAGGGGTCCTCAGGAAGCTCTCTGTGTTCTAGCACATCCTGCCTGATATTTACGAGAACAGAATATTTGGCAAAGAAGGATGCTTGCTAAGGATGGGTGTTGAAAAGACTTATAAAACAGCTAAGCTGAGCTGCAAGGGGAGATTTTACAAGAAATATTTTATTTTGCTTCTGTACATAGTTATTCTGAACAGGTTTATTTTATTTTATGATACTGCAACTATAAATAAACAGTTTTGTGGAATTTTACAACTGCTCCTGGGTTTCCCTATGTTTCCTGAGCTGTGCCTTGATGACAGATAGTATCGGCCTAAGTAGGATTTAAGCTGTGCATACCCTAAGACAGGAGTTTGTGCATGGGTACTGCTCCTAGTACCAGTGAAGCACAGAGGAAAGAATGGATTTTGCAGCAACAAGTCCAGGACTGGTTACCAGGAGAATGGCAGCCAAAGTAGCAGCAACAGAAGTCAAGTCTGAGATTGTACAGCCCACACAAGTTATGGGACAAGAACAGGCAGTGACAGAACCTGAAAGCCTGATGGACTTTTTCAAATGGTGGGCTATACAACAAAAAGAGACTGAGAAGTAGAAAGAAAAAGAAATTCAATGGTTAGAAATATTGAGAAGAGATGCAGCAACAGGAGCAGCTGATGAGAGAAGAGCTGCAACAACAGGAGCAGCAATGGCTTTATGCCTTTCAAGCTATAGAAAGCAGAGGATCTGGCACAGAGCCAGAGGAGCAACAAAATGCAAGCAACTTAAAAGCTATTAAACTTCAAAGTTGTATCCCTCAGATGATACTGAGGCATATCTGACAACCTTTGAAAGAGTTGCCACAACCTGCGAGTAGCCAAAGCAGCAATGGACAATCAGACTGGTACCCTACCTGACAGGAAAAGCTCAGCTTGCCTACAGCAGTATGGACACTGCACAGTCAGAAAACTATTGTAATCCCTAGGTGACACTATCCCAAGGGCTACTACCCCTGCCTGCTTGGCTAGTAGCAGGTAAAGGGGCCTGAGTTCTGAAATGGGTGCCTCCACCCGGAGGTCAGGGCTGGTAGTTGTCAAGCTAACCTGGGCACAGCCCTCTGGGACACTGTAACCCCCCCTCTTTCCTTACTAATGGCCAGAACAATACACAATAATCACTTTCACAATACCCCTGATACACCACACAAGTAACCACACAGTTTGCACTTACCATCAGGGCTTTCCTTTGGCTCAACCCTGGGGACCCCCTCTAAAACAAGGTTATACACAGCAAATAACAGCAGTATAGCACTCTTGCACAAACTGGAACCACAGTCAGGATAAATGCAAAAAGTGTTAGATCTGATTTATTTAAGGGACTTGAACAAGGAAGGGGCATAATCCGGTTCATTTGCTTACATGCTGTATCAATCAAACAGTTATGCATGTACTTCAAGGTCCATAAACAGTCACACACTCGGGGTACCCAGATGGAGAACGGAGGGCTATTCAGGAACGTTGCAGCTGGTTGGGGCCCTGTGATGGAAGAAGACAACATGCACCACACACACTTATTGTAATCCAGAGCCAGAGGGCTCAGTTCTTGAAAAGAAAACAAGACAATCGGATGACACACTTTTAGATTAGGCTGTTGTTGCAGGGAGGTACTCTGATGATTACTCACGATACCCAAGACTGGACGAAAATTGAGACTGCAGGTGATTGATCTGGAGTGCCAGGAGAAGCAGGGCCCACACAATTTGCCGAGGCATTGTTCCTGTTCAAGTGTGGAGCAGGGGGCTGATCCCCAGGCAGGTCTCTTGTCGATGGCTTTCTCTGTGCAGCGGGTAGTCTGGCTGGGCCAGTATGGCAAGGCCCAGGCCAAATGGAGACAAATTCGGATACAGTTCGTTTTGGGCTGGAAACAGCTTCCAGCAAGCAGAACACAGTTCACACAGTGGGGAACCAAATCACGGCCCACTGACAACTCACAGCACATTTACATGTAAAGAAATTCTACTGTATCAGGCAAACCGCCCTCTGGTTATGATCGCAAAGTCTCTGCACAAACCGGGGATTCAAAAGCAGCTGGAAATCCTGACAGGCTGATCGCATTCAGCAAAATCTTCGGTCTTTTTCAGGTATGAGCCTGGTAAAAAATCAGCGGCTTACTTTGTTCTCACAAACTTGGATTTAGTCCAAAATAATTCTCTTCTCTCCCTCTCAGTGGCAGCAAGAAGACATGCATGCCACAATTCAGGCCTTTCACAGTTCTCCCATGCAAAACTACACAGAACTCTTGCCCAAATTACTTGAGCTGTTACTTCCTCACTTCTCAGCCTAGAACTGAAACTAGCTGCAGCAGCCTGGGAAATTCCCCAAGATCCAAAAGGTTCGGTTGGCTGATCCTCCTGTCAGTCACAACAAAGACTCCCCGTTCAGGTGCAAAAAAGGCTCAAAAGCCCCAAACTACAATTCCTACAGATTTTGACTCCAGACAGCTCCTGTAGTCCGGCTCCATTTTAAGTCCCACCAGTACTGATTGGTCCAATTCGCAGTCCAGGACCAAGATAGTGGAGATAAACAAAATAGCCCTTGCTGCAAAGAAGGCAGGTTAGACAAACTACATTATCATTATCACTGTAAATGATTTTCATCAAATAGCTACATCTTTCAACAGATCTCCCTCTCAGATTACTTATGACTGCAATTCAGGGAGCTCTTAAAGAGACAGTGCACAGAGGCTATGCAGGCACTCTCTGGCAATCACATTTAAACTGCTAAAACACAGGACACCAGCCTGGCAGTGAGCATTTAGGCAAGCTCAAGGAAGACTTTTTGGGAACTCCCATTTGTAGGGGCGGTTACACCCTTCCCTGCCTGGAGAAAACTTGGCATCCACATCAAGTCTGTACCATCATGCATCAGTTAACATAAACTTATTACTTTACTATACATATTCACTACATTTCCCAATACTTTGTCCATTCTGACAATACAGTTTGCATATTTCACACAGGTAAATTGAACATTACTATACTGAATCAGGTAATAACTTCTTGTACCTTAAACAATGCAAGAGGGGGCCATTCCCTATCAGCTAATTTGGGGATAGAGGGGGCAGGAGCACCATGGTGAGAGGGAAAGACAAGTAACCTGAAATTGGCTGTCAAGCTCAGTTTGGGCAGTGAGCTTGGTGAGACATAAACACTTTTGTGCACCACATTGAGAGGCAAATCCACTGGCCTCCCGGGAGAATCATAACTGAGGTGTACTACTGGCTTGACAGCTCGGACAGTCTTTCTGATGGGGACAACTACAGTCTCTGTACTCTTAGCACTGGTCTGGGGACTCTCGTCACTTATGAGGGGTGCCTCTGCCTGGGTGGGAACGTCCAAACTTGAGGCACTGTCGGCTCCTTGCTCTGCAGGCTCTGTTTCTACAACACTTGACTCATTTTCCGAAGGCTCAGGCACAATCAAGCTTTGAGGCACTGAAGGGGGGTGGTCAGCACTCTCATAGTGTTCTTCAAGTTCCGGTATGTCACCAGAAAGACTCAAACCCTCAGCTCCTTCTTCAGGCAAATCACACAGTTCCACAATATACAGAGACTCAACATCTTCAGACGTGATACTTTGCATTTTACTTTCTGGGAGCATTGGCTCCAAGGAAGAATCTGGGGGGTAAGGTAGTCCAGAAGGCCCAGCTTCATCCCCACAATTTATCAGGGAGTTACCTTGAAACAGCTGACTCAACTCATAGGAGGGGTAATAGGCATTGTCACATTCACTTTCATCCGAGGTGGACTGACAGTCACTATCATTCTGAGCCTGCTGAGAAGGAAACCTTAAATCAGTGACCACTGGGGTAGGTTGACTTTGTCTCTTTCTTGCAGCAGCACGGGTCACCGGCCCAGGGGGATCAGTTTCTGGGGGTTCAGCCTCAATCATGACTTGGCCGATAGGTAGCAAGTGGTTATGGTGCAAGGTCTTGGTGCATGGTGAGACCCCATCTGGAGTACTGTGTGCAGTTCTGGAGACCCAATCTCCGCAAAGACATAGACAGGCTGGAAGCTGTCCAGAGGAGGGCAACTAAAATGGTGCAGGGTCTGCACCGGAAGACATATGAAGAGAGACTTAAGGAGCTTAATATGTATAGCCTCGAGGAAAGGAGGGAGAGGGGGGACATGTTTGAAACTTTCAAGTACCTCAAGGGAATCAACAAAGTCCAAGAGGGTAGCATCTTTCAAAAGAGGTGTGCAAGAACAAGAGGGCACAATTTGAAGATGGGGGCGGCTCAGAGGTAATTTAAGGAAGTATTTTTTCACAGAGAAGGTTGTGGATGCATGGAACAGCTTCCGGAGGAGATTGTAGAGTCAAAATCAGTGGTGGAATTCAAGCATGCATGGGATAGTCATAAGGCAGTTCTGGGGGGTGGGGGTAGGAAGAAGTAGGCTGCTGGTTAACTAGGATCTGCAGCTTATCCAGTAGGTAGGGAAATGGGCAGACTGGGTGGGCCAAGCGGTCCTTATCTGCTGTCAAATTCTATGTTTCTATGTTTCTTGACAGCTTTAGAGTTGTTCTCTGAGCGCACTTTGTACACAGGTAAATCATCCAACTTTCCATCTACTACATGGGGAAGATGGTGCCACTGAGCAACAATTTTGTGTTTACCATGCAGACCCAAATTGCGTAACAACACATGGTCTCCAGGTCGAAGCTCTTGAGCCTTTATTTTTTTATCATGCCTCTCTTTGTTGGCTAGATTTCTCTTGGCAGCCATTGTCTGGGCCAGTTGATAGGCATGGTTCAATTGAGCTTTCAGTTTTTGTACATATTGCAAGTAGTTTTGTTGGACCCCATCTGGAAAGACCCCAAAACAGACATCAACTGGCAAGCGGGCCTCTCTCCTGAACATGAGGCAGTAGGGGAGAACCCAGTAGCATCATTTTCATGCAATTGTATGCGTGTACCAAGGTGCTAATCTGCTGGCTCCATTTATGCTTGTCTTTTGGGTGGAGGTGCCCAGCATGTCTAGAAGGTGCGGTTAAACTGTTCTGGTTGAGGTCTCCCTGAGGGTGATGGGGGTGGTTCTTGACTTTGCACCCCCCATAGAAGAGCATTTCTTTGATTAGTCGACTCTCAAAGTCTCTGCCCTGGTCAAGTGGATCCTCTGGGGGGCACCATAGTGGCGAAGAAATTTTCCACTAGCACCTTGGCCACGGTAGATGCCTTTTGATCTTTGGTGGGAAAAGCTTGTGCATACCATGTGAAATGATCTGTAACCACTAACACATTGCTAATGCTCTGCTGATCAGGTTCTAAACATAAGAAGTCTATGCAGACTAGTTCCATGGGGGTGCTGGTAGTAATATTAACAAGGGGGGCAGCCCTCTGAGGCAGGGCTTTTCTTTGCAGGCAGCGACTACAAGTCTTTACATGGTGCTCAACATCGGCCCCCATTTTGGGCCAGTAGAAGCAAGATCATACCAGGTCAAGGTTCTGTCAATACCGAGGTGCCCCATGTGATTGTGGAGGGACCTCAGTACCAAATCTTTAAAGGTCATGGGCAGGACCAATTGTTGCTTGTCTACTTTGCCACCACAATCTACTGTCTCTATACAACAACTGATTGAGCAACTTCAATCTGGGGCCTTCTTTAAACAATAAAGCAGTTCTGCAAGTCAGTGGAACGTAACTTAGACACATCTTTCCCTGCGCAGGGCATCAAGTGCTGGCTGAATCATAGGATCTTGGGATTGGGCCCACTGAATGCTGCATTGTCAAATTGAGGTAGTGCACTAATATCTAGAGCAGAGAAGTGGCAATAAGCAGCTGGTATGCAGGTGTCAGAAGGCCCAAGCAATCTACAAACAGTTCACTGTGTCGCAGACATCTGTTCATCTCTATCAAACTTTGGCACAGTGCTCAAATGTCAGGTTCAGACAGCCTGACCCAATCACTGCATGTGGGCCTTCGTGATGAGCATCAGCATCAATATAGTTCAGGCCGGTCTGTATTCGACAGCATAATCATAGGTTGATAATGCAGAAAGCCACCGGTGCCAGTGGCATCTAACTTGCTGAAGTCTGTACATAGGTCAATGGGTTATTGTCAGTCTTCACCAATATCTTTGCCCCATAGAGGTATTCATGAAACTGGTCAATGATGGCCCATTTTAGCGCAAGGAACTCCAACTTATGCACAGGGTAGTTTCGTTCGGATGGGGTCAAGCTCCTACTGGTGAAAGCTACTGGTCTCAGGCCATCCTCATGGTCTTGATACAGCACTGCTCCTAGACCCTGCAGACTAGCATCTGTATGCAGCACATAGGGTTTGGTGGGGTTAGCATAGGTGAGGATGGGGGCATGGGTGAGCTGGTATATGATCTCATGGAAGGCTGCTTCACAGTCGGGCATCCAGCGGGGCCCGAAGAGTTCACCTGGGTGGAAGTATACTTTTCTGGTTCTTTAACGGCCCCTTTTTTGTATTTTGATTGGTAGGAGGGTAACCCTGGGTAAGGTTCAAGAGTGGGTGAATCACCTTGGAATAGTCTTTTATGAACCTGTGGTAGTAGCCACAGAACCCCAGGAAATGTTGTAGTTCTTTCAGATTATGGGGCTGGGGCCAAGTAGTCAGTGCTTCAACCTTACTGGGATCAGTCTCTATCCCTTTTGTAGATACTATGTGCCCCACATACTTCACGGAGGTTTGGAAAAACTGGCACTTGTCAATGGACAGCTTGAGGCCGAAGTCTTCCAGTTGGTCTAGGACTTTAAACAGTCGGTTCTCATGCTCCTCTAAGGTGCTCCCAAACACAATGACATCGTCCAAGTACACCAGGCATTCCAGCAAATTCATATCTCCCACCGCACGTTCCATCAGTCGCTGAAAGGTGGCCGGGGCACCTGATATCCCCTGTGGCATCCTCAGAAACTCGTAGAACCCCAATGGACAGATGAAGGCTGTTTTCTCATGGTCTTCCGGGCCATCGGGATCTGGTAGTATCCGCTGCGAAGATCCAACACCGAGAACCATTTGCTCCCATTCAAGCAGTCCAGGGCATCTTGTATACGAGGCATAGTGTATTGGTCTGGGATGGTCTGCCGGTTCAGGGTTCGATAATCAACACACATCCTCACAGACCCATTCTTCTTAGGCACAACCACAATGGGAGAGGCGTATGGGCTCCTGGATTCTTATATCACACCAGCAGTGAGCATTTCCTGCAGGAGTCTTCTCACAACATCTATGTCTGCTGGGGCTAGACGTTGGGACCTCTCTCGAAATGGCCGTTCATCGTGCAGGTGTATGTGATGCTCCGCACCCTGGACACATCCTACATCCCATTCCTTCAACAAAAACACTTGGTCTCTCTGGGCAACTCTCTTGCTAATTCTAGCCTTCCATTCAGCTGGCAATGGGGAGTCACCAAAGTCAAGCAAGTCTGGGGTCACTCTCTCCTTCTCACCAGGGTGCTTGTTGCTGGGCAATACTGCAGTGTCTGTGCAGTGTACTGTAGCTATGGTGAACCCTCTGTTCACCCGGATCTCCCGCTCTGACATATTGTGAATCTGGACCATCACTCATCATGCATAGGCATGGCACAAGCAGGCAAGATGCTGGGCTTGACCAATAATCCTTCTGGCAATTTTCCATCGCCTGGCGCATCCAACATCAGTATTTTGTTCTTGACATCTTTCTGGAGGGGACCTCCCCTTGAATGGTACACTGGGCGTTAGGGGCCAGTACCATTGAATTGGGATCCTTCTTCCACACGATCCCCACCAGTTCATCCTGGTCTACTTCCTCAGGTTTCTGCTGCAAATCATAGGCCCTCTTGATCAGAGCCGAATTCTCAGGGCCCTCCAGTCCATCGCCCTTGTTTCTCGTGACAGAGTTGTGCCAGTCTCCCAAACATATGGATGTTTGTTTCCACTAACAGGTGAACCCCATCATACAGTCTGGTGGGGAACACACTAGGGCCAGTGTCTCTACTCGCTCCTCTACACCAGTGACAGTTGCAGGAAAAGACAACCAGAGGCGGGCATATCCTAGATATGGATAAGACTTGTTGCTCAGCCCCCACACATGTAGGCCTTCCAGGGATTGTAAGGGCACATCAGATAAGTGTTTGTCATACCAGTCCTGAAACACAATGGTCACTTGCGACCCACTGTCAAGCACAGCCGAGTAGGAATACCATTCACAGCCACATTAGTCTCCATTGAAGGGCCCACTATCTTGGACCAGTCTGGAGGGACAACAGCAGGGGCCTGGACAGATGATTTAGCCACAGAGGAGTTTGAGTTAGGATGGCAAGCTTTTACTGTGGATTTCGTGCACCCTGACCACTGACTCATTTTCTGAAGCTCTCCTTGAAGCTGGTTCACCACTTTCTCTAAGTCCTTCTGAGACTGGCATTCCTCTTCATATGGCCATCCTTGCCACAATTGTGACAAATGACAGCTCTCGGGCATCCTTGGGGAAAACATAGCAGGGGATGCTGGAGCATCGATGGGAGATTGTGATCTGACTTCTGCGGGTAGTGTACCATGTCTCAAAGTTCCTTTAGGTGGCAGTCAATTCCCTGAGCTCAGCTGAGAAGCCACCCCAGTAGAGGATGCCTGAGGTGCACCCCACCCCATAACAGTCATGTTCTGACAGGGACCAGGGTCTCTGTCAGCAGGGGATACCTCAGTGAATGCACCCAGTTGTGCTTTTCTGACTTCCTTCAGCAACCTCCCCACCGTTTAGCCCATGGCGGGACACTCTTAGTGGTCTCCATTTTGGAAGGGCCTTCAGTGCCATGATCACTAGGCTGCACTCACCCATAATTACAATCTCCTCTTCACCTTCTACCTCCCGGAGTTCTTTATCAAGTCACAGTAGTCAGGTGGGTTACCTCTCCTATCCTGGAGCCTTAACTGGATGATCTGCAGTTTAGAATGCTTGGCATGTTGCAGTATGTGCCCCAATCTCACACGGTTCAAATCACGGCAGCTACCCACCTTTCCGGTAAGCTTTCTGCAGAGCTCTTTCTAGGCGGTAACATGCAGAACAAACTTTCCCCCTTCCATTGCTTGGTACCTTGGAATTTCCACATCAAAGTCTCCCTGACTCAATGCTCCCAAAATTGCCTTCAAGAGTACAGATAGGTATTCTGAGCAGATGCATCAGGTTCGTGGACCTCAAAATTTAATGGCTTCAAGGGGTGGGCCCTCAAACTTTCTATGATTCTTTTCTGCTTCTCAGCCTCCACACACTGCCACTCAGGTACCAAGGGGCAACATAGTTGATCCAGGTCTCCCAGTCATCCTCCCCTGGGAGGGTGCCGAGAAGATTCTCAGCCTTTGGTAGGAGTCATGACTAATGGTAGGTACAGATATAAGGGCAGCATTGGCATGGGCACAGAAGGTGGGGCAGTAACAGGTGCTGGAGTGGGAGAGATGTTGGGAAGGAACATCCCCAGGTGGCAGGAATAGTTTCTTACAAGTCCTCTATGGTTTCCCTCCTCCAGCAACAACTTAGCAAATTTCTCCTCAAAAGTCTCAGATAATGGTGGGAGCTCATCCTCCCCGGGGTCTTTACTGTCTTTTGTTATCACTCTCCAGGCAGCTGGAACCCCTTCTGGGGCAATAGTCTGTGGCACTTTAGAGCTGTTCACAAGGTCACTACACTCTACTAAGGCTATGAAAGTTTGGGTGATCAAATCAGCCTGTCGACCCACCACCACAGGGTTTTTTAAACATTCAACTTTGGAGAGTACTCCCTCTACAGTGTCCTTACTGGTACACAGGGGAATATCCAGTATAAGCAGAGCATTTTGGGGGTCGATCTCCTGCCCAGTACACCACCCCACCAACTGGTGTACAGCCATTTCTACTGGGGTAGCCATTAATCTTTAACAATAATTCATAATTTTTGGCCACTAGAAGGCACAAAATCCCAGCGGTGAGCCTCCAAGATGTAACCCCTAGGTGGCGCTATCCCAAGGGCTACTACCCCTGCCTGCTTGGCTAGTAGCAGGTTAAGGAGCCTGAGTTCTGAAATGGGTGCCTCCACCTGGAGGTCAGGGTTGGTAGTGGTCAAGCTAACCTGGGCACAGCCCTCCGGGACACTGTAACCCCCCTCTTTCCTTACTAGTGGCCAGAACAATACACAATAATCACTTTCACAATACCTCTGATACACCACACAAGTACCCACACTGTTTGCACTTACCATCAGGGCTTTCCTCTGGCTGAACCCTGGGGACCCCCTGTAAAACAAGGTTATACACAGCAAATAACAGCAGTACAGTACTCTTGCACAAACTGGAACCACAATCAGGGTAAATGCAAAAAATAGTTAGATCTGATTTATTTAAAGGACTTGAACAATGGAGAGGCGTAATCAGGTTAATTTGCTTAAATGCTGTATCAATCAAACAGTTATGCATGTACTTCAGGGTCCATAAACAGTCACACACTCAGGGTACCCAGATGGAGAATGGTGGGCTAGCCAGGAATATTGCAGCTGGTTGGGGCCTTGTGATGGAAGAAGACAACATGCACCACACACACCAATTGTAATCCGGAGCCGGAGGGCTCAGTTCGTGAAAAGAAAACAAGACAATTGGATGACACACTTTTAGATTAGGCTGTTGTTGCAGGAAGCTACCCTGATGATTACTCATGATACCCAAGACTAGACACAGGCTGGACGAAAATTGAGATTGCAGGTGGTTGATCTGGAGTGCCAGGAGAAGCAGGGCCCACACGATTTGCAGAGGCGTCGTTCCTGTTCAAACGTGAAGCAGGGGGCTAATCCCCAGGCAGGTCTCTTGTCAATGGCTTTCTCTGTGCAGCAGGTAGTCTGGCTGGGCCTTTGTGGCAAGGCCCAGGCCAAATGCAGACAAATGCGGATACAGTCCATTTTGGGCTGGAAACAGCTTCCAGCAAGCAGAACACAGTTCACACAGTGGGGAACCAAATCATGACCCACTAACAACTCACAGCACATTTACATGTAAGGAAATTCTACTGTACCAGGCAAACCGATCTCTGGTCATGATCGCAAAGTCTCTGCACAAACTGGGGATTCAAAAGCAGCTGGAAATCCTGACAGGCTGATCGCATTCAACAAAATCTTTGGTCTTCTTTAGGTATGAACCTAGTAAAAAATCAGTGGCTTACTTTGTTCTCACAAACTTGGATTTAGTCCAAAGTAATTCTCTTCTCTCCCTCTCAGTGGCAGCAGACAGACATGCAAGCCACAACTCAGACTTTTCACACTTCTCCCATGCAAAACTACGCAGAACTCTTGCCCAAATCACTTAAGCTGTTACTTCCTCACTTCTTAGCCCAGAACTGAAACTAGCTGCAGCAGCCTGGGAAATTCCCAAAGATCCAAAAGGTTCGGTTGGCTGATCCTCCTATCAGTCACAACAAAGGCTCCCCGTTCATGTGCAAAAAGGCACAAAAGCCCCAAACTACTATTCCTATAGATTTTGACTCCAGACAGCTCCTGTAGTCCGGCTCCATTTTTAGTCCCACAAGTACTGATTTGTCCAATTTGCAGTCCAGGACCAAGACAGTGGAGATAAACACAACAGTCCTTGCTGCAAAGAAGGCAGGTTAGACAAACTACATTATCATTATCATTCTAAATGATTTTCAGCAAATAGTTACTTCTTGCAACAGAGCTCCCTCTCAGATTACTTATGACTGCAATCCAGGCAGCTCTTAAAGAGAGACAGTGCACAGAGGTAATACAGGCACTCTCTGGCAATCACATTTAAACTGCTAAAATGCAGGACATCAGCCTGGCAGTGAGCATTTAATCAAGCTCAAGGAAGACTTTTCAGGAACCCCATTTGTAGGGGGGTTACACTATGACATGATGAAAAGCGAAATCCTGAAAAAGTATAACATCTCTGGAGAGACATTCAGGCAGAGATTTCGATCTCTGAGGTATAACTTGGTCGACAATCCTCGAAGCCTTCACCCGACTCTGAGAACTCCTGTTGAAGTGGATCCAACCAGAGAGCAAAACAGTCCCACAGATCATCGACACATTTGCCATGGAGCAATTCGTCAACATCTTGCCTACAGATGTGCAGCTGTGGGTAAAGGAACACTGATCAGAGAATGGGAAAAAAACGTTTTCTTTAGCTGAGGACTACCAAATAGCCAGACAGATGCCACAGTAGTGAGGTAACAGCCAAGCACTGGTAAGACACTCTTTTACCCATTTAAATTCCAAGCCTGATAAGAACTCTGGTGGGTGTAACAAATCTGTGGCAAAAGACATTATATGATATAACTGTAATAAGCCAGGCCATTTTGCAAGAAACTGCCATAATAAAGAGAGTGGCACTGTAGCAGATTTGTCCTTGGCAAACTAGGGCAAGTACCTAACAGATGTGAAGGTGGGGAATAAGACTGTAAAGGGACTCATTGATTCGGGAAGCAGACAGTCCCTAGTGCACGTTAAAGTGGTGCGAAAACACTGTGCAAGGGCACCAGGTACTGGTGTCATCTGCATCCACGGGGACACTTGATACTATCCCACCACCCAAGTGACTCTGACCGTTAAGGGTGTGTAGCACCAAATGAAAGTAGGGGTAGTACCAAAGTTACCTGTAGCTGTGATTATTGGAAATGACTTTCCAGGATTTACCAAGTTGATCAAACAGGAAGTAAATCCTGATTTTTCAGCAGCTGTAGTGACAAGAGCTTAGGCAAAGAAAATTTCAGACAGTGGGGACACTTTTCCTTTCAGTGATTTTGATTCGGACTTGTTTGAGCACAGCTCCAAGATCCAGAAATCCAGAAAAGAAAGACAAAGCCTGAAAACATTGTGGCAACAAATAACTGATGGACATGAAGGGTTAAAATATGAGAATGCCGAAACTAAATTGATAACTGATTGTGATTTTCTTTCAGAGCAAGCTAGCAATGTATCTCTCCAGGGTTATTTCAAGCAGCTGGGGGTAAAACCAAAACAGGGTGGACCAATGTTTAAAAAATGTAATGTGTTACTGTACAGAGTTTGGGTTAAACCTCAGACACAGGAACAGACAGAACAAGTGGTTATACCACAGAAGTGTAGAATAGAATTGTTACAGATAGCACATGATAGTCCAATGGCTGGTCACTCAGGGAGGGATCGTACCCTTGCCAGGCTGCTGTATAGATTTTACTGGTCAGGAATTCATGAAGATGTTGCTACCTATTGTAATTCCAGTGCTGAGTGTCAGAAAGTAGCCCCAGTTACTAGAAAAGACAAGGTGTCCCTGGTGCCCCTACCCTTAATAGATGCGCCTTTTGAGAGAACTGCAATGGATGTGGTTGGTTCTTTAGACAAAAGTAAAAAAGGTAATAGATTTATCCTGGTAGTATGCGACTATGCTACTCAATACCCAGAAGCAGTTCCAATGTGCACCGTTACAGCCCCAAAAGTGGCGGCAGAGCTTGCAAAATTGTCAGCAGAGTGGGCATACCTAAAGAAATTATTACTGATCAGGGTAGTAATTTTTGTGCTGCACTGCTTAAGGAGCTGTACAGACTGCTAGGTATCACTGCCATAAGAACCTCCCCCTATCACCCTCAGACAGACGGTCTTGTTCAGCATTTTAACCAAACCCTAAAACGCATGTTAAAAAGGTTTGTAAAAGGGGAAGGGAAAGATTGGGACCAATACTTGCCTTACCTACTTTTTGCTTACAGCGAAGTGCCACAGGCATCAACAGGGTTTTGCCATTTGAAATGCCAAGAGGGCCATTGGATGTGATAAAGGAAACATGGAAAGATAACCCCACTCAGAAACAATCTATATCTTCTTATATGTGTGTCCTAAAAAAGAAGCTGGCAAAATATGTTGAAATTGCCCATAGTAATCAGAAAGAGGCTCAAAACCAGCAGAAGGTGTATTATGACCATGGGGTAAAAGAAAAAGTGTTTGAGCCAGGTGAAAAGGTTTTGCTACTGTTACCCACAACAGAAAATAAGCTGTTAATGAAGTGGCAAGGGCCATATAAGGTTCTTAGACGCACTTGCACTGTTAACTACGAGACTTAGATACCTGACAAACAAAATCTTACTAAGATATACCATGCTAACCTCCTCATGAAATGGGTTTAAAAAATGCCAAAAGCTGCTTTGCTAGTTTTACCAGAAACTGATAAGGAAGATACTGATGTAGTTTATGACAGACTAGAACAAACTGTAAATGCTGATGCTGTAAAGGTGAATGTTTCCTTAACCTCAGAACAAACTGCAGACATTCGTAATGTGCTAAATACATTTAACAGTACTTTTACCATGGTACCAGGCTGAGCAAAAGGGGTTGAGCACGTAATAGTGACAAAGAATCCTTGTCCTATTAGACAAAAGACATACAGGTTGCCAGAGCAGTTAAAAGCTAATGTGGTTAAGGAAATACAAAAAAAAGTAAAAAAATTAGGTATCATTGAGGAGTCGAGGAGTGCTTGGTCATCTCCCATGATAATTGTAAACAAAAAAGAAGGGGGTGTTAGAATCTGCCTTGATTTCAGGAAACTTAATCAAGTGTCAGAATTTGACAGTTATCCTATGCCCAGAATAGATGATTTGGTGGACAGACTGGGGAGTGCAAAATATATCAGTACCCTCGATCACACCAAGGGTTACTGGCAAATACATTTAGCTAAAGAATCCAGAGATAAAACTGCATTTACCACCCCTGTAGGATTCTATCAATTCACCACCATGCCCTTTGGTTTAAATGGTGCACCAGCTACATTACAGTGCTACATGGATGTAATTTTATCCCCTCACACTGGTTATTGTGCTGCGTACCTGGATGATGTCATGGTGTACAGTCCAGACTGGGAAACCCACCTGGAACACCTACGAGCAGTTGTCCAAGCTATCAAAAATGCAGGTATGATAATCCTACTAAATATGCATTGGGCATGAAGGAAACTAGATATTTGGGCTATGTGTTGGGAAATGGAGAAGTCAAACCAGAAATTTCTAAAATAGAAACTGTAGCTAACAGTCCTGTACCTAAAACAAAGAAACATGTCAGGTCATTTTTAGGGCTGGCTGGTTATTATTGGAGATTTGTTCCCAACTTTGCTGAGTTAGCTACTCCCCTCACTGAACTCACAAAACAATGGTACCCAAATAATGTGAAATGGACCCCAGAGTGTGATGAAGCTTTTCAAGCCATAAAGGCTGCATTATGTTCAGCACCTGTTTTAAGAAGCTCAGACTTTGAAAAACCATTTCTGCTACAGACAAATGCATCTAAGATAGGCCTAGGTGCAGTCCTGAGTCAAAATCTAGATGAGAAAGAACATCCTATTCTGTACATAAGTAGGAAATTGCATGACAGATAGAAAAGGTACCCCACTATCAAAAATGAGTGTTTAGCAGCAAAGTGGTCCATGGAGTCCCTCAAATTTTATTTGCTAGGAACTGATTTTGTTCTTGAAACTGATCACAGTCCTCTCTGTTGGCTTAACCAGATGAAAGATAAAAATTCCAGAATCACACGGTGGTAACTAGCACTACAGCCATTTAAATTCTCTGTGATTCACAAATCTCGTAAAGAGAATAGCAATACTGATTTTCTGTCAAGATATGAATCAGGAATTGAGGGTTCTGAAGGTTGAAAAAAAATACAAATGTATGAGTTTGAACTGTACTGTTAAAAAAATGGATGCACATGTGCTAAATGTTTGAATGCCGCAAATGCTGTTGGAGAACAGAAAGTTTTGGAAACCTATTCAATAAAACAACTTTCCTCTTAAGGATGGGGGTATATGTGACAGGGTAGAATAGGACCCTGTCCCATTTGCTATGAAGAAAGTGTTTAAATGCAAGGATCTTTCCTTTTCTGTCCCTTCTTTGTCTGGTTGCGCAACCAAATTTTCCTGTGAGATCTCGGACTTGATCAACCCGAACAGTCTTGCAATTCTTTGCCTCTCACTGTCTCTGAGTTTTCTCTTGTTGTCTGTTTTCTTCCTTGCATATCTATATCAACTAATATAAAAATTAAGTGCAAATCAATGTATGGAATGAAACTGATAATGGGATCACTTTTGTTTATAAAATATTTAGTATTATTGCTGAAATGTGTATATATTTATAATTTGAGATAATTGTAGAAAACTGGAGGTTACTTGAGTGCAAATGTTTAGACCTTTTTTTTTCAAAAGCTACAAAAAGGGGTCCTCAGGAAGCTTTCTGTGTTCTAGCAGATCCTGCCTGATATTTATGAGAACAGAACATTTGGCAAAGACAGGATGCTTGCTAAGGATGGAGGTTGAAAAGACATAAAACAGCTAAACTGAGCTGCAAGGGGAGATTTTACAAGAAAGATTTTATTTTGTTTCTGTACATAGTTATTTTGAACAGGTTTATTTTATTTTATGTTACTGCAACTACAAATAAACAGTTTTGTAGAATTTTACAACTGCTCCTGGGTTTTCCCTATGCTTTCTGACCTGTGTCTTGACGACACGCTCGCTGTCCTGTTTCCTGGCTGTTCTTACCCTCCACCTTCACTGTAACCACACCTCATTATTCTTCAGCAGTAACCCACGTAACATGCCCTCAAACTGAGTTGCTCAAAATGGAGTTGCTCAATCTGAGTTGCCCATATGATGTGCTACCATATGATATATATATTATATATATATATATATATATATATATATATATATATATATAAATCCATTTACATTGATAGTAATGCAATGCTTAAAGAGAATGAAACAGTTTGTATGAAACAGCTTTGTTTTGGCTGCATTTTCTTATGTAACTTACTTCCATGGTGTCTGTCACCAAGATCTGGCTTCTCTGCTGCTTCCTCATCTTTAAGATGCACTTGTACCAGTCCCTTTCACTTTCCTGGACATTGCCAACTTTCTGCAGCTTGTAGAAGCACTGCCACAGCAGTTTCCACTTTTGGTGGTAGGAGTCAGGATCTTTTGTATGTCCGTTCTTCTGCAGGAAACTACTCACAGCCTGTCATGTTTTTCTTATGGCAAGTTGGTTCCCCTCATTGACATTTGTGGTCTGCCATACTCCTGCAGGCCTTTGATAAAAGCAAGTACCTCTCCTTGCACCACAGGTCGGGCATGATCTGTGAAAAGTAAAAAAAAAGAAAAAAATAGTAATAAAAATATAGATTCAGGCTCTGTTTGCATGCAACATTACAAAGTAATTAAGTTTTCTTAATAAAGCTTGTGTATGGCACATTTGTGTGTGCTAGTTATATTTATTACATCTATTTTTTACTAAGGTAGGTGTGGCTCTGTGAAGAGCTGCTGTAGGGTGGTATCAGGGTACTGCAAGTGTGTATGTACTAATTGTTAACACATATCACAACACACTTTGGATCACATGTTGGAGGTCTCCAAGGAAAATAATATTTCCAATGTTTGAGTGATGCACACCTTCTTTTAGAATCAATAAATTGTAGTATTTAATTTGGGGATGAGTAATGGTGTGCATCGCCAGATCACTCAAAAAGACAGATATCTGAATATTGACCTTTCTGCGTGATCTTTCAGTTTGAGGTGCATACTGCTGGCCTTTCAAGATCCTGCATTCTGTAGTACTGTATCTTAATATAGAATCTTACAGTTAGGCAACTGTGGTGGAGTTAGGCTACACCCTTGGCTGTGACTGATGGACTACTTTTCTATCTCCTTATTTCCTAGCTACTAGAACTTCTATTGCGCAACCTTTAACGCTCTTCTCTTTCCTTTTCTTCTTTTTCCCACCTACCCAAGGCTGGCCACCTGATGTAGTTCTTTTCTGTCCCTACTAAACTTCCTACTAGTTCTCTCTTTTCATTGTTTTTCCATTTCCATCCATCCAGTCCCCGAAATGATGCCAAACACCCAGAGAGGTGTTGTGTAAAGTGCATAAGTGCATTTTGTGTACAAAAAGTATGAAGGCTATTTTAGATAGTAGGAATGAATACAGTTAATAAAGCCTTTTTAAAGAAAACTGATTAGAAGCCATATAAAACAATAATAATTTTCATGATTAGTACAGTTACAAGAAATCCTTAAGGTATTTTCATAAATTCACACTATAAATCTGTTACTGTATAAGGTTCTATGTATAAAAGAGCTTAGTAACTGTGGATCAGAGATATAGCGAGTCAATATCTGTGGATATATATATACACTGTAACTTTAACTGAACTAGGAAATCCCCTGACACAATCCCTTCCCCCTTGGTTTTGAAACATGTCCAGACTTGTAAACATGTAAGGGCTCAGTCAGGTGATCCCACCAAAAAGATATAAATACCTCTTCACTGAGTCCACTTCAGTTCAGCCCAGAGAGGCTCAGCCCTAGGAGAGAAGAGGTTCTACTGTTTGTGCAGACAAGCTGTTGAATGCAGATGAGAAGGGTCTTTAGGAGCTTTAAGATCCAGGACTGTATTGGGGGAGAAAGTACTGATGTTAAGTAGTGATTTTCTTTGCAATTTTTTTGTTTTCATTTATTATTTTTCTAACCTTTGAAAAATAAATATCACACCACGATGTGTTTGAAACCTGTAAATTTGCCTCATCTGAAGTTTATTCCCACACGCTGTGACAGCAACATTCCATGTAGCTCAGCCAAATCTGAATTAGCTGATTCTATTGAATCTATACTCCTTCTATAGCCCAAATCATTACTGCCAATGTAGGTGAGCAGTACATCTGGCATGGGGTGACTATTTCAAAGTCTAGGTATAGTTTGCATGAGTTGTTCCCATCACTAAACCAATTAACTTCACAATTTTTCAGTTGCAAATCATTCCCAAAATGACTTCTGGCACACTGTGCACCCCTTCACATAAGTGAACTGGCAACAATCTAAATTGTTGCAATGAAGCTTTCTGTCATGCTGAATCTCTATAAAGACACTGCAAATAATAAAATTCCTACATATGTGTGTTTCTTACAGCAGTCTCTGCCAAGTTACAATTTACTTTCAGTGTGACAGTTCTGGGCTGCCAAGCAGGCTAAACAAAACAAAGTTTACCCCGGCTTGTGCGTGCATGAACTGTGGACTATAATGCATGCTTGAAATACATCTTTAACATACTCTGACATTCTGGAATGAACAACTGCACAGTGCCCGAAAAATCTATAAAGGCCCTCCAGTGGTAAACTGAATCCTTTGGGTGGGAAAAACTGAATGGCATGGCAGCTCTGGCTCTGAACAATGTCACCAAGGAAATTAAGGGTCTCTTGCAGCAAGTCCTAAGGGAGATCACCACCTTTAAGTCATATGTAGCAGCCCTGGAGGAGAAGATCTAGAAGCAGCAGCAGAAATCCAGGGACACTGAGGACCTACCTGTCATACATTAATGACAGGGACATCAGGCATGAGGCATAAATGCAGGAGCTGTAGAGGCTCGTGGCACTTATATAGGACTGCATAGAGAATGCTGAGACTAGGAATCACTACAACAACCTCCGCCTGGTTGGTTTCCCAGAGGGGGCCGAGATCAATCATCCAGTAGGCTTTCTTCAGCAGGAGAGACCCCAGCTAGTCTGTCACACCTGGAAACCCGCATTGGAGATAGTGAGGGCCCATAGAACTCTTGTCCCTGTTTTCAAGCAAGAAGAATGTCTGAGACCCTTCATAGTTAAATTTCTTTGTTACCCAGACAAAGAACAGAGACTAGCCCTGGCCAGGGAGAGAGGCCCCCCTGATATGGCAGGGGCACCGGATCCATGTACTTGCAGATTACTCCACTGAGCTGACCTAGAGAGGGAAGGAGTATGCCCCCAACAGAAAGGCTGTCCAGGCATAGGGCATCGCATACAAGATGCAATACCCTGCTGAACACTGCATAAACAGGAATGGAAACTCACATACTTTTTATATCCTGGAAGAAGCCTTCCGGTATGTTACTAAGCATTGGCCCAATGCCATCCCTCCTACTCCATTATGAGCCCAGCCGGATGACTCATCTCTACAAGGTCACCCTTGGAAGATGGCATGGACCATCCACAACCCCACTGGTTGACATCTGGACTGGGGGAATACTGACATGGAATGGCAAACCATGAAGGTAAAAATATCCAACCGCAGAAGATGGGATAAGTAGCGAACACCTGGGTAGGCCCCTGGGATAGGCTCCCGGGACCACAGCAGGGACTCAGGACATTCCATAGCAAATACAGATTCCAACAGAGAGCCAGTGCCAAAAATAGCCACCACCCAGGTGGTCTCTCCCTCCAAGACACCACTACCAAAAACCCCGGTCAAAACACCAATGGAAAGGGAATATCACCAGTACAACAGTCTGAAGATAATAATTCCTGCACAAGTAGAGCTGCTGTTGCTGAGGCTGTCAAGGCAGGTTTGAGACTGAAGGGGGGGGTTGTCCCAGGCTGGCTGACATCATGAGAGACACCAGGTGCATGCCAACAGTAGTGCCTTCCAACATCACCTTATTCCTTGCAGGGTCTGTATGGAATAATAAGTTAGACTTTACATCTGTTTGCTGTTACTTACTAGTCACATCTTTATGTATGCACAGTGTTCTGTGGGGAGGGGAGCATTGTGGTTGCTGGGGGCCTGAACCCTTGTTGGGACATGTTTATATAAAGACATGGTTTGTTACTGTAGCTCATTACTTTAATTGTTGCCCCTTGCTTCCACCCTAGTCTGACAATCTGTTTTTGTTATACACCAATTCATATGGGAGTTCAGGGCTTAATGTATGTGCAGGGGTGGGGGCTGGGTATTTCTATGGAGTGAACTGCTCTATTCGGTGTCTGAGGTTGATTCTTCTCTGGGTGACCCACTCCAGCAGTGAGCCTTCCCTTCCCTTCCAGTGTCTGAACATTCACTGAGATGTACTACAGGGTGGCTCTCCCTGCTTAGCAGGGGTGCTTGCACATTCAAGTGGATGGGCTGCTTGATAGTATGACTCTCATTGCTCCCTTGTATCATGGAGGTTTACTTCCCTCAGACTGTTTTCCCTTGATACCCCCCTGCAACAAGGAGCCTCCATAGGATTGTAATTTTTCATTTCAGTCCCTTCCCTTTTGGCCTGATGCTCACTTGCTGGTTTCAGAGATTGAGTGAAGTCCCACTGTGCAGACTCTCCCCCTGCCCTGCTGCAAAGCTGGCTGTAGTTTTCCCCTTGTTGAGGCTGGTCTTGGCCACCAAGGCTTCCACTGACAGTCCAGCAATGGTTACCATACAGATGCACCCGAGCCGACATGTACTTTGGCCACCTTTATCCTAAATTAGCTAGTAGACAGGTGGTGAGTTTTGGGGGGGGTGGGCGACCCTAAATGGAACATTACCTTTTATTTTTTTCCATATGTACTTTTATGTTGAGCTGGCAGGTGGCTATGGCTCCTCTCTCAGAGGAGCTTATCTCTTTGGACTCTGCATCGCAGCGCCGAATCTCCTGAGAAATCCCCCCACACGAGTTGCCTCCACCTGTGAAATGGGTGGGGTTGAGGAGCATCGACTTTCTCCCTCCCCTGGAAAGCCAGTGTGCAGATTCTGGGGGAACAGCATGGGCAGAGTGGGAGCCATCATGGAGCTTGCCAGCTCCATTTTTGCTTTTCTCCCAAAACCCCCTCCCCTCCACTGTCATATGCGTCAGCTACATGCTTCCCAACCCATGTCACCCTCCAGCCACTGCTAGAGGGCAATCAGTGAGTGGGATGGCAGATCCTCCCTCCCCTGAGAGAGGACAGCAGTCCTCCAGATGCTCAATCCTCTCTCACCCCTGCCGACCCCAGTGATCCGGGCTCATTCCCGAACCCAGGTCACCAGCGTGGCATGAGGTGTGGCATCCAGCACCTCAACTGCACCATCGAGCCGGCATCTTTTGGTTTTTTTCAAAATCTTCAAGAACTTTTAAAATAAAAAAAATTCCCAATGAAGTGCTGCCCTTGGGGAGTACCTCTGCAGCACAGGTGAGGGGAAGCTTTTAACCCAGGGCATTTTTATTCAAACACCTGTGGCAAGTACTCTACTCCCCCCTCACAAGGAATGTGGGTGTGGAAACTATACTTCTCCTACTAGAAAGGATCAGATGCTTCTTGAGGGGGACAAGAAAGTAGTTTGATCAGTTTTGGTCCCCAGTATTGTCTTCTTTGGTGAGTGGATTCCTGGTTGACCTTAGGAGCAGTGAGGTGAAATGCTTGTTCAATTGTGCTTACGCAACTGGATGAGATGTATGCTTGTGTGACTTTGATACATTGTGGCTGTTCACCTCTTTATCCGTGGAATATACCACCCTGTAGAGGTACAATGCAAGGAACCCTAGAGACTTCCCTCACTATAGGTACTGCAGGAACAATTCCCTTGGCTAAAGGTAGCTTAGAAAGAAGCCCAAAAAGAATACCCAAAAGGGTATTGAGCATCGAAGAAGCAAGAAATCATAATATATCGAGATCAGAAAGTAAGGAAAGAGACGTATATGGGGAGGACAGGAGAAGAACGAGATAAGACAAGGACAAGGAATGAAATGAAAGCTGACAAGATGTAGAAGGGCAGACTTCCTAAGGAGAGAGGGAACAGCCGGGGTCACCATCTGACTCCATCCACCAGCGGAACCTATGAAAGCTCTAACCCTGTCTAATATTATGATGATCAGCATGGAGGAGAGGAAAAACCCTCTTTTAGGAGGAAACCTCTGGGGATCCATGGTGTAGGTCACCTCCCCTCCAGGCTGAAGGACATTTTGAGTAGGATGGCTCAGCAACAGCAATTTAAAGTCGAGATTGAGGAAGGAGAAAAATACCAAATTATAGGATCTGTCACACTGTCCTTCTAAATGGACAGTAGTTGAAGGATGCTAGTGATGTCTCTGCAACCAGACAAATAAAAGCAAGAGAGGATGTATGATGATGGAAAGAAGCCCCGAAGGCCTGAATGGTTCAAGGTGAGGAATGAAATGGATGATGTACAATTATGATATGAGCCCTAGAAGGCCGGTGCAGGGAAGGTGAAATATGAAGATGAAGATGAATGATAGAATGAAGCTGTGGAAGCTGGTACGGGGTAAGGTGAGGTAAGAAATTAATGATGTACAATTATGGAGAGAAGCCTGCCAGCCCCGAGCAAAGGGGAAATATACTCAGAGGCAAGTCTCCAAGTGGAGAGCAGGTCATGCGAAGGTAACATAGACCTGAGAGGGTTATGTTCGAGTAGTCGATGTGAAGGAGTAGACCCACATGGAGGTCAGATGAGCAAGGGATACCTAGATGCAGTCATGAAAAGAATGATGGTGATAATAACCGCATGAGTGCATAGGTTCTACAAGGTAGCATAAGACCCAGTGAGAGGTATGCTCAATTAATCGATGTGAATGAGTAGACCCTGAGGTCAGACTAAGTGAAGGAGATCAGACTCAGGTCCTGGACACCAGATGGACTAGTGTAAGAGGAGTGTATGAATAGGGAAGGTGATGGCATGATAAGGAAATCCCCACAAAAAAGCAAGGGTCAGAGAAGGAGCAGAATGGAGGGTGGGAACGGAACAGAGGGCGAAGGGAACGGGAGGAAAAGACAAGAAAACTCTGTGTAGGACAGATGGGGAGAATAAAAACCACAGGTCAATGGATCCATCGAGGATAAACGACGAGGAAAGATAGAGTCAGACTGGCACCCAAACATTTACCACAGCGTAATGCCCAGGTAACGATGGACCAGAGCAAACCTGCCCCAGGACAAATTAAATCAATGTTAAAAAATGAATACAAGACACTTGATCTCCATTCACTGCAATCCTGAGCTACAGGGCCCCAGTGATGACCTCCCACAGACAGCAAAGGGACTCCTCGAAGCTGGAAAAGCTGGTGTCTGCAGGCCCAGCCACAGACAACTGACAAAAGGTAGATAAGAAGAAGAGGACAAGGGGAGGTATGAAAAGTGGTGGAGCATGACAGCTAGGTGGTAGAAAAGGGAGGGGGAGTCAGACTGGAAATAGGAGCTAAGAGGTCACCCAAGATCCCATACAGAGAGCTGCAATCTCCTGGTTCCTCCAGTCAGCTTGGAATATGATTGATTCAAGATCCTAGAGCAGCAGCAGAGAGGCATGGGCCGAGTAAGACTAGTATAACTGTTGCAAAGAGGAGGGAACAAGGAATCCAGGTCAGAAGGGAACAAGGAGTGATGAGAAAGAGCTGTCGGAGACTGCTCGAGCAGGCTGAATGCTGGGACAGGAATGAGCTGAAAGAAGGGAGCACAATGGTAGGAGTGGGGAAAAATTCAGGGCAAGCGGGATAAAGCAGCTAGGGCAGGAGGGTTCCTCTCGGGAAGGAGAATCAGTATGCAACTGAAGCACACGGCAAGGTACTCCCAGCTGCACCAACCGATGGTATGATAGCCAGCCAGATTGTGAAGGAAGACACAGACAGATAGATAGAGGTAGTCCACAGGGGAGGAGAGGCAGCCCCAGTGGGTCCCAGCTTCACCAACAGAGGGAAAGAGGATCGATAGCAAACAAACAGCCAAGGTGAGAGAGGTGTCTGGGGCTAGAATCTGACACACCACCATCCAGATTGTGGCAGGTCGGTAAATACGGGAACAATGCAGGAGAAAGTGAGATGCAGCTGGGAAGACAGTGCAAGCACACAAACTGAAACCAGCATCCCCAAGAGCGATATGCTGGAAAAAGTGCCAGGAGAGAAGCACTGCCAGATGGGTGTGAGGCACACTGCTCAGCATGTAGCAACCGCCCATCCCAGTGGACCACTCGCACCCGCTCAGTGCACTGAGCATGTCCACTGCTCTGTCCTGTCAGCCGCAAGGAAGAATGACGGAGATGGCCTTGCAGGAGGGGAGAAGGAGCAACCACTGAAAGAGGGAATGAAGAGGCAGACTGGAGGCGAGGCAGGAAGGTATGAGGGAGTGGGGGTGGAGCAAACAGCAGCAGAGGACGGGATAGAACTGGCGGGCAGAGGCGACTGAAAACAGGTGGGCGAAAAGCCTGAAGTATGAGAACAGAGATAGGAAGGCGGACAGGCAGTGCCTCCAGCTGCAGTGAAGAAACAAATCCTGGAACAATCCAGGAGGAGTTGCCTTTTAAGGCCTGATGGGGGAGTGACGTAGTTGCTCCACACATTGAACCTCAGGCTTAAAGACTTCCCAAAGCTGCTTCAAGGGATGGGGAGAAAATAAGAACCCCTGAATGTACAGTTAAGAAATATCTAAGCATCCTACTGTAAGCCCCACCGGCTCCTTATTTAACCAGTAGGCACACCTCCCATAGTCTAGGGGAAAAGAGAGGGGTCGGGGTAACATTGCTTGCCACCATTAGACAAGGTGGGAATATGCAGATGGAGTAGAAATGATAAAAACACAAACCAAGTGTGGCTACTACCTGGCACACACTCGGTGGGACCAATACCATGGCCACAACCCAGGTCCCAGGGAGAAAACATTTGCTCAGGGCTATGCTAGGTTTGCACTTCTGGACAGGGGTACCCAAGTAACTCCACACACAGGAAGCAATAACATAAATGTCCAAACCAGGTTGGGATTCTAGAGTGTGGCTTTATTCCATAACACAGTAGGAACAACACAAAGCAAAGATGGACCCCCAAGGGTTACACAAACTGTAAACGCAGACCTCTGAGGTACAGAACACCAAATTCCCATATTGCATAGGATGAGGGTTTGTTCATGAAAAGGGGTTACCAAAGTGTGACATGGAAGTCAAATTTTAAAATCGACCATAAATTGATTTTGTAATATATGTTAAGATACTGTGACCCACATGTGAGAAAAACAGTATGTTGCAAGATAAAAAATGTTAAGGTTCCCAAGAAAAATAAGGTCTGGTGTGATGGGTGTAACATGACACACCATGGTGGGTGTAACAAGACACCACGCACCATGGTGGGGTGTAACAAGACACACCGTGGTGGGAGTAACAAGACACCACACACTGTGGTGGATGTAACAAGACACCATGGTGTAGTGAATAAGACACACCGGTGGTGTAATAAGACACCACATCCCAGCGAGTGTAACAAAGGGCACCGCACAATTGTTGATAGGGGAAAAAACACCTTTACTTAAATAGACTGAAAGTTGTAAAACACATTACGTAACATTAAACAGTGATAACATGTTTGTTATAATTATGCTATTTTAAACTGTGCAATTCTACACTTGTGCAAATCAGCATTAGAATATGTGCTATACATTTTTATTATGCGCAACAATTCCCAGTAATAGTGAGATTGTTTTTGCGGGCCACATACAAGTTCACTGTCCACTTCATGTGCAGAAAGCACTGTGCAGTTCCATTGCGATGAGTGTAACAGACACACCACTGCATACCTCTCATGGGTCCCTGCTTTGATGTCCATTATTTCACCACTAGCAACTATTATGTCCCTTATTCCTCCTAAATATCACAGGCAATAGCCATGCAAAGAACATACTAAAAAATAACACAAAGTTTTGTAAACTGTAGAATTTTTGAAGTTACAAGCACCACAAATAAGCGATTTACAGTCTGACAATTGCATCCAGTGGTTCTATTTGTGCAGAGTCCATCACAGTTATGTTCAGTGTTAGTGTCCCTAATTGAATTGCAAGAAGATTATGTATGAACCGCTTTTGATGCCAGTGGGCTTGCAGTTCTTCATATTTTTTCATCATGTTTTGCAGCTCTTCCTGTTGGATATTGTACGTGTCTGGTGACGGAAAAAAAATTTGTCCGTGGAAAATACGGCTCATCTTCTTTATAGCAGCAGAGTCCTTTCGGTGTGGCCATGTGAAGATGCCATCCCCACGATGCCTCAAGAAACTGAAGTGGAACCACCTCCTGTCATCAATCATTGTTAGTTCTCCAATAAAAAAGTTGCTTGAATAATAAATGGCATAACAGTGGTTTAGTTTTATGTGCTCCAATCTTTGGTGGGAGAACACTGTGGTTGATGGTGCTGATGAACTGGCTGTATCAAGGAGCTGGTTGGTGCTTTTGCTACTTAAAGCTGTGGTAGCCACAGAATGTACCACAGTTGGCACTTCAACATTAACATGCGTTTGTGCAGCTTTAGGATGTAAGCGTTCAGGTTCATTGATCAAATCTGGCATGTCAGTACCATCTCGACTGACCTGGGAGGAAGAAGGTGCCAGTGGTGCAGAATCATAAGTGACTGGTGTATCCATTTTGTGGACAGAATGACATTTGTTGATTGATGGCACAGAAGAATTTGTGCCCACAATATTTTTAAGTTTTGTTGCCTTCCAGGGTTCTACGCAGCTACTGTTTTCACAGTGTCCTTTGCCACTCAAGCATGCAGTGCAAAAGCAGCTATGCTCTCGTCTGACAACCACACCAGAAGCCACAGATGTGACGCCAGTTTATGTCCCTGGTACTGCTCTGATTTGTTGTCTTGCACTCCTCTTTATGGCATTCTCCCCCACCCAGAAGATTGTGCGCAGATCATGCCTGCAGTCTTCAGTGGTTGATTCTTTGCAGAGGTTCTTTTTGCAGAACTCGTACAGCTGTTTTGCATTGGCAATTACTGCTCGACGGGATTGCACTTCTAGACTGGCACCGGACTTAATCACAGCACTCTCTCCATCTGATGGTCCTTTCCCATGTCTGGAACCGAAGAAAGCTCTTTCAATTGTAAATCCACATTTAGCGGCTGCTTCTGAAATGTCCTGGAATGCCCACTTTGATTTGTATTGGCTTCCGCAGCCATCTGTGAAGTGCACTTCTTTCTCAGACTTGAGTGAGCGGATGCTCTGAAGATGTGCATTGCCTAGTTCGACAAAGTGCATAACAGCATGATGGTCATGCTTCAGGTCACTCAATATAAACACTAAGGACTCTTTCATAATACTTTGGCATGTAGGACACCTGCAGAATGTCATTATGGGGTGAACAGTGGCCTGTTCGTGGTGCCAATGGGCAGATTGAATTTCATCCTGGAAAGTACACGTGTAGTTTTCCACAAAGTCCAGTACCATGAGCACATATCCTTCTGGCACATTTGTTTTTAGAGACTTAAACTGACTTTGTTGCCAGGATGCAACATGCAGGTGCTGTCCCAAAAACGTTATGTCGTCCTTCAGCACTTCAAAAAATGTTGATATTGTGCTGCTTTTTTTTCAGTACTTTTCTGTTCTGTTTTGTCTCATTGCCTTCTGTGTTTGTTGTAATGGTAACACTGTCCCACTGGTACCATTTCAGTTCTTCCATGCCATGTCTGTCCAACTGTTCCTTTGTTGTTTTTTTCTATGCCATCTGCATTGCAGTTTCCACAGGTCTTCTCAATGCATTTCTTTGCAAAAAACTGTTCACCTGGAGACCTTGGACACATGGACATGTTGACAGCACTGTATATACTGGCAATCTTGCAGTGTGGGACTCTGTGCACATCTGCAAATCGGTTTAATGATTGTAACTTCAGGATGGCATTTGTGCAGTACTCGCACAAGCACTGCTCAAGATTTTGATCCTTTGCCAGTTTAATGTGCTTGGGTCGCAGACTACAGAATTTGGTTGGTCCAATTTTTTGCCCCGGGTTTTGCTCACAGAACTCATTGTACAGAATATGAAGAGGCTTGTCAAGGAAAGCCTTTGCAATCCCTGTTCATTTTGAAATGGCCTTCTTATGTGGTAATGGTGTGGATGAGGCCTCGAAGAAGTTTTCTATCTTCTGCACCATTTCTTCAGACAATGCTGACTTGTGCCTGTTGATGGGTTTCACCCTTTGGCTGCGTGATGTCCTCATCATCTGCCTCCAGCTGATTCCAAGTGTCTGGCTTGCACAATGGAGCATACAGTACTTTTTCAGCACCAATATTGCACTGGTAAAGGCATGCTTCAATTCTCATTGTGCCTTTGAGTTTTTATGCTTTAAATCTGATAGTTTGTCTTTCATTGCCTCTACCAGCTTGGTGTGCAGGTTTGTGAGGCATGGCATGCTCAGGTTCACTTTGGATAGGGCCTCGTTTATTGCAGAGGAGCAGGATGAAATAAGTTTAGAAACAGTGGTGGCAAATCATCTTGGAGACTGTGGAAGTCCTCTGTGTGCTCTTTGTAGTGCTTTTCGGGTTGGCATGGTTTGATCGTGTGTCAGTCGCTGGGGTTTCATATATGCTTCCATTTGTTAAGGACTCAAGAAATCTTGTTGGGGTTGGTGAAGAGACAATGTTGGTTGTTGTGGAGGGTGTTGGGTTGGTGAAGAGGCAATGCTGGTTGTTGTGAAGGATACAGTTACACTGCTATTTTTTCCTTTTTCTCTGTTTTCCTTGTATTTCTCTCTCTCCTCTTTTCATTTATTCTTCTGCATTTCTGTGCAGACATATTGGCACGGTCTTTCCCTCCAGCGTGCTCTTTCTTCCATCTTCTTTTGTTCTTCTGCTCTTGTTTATGTTCTTCTGCCGTTCCCTCATTTTCTGTATTCGTAGGCGTGACTTTTCATTATATTCTTTTCTCTTCTCGTCAGTCAGAGAAGCCCTGTAATTTCTGCAGCGTAATACTGTTTTTTTCTTATGTTCTGCATAACGTTCAGGATTCTTTTTCAGGTAATCTCTGTATTGCTGACTTCGCTCCCTGTCAGATATTAGGCTGCATACATTTTTAAGTGCATCTTGCAAAAGCACTGCAGCAAATACTTGCGGTCTTTGCCTCACGTTCTCCATTTCTCCAGCAATCTTTAAGCAAAAAACCAAAGTTCTGATTACTTCACACTGCATAGTGAAGGATAGGCACACTACATGGGATGCTGTAAATCCCTGGAAATGCTATCAACACTGAACACAAGGGAGCCACACAGAACACTCCAGACCATGCGACGGTAAGAAAGAGCCAACATGCACACTCCGTATGATACTTCCAATCAAGGGAGCTGCACAGTACACTCCAGACCATGCGACAGTAAGAAAGAGCCAACATGCACACTCCACATGATACTTCCAATCAAGGGAGCCACACAGAACACTCCAGATCATGCGACGGTAAGAAAGAGCCAACATGCACACTCTGCATGACACTTCCAATCAAGGGAGCCACACAGAACACTCCAGACCATGCGACGGTAAGAAAAAGCCAACATGCACACTCTGCATGATACTTCCAATCAAGGGAGCCACACAGAACACTCAAGAGCATACAACAGCACCAAAGATGGGATATTATAAAAAGGCTTTAAAATATGCTGCAATCTGATTGGCTGTTAGGATTCCAATAGCTATAATCCAAGACATAGCATGGGTGTATTGGGGCATTAATGCATGCCATGGGTGTGTTGTTAGGCACGAGGGCTTGCCCGAGTGACTTCAACCAGCCAGGAAGTGTATTAATACCCTAATACACCCATAACTGTCAGATTATTCCTTTAGCACCACTGAATGACTGGAATGATGCTTTCTAATTCTGAACCAGCATTTTTAAACTGTTGATGGAAGAAATTTAAAAAGGAAAGCTGTCCTTATCCAATGTCCTGCCCCAGCTAAACTTACCCTCTGGTTAAGCTTTTAATGTATGTTGAGTCTTTTTTCTCACGCCGCAACACATTATCTTTTTAAAAATGTGCATCTGGAAGTATGGCACACATAGGGTTATCTTATATCAGGTGATGCACTGCTCACTTTAATAGTATTGAAGTGAGCAGTGCATCACCTCACCTTTAGAATAATGACACCTCCCCTACATGCACCATACTTCTGGGTTGCAAATTTTTAAACATTAAAATAATGTATGTTGCAGCATGAGAAAAAAGACTCAACATACATTAAAAGCTTAACCAGAGGGTAAGTTTGGCTGGGGTGGGATGGTGGAATAAGGACAGCTTTCCATTAAATATCGCCATCTAAATGAGCAAAACATTGAAAACCAATTTTCTTTTAGAATAATTTTGATAATCACAATAAGGCACTCCCAGAAATTAGATTAGTAGTCAGTTAATCACCCCCCTCGGGGCAATATGACATTCTGATGTGCCATGTGCCACATTACAGCCCTAGGGTATGTTTAACAGATTATTAATCTAACACCTGGTGATGCTTTATTGCTTAATACAAAGCTATGACTTAAGGAAAGAGAAGGTGCATGTAGTTATTTTATGAAATAAAATAAAAAAAAAAACACACACCAGCTCCCAAGACAGCATAAAAACCCCAGCAATATTCATTGTTTTAAACCAACACAAATATTTGAGCAAACAAAAGCATTAAGGGCATTGAGGGCATCGAGGGCATCGGAGCATTCATGTTCAGCCAGAATGAGACCAGCACATTCATCGAAAAGTCACCCCACCCCCTCGAGAAGTGACACCACATGGTCTTTAAGATGGCCGAACATGAATGCTCACACAGGCCGAATCACACACTGCCTGGGACCAGGCCCCAGGCCAGCATTACCACTTTTTTTTTTAAATAACCGCATTACAGAACACTCCAAGACCCACAAGCCACATGGTGCTCAAGATGGCCGAACACTCAAACAGACCAAGGCTGCCTCAGACCAGTTCCTAGGCCGACAGTGTTGGATTTACAAGGGGGGGGGCTTCCCAGGATTTGTCCCCAGTAGCTCTGAAGTGAGCTTAGGTAGCCATTGAATTATTTACAATCAGTTTAAAGCCCCCCCCCCCAAGCTCCCAAAGCTCATTCCAACACTGAGGCCATAACCACATTTTTTCCAAAAAACAAAAGAAAGCATGGGCATCACAGTCAAACATACAGCACCCCCTCCACAAAAATGAAAATGGGTTCAAAAGCTGAATTGCAAGCTGCTCACATATTAATAATTTAATGACATTTTGCTCCCACAGAATACCTGCTCACCATGGTCAAACATACAGCCCCCCACCCCAAATGTTCAAATACAAAATACATAGCTGCACACATCACAACCCTGACTGAAATTAATAGCTCCCACACAATACCTGATCAACACAATACCCTGGCAAAAATCAGTCTATTTGCCCCACCTTCAGATACTGTGATGGGCGAAGCAACACACTGCGTGGCTGGCGAACATACACACCACGGGCCTTCGTGTGTTCTTCCAGGATTCCCCAAGTTTCTGGTGACCTTAAAAATGCATACAAGTAGAATGGCCCCCGGAACAGGAGAGAAGCAACCTCAGCAAATCGTCGGTAATTCCCTCTTACCCTAACGCTGCCCAAGTCCCAAAACTGCTTGTCCACTGTGACTGGTATAAAACTCTTTACCTTCCGACCGGATAAACAGTTCACGATACTGGCACACACAAAACCTTTTTTGATTTCTGCGAGCATAGAGCGGCCAAGCACGCCAAAACTGTGACTTTTATGGGGGCATTATGCAAAGAGGCCTCCCTAGTGAGACTTCCACACAAAACACACAATGAGAAGCCAATAGACCCCCCACCTGTGACGTGCAAACAGACGTGATTCTCGGACACCACATCAGATGAGGGGTCAAAGTGTGACTTTGTATGGCCATGCAGTGCTTCTCGCTGAAGAAAACCCTTTTTAACACAAGATGGGAGGTTGTTTTGAGCAGGAAAACTGTAAGATTGGGCAAAAAGTACCACACTTGCGTTTGAGGGTTACTGTGATGGGTGTAACAAACTAAGACACCATGAGTGACGACCGTCACAGTAAATGGAGAGCTGCACTGTGCAAACAGGAATTGTTAAAAGGCCACAGACATTCAGGGATTCAAAATTTAGTTTGCCAAGAGTGATCCCAGCACATTGTTTGCATACTGTGAAGTGCAGTGTTATCACAGTAGCGCACCAAGAAGAGCAGGGTTTCCATGTCACGCTTAGGGAGTGAAAAAAACAGCAGAAATCAAGATACATAATAAAAGCAAATTCACTTAAGGATGTTTTAAAACAATGGTATTATGTTAACTATCTCTGCAGGCTAGCACATATTAAATGTACCATTCTGCTGATAGAAAATGTTTTTCATTTTTTTATTAGCACAAAAACAAGTTACAGCAGCCTTGGTAACCCCTTTTCATGAACAGACCCATGACTGTAGAACTTGTGTACTAGCCACCTGTAGAACACACAATTTCTCCTGGAAATGGCACACACGGCCAGTACTTGGTCACTTCCCATATTGCTTAGGATAAATAGTGGCACACAGACCACAACAGAGCACTAAAGGCTCAACACTTGCAAAACCCGCATACATGGGGTAAACTGGAGAAAACCCATTCACTGGAGTAGAGTAGAACTGGAGAAAACCCACTCACTGGGGTAGAACTTTCTTCAGGTATTGGCCACATGCACTGACAGAAAAGACACAAGTGCCCTTCAGAACCCGGAGTGCTAAACTGGTCACTCCAGATGGAGGGGTCTCCCACCTTGTGTTTCCAAGTTCATACTGGGCCATCCCTCTGGAAAATACACCTCACACTGTAGCAAAATGTGCTGAAGATGCTCTCTAGAAATGTATTTCACACTTAACATCCTCACAGGACACCACAGGGGTGACAAAGGCAAAAGTTCTGTTCACTTGGACGGTCACAAACTGGACTCCACAGAGGACAGCCAACTTTTAAACTGTTTAGGGTGACAGGGTCCCTATGTCAGAGAATCCACCCCTAAAATGCAGGTACTCCTGGGCAGACTCAGAAGAAATGAAAGCACAGAAGATGACACACAAGACAGCTTCACCAATGTCCTTGTAGGATAAAGGAGATTGCCCCTAGCATACTGGCAGCCTGCTCCATCCCTCCTAGGATGCAACACTGGAAAATCCCTGGAGACGGTTTCCACCACTTAAACAAGCTGGAAGATTGTTGTACTCCACTAGGGTGAGAAAGAAAAGAAAAACAACACTGCAGCTCTATAACAGAGCTGCTGCTGGAATTGCAACTACACTCTGCAGACTCCAGCCACCAACTCACTACAGAATTCTATCTCCCTCCCTCACAGCAACTGGCCATGGCTTATGCTGCTGCAAGAGTTCTACATGACATCATGCCTCCAGCTCTTAGCTGAGACTGACAACAGAGAGAGAGAGAGACAGAGTGAAATCCATTTGCTGGAAAATCACTAGCTGCCTTTCCTGCCTACCACTAATTCTAATGGGATTCTTGTAAACCTAGGGAACAGGGGGGTTACATTACATTCTGCTCCCTACTCTCACAGCTCTTCTGTATCACATGGTTCTATTGGGAAACTCCTAATTAACAAATGTATTGGATATGTTTCTGGACCCTATCATTTGGGGAGGGCTGGGGGTTATTTTTTTAAGTTTATAGGTCTTGCCTCCTCAATGCATACAGTAGCTTTGTTTACCTTATATGCGCAGTGACCTGATTACGAATGGATAACCCAAATAGGGAACTCCTACTGTATCTGTTGCAGGGTGTGGTATCTTTCAAGCTCGTTCACACGGCCAGTTCTATGGTGTTGTTGGAGGTGCAGAGCAGCAAAATCATTGCCACTGTGCATGTCTGAATGCTGCAGTTTGACCATTTTGGGTTCTGTTTAGTTTGGGCTACAGTCCCGCTTTTCTTGGGATCTTGTGGTGGTGTGGGTGCTTTGTGGCATTTTACTTTAACGTATGAACTGCCTGTACCACCCACACCGTTGTGATAGGCTTTTGCCAGCCTGCACTTGTGGTTGGCAATGGCAACAGTTACAATAATTTTTCTTGCCTGAGTTCAGTTAAACCTTGTTTCTGGCTCTGTAAACAAAGCTGAACTCGGGGGGGGGGGAATTGTTTTTATTGTAAACCGAGGGCTAAATATTGAAGAAAACACGTGCTCAGAGTCCAGCTGTGACACTGAGCATACATATATCCATATGCATAAGCGCATGTCCAATATCACAGCTCAACTCTGAGCCCATTTTTCCTTTAATTTGTAGCCCTCGGTTTGCAAAAAAAACCCAATTTTCCCCGAGTTCAGCTTTGTTTATAGAGCCAGAAACAAGGTTTAACTGCACTCGGATCAGAAGTTACCCATCCTCGAGCTCTGTCATGGCCATAGGGTAGCCCAACCCACACCCCCTTCCCGGCCAGAACCCTTCTTGAATCCCCAGAACTTTGATGTGAGCATCTACAGTGCTCCCTAGGCCATGCCATCTGAATGCTGATCCACAGCATTTCAGCAAGCATGGCCACACTGATCTACACGGCGCTGATGCCATGTGAACAAGCTATAAGTGTCTTTATTTATATGTGACCTATAGATACTTCTAATGATTTAAATGTCTAAATTAGTAATATGATGGGAGCCACCCAATAGCTCATCAGAGGTGCATTGAGCTTTGTTGGTGGCTACCCAGGTTAGGGGGTGGATCTGAGGAGCTGGGACCAGAGCGATGAAGGCTAGGGAGTGCTGAGTACTGCACAAGCCAACCTAAAAAGGTAGACATCCATGTTCCTGCATTACAGTGGCACTTTACGATGAGCCATGGAGAATGCTTCTTTATAAGGGATGGTACCTGGCCAGAGCTGCTGCAATGTCTGAGGCCACCCAAGACAATGCCAGATGTCAGTGGAGGATGGAAGGACTTGCAGTGTGAAGGGAGAAATCCAGAAAATATGTGCTCCAAACCGTCTAAATAATTGGCTGTTGGTACCCTTAGGTCCTACTCTCTGTTGATCCCCACTGGTATACAGTAGATGGTAGGGGGAGCGGCTGACAGGGCTGGAACTCACTGGCAGGAGACCTGACAGAAGGAGTAGGTGGCGTCTCAGAAGGTCAAATAGCCATATGAACAAAACAGAGTATAATTATGCTGAATTTAATTCTATGTCATCTGAATGTATGTGGTGATGCATTGCAATCAAATAAAAACTTGACAGAAAAAGCAGCAATTCCAACTCTTTATTACTCAAGCACCAGCAAACTTTATGAGCATGCATGAACTAAGTTCTACTCTGTTCTGACCTTCAGGCTCTATATTGATGATGTGTACATGTTTTATCAGTTTTTCTTGAGTCTCACACATCACATACAGTATTGACGTTCATTGTTTCTATACAGTTTAGTCAGGTAACCCAGCTGAAATGTAATATCTCATTTTTAGAGGAGTCCTGCTTTTACCCATTTTTTGAGCTGGGTGGACTGAAGCACTGAGAAGTAAAGTGACTTACTCAAGGTTGAACAATGTGTAAGTTACTATGGTGGGATGTGAACATGTGTTTCCTGTGTCTCGGTTTCCAAGCCTGTTATCTATTCACCAGACCATGCTGACTTAGCCAGTCTCGTATGTATCCCTCCCTCCTTAAACTGCAAACCCCATCCAACTGCTTTCATGGTTTCATCCCCACTAATGCCACCTAAGAGACCTCAAATTGAGAGTCAAGCTTTAACAGTTTAGTTCACTTGACTGGCCTGGGTTTTTTAAATATCACTACCACCCAAAATATTAATGCTTACACCTCCAATTTAAAATCTCAACCCCTTCCCATCTGTTGTAACCCCCTCCCAACATCCTACAAAAACCCACAAGTGATCTCAAGCTGCTTTTTGTTACCAATAGTTATCTTCTTCAATCCACCCAGCAGGTCATCTCTCTTTTAGCATGACCACACACTGTTGCTCACTGATGCACACCACTCATGAGCGCCACCTGCCTGTATTTGCTCACTAGCAATTGACTGATGGTAGCGTGAGAAGTGCCACAAAGTTACACTGCTGAGCAACTGAACCTCAAGTGATGCACTACTGGTTTAGGGTGGGGGCAAAGGGAAAACGACAGTTTAGTTCAAGTACCTGTCTGTCTGCTTATATCTCCACTGATTCTGTTGATGACCTTGTCCTGACTGGAACCTCATCCATGCAACAGGGTTCCATGTCATAACAGTGAAAATATCACTGCAACATTTAAATCAGCGAGTGCACATCGCGGAAAATAAAACCGGTGACTGTGCACAAAAGCAGACCCACAATGAGCGAGGGTCCACAATACTTTATGGGTGCAATAAAATACAAAACTTTTTATGTGGGGGGCTATGCATCCCACACCCCTCACCCACCTTTCTAATTATAATCAACTCGGGGAGGGGACTGACACTGGGGTAATAGAGAAACCTCGGGGCTCCATTCACCACAAAACTGGGAGATCGGGTACAACGTGAAAAAAAACAAACAAAGTTCAACAACCAAACACAAAAAGTGTACTATCCCTACCCAGCCCCAAACCCAGTTCCTCTCACACTGCAGGCACCCACCTTCAGCACCACAGACCACATGGCCAGCTCGGGTCTGCTACACTAAATTATATCCCAAATACTGGTTTCCATTACTTCCATTTTCTGGTCACTATCCTGTTGACTGTTCTTCCCCTGCACCTTCGCTATATCCACTCCTCGGTAGCCTTCCACATTTGCTAACATCACAGTCGCTCAATTTGAGTCACCCACATAACGGTATACCATGCAACAGTTATGTACAGATTAATAAGCCAAACTCACCACATGCAAACAGGGGCAGATCTAAAATTTTTCAGGGGCAAGGCAAGGTAATTTTATTTATATATACAGAAAGGAGGTTTGAGGGGCTCTCACCTTGCTGGTGTAATACAAGTCTGGTCCATACAGAAACAGAGACACAAATCTAGAGGGCTATTGAGCACTTTAGCACTGTCTGCAGAAAATAAAAATCATCACACCACCAGTAAAGTAAGCTGTGTTTGTTGTTATTATTTGGAGCTAGTAGCTCTTGGTCAGTGCTGCAGTATCTTGGGAATCATGGGTTTCTCTAACATAGATACAGAGATACACAGACGGTGACAGCAGATAAGGACTGTGTGGCCCACCTAGTCTGCCCCTGTTCCCTACCTAATGCATTAACACAGACCCTAGCTGATCTGAGGCTTACCCTCACTTCCTTATTGCTAGAGTACTTTTGTTTATCTCATGCATTCTTGAATTCCTCTACTGTTTTTTCCCCCTACCACCTCCGCAGGTAGGCTGTTTCAAGCATCCACTACATTTTCTGTGAAAAAGTACTTCCTCACGTGGCCCCTGAGCCTACCCCCTTCTAGCCTCATATCATGGCCCCTTGTTCTTGTACACCTTCTTTTCTGAAAGATGCTACCCTTCTATATCTTGTTTATACCCCTGATGTACTTGAATGTCTCTATCATATTCCCCCCTCTCACTCCTCGAGGGAATACATATTGAGGTCCTCTAGTCTTTCCTCATATAAATTTTGGTGAAGTCCTTGCACTATTTTTATTGCCCTTCTCCAGACTGCCTCTATTTTGTCTATGTCCTTCTGGAGATGCGGCCTCCAGAACTGGACACAGCACTTCAGATGAGGTCTTACAAGTGATCTGTACAGTGGCATAACCACCTCCTTTTTTCTGCTGGTGATACCGCTCCTTATGCATCCTAGCATCTCACTGGTTCTCCCCACAGCCTTCTCACATTGTTTGGTTACCTTTAGGTCATCAGATATGATTACCCCAGGTCCCTTTCTTGACTGGTGGCCGTTAGTACCTCCCCCCCTCTTATACTTCTCCTTTGGATTTCTGCACCCCAAGTGCATGATTTGCACTACTTTGCATTGAATCTTAGCTGCCATACTCTCGACCACTCCTCAAGTATGTTTAGGTCCTTTCTCATTCCCCTTCCCCGGAGTGTTGACCCTGTTGCAGATCTTAGTGTCATCTGCAAAGAGACATACCTTCCCCTCCAGCCCCTCTGCAATGTTGCTTATGAAGACATTAAAGAAGACTGGCCCCAGCATGGATCCCTGTGGCACCCCACTGGTCACCCCCCTTTCCTCGGATTGAATGCCATTTACTACCACCCTCTGTGTCCTGTCACTCAACCTGTTTCTAAGCCAGTTTACCACCTTGGGGCCCACTCCCAGGTTGCCCAACTTATTTATCAACCTCCTGTGTGGGATGGTGTTGAAGGCTTTGCTGAAATCTAGGTAGACCACACCCACCACCCCTCCCCTCCCCTATGTATCTCCCTGGTCACCCAGCCAAAGAAATCTATCAGATTTGTTTGACAGATCTTCCCGCTGTGAATCCATGCTGCCTTGGATCCCACTGGATTCAAGAAATATCACAATCCTTTCCTTTAGCAGTGACTCCATTAATTTTCCTACCACTAAGGTCAGGCTGACTGGCCTGTAGTTGCCAGCCTCCTCCCTGTTCCCACTTTTGTGGAGAGGGACTACATTTGCCCTCCTCCAGTCCCCTGGAACCACCCTGTCTCTATTGATTTATTGAATAGGGCTGTTAGTGGTGCTGCCAGCACCTACATTCTTTTAATATTCTGGGATGTATCCCATCCAGCCCCATAGCCTTGTGCTCTTTCAGATTCTCGAGTTCCTTTAGGACTCTTTCCTCCGTAAATGGGCTGGTGTCTACCTCTCTCCCACTGGTGCTCCTATCACCCAACAGTGTGTTTTTGAGTGTGGATAGGAAGGATAGGAATATAAAAAGCAGTTGCTCAATATATCTAAACGTGTGCAACAAAGGGGGTAAGGGAAATATAGAAAATGTTTTGCATAGATAGAGGAGGGAGAGGGGAGACTTGGGGGAGTGTTTGGTATCCTGCATCTGGAAGGGTGGGGGTCGCTGGTGGGCAATGACAGCAATGGGTAGGGTGGTAGGCTGCAACAACTGCGGTGCACCAATCTTTCTAAAAATTGCCTGGAGTGTGGGAGGATATTTAGTGTGCAACTACATAGAAAAACTTAGGAGATTGAGGGTCTGCAGGAGGAACTAAGACAGGCAAGGCAGATTGGGGGTGGGTTTAGCCCAATACTGGAGGGAGGAAGAAGGGGAGATGAGGGAGGGCGATTTAAGCCAACAGTGGTGAGGAGAGGGTCAGAAGCAGGGAAGCAGAGACAAAGGGGCCCAGGCCAGGAAGAACAATTGCCAGGGAAACCAGGTCAGGAGACAAAAGACAAATGGAAGGAGGAGATGGGGACTTGTTAGGGGAGGCGAAGAAGTGCAAAAGTCATGGAGTGGAAAGGAGAGAACAGGTTACTATGAAGAGAGAGGGAGCGGGCATTTGTGAAGGGCCTTCAGAAAATAGTTGTGCACTGCTAGAGAGGAAGAAGGTGGAAGAGGGAAATGATGAAATTAGAGGAGTAATTGATAAATGCCTGGACCAAACTGGAGCGGGGGAAGTTCTGCTGGGATAATTGCAACAGGGGTAAAAGGGGGAAATAATGTGCAGGAGGAAGAAGAGGAGCTGGAAATGAGAGAGGGAGATGAATGGAAGCAAGCAGGGAGTAAGAGGGGTGGAATCTTAGTGCTGGGGGACTCAATACTAAGAGGAGTTAGGTGGATAGCAAGGGGGAGAGGCATAGTTGCATTTGGGTGGAGGCCATGCCAGGAATGACAGCGGAAAGGGTGGGACAGTCTGTTCTGAAATATGCTAGAAGGGGTAGGGACAAGCCTCATTTAATTATACATCTTGGGACAAACGACCTGGCTGACAAGACAGTAGATACAGTCCAGAGGAGGTTTGAGGAACTAGCACAATTATGTGAGGGGGCAGGAAGATCAGTAACTTTTTCAGAGATACTTCCTGTGCCAAAGGCAAGCACAACAAGAAAGCTGAGAATAGAGGAATTTAACGGATGGCTAAGAACCTGGTGTTGTGCTAAAGGGTATGGGCTGTTGGGGGGTGGGGAGGGACCTGGGAGGACAGTAGTCTCTATGCCAAGGACAGACTACACTTGAGTGAGGAGGGAAAGAAAGTGTTGATACAGAGGATGGAGGAGTACATAGAGGAAGTTGGGAATTTAAACTAGGAGTGGGGGTGGCAGTTGGGGAAGAGATATGCAGAGACCACAGGTTGGGAAACCATATGAGCTTACCCCCCATAACAGTGACAAAGGACAAATGGCAAGTACTGTTGGTGATGCTAGGAAAGGAGGGCAGGATGGGAGGGGGAAAGGGTGGAAGGTGGTTACCCTTAATGCTAGGAGCCTTGGGAGGAAAACTGCAAAGTTACAGGTTCTCATGGCAGAGGGAGAGGTGGACATTGCAGCCATCACGGAAACATGGGCCACCCAATACAATGACTGGGACCTGTCTGTACCAGGGTACAGGTTATTTCGTAGGGACAGGGTGATTGGAAAAGGAGGGGGGTGGCACTATATGTGAAGGAAGGACTGAAGTGTGTAAGGGAGGAAGGGGAGGAGGGCATTACGGAGTCACTTTGGATGCAAATCCAGGATTCCAAAAATAGGATTCTTAGAATGGGAGTGGTGTACAGGCCACCATCTCAGACGGAAGGGTTAGACAGGGAACTAGCTGGACAGATCAGAAGGACCTGCAAGAAGGGTAGTCTGGTGATTGTGGGGGACTTCAACATGCCAGGAGTGGACTGGAGCACCCCAACAACCAGGAACAGAAGGGAGCAGGTACTGCTGGATGCCTTCCAGGACAGCTTCCTGCTGCAAATGGTCAGTGAACCAACCAGGTTAGAGAATACCCTTGACCTTGTGCTGGCAAATGGGGACTTTGAGAGAACTTATAGTGGAGGAACCGCTGTCAGGAGTGACCACCACTCAGTATGGCTCACATTGGATATGGGCAAGGAAGGAGTGGAATCTGGCACAATAGTGCTGGACTTCAGGAGGACCAACTTTGGGAGGATGGGGGAAGTGGTAAAAGGGTACCTGGCCAGAATTCAGTCTAGTATGGACACTAACCAGAGGTGGGAGCTCATAAAGCTGGGGATAGTGGAGGCAACCAAAACCTGCTGCAAAGCCCAGAGCAAGAAGGCTAGGGCTAAGAAACCAATCTGGTTGAGCAAGGAGGTCATGGAAAAGGTAAGGAGGAAGTACAAGAAAACAGGGAGGGGGGAGGATAGGGAGGAGTACTTGACAGAATCGAAGGAGGTGACAAGGGCAGTAAGGGGAGCCAAAGCACCTACAGAACTCAGGCTGGCACAAGGCATTAAGAAGGGGGAGAAAGACTTCTTTAAGTACATCAGGGAGAAAAGGAGCTGTAAGGACCACATAGTAAGGATTAGGAAGGGGGGGGGTTGGGTGGAAGCAGGGTGCGATAAGGAGGAAGCACTAAATGAGTACTTCTGCTCAGTATTTACTAAAGAGAAGAGGGGGGTGACACCCAAGGTGGGAGAAATGGCAGAAGCAGGGTGGGAAGTGGTGACAGATGGGGGAAATCATGGATAGCAGAGTTCAAGAGGGTTTGAAGGCACTGAGGGTGGACAAGGTGCCAGGCCCAGATGGCATCCACCCAGGGTACTGAAGGAGCTGGCAGAGGTCCTTGCAGGACCTTTGGCAGACCTATTTAATGCCTCACTACATTTGGGGTGTGTACCTCAGGAGTGAAGGATGGCTCATGTGGTGCCCCTCCACAAGAGTGGCCCCAAGGATGAACCGGGAAACTACAGATCAGTAAGCCTCACATCCATCGTGGGTAAGCTAATGGAGACTATCCTGAAGGAGAGGCTGGTGGCCCTCCTAGAGGCCAAAGGACTACAGGACAGCAGAAAGCATGGCTTCATACATGGCAGATCCTGCCAAACCAACCTGGTGGAGTTCTATGACTGGGTAACTAGGCAGCTGGACAGGGGCCATGCAGTGGATGTCCTGTATCTGGACTTCAGTAAGGCATTCGACTCAGTGCCACATGGAAGGCTGGGAAGGAAGTTAGTAAGCACAGGGGCGGGTGCAAAGCTGGTGAGATGGGTAGGAAACTGGCTACAGGGAAGGCAACAGAGGGTGGTGGTGGGTGGAGAGCTCTCACACCCAAGATCAGTGACGAGCGGTGTTCCACAGGGCTCGGTGTTGGGACCAGTGTTGTTTGGGATATTCATTGCAGACATATCATGGGACATCAAGAGCAAGATCAGTCTGTTTGCTGATGATACCAAGGTAGGCGGGTGGTGGATGACACTAGGGGATGGCAGGGGTTGCAGGATGATCTGGCAAAGCTTGAAACCTGGTCAGACACCTGGCAACTGGGCTTTAATGCCAAAAGTGCAAGGTGCTGCATTTTGGGATGAAGAACCCAAGGAGGAGTTACCAGCTAGGGGGAGTGCAGCTAGCCCACACAGAGGAGAAGGATCTGGGTGTGCTCATTACAGGGTCAATGTACAACTCGGCACAATGTAGGAAGGCAGCTGCAAAGGCCAACAAAATGCTGGATTGTATTGCAAGGGGTATATCCTCAAGGAGGGAGGAGGTGATTCTGCCACTGTATAGGTCATTAGTTAGACCACACCTGGAGTACTGCATGCAGTACTGGCGTCCGTATCTGAAGAGGGACATTAAGTTACTGGAGGGGGTGCAGCGCAGAGCGACAAAGATGATCAATGGGCTGGGGGACTTATCATATGAGAGAAGGTTGAAGGAGTTGAACATGTACTCACTGGAGGAGAGGAGAGACAGGGGTGACATGATTGAAACCTTTAAATACATGAAAAGAATAAACAAGACAGGTACAGAGGGGCTGTTCAAAGTAAGGGAGGGGAGGGACACCAGGGGCCATGATATGAGACTGGAGCGAGGAAGGGTCAGGAGGGAGATGAGGAGACACTTTTTTACAGAGGGTGGTGGCTGAGTGGAATGCATTACCTGCTGAAGTGGTATGCAGTAGAACAGTGGACTGCTTCAAACGAGGATGGGACAGGACAAGGGGGAGGGTTAATGAAGGGGAAGGGTGGAAGGGGGGCAGCTGCAGAATAAGGGGTGCTAGCTGCACATTCGAGCAGACTTGATAGACCTCTAGGCCTTTATCTTCTGGCAAATTTCGTATGTTCGTATGTAACAGTGGTCCTTTTCCTTCTCCCTTCTTCTGTGAATACTGAACAAAAATATTTGTTCAGGATTGTTGCTTTTTCTAGGTCCCCCTCCGCACACCCCCTTCCTCCCTTTTTAACCTCACAATCCCACCCCTGGTCTTCTTTCTATCACTATTGTACATGAAAAAGGTATTGTCTCTTTTCTTAATGGCCTGGACTATTTTTTCCTCAGTTTGTACCTTTGCGCTCCTGACTGCTTTCCCCGCCTCCCTCTGCTTTTCCAGATACAGTTCCCTGTCTTCCCCCCGCTGTGTTTCCTTGTACCTCCTGAAAGCTAGCCTTTTCTCTCTTACCTTCCGGGCCACATCCTTTAAGAACCATAGTGTTTTTTTCTTTCTCTTTGTTTTGCTTACCTGCCTAACACAAAGACTTGTTGCCTCTGCTATGGCTCCCTTAAGGTTAGCCCATTGTTTTTCTACTCCCCCCCCCTTCTTCTTTCCCTGCCAGGGCTTCCTGAAGACACTCCCCAATTTTTGCAAAGTCTACTTGTCTGAAATCCAGGACCCTTGCTTCCGTGTGGTTTGACCCCTCCACTGTTCTCACATTGAACTACACCATACAATGATCACTAGACCCCAGGTGGCTACCCACCATTACATTGGTGACTGTGTCCCCATTGGTAAGTACCAGGTTCAATATTGCTCCCACTCTGGTGTGTTCCACCACAAGCTGCTTGAGGCATGCCCCCTGAAGGGCATCCAGGATGTCTCTGCTCCTGGCTGTGGCTGCAGCCTGGGTACTCCAATCTACATCAGGCAAATTAAAGCCTCCCACCGCAGCACTTCACCTTTGGCTGTCATTTTGTGAATGGCTTCCACTAGTACCCCATCCATCTCCTCCCCTTGTGCTGGAGGTCTGTAGATCATGTTTGTGTGAATGGCAGTGCCATTTCCTGTCTCCGGGGTGACCCACAGTGCTTCTGCTCCCTCCTGCATTCCCTGAACTTCAGTTGCTTTAATTTCCTCCCTGACATAGATAGCCACCCCTCTACCCTTTTTTCCCACCCTGTCTTTTCTAAATAGAATGTAACCTGGTATGGCTATATCCTATTCATGGTTCCCCATGTACCATGTCTCGGTAACAGCGACAATGCCCAGGTCTGCCTCTGCCATCAAGGCCACTAAGTCTGGGATTTTATTTCCCAGGCTGCTGGAATTTGTACACATGGCCTTCCAAGTTTTGCAACCTCCCCTTCAAGTAGCTCCCCTCCTATCCCCATGTCTTCCTTCCCTTCCTCTCCTGTTTTTACTCCCATTCTTCCTTATCTCTGCCATTCTACCTATCTCGGTTTTAGGTTTTAATATCAATTTCACAACCCTAGTGTCCTCCCTACTGACTGCTTCATCCTGTATGCATCAACACTCTAATTTTATTTATATGGCACCAAACCTCAGGAGTGCTGGGCACCTCACAGTACACAGTGAGTCAATAAAAAGCATCTGAAATAAAATTCATACAAATAACAGAAAATAGTATAATAATAAAGAGAAGTTACACAGCAACAGCAGACCCGAAGCTCAATTTGAACAAAGGTGTTTTCAAACATAACTTAAACATAGCCAGTGAAGGAGCAATTCTGTCCTCCAGGGGAAGGGCATTCCAAAGAATTGGGGCAGCCACTCTGAATGTCCCATATCTCCTTGCTGTTGTCATACAAGTCTGGTGCATACAAAAACAGAGACGCAAATCTAGAGGGCTAAGTGGAAAGTGTGTTTTCCAAGATGCTGCCGCACTGACCAAGAGCTACTTGCTCCAAATAATAACAACAAAAACAGCTTACCTTACTGTTAGTGTGACGAGCTCTGAGGAAGCATTTAGTTGAAATATCAACTGACCTGTGCATGCAAGTTACATGCACACATGCTGTTTGTCGCCCACTGGTCATTCTTGCCAAGATGGGATGCACCTAGCAGGTGCTGGCATGATTTATTGTTTTTCATGTGTGTAGGTGCATAGTTCTACCTCCACTGCTGCACTCCACACTTTATTATGGCTTGGATACTGAGCACTTTAGCACAGTTTGCACAAAATAAAAATCCATTCTGCCATGAGTAGGGTAAGCTGTGTGTGTTGTTATTATTTGAAGCTAGTAGTTCTTGGTCAGTGCTGCAGTATCTTGGGAAACATGGGTCCCACTAACACTCTAATTTTATTTATATGGCACCCAATCCCAGGGGCACAATTCACAGTGAGTCAATAAAAGGCACTTGAAATAACATCAATATGAATAACAGAAAATCTAAGAACAGCCGAAGAGAAGTTGCACAGCAGCAGCAAACCCAAAGCTCAATGTGAACAAAGGTGTTTTCAAACATAACTTAAACATGGCCAGTGAAGGAGCAATTCTCACCTCCAAGGGAAGGGCATTCCAAAGAACTGAGGGAAACACTCTAAATGCCCTATCTCCTGAGGACTTTAAGCAAGATCTTGATATAGACAATAAGTCTGCCTCCACTGACTGGAAGTAACGGCTGGCAGCATATGATGTTAGGAGATCATTCTGGTTGCATGGGCCCAGACCATGCAGGGCCTTGTAAGTAAACAAGCATACCCTGAAGCTGATGCACCACCACACTGGCAACCAGTGCAGAGCAGAGAACTGTCACGATGTGCTTGAACTGAGAGGTCCCAGCAACCAGCTGGGCTGCCACATTCTGAACTAGTTGCAAGTGATGCAACAACTTCACGGATAACCCCAAGGTATATAGCATTAAAGTAATCCAATCTTGACATGAATAAAGTGTAAACCAGTGTTTTTGTGTCAGTCGGTCCAAGAAAAGGGCTTGATCTGGGAGATGTTTCAAAGATGGTAAGAAGCCACTGTGGACCACAGCTAACACCTGATATTCAAGTGTCACCTTGGAATCCATAGTGACACCCGTTTTCCTCACCCTATCTGCAGCTCCAAGTGTCATGCCATCCAATGAAGGTAGGACAGCTCTGCTGCTCATTACTGCTGAGCTGAACCAACCCGGCTCCACCAGTGATGGGTTTAATCTCAGCCAGCTGGCCTCCATCCAGTCCTGAATTTCCCTGAGGCACTCAGTTCTGAAACAAATTCACTATCATCAGGAACACAAGGCACATACGACTGGATATCATTGGCATAGCAATAATAACCCAAGCCATAGCACCTAGTAATCTCCCCCAATAGTAACATTTACATAGAGAACAGCATAGGAGCTAAAACTGACCCCTGAGGCACACCACAAAAGAGTGATGTACTGCTCAATATTAAAGAGATGAGTGTCAGTTGCTGCACCCTGGCAGACAAGTAGGACTCAAACCACCATAACACCATCCTTACAACTCCTACATAGTGTTCGGATAAGCCAATAGCACCTCATATCTACTATGTCAAAAGTCAAAGAAAGGTCAAGCAGGACAAGGATGGAACAACTCCTGCTATCCCTTGCTAGAAGGAGATCACAGTGCACCCTGACTAGAATCCAAATACCCACAGTTCACTAGGGAGGCCAGAAACTAGACTGGAAAGGCTCTTAGATGTCATATTTCTCCAGATGTTGTTCACACTGCACTGCCACCATCTTCTCAATCAACTTCCCAAGGAAAGGAAGGTTCTAGATAGGCCTCTAATTTGAGAGAACATCAGGGTACAAGGATTTTTTTAAAGAAGGGACTTCACCACCACCGTTTTCAGGGTGGATGGGAACATCCCCTCCATAAGGGAACACCCAATGATCTTCACAAAAATCAGACTATGTGACCTCCAGCACTATAAAAGATGCCATATTGTACAGGTGCCAGGTCCTACATACTGTAGGTGGGCTGCAGTCAGGAAACCACCTGGAGGACACCATCCATCAATACTGGCTCAGACTTCACCCACAAAAACGGAGTGCCTCTATCGATCAATGACTGGACACTGTCCACCAACAACAGGCTGCTTGAGGATAACCCAGCCTGAATAGTAGACACCTAGCCAGAAACAAATGGTTAAACTCCTCACATTTACCTGTATAACGGGATCTGCAGGACTGCAGACAGGCTTGATTAAATAGTCTATCCACAGTACTGAAGAGCTAAACTGGCAGTTCTTTCCAGCAGCAATCACCCTTGACAGTATTGATTTTTTTAGACTGATTGCCCACTGGTACTCATCATAATGAGCCCTCAGCATCAATTTATCCTCCTCTAAGCAGGACCTCCACCAACAATGCTCCAACATCTACCTCTTTGTCTTCACCCTCCTCAGAGCACCATCAAACTATGGTCATCTGAGGCAGAAAATTAAGGGTTGTATATGGCAAGGTTCTAGGGAAACAATAGCAGCCATAAGAGCCACATTGTAGTCCTCCATGGATGCCTCAACTCCCAGTGCACCCAACGTCTCCATGCCCTAGATATTCACTACTGCCGGGAGACTCTGAGGCTCCAGGTTTCCTAAAGAGCAGTAACTGACCATTTCCACAGGGTAGATTAAATGGGGAGCCATTCAAAGGAACTGAACGGCATGATGACCTGATCAAGCAACAATATCAACCATGGCACTACTAATATCAAGACCTGACAAGAACACCAGGTCCAAGGCATGGCCGTACTAGTGAGTACTGATGGCAACTGCCTGTAAGAAGCCAAAAGAAGACATCACCTGGAGGAACTACATTTCAAAATGAGATGTTTCATCATTGACCTGAGCATTAAAGTCACCCAAGACCAAAACTTTGGGTGACTCCACCACCAGATCTGCCATGATACTCTCAATTTCCTGCAAGAATTTGTGCCCGTATCCCAGAGAATAGTATATAAGCATGATCTCGCAACTTGTACCTGGCCCACCTTTCACCACCTTGTAGTCAAATGACCTGGTCTCTCCTGTGGGGTATTTTATCAGTCCTAATGTGATTCTAAAGCAGATGGCTACATGGCCCCACTGTGCTCCCACCTACGACAATGCACCATGGAATTACTCTGGCAGAATGGATACTTCAAAGCACAGGGTCCTGAGTCATCCCCCATCCAAGTCTCTGTGATATATACCAGCTCTGCCAAGAAATCTGATGAAAACCTCCATCATAGCCGGCCCAGTGGCGCTGAGAGTTGAGGTGCTGGATGCCACACCTCACGCCACGCCGGCGATTTGGGTTCGGGAGTGAGCCTAGGTCACCGGGGCTCGGTGGGGGAAGGAAGGATTGAGCATCCGGAGGACAGCTCTCCTTCCTCGGGTGGCCAGGGATTCTCCACTCAGCACCACAGTGACCTCTGGTGGAGACTGGAGGTACCGCAACGCTCAGGGCCAGAAATAGAGGGTTGCGGAGTTACGGCAAGATGTTCCCTGGCGTCATTGGATGCTGGACTCCGTCAGGGAGAGGGAGGGAGTAACGAGGGAGGGGGTGGGGACAAAGCAAAAATACCCAGCCAAGTGGATAGGCGATGGCACCTGTATCCACCAGGACCACACTCCACCGCCGGGGGCACTCCTTACCTGGGCCGAGCCCAGCCTGGCCCGAATTTGCAGATTGAGCACCCTGGGTGGATAGAGCGGCCCTACCCGGGGGGCTCAGAGCCGGGGGGATAGCCGGGCTGGTGTCAGGTTTCAGGAGGCCTCTTAGGCACAGAGGTAGAGTCAGGGGTACTACAGGATGCCTAAGAGAGTTCCACTGGCTGGAGGGAAAAACAGAATTCGAAAAAAAAAAAAGAAAACCTCCATCATGGCCATTTTATTGCTTAGAGATCTGGTGTTGCAGAGAACTGTCCTAAGGGGAGGAGCTGAATCAGCCAATCCATTAGCTACGTGCTGACCAAATGTCTCTGTAGCCTGGGGAATAGGAATCAAGCAAGGGGACCCCCTTGCCTGGCAAGGCCTGCTCCCAGGCTGCCTCCTAAACACTCACTCCTGATCCTGCACCCCCCCCCGTCTACCCACAGAGCAGGTGTACATTGTCAATAGTGCCCCAGGAGGACCCCCAGGCTCTGCAGCAGTTAATCACTGCCATGGGCATGGTGCAAAGGAGCCCACTAAAGGGACTCTACCCTCGTAGTTGCTCCATGAAATAGACTAGGTAGGGCCTAGCTGTCATGTGACTTATAATGAACCCTCTCGCCCTAAAAGAAATCAAAACAATAAATAAAATACCTAACCATACTAAAATTAAAATTCCCCACACATCACAATACTACTCAGATAAATTAAATAAACCAACACATGCACAGCACCATTCACATTTACTTATACTGTATAAACATTAACTATAACTAAACAGTCACTCACCCCACAAGCTCCAGAAATTTAAATAGCATAATATATAGAATAATGCATGGACAACCATACACAACAAGGCTGTGTTTCCATTGAGGGGTTGTGCTTGAAAGGACCCAATGTCATCTCAGCCCTGAGATGGAAACACAGCCTTATTTGTATATGGTTGACCATATACTGTTTTATAGAATATATAGTTCAAAACAGTAGACCAGCTGCTAGCTCATCTTCCCCCACTCCCCACCGGGCTGCTCTCTCACTCATTTACCTCCTCTGCCTGCCTGCTTGTTCGTCTCCCCCTGCCCGCTCGTTTATCTGCCCCTGCTCACTTGTTCAGTCAGTGCATGCATTTTGTGCAATTGTTTCTTACCCCCAAATGAGTCTTTTTCCCCCCCAAGAGGGTCATGGTGCCACTTTCCTTAGCAGCTCCATACCACACATCAACTGCTGCCAGCTCACTTTGCCGAGAAGCACTTGTGCTACTTAAAAAAAACACACTTGGCATTAACGAAAATCAGTAGCTGGTGGGAGGCGCCATCATAGTAACTTTTGCACCTCAGAAGGATCTCTGTAAGGTTAATGCAGAATGTGGGAGGTCCAAAGGTCATGGAAAGTTGTTGTAGTATCATTGTGATGTCACAACGACACTGCAACAACTTTCTGTGACCTTTGAACTGTCCTACAACAGCTTTTAAAAAGCCAGCGAATTCAATACACGGTCAGCCCTAACCATACACTATATAGAGAATACTGGATGGGCAACTATGCAGAACTAGCGTGTTCTTCTACAGAGGGGTTCTGATTCCCTCTGTCCTCGAGAGTGAGAGGTCCATGGGAATCAGAACCCCGAGCTGGCAACACACTGGTTGTGCATAGAGTTGCTCATCCTGTATTTTTTATAGTATATAGTACTGTGTGAAATATGTGTTTTGTGACTTCTTTTGCTTTTAAAATGAAACTGACTCATGCAGTCTCTAGAGGTTCTAGAATGCTGTTCTACCACAGTAGGTTAGAATCACATTCCATGACCTTGGAACTGTGGTAGACCAGCATCTTGAAAGGGATGGAATTCTATACAGAACAACACTCCACTATACACTATAAAATAGTTTCTATATGGTCAATAGAAACGCTCCCCTACAAATTAGTACAACATTTAAGTAACTGATTTACATATGTTCTAGCATATAGTACAGTATACAGTACAGTCTCAAAGAGTCGGGAGATTTCACTGAAAAGCAAATGTACACATGCAATGTTCCAAAGTCTTGCAACAAGGTAAAATACATTTTACCCTTTCTCACAGGGAGAACAGCAATTTATTTAAAGAAACTGAGTAGTCCCAGGGGGCCAAGTCCAGAACTCCAAATGTCTTCTCCCCATTGCTCTCAATAGGAGCAAGGGAGAAGTGGAGAAGTCATGTACAGAGGTGACATTAGGAAGGCTCACCCCCTCAGGGATAGCCTCTGTAAGTGCAAAACCAATTGGGGAAAAAAACAGGTGGAGACACCCATCTGGAGTCAGGCCAGACAGTAGAGCAGCTGATAGGGACCCAATCATGAGCCTACTGCCCAGTGTCTGCAAGCCACTGACACCAAACTGACCCTGCAGGGTTGGCAACTGGAATGCCACCCTGTCCGACCTCACTCCCTCAGGCAAAACTCAACCCCAATACCCCAACCCACTAGTATCAGTAAAACATCTGCTCCACGGACAGTGTCAGCAAGATTCTCTGATTAGAAACACTAGGGAAAAAAGTGCACCAAAATCATACCTTGTGAAAATGCCATTTCATGAATAGCGCTGTCAAAACCGTGCTTCAAAACTGTGTCTGCATTGACAGTGACGGGTAGTATAGCGCTAGTCAACTACCAATACCCCTGTCACTGTGAAAGCAGATGGGAAGAAGTGGATGAGTAGGTAGCAGCGTGGTGCCTGTTTGAGCTGCTCCCATGGTGGAGATGTTAAGGCACTAACAGCAAGAGCAGTGGAGACCAGGGTTCGATACCCAGTCTTCCTAATGTTATGTTTCCCCAGCCCCAAGTTGTATATTTTTTTCTTTGACTGATGTGATGTCTGATCCCCTCCCAAGGTTCTTCCTCCCTCCCAAGTTTTATTTTATGTTTACCATTTGTTGCAATGTCTGATCCCTCCCCCCAAGGTTCTCCTCATCCCTGAGTTCCAACCCCCCCATGGAGTTGATTATATTAATATCGGGGAGGAGGAGTGAGTGGTGGAGTTCCTCTGAATTGGGGGATATGGAGGCAGAGCTCCCTCCCTCAAAAACACAAGTTACATTTTGTTAGCTCACCATGGTAGCAGTCGTCTATGTGTTTTTGGACCGGTACCATTGGCGTTGTTATTGCAGGTGCTTTTTTTGTCAGTGCCATTTTTCCTGCACATTTTTTTACTATGCTGTAATTGATAATGGCATTCTGACCTAGTGCCCACCAAAACAACCACAGTATAACCATTCACAACGTAAGAAGGGGGTAGTAATTTTGTCAAGGGTGTAGCTCTTCCCCTGAAAAATGTAAAATGTTCCCTTTTGAAGTTTTTTTTTTGCAAAAACAGCTACTGTTTGATGGCCTAAGCGGGTAGCGGTTGTTACTTCACTACATAGCCGATCAACTAATGCATGCAAATGGTATTGCGAAGCTGCACTACACTAATGCCCCATGGTAACAGTGCACTATGTCTCACTTGGAAGATATAATTCAAGATGCAAATGGTTTCAAACTACCGTGTGCTTTGGTACAAAGAAATACAAACTCTTAAAAACAGTAATCATGTCCTAAAACAGCAGTGCAGCAAAGCCAGGCAAACAATTTTGTCCTACCTTACCAGAAGTGCAAGGAATGGCTACCCTTATAACTGATGTCAGGGGATCTAGATACTGACTAGCAGAGAGTGCATAGGGTACTGCTCCAGAGAGTATATGCATAACCATTCACCATTACTATATTTAGTCTACTCACCCTCATGATGTGTATGGTTGGGGTGAGGTTAGATATCACCTTTCGATCATAATGTATCCCAAATTATACAATGGCAAGAAAGAATCCTGGTCTCTGATTGGTCAGTTTGGGGCTGGACCTGTGGCGTTATCCCAGCACATCACCACAGGTCTAGTCTCAGCACTGTGAACCCATGTAGATGAGCATTTGATTGATTGTTTTACTGAGCCTTTGATTGATTGTTTCATCTTCTCTTAAAAAACGAAAATATTTTTCCACACAAAAACATCTTTAAAATTATTTTTTTTATTCTGTATAACAATGAGCCATTGTATAATAGGAATAATGCACTCCAGGGTGTGTGTCGTTTGGGATAATGCCATGCCTGAGCATTGGACGTACTTGGCCTGCGGCCTCGTGCCCAACCCCCCCCAGGCGTGGCGTTATCCCAGCACGACACACACCCTGTCGTGCATTATTCCTTTATTACTTTATAAAGGCTTGAGTTAGATACAACTACAATAGTGAAAGGCCAACATGTAGCCATTTTCCAACATTAAGTACTTGGCATCCACACACTGACATGAACAACTACAATACAACAACTGTGGTGGGAGTGTTGGGCTAGACTCTTGAAAAAGTGTACAGGATCTTTTTTCTACCTAAGCAGCTACCAGGGATGGTCAGAGGAGATGTCCACTCACTGTCTCATCTTGAAAGACAGCACCTCTTACAGGACAGTACTCCTGCAATACTGCACTGCAGTGTAAGCATTGGGAATGGCCCCACACCCCTGGTATGGCACTTGAAACTACTACCTTCTGGCTTAGATTAGAGATTGCTCCAGACTGAGCCAAACTGCCACTATATCTGCTTCAAACTGAAATTTCCATTTATCTAGAGAGCACAAGATAACACATGGAATGCAACTGTTTTAAACAAGCTACATTAACTAAAGGGGACAGGACAGCAGCTGGTACATTATCTTAACATGAGCTGTCAAAAGCATGCTTTTAAGACAAATTCCTACCAGAGTGCTGCCAGCTCCTATTCGATTTTCCATTCAAACTTTCATTTTCTAAATTAAATGTGTCAGCTGACAAGCTTCCAGCTTATCCTGCATTTTACATTGCAACTCTGGTTCTTTCACAGCAGAGTAGAAATAATTATTTTAAAATACCTTTAAATTCCATTTGTTTACATATTACAGATGCACAGGCAAATGACTAACAAATATAAATGTGTTTCCTAAATAACCTTAAACTGGGAACGGATGCATTGCAACATTCCCAAGTCATATTTGCTCAACCCCGGTTCTCTTTCTGTAAATCTCTCTCTTTTCTGTTTTTTTATCTTCCTGGTCTTTAAAACCTGCTTTGTATGTAGCTCCCTAGTGTGCCATTATAAACGCTACAGCTAGTGACTTCATCAGCTAGAATCAGTCAGTGGATCCGGACACTGATACTGCTGCAGGCAGGGGCTGCTGCTTCAATTCAAACAGAGCACACTGAGGAGCTGCTCCATTTTCATTAATGTTGCAGTTCAAGCCTGTACTGCCAGCAGTGATATAAGTGATAGAATCTACTGACTGATTCTAACCAGTATTTTCACTAGTTGGGGTCTTTATAATGGCACAGTAGGGTCACAACTGTACATACAGAGTTGGTTTTAAAGATGAGAGTGACCAAAACCAAAAGAAAGCAAGAGGGAGAGGAAGAGAAACGTCATAAAGAGAGCACGGGATAAGTACTGTAAATGCGAACCGGATATTTTACAGTGTTTCTCTTTCCCTTTAAGAGTGGCAATGTATCCTAGTGATTACAGTGCAGAGGTATGAACATCTACAGTAGGTCCAGGACTGAATCCTACCACCTCCTGCTTGCAGTACGTTATCTTGAGCAAGTCATTTAAGGCCTGCTCTTCAAATGCTGGTAACATGCACCTGTATGAGAGGATCCACCGCAGTGCAGCTCTGCACTGGAATGGTAATGGTGATTTTGTTGCATTTATGAATGGAATGCAGGTGCAAGAAGTGTGCCTGGCTTCATGAATGAAACTGCACGCAATCAGTTTGAAAGGCATATGGACTTTCAGACACATCTATACCCCTTACAGTGCCCGTCTGATGACCCCGCCCTATAAGGGCAATATCTGGTCCTTGAGTGAATGTGGATGGCACATTTGTAGATACAGGCAAACAACACAATATAGTGTGCATTGAAACTGGCACTATTCACCGAGCCAGTATTGTACAAGGAACCTCACAGTTCACATCAGGTACCAACAGTATGGGTAGTGTCGGTGGTAGATGGGGTGTAAAATGGAAACCACACACACCAATCTTCACCTCTGAAGAAACTACTATGGTTGTCACAGAAAACGGGGGCACTATAGAACCCTATATTGGTAACGTGTATTAAAGGAGATCTGCGCTGAACCTGAAAGTCATTTTCCCTGCAGAAGCTGTTTCTAAATAATGCTTCCAGTTCAGTTATTGCTCCTTCTATACAGGTCTTTTAGTAACCTTATAGAGTTTTCTGATTTACATTCTAGTGTTTAGTGCAATTTTAGAACTGTATGGTGTAGCTTTTGTCCCTCTCAGCCAGAGTTCTGTAGTAGAACATAGACACATATAAATTGTTGGCAGATAAGGACCACTAGGCCCATCCAGTCTGCCCGTAAGCCCTGTACTTGATTATGGCTTCTGTCCCTCCCTCCCTCTCCTTTACCTCTACGGTACCCCTATGCCTGTCCCATGCATGTTTAAATCCAGCCACAGTGTTCGCTGCCACCACCTCCTGTGGCAGACCATTCCAAGCATCCACCACCCTCTCTGTGAAGAAAACCTCCCTCATATTCCCTCTTAACCTGCCACCTTCCAATTTTATGTCATGCCCCCTGGATGTATTGGAACATGGATGTATTGTGCCAACAATAAGACAGCTGAGCAAGGGACATAAACTACACCATACATTTCTAAAATGGCACTTACTACCTGTGTGTAAACAACTTGGATAAATAAAAATCCTGTAGAGATGGAACAGTTACAGAACTGGAAAGAGAATTTGAAAAACAGCTTCAACGGCGGAAATTACTTGTAGGTTCAGTGCATTTCTCCTTTAAAGGGACAGCGTGCCCAAAACCAAAAAAATATATGGAGGGTATACAGAAGGCTTTGATTTGTGTAAAGGGGGAACACGGCTTAGATAGTCACATCTATTAAGCCTAAGTGACATAAGCATGACCTTCATGGCACAGTTAAATATAAGTTGGCACTCAAGACTCCTGAACCAAAAAGCCATAGATGGTGGTGGGTCAAGTAATGTCCTTGACCTTAACTCTGTTGAAGACATTGTGATTGGTACCTTCAACCAGTAGGCCATTGATGGGAAAAGGAGACTGTGAACAGCAGCGATCATAAGTTACCGGTACCATACACACCTAAGAACTAACAGCCATGTGGGCAGTATATTAATGGCACTATAACCATTACTGGAAAAGTCAACCCATGTCCCAGTTATGGCAATAATAACAAGCCACCCATGATATCCTCATGCAAGATGCAGACACAGGGGGACAGAGTGGTGGCAATGGTAATGTAGGTGAGTGAAACAGCCATGCATGTACAGAGCAGTGAGACTGGACAAGTTGTGATGTATGACATGTGCTAAAATGACACCAGGTTTGAAAAGTGCTGTAAATAAAAGCATTATGGTTCCATTGTGTTACTACTAGGTTTTTGAGGTTATACCCCTTGCAATGCAATCTATCCCTGGAGATGGAGAACAGTCCGTTGGATGCTCGATCCATCTCCTCCCTGCTGACCCACAGCAGCCCATGCTCATTCCTGAACATGGGTCACCAGCATGGCGCAAAGTATGGCGTCCAGCACCTCAACCCTCACTGCTACCAGGCCGGCCAGCACCTTGCATTTTTTGGCATTGAACACCAGTTGCCAGGTGTCTGACCAAGTTTCCAGCTTTGCCAGATCATCCTGCAACCCCTGCCATCCCCCTAGGTTGTCCACCACTGCTCCCATCTTGGTGTCACCAGTAAATAGACGGATCATCCTCTTGATGCCCAATGATATGTCTGCAATGAATATCCCAAACAACACTGGTCCCAAAACCGAGGCATGCGGAACACCGCTCGTCACTACCCTTGGGGATGAGAGCTCCCCATCCACCACCACCCTCTGTTGCCTTCCCTGAAGCCAGTTCCCTACCCATCTCACCAGCTTTGTACCGAATCCTGTGCCTTCTAACTTAATTCCCAGCCTCCCATGCAGCACTGAGTCGAATGCCTTATTGAAGTCCAGGTACAGGACATCCACTGCATGGCCCCCATCCAATTGCCTAGTTCCCCAGTCATAGAACTCCACCAGGTTGGTTTGGCAGGATCTGCCACTTATGAAGCCATGCTGTCTGCTGTCCTGTAGCCTTTTGGCCTCCAGGAGGGACACCAGCCTCTCCTTCAAGATAGTCTCCATCAGCTTACTCATGATGGATGTGAGGGATCACTAGTCTGTAGTTCCCCAGTTCATCCTTTTGGCCGCTCTTGTGGAGGGGCACCACATGAGCCATCCTCCAATCCTGAGGTACACACCCTGAATGTAGTGAGGCATTGAATAGGTCAGCCAAAGGTCCCGCCAGGACCTCTGTCAGCTCCTTCAGTACCCTGGGGTGGATGCCATCTGGGCCTGGCACCTTGTCTACCCTCAGTACCCTCAAACCCTCCAGAACCCTGCCCTCCATGATTTCCCCATCACCCTCTCCCCCTCTGTTCCTGTCCTTCCTTCCTCCCTCCCGCCTTAGGTATCACTCCCCCCCCTTCTCCTTAGTAAATACCGAGAAGAAGTAATCGCTTATCGCTTCTGCGTTATCACCCCCTGCTTCCACTCACCCCCAATCCTTATTATATGGTCCTTACACTTCCTATTCTCCCTGATGTACCTGAAGAAGTCCTTCTCCTCCTTCTTAATGCCCTGTGCCAGCCTGAGCTCCTTAGATGCCTTGGCTGCCCTTGTCACCTCCTTCGATTCCTTCAGGTACTCCTCCCTGTCCTCCCCCTCCCTGTTTTTTTGTACCTCCTAAAGGCAGCTCTTTTCCTCCTTACCCTTTCCATAACCTCCTTGCTCATCCAGCTAGGTTTCTTTGCCCTAGTCTTCATGTTCTGGGCCTTGCTGCAGGTTCTGGTTGCCCCCACTATCCCCAGCTTTATGAGCTCCCACCTCTGGTTAGTGACCATACTAGGTTGAATTCTGGCCAGGTACCCTTCTACCACTTCCCCATCCTCCTGAATTCTGCACTCCTGAAGTTCAGCACCCTTGTACCAGATTCCACTCCTTCCTTACCCATATCCAATGTGAACCATACTGAGTGTTGGTCACTCCCTGCCAGTGGTTCTTCCACCTTCAGGTCCCTCACAAACTCCCCATTTGCCAGCACGACATCAAGGATATTCCCTAACTTGGTTGGTTTGCTAACCATTTGCATCAGGAAGCTGTCCTGGAAGGCATCCAACAGTACCTGCTTCCTTCTATTCCTGGTTGTTGGGGTACTCCAATCCACTCCAGGTATGTTGAAGTCCCCCATGATCAAGACCCCTAGAATTCTGTGGCTGCAGAGTTTTGTGCAACCTACAGCAGAACTTCTGCAGTGCCGCAGAATTCACTTTTCTTGGTGATTCTTTATTAATATTTGCATTTATCCATAGAATCTGGTTCCCTTCCCCGCTTCTTATATCCAAAATCCCTCTATGCTCAGCATGTGATGTTATCAGTGCTATCACATCATACATTAGCTAATGAAATGGCTGCATTCTACCATAGAAATGAATAGTGACTTATCTACCACAGCTCCCACTGCCTGAGGCAGTGGAACAGCACATCAGGCACTGTGATATTTGCTCAACCTGCACTACAGCCTAATACAATTTTCAGTCTTATGTTATTACACTAGTGCCAACTTACTTATTTATTTATTCAATTTTGGTGACCGGGTAGGCCCACTGGGCCCCGAAGGTCCCTTTTTCAGGAGTGACCCGGGTAGGTTTACAGAGTTAACCATACATAGTAGTTTACATACATAGAAGTTTGCAAGACACAGGTTTCAACATGTTTTGAGACATAAGCAGTGGTAGTCTGAGTAGCAGAGCTATGCATGTATATAGACATTAATTCTTCAGTTAGATACAGTTCAGTGCAGTGAATGATTATCAGGTTGAGTCGAGTTGTGAGTGATGGAGAAGTGAGGGGGATTGGCAGGCACTTACTGTATACTGTCCAAAACACCTGACTAGTGCCAATTCTGCACTTGTGTTTCACTTGTTTATATTTTGAATATCCCTGAACTGTATTTGTTCATAGTATTGACTTTATCCAACCCTGCATTTCACTGTCTCGTAAATTGTTTGTATTTCTGACCGCCATTGCATTGTATGACCTATTCTATGTGCTGCATCACATTGTTGTTGCTCATGCATTTGACTTGTATCCTCCTGTGTTGTGCCTGGAAATAGGCATCCCTATGCCTACTACACCCACCTGGTTACCAAAAGCAAATAAATAAATAAATAAATGAAGTTTTGCTCATTGCCCATGGCCTTGAATCTAGTGTGGAATGTTTTGATAGATGGTGCTTCCTGTACGGTAGGTGGGAGTTTATTCCATAGTGAAGGGGCAGTGCTGGAAAAGGACTTGCCACCCATTTTAGTCCTCACTCTGGGTTCTTTGAGTAGGACTTGGTCCAAGGTCCAGAGGATCCCAACTATTTATTTATTTATTTAGATTTTGGTAACCGGGTAAACCCACTGAGACCTGAGGTCCCTTTTTCAGGGGCGACCCAGAATTAGTTACAGAGAAAACATACATTGGCAGTGATTTACAGTAGTTACAACAAGTATAAAAATATACATCAGCATCGATATTCAGTGGGGTATAAAAATATACATCAGCATCGATATTCAGTGGTTACAGCAGGGTTCATATTCAGGTTCATGCATACAGTTCAGAGACATCGGGATACACACAGTTAGTAGGAATTGAGACAGGTATGCAGTATATTGACAGCCTTGCTTAGGAGATTCTTCAGGGATGAAGGCGGGGGTTTAAGGCAGTGGAGGTAGGAGGGAGACCCGGACTAGGGGGCTAGCGGTTACAGCCACAGAGGCTGAGTTCGAGGAGATATGCTTTGAGGCCAGACTTAAACTGGGGAAGGGAAGGTTTGTCAATCAGGCTGGCTGGGAGGGAGTTCCATAGGTAGGAGGCAGCGTATTGGAAGGAGCGCTTGCCTTGGTTGGAGCGAATCCGAGGAATGTCTAGGGGGCGATTTGCAAAGGATCGCAGGGTTCTACTTTTGGACTTTGGAGGTGAGGAGTCCTCGAAGGTGAGGAGGAGGGCAGATGGTAGAGAATTTGAAGGCAAGGCATGATGTCAGGTAGGCTGGTTTGTGCCATAGGATGGGCCAGTTTAGGTACGCAAGGGCTTCACAGTGGTGCCTCCTAGGGGAGGAGTTAGTAGCAAAGCGAGTCACTCGGTTGTAGAACATGGTGAGTTCTGTTAGCACCCTTTGCAAACTGTGTGAGAGGCCTTTTGGCACTATGCAATTCTGCTTAAAGTTGGACCAGCATAACATTCTGTGGTGATTTGCATATGCAGCCCATGATGCTTTGCATTGTGGGGGCATGTGTGATTTTGTATTATGGTGAGTTTGTTGAGTGCCATCTCCCAGAGGAACTGCAGTAGAGGGGCATCATATAGGATGGAGGGGAGGAGGTTGCTGTAGGCAATGGCTCGTCGTGCCTCACCAGAAAGGGAGTTGCCCAGGCAGTAGAGGAGGCCAAGCCTTTGATGGATGGCCCGAGTTATGGAGTCGATGTGAGGTTTATAGGTCAGCTCTTGGTCAAGGTGGACCCCGAGGTATTTGAACTTGTCAGTGACCTCAACTCTTTTTTCTTGGGCTGTGTTGAGCTGGAGCAGCTCGCTTCTGTCAGTGCCCAGGTGTCTTGTCCCAAACAGGACTGCCTTGGTTTTTTCTTCATTGAGCTTTAGAGGGTTGGAAGTGAACCAGGCCTCAAGAGTTAAGAGACTGGCCTGCAGTTTGGTGGAGATGACTCTGGGTTGTGGGTCACTGCTGCAGATGACAGTGTCGTCCGCAAAGAGGATGAGGTTGCTGAGCATGCAATTGCCCTCACTGTTGTTGAGGAAGAGTGAGAATAGCAGGGGGCCCAGGATAGAGCCCTGGGGTACCCCGGAGACAATGGTTCTTGAGCCAGACTGGGTACCTCTCCAGTGGACTTTTTGGGTACGGTCGTTCAGGTAGCTCTCGAACCAGGAGAGTGAGTGATCATCCAGTCCTAGGTGGTGAAGTTTGGAGAGAAGGAGTTTGTGGTTGACCAAGTCAAATGCCTTGGATAGGTCAATGAATAGAGCACCCATAGAGGAGCCTTGGTCCATAGCTGTAAGGATGTCAGATGTTAGCCGGATGAGCGCAGTATCAGTGCCATGGCCTTTCCTGAAGCCGTGTTGTACAACAGCTAGGAGTAGGTGCTGCTCTAGGTAGTCCTGAAGCTGGTTATATACTAGTCTTTCCTGTATTTTCTCTAGGGGGCTGAGAAGGGAGATTGGTCTGTAGTTTCCCATTTTGTCTCGGAGTCCATTTTTGTGGACAGGGACGAGGGTCGATACCGTTCATTTTTTTGGGACTACTCCTTCGAGTAACTAAAACAAACCTTGACAATAGCATAGACCTGTTAATTCCATACCTTACTTTGTACAAACTTATTTTTGCCTTTAGGGTATAGAAATGCCATCTGAAATGAATAACTGATAAAATGAACTAACCTGTCATTTTTAAGAAAAATAAAGTAATTATGCCCAGAAAAGTGGAATATAATAATGTGTAGACCTGCTGAAAGAATACACATGTTTAATAAATAATTGCACTGTACATATTTTTGCCAGAGATATTGATTACATATTGCCATTGGTTGATAGAATTACCTGAAAGTTATGGAGAAATGTTGTGTGCAGGGCCAGCTGCTGGGCCAGAGGGTAGCATGTTGTGTTCCCGTGCTGGCAACTCAGGTTCAGAGATGAGCTCTGGAAGCTGGCTGGGCAGCACAAGGATTGGGGGAACACATCACTGCTCAGAGCCTGGGAAGGTATGACGCAGTGTTCTCTCACAGGGGGGACACATTGTGATGGGCTGGAGAGCTTTATCTTACAATGGGTTCATATGCATGTCATGGCCTAATGGTGTTATGTAGTATGTCAGGGGAAGCAGGTTGGCATGAAAAATGAGTTTTGCAATGTCTCCTATATTCTGTTTATTCCATTTCCAAAGGGACCTGTATGAATAAGGATACAATTTGATAAAAACTAAAAAAAAAAAAATATAGTAGAGTAATAGACAGCTTGGATGAAGGAACCCCAGTGGACATTCGGTTTCTCAATTCCTCCAGAGCGTTTGACAAGCTCCCTCATCCAGAATGAATACAACAAATGGGTAAATTGTCCATTCATCCGACCATAATAAACTGGGTTCATAATTGGCTGCAAAACAGGAAACAACAGTTGTCCATTAGAGGGGAATCTTCTGAATGGTCTGAGGGGAAAAGTGGGGTCCTCCAGGGTTCAGTATTGGGCCCCTGTCTCTTCAATTTATATGTATCATCTCTACAGTTAAACCATGACTCAGTCTGGCTTCAAAAAATTGCAGATGACTGTAGGATAGGGGCAGAAATTAATATTAACTCAGACTCATCTAATCTGCAACTTACAATTGACAACATAGTCTCATGGACAGAGCAAACCAAGCTGGTACTAAACCAAGACAAATGCCATATTATGCACATGGGGAAAAAAGAACCCAAGAATACCATACAAACTTGGCAACACAGCCCTTAAAACAATCAAAGAGGAAAGGGACCTGGGCATTATAGTATTCAGCAATATGTCCTTCATGCCCCACTGCCATAAGATAGCGCATAGGAGAAACAGAATTCTAAACTGTATATTAAGACACATATCAGCAAGGAGCAAAGAGGTTATGTTGCCATTGTATACATCCCTGGTAAGACCCATAATGGAGTATGGTGCCCAAGTGTGGGCACCATACAAAAAGGGAGACATAGTACTGTTAGAAAGAGTCCAAAAATGAGCTACAAGGGCAATCCAGGGCATGAAAGGGAAGGACTATGAAGCTCGTTTGCTACAACTTAACATGTACTCCTTGGAGACAAGGAGGAAGAGGGGGGATATATGCCTCGTGCACAGGGCATGGAATAATGAAGATCTCTGGGACATCACTGGTCTGGTAATGAACACAGATACACACAATACTAGGTTCCACCCACTTCAGCTTACAGCACCAAACAAAAGAAAGGTACGTAGCACATGGTGGTTTAGTCAGCGAGTGGTCCATGATTGGAGCAGACTTCCTCTGGAGGTTGCGGCCAGCTCTTCAACCCTATCATTTAAAACTAGATGGGATGCTCATAAAAACCTAACCAGAATCTAGGAATTAGTTAACGAGCATTAAGGATGCAAATACATTAGAGCTGTACCTGTCCTATGTATTCTATGTATGTATGTATGTGTGTGTGTGTGTGTGGGTGTGGGTGTGTGTGTGTATATATATATATATATATATATGTGTACCTAGCTATATATATATATACACACACACACACACACACACACACACGAGTATCTCTCATTCACTGTATATATATATAATGTATACATACACACACACACATATCTGTATATATGTTACTGATTGCATATAAATATATAAGTGATACAGACTGGGGACCTCATGAGTGGTGTTGACAGCATGAGCATAGAAATACCTTATTTATCACATAAGCTCCCTTCTGCGTATTTCATTTATGCAATAGACTATGACCTTAAGGGATAGATTTTATTTAGCTTTTTTAGGCATAAAATTATTTCTATAAGTCTATTATTTTTTTAACTAGTGTTGCTGTGCTCTCCCCTATCCTGATTGCTATAACCATTGCCATGAACGTGAAGTCAGGATTACAAGCTGACACTGTGATGTGGTAGTTCGTTAGTGCCGCAGAACTTCTGCAGAAATTGCAAACCACCATCGCAGAAGTTCTGTGGCAAATGGTAATCTTGCCGCAGAACTTGGTCCCAATGTGCCACAGAAAAGTAGAAGCCTTGCCCACAATTACTACACTACCCTTCTCACAGGTCCTCCTGATCAGTCCCACTAATTCCCTATCTAACTTCTCTGTCTGAGAGGGTGACCTGTACACCACTTCCATCCTAAGAGTCCAATTCTTGAAATCCTGGATTTGCATCCATAGTGACTCAATACTACCCTCCTCCCCTTCCTCCTGTACACACTTCAGTCCTTACCACACATAGAGTGCCACCCTCCCCTTTCCCATTCACTCTATCCCAATGAAATATCCTGAACCCTGGTGTTGACAGGTCCCAGTCATTGCATTGGGTGCCCCATGTTTCAGTGATGGCTGCCATGTCTGCCTCCCCCTCTGTCATGAGAGTCTGTAGCTCTGCAGTTTTCCTCCCAAGTCTCCTAGCATTCAGGGTGACCACCTTCCACCCCTTCCACCCTCCCCTCCTGCCCTCTTTTACTAGCATCACCACTAGTACTTGCCTTTGTCCTTTGTCACTGGTATGGGGAGTAAGCTCATATGGCTTCCCAACCTGTGGTCTCTGCATGTCCCTTGCCCACTTGCTACCCCCCACTCCTAGTTTAAATTCCCAACTATCTCTATGTACTCCTCCATCCTCTGTTTCAACACTTTCTTTCCCTCCTCACTCAAGTGTAGTCTATCATTGGCATACAGAATACTGTTCTCCCAGCCCCCCTCACCAGCCCATACCCTTTAGCATGACACCAGATTCTTAGCCATCTGTTACATTCCTCTGTTATTAGCTTTCTTGCTGTGCTTGCCCTGGACACTGAAAGTATCTCTGAGAAAGTTACTGATCTTCCTGCCCCCTTGTACTGTATAATTGTCTTAGTTCCTCAAACCTCCTCTGGACTATATCTACCGTCCTGTCAGCCAGGTCATTTGTCCCAAAATGTATAATTAAATGAGGCTTCTCCCTACCCCTTCTAGCGTATTTTAGAACAGATTGCCCCACCCTTTCCACTGTCATTCCCAGCGTGGCCTCCACCCAAATGCGACTATGCCTCTCCCCCTTGCTACCTCACCTGACTCCTCTTAGTACTGAGTCCCCCAGCACTAAGATTCCACCCCTCTTACCTACTGCTTGCTTCCCTTCCTCCCCACCTGTCACTCCTGGCTCCTCCTCTTCCTCCTGCACAGTAGTTGCCCCTTGCACCCTTGTTGTAATTCCCCCAGCAGAACTTCCTCCCCTCTCCACGAGTACAGTCTGGTACCCACTACATTCGGAAACCCTGTGGTGTCAAAGAAAATTCCCCCACTGCTGTTGACAGCTGTATGAAGTCACCAATGTGCTATAATACAAAATGATACAAAATGACACTTTAGGGCAGGAAACATGTTATAAATATTTGGGAGTTTGGCTAGATGAGGAAATTAAATTGATATCATATAAATGAATTAATAAAGAAAACAAATAGAAAATTAGGTGCCTTCCGCAGATCAGGATTTTGTCTAGACTTAAAAATGAGGACTAGTATAGTAAACCAGTTTATTATCCCATGTCTAGACTACGGAAGCCGTATATATGTTCAAACAAGTAAAATAAACTTAAAAAAACTGGATGTAGTCTATAATAATCTTGCAAGATTTATTTTAAAGTGTGACTACTGTACACATCATTGTAAAATGTCACAGTTGTTAAATTGGTTACCTTTAGATTATAAAAGGGATCTGCAATGGATGGAACACATACATTTGGTGATACAGGGTAATAAACCACAGTACTTAACAGACAAATTAAAAATTAAGGAAACTAAATATAATCTAAGAGACTCAGATAACAAATATTTACAAATTAAAATTAAAAACAGATTTGGGAATATTACTTTTGTAGCCAAGGTAAGGCAATATTGGGAACCTATTGATATTAAATTAAGACATAAACAACAAAGCTCTAAACTTTTTGTTTAGTATAGACTTTTAACCAGTATACACATTGTCTCTGTTCTATACATTGCTGTATGGTTGGTTGTCCCAATTCTAATCTTACTAAACAAGATGATGCAGCTCCTGGCAGACCCAATAATCTTTTATAGGCTTTGTTCACAGTAGACTTTAAGCTATTAACTTTTGTCAGACCCCAAATCTCCACTCCATATAACAGCTGTGACCTTATTTTTGCATTTAAAACTGCTAAACACCCCTTTACCAACTGCCCTCCAAACTTAAATGAAAAGCTTTCTACCGCTGGATAGATTCTCTTTATTTTTTCTTTTAAATATTTTATATGCTCTTGCCATTTCAAGTTATAACTGAAAATAACTCCCAGGTAACAGAATTTTTTAACTGTTTATATTTTTTTATTATTGCACTTTAAAGAGCTTGCTTTCCCTCTCTTAACCTGATGTTTATTGCAGATCATATATTTAGTTTTTCCAAAATTAATCTCCAATGATGCTTTCTTACATCCTTCAAGCAGCTTTCATAAACTTATTTGAATCCCCAAATAGTTAGTTGAGATGAGAACTATATCATCTGCATATGCCAGGTATGGGCACAACCTGGAGCCCAGTCATGGCATGTGCAGCTCAGGATCATACAGGTCTTCCAATACCCTATTCAGAAATATGTTTAACATGATTGAAGAGAGGACACAGGCACATCTCAAACCTACGTTCGAGGTAAATTTATTTGTATAATCTCCTTCTTTATTATATCTCACTATTGTGTAGTTATCATATACAACATTTTCAAGATATAAATTATAGTATATCTAACCCATAATTTTCCAGAGCTTCCCATACTTTTGCTCAGGCCACCTTATCAATAGTGGCTCTTAAGTCTATGAAGACTCAATATAGTTTTTGTTTTTTAATGTATATATTTATGGAGCAGGTGAGTGAATGTGAAGCATTGATCTATGGTAGAATGACTGGGCATAAAACCCACTTGAGCTTCTTCTATCAGACCATTATTGTTTATCCAATCTATTATTCTTTGATGTATAAGTGTTGTAAAAATTTTCTGAGAACTGTCTAGGAGACTTATTGACCTATAATTAAATGGATCAACTCTATTCCCTTTTTTATATATAGGTATAATTATGTTAGTTTTCCAAGTAAGCGGAGTGATCCCTTTTTTTCAATATGATGTTAAATACCAATTTTATAGCTGGGTTCCATAGTTCTGGATCATCTTTTATTATATCTTGTGGTACCCCATCTGGGCCTGGAGCTTTATGTCGCTTTAAGTTTTGGATAACCTTAGATATATCCTTTTCAGAAAAAAGTTCTTTACCAGAATCCAATTAATGCTTTCACTATTTACTTTTTGATTATAAAATACATTTTTATAATATAATTCTCACATTTTTGGCTTAATATAATTTTCAATTTCATCATTATAATTTTCCCATCCATTTGTTACCAGTTTCCAAATCTTTCTGTTGTCTTTTTCCTTAACTGATTTTTTGAATTCCGCCCATAAACTTAATCTATAATTTTTCTTATTTTGTAACATTGTATTTTTATATTCTTTTCTTAACTTATTAAGTATCTGCTTTCTTCCTTGATCCTGTTTCTTCTGTAGACTTCTCACTAATTTATTGATCCTATGTTTATACCATTTGCAGTCTTTGTCATACCATCTGCTTCATTTTCTAGGTTTGCTTATTGCAACCTTCAGTAGGTATTTAGAGATGTTATTAATTATTTCCTCAAATGTCATAATACACTGTTCTTCTTCATTATTAACTACATTTTGTATGTCTTGTCTTACTCCTATATCCTATAGCTTCTGTATAGACTTATATTGTTCTGTTAAATCATACTTAACCCCCTTTTTTTACTCTCATTACTTCTGAATTATTCTTATTCTTATTAGTTTTAGATACATCTATACCAATAAATAACTATAGTGGGTAATGTTCACATTCAGCTCTGCACCCTATTTTAAAATCTATTTTCTGGGTTATAATGTTCACCCTTCACCAACATTGATCTATTATGGATGAGCCCCTAAGACCCATATAAGTACAGGCCCCATTTAGATCTCCTATTGATCTACCATTAATCAATAACAGATAATAATTATCCATCTCCTTTACAAGTTGTTTCCCTCTATCACATACTTTTATGTCTGCTGCTCCTCTTCATCCTAACATGTATTACACTGTGAGCTGCACATGCCCACATTATTTCTTCTGAAGACTCCAGGCTGCACCCCACCCTGGCATTCATATCTCCCATCAAAATAATACCACATTCTGGTTCCCTAGTAGTATACTGTTCTATTAATTTCCCTATTTTCTTTACATCCTCTATGCCTACATAATAAGATCCTTTTGGAGGAAAGTATACATTTATAACTTATAATATCTGACCCTTCAGTTTTGTTCTAACCACCAAAATATGTTCTGACTCAGTATTCATTTCTGATATTCAGTATAATCCATTATTCTATATCATGTTGTTAACCCACCTGATGATCTACCATATTTCTTGTTACTTCTTGCATTCTTGTGAAATGTCAAGTCTGTTTATAAAAATATCACTATTCACCCATGTTTCCTGCAGACAAATATACTGAAATTTGGTTACATAGTCCAAAAATGAAGGATCAGCTAATCTTTCCCATGTGCCTGTCACATTCCATGAGAGTGTCTTGGAAACATAGAAACATAGAAGTTGATGGCAGATAAGGACCACAGGGCCCATCCAGTCTGCCCATTTCTTTTTCTACCTTAATGAATGTGCCATAGGCCTTTGCTCTCTCAATGGCCTGTCTATTCATACTAATCTGTATTGCTCCCTTATGCCTATCCCATGCCTGTTTGAAGGCCTGCACTGTATTCATATCCACCACTTCCTGAGGTAGGCCGTTCCATGCATCCACTACCCTTTCTGTGAAAATGAACTTCCTCACATTACCCCTTAATCAGCTGCCCTCTAATCTCATGCTGCGTCCTCTTGTCCTGCTATTTTTCTTATACTGAAACATGTTAGACTCTTTCACCTTGTTAATGCCCTTAAGGTGTTTGAATGCATCAATCATATCACCTATCTCACTCCTTTGCTCTAGGGTATACATATTGAGTTCAGTTAATCTGTCCTCATATGGTTTCTGATGCAGTCCCTGCAGCATTTTGGTTGCTGTTCTCTGGACTGCCTCAATTTGGTTAATGTCCTTGTGAAGGTGTGGCCTCCAGTACTGCACACAGTACTCCAGATGGGGCCTAACCAGTGTCTTGTAAAGAGGGATTATTACCTCCCTCTTCTGACTTCTGATACCCCTACTAATACACCTCAACATCTCTCTAGCCTTACCTACTGCTTTAGTGGTCTGCTTGGATGATTTCAGGTCATCGATGATGATAATGCACAAGTCTCTTTCTCCTCTTGTGACTGCCAGCAACTCCCCTCCCAGCCTATAGGTGGCTTCAGGGTTTCTCTTCCCTATGTGCATGATCTTGCACTTCTTTGCATTAAACCCCAGTTGCCACTTTTCCGACCATTTTGCTAGTTTATCCAGATCTCTTCTTATTCTGCCTACACCATCTGGATCATCTACTCTGTTGCAGATCTTGATGTCATCTGCAAACAGACAAACCTTACCCTCCAGTCCATCTGCAATGTCACTGATGAAGATATTGAAGAGGACTGGCCCCAGGACTGATCCCTGAGGTACCCCACTTGTGACTTACATCTCTTCTGACTAAATACCATTTACCACCACTCTCTGTTTTCTGCCCGTCAACCAGTTTGCCACCCAGTTGACCAACCTCTGACCCACCCAGAGCCTACCCAGATTATTCATCAATCTTCTATGTGGAACAGTATTGAAAGTTTTGATGAAGTCAAGGTAGGCAACATCAACTGCTCCCCCTTGGTCCACCACTCTGGTTACCCAGCCAAAGAAATTAATGAGATTAGTTTGACAGAACCTTTCTTTTGTAAACCCATGCTGTCTTGGATCCTGTGCTCTTATGGATTCCAGTTGTTGCACTATCCTTTCCTTAAGGAGTGTCTCCATAATCTTGCCCACTACTGAGGTAAGACTGACTGGTCTGTAGTTCCCTGACTCCTGCTTGCTACCACTGTTGTGGAGCGGGATCACATGAGCCCTTCTCCAGTCTTCTGGGGCCTCTCCTGTGCTCAGAAACTCACTAAACTGTTCTGATAATGGCTCTGCTAGTTCCACCCTTAGCTCCTTTAGTACCCTGGGATATATGCCATCAGGTCCCATTGCCTTTTCCACCGTGAGCTTATCGAGCTCTTGTAGGACCCTTTCTTTGTGAAGGGACTAGTGCACACCTCCCTCCTCCCATGTCCATGGTGCAGAGTTGTGGGCCCTGCCCTACCTTCTCATCAGTAAATACTGAGCAGAAGTATCTATTTGGGATAGATGCTTTTACATGGTCCTCCTCCTCACACACCCCCTTATCCCCTTTGATCTTAGCAATACCCCCTCTGGACTTTCTCCTTTCACTAATGTATCTATAGAAAGTCTTGTCACCTTCTTTTACTGTTTGTACTAGTGTTTCCTCAGTTTTTGCCTTTGTCTACCTTACTGCCTTCCCTGCTTCCCTTACGGAAGTTTGGTATGCCTCCCTATCTTCATCCTGCTGCATTCCCTTATATTTCCTGAAGGCCAGCCTTTTGTCTCTGGAGGACAAGTGTCAAGAGGACACAGCATGAGATTAGAGGGAGGCCGATTAAGGGGGAATGTGAGGAAATTCTTTTTCACAGAAAGGGTGGTAGATGCATGGAATGGCTTACCACAAGAAGTGGTGGCTATGAATACAGTGCAGGGCTTCAAACAGGCATGGGATAGGCATAAGGGAGCAATACAAATGACTATGAATAGATAGGTCACTGACAGAGCAAAGGCCGATGGCACATTTATAAGGTAGAAAAAGAAATGGGCAGACTGGATGGGCCTTGCGGTCCTTATCTGCCGTCAACTTCTATGTTTCTATGTTTCTATGACCTTTTCTGCTACTGTGTTTGAGAACCAAAGTTGTTTTCTTCTTCGTTTGCACTTCCTTTTCTCACTAACACAATGGGATGTTGCTTCAAGTATTGCATCTTTAATGCTTGCCCACCCCCTCACCTGTATTTCTTTTTGCCAGGGCTAGATTAACTCTGTTGGCCATCTTATCAAATTCTGCTCCTCTGATGTCCCATATTTTTGCCTTTGAATGTGATGATTTTGTTCTAGTGGCCAAATTGAACCATTCCATGTGATGGTCACTGGCTCCCAGGTGACCTTCTACCTGGAGATATGTGATCTTTTCCCTGTTAGTTAGTACTAGATCTAGGATAGTCCTGTCTCTAGTGGGTTGCTGTACCAGTTGTTTGAGGCCCTCCCACTGCAGGGAATCCACCACGTGTCTAGTTCTGGCAGATGTCTCTGCTGGTATTGACCAATCTGTATCTGGCATGTTGAAGTCTCCCATTATCAGAACTTCCCCTTTAGATGTCATGTTTTGTATATCTTCTAACAGTAATGTGTCTATGTCCACCCCCCGGTCTGGAGTGGAGGCCTGTACATAACCCCAGTTCATATGGCTATCCCATTTCCTGTTTCCAGTGTGACCCACCATTCTTTTGGCTCCTTATGTGTATTCTGAATTTCTGTATCTTTGATATTTTCATTGACATAAAGGGCCTCTCCGCCCCTCCCTTTTTGCACCTCAGTCTCTTCTGAACAGTACATAGCCAAGTACTGAAGTCTCCCAAGTGTGGCTACTGGTAAACCATGTCTTGCTAATGGCTACTATGTCCAGTTTAGCCTCTGTTATTATTGCCTGCAGGTCGGGATCTTGTTTCCCAGACTGTGAGCATTTGTATACATGATTTTCCACTGGTCAAATTTTGGTCTGTTAGTTGTTGGGTGAGGTCTGGCATTTCCCCTGTGCATCGTATGAGGAGCCAGACCTTTTTCTTAACCTGGTGATGCAAATGAACTACAAACATGCTGAACACCTGTTTGACTACTAGCTGAGGGGGGAGGGGTGTATTTCTTATTCGATGTTTCGAGTGCTGCACCCCTCTCCCCATTTGCTAGTTTAAATATTCTGCAAAGGCATCAAACTTCTGCCCCAATGCACTGACTCCCTCCTTAGTCAGATGCAGTCTATCAAATTTAAAGAACTTTCGCTCCCAAAACTGTTGCCAGTTCCCTACAAATTTGTGCCCTTTTTCCTGGCACCAGCCCTTGAACCACATGTTTAGCTCCCCTATCTTCCCTTCTCTGACCTTCTGTCCATCTGTCCCCCTCTCCCAGACTGGCAGGATCTCAGAGAAGGAGATGCCGGACAAAATGGATGATAGTTTGTCACCCAGCCTGGTGCGGTGTTCCTTGGTCTCCACAACTGACCAGCTGGCAAGATTGTTAGTACCTATGTGTACCAGGACATCAATGTTTTCTCCTGCTTCCTGAACAATTTTAGCAATGTGGTCAGTGTCTCTCCATGCTGATGTACCTGAGAGACATCTGACCATTACCATTGGCTGGAGATACGTATCAACTCTTTGAATCATGGAGTCTCCTATGATCAGAAGTTTTTGGGATTTCCTTTTTGCTTTTTTAGTTTTGGTTCCTGTTTTGGCCACGTTTTGTTGTGCTAGCTCCTGTGCTGCAGTGCCGTGCTCTGCAGTGTCCTCTGCCCCTTTGTTTGAGTTCAGAGATAAAGGCAGATACCTGTTTGTAGTTTTTATATGGTTTGTGGAGGTGATATGTTGGAGAGCACCGAGTGATGGGGAACCCGATTTGCCCCTCTAAACCACCTGCCAACCTCCCGGACCAACTACCCTCCGCGGTTGAGGTGTTTCTGTTGGATGTTGGGGAAATGGTGGATAGTTCTTATAATATATTTCCTCTTGAATATGCAATTTGAAGTGTGCAATCTCTGCCCATGCTGCCTAGAGCTGGGCCCTTAGCTATCCAATGGCCCAGCATGTATGACAGTGTCCTAAATCCTGTAAAACTGCCCTTCTGAAAAGTGTTCCAGAGTACCTGCAGTTAATGATATCCATTCTAGGTAAGTTGCTGGGTTTATAACCTAGTCAGAGTAATTTGAAGGAAGAAAATAAGGCAAAAGTTTGATTTTGTGTTTTGTTTGTTTATTTTTGTATAACTTGTTATAACAAGTTAAATTACTAGTGCCTATGTAAATGAGGTCACTGTGTGGATACCCCTCTGAACCGCCCCTTCCTGCTTTGCTACAGGAAATGTCATGACTGTGCTACCCTATAAAAAGAGTGTAGTGTGGGGTGGTTGGGGATGGGGTGGGTGGCTGGGCCCTTTCCCTGCTGAAAAAAGAAGAACCACAGATGAAAGAAACAAGAAAGAATCAGCCAGCAGCAAACGCAGTAGCTGTGAAAGCTTATACTAATGACAGATAAAACTGTGAAACCAGTAAAGCACCACCTGTAATAATTTCACAGCAGATATACCCTGTAAGAAACACTTTGCTACAGAGAAAAATAAAGCAGTAACAGAAGATATACCTTGCAAAAAACAATTTGAATCAGAAGATTACAGCAGTAATCTGTAAGCACACATCTGTAGGCACACCCTATAATAATGCTGCAGAATGTATACCCAGCAACAACAATTTGAATCCGAGAAAAATAAAGCAATAAAATGTTAGCAACAAACAGTAACAATCCCATATGAGTACAAAATAAAAATAACAATGCACAGTAAACCTGCCTTGCCAAAAGAAGCCTTAATCCTTACTGTTGCTCTGGTAAGGTTATTTGCTCTGTCCTTTCAAGCAACCAAGAAGAAAAGAGCTCAGGTGAAGCTAGGTGCCTTGGCTAGCAAACCTAGTCTTCCATGTTCTTGCTTTATTTTATTTTCTCCTCTATCACCCATACTTTGTCAATCATCATTGAGCTGTTGCAACATTTGGTATCTGTTTGCTGTTTTTACCAGGCTTATCCAATTGTTGCTATATATTTCTTCCTGCTCTTCTTAATTTCCTGGTTCTTCCCCCACCATGTAGATATCCAGTTTGTCTAATTTATCTGTGTATGTCAAGATTTGTAAATATTCTTGTTTATTTGTTATCCAAATTGTTAATTGTCCCTCTTTTTCCCATCTCCTGACCTTGGTAATCATTTTATTTAAATCTTTAACTTTTAATAAATTCTGCAAAAGGTCCAATGTTTTCCCTCTTATATTAGCCTTGATCTCGTTTAGAAAGTTTCCAATTCCATATGATGATATCGCATACTCTTTATTTTTAGTTTTGTTTATATCACGTTCCTTGAAATATTCTGGGAAAATTTTTTTAATATTTGTAACACTTTCCATCCCAAATCCTAGTGCCTTTAATTCCTGCTTCTGATTTTCAATGACCTTAAGAATATAGTGTTGGTCAGAAAGTAATATTACAAGTTCCAGATTTTCAATTGGTCATATAACTCTTAATTTATCTAACAAACTGTCCTTTTTTCTTATTTTTATGTAAAATTGTCCCTAAGAATTGTTTTAAATAAATATTCAATGTATCCTCTGTTTCATCCGGCATCACATTGATGTTATACATTGGGAGCACATAATCATTTTCTAGTGTCCTTTTTAGTAGCATCCCAAGCTTACTTTACTTTTCTTTATCTTTTTTCATTAATATCTCCATCTCAGAGGATCCTTTATTTCCTATATTAATTTCTTCCCAGCCCCTCTTTATTTCCTCATCATAATCATTCTTTTTTTAGCTTTTGCTTATTTTCCCTAAGATATGTTCAGAGTAATAATTCATGAAAATGTTATTAATTTTTTTGGGTCCTGTAATCATATGTGTTCAATTATTTGGGTGCTTTGAAATCTGAGACATACATTTTTCCTGTTTTTCTTTCTGAAGTTGATATGCCATAACTTTGACTGGTTTGTTGCCCAGGGCGTAGTACTTTGCTCATATTTGCAAGATACTATTCTTTGCTTGCTGTGAAGTTATTCTATTATACTCTTCTTTATTCAAAAGTAGAGATTTAATTGGTTTGGATTCAGATTGGTCATATGGAGGGTTTCAATTCTTTTTATTACATTTTCCAGGTATTACTGTCTTTCCTTTTGTTTTTTCATTTTTTTGTCAAGTAGGTGATTAGGAAGCCTCTTATTGGGGCTTTAAATGCATCCCAATGGTTGCAGTGTGATGTGAGCATAGGGTCATTAAACATAAAATATTCTTCTATGGCTTTTTTGGTGTTCTGGATGCATTCTTTATCTCTAAGTAATACGTATTCTAATGTCCACATTTTTGTCTCCTCATTTCTTTGGGTATTTAAAGTAATCTCTATTGGGACATAGTCTGATATTATTATACTGTGGTACTTTACTGATGCTGTACAGTACTGCAAGACCTGTGAAATAAGAATTGAATCAATTCTGGTGTAGCACTGATGTGCTGCTGAAAAGTATGAGTAGTATTGCAATGTCAGGTTCAAGTCCCTCCATATATCTATTAATTTTAAATCTTCCATATCATTTCTTAACTGTCTTTGGAGGCCCTTCATATTGTCATTAAATGATGATGATGATTTGTCTATTCTACTATCAAATGCTACACTGAAATCACCCCAATTATATAAGGGCCATCATAAGTTATTTAATTGAGAAAAAAGTAGTTAAAATTTGGGGTCATAAACATTTGGGGCATAGATGTTAGCTAGTGTGAAGTTACCTTCAGTGATTTTAATCTGAGATATGGCCTGGAATGTAGCATAGAGGTTAGAGCACTAGGCTACACAGCAAATGACCCCATAGTCATGGGTTTGAATCCCACAACCACCACATGACTAGAAAATTATTGTTTTGTAATAGTAAACGGAGTACACTCCAAAGAAAGGGTGGTTACTAGTGAGGGACCACATGGTTCAGTACTGGGTCCGGTCCTTTTTAATGTCTTTATAAGTGACATAGCAGAGGGACTGGAAGGAAAAGTATGCCTCTTTGCAGACTAAACAAAGATCTGCAACAGGGTTGATACACAAGAGGGGGTGGAAAGGATGAGAAGGGACTTGGCAAGGTTGGAGGAATGGTCAAAAGTATGGCAGCTTAGATTCAATGCAAAGAAGTGCAAAGAAATGCACCTGGGAAACAAAAATCCAGTGGAAGAGTACAAAGTTTGGGGGGGGTATTAACAACAACAAAAAATGGAAAGGGGACTGGGGGTAGTTATCTCAGATGACCTAAAGGTAAGCAAGCAATGTGAGAAGGCACTAAGGAGGGCTGGGGGGATACTGGGATGTACAGTGAGAGGCATCACCAGTAGAAAACAGGAAGTTGTTATCCCTCTGTACAGACAGTTGGTGACACCCCACCTGGAGTACTGCACGCAGTTCTGGAGACCCCATCTCTGCAAGGACATAGACAGGATGGAGGCAGTCCAGAAGAGGCAACCAAAATAGTGCAGGGTCTGCAACAGAAGTGAAACAAAGAGAGACTAAAGGAGCTTAATATGTATACCCTCGAGGAAAGGAGGGAGAGGGGGGACATGATAGAAACTTTCAAGTACCTCAAGGGAATCAACAAAGTCCAAGAGGGTAGCATATTTCAGAAAAAGAGATATGTAAGAACAAGGGGGCACAATCTGAAGATAGAGGGGAGACGGCTTAGGGGCAATGTGAGAAAGTATTTTTACACAGAGAGGATGGTGAACACATGGAACGGCCTTCCTGAGGAGGTCATGGGGTCAAAAATAGTGGGGGAATTCAAGAATGCATGGGACAGACATAAGGCAATTCTGGTGAGGGGTAGGAAGAAGTAGGCTGTTGGTCAACTAGGACCTGCAGCTTATCCAATAGGTAGGGAAATGGGCAGACTAGGTTGGCTAAGCGGCCCTTATCTGCCATTAAAGTCTATGTTTCTACATATCTCTCCTCTGTATCAGTTATTGTTTGGCCAGATCTTATGCCTTTGCTATTATTTCTTTTAATAAAGCCAGCTTCCCATAGATACATAGACAGTGTCGGCAGATAAGGGCCTATGGCCCACCTAGTCTGCCCATTTGAGCTTGTAAGTTCAGTTTGTTTTCCTAGAAGTCTATTTCCCCTTACCCCTGACCTCTAGAATTCTTTTATGTCTATCCCATGCATTCTTAAATCCAGTGATTGTTTCAGCCCCCACCACTTTCTCTGGCAGGTTGTTCCACTTGTCCACCACCCATTCTGTGAAGAAATTCTTTCTCATGTTTCCTCTGAATCGTCCTCCCTCCAACTTCATCCCATGCCCTCTAGTCCTGAAACATCTTTTTCGCTTAAAAATAGTGTTTTCCTGCACCCTGTTCCTCCCTGTAAGATACTTGTATGTCTCTATCATATCCCCTCTCTCCCTCCTCTCCTCCAGGAGTACATGTTCAGTTCCTTCAACCTGTCTTCATAGGACTTGTGATGCAACCCATGCACCATCTTTGTTGCCCTCCTCTGAACCTTCTCTACCCTGTCTATGTCCTTACGTAGGTATGGTCTCCAGAACTGTACACTGTACTCCAGGTGGGGCCTCACTAGTGTCTTGTATAGCGGAATTATGACCTCCCTTTTCCTGCTGGTGATGCCCCTGCCTATACATCCCAGCATCCTATTTGCTTTACCTGATGCCTTGTCACACTGTTTCCTACTTTGAGGTCATCAGAGATGACAACCCCAAGATCCCTTTCCTGCTTGGTGCATGCTATATCCTCACCCCCAACTGATATATTGTGCCAGGTTTTGTGCCCCATATGCATTATCTTGCACTTCTTTGCATTGAATTTCAACTGCCAAACCTCGTGACCATTCTTCAAGTTTCTGCAGGTCCCTTCTCATTCTGTCTACACCCTCTGGTGTGTCTACTCTGTTACAGAGCTTTGTGTCATCAGCGAACAGTGAAATTCTGCCTTCTATATCCTGTGCAATGTCACTGATGAAGATGTTGAATAGGACCGGTCCCAGCACTGATCCCTGTGGTACCCCACTGGTCACTCTTCCCTCTGTGGAGTGACAGCCATTTACCACCACCCTCTGTGTCCTGCCACCCAGCCAGTTACCTACCCACCACACTACTGTCCTGCCCACACCATATTCCCCAGTTTGTAATAGTCTTCTATGTGGCACAGTGTCAAAGCCTTGCTGAAGTCCAGATAGGCCATGTCCACTGCCTCCCCTGATCCACCTCCCTAGTCACCCAGTCAAAAATTCAATGAGGTTGGTCTGACATGACCTCCCCTGGTGAAACCATGCTGCCTTGGGTCCTGTAGTCCATTGACAACCAGATGTTCCACCAATCTCTCCTTCAGTAGTGCTTCCATGATCTTTCCCACTACCGAGGTGAGGCTGACTGGTCTGTAGTTCCCTGCTTCCTCTTTGTTCCCACTTTTGTATAAGGGGACTACATCTGCTGTCCTCCAGTCTTTGGGTACCTCCCTGTTTCCAGTGATTGGCTGAACAGGATAGCCAGAGGTTCAGCCACCACCTCTTAGTTCTTTAAGGACCCTGGGTGCACCCCATCTGGCCCCATTGCTTTATCAGCTCTTATTACTTCCAGTTCCTTCAGGACCCTTTCGTGTAAAGGGACTTGTGTCCATTTCTGCACCATTCTCACCCTTGTACTCCCTTCAGACCCATTACCCCCTCTTCCTTAGTAAAGACTGAGCAGAAATACCTGTTCAATATGTCAGCTTTACTGTTGTCATCCTCCATGGGCTCCCATCCTCCCTTCAGTCTCACTATCCCTCCCTTTGTCCTTCTTTTTTCACTTATGTACCTGTAAAAGGTTTTGTCCCTTTAACCACTGATTTTGCAATGTGTTCTTCTGTCTGAGCTTTGGCTTCCCTTACTGACTTCCTACCTCCCTTTGTTTCTCCTGGTACTTCTCCCTATCCCTTTGCCTGTGTCTTTTGTATTGCCTGAATGCAATCTTTTGGCTTTCATTTTCTTTGCTACCTCTTTGGAAACCATAATGGTCTCCTCTTTCTTTTCCTCTTGCTAACCTGCTTAATGCATAATTCTGTTGTTCTTCTAATCCCCATTTTAAATACTGCCCACTGTTCCTCAATCCCTGATTCCTGTCCCATTCCTTAATGCCTCTTTCAAGCATCTCCCCATTTTCCCAAAGTCTGCCCCCTAAAATCCAGGATACGTGTTTTGTGTGGTTTGGTTCTGCTCTTTCTGTGATTTCAAACCACAATGACTGGTGGTCACTGTTACCCAGGTGCTCCCCACTGTTACCCCCATCACACTGTCTCTGTTTGTGAGCACAAGGTCCAGTATTGCCTTCTGCCGAGTTGGTTCCATGACCAGTTGCTTGAGGAAGGCACCCTGAAGGGAGTCCAGGATAAATCTGCTCCTAGTTGATGCTGCTGCTGGGATGCTCCAGTCCACGTCTGGTATATTGAAGTCTCCAACCAGTACTACCTCACCCTTGTCTGCCATCCTTTGGATGGCTAGCATCAGCTCCCTATCTGTTTCTTCCTTCTGGGCTGGTGGTCTATAGACCACACCTGTGTGGATGGCTGGCCCCATTTTCCTTTCCAGCTTAACCCACAGTATCTCTCCCCCATTTTGTTCCTCCTGGATCTGTGTGGCCCTTATGTCATTTTTCACATACAGTGCCACTCCTCCTCCCTTCCTGCCTGCTCTGTCTCTTCTGAATATGTTGTAGCCAGGTATGGCCATCTCCCAGTCATGGTTATCATTACACCAGGTTTCAGTGATGGCCACGATGTCCAGGTCTGACTGTACCATGACAGCCTCCAGATCTTCTATCTTGTTGCTAAGGCTCCTGGCATTTGCACACATGGCTTTCCATGATTTGACCTCCCTAGACTGCTTCACTGTTCTACTCCAGCCCCTTCCTTGGTTGTCATTTATCCCTGGTTCTCCTTGCTGTCTGCCCTTCTGCTGAATTTTGCCCCTTTTCTGCTTATCCACCTTTTGGACACTAATCTCCATCTTTTGCACACTGCTTTGCAGAGATAGCCACTCCTCTGGTTCACTGGTTCCATTACTAGCTGTGGGGGTGAGCAAGTAGGTATCATCCTTGCTGGCCTGCCACCCCTTTGCTAGTTTAAATGCTTGTCAATGTAGCATTTAAACTTATCATTGAGTGCTTGATTCCTCCAGGATGGATGCAGGTCGTCAGGCTTGAACAAACCTCCATCCTCCAGATGGGTCCCCAGTCACCAATGAATCCAAACCCTTCCTCACAGCACCAGTTCTTCAACCATGAGTTAAAGTTCCTGGTGCATGCACTCCTATGCTCTCCTTGCCTCTCACAGGTAGTACTTCTGAGAAGTGACAGAAGTAGCTACTTGCTTGAGACCCTCCCCAGTTTCCTAAACTCTTCCTGAACTTCCTTTGGCTCCCCATTTGCCAAGTCATTAGTACCTAGGTGGATAATGACATCCAGCTCACCCTCCTGTCTTGCCTTCCCAGTGATCCCCAGTATCTTCCTTCCATCCCTCCATGCCGTGGCACCTGGTAGGCACCTCACCTCCTGTCCTCCCCTCCTGTGTTCCTAGCTGGATCCCTCTATGATGGAGTCCCCACCAGGATTCGCTTCCTCCTCCTCTGGGGTCCACTGCTTTCCCCACTGAGGTCACCTCCTTGCCTAACCTCCACATCCTTTCCTTCCACTTCCCTGGGTACCTCTATTTGGTTGTCCTCATTTGCCAGTGTGGCATATGAGTTCTTGAGAGGAATAGGATCTGGGATGTGCCTCTGCCTGACTGCATTGCTAGTATAATTAGTGCATTTTTCTTCCCCCCATTTATTTGAATGAAAGGATGCTTCTTTTGCACAAAAATGTGTTTTTTGAAATAATAGTTATCTTCTTTTTTATTATCTGCATATTTAAATATTCTTATAGCCTTATTCCTATCTTTAAGTCCCTTTACATTTCAAGTCATTATTTTAGTCATTACTATTTACTGTATATTATATCTGCTTTGAACATAAGCTTCAACAGGATTTACAAAATATTTAAGTACATTTTTCCTCATATTCTGTTTCTTTAAATAGCTTTTATCATTTTTTTTGTTTCCTCCCTTTGAGTAATCTCCCCCTCCTCCCTGCTTTCCCCCCTCTTTTCTGAATCAAAATCTGGTGCATCACTTTCATGTATTTGCAATACAAATTTCAGCCATTTTATTATAATAATCATATTTCTTAAATTAAAGTTTAATACCCCCCCATTGTGGGGATACTCTCCCCACTGTTCCTTGTTACTTCTATGCAAGACAGCTTCAGTTTCCTCTCTTACCCTGTATATCTGAAGCAAGATGTTGCTCCTGCAAGAGATTGTTTCATACAATTTAAGCTTTTAAAGAGCTTATTCATTTAAATATAAAAAAGCTTTACCTGATTTACAAAGTATTAGTTGATGCATCCGGGCATGCCTTTGTCCAGGAAGTTTTTATCTAGCTGGTTGGCCATCTGTACTGGAGAGAGAAAGGGCATGTGAATACATAAAATGATAGAGTGGGGAAAGAAAAAAAAAAGTGTATACATTTGTTCACTATAGGTTTATATTTCACCTTTTAGTATACTTAAGTCTTTCATTTATCTTATTTCCCTGCTCCTTCCCTTTTTCAACGTAAATCATATTGATGTGATCTGTCTTTCTCGTTATCCGGTCTTTGTAAAATTGCTGAGGTATTATTATGGTTTTTAGAAAAGGTTTGTTGCAAAGTGGCTATCGCTCTTTCTTGGGGGTATTGCGGCCTGTTAAATGAATGAGACTGTCTTTCATTTTCCTCTTCAATTTCACTTAACATTTCTTCTGCTTCTTTTGGATCATCAAACAGTCTCATTCTTCCTCTGAAAAAGAATTTTAGCCTTGCTGGATGTAACAAAGTATATCTGATCCCTCTGGTCCTTACAATTGCCATGACCAGATTAAATATTCTTCAGTCAGTTACAGTCTCACTGCAGAAGTCAGGGAATGATTTAAATTGTAAGCCATTTGCTGACAGTCCTCTTTCAGTCCTAGCTTTTCTTAATATAAGTTATTTTTCTTAGTATTTATGGGGTTTTATATATAAATCTGGGTCTATCTGTAATGGATTGTAGTCTTGGTCCACGCACTCAGTGGGTTCTGTCAAGTAAAATGTTCTGCCTGAGGCATTCAAGGCCTACTGCCTTTGTGAGAAGTTCTTCAACATATGGTATTGGGTTCCCTTGCCCTTCAACCCCTTTAGGAATTTGTGCAAGTTTTATATTACCCCTTCTAGCTCGGTCCTCTTGATCTTGTACTTTCTTTATTAGCTGTTCAAGCTGGGTTGTATGTAGTCTGACCATTTTTTTAAAGGATTTACAGTGTCTTCTAGGTCACTCACTCTGCTTTCTGCCTCTGTAGTTCTCAAAGTTAGGGCTTCTAGTTTGGTATTTACCCCTGCTACTGCATCAGTGAGGGCAGTGAGTGTTTTCTGAATGTCAGAAATACCTTTAAGAACTGTGCGTTGGAAGTCAGTTGGAGAATGTAGCTGGTTGGTGTTTGTAGTAGTGCTCGTAGTGGTTTCTGCATTTCCTGTTTTGTCGTTGTCTGATTTCTTTTTGGGTGTTTTATTTGCGTTGGTTTGTCTTTCATTGGTACTTGTGTCAATGTCAGTGTCAGTAATCTCCAAGCTAGTTGCCTGCTGCTCCTCTTCTTGTGTCCATTCCACAAGTTCTTCCTGGTCATCCTGGTTCGTCATTTCAGTTCTCCTTTGGATGTTTTTTCCTTAGTAGCAGTAATCATTTGTTGGTCTTCTCATTCTGCTGTGCTTGGGCTTTGAGTTTCAGTTTTTCTACTTCTGTTTCGGGAGTAGCAGCGTTCAATAGTTCTGATGAACTCACTCGAAGCTAGGCCTTGATAAGTTTTACTTCAGTATTACTGCTTGCCATCTTAGTTGCTTTTTCACTCATAACTGTTCATCCCGTCATAGCTCCAGTGAAGACATTGAATAGGACTGGACTCAAAACTGACCCCTGTGGTACCCCACTCATTGCCCTCCCTCACTAGAGAGTACCCCATTTACCATTATGCTTCGGGTTCTGCCAGAGAGACAGTTTCTGACCAACTTTACTATGACCGGTCTCACCCCTAGACTGCTTAGTTTGTTCAGTAGCCTCTTGTGAGGATCAGTATCGAAAGCCTTCCAGAAGTCCAGATAGGCCATGTCCACTGCTCCTCACTGGTCCACCACCCCTGTCACCCAGTCAAAAAAGTCTATTAAGTTTTTTTGACAGGACCTCCCTCTGATAAACCCATGTTGCCTGGGGTCACCCTGCCCTCTCTCCTCCAGGTATCTCAGAATACACTCCTATAAGAGTGACTCCATTATCTTTCCAACCACTGATGTTAGGCTGACAGGCCTGTAGTTGTCCGCCACCTCCCTGTCCCCTCCCCTATGTAATGGTACCACATTTGCTTTTTTCCAGTCCTGAGAGACCTCTCCCATTTTGAGCAATAGGGTAAACAGTTCTGCCAGAGGCACTGCCAACTCCTTCCTGAGCTTCTTCAGTACTCTTAGGGTGCACAGCATCCTGTCCTGTTGCTTTGTCCACCTTTAGCCTCATTAGTTCCTTCATGACCCTATATTCCATGAAGGGTGTGATATCTATGTTTTATCTATCCCCTCGCCCCCCAAACCACTGTTTTCAACCCCCTCACTCCCCAAACCCCTGCTTTCCAGTTTTGGTCCAATACCCTCCTCCTCCCTGGTAAAAACAGAGCAGAAGTTCTTATTTAGTATACTAGCCTTGCAATCATCCTCCTCTACACATGCTCCCCCTCCCCTCTCAGTCTGATTATTTCAGCCTTAGTTTTCCTCCTCCCTGTACAAGATCAGTAATGTCCTGTAACTGAAGTAAAAGTTGTGGCCAAATTGGAAGCATAATTTGCATGTCCCTATAGTATTTTACATCATGAAGAAGAAGGCTAATGAGTTAGCAGCACTTCTGGGACATGACACCTTTGAGACCACTGATGGCTGGTTGTCACGGTGGAAACTTCATCACGGAATAATGTGTAAGAAGGAGCACCCTGCTCCTTCTTACACATTATTCCGTGATGAAGTTTCCACCGTGACAATGTAGACAGTCAAGCAGTAACAGACTGGATCAGCACTGTTCTACACAAAATCTTACACAGCTACACCCCTGAAGATGCTTACAGTGCTGAAGAGACTGGTCTCTCTTTCCATGGGTATCCTCACTGTGGACATATTCATAAAGAGAATGACCTCACTGTGGGTAAAAAAGCCAAAGACAGGGTATTGATCCTGTGTTGCGCTAATATGGATGACAGAAGCAAAAGAAAACTGCTGCTTTTCAGCAAAAGCAAACATCCCACGTGCCACCCAAAATACTTAACTGTCCTCCCAGTGGCCTATTACAGTTCAACTAATGTCTGGTGGACTAGCTGGGTTTTTATGAACTGGTTTAATGGATGGGAGTGTAAAGTCACTGACAGTTAGCAACTGCTTCAAAAAAGCCATCTTTGGAGCTGATTTGTCAGCGGATCTGATGAATCCCCTGCTGACACACAATCAGAGCTAGCAGATCTTGCCAACAAAGCAACATTTGAATTCATGATATCTGAGGAGTTCTTGGTATTTGTGGATATGGACAAGGAATTGCCTACTGAGGGGGAGCTCACAGATGCATACATCTGCAAATCCATTAACAGAATCCAATTGAATAACGACTCAGAGGTTGAGTCCTCGGAGGCAGATTATGATTCTCCGACTGTGCCGGTAACTAACAAGGAAGCCCTAGCTCACTTGCACTCCCTGATGACATGGTACACTCAAAACAGGGAACATAGCAAACAGAGTAAGCTGCAGAGCCTGAAGGCAGCCCTCACAAGTAAAATCTGCTCAGAACTGAATCAGAAAAAATATGTGACTTTCTTAATAAAGAGTGTGTTGTGTGGCATAAATCAACAGTATTGTACAGTACAGAAGTACATAATGGATTGCTGTTTGATTTTGTTTTACTTATTTGTCTGTTATACTTTGCTACAGTACTTGATAAAAGAAAGCTTAAGTAAAAAGTAAGCTTAAGAATAAGCTTAAGAAAGCTTCAGATATTATGTTTTTGTGTTCAGTAAACATGTTTGTGAGCAGCATTAAACATGGTCATCCTTGTTTCTGTACTTCCAATAGCCTTCTGATGAGAGGGACAACCACTTACTAGGGATGAATCGTGATCCATGGGACTGTCCTTATTAAGCAGCTTTATCTGTATATACTCTTAGCAAAAACTGCATTAATGCACCAATTATGGTTCAAGTCAATGCCACAAAAGTACGGAAATGTGGCATTAGGATTTCCAACCCTAACTCCCACCTTCCGAAGCAGCAAAAGTACAAGACTACACAAGCAACCACGGACAGTTATGATCAGATAAGATAAACATACAGTACAACTGTTTCCAGATGACACAAATGCAGTAGCGCTGACATGCTACCTTCATGGATTTGTATCATGGGTCTGTGCTTATGCAGCCACACATGTGTGTATGTCATGCAGTGTGCATAATTAATTGAGGCTGCAGTAGCACAGGCCCCATGATGCCTGCGCTTCTGAAGACAGAAAGTAGTGTTGCAATGTGGATATTGTGCTTTCAGCAGCAGAAATTTTTCAATAGGGTAGCAGTTTTGTTTAGGAGTAGCACTTCCCCAAAAAGGTAAAATGTTACATTTGAAAGCTCATATTAGGGTATAACAGGTACTTTTGTGTGGCAACAAATGTCATGAATTTGTGGAGCTGTCTAGTGGGCTGCGGAAACACTGGGTCCTCTGGGCTTGGCACTTCCATATGAATACAGATAGAGACACTCATGGCAAAGTGTCCATCTGTCAACAGAAGCACAGGGTCCTGTGACAAACACAGATGCAGAGGTGCAGGGCCCTATGCCAAGAGAAGATTTCTCTTCACCGTATGTATGATACTTGGGTTCATGCAGGTCACCCTGTGCGTTCCTCCTTTCACAGGCTGAGGGGTGGTACCACATGACAGTGCAGTCCTACAAGCCTCAGCCCATCCAACTGGGTCACTGAGCTTGCCCCCGAACTCAGCTCACTGGCACGAGATCACAAAGCACTACTCACTGAGGTACAAGCTGGCACTACACACGAAGTTTCTTAATATTTTTTTTTTTTATTTTTACTCCAAATTTTCAAGATAGTCATTTTATGACTCGTCCTTATAAACATGTCATGTGGCATTTATAGAATATTTGCTGAAATGTCATTTAATGCCACAAGTATGAAAACACATCTCATCCAGGATTTAAAAAAATTATTCCTGTCATGTTTATGAGGTAGGCAAGGCAAGGCAAATTGTATTTAAAAGTCGCCCAATCCCAGAGGCTCTGGGTGCTATACAAAGAACACAACATCAACAATAATACAGCAATAAATAATTAATACCAAAAGTAATAAATAAATTAGAAATACAACTAACTAAAAACAAAGTCAGGAACAAAACATCATGGCGGTCAGGCAAAAGTTGTTATACAGCAAAATCAGGGAATGTCTGAGTGAACAGGAAGGCCTTGAGGTGGGCCTTAAATACTTTGACTGAAGGGGTGGAGGAAGCGAATTCCACAGGACGGGGCCAGTGACACTAACGGCTCTGTTGCCATCCATTCTTAGCTTCATCCTGGGAATTGCAAGGAGGCCCCTAGAGGAAGAATGTAGGGAGCAGACTAAGGCAGCCAGTGTGAGAAGATGTGCCAGGTAGCCAGGGCCCAATCCAAGTACAGCCTTAAAGGTGAGCAAACCTATCTTAAAGAGGACCCTCCACTTGACTGGCAGCAAGTGCAATTCCCGCAGCACCGGGGTGATGTGACAGTACTTAGACTGCCCCACCAGCAGCCCAGCAGCTGCATTTTGTACCAGCTGAAGCCAGCAGAGGGTACCCCCAGAGACCCCTCGGTAGAGCATATTACAGTAGTTGAGTCATCATGAAGGCATGTACCAAAATTGGGAGATCCAGGTGCAGAACTAGGGGGCCTAACCCTAGCAATATTCCTCAGGTGGTGGAAACTGACATAGACATCGGCCGATGCCTGAGCCTCAAGCCTCAGACCACTGTCCAGAATAATGCCCAGGCTCCACACCATGGAGGAGGCCTTCAATGGTACAGATCCCAGAAATAATCCTGTTTCTGCACCCTAGGCCAACCTATCATGCCCTCTGTTCGACTCCACAACTAGAACCTCCATCTTATTGGGGTTCAGTTGCAACCAGCTGGAGGCCATCCAGTCATTGATTTCAGTGAGGCAATTATTTAGCACCTTCACTGCATTGGCTGTTCCAGGGGCAAAGGAAATGTATAGCTGGGTATCATCAGCATAGCAATGAAAACCCAGCCATACTTCCTAATGAGCCTCCCCAGGGGTAGCATGTACATGGCGAAAAACATTGGAGACAAGACCGATCCTTGAAGAACTCCACAAGACAGGAGGCTAAGGGAGGAGGAGAAATTCACCATCACTACCCTTTGCCTCCTGTTTGTGAGATAGGACTCAAACCAGCAGATGACCATGCCAGTGAGTCCACAAAATTCCCACAGGCAGTCAAGTAACACACAATGGTCCACCATGTCAAAGGCTGAGGAGAGATTGAGAAAAATGAGAATTGTCCCTTCCCCTCCCCTCGATCTCTCACCCTTAGAAGGTCATTGTGCACCTGAAGTAATGCAGTTCCAGTGTTATGCTTCACCCAAAACCCAGAATGGAAAGGCTTGTATAGATCATATGCCAGGAGGTGCTCCTCAAGCTGAAGCACCACAATTTTCTCTATAACCTTACCCAAAAAAGGCAGGTTGGAGATAGGATGGTAATTTGCCTTGATGTCAGGGTCCAGTGATTTTTTTTTCAGAAGGAGTTTCACCAATGCCTCCTTCAAGCATCAGGGAAAATCCTCTCCGACTAGGAGCACCGGGCAATCAAGGCAAACACCTGGCCAACGGAGTCGGTTCATCCCATCAAGAAACAAGTCAGCACTGGGTTCAGTTCACAATATGTGTGCCAAAGCTTTGAAGCAACATCAATGACGTCGGCCACCTCTTCTGGTTTAAAGTCACCCCAACTAGATGGAATGCTCTCTGGACACCCAAGGTAATCACTGTCGGCCATGGCATGGCTCATTGGCAGAATTCCTTGCCGGTGGTGTGAAAAAATGGCTATGTTGGATGTTTGGAGTCAAAACATTGAAAATTAGTGAAGTTATGAGTAAATGTTTAAATATTTCAAAGTTCACTCATAACTTCATCATTTTATTGTATTTGTTCCCCAATTTCATACTAGAGAGTATAAGGAAGTCGAAGGCATTTTGCCCACAAGGACCTCCCCACCATTCAGTGGCGATGACCTATGTCACCAACTTCTGTAAGAAATTCATCTAACCTTTTTTTAAAAATGCTTATATTTTCAGCATCAACCACTTCCTGTGGCAACCCATTCCACCATCTAACTGCCCTACTCTTAAATCCATTCCTTCTTCTCTCAGTTTTTACTCTTTCTTCCCTTAATTGTTTATTGTGACGCCTTAGATAGTATGGTTTTTCTACCATCTCCAAACCCACATCAAGCTTTAAAACTTCATCCCTCAAAATTTTAAACAATAATAATAAATCGCCCCTCTTTCTTCTACTCTCTAATGTCCATAAATTCAATCTTTTCAACCAATCATCATATGATCTATCCCTCTCCTGTTTTATCATCTTTGTATAAACTCTCTGTGGCCTCTCCATCACCCTTATATCCTTTCCAAGATATGGACAAAAAAACACTGAATAATAGTCAATTATAGGCCTGACCATTGTCCTATACAAAGGCATCAACACCTCCTCATTTCTAGATTGAAATCCTTGTCAAATGCAATTTACCAACTGCATAGCTCTGCTTGAAACTTTTTCACTATGCGCTCCACTATTTAAATCATTCTGTACAAATACTCCCAGGTCTTTCTCTCCCTCTGATATCTTTAATTTTAATCCTAATATAGTATATGATTGTTGAACATTTTGTCTCCCAAAATGCATTATAGTGCACTTTTCCTCATTAAAGGTCATACCATTTGTCTTTGCCCATTCCAATATACACATCAAATCCTGTCCAAAATTTAATCTGTCATCGAATGTATCCACGACTCCTCCCATCTTAATATCATCAGCGAAATTAACCATCTTGTTCTTCCTAGATATCCTTAAATCGCCAATAAATATTCTAAACAACAGAGGCCCCGACACCAACCCCTGTGGCACACCACTCATCATCCACTGCGGATCTGATAAATAACCATACAATCTAACCCTCTGACTCCTATCTTCCAACCAATGTTTCACCCATCTCACGATGGCCCAATCCACTCCCAACCCTATCAATTTTTCCACTATTTTACAGTGAGGTACAGTATCGAACGCCCTACTGAAATTGAGCAATACCACATCTACATTTCTACCCTCATCAATGTGTTTACTAACATTTTCATAAAAAAACACCAAATTAGTCTCACAGGACCTATTCACCACAAATCCACGCTGGTCTGTGTCCTCTAAATTCCTACTCTTTAGATAATCCAGAATAAAGTCACTCAATATTCCCTCAATGATCTTCCCCACTATAGAGGTCAGACTCATAGGTCTGTAATTTCCTGCATTGCCCCTGTTACCTTTCTTATGTATAGGTATCACATATGCTGACGTTTCCGGAACTATACCTTCCTCCAATGATTTTTGTCCCAGATTTGTTATAACCAGCATCAAAATATCCTCTAACTTCTTTCCCAGGAAAGGATGCATCCCGTCCGGGCCTGCAGCCTTTTCCACCTTCAACTTCATAATTCTGCTCCTGACTCTTTCTTCTGTTATAACATTTTTTGGGTCCAACATACTGTCACCTATATATACTGTCTCCATACTCCCAACACACTTTTTATAGGGTGCAGCAACACATCTACTAAATTCTTCCAGCATTTCCTCACATTTAGAAGTTGTACTCCTCTTAATATTCAATGGTTCAATCATGCTGTTACCTCTTCTCTTTCCGTTTACATAAGCAAAAAAACTTTTACTATTGCTCTTTTCCATCGCTAATCTGAATTCTGTTTTTTTGAGTTCTTGATTTAATTTGTTCACATAGTGTTCTTATGACCTGCTTCCCTATGGGAGATCCATCCCTTCACTAAGTAGCAGCACTTAGCCTTTCACCCCCGCCACCCCTGCCTATAGTAACACCCCTTACCCACAGCACTCACCTTGTGAGTCTCTAATCCTCCCACCCCTATCCATTCGTGTATATGAGGATCCCCACAGTCCAGTCTAGGGCCTCACCACCTATGCCTGTGAGGCTGCTCCTCCCACTACCCTCTCCCTCCAATTCACCCCACTTCTCCCTGGACACTTCTCTTTAAATCACATCACTGACTCCCCTTCCTCCCATCCCACTTAGCTATATCACTAACTAAGCTCTGACAAAGCAGTATAGCGCAGTGGTTTAAAGCTCTTAGCTGTAAATCTGGAGACCTGGATTTGAATCCCACAGCCCCTCTTGCGTATACTGTATGACCCTGAGCAAGTCACTTAACTTCCCTGTGCTCCCAGGTTGCACCTGCAAACAAGCTTTCAGCTTAGTGTATCTCACCTGGTTAAACAATTAGAAAAAAAAAAGCCATCCTCCATCTCTATAATCCTTTCTATTCTTTCCCATTCTCCTTTTATTAAGATCATATAGTAGTCTAAACGCTATACGTATTATGTCTTCACTCTCTATACTAGAATGTATAAACAACTCTAAAGTCTGTAACTGAGTGAAATTATTGTTTAGAACCTTGCCAAGTGACCTTGTAGTTGATTTCTGTGACATTGCTATTTTTCTGTATTGTATGTCCTGTCTAGACATGTAACCTTTGTAAACAAGCTTCCAGCTCAAAGGTTGTTTCTAAATCAATAAACTTGAAACCTGTCCCCATGTTTTGAACCCAGTAGGTGAAAATTTTGAAATGTCACCCAAAACATGATTTTGCAGAGATACTATAAAATCGCCTTTCAGGATTTAAAAAATGTTAATGCTACTAACAGGAGGCTGCTCAGAAAAGTCTCTGTTATGCTCTGATATGTACTGGCACAGAATCACTACTAAAAGTATGGCACCAACATAGTGCAGTATATAATATGTAGGCTTGTGTTATCCCAGTATAAATAATAACATGTTATTTTAACATTAAAACAGCAGCAGCTCTAAAGAACACTAACGTGTTTTGGACTATTTTGGTGTCATACTTATAGCAGTGATTTGAAACATTTTACCTGCCTTATTCATGTGGCAGAGTTCCAAAAAGGCCATGTTAAAAGTCTAGTTGAAAAGTATTGAAAATTAGTGAAGTTATGAGTAAATGTTGAAATATGTCAATGTTCACTCATGACTTGGTCATTTTACCATATTTCTGCCCCAAATATTTAACACATTCTTATGACCTCACCTCATGAACCCAGTAGTCAAAATTTTCAAATCATGCCTGAAAGGTGATTTCTTGGAATGACCATGAAATCACCTTTCAGGTTGGATTTCAAAAATTCCATCTACCTTATTTATGAGGTGGGATCACAAAAAAGCCATATTGGAAATTCGGTGTAAAAATATTGAAAAATAACAAGGTTATGTATAAAACCACAAAACGCATCCAAATACATTAACTGGACTTATTTTGTTTTCTCACACCTCAGCTGCTGGTTCCAGTAGCAAGATATCTTTTGTACTGGAGACTGGATCTATGTCATGGGACATGTTTAGGTGCATGAGGGTGTTGGGGCGATGTGGGGTGATGGATGTTGAATGGGGGATCAGGAGGTAATGGGTGGTTATGTGGGGGTGAGACTGGCAAGTAACTGTTTTCTTCTTTGCAGGTTTCTTAAAAAAGATTAATGAGTAATGGTTTTCTTTTTTTTTTAACAGGTGGACTGTGGCTGACACTGGGGGCTTAGGACCCCCAGTGTCTGAATACTCTTTGGTGGCACTGGTGGTGAGCACACTGGTTCTGCTACCTATATATTGTGGGGATGGGTGCTCTTGATTGGAGAGGGTATAATACAGTGGTACTGGGGCTGGCACCCCTGTCCATTTACAAGATAGAAAGGTAGATGGATAAATGGATGATAGATAGATGGATGATAGACAGATTGATAGATAAGATAGATAGATAGATAGATAGATAGATAGATAGATAGATAGATAGATAGATAGACAGATAGACAGATGATAGACAGATTCACCAGGAAAACGCTTCATTGTGCAAGCTCATTTACAAGGAGGTTCTGGGCAGAACAACATAAAGGAGGTCCCGTGTAGGACAGCATAAAAAGCCAGATAGCAGTGATATACAACAGGATACAATTAGGTTCAAAGTACAAAACATTATATACAGGATACAGTCAATGAAAAATATAATGCATAGGTGGAAAAAGCTCAAGGGAACTATATAACCTACTCATTATTTATTCCCACACTAACTCTGGGTACAGGTAATATTTCTAAGAAGATTATCTCACTATTGCAATCATTTATTGTTTTTTTAAGGCCTTACAACTGCCTATGATTTCCTCCTCCTGCTGTCTCTCCTCATTAAATTCCCTCATGAGCTAAGACAAGTGGTTTAATTTCTGATGATTTAATTATGTTCGGCAACATTTCTTGGATATGATTTATCTTTGCCTCAGAGAAACTGTTAGATGTGACATTCTCCTTGATTCCCTTTGTGGAATATCTCAGTGTATTTAATCATATAATCCCATAATATAAAGATTTGTATTTTGGGGGGGCGGGTCCTCGTTGTTTACATAATTTATATTTTCCTTAACTAGGGCATTATTTACATGGTATCTGTTGAAAATATCTCATTATTGCTCATTAATTATAATAATTCTTGGGATTGGTCTTCTAGTTTTCTTATCAGATTGATTAGAGGAGTGATTTTATTTTTCCATTTTTATCTGGAAGTTCATAGCCCTCCTACCTTTTTTGCTTTTTTTATTTTTTACTACCATACTCCAGTCTTCAGCCTCCTTGTTATCTGAATCCCTTTGCCTCTTTTTTACTATTCCCTTTATGTGCTCATAGCCATGGGAAAACTAGCCACATACTCCAGAATGACCCATATTGCTACCAACTCCCTACAGGTATTTATGAAGAGATGGTCCCCCTCCCTACAATATCTACAGAAGAATCCAGAGACTGCAGGGGTATTGCAGAGAAAGGATTTGCTTAAACCTCCTTCAGGAGGCTTGAACACCAGAGTCAGGCCTATTTTGGCAGCCCATTAAATTTATGGGAAGCACCTCCCTTCTTATATACCTCCCTATCCAGAGATAGATAAGTGAAGAGCATCCTCCACCCACCTCATACCTCCCCAAGGGTAGTACAACCCCTTGGGGGCCATGCCATCAGGGGAGTTTGTCAACAACCAACCTGTCTGTGATACTCTGATTGTACCTAGAGACTTACAATACATGCTGATAATACCGCCCTGAGTACTGTGCTCATATGTATTCTGTCAAAATGTATGCTCAAGTAGTAAATGTCTGTATTACTGCAACTGTTTACCACTGTAAAGCCAACTTTGCAATGTTATTAGCACATGAATGTTCCTGTATATTTCTGTATTTCAATAAAAAATTTTAACTGTAAAAACTATTCCCTTTATGTAGGTTCTCGGTAGTTCTTGTTTCTACATTTAAAAAATCAGTATTACCTACATTATTTATTTCAACCTGTATTCTGAGAGATAGTATTTCCAATTCCATCCATATATACAGTATATAAACTTCATTAATGCACCACTTAGGGTGAAGACTAAAGCATCAAATGTAGGGAAATGTGATTTTAGGGTGTCCAACCCTAAAATCCCACCCCAACCCCTGAAGCGAATCAGGGATGGAGTCTTCCTTGGCATTGTCAACCCTAAGGCTCACCTCATTCTATACACTCATGAAACATACACATCTGTGTCCATTACACCTGAGCTTTCTTGCAACCACAATGGAGTGAGCTTTAGGGTTGACAACACCAAGGAAGACTCCATCCCTGATTTGCTTCGGGGTGGAGGCAGGGTATTAGGGTTGAAAACCATAAAACCACATTTCCCTACTTGTGTCACTTTAGTCTTAACCCTAAATGGTGCAATAACAGAGTTTTTTTCCCAAAGAATTTACTTAGTTTTTGAGATAGTATAATTGTATCCTTACTTGCCTTCGGGCTGTGTGGTCCCATTCATCCATCCATCCATCCATCCTTTTTGAGATAGTGTAATTGTATCCTTACTTGCTTGTGGGAGCACAGAGCCCTCCCATCCCATAGATGTGTACATGTAAGTGCTTCCATTTGTAGGACAACAACCAAACTGTCAGCCTAGCCTTCTTATTACCCCACCTCATGTGTCCGGTACTAAAAATTTTGAAATCCCCACCAAAATGTGATTCCGCACCACCACAACATCATTCTGTGCTACAGGTGCAGAAACACAGTTTGGCCATGATTTGAAAAATGTTCATGAGGTGGTGTAAAAAAATAGCTATGTTATAAATCTGGGGTAACTATATTTAAAATTACCAAAGTTATGAGTAGCAGCACAAAATTTCAATGGCTGCACATGACATTGCCATTTTTACATATTTTGACCCCAGATTTTCAACATATCCTATTTATGACCAAACTTCATTAACAAAGGAGGTAAACATTTTCAAATCCTGCCTGAAAGGTGATTTCGCCAAGCAACTGTGAAATTGCCTTTTGGGCCAGGATTGTGTAATTTCAACACCATTGTTCATGAGGTGGGGTCCCAAAAAGAACTTGTTGAAAATGTGTTGTCAAAATATGCAAAAATGGCAAAGTTATGTATCAAAGTTGAAAACCCCATTGAAATACATTGAACTGCACTTACCTTAGTTTCTCATATTGCAGTCGGCAGTTCCAGCAGCAAGACGTGTCTTTGATTAGAGAGTGGATCTTCACCCTTGGACCTGTTCAGGTGAGTCAGTGTGTGTGTGTGAGGGGGGTGTGGGGTGGTGGGTGCTCAGTGGGAGGTTGGGTTGGGGGTCAGGTCAGTGAGGGATTCTTTTCTATTTTTACAGCTTTTTAAAAACAAATTCTGGCCAGAACTGATAGGGCTGCAGGTGAAGAATTTAGGGTAAAAATATTGAAATGTGTCAAAGGTAGGAGCCTGCATTTGCAAAATGTAACATATGCTCATAGATGTATTATTTTGTAATATTTGTACACCAAATTTTCAACATAGCCCTGTTATAAAAAGATACAAAATAAGGTACAGGAGGGAAGTATTTTTCAGAAAAAAAGGCACCCAGGAACAAGGGGACCTGATATGAAGTTGGGGGGTGGATTTGAAGAGATATGAAAAGTACTTCTTCAAAGAGAGAGTGGTGGATTCCTGGAACAGCATTTCATTGGAGGTGGTTGGAGCAAAAACAGTGGTTGGGTTCCAGAATGCATGGCTTGGCAAGAGTTGAGCTCTGCCCCGATGAAGCAGATCAGCTGTGAAGGCACAAGTTCTGACTTGGCCTCATTGACCAGGAGGCCAAGGTTGATGCAGGTTAGGAGGGCCAAGTCCTGGAACCTCTCCTCCTCCAGCCTGGAGGGACCCGCACTAAGCCAATCATCCAGATAGGGGTACACCCTGACCCCTTGACACTGAAGATGGGCCCCCACAACTGCAATGCATTTGGTGAAGACCCTGGGGGCCAATGACAGGCCGAACGGCATGGCTTGGAACTCATAGAGGGTTCCCTCTGCCCTGAAATGGAGGAAACTTCAGTGTGACAGACAGATTGGAATGTGGAAGAACGTGTCCTGCAGATCCAGCAAGCAGAACCACATGTTCTGCTCGAGAAATGGTATGATCTGAGACAGAGTTACCATCCTGAAGGTGCGAGACCTGAGAAACTGGTTCAGGTCATGCAGCTCTAGAATGAAGTGCCAGTCCCCCCCAGTCTGTTTTTGGACCAGAAAGTACCTGGAAATTAACTCCGGGTTGACAGGGGGATCTGTGACTCAGACCACTACCTCCTTGAGGAAGAGCTGGGCAATGTCATCTCGAAGAGCCGGCTGAGTGTCCATGGATACCTTCTCCTCCTCCCATGGGGTACGGGCTCGGCTTGGTGGGTACTGCTTGAATTCCAGAGGTAGCCCCTGGCTGACCACTTCCAATACCCACCTGTCCATTGTAGCAGCGGATCAGGCAGAAAGGAAATGGTGGAGCCAGCCCCCCAAGGGAGGACCCAGAGTGGGTGTGATAGGCATGGGGGTGGTTACCCCCATCCCATCACTGTGCAGGCCTGGAGGAAGAGGATCCAGCCACAGGACTGCTGGGACCCTTCCCACCAGGCTTACAGGCAGCCGAAGCTCTGACTGGGGCTGAGAGTGCCAAGATTGAGCCTGCTGCTGCTGCCCAAATTGGTACTGAGCCTGTTTGGTCACAGGGGCAGAAGGCCAAAAGGGCTTGCGATTCTACTTTTTGGAATCCTGAGATTTCTTCTTGGGCAGAAGCAACGGAGTACAAGGTGGCATTGGATTTCTCAATACATTGAAGGTGACCATCAACCCCTGGACAGAACAAGTCAGTGCCCAGGAAGGGAACATCCTCCAGTTTGTGCTGGGTGTCTCCCATAAAGACCAAGACCCTCAACCAGGCCCTGTGGCACACGACTACTGCAACTACTGCAACTGCCACCAAATGGGCACAGGAGTCCCCAATGTCCAGGGCCATCTGGAGTTGCTGTTTTGCCACAGCCTGACCCTGCTTGACCATAGTCTGAAGGTTCATGGATAGATGAGGAAGCACCTCATCTAGAGAGCCTAGAAGGGCATGGGAGAAGTGTGCCATGATGACAGCTGAGCTCGCCTGATGGAGACCAAGCCAAGAAGCAGCATAGTCTTTTCTGGAAGAGTGGTCCAGTGTTTTGGACTCATTGTCCAGAGGTCTATCAGTGTCTCCTGAATTGCCCGACTGCTGAAACACACAGTCAGTCACCAATCCCTCAGCCGAGGGGTGCTCTATGAACCCTGAAAGGCAGCCGATGGGAACCAATTACTTGCGGGCCATCTGGGCCGATGGCGCAGAGCAGGAGGCAGGGTGCTGCAAAAGCTCCAGGGCTGGGTCAACAATGGCTTTGGCCACTGGGAAGGCCTCTGTCAGAGAATCCCCTTTATCCAGAATGTCTGTCAGGCGATATTGAGCCCATTTCTGGGCAGGCTCCAAAGGTATCCCCGTGGATTTGGAGATGAGACCGAGAATTCCCATGAAGGACGTGGGATCTTCGTCCCTCGAGAGACCCCCAAGCGAAACCTCGTCACATGGATGAGAGTGCAGAGAGGAGTCAGAGGAATCCAGATAGATTGTCCGACCACCTGAGTCATCTTCATCCCACCGCAGATGGCTGGGAGCAAGAATGACCGATAGTCTGTGCGGGAGGCCCTTAGTGGACTGAGACTCCTTGACAGGAGCCCCTGAAAGAGGCTGTTTAGGTGGTGGCTCCACCATAATCAGCAGGGAGGCCAGTTTCAGCTGAGCTGGGAAGGCCTTCACCAGTGCCGCAGGCAGAGGGATGGTGTCGGCCAGCTCCACAGGAGTTGGCATCAGCCTAGAGGGCAACAGCCATGTGATAGCCAGTGTGGAGCCAGGGTTGACTTTGGACTGGCCAACACCAACTGCTGCCATATAAGATCCTCGGAGCATCGACACAATTTGTGCCAAAGCCTCTTCTGAGGAGGAGGACGAGGATGAATAGCAGCAGTGCCACTTTTTGGAATGCCCAGAGTGGCATTTGTGAGTTCTCTTCAACCTGTCAGTTGAAGATGACCAAGACCTAGTCGGGGGGGGACCAATGGGGGTGTTCAGAAGGAGCTGGGGAGACCTGCGGCTCCTCCAGGTCAGGGACATGGACCATGAAGAGGTTCCCAGCAGGCTGGGTCTCCTCCTCAGTAGGTTCAGTCAGGACTGGAGTCCTGAACAAGGAATTGTCAGCCTCATCTACTGACAACGGGTCAATGGGTCGATAATAATTTCAACCGGGTTGTCGTCCCATGTCTTAGCCGGCTGACATGATGGGTGCACCATGAAGCCTGTGGCCGAGGTCACAATTTCGACCGAAGTTGAAACTGGAAACTGGAGATTACTGGGAATGAGACCGCTCTCGAGCCCAAGAACAATGTCATCTAGACTTCTCCTTCTCTCTTGACTCCTTGGAATCCTTTTTACGGGAATGGGAGCTGTGCAAAGCCGATGGGCCCTCCCCCTTAGTTGGGAAATATTGGCACAACTCCTTGAAGGAGCCTGTAAAGGTACAGTCCAGTTTGAGCAGTACAAAAACTGATGCTGAAGAGGACTGTTTTGTGGCCCAAGCTGCCTCCCACTTGAAAGCCTTCATTCGCTTGAGTTGTTCAGCGGACCCTGCAGCCATGAAGACCAGCCAATGGGCCTGTTTACATTTAACCGGCGGGTTCCGTTTCTGTGGTCGGCCAAGCTGTAATCAGGTGAGATGATCGTCTAACACATTCAGCTGGAACGAGCGACAAAATCGCAGGCCTGGGTATCGTGATCGTGACCCAGACATTAGACACACGTGGCATGCGGGTCAGTGTGAGATATCTTCTGCCCGCAGGGGCACCAGTGGAACCTGGGTGAGGACTTATTCTCCATTGCAGTCACGATTGAAGATCAAAGCTTGAAGCGGTGAAACTCTAAAGAGTTTAAGTTTTGGTAAGTAATCCGAAGATTTACGTATCAGGGCCAACTCGATGCGGGAGCAGTAAGGAGGGAACCTGATTCTTCCAAGTTGAAAGGAAGATCTGGCACCAAGGGGTGGAGCCGATGGATATACCACCTGGGTGGGTGGGAGTGCCAACTTAAAGACTTCTGGCAAGATATTTAAAGGGAAAGGACATGCCAATTCGTGTGGATAGAACAACATATCCACATCCCTAGAAGTATTTTTCAACAGAGAGGGTGGTGGACATATGGAATGGCCTTCCTGAGGAGGTCGTGGGGTCAAAAACAGTGAGGGAATTCAAGAATGCATGGGGCAGACATAAGGCAAGTATAGTGGTGGGTAGGAGAAAGTAGGCTGTTGGTTAACTAGGATCTGCAGCTTATCCAATAGGTAGGGAAATGGGCAGACTGGGTGGGCCAAGGGGTCCTTATCTGCTGTCAAAGTCTATGTTTCTATGTACTAGCAACACTGAACCACCAATATCAAAGATGTCATACACTGAAAAAAATAATAATGGTGTGCTAGTTATTAACTGAATCATTTATATTATTATGAATAGTTACATGACTAATTTGGGGACCATTATTTTACTGTTTTAACAAACATAACAGACACAGCTTATGGAGTGAGAGGGAATAGAACATCTACAGATATGTATTAGGATGTGAAAGGGAAGAAACCCCTCAACTGTTTTGGGGGGCAGCCCCCGATCCTTACCAGAGCTCAACTCTGCCCTGCCTACTGTCTCCCCCATGCCCAGGCTTACCCCCTGGGTGGTGCAGCAGGGTGGGTGCCCCAGAGAGACACTGTTGGCAAGCTCCAGCTTACCTCCCGGGGTGGGGCAACAGGAGCGGGACCCCCATGGCAGACATTGGTGGCAGTGGAGATGGTGGCAGAGCAGGGCATCATGCCCAGCGGCTGGCTGTCTTTCTGAATGTTGGATCCCTGGGCAGGGACATGCAATGAAGTCCAGCATCCACCCTACCCCCTAAGGTGATGGCACCAGCTGCAGTGGTATCCGTAGCCTCTGCCAGGGGTCTGAGAAGGAGAACAGTCTTCAGAACATTCAATCCTTCTCTCCCCCTCCCAGCTGTCCCTACAACTCCCAAGTCTGTCACCAAATCCGGGATGTCGGCACCACAAACAGATGCCTTGCAGCTGCGCCATCGGGTGGGCCAGCAAAGAAAATCTCTATTAAACAAACATAAGGACATGAGAATGTATGTGAGTTCTGAGAGTACATGTTGTTTACTTTAAGAATTTAACTAGGTCGAAAAGAATCAGAATAAATACAACAGTGTAATAATAATAATACTTTATTTTTATAGCGCAATTCTAAAACCAAAGTGCTGTACATAATTAAAATACATATAAATGACAGAATAAACAATTAAAAGACTGATGATACAAAGTACAAATAAATCAGATAAAACAGTCATTAAAAGCTTGCTTAAATAAATGGGTTTTCAGGGCTGCCTTGAAGCTCTCCACGGTCCTGCACTCTCGAATCTGATGAGGTAGAGAGTTGCACAGGGTGGGGGCACCGTGCATAAAGCAATAAACAAAAGCATTTATTGTGCCCCTTATAGGATCATACAGGATTGTCATTTGTATTGATTAGCAACCAAGAAAATATATGAAACAGCAGCTATAAGGTATACTCTCTTATTTATTCATATTATACATATTGTTAAAAGAATAGATTATCACACAGAATTGTTTTCTGAAAGAATTAACATTTTTACTTAAGGCTGCAATCTCATACAAACATATGAAGAAGCCAACATAATTGGGCTTTTTGGTCTGTCTAGTCTGCTCATTTCCCAGGGTTCTTAGCTCAGGCTGGTGTTCCTGCTCCCCTTCCCCTACCTTTCCATTACCTTCCTCCCCTCCTTCCGTTACCTTTATCTTCCCCTTATACGAATCCCAGCCTCTCTTGAAGCTGTCCTCTGTCCTTAATGAGATCACCTCTGCTGGCAGTGCATTCCATTTGCCCCACCACCCTTTCTGTGAAGAACTGTCTTCTAACCTCCCTTTTAAACACCCACCCCGAAACTTTAGGCTGTGCCCCTTCGGGGTTTTGCTGCAGCTTAGCCTGAAGATACTCTCCCTGTTCACCTTATTAGTTCTTTCAAGTACTTGAAGGTCTCAATCATGTCTCACCTCTCCCTTCTGTCCTCTAGGGAGTAGATATTTAGGACCCTCAGTCTCTCCTCATGTGAAATACCCTGCTGCCCCACAATCATCTTCATAGCCCTGGCTAGTTGCATCTTTTATCTGGAGGGGAAATGTTAAACTGTTATTCTTGTCATGATGGGAACTTTTTCATAGAAGGGGCATCTGTGAAGAAACACCTAATTTTCCAGTTTAGATACTAAGGTGCTTCATTTTTAAAAAGTTTAAATAGCTTAAGGCAGATAGTATAGGTGTAATGTTTCAAAAATGGTGAAGTCAGCAGCATGACTTTCCTGGCTTCCTTCATTTCCCTCTCATTGTAAGGCAGCTGGTAAAGGTATAAGTTTTCAGAAAAGGCAAGATTAATAGCACACACATGTATAAATGGGCAGCAGTCAGTGATCTTCAGTTAACAGGTGGAACTGGCTAGAAGCGTAGCATCTTCTGTGTTGTAATTCTCCTGATCTTGAACTTGAGGAAAAAGAAGATGTTGCAAGACATGGGCCCTCATCTTATTTTCCTCTACTTGTTGCAAATCTGTATTTTATTTATTTAGTTTTTGTTGACCGGTTAAAGTGCACTAGTCATAAAATGACTATTTTCAGGCATGACCCGGGAGAGTACTACATATAGTGAAAGTAATACAGAGAAGTAATACAGACCAGGCAACAAATGCATAAGTCCATCAGTTGCATACAGTCAAAGACAAAAAACAAACCAAGAGGAAATTACAGACATAAAGATTCCGGTGGAGTAACAATTAATTCTGTATAGCAACAAGTCATAAGTGCAGCAAGCACAAGTTGTAGTGGAAACACACAGCAACCTGGGGGACAGTCAAACTGGCACAACAAAAGATCACTACTAAATGCATGATCATAGAGAGGTGACCCATAATGGTATACTTCATGGGGTTGCGGTGCAGATAGGTGGGGTATGGTGAAAGCAGAAAACTAGCATGTGACAGTATACATAGATGGGGGGTACAGAGAGTGAAAAAGAAGTAAGGTCAGAGTCCACAGAGAGGAAGGGCTGTGGAGGTTAAGTGAGGTCAAAACAGGTGTAGACATTTTCTTGGGATAGATGACTCCTGAGTTCAGTTTTAAATTGCTAGTGGGACTTGGCTAGTCTGAGGTTAAGTGGTAGAGCATTCCAGAGTTGAGGTGTTGAGTGCTCAAAGGCACCAGTTCCTTTGCTGGTGCAACACCTAGGTACGTTTAATAAGGATTTCTCAGCAGACCGAAGACCATGTGATGCGGCCTTGGGGACCAGCATCGCTGCCAGCATTAAAGGGGTCTGGTTTCAGAAAATAGAGCCAGTAATTGAGCCTAGGTAGTAGTTCCTACTGGCCGAGGGGGAGAGCCAGCCCAGATCACTATAGAGTTGACAGTGGTGCTTGAGTCTAGGAGCCAAGGATGCATAAAGACATATGTTATTATACGTGACATCCCATCTGAGTAAGGAGATCTTGTGGGCAGCAGTAAGTATGTGAGAGTGGGAAGCAGGATGCCCCTGGCAATGGCCAGTTTAGCCAATGGGGTAAGCATGTAGGTGGTTCTATGGGCCACACCCAGTTTGGAATTTACAGGTTTGCAGGTGGACTGCATATGTTGGTAGAAGTCAAGGGACTGATCCAATAGGATGCCTAAATATCTGAAAGAAGTCACACATTCAATCTGAGTGCCACACAAGTCCTGAACTGATAGTTCAGTTTGGCAAGCCCTCAGCTTCAGAGCTGAGCCTAGTAGCATGCCTTTGGTTTTCTTGATGTTGAGCGCTAGTTTGTTGGAAGTTAGTCAGTTTTGGATGTTTGTAAAGTCAGAGGAGAGGGAAGTGTTTATACACGCTATGCTAGGAGAGCTGGCATAGATGACAATGTCATCAGCATAAAGGATAACCAAACAGGATTTGAGAGCATCCCCAATGTTGTTTATAAAGAGTGAGAACAGAAGTGGCCCAAGGACAGAGCCCTGGGGCACACTAATGTTGGTCATGGTACAACTGGATAGGGAAGAGTGGAACTTCACAGTTTGAGTCCTGTTTGATAGGTAGCTACTGAACCAATTGGCAACTGTTGATGAGAAATGCAGAGTTTGGAGTGTGGAGAGGAGCAAAGGATGATCCACAATGTCAATGCCTTCATGAGGTCAATGAAAACTGCCCCTGTTAGGTTGCCAGCATCCATTTGAGAGAGTGTGTTGGTAGTGAAATTCAGGAGGGCTGTGGACGTGCTGTGTCCTTTCCTAAATCCATGTTGGGTATCGGAGAGCAGGTTGTACTTAATTAGATGTTCAGATGTTTGAGCAGCGACAAATTTCCCCAGGATCTTGCTCAGAACAGAGAGGATGGCTATTGGTCTGTAATTTGTGATGTCCTTACGGTCGTCTTTTTTCAGTATCTGCGTTATTCGAGCAGCTTTCTATAGATCAGGGACAACACTGCAGGTGAGGGACAATGAGCAGATTTTGGCCAGTGGGGATGCAATGAAGGGTTCCAGGGAGTCAGAGCTGGTGCTAGTGTTCACAGAGATAGATCTTAGTAGTTTCAGAACCTCCCATCGTGTTACAGCTTTGAATAGAATGGCAGAGCACAAGATGCCTGCTTAGATAGTGGATCCTGGGTGACCGGACAGGATGATGGTAGTTGGTGTGTGCACATATCAGTGAATCTGAAGGATGATGTGCATTGGGTGAGGTTGGAGAAAAGACTGTTGAAGGAGTTTGAGAATCTGCTGGGGTCATTACAATGGACATCATTTATGATCATGTCCCCAGGTGTAGTCGATTGGGATGCACCAAGAAAGGATTTGATATATGACCAGAATTTCCTAGGGTCCCTGGCTGAGCTGTGCAGGAGGTCATTGCAGTATTTGCTTTTTACAGCTCTTATCTGTTTCTTGCAAGAGTTTCTTAGGACTCTATAAGCAATTAGGTCCATTTGCAGGCCTTTTTTCTTGTATAATGTCCAGAGTTTATCCCTATGGTGCAGATTTTTTAGCAGATCTTTGTTGAGCCACCTTGTTTGTTTACCACATATTCTCCTAGTGATCCGATGGGCATGTCTGCACTGCACTGCAAGGAATTTACTGATAAACTTGTGTACGGCATCCTCAATGTTGCAGGAAAGATAGATCTTGGACCAGTCAATCCCTGTGACTTCATGCAGGTACGCTTCCTGGGTAAGACGGGCAAAGTCAGTGAAGGTGACAGCGCGAGGTAGTGGAGATGGTGGCATTCCCATTGACAGGATACAGAAGATGGGAGAGTAATCTGTCAGAGCATCGGCCAGTATACCAGAAGTTGGTACATGCTCTAAGTAGTTTACCAGCACCCAGTCCAGGAGAGTACCCGACAGCTGTGATGATGCGATCCTGGTCGGCACGATGAGCGGTTGGTTCAGGCTGAAGCTGTGAGTAATAGACTGGGGAGAACTGTGTGCTGTCCCAAGCCAATTTAAATTAAGGTCACCTAGTATTAGAGCCTTGTTGCCACCGTAGTTTTGTGAGGCAGTCTCAAGTAGTTTCTGGAGATTTTCTATGCCCCCAGTCGGGGGGTTGTAGGCACAGATGATGTGAAGTTTCTTGGCTCCCACAGCAAGGGTCATGTGTAGTGTTTAACACATGGTAATAAGGGTAGGAGCAGGAGTTTTAGTAATGTTGAGGTGATATTTGTAGAACAGGGCAACTCTGCCACCATGCTTAGAGGAAGCTCTATCACAGCGCAACAGGGAGTAACCAGGCAGGGAGCAGACGGAGTCAGATATACCTGATTTTAGCCATGTCTCTGTTAGGCAGAGAATGTCCGGATTGCAGAGTTTGACCCAAGCCTCAAGCTCATCAGCGTGATGTGTGAGGCTTCTGGTATTCATATGGGCAATGAACAACCCATTTTTAGCAATCCTATGTATATCAGCTGCGGTGAAATGAGCAGAGGGTGACCCCAGATTTAGCTCTACTTCACCAGACTACAGAATGGAGATGATGGCTAGAAACCAGCGACTGACATTCAGAAGGGTAATGGAGGAGCCCCGTCTCCTTAGTAGCTTATTGTGCACATGGAGGGTGATGTAGGGACAGCCCTTAACAAAAAGAAGGAGGTGGCACCTGTGCTCAGAAATATTTTCAGCAACAGGATTTGAGAAGAAAAAGCTGTAGGGTCTGGTCATGGGGTTTTCAGCCTCCAGTTTTATTTATTTATTTATCAAGTCTAGGTTTACAAATACCTTTGAGCCTTGGCTCTTTTACAAAGGTTCCACGTCAGAGAAATACAAATTATGGGGAACATCAAGACAGACATTACAACAATGTGGACATTGCAAACAGAGTACAGATTAATACAATTGAAGGGTAGCATTGTAACAAGGCAGCCAGCGGTATTTGTCATAGAAAATAGACAACAGATAAGAAGTGCCAGAGTCATAGGGAGAGAGAAGAGGAGGGGGAGAAGGAATGTAGGAAGGGTGGGGAGAGGGTGAAAAGTGCAGCATTGGGTATACCAAGATGTGAGGGTAGTTCACAGGGTATAGTTTGTGCCACCTGATCTAGACGAGAATGAGGAGAATTGCAAGGCATTCTTTTTCCACTGCAGAATAAGCCTGCTCCCTGGGAAGTAATTTCTTACTGAGGTACACTATTGGGTGATATTTCACTTGGTTAGAAGTCTGACTAAGTGCTGCCCCAATACCAACATCTGAGGCATCTGTCTGGACTACAAATTGTTTACTGTAGTCTGGACTGGCTAATACAAGAGCACTGCACAGTGCCTCCTTTAGCAGTGTAAAGCTTGTTCACAGCTGGTTTCCATTTTACCTTTTTAGGCATTTTTTTCTTTAGCAGGCCAGATAGGGGAGCCACCAGGGCACTATAGTTTGATACAAATGTTCTATAATACCCTGTGGTCCCTAGAAAACTCCAAATTTGCTTCTGTGTTTCAGGTCTGGGCCACGCCTCGATTGCCTCAATCTTTGCTTGATAAGGATGGAGCTGTCACCTCCCTACTACATGCCCTAGGTATGCCACCTCAGCCATGGCCACCTGGCATTTTTCAGCTTTTACAGTGAGCCCGGCCCTCTGTATCCTGCCTAACACTTCCTTAAAGTGGGACAGATGTTCCCTCCAGCTGACACTGAAGATGGCAATATCATCCAGGTTCGCCACGGCATACTCTTCAGTACCATGTAACACCTAGTTCACCAACATTTGGAAGGTGTCAGAGGTGTTCTTCATTCTGAAAGACATTAGCTTAAACTAAAATAACTCTGTTGGAGTGATGAAGGCCTACCTCTCCCTAACTCTGGCAGTTAACTCCACCTACCAATACCCTTTCGTCAGGTCAATAGTGGTAAGAATGTCACCCCTCCCAACTTGTCCAGTAGTTCATCTGTCTGTGGCATCTGACTTTGTGACTATGTTAAGTCCACGATAGTCCACACAAAAATGAGTAGAGCCAACTGGCTTAGGAATGAGGGCTATGGGTGAGGCCCAGGGGCTGTGGGATTTCTGGATTACCCCTAAATCCAGCATTTCCTCCACCTCCCTCCTAATGTCCTTTAGGGCAGCCTCTGACCCCCGATATGCTGTCTGCCATATGGGCGCTTGCATCCCCGTATCTACATCGTGTGTCACTTAGGGGGTTAGTCCAGGTTTGGCATTAAACAACGGGGCAAAGTTTGCTAAAATCTCTCATACTTCTTGGATCAGGTCCCGGGTCAACTGGGGTGACATTTCGATTGCCTCTACAAAGGACTCCCACTTGCTTTCTTCCAGCAAGCCCAGAAGGGTGTCTTCCTCATCCATCCCCTCCTCACGACTACACACTGCAAAGACTATGTCAGCCCTATTTGCATATGGCTTCATCATGTTGACAGGGTACATCCTTTGGGTATGTCTTCTGTTAGGCAGTTCTACAATGTCATTTATGTCATTCACCTGTCTGACTACTTTGTACGGTCCTGCCCACTTGGCCTGCACCTTATCTTTCCGGACTGGGATTAGGACCATGACCTCCTGACCCACAGTGTACGAGCGAGCTCTGGCTCTGCAGTCATACCATACCTTTTGCTTCTGCTGGGCGGCTGCCAGGTTGCTCTGGGCTGTTCCCATAAGCTCCTTCAACTTTTCCCTAAACTTAAGGACATAATCCACTATGGGAGTTCCCTGGGTGGAGTGCTTGCCTTCCCAGTCCTCCCGGATCAAGTCTAGGGGCCCACGCATCCTATGTCCAAATAAGAGCTCAAAGGGGGGAAAACCCTGTCGACTCTTGGGGCACCTCCCTGTATGTGAACAACAGGTGGGGAAGGTATTTCACTCAGTCCCTCCCATGCTGTTCAGCAAACTCTTGCAGCATCAATTTTGGGGTACCATTAAACCTTTCCATAAGCCCATTGGCTCGTGGGTGATAAGGTGTCATGTGTCTCTGCATCACCCCACACTTCTCTCCACAAACACTTCATCAGCTCTGACATGAAGGACACCCTTGATCGGTGATAACCTCCTGCAGGAACCCGACATAGGAGAAAATCCCTAGCAAGGCATCTGCCACTTTGTCTGTCCTCAGTGAGGATAGGGCAACTGCCTCTGGGTACTGGCTGGCATAATCCACCACGGTTAGGATAAATCTCTTCCCAGATGATGGCCCCCCTACAAGGCAGCCATTAGCCATGGTGAGATAAAGGTAAGGGATGGAAGCATCTAACACAGACAGGGGCTGTGCTGTTCTTCAAGATGGAGGTAGTGTTGCAAGATATGCGCTTCATTCTGGACCCATTATCTGTAGTTGATTGTTTTGAGTTTATGAGAGATGGGGGAAGGATTATATATACAGGCCTGTATTTTCAAAGATTTGCTGCAGATGCAGCAGCAAGTTGCATCACTTTTTTTATCACAGATCGCATCTGTGTCTGCATCAGAAGGGTGCACTACCATCAGAAGATGGACACACCACAATCTGCTGCCCATGCACTTGCATCTACTGTAGATTAATGATGCAAAAAGTGACAGATCTGATGCAGTAGCTATGCATCCCACAAAAATATTGAAAATATGCTACAGTTATGATGCAAGTATGTGTTGTTTTGATGCAGCTATGAAACTATGGCAGAATTATATGCTTCACCTGCATGATGCAAATTTAGGTGTCTTGACACAACTGTATCATTTTGTTTACTTTTGAAAATGCCACCTGCTGTGTTCTACAGTGTCTTTAAAGCTCTGCCAAATGTAATTAACATTAAAAATAATCCTCACTCCTACTGAATATAAGAAAATAAGTAGCAACGATGACAATAAAACTTCAAAAATAAGAACTTGATTTTGCCAAACAGGTTTTACTTTTGTCTTTATAAATGATGCAAGAATTTTAAAATGATTCAGGTCCATGGGATCTGGTGTTGAATGTTTGTAAGCTAAAGTTAACCAGGACCATTCCCATTCTTCCAGATGTACTGTAGAGACTATTTAAAAAACACTTTATACTACAGGATAAAAACGATACAGAAAATGCATACTTCTGCTTATCTATAGTATGAGAGGTTTTTTTTAGCAGTGATATAATCTAGCATGAAGACAATGTTTGGAACAGCTCTTTTTTTAAACTTTTTATGTGTAAGTTTTTACTTATATATATATATATATATAAATGTATAGTATTGAGACAGTGCAACCATAAATCATATTGCAAGTACAAATGACAATAGATCCAAACTTCTCCACCCTTCCAAACTAAAATAAGATAGTTATTACCCCCCCCACACACACACTTGACATCAAAGATGTAAAAAAGCTGGGGATGTCTGTAAGGTGAGGAATGTTACACTAAAGCAACCCAGGCCCTCTACCCCCACTGATGCAGACATCTAACCATGAAAGAAAGGCAGGAATCTTAGTAATGTGAGGTCAGTGTAATATCAAACTACACTGCCTCTACCCCATCCCACCTAACAAAAAATAGTGCCAATGAGAAGATTGCATTGACACAGCAGAAGGTTACACAGACTGCGTAGGGATCTGAGAAGCAACTGTTGTCAGGAAGGAAAGAATGTAGAGTCCCCTTTTTCTGAAAACAGTAGGACTGCAGGGCTCCTCCCACTGCAGCCCTAAAAAGACATCAAGTGACTGTTTTCTTTACTTCAGAGAGGACAGCAATCAGAGGGTGGGGGTGCCACTAGACACCAAAGAATGCAGAAATATTAATGGGCACAGAGATCGGAAGGTGGAGTGAGCCTCATACATTAATATGTATAACATGAATTTAGCCAATTGTACAGCCTTAGTCCTTAAAGAAATGTTGAGGAGGAGGAGGAGGTGGTGGCAATTTTCATTTTAGATACTAAGTTAGTCACAGTATACCTAGTAACCTATACAGTGGGCATAAGCCAAAGAAGAGTAATCTGACTATGTAGAAGAACCTAAATTAAGGTGACCAGCTATAATCTGAGACATAACTATTTGTTAGATACTATAAACAAAAAGCCCCCCATCAAAAAAAAAATAAATGCAAAGCCACTGCATCAAGCTGCATTCAATGAAAATAAGAGAATGGCAAATGAAAATTGAACAGCCACAGGCCTGACATTCCCCCGCTTAATCAGATACAAGCCTTAAAAAGTAGTTAGTCTGTTTCACAGCCACACAAAATTAGAATTTAGACATAAGTAGCATTTTGTGTTTGTAAATGTCACATGCCATTAACCTATCCCAGGAATATGGTATTCAGCCTTTAATCATAGATATGCTATAGCACAAGCTATCGTATCAAGATATATATATATATATATATATATATATATATATATATATATATACATACATATACAGTAAGTATAAAATAGTATAACATGAGTTTAGAAGCATTGATGATAACCACATACAAAATATGTGTACTTATCTGGAGGTTTAAAGTCCATTAAAACAAATAAGTTTAAAGTACCATGGAGCTATGTACAAGCGAGTTAACATTTTCAAGTATTAGAACATCACAAATCTCTGCACTCAGGGCCCTGTATCAAATCACCCAAAAATGATCAATGGTGAAAAAATATTTTATTTAAGCGATATAGCCAAAGTTTAAAACTTGATACAGAGATATGACTAAAAATCTTTCTGTTTCATGCCCGTACTTGGTGCTTTGCCCCGAGCACAGAATTTTGTGATGTTCTTATACTTGTTTTCTACTTGTGCACTGGTGCTTTTACCAGCCCTGAGCAGTTTTGCTTGCTGTAACATTTTCAAGTCTCTAACCATTCAGTCCATCATGCTTAGTTCCAGAAAATTTGCAAGAAACCAAAGTAATGCATGTAAAAGTGTTTACAGCGGCGATATCAGGGAGACAACCTCTACTGCAGCAGCATTCAGGGTCTTTAAATCGGAATCTACTGAGTGCATACTGTTCTCTTCTTCATGCTCTGTCTGGTGGTTTTTCAGAAAGTTTATACTATTATTATAAATATCAAATTATAATGATAAGAGTACAATTAGTTTATTTAAATTAATTATACATAAAAATGTTTTTGTTTTTATACTTAGTATACAATATAAAAAGCTGTGGATACACAATGGTTTATACCAATAATAGGCATATAGGTGAGCATTGTATTCACTGTGAATTCTTTTCTTTTCTTTGCAATTTTTGAAATTGTAGTTATTACAATGTTTTAATTTGATATTAATATGAATTTAGATGCAGTCTGAACACTGATGAAAGATTAATTCAGAAACGTTTGTTTTTGAGATTGTATCTTGATATTAAAAAACAAGTTAAATACAATACAAGTTTTTGGTGAGTGGGCCCTTGTACCAATTTAGTTTTCTGAGTATCATTAGCATGGAATTGGTATGGGCCTCTCCCTGATGAGTTTTGTTATCTGTTTTGTTTGAGGTTGGCTGTGCTGGATCCATATATAATTTTCAGAAAGTTTGCCAGCTGGTCCAGATCATAGACGATAAATCTGGATGTGCCCAAAGTAACCCAAGCTTTAAATGGATATAGTAAAGAAAATGTTCCCTTTGTCTGCTGCACATTGGCTCAGTACTGTATGAACCTCCTTCTGTAGGCTTGAGTCTGGGGGCTAACATTTGGGTAGATATAAACTTTTACTCCACTGAAAGTCAATGCTCCTTTGATTCTGGCTTGCTTTATCACAACCTTTTGGTTGCTTTCAAGTGCACAAAGCACCAATGCAGTTCAAGGCTTGATAGGTTAAGTACTGGAGGTGGGAAGGGTGAACCTTCCACCATTTGAGTTTTGAAAATTGGTTGGGAAGTTCCTCTTGGTGGGCAACATTGTCTGGGGTGTGTAGCCAAGACATTTAGTGAAAACTTCATCCCAGGTGACAGAATCTGAGTTCTCCAACATAGATAAGCTGACAAAATGCAAATTATTTTTTCCAACTGCATACTCAAGGTTCTCAGTTTCCTGGCTTGGGTAATGTTTTCTGTTAACATAGAAGATAGGCGGGCACTGAGGATTCAGTTTTGTTATAGTGTGACCTGTTCTTTCTGTAATGCTTCAGTGTTCTCCTGCAAAGCTGTCATTTGGCATGCAATCCTGTTATACCACAACACAAGTGAGCCTAGCTTTTTGTAAGACTTCTGTACAGCTTGGAGTAATGCTTGATATGAGTGGTTCATCTCCATGAAAAAAACAAGTTCCTGGGGGAAGGCTTTTTGAGGGGTCAGCACATCTTTACCTTCGTACAAGTGTGCATCTAAAATGAGGCTGTAACAGTTTCTGAGATGAAGGCTAGAGCTATCCAGCAAGGGGAGAAAAAATAGATTTATATAGAACAGCACAGGGATGGCGGGGAAGGGGTGTGCCACTAGTTACCAGGGAAATCATGACTCACTGCTCTCACTGCAGCCTGAGCTCCAGCTGCAGCTGCATTAGTCAAGAAAGTCCTGCTGTTCTCACACAGAAAACGTGGGTGAATGGTTTCTCTCGCTAAGCTGGGCTCCCTGGATTTTGGGTGCCCAGAAAATGTATTTCTGGCAACTTTTTGTAACAAACACAAACACCAGAATCTTGCTAAACAGGTTAAAAAGACATTATTTATATGTAATTCAAATGTTTGTAAATTTAAACAGGAAAAAGAAAATGGCAGCAATATGAAAAAAGGATTTTTTTCTCATGAAAAAGGATTGGCCCCATATGAAAAGAGATTCCTTTTTTGTTTCATACAGCTATCTTAAAATACTTACCGAGCATGCAGAGAACCAAAATTTTAAAATTTAATAACTTTGGAATAGATAGATATTTTTTCACCAAACCAGCAAAAGGCACATTTGTGGGCCATCCCCTTTCGGCTTTGAAAATGTCAAACCAAAATTCCAAACTGTCTGGGTGCTAGGTAAGTAAAAAAAAAAACAGCTTAAAAGCAAACAAAAAAACCCACCCCCAAAATTCACTTTTGCACTATCCATATCTCAAAAACTGCACATCTGACCAGTACTAAACTTGCCGCATCCAAAGATTTACCAAGTTTCATGCAAATCTGTTGAATTATTGCAAAGTTATTAAAGTGCAAAAGTTGGGGTTTAACATTAAACTAGCAGTCAGAGTTCTAGGAGTCGCATCTGGATTTAGCAGTGCCACGCTAGTAAAATTCAATCACTATGAACAAACAGATAACAGGCACCTGTAGACTGTGATGATGTATATCTTTAAACAAGATTTGCATTCAATGCTGCTGAATTAGAATAAAAAGAACATACCTTGACTTTCAGGTCACAAAAGTATGTAACTTTATTGGTTCCATGCTGTGAAGTTCTGCACAACTTCAGAAAAAATAGGCAGACTTTTCATACAAGAATTCAAGGAGCTCCTTCATCAAGATGTTCCCCCTCTACTCACAAGAACAAAGCCATGTTACCGGAAATGGTTCACACTGATTGTGCTTTTCGAAGGCTGATGGGGCTTGCTGAGCACTGCCCTCATATACAAAAATTCCCGTAAAAGACAGGACATATTTTAAATATAGTAATAATAATAAATTTATTTAATGTAGCGCCTTTCACAAACAAAGGCGCTGCACAGTCACATAAAAACAAAATACAATAAATACCGATACAATCACCTGTCAGTGGCAACCAAAGTGTTAAAACGTTTTAAGGATGAAATCCCAAAATTTAACCATTAATTCACACATACATACAAATTACATACGGTGCAAGATAGAGCCAAGTGTAACAATCACACTTTAAAATCCTGGTGCACTAAAACAGCACTCAATAGGCCTTTTATGTGAAAGTCCACAATTGTAAGGACATAAGGCTCAAGGAAAAGCTAAGTGTCTATTTTTACATTTTGAAAAAAAAAAAGACATTCCTAGTGCACTTCATCAGAAGATGGTGGTCAATAACAGAGTAAATATGAAAAGATATGATTATTCCCAAATTAACAAGAACATGGATGGCTTAATAAACAGGTTACATGGGGGTTCCCACTGCTCAGCCACTAATTTAGTCTCATCAGACATGGAACACAAAAGCTGAATGGGCAAGCCACAAGTACACAATAACCTACAACAGGGTGTGTTGTCACTGGGGATTAATCAACACCCCAGGTGTGTTGTGAGGCAAAGTGGGAAAACCTGTTCAAAGACACATCCCACCTGTTCAGTTCCGTCTTGAGCGCCCCCCCATAGACCACATCTCCATAGTTGATAAGTGTCATTATCATAGCATTCACTGTGTGTTTTCTGGGTTCCATGTCATAATAGCGATCACTAAACAGCGATCACTATTATGGCAAGTGTATACTGCCAAAAAGCAAATCGGCAATATATACTTTAAGGCAACCCAACTTCCAGATGTAAAAAAAAAAGTGTTTTGCGAAGGAGGGCCCGCCAAGCCCCCCCCCCTGCACTCCCCTGAATTAAGATTCTCGACTCCAGGAGGGTGCATGTCAGGGAGGGGGCAAAATCCAGATCTCACAAAAAATAAAGTGCTGCAACACAGCTGCAGCAAAATGTAACCCACTCCTGGTCTCTAACCCAGTACCTGCTCTACCAGAGCTAGCCTTTCACACCACCACCATGCCACATGGCTAGCTCAGTGGCAGCAGGTACACCAGTGCCTGTAAAACCCTTCCCTGTCCCTCCACTTCCCCTCACTATTCCTGTTTTCAGTTCACCCTTCCCCCCTGGTTGCTATCCCATACCCTCACTATTCTGCATGGTAGCCCACAATAAAAGTACCCAAAATGAGTCGCTATATTTCTAGTCACCCATTTTGGGTTGCTCTTATGATGTGATACCGTTTTCTGGCTTCAACTGCGATACACTTCCTAATCCTATATAAAGCCCTAGCCTAGTTTTTAGTTTCTTAATTAAACCAGCTACAGTATATGTATATTCCATTTAATTGTGAACCAACCATACTCCTAGATATTTATAGGAGTTAACCTGTTTCAAAACAGAACTTGTGTTAGTTTCAATCTGAAGAGTTTGTTTTGCATTACTTAGTTTGTTTCCTAAGATCATTACTTGAGATTTCCTATCATTTAGAACTAATCTATGTGGTTTAAAGTTACCCTGCAATTTATCAAAGTCTCTTTGTAGTTTATTTTGCATTTCAGAGATAGATTTACCCTCTGTGTATAAGAACATGTCATCTGCATACAGCTTGTGCCAGGCCTCCATAATGAGAGGCGCTATTCCATTCATATACAGACTGAACAATATCGACCCCAACACAGACCCTTGAGGGACCCTTGATTTCTAACTGAGATATTGAGGTTCCTAAAGATACTAACTGTGCCCGTCCAAGTAAATATTCCCTAAACCAGTTCAGAGCCACTTGGTTGAGGCCAATTCGCTTCAAGTTGTCCAGCAATATGGTATGATCCAAGGTGTCACGTGCCTTGGATAAATCTATAAAGGTGGCCACAAACCAGGAGGCCCTTGTCCAAAGATGCTTGGATATCTGTTGTAACCTTAACCAACATGGTCAAAGTCCTACGACCATTATTAAAACCAGATTGGTATGGATTATATACATTTTGTGACTCCAAATAATTTTTCATTTGCTTTTCAATAATTAAAAAAAAAGCTTTGGTATTATGAGAGGAAGAGATATTTGTCTGTAGTTTTGAATGTCTTCTTTGGAGCTAGCTTTGCATATAGGTATTACATTTGCTAATTTCCATGTCATGGGGTATGTGCCAGTAAGTGTAGATAAGTTAAACATTTCTGTAATGATTTAGGCAATTACTGGTGCAGCAAGTTTTGGGAAAGTGGTTGGTATTTTAGCTAAACCTATGGCCTTCCTTTCATTAAGCTTTAATAGTTATTTTAAAACCTCTTTTGTGCCAACTAAGTCAAATGAAAATGTTGGCTTCTGTACTTTTCCCATAAAATTTCTCACCTCTTTATCCTCTGTCTCCTCCGCTGGTATACCAATATCTATGAGGAATCTGTTGAATGCATCTGCTGCATAACATGAAGTGGGAATGTTTTTCCTTTGAGTTCATTTACTTTTTGCCCTTTTAATTTAGAAGACAAGCCCCAAAATCTGTGTGGATCATTTGTGTGTTCTATTCTAAATGGTTTATTAAAATAATCTGCCTTTGCTTTGTTAATTTCTTTAAGGTAAAGATTCCTAAATTGATGATATCTGTCCCATGCCAATCTTGTGTTTTTTTTGTTTTGTTTTTTTGCTAATAGAAGGTCCAGATAACAATTTTTACAAGTTAGCAACTCACAACAACAGATATCACAACAACAACCCTTAGAACCATTGAACTAGCAGATTTAAAAACAAGTCAATTTTGAATCAAGACTGTTCAGTGGGGGGAAATACCACTATTTTTTTATTTATGTAAAATTTGGTAACCGGGAAAGGCACTGTAAGCAGAGGCTCATTTTTAGATGTGACCCGGGGGAAGGGGAAAAAAGCAACAAACCTTGTAGAAAAGATTGCAATAGCAGGTACAGTCGAAAAGCCTCACAGAGCAAAGAATTACATAATGTCCAAAAGAAGCTAACGCACTAACCCGTAAAACAGAAAACAGGTTCACTACACCAAATCAATGTTAAAAGTATATATATAGATATGTGTGTGTATATATATATATATATATATATATGTATGTATACTGTATATACATATATATATCTATATATATATATATCTATATATATATATATATATATATATATATATATATATATATATATATAAATATAAGGTGCGGTCATGGCAGTATAGTTAGGATGAAACTGCACTTCTATGTTTAAGTCCAAACTTTGAGCCTTAAAGGAAAACAACACCCAAAACTTGAAAAAATATATGTTGTACAGATTGTTTTAATTTGTATGTGAAGTTCTAGTGTTTCCTTCCCTCTGACTGGTATTAGGAGTTTTTTCCAAATTAGCCTGCTAGCTTTATACTAGTTTTACGACCCCTGGGGATCTTCATACCTGATAGCGTAATTGTATTTCTTGTTCCCACAGTGCATCTTGTCTCATGTGACTGTGATGTAAGAGAGACCCAACATTCAGCACACACATGCCAAGCAAACTAAATATCTTGGAAGCTTTACAAGCTGCACAAAAATTACCAGCAGCAATGTTTTTCAGGACAGTAAAACCTTTAGGATGAGGGTGGTCACCAAGCTGAATTCTACAGATTTTAAAATATAGCCATTTCTATTGTTGTGAACTCATTGTAATGCAGTGCTTTCTGCTGGATTTATGGGCTTTGCTAAATCACCATCACATGAAACAAGGTGCATTGTAGGACAAAGAAATGCAATAAAGCTATTTGATATGGAGATCTCCAGGGGTCGTAAAACTACCCTAAAGCTAGCAGGCTAATTTAGGAAAAACTCCTAATACCAGTCAGAGGGAAGGAAACACTAGAACTTCACGTATAAATTAAAACACTCTGCACAACATATATTTTTTCTAGTTTTGGATGTAGTTTTCCTTTAATAACTTTGGAGCCTTTCAATGAATTTGCATGACATTTGGCATGCATAATTTCTAGGGGTAAGCCAAACATCATGTCAAGTAGTTTCTGAGATATAAAGTGTTGAAAAAAACAGAAAAATCTGTTTATTTAACATTAATTTGCTCACCTGTATCTCAGGAATGCCTTTATGTTGTGTTCTGAAATTTTCAGCATAGAAAGCCTTTGGGTCACAGATGTGCCTTTTGAAGGTTTGGTGAAAAAAATATTAATTCATTCAAAAGTTATGACATTTCTAATTTTCCCATTGTTTCCTATGGAAGAATTTATATGTCAGGCATGAAAGATGTATTTTTTCACACATTAGAAGTATTGTGTGAAAAAATACCAGCTTATTTTTGAACAATAGGACTACTGTGTGAAAAATACCAGCTTATTTTTGCAAAGAATGCTGGTATTTTTTGCACCGTTCATAGTCCTGTGATCAACTGAGCTGTGTTGTGGCCACCATCTTATTTTAACGCTTAACGAGGATGTTGAAGTACCGAAGGTTTTAAACACAAAAAAAAAATCAGAAAACAGCTAAAGAGAACCTCTTTAGGTGTTTTCTGATGTTTTTTAGTGTTTTAAGCTGGACCCAAAGAAGTTTTTTTCTCGGGTGCCAGCTTATACAGAGAATAGCTTGGAGTCTGTTCTCTATATGAAAAGAGTGGTATTTTCCTGACTTCTGCAGCCACTGCTGGAACTCATGCTGCTGGCTGTAGAGTCAAGGAAGACCCACTTTGTGTGCACAATACTTGTACTGGGCATACTGGGAGCCCACCTCAGTGTGCCCAAATGCATTATTTATTTATAAAATCCTGGGAAAAGAAGAAAACTGTCCCCTGAGGTCTTTTCTTCAATGCAGAATCCTACATCAAAATTTTCAATAATATTGATGCAGGATCCTGCATCGAAGTACTGTAATGTGCCGCACAGTACTTTCCAACACAAGGTGCCCAATCCCCATGTCAGCATTGTGTGCACATTGTTACTATTCTGGCACACTGGGAGCCCACCCCAGTGTGCTCAGATAACTTATTTTTTCATTTCTGACACTGGGATGCCCACTTCCGGTGTCAGATGTCTCTCCTTCCCTCCTCCTCTTTCATTGCTGATGGGGGTGCCCAAGCCCCCTGTCAGCATCATGTATGCCCCCTCCACTTCAAGTGGCACACTGAGAGCCCTCCCCAGTGTGCCACAATTTCTTTTTAATGTTTTCACCTGTAAATAAAGAAAACCGTCCCTTGAAGTCTGTTTTTTTTGTTTTACCTGAAATGAAGAAATGGTCCATCGTCATCTCCCTGACTCCCTCCCCATCCCCATCCTACCTCTGCGCAGCCACCTCCCCGCACCCACACTCACCCATACTTACCCTCCAGAGGTTGGAAGCCACAATCTTCTCTGGGCTGGGATACGTCTGCACTCTTCAAAGCTGAACTGCGAAATGAAGAATTGGGTAAGAGCTGTATAATGGGATTCTTTCAACTGAGGTTGATATCTCAGCCAATTTTAAGACTTCTGGACCCACATTTTCAAGATGGGGTTCTTGGGACCCCTCCTCATGAACACTGCCACTGTCATTTCTTTTCTCGGTCCTGAAAGGTGATTTTATGGTCACTGTGTGGCATCACCTTTCGGGATCAATTCATGAGGTGGGGTCCCAAAAAGCTCATTTTGCAATTTTGGTGAAAATATTCCCCCAAATGACTGTGTTACAAGCATGTGTTGCGCACTTTCTACGCACTCATGTAGCTTTGCCAATTTAAAATATTTTCACTCCAGACTTTCAACATTGCCATTTTGTAACACCTCCTTATGAACAGTATAGCTGGCATTTTTCACATCCTGCCCAAAATGTGTTTTTGCACTTGTGGCACAGAATGGCATGGTTGCTGTGCAAAATCAACTTTTGGGACAGATTAACAAAATGACAGTGCCACTGTTCATGAGGGGAGAATCCATAAAGCCCATGTTGTAAATTTGGTGAAAAATTTCCAAAAAATGACTGCGTTATGGGCGTGCGATGTGCACTTTCTATGTATGCTCATAACGTTGCCAATTTTTCATATTTTCACTACGGGTATTCAACATTGCCATTTTTTTACACTACCTTAGGAACAGAACAGCTGTTATATTTTGCACATTCTGTCTGGAATGTGATTTCGCACCTGTGGCACAGAATGTCGTGGTCGCTATGCGAAATCAACTTTTGGGATGGATTAACAAAATCACAGCTGCACTGTTCATGAGGTGAAGTCCCGTAATGCCAATGTTGAGAATTTGGTGAAACATTTTGAAAAAATGAGCGCCTTGCGAGCATGCGTTGTGCAGTTTCTACGCACGCTCGTAACTTTGTCACTGTTTCCGATTTTTCACACTGTTGTACTATCTGGATGGAGGGATGGGAGCACAGGGTCCAAAGGACCCTGGCTCTTACCATAATATATGGATACTGTTGTAATATCTGGATGGAGGGATCCTGTGCTCCCCACCATGATTGTGGACAGTGTTGTACTATCTGGATCATGGCATGGAAGCACAGGGTCCAAAGGACGCTGCACTCCCACAGTAAAATGAAGATACAGTTATACTATCTGAAAAAGAAGGGAAATTATTTGCATAAAAGTTCATTAATGCATCAATTAGGGTGGATACCACAATGACAAAAGCAGGGAAATGAGGTGTTAGGGTTTCCAATCCTAACGCCTCACCCCCAGGGTTCCCACCCTACCACTAACCCCATCCCCACCCTCCACACCAACAGGAGTAAAATGTGTGCCATGGGGTCATAAGGCCTAACTCCCCACCCCATTGTCCTATGCTACAGCATGTAAGCATGTTCACATGTGGAGTGGGGTGAGAGTTGGGCCTTATCACCCCATGGCACACCCTGATGCCTGTTGGTGTGTTGAGGGGGTGGGAACCTTGGGGGTAGTGTTAGGGGTTGGAAACCCTAATGTCTCATTTCCCTGCTTTTGTCGCTGTGGTATCCACCCTAACTGATGCATTAATGATTTTTTTTTTAAAGAATATATATATCTATCTATATCTATATATATAAAAATATATATATATATATACTGTATATATATGATATATGATATAATTTATATATATATATATATATATATATATATATATACACACACATATATACAGTATATATGTATAGTGGCATAGTAACACCACTATAGTTAGGGCTGAGTAGGCACTTTAATGGTAAACCCCACTTTTTGCACTTTAATAACTTTGCAACCGTTCAATGGTTTGCATGAAAGTTTGCATGCATTGTCTCGTGTGGTAGATTAGTGGATGTGCCAAGTTTTGTTCTGGTCAGATATGTGGATTCTGCATTCTGGATAGTGTAAAAAGTGAATTTCTCAGAATTTTTTCCCACATTGGTTTTGCTGGGTTTTCTGTAAAGATGGCTAGCACCCAAAAAGTTTGGTCTCTTGATCTGAAATTTTCAGGGTAGAAAGAGGATGGCCCACAGAAGTACCTTTTGCTTGTTTAGTGAAAAAATATCAATCCATTCCAAAGTTATCTAATATTGAATGAGCACTTCAAATAGAATATTCAAATATGAAATGATAAAACAATCTTTTTTTGTTTTGACGTCATCCTTTTTTGTGAGGGGGAAAATCCTTTTTTTGTTTGCCCCCATGTGGTAGTTGAACCCCCCTCATGTGAATAGTGCTTAGCTGAACCTGACGTTTTCTTCTTCTCTCCTACCTCTGTTCCAAAGACTGTTGCGCAATAGCACTTTATTCCTTCATTTTATGTCTTCCTGTCTCTTTCTAATCCCCCTTTCTGAGTAAAACAGTCAGAATATGCTGCAGTCAGAGTTGCCATCTGGAGTTGTGTATTACAATTTTAACTATTTTTCATCCCCTTCCTATTTCTGCTTTTCTGCATCATGGTCCAGTTAAATATAAACACGTTTTCCCTGTATTGCCCTTAAATGTGCAGGCTTAAAGAATGAAAGTAAATAAAGGTCTATAAACAGACTTGGTAGATCAAGGTTCTTTCACAATGTAAAAAGCAAGCTGGGATTGGCAGTCAATTTTAAGAAATTACCAATGCCAGTTTAAATGTTGTTTTCTTTAGGATATGTACAGGTGCAGATTGGAATATCCTGTTCTTGAAAAGGTTAAACAGTTAGCAAATTAACTAAAATACAGGATAATAGAGAAGAACTGAAATGTGGTCTACCTACACAACTCCCAGGAGTATCATGTCTCCAATCAGTGCTGGTGTCCTTGCAAGGTGCTGTCTCCTATAGAAAGTCAGCAGCACCTTTCTCCCTTCTTTTATATGCTGCAGCTCCTAGGTTACCTTTAGAAAAGGGGAGGAGTTGTCTATAATGCAGCCCACTCTGCAAGAAATGTGCAATAATATCTGATAGAGCATTAGGGTGTTTATGTTGATGTCATAATAATGGATTATTTGTTATGCCTTTCATATATGTGTATTCTATGTAATTGCTTGTACAAAGAAATAAGAAGACTTCCAGGAAATAATAATTAGGTGGGGTTTTGAGCTAAGAGGTGGAGCTCCACTCTTTAAAAGAAGCCAGCCTAGATCCTCAGTTTAGATGCTGTTAGGGAGAGTTCATGTGAGGACCTCCTGCTCTCTGTTATACTGCACAAGATTATGTTCCCCTGCTAGACCCTTGGCAGGGAAGCTGTGCTGTTTTCAAGTTTTATTTTGTTTGGTTATTATCGTAAGTTCACTGCTGTAAGCTGTTATTTTTTTTTGTATTTAATTTTTTTTGTTTGTTTAATAAAAATCATACAGTTTAGGTATGTTGTACTAAATTTGTTGATTCCTGTGTGACCTGATTTGTTCAACCCATAACATTTGGTACCAGAAGTGGGGTTGATTGGAGATCTATGGGGAATAGGTGGACTCCAGTAAAGATACTGCACATAGTATCTAGGTCACAAGTGGTTTTCGACAGGTACATGGCACATAAACCAGAGGAAGCTGGTGCCTTATCCGGGGTTTTGACCAGAACTCAAGTGGCTGCTACTGGTGAACCACTTCTTGAAGGATTACCTGCTGCCACACATCCTAAAGTTAAACAGGGCATACAGAAGATGGAAGAGGCAGGTGTGAAGAGACCAGAAGAAGAACAGCTGGAACCCCGAAGACCTTAGGGATTTACTCCACTGGTTAGCTATACATCAGATGGAGATGGAACACCAGAGAGAGGTAGATCTGAGGGAAAGAGAGGAAGAAAGAAGGCGACAAGACCAGAGGTGGGCTGACACAATACAGTCCTTACAACTTATTGGGGCTGGTCAAGGGGCAGCCCATACAAATCTCAGAGACATAAAATTAACGAAAATGACTCCCTCTGATGATATAGAGGCATATCTTACAACATTTGAATGTGTAGAACAGGCTTGTAGTTGGCCTGCTACCCAATGGGTGGTAAGACTTGCCCCATATCCATCTGGCAAAGTTCAATTGGCATACACCTGTATGGATATCCAGATTGCTAATGATTATGTCTCTGTAAAGAAGGAGATATTAAAAAGATATGACATTAACACAGAAACATATAGACAAAGGTTTTGATCTTTAAAGCATTTACCCCATGTACCACCTCGGGAGACCTATATCAGATTGAATGACTTGTGTCACAAATGGCTACAACCTGAGGGAAAGACTGTACCAGCCATCATTGAACAGTTTGTGTTGGAGCAATTTGTACAGATTATGCCTGTGGATGTCCAATTATGGGTAAGGGAACACCATCCTGATAATGCTGAAGCTGCAATTACCCTAGCCGAGGATTTTTTATCTGAACGACAACCGGTACAAAAAGGGTATAGGAGAACAGAAAGTGTCATTCCTACTACAACATCCACAACCACTATGGTAAGACCTTCTATTGTTTCATCAATTGGATCTGGGATTATTAAGACTAGAGGGGAAGGTCGGGAGATGGCATCAAAAAAAAAACCTGAATCCACCATAGAATGCCATTATTGCCATGGACTGGGACACATAGCCCATTTCTGCCCAAAGAAAAAGTCTGCATACCTAGGTTCTATGAACTTGGGGAACTTTTTCATAAAGACTATGGTAAATGGAACTCAGGTAGAAAGGCTGGTGGACTCAGGGAGCCTACAAAGCTTAATCCGGGCTGACCTACTAGATAACAAGTTATTAAGTACTAAACCCACTGGTGTAATTTGTATCCATGGTGATGTGCATCAGTACCCAACTGCACAGACACAAGTATGTATAAATGGACAGACATGTGATATGACATTAGGAGTTGTACCCACTTTACCTGTGCCTTTGATTATTGGTCAGGACTTTTCAGCCTTTAATGACCTTTTAACCTCATGTGACACTGCCTTATCAGCTGTAACCACGAGGGCTCAGTCACAACTGATACAACAGGACCCTATATTTTCTTTTGATGATTCTTTGTTTGAAGAGAGTAAAGGGCCATGAAAAACAAAGACTGAAAAGAAATTATTACAGAAAGACTGGAAACAAAAACAAAATGGGACTGGTGATGTCATGCCTCAATATCATATTGTAGATATTAAAACTGAACAGCAAAATGACAATACACTTAACCCTTTCTTTTCACAGCTTAACAAACTAGTACCTTTGGGTTCACCATATGTTGTACAACAGAATGGAATTCTATATAGAATATGTATAAATCCTAAAACACAAGAACAGATAGAACAAATGCTGGTACCTCAGAAATTTAGAAAAGATCTTCTATTTTTAGCACACGATATCCCTAGTGCTGGACATGCAGGATGAGACCGAACTTCTGCTAGACTATTGCAATGATTCTTCTGGCCTGGTCTACAGGAGGATGTTGCTGAGTATTGCAGATGTTGTCCCTCCTGTCAGCAAATCAGCCAGATAACTCACAGGGACAAAGTACCCTTAAAGCCCCTACAAGTTGTAGCTCAACCCTTTGAAAGAATAGCTATGGATGTGGTAGGACCATTGGTAAAAAGCAGTAAGGGTAATAGATTCATACTTGTCCTTTGTGATTATGCAACCAAATATCCTGAAGCTTTTCACTTGAGAACAGTTACAGCCCCAAAAATAGTAGAAAAAGTAGTGGAATTCTGCAGTCGTATGGGTAGTCCTAAAGAGATCCTGATGGATCGTGGTACAAATTTTAATGCTGCACTACTCACTGAATTGTACAAAGCTTTAGGAATTACTACATTACGAACCACCCCTTACCATCCACAAACCGATGGTCTTACAGAAAGATTTAATCAGACATTAAAACGTATGATTAGGAAATTTGTGGACGAAGAAGGTAAAAAGTGGGATCAATATCTTCCCCTATTCCTGTTTGCATACCAAGAGGTCCCACAAGCCTCAACAGGATTTTCACCATTCAGTTTGCTGTATGGAAGAAACCCCCAGGGACCTCTTAACATAGTTAAAGAAACATGGGAGGGAGAGACCACAGTGAAATATACCAATATTCTAGACTATTTGGTTAATCTTAGAAAGCGACTAGTGCAGTACACAAAAAAGGCACATGAACAAAATATGGTAGCCCAAACTAAGCAGAAATGCTATTATGATAGTAAAACTCAGGAAAAACAATTTCATTCAGGGGAAAAGGTACTGTTATTATTGCCATCCAATGACAATAAGCTTTTAATGAAATGGCAGGGACCTTACTCCATTGTTTCCCAGACTGGTCCTGTCACTTACCAAGTTGAGATACCCAGGAGACGAAAGTGTACACCCATTTATCATGCAAATCTCTTAAAGAAATGGCATGAGAGACCTACTTCTGGTGTTAAAGCTGACCTTTATGTTATGCCCAGTAGTTCAGACACTGAATTAGATTCTTCCTATAAAAGGCTTGAATCAGAGGAAACTATTAGAGATGTACATATTAACTCAAATTTAACCAGTCAGCAACATGCAGAATTGAAAAATGTACTACAACATTATACAAAAGTTTTCACAACTATCCCAGGTAAAGCCATTGATGTAGTACATACGATTAAAACTGATTCTGTCCCAATAAGGCAAAAGGCATATCGATTGCCAGAAAGAAGTAGGTCTGAGGTTGTACAGGAAATTGAGAAATTACGGAAATTAAATATTGAACCTTCTAGAAGTCCATGGTCATCTCCTATGGTAATTGTACCTAAAAAGGAAGGGGGTATCCGTTTATGTCTCGATTTCTGTAAACTCAGTCAAGTATCTCAGTTTGATAGCTATCCAATTCCTAGAGTGTATGATATAATATATCACACTGGACAGGAAAAATACATCTCTACTCTCGATCTCACAAAGGGCTATTGGCAGATCCCTTTGGAAGAACAGTCTAAAGAAAAAACAGCTTTTAGCACTCCTAAGGGGTTATACCAGTTTGCTTATATGCTATTTGGCTTACATGGGGCCCGTGCCACCTTCCAAAGATATATGGATAAATTGTTGAATGATCACTCTTCCTATTGTTCTGCTTATTTGGACGATGTGGTGATTTTCAGTTCAGACTGGTCAACACATCTTACCCATCTATCTAATGTTTTATATACCATTGAAAAAGCTGGTTTAACTATTAATCCTTCCAAGTGTACCTTAACCATGAATGAGACAAGATATTTGGGCTTCATTTTGGGTAATGGAATAGTACATCCAGAAATAGAGAAGGTGGATGCAATAGCCCAATGTGCAGTCCCAGAAACAAAAAAACAAGTGAGATCTTTTGGGGTTTAGCTAATTATTATAGATGCTTTATCCCTGATTTCACCACAATTGCAACCCCATTGACTGACCTGACTAAGAAACAAGTCCCAAATAAAATCCTGTGGTCACTTGCTTGTGATTTAGCTTTTAGGAAAATAAAAGCTATACTGTGTTCAGCACCAGTGTTGCAATCTCCAGATTTTAATAAACCTTTTGAATTACAAACAGATGCTTCAGAAACTGGTCTTGGTGCTGTATTGTGTCAAAATATCAATGGAGAAGAGCACCCCATCTTATTCATCAGCCGGAAACTATATCCCAGAAAACAGAAGTATGCTACAATAGAAAAGGAATGTTTAGCAATTAAATGGGCTATAGAGACATTGAAATTCTATCTATGGGGGTCTCATTTTACTTTAATTAGAGATCACAACCCTTTATGCTGGCTTAACTAGATGAAGGATAAAAATGCATGCATTCTCCGTTGGTACTTGGCTCTACAGCCCTATCATTTTGAGATTAAGCATAGACCAGGCAGCAAACATAAAAATGCAGATTTCCTTTCTAGATATGGTACTTAAGGAAACTGAATCTAGAATGGGATACAGTATCCTATTTTAACCCCAGGGCAAAGTATGATGTATGACAATGAATGATGTTAATTGTATTTATTGCTTTTGTTTATAGGGTGCCCTGGGGTGGGACTTCTGTGAGGCTGGGTGGAAGTCCCATCCCATTCCCTTGGGTTTATGTTGTGGAAAAGGGAATGTGGTCTTCAAACCAAATTATTGGTTTGTTCTTAAAGAGGGGGAAATGTGGTAGTTGAACCCCCCAATGTGAATAGTGCTTAGCTGAACCTGACATTTTCTTCTTCTCTCCTACATCTGTTCCAAAGACTGTTGTGCAACAGCACTTTACTCCTTCATTTTATGTCTTCCTGTCTCTTTCTAATTCCCCCCCCCCTTTTCTGTGTAAAACAGTCAGAATATGCTTGAGTCAGACTGGCCATCTGGCGCTGTGTATTACAATTTAAACTATTTTTCATCCCCTTCCTATTTCTGCTCTTCTACATCATGGTCCAGTTAAATATAAGCACTTTTTCCCTGTATTGCCCTTAAATGTGCAGGCTTAAAGAATGAAAGTAAATAAAGGTCTGTAAACAGACTTGGTAGGCCAAGGTTCTTTCACAATGTAAAAAGCAAGCTGGGATTGACAGTCAAACTTAAAAAATTACCAATGTCAGTTTAAATGTTATTTTCTTTAGGATATGTAGAGGTGCAGATTGGAATATCCCGTTCTTGAAAAGGTTAAACAGTTAGCAAATTAACTAAAATACAGGATAATAGAGAAGAACTAAAATGTGGTCTACCTACACAACTCCCAGGAGTATCATGTCTCCAATCAGTGCTGGTGTCCTTGCAAGGTGCTGTCTCCTATAGAAAGTCAGCAGCACCTTTCTCCCTTCTTTTATATGCTGCAGCTCCTAGGTTACCTTTAGAAAAGGGGAGGAGTTGTCTATAATGCAGCCCACTCTGCAAAAAATGTGCAATAATATCTGATAGAGCATTAGGGCGTTTATGTTGATGTCATAATAATGGATTATTTGTTATGCCTTTCATATATGTGTATTCTATATAATTGCTTGTACAAAGAAATAAGAAGACTTCCAGGAAATAACGTAATAATTAGGTGGGGCTTTGAGTTAAGAGGTGGAGCTCCACTCTTTAAAAGAAGCCAGCCTAGATCCTCAGTTTAGATGCTGTTAGGGAGAGTTCATGTGAGGACCTCCTGCTCTCTGTTATACTACACAAGATTATGTTCCACTGCTAGACCCTTGGCAGGGAAGCTGTGCTGTTTTCAAGTTTTATTTTGTTTGGTTATTATCGTAAGTTCGCTGCTGTAAGCTGTTATTTTTTTTGTATTTAATTTTTTTTGTTTGTTTAATAAAAATCATACCGTTTAGGTATGTTGTACCAAATTTGTTGATTCCTGTGTGACCTGATTTGTTCAACCCATGACACCCCATCTTGTTTTCCATTTTCCCCTGCAAATAAAGATTTCAAAAGCCACAAAAATCACATTGTGAAGAGCAGCCAACACATGTACTGTATCTTGCTCATCAGGACCTCCTTAGGTGAATTTTGCACTTAATTGTTGGAGAAATGCACTTGCAATGTGTTTTTTTAAGATTATACGTCCTTTTTTGTGACTCACATCCACTTTTACCGTATGGACTTCATATGAAAATTTTAGTGTGACATTTTCCTGTTGCTCATTTTGTTCTGTTTTTGTCAAGAGCTGTAGCGCAAAAATGGTATGGAATTTTGGTCTGAAATGAGGGATCCTGGCCCACAGATGTGCCTTTCGCTGGTTTGGTGAAAAAATAGTATTCCATTGCAAAGTTATAACATTTTAAAATTTCAGGTTCTGAGCATGCTCAATAAACACATCTGTGGTGAGTGCACCCCCCTCGTATGATCACCATACCCATAATTAATATAATATTTCTCTGGTGTCTAGTGGCACCTCCCCCTCTGAATGCCATCCCCAGCATTCATATATATTTCCTTGGTGTCTAGTGGCACTCCCCATCTGATTGCCATCACCGTAATTAATATAATATTTCTCTGGTATGTAGTAGCACCCCGATTGCCATCCCGGCATTCATATACAGATACGTGTGATATATATATATATATATATATATATATATATATATAACAGGCAACATGTTTTTATGCAATAAATTGTTGGTTTTATCTAATGAGTGGTTAGAATCTTTAATGGTGGTGCCTGTTTTTTTTGTAAATATGTTTTCTGCTTAACCAGTGCACCACAGCCTTATGCTAACTCTTACATGTGATATATATATATATATATATATATATATATATATATATATATATATATATAATATGATAGGGGCTTAGTAGCACCCCTATAGTTAGGATTGAGCAGGCACTTTAATGTTAAACCCCAAATGTTGCACATTAATAACTTTGCAACCATTCAACAGATTTGCACAAAATTTGGACAAGATGGTGCTGGGTGGTAGATCTCTTGATTTGCCAAGTTTTGTTTTGATTGGATTTGTGAATGCAGCAAATCATCAAAAAAAACCTTTTTCACTAATATTTGCAATTTTTCCGTTTTTCCTCATTGAGCTGCTTACACACCATTTGGAATATTGGCCTGAAATTTTCATGGTAGAAGGAGGTTATCCTATGGAACAATCCAGCGGTGGTTTGGTGAAAAACATATTAATCTGTTCCAAAGTTATTACATTTTAAAAATTCAGGTTCTGAGCATGCTCAGTTCAGTCTTTAGGATAGATGCACAGTTTTGATCAAGAATCCCTGGTTCGTGAATCGCTCATGAAAAGGGATTGTGAAAGTGATCCCTTTACGTGAGAAAAGCCCTGTTTGTCATCTGCCATTTTGTATTCTTGCTTAGCAAGGGTAGAAAACAAAACCTTATAACTTGCCCCAGGGAAGTCTTTTGTAAAAACCAAGGCATGGGTTTTGGTGAGAGGAACGTCCTCTACACACCCATGCCTTTGTTTTTTTGTAGTTATTTAAAAAAAAGGCAGTTTTAAAATCTCACGATAAGGGATCGGCTTGCGAAAAGGGATCACGAAGAGGGATCGGCTCATGAAAAGGGATCACAAAAAGAGATTTTTAAAGGCCACTGCAAAGAAATGGTTTGGAATTTTGGACTGAAATTTTCAGGGTAGAAAAGGCTTGCGCTCTGTATTTGACATGTGCTAGTTCGATGAAACAATTTACATTAGTTCCATAGTTATGGGACTTTAAAATCCCTTTTCATGATCCTTTTTTGCTAGCCGATCCCTTTTCCCAGTCCCTGTTTGTGAGTTGTCAAAATCCCTTTTCATGAGGGGGAGGGTCACATAACCCTACCTCACGAACAGGGATTGGCTTGCGAAAAGGGATTGCGAAAAGGGATCAGATTGTGAAAAAGGATTTTAAAAGGGCACTGCAAACAAATGGTTTAGAATTTCAGGCTGAAAGTTTCAGGGTAGAATGGGTTTGCCCTAAAGATGTGACTTTTGCTGGTTTGGTGATAAAATGTTCATTGTCTCCATAGTTATAAGATTTTGAAGTTTGGAAATTTCCCATTAGGGACTGATGGAAGTATGATGGGAGTGCAGGGCCCAGAGGGAGATGCAGTGGTGGACAGGGAGAGGGATACTATTATGCAGTTATGTGGCTTCAGATTCCTTTTTTATGCAGCAGTGGGAGCACAGGGCCCTCTCCTGCACTCCTTCAGGGAGATAACAGTTCATTACAATGTCTGTACACTTATGGATATATGGGAAAACATATAAGGGTAAGATTACACTTTCACAAAAAATAAGGAAATTAATTGCAAAAAACTTTGTTAATGCATCAGTTAGGGTTAACATGACAAAAGTAAGGAAATGAGACATCAGGGTTGACACCCTAACACCTCCCCCACCTGACCACCCCACCCCCACTGTCCAGAGATCAACAGGTGATAGGATGTGGCTTGGGGTCATTGGACCTAACTCTCACCCCATTCTCCTATACTGTACCATGTCAGCTTTCTTACACATGTAATGGGGTGAGAGTTAGGGCCGATGACCTCAAGACACACCCCATCGCCTGTTGGTCTCTGGACAGTGGGGTTGGGGTAGGGTGGTCAGATGGGGAGGTGTTAAGGTATCAATCCTAGCATCTTATTTCCTTACTTTTGTCGCTTCAACCCTAACTGATGCATTAACAAAGTTTTTTGCAATGTATAAATAGTCACTCAATACTATGTACTCTGTAATCCACCGCAATCATCTCTCAGTCTGGGTTTGAGATTGTTAGGCCACGGCCCACAGGCCCAGTGCTCTGTGGGTGCAAACTATTTCCAGAGGATTCCAAGACAGGTTACTCTTTCAAGCATGTGGTACTAGTGGTACAAGTCCCCAAGCCAGGTGCAATGCCACACAGGTCTTTTTCCTTGTCCTATGTGCTATAGCACTTAAAGGCATCACAGTTGCATGGTTGCAGACATCCCCATAACACTTGAGATGTGGATGAAGTGGGTAGACAAAATGTGTCATGTGGAAATAATAACAACCTTGCATAGGCTGACACTTGAAAAACAGGAGGACCTAAGGGAGAGCTGGCTTCAACACAGAGGGGAGGATGCAGGATCTAGAAGGACAAGGCCAGATGGAGATCCTCAATCCTTCTTAGAAGAGGGCTGGTTCCTGGAGACCAGGCAAGCAGAAGTTGACCCAGATACATTGCTGCAGTGGGTTGTGAGAAAGGTTGAGCAGTGAGTGTCCCCCAAACAAACACACTGCCCAGGATCCGCACTGGGGGGGCGGGGATTTGAGCTAAATTAAATTATACTACACTACACAAGAGAATATTAACTAGAATTGCCATGAGCGCAGGACTACTAGGTTTAAGCTTCAGTTTAACTAAGCTAGAGTTCATTGTATTACACTTTGGTTATTGAGTAATGATAACCCAAGTCCCTCTTACCAGCTGTATGCAAGTGGATAGCTCTGTATCATTTTGGATTATCATATGAAACCCTAGGGAATGAAGATGTAATTTGGCTTCTGTAACCATTGCTTGCTGAAAGTGTGATCCTGATAATCTACGTCATTGTAATACACTAATCCTCTTCTTTATATGCTATGACTCGAATAAAGCAGAGTTTAAAAAAAAACACCACCACCAAACCAATCAAAATTTAGGGATAAGCACTAGAGCAAAACACCAGGAGCAATCCAGTCAAGAGATGTACACACAACATAGCATGCAATCTGGTAAAAACTGTGACGTTCAGGCCCAAGAGCACTCAGGAAGCAAACCCCCTTCCACCACTTTTACTTCCTGTGCTGCATTTTGATTGTGTTGATGGTTGGATAATCGAATAATTGGCCCTGATGATGATTATGTAATACCAGTACATTATCTGGCCACCACTTAAATCCCAAAAAACATTTTCGGACTTGTCCTAGAAGTTGCAAAATTGCTGTATCCGACATTATCCAACAAAATTTCATATTATCTGAGCAACTCTAGTTGTTTGTGTGTTTGTCTACCAGCCAGTGCAGGGCATGGCTGCTTGTTCTAGGCCTGTTTACACTACCTGATCTGTACTGTTGCAAGAGGTGCAGATACGTTGCATCACTGCAGCTCAGGCAGTGTAAACAGCAAGGGGAACATTGCAGATAGCTCTGGTGTGGCGCAGGATGATCCCTGTTTTCATGGGTTCATGTACCACTGCAGGCTGTTTAGGCTGGTGTGTAATTATGCTGCTCTGCTTGCATTAGTGCAACCCCGTGACACATCAGGCCATGTCGTACCACCCCCTTCTACACTGCCTTACTGGGGTATGGCTGTTTTACTGCTCCTGTTTGTGTTCAACCCACACAACTAGCCTGCTGGTTTGGATCTCCCCAATCACCTTAATTAGTCAGCAAAACTTCTTTCCTTTGAGGCAGCTGGATTATTTACTAACATTACATCTCTAAGTTTTGGGTGAGCCTCACTGATAGCTCAGATTCCCGTGATCTGTGTATGGGCAGGTGATTAAAATAAAATCTGTGACAACCCTGAACCTGCTGATTGTGTTGCATTCTGCCCTTAATTGTACAACTCCCCAACCTCTGCCCTGGCAGAAATCCAGTAAAGGACACAGGAAGTCTTCCTGCAGCAATGCACATTGGCTGTGAGTAAATGCAAGCCTCAACGTTCTGAATGGAATGGTGGCTGTGCAACGCAGACAACAGTGGTCTAGTTGGGTACTGTATAGGCATGCCTAATGTATACCATACCCTGACCATGTAATACATATTATTTCCTTGGTGGAAGGAGTGGGCAGAGCTACATCAGGACAGGTCTTGCACGGGGTAGACATTACACACCTGTGTACATAGAACACTGCCTTGGAGTACTGTTGTCCACTGTCTTATGGTTCTGCTGTTGTGGGAACTGTCTGTGTGCCACACTGATCATTGTCTATTTTTCCATGTTATTGTGGACTTCATGATTGGACACTTTAGTACCACCTGCAGTGAAAGTCCACACCACATGGTGGCAGATGTATTTGGGGACACAGTGACCCATGCAAGGGAAGTGGCAAGGGTACAATGTCTTTCAGTATGGCATGCATGAGATGGAGTCACATGCACAAATCATGACCATGTAATCAATTTGGACTCCAGCATAAGCTATTCCAGCATTGGGGACATTACGTATACTGCACAGGTTGTACTGTTTCATGCTTTACCTTCCAGTCACACCTGTCCTAGAGATGTACCTATTACAGGCTTTGTGCTGTTGTACATTACCAGTGCATTTTGTAATATATTGTGTTGTACTGGACGTTTTTATGTTTGTATGTTCTATGTGTGTTACCTGTGGCTAACAATACTGTGTGGGGGGGGAGGGGGTACGTGTTAGGAGTGCCATCTCTTCTCTAGGCTGAGCTTAACTGGTAGGGACTGTGGCAGCAGATGTGTGGAGAGCTCTGGCTGGGTCCACGTATACAGCTGTATATGTGCTAAACGATAGACAATTCTGGCTTTTCATCAGCATGCCCTGATCTCTTTTTGTATATTTATCTCAAATGTCACTGTTGTACAGTGTGTGGTGAGGGGATACATTATAGTTCTGTAGTTGGCTAGGTGAGATGGTGGGGTTCAGCACTGGGAGATAAACCGATCTGCTCAGGGTCAAGTATTCAAAGTTGCTCATTACCACTTCATTACCACTTCATAGTCTGCTGCACACTCATGGTAGAACATTGGGTCACCATGGTAACCTGTTTGCCTGCTCTGCACTCAGCAGTCTTGTGTTTTGATTTCTGAGCACTGTCTACCATTATCTGCTACTGTGAAGAGCAGCAATTCACCCAATTTACAAATTAACCCCCAAATCCCCCACTGTTTGCCTACCTACAGAGGACTTTAACAGTCCTTGCTTCAGAATTATTCCCTTCATGGTTTTAGTAGGGAAAGGGATCGCAAATTCTCATCTCGAGGAGATGGCAGCCAAATCCCTTCCCTTTCCTGACACACTGAAGTGAAAGCTGTGCCCCGTGCTGCCCCCATACTCATGCGCTATTGCTTTGTCAGTTGAGTGGCAGCATTGATTTAAACCTGGTGGCACTTTAATATATATATAAAAAAGTTTACAATAAGCCCCACATTTAAGGCAATACAGCACACCCCCATGCTGTACAAACTCATATGTCACAAAACGTATAAGTGTGGGTGCAGCATGGGGGCAGAGTTTTTGCTTTAGTGTATTGGGAAGGGGAAGGGATCTGGCTGCCGGCCCCTTAATATGAGGATAAATTGGGGTTCTTTAATGCTCCCTCATGGCCATGTACAGTTCAGCAACTCATTTCTGCACCAACCGCACAGTGTATGTTATGCTGTGTAGTCACATACTGACACCTGTATGCTGCGCAGGCATAATCACATCCATTTTCATAGATGTCTGCATTGATAGTGTAGAAGCGTGTAGGAGCACTATACACATGCTGTGGTCCTGCTCTTTGAATGCCCACGGTGTTTGCTGTGTTCCAGCTAGGATTTTTCTTTTGCTAGCAACTGCAGCTAACACTCTAAAAATTATAGCCAACCAAAAATACTTCAAGCAAAGCCATAGTCCTTATACAGAGAATACCAATTATTTCAAATGTGGCACACTTTCTGCCTTGAAGTATTTTGTCACAGTAGCAAACTGGTGAGAAATTATTTTAGTCTGTTAAGAAAACTCTTTGCAATTGGCTACGTGGCTAATGGCTAGGAGCAGCACTGTCTTGATTCTACTACTTTCATGTGTAGCACCGTGCTCAGCGCCTTTCTGCAGTGCGGATGCTGCCTCGCAGCATTTGGGGATCAGCCACTTAAACTCTCAGTGCTTGAATCCATATCCATATCCTTTTGTGTTTAACTTTCAGAGCTTTCCATAGTTTCCCTCAATCTCATGTCATACTTTTGCACACTTAATGGTTGATGCAGCTCTCCATGGCTTGTAAAATGCTTTGGGATACAGTGTGTATGAAAGGTGCCATATAAAAAAACATATTTCTTGTCTTCCTTCCTTCCTTAGGAGTGCATGCAGATACTTAACGATACATAGTGGTCCCCATGATAAAAACAGTTTATTTAATTCTGTGCTTGTATGGCAAAAGCTTTTTAGGGATTAGGCCCTGTATACTATATGTAAATATGGTCATAGCATTGACTGTTTTAATGTGTCAGTCTGTTGTTTTAAATGGAGACTGATAGGTGTATGACTGAAGCAGAGCTATGCCTATAACTATTGTATATAGTAGAAGTGTTCAAAAAGGTGGTGAACATTTAGTTTTGTAAAATGTTCTGTTTATGACCCTTGTGTCTGGCACATGCCCCTAGCAGGGGCCATTCCAGGCAACCGCCTAATTCCATTGCCCCTACCCATGGCTGATTCCTCAGTGAAACCACAGTTCACCACCCCAGGTGGGGACAGAGTGGAGGGATACTTCTCTGAGCATTCATGCGGCATCAGGAGTATGATGAGTGCTGCCCAGGACCTGAGTGTACTTGGAGACATCATTCTGCTGTGTCGGGGTGTTCCCTTGTTTCTCCCACACCCCAGCACATTGCCAGCTCAGAGTGCAAAGGCAAGCCACACACTCATGACTGTGCTGTTGTGCCGGTGCTAGACAATGCCCTTCCTTGCACTGGTGCTTCCAGCTACAGTGTCAGCTGTAGTCACACAGATTGTAGTATCACAGTGGATCACTCACCCCTCCCTTCCTGGAGGAGTGCATCAGCCCTCCCCCCCTCTGGTTGGCCCCCAATCACTCAGGTTTTTTTTTTTGTTTTTTTTTTAGTTGTTTAACCAGGAGTAGCACACTAAGCTGAAAGCTTTTTTACAAGAGTGACCGGGGAGCACAGGGAAGTTAAGTGACTTGCTCAGGGTCACACAGTATGCAAGTGGAAGCTGTGGGATTCAAACCCAGGTCTGGTCTGCTGGATGTCACCAGATTTGCAGCTCAGAGCCTTAAACCACTGCGCTATACTGACTCCCAAACATATAGTTTGTTCCTAAACCCTGGCTACTGGCAGCAGGAGTGGTAGTACTACTATTGCACTGATAGACTGGCCTTTGTGTAGGTTTTTCAATAAAATAATACTTCAAATTCTAAAAGCATTTTTACAGGGAAAGGAGGTACTTTGTGTTTGGAAAAAACAATAATAAAAAAAAAATCTTAAGAGAGCCTCAGCACCAACATATGGGACATGTCTGCAAGCTGTTGAGTGCTGGGGTTTTCATTTTCTGATTCTGTGATGAATATGTAAACAGTATTGCTATTTGTAAAACTGGGGACAAATCTTCTTGGTATTTCTCTCACATTGCATTAGGGTAATACAGTGCAATGCATTAATGCCAGCCTTATCATATGGCACTTTATAATAAGCTATATCATTAGATTTTCTACATGATACTTCATTTGTATGATTTTTTTAAGCTCAAAGTCTCGCCAAGATGAAAGTTAGGAAGACAAATGTTCCCCGTTTTCCACTTGGCATAGCACTGCCATAGCACTCCATCACTGAACTAAGTATGCAGTGAACCACGAGCAAACCTACTCAGCTAGCATTATATAAAGGATCAGGGAGGCTGCATGAGGGCCAGAGGTAGAACTCCTGATGGAATATACTTCAAAAGCATGGAAATTAAGTATAGCAGAGCAGCTGCAGGGACAGCGATGATTCAGATACTTGGTTTTACTGAAGTAGAGGGACCAACTGAAAACACATTAGGTAATGTAGGATCTGACAGTGCCATAAGTCATAACTGACTGCAAAATGTCACCTCTCCACCCACTGGAACTTCACAGCAAGTAATTATCGTACCACAGCCTCTATTTTTATAATAGTGTTCTTTATTACTTTTCTTAACTGGACAAAATATAGCTCTCCAATTCATTATATTAATTTCTTGTAAGAGTAAAGCAGCAGAATAAAACACATAGAGAAACATAAAACATAGGGGCCATAACCTAGGAAATGCTCATATACATGTTCTGTGTTAGAGGGAACTTAGAGCCAATCTTTATTTTAAACAGAAGAGGCAGCATGCTTTTGCATCTTTTTCCAACAGATATCATGGGGATCCAGAGCTGTATAAACATGTTCCGCTAGCCTCACAATTGATAGAGTGGCTTCAAAGGCCATACATTGAAATTACCAAGATTCAGAGGATTCCAATTTTGCAGTACAGGACTCTTTTTTTGCCATGGTTGCCAATACAACTATTTTTAGTTCAGCAGGATCAAGATTCATTTCCAAAATATCATAAAAATATATTTCTGAAGAATCAGTGGGACAGATTAACCCACTGCTTTTTACAGTTCTGTTTGAGTCTGCACCCAAAGTTATCTTTGCATGAGATCACCAACAATGATATGGGGTGCTAATATTATTACACCTGTGCCAGCATTTGTATGAAGGAGAAATCCCTATCCCATTTAGTCTCATATACTGTATACATAGAGGGTATACAATGTAATTTGTATTGGACAGATGTATTTTTAGTCAGGGTATATAGTGTATATTCCTTCTTACAATAGAAACACACATTTTTTTTTTCTTTTGCCATTTAGATTTTTTTTATTTGCCTGCCAGCTGTCTATTGGTGTCAGGAATATGCCCTGGTCAGGCTAAGGAAGTTATGGCTGTCATGCAGATGGCAGCTGGTACTTTCTTTCTCCCAGCCCCAAAAACATATCTCTGGCACGGACCACTGCTTTGTCATCCCGGCGCAAGCAAAGTATCCCCACTGCAGCAGGAGCATGCTCCTTCGCTGAGCTGCAGGGTTGCTTTGTCGGAAAAACCCACCACTAGCCCTGCCCAGTAGAAATGCACTGCAACACAGCAACTGTCTCAGCTTTGCTTGACCCTCTATGTGATGCACCTAGTCCATTTCCAAACCCAGGTGATTTGTATGGCTGTGCAATATGTTGCAACTGGGCCAGTGGGACAAACTAAGCCATTGTCTTTTGACAGGGTAAAGTTTGCCTCAGCATTCCATTTAATTTACATTTTAATTCTACTGGGCCTGAGTTTCAACACCTGGGAGGCAGCATGGCAGCAACCCTGTTGCTTTGCAACATGATGCAGAGGCACAGGTGGGGGGTGTAAGCCGTGCTTACAGTGCACATAGGGCAGCGCCTGGCAGGGGAGGACCCCGGCACAGTGACAGGGGGGCAGTCACAGATGGATCTTCAGAGCACCACATGGCAGCTGGGACAACATTCAGTGATAAAGGGTATGGAGTGGACATCACAGGGCATTCCTCACCAGCATGGGCCATGCACTGGCATGGACTGCGGCATGGCATGTTTACATCAGGGGTGGGCTATGCAGTATGCGAGTGATGGGACCCAGGTCCGGAGGACAGCCAGTATGACATGTGCCATGGTCAGCTGGCTACATCAGTGGAGTGTGAGATCTCCTAGGCTTTGTGGAGCCCCTTGGCAGTGGACATAATGTCCAGCAGGCCCTGGGGAACAATGAAGCAACAGGCAGGTCCCCCATGGGGAGTCAGCAATTATGTGGGCAGTCAGCAGATGGTGACAGGTAACAATGCTACACAGGCTGTGGACACAGCACATCACAGCACTGTGGGACAGCTTCTGGCCATGTCCACTCCCTGAGACACCATGTCGTACAGCACCGTGGACTGGAGTGTGGTTGCCATGAAGGGCACACCCACACCAGAGGTAGCTGAATGCCCCAGCCTGTCAATGACTGTAGGCAGTGAAGACAACACACAGGAGTCTCCTGCAGTTACAGGTGTGGGAGTTGTGCATGTACCTGTTCCCAGCATAGTGTATGGCAGCAATGGGGCCTCCAGTGTGATGGCAGCAGTAGCCATGATGCCAACAGTGCAGAGACTGCATTTCATGAACCCCCAGGAAAGAAGGGGTGGAGGCTAAGGGACACAGGACCACATAATGGGACATGTGGCAATATGCAGCAGGACACTGTGCACCCCATGAGGAGGTCACAGCAAACCACAGCGATGTGCCCAAGGGGCCATCAAGGGGAAAGCTCAGAACATTTTCAGGTGTAACCAATGGAGAGGCAGGTGGCAGGCAGGGACACAGAGGTAAGACACACAGGCGGAGTGCAACTCCCAGGGTAGCAGCATGGGGAAAATTATGTCATGATGGAGGGGTTGGGATGGGGATTAGTATGCTCAGCACAAGAGGTAAAAGGTGCATGCATGACTGTGGTGTACACTAGAGGTGGATCCAGATGTGGCGAAACCTGTGCAACTGTGTCCAGCAAGTGTGTGTGCAGAACAAGGATATGCAAGGTGGTGAGCAGCCTGGGTATGGGAACTCACATGGCATACCACTTGCACCTAGGTAGACCAGTGAAGGCATGGCACAGGACACCACTGGATGCCATGGGCCATGCTGTGGCCATGGCAGGGTACCAGGGACATAGTGGTAGCAGTCGTGCAAAACCGGGGTGGTGGGAGGAACTGTATCTGCAGATGATGGTGTGTGTACATGGGACACGTGTGTCAACAAAGAGCCAGATTGCAAATAAAGACATACATGCCTGATATGTTGTGTGTCTGCCTCTTATTCATCCACACATGCAATACTACCAAGAGATAGCCATGCTGACCAAGCACTTGTATGTACAATACTGTGGTGGCACACATACCGTGTGCACAGACATGTCCCTAGGCTGTGCACATGGCCAAGCAAGTTTAAATTGTGGGTTGTGCCACACCCAGAGGGCCATACTACAAAGGTCATGAAGGGAATGATGACTGATGGCCTGCTGAGGCACAGGCAGGGTCAGGTACATGACAGTGGGCCGCGCCCTCTAAGTAGAAGGGGCACCACCATCATTGGTAGCGGGGACAAGACTGTGGCAGGTGGAAGGTCTCTACTGTGTTGTGATGGACATGATCTGCCACATGAGGTGTAGTAACTGGGCCCCTCACACGGGAGAAGACATGATTCCTCTTAGGGTACAGCACACTGTGTGGTGCTGTGTTGTTACACAGTGCGCATTTGGGGATCCTGAGCCATGGTTAATGGGTAACTGTGTGATGGAGTAGAGTGGCACGTGATGTGCTAGTACTGTGAGGGCACACCTGTCTCTCTGGAGAACTGTCAGCCATGTACATCACAAGCATTGCAATATTGCATGTTTACACATTCCCGGGAATGGGATTGCACCCTCCCCCCCCGGAGGACCATACCACTGAACATGCTGTGGGACAAGGCAGTCAGGTGACATGGCTCCTGATCATGTAAACCATGGCAGATGCAACATGCTGGTCTTGTACTGACCTCTGTCACCCCATCCACTCTTGACATGAACACTGCATACCCCTGTACAACAAACAACATGAACCGCATGGAAGTAACAGGGAACAACAGTTATTTATAGAAGTCCTAAACAGTACAACAGGAAACATAACCATAAGGACAATAAACAGAGTGAACTATGTACAGAAACAATGAAACCCATATCAACATAAACAGTGGAACACAGAACTATATACAGCTGAGTTGGCCCTGCCGAGGTTGGTCTGCTCCCGGCCACAATTGTCCTCTAATGCGTAAATCTTCTCACCGTGTCCAGTAGGCTCTGTAGTGATCCCTGCAGGTGGCCCCCATCACCAAGGATGGCCTCCAGGCTGGTAGCCATGTTCTGAGTGAATTCCTGCATTGTCGGAGCTGGAGGTGCCTCTGCTGCTCCAGCAATGTCCTAGATGGGAGAGGCCTGAAGAGTGACTGACACCTCCCTGCCCCTCTCACGCTTGTTGTCTTTGTGGCCCTCTGCAGTAGGTGGGTCATGGTCTGCATGGATGGTTGGGGTTACTACATCCTCCTTCAGGGGCATCCTTACCCCTGCATCCTGGACGATACTGTCTGGCTGCTTGTGTGCCACAGTCTCATGTGGCCGCTGCTCCTGTGGGACATCCACCACTTCCTCATTCTTGGACGTTCTATCCTCAGCAGTGTTCTCCTGGGTTCCAACTTGTGTCACAGCTTCCAGGTGCCCCTGGGTGTGCCTGACATAGGCCCAGGCCTCCTTCCACATCAGGCATTGCATAGCCCTCTCCAGGGCACTTTGCCATGGAGGCCTCAGGTGCTGTGGTCTCCCTGCACTGCTGGTGGCATCTGTGGGAATAAGAGATGCATGGTGTTAATACAGTTTTGGGGGTGCCTACAGGTCAGTGATTGAGCAATGTAGGTTTGCCTACTCCGGCATGTGCTGGCAATGACGATCATAGCATGATGCAATGCACTACATATATGGGCCATCTCACAGCAAAGTGGGGGAACATGTGGGCCTCTCCCTGATGAGGGCACTTTACAGTCTGCTCAGTCTCCAGCACTTGTGCTTCCCAAAGCTGAATGTGTACCAGGGCCTGCCTCACCTGACATGTGTTACCTAGCATGCGTTAGGGTCACCACACTGTAAAGTGGCATCTTCATGACTGCAATGGCAGTGCAGGGAGAGTGTTGGGTGTGCAAGTCTGACATGTGGAGAATGTCCTGCGCAGTGTGCCCCCATCATGGGCTTGTGGTCCGACCAGCATTAAAGCCCAGGAATGTGCATGGGAGTCAGTGTCAGGAGTTGCCCGTAGTGAGGTGGGTTGCTGTGTGGTGTGGTGATGCCTCCACTGCAGCTACTCACAGTGTGGCAGACATGTGAGTCTGTGGAGTATGCAAGACCTTTCGAGCTTGGGGGAGCTGGTGTGTCTCCGAGATTATGTGTCTGCAATCCGCATAGCTGTCATTAATGACCTGTGTGCTGGGATTCAGGGCAACAGGGGCAACACGGACATGATAATGCCATCAGAAATTCACGTGCAGTCCCCTGGTACACAGGATCACAGTTCTCTGTGGCAGTCATCTAATGGGTGCAGCAACACTCTGAACCATGTGTGGGTGGGGCAGTTTTGACACAGATCTACACAAAGAGGCAATGCGGGGCCATGAGGCACTGTGCCCCCATGCTGCAGATGCAGGCATGGTCCCTGAGTAGTAGCCACCTCCAGCATATGGGCAGATGAGGTGTGATCCATAAGTGTAATAGATAGAGAACATGGGCTCCCATGCAGATGTATGCAGCTTGGGTTGGGGGGGCATATGGGAACTGGATACGTTTTGCACATATCAAGAATCACGGTGGCTGTGATGGTATTGGCCATCCCCCTTCCCCCAAGCCCCACCCATGCATTAATATGCAGGCATGTTCCGGAACTTGCCAGTGGCACCTCATACCATTATCAAAGCAAATAAATAAAATAAATAAATAAATACCTTCCTCAGAGAGGTCTGTCTGCTCTGGGTGGTGCAGACCTTTGCTGCATGTCAGTGAATATGGGGAACTTCACAGTCATGCCAAGGGGGACCACTGTTGGCAATGGGGGGGGGATTGTTTAACCAGGAAAGGCACGCTAAGCAGAAGCTTGTTTCCAGGTGTGACCTGGGAGCACAAGGAAGCTAAGTGACTTGCTCATGGTCACACAGTATGCAAGTGGGGGCTGTGGGATTCAAACCCTGGTCTGGTCTGCTGGATGTCACCAGATTTGCAGCTCAGAGCCTTAAACCACTGCACTATACTGCCTCCTGTTGTAGTGAACCTGCCCTATCAGGTCACCCAGATCATCCCAAGGGATCACACCCAGTGCCTGATGCCCCTCAAGTCCTATACAGCAAAGCGCACATAGGCCACATGACCTCCTCAGGCAGGACAGGGCCAACCTTCAAGTGATCAGGGATACCCTGATTTCTCCCCCAAACCCCCTTCCATGTCAGCCACCTACAGACCCCAGCTGCTATGCCCATGATGCACTGTTCACCTCTCATACACCTCCACCCTCCCATGGACTGGCTACATCACCTCAGCGACCCTCACATGAAGGTCACCCTTGTTCCCCAAACCATCGACTGCTAAGCTGCAGTTTGACTTGCTGTGGGCAAACATGCCAATGCACAGCACTGCTGCGATGCCTGAACCCTAACCCCTGCAGCATGTCATGGTGTAAAATGCCCTGGATCGCTGAACAAGAGTGTCCAGAGTTCCTTCCCCCACTCTACAATGGCAGCACACAGCTGCCCACATTATAGCCACGCACAATATCCATTTCTTCAGTGCTGCATGTCCCCTTTCACAACCAGCCCACACACTGGTAACATTGTGTGACAGCACTAGCACATACAGAGGGCCCCAGTGTTGTGGTGGTCCTCCTAGTTGCCCTGCTATGTGATCCCATGTGCCTGGTTGACACTCCCTGCCCCCCACCTCTCTTTGTGTCTGTCACATCACTGAGTCACAGGGCCCTGGCAGTACAAAGGCAACACTGAGCAGCCTCTGTCCCACATCCACACAGGTCACATAAGTGCCATTGGCACCTGTGGCACCTCACCATGTGGCCATAGCTGCTGCCTATGTTATGGATCATAGGCCACATTCTGGACCTATCATGGTGGTCCACTAGGTATGCAAGGCAGCACATCCCCCAGCCATGCTATTAGTGTCATGGAAAGACACTCAGCACGAGCAGTGCACTGATGCCCCGGCATTGCCCTGAGTACTCCCTGCATGTTGCCTACCACTTCTTCCACTGTTATCGGACACAGAAGGGGCATTGGCATGACAATCTGCCCCATCTGCTTATGCATTACATGTGATAGCATTCCTCGGGCACATGCAGTGAACCACTGTGAAGACATGTGCTGTGGCCATGCAGTTGATGCGTTGTGGACGACAGGCTGTTACTATGGCACACCGTTCCCCATTCCACACACACATATGACACTGCATACCCAGTCGAGAGTGTCTGCATTCCACTGCCCTCTAGGTACTGTAAAGACTTCATGGGGCACCACGCATTTCAACGTGTGTGCCAACTGACCTCATGGAACGTCACCCATGGAGTTCCCCCATGCGAGTCACAGGCACCAATTCATGACTGTCTCCTGCACCTGAGTAGTCTCGGGATCTCCTGGGTACTGGTCAAAGCCATGTTATACACATCCAGTGGTGCGGTGGCACACAGATCCAGCCTATGGCTTGGGTCATGCACCCCGGGTGGGCACTGGAAGACCTACATGTGAACCGCCCCTACTCACCTACCCTTTGGTGGCATCAGGCTCCACCTGTACTCCACTACATGTGACCTACCACATTCAATGTCACATGGCTCTCCCTATCAACAGCCTTCTCTCAGGTGGTCTCCCCTGCACCCCTTGCTCCATGTAAAGACACAGCATTTTGCATGGTGTTCCTCCCTCTTGTGACATATCAAACCAAAACCTCCCACCCTGTCTCCCCATCTAACCCCCAGTATAGGCACACAACAGCAGATGGCCATGACTGTCTCTGCAGATGTGCTCTGCTGCTGCCACATTTTCACTTACAGGTTCCTCAACATGACTAGGGTACCCCATCCATGCAGCCATGTTGTCAAGCTAATGCCAGCATCGCACAATCTGATGGCTGTCCCCCATCCCTTCTGTGTCAGATTTGGGCAGACTGTAGCATATGCAGCACATACGCTCAAGTGAGTGTACAATGCACTTCTATACACAAGGAAGCCTGAGCACATCACCTATCCCCCAATGTGTCCTCATGTGCAAACCTAGTTCCCAGGTGTTGACAGTCCCTAACCTTTTGTAGCAGTAAGGGGGCTCCCATTGCATCAAGCATCTGCAGGGGTACTGCAGCCTGTCACAGGTACACTGCCAACCCTGATGACGGACTGCCAGGGCAACAGCCATGATGGGTTTATCCCAGCATGGGACTGCTGCTTGGCACTGCCATGTGGCATGTTGTGATGTGCCACTCTTCCTGAAAGACATCACACTGCCCACTGTTGGCCTGCCCCTGGACCATACAGGACACTTACCTTGGTGGCTGCCTGCAGATCCTTCATCCTCTGCTAGGTGGAGCAGCTGGCTGGCCAGACCTTGAGGCTTCCTGGCCCTCTTCCTGGGTGCTAGGGTTATCTGTGGTGAAGACACAAGCAGGAACATAACATTACTATGTGGACCCCAAAGTGGGGTTACTGGCGGGCTGATGAAGCACTACACAAAATTCACCTACCTCTGGCATGCCTGTACTCTCCCCTCATGTGAGATCCACTTCCCTTGTATGTGCTGCAGTCTTTGGAGGCATGTGCGGTTCCTAAGTTGGAGATCATTCCAATGATGTTTCACCTGCCTGGAAGTCCTCCTCACTCCAGACAGGTGCTTTAATTTGTTTGCAATCATCCACCAGACCCTGTCCCTCTCAGTCACGGTATGGCATTTGCTCCCTGTGGCAGCAGCACTTGTGCCCACTGCTGAACAGTACTAACCAGGAGGGCCGACTCCTCCTTCATAAATTTAGGGGCACATCCCCCATCTTTCTGACATGGTACTGCTATGTACAGTTGCAGTAGAGATGGGTGCTATGACACTGTTGTGCCAGGGATGCCAAGTGATGCACTTTGCTACCTTCCGGGTACTCCGCTGAAGCACACCAGTAGAATCCGTGTGGTTTCCATGGTTACTCCCGCATTCAGCATCAGCATCAGCTTCACTGTGTGATGCAGAATGCATCATTGTTCGCTCACTGCAAATTGTGGCAAAAATTTCCTTGACTTTGTAAGCATTTTGTGTCATTCTGCAAGAAACCTGTTGTAATTGCTCCATCTACCTCTGATATAATGCACCCTGCAACATGTCATACCACAAACCTCCCATCTGCCCCCTTTGCACCCCTCCTGGTTCCTTACACTGTATATTGCAGTCAGTTATTATACCACCCCCAACCCTTCATCACCCTATGAGGTCTCCTACACAGCTGCCCCTCATCCACAATATGCCTACATTGCTCCTGTAGGCCTCCCCTTGTTCACCTGGATGGCCAGGGGGAAAGAATCCGCTGGGTGGCACATGACACCTGCTGAACCCTAAAGATATTTCCTGCATACTGCAGCTGACACTTCTGCCACCTATGCCACTCTGCCCCTTGCTACATTACTACCCCTCCATGTTTAGTAGCACATATCCTTGGCCATTCCTATGCCCCCTGACAATGCCTGCCACATGCCTCACACTCCTTGGACTCTGGCATTCCACACAACCTCCTCTCTGTGGTTGGCTAACAGGCCCATAGTACCACACTATGGTGGATCCCCTGCCTTTCAATTCATACATTATGCGGTCACCACGTCCTAGCATTACAGGGTGCACAGGCAGCAGCCATTCCCTTTGTTCCACCACCTTCCAACATGCTGCTCTGTATTTGCCTTCCTCCCCTAAAGGTCACACACTACCTCTGTCCCACTGCCCGTACCGCATGCTGCCACGTGGCTGCAGATGACCAACCCGCCTACCTCTAGGCAGTCATGGGGTACCACCATGCTCAGGGTGATGGGGAACCATGGCACTTGTCACCGTAGTACCATACCATGCTGCTTCTGGACCAATGTGGGACCTCCTCCAGGCCCCACTCCTTGCCACCCTGTACAGTCACTTTCTCCAGTGTGTTGAGTTTGTCTGAATAGCCAGTGACACACACTGCCTGGTGTGCCACATGTAGTTTGTGTCACATGCCTTCAACCTCCACATCCTCATCACAGGACTCAGGTGCTGCACAAACCTTAACCCAGGACCACCTCCTGACAGCGGGCACACTACCATAGTAAGCACTTCCACTCCCATATGGCTGCCCCAGGTGAGGAGATCTCTCTGTATGACCTCACCTTGGCACAATTCCTATCAATCTGGTAGTCCATGTGCACATTTAATTCTACCGCTGCTTCAGTTATGGTATCAGCTGTCCAGTGTGATTTGTATCATTGGGCCTGGATGGCCACATGGTGGGATCCTCCAGTCTCAGTATGGACATTAATGTGCAAGTGCTTCCTGCCAGGACCCCGTGCATTACATGGTGGTCTACCTGTGTCAGGTGTCACTGAGATTGCCCCATGTGTGGTGACCTGCTTCAGTGGGGCCCTGTTACCATGTCATATCTGGAGGTGGTTAGGCAAAGTGACTCATGAGGAGGTCCACTCTGGCACGGTGTTCTGCTGCTGCAGTGCCTGGTTTCCCACTCATCTGCCCAGATATGGTGTCCGCAAGGCTGTCAGCATCGCCCTCCTCATCATTCTTGGGTTGGGAGCCCATGTCCAGCATGTTGTCATGGTGTGCCAGTGTTACGTTGTGTAGCATGCAACATGTCATAAATATTTTGCAGGCCATTTCAGGCGTGTACTGCAGTGTTCTCCCAGAGCAGTCCAAGCATCACAATTGCATTTTCAGCAGTCCAAAGGTGTGCTTGATGACAGCCCTTGTGGCTGCATGTGCCTCATTGTACCTTTGTTCCGCCTCTGTCTCCAGATGCCTCATGGGGGTCACGAGGCAAGGCTACTATGGGTACCCACTGTCACCTGTGGGAATGCCAAGGCTAGAGTAACCACATGGCAATACGGGTGTCCACCCCAGCATGTCCCGATGCAGTCCCTGTATGCCACTTTCCCCTCCCCCGGGCATGCAGTACCTCAGTATCAATCAGTGTCCACATACAGCCCCATATACCTTTCACTCAACCATCACTGTACTTCAACAACATGCCACATGGTGGACTACTGCATCAGTGCCTCCTGCAGGACTTCCTCCACAGCCCACTCTCCTGGGGATCCACTTTCACAGCATGCGCTGCTCATCTGTCAGGTTGTGGAATGATATCTGCCTCCTGCACACCCTCACGGGGAATTGCCACTAGCATTTACCCTCCCTCTGTGCTGGAGCCTCATGCTGTGCCCTGTGGAAGTGCCACCGGGCTCACCTATACCATTTTCGCATTGCCAGCCAGATGGCCAGTAGGCTGTTAGCCCCGGCATTCTCTGAGGTCAATCCTCTGGTGCTTGTGCGGCCACAGTAGATCCTCAGTGGTGACGGTTCATACAGAAAAAGGTGAAAGTAAAAACAGTGCTGTCAAAAAGCTGCGAGTGAAAATCTCATCCCTGCAAAAGAACCAAGGGAAACATGTTGCAGATTTCTGTCCTGCACTACATATTGTCTCCAATGCTTTTTCACGCAGGTGTAGATTTACTATTCCAACACCACACCACCATGTATCACAACTCCAATGAAATTTTGGGAAGAAAGCATGTCAATGGAACCAGCATGGTCTGCAGCATTTTTCCCATATATGTTTTGCAGGGGCAAGGTTTCTGTTTTGAGGTTTTTTGACTACACTGTTTCTTTTACAGCACTGTTTTTCCTTTGCTCTTTTGATGGTTAGAAATGGGTGAAGTTGGGAAACTTTGCCCCGTGAATTAGTCCACAAGTTTAGTGCAATTCACAGATTAATTTGTGGCCACAAATTGGGAAATTTCACTTGCGAAGTACGAAATTTCACCTGTGAAGTGCAAAATTTTGCTCATGAATGGTGAAACTTCACTGCAAACAGTGGAATTTTGCCATTCGTGGATGAAATTCTGTCGTTCATGGGCAAAATTCTGCCATTCACGGGTGAAAGTCCACACTTCACATGAAATTCTGTCAAAATAATGGTGAAGTCAGATAGGTGAATTTTAGCCTAGGAGCAGAACTTCACAGATTGCTCCATGGAGATGAATATCCCAACATCCCTGGAACTTCCCTGGTGAATTTGAACATCGCTGCATCCCTATTGATGGTATACCAGTGGGGACTAAAATTCCAACTGCCTAGCATGGGCCTATTTGTATGCTGTTCTCTCACTTAGACCAGCTCTACCCTGGCTAACTGGTGCAGCAAATCTTTGGCACAAGTGTTGGAGCTCCACCTTGAAAAATGCAAAAAAAGGGGTTATGGCAGCTTTTTTTTTATACAACCTGCATTGCGACATGGCGCACCACTTTTATTGACACAACCTGGATGCAAGGCAGTTTGATGCAAGCGCTCCCACTTTTGATGCAAGGTGTGATAGAAAATTGTGATTGATGCAGACTTTGACACAAGATCACACTTGCATCAAAATTTGTCAACACAACTCCTCTCTGTCCTTCCAATCCCTTTGAAAATCAGCCCCTCTGTCGTTATTCCATTCTAGTGAGACTGAGATAAGGGTGTTGCATATTTTACTCAATAATTTTGCTGAATAACTTTAATTTCTTTTCCAAAATATTACCTGCTTCCCAGTCATTATTTACAGTATATACAATCCTGATTATAAACATGCAATTCTTAAATCTGATTTTAAAATATTATCAGCCAAAAGATCTAAATGAACACTGTCCTTGGTAACATCCGTTAAAAGCTCTTCTTGAGAAGTTAAACCCTGATGCTGTATCAAATCAATATAATTGTATGTTTTAATTTTCTGCAAATTCCTGAGTAAAGGAATACTGCTATTCCCATCTGGTGTGTAAACACTGTCTTTCCAAAAGTGTGCATGAAAACAAGAAATCGATGTTTTTATCAATTTTTATCTATATTTTTTTTTCAGTTTTTTCCTACAAATAAAGTTCTTACATTTCCTGGTATTTTCCTGGTAAACCAGCCAAAGAAATCAATCAGAGTTATCTGGCATGACTTCTCTACTGTGAATTCTAGCTGCCTTTGGTCCTGTAGCCCATTAGATTCAAGGTACTATATTAACCTCTCCTTTAACAGGAATTCCATTAGTTCCCCCACCACTGATGTGAGACTGACTGGCCTATAATTGTTTTCCTCCTCCCTGCTGCCGCTGTTACAGAACGGGACCACATTTGCTCTTCTTTAGTCCTCTGGAACCACATAAATTTCCAGTGAACATTTGAATAATGCTGTCAGTGGTGCAGCAAGCCTCTTCAAGTTCCGTTAATACCCTTGGATGTATCCCATCTGGTCCCATGGTCTTATCCACTGGCAGATCTGCAAGTCTCTTCAGGACTCCTTCCTTTGAAAATGGACTCGTGCCCCCCCAATTTCTCCTGCTGCTGCATGGTGGTCTGTCCCCTCCTCGTCCTACTGTGAGGACTGAGTAGATGTATCTGTTCAAGATGTCTGCATTTCCCTGATCCTCTTCTGTGCAATCTCCCCCAGTCATCCTCCTAATCCTTACTATTCCTCCTTTTGTTTTCCTCTTTTTGTTTAAGCACCTGAAGGAACTCTTATCCCCTTTGGCTGTCCCTTCCTCTGTCTGTGCCTTTGTTCTCCTCACTTCCTTACTTGCTTACATCTATTTTACTTGCTATACCTCTTTGTCTTCCTCCCTCTTTGTTTCTTTGTACCTCCTGAATGCCATCCTTTTTTCGTTCAAAATCGTGGCCACTTCTTTAGAGTATCATAACAATCTTCACTTCCTTTTGCGTTTGCTCACCTCTTTCATGCATAGGTTGGTTGCCTTAATTATGTCCTACCTTATTTTTCCCACTGTTTCTCTACCCTTCCCTGGAAATCTCCCTTTACTAGGCAGTTTCTGAGGCAATCTCCTGGTTCTTTAAAATCTGCCCTCCTAAAGCCCAGGACATTTGTCTCCATGTGGTTTGCCTCAGCACCCGTTTTAATGTTGAACCACACTGTATGGTAATTGCTGGTCCCTATGGGACTGCCCACCATAAAGACTGCAGTGCTGTCCCTGTTACTAAGCTTGAGGTTCAGCACTACCTCGTCCCTAGTGGATTTGCTGACAAGCTGCTCGAGAAACACCCTCTGTATGGAGTCAAGGATGGCACTGCTCATTGCAGAGGCTGCAGTTGGAAGGCTGCAATCCACATCTGGCAGATTAAAGTCACCAACTAGCAGCTCCTCCCTCTTATTTGCCATCGTAATGATGGGTTCCCCTAGTGCCTTATCCAACTCTTCTACCTGTGCTGTAGGTTTGTATACTACCCTTGTGTGGATAGTGGTCCCAGCTCCTGTCTCCAGAGTGACCCAGAGCACCTCCAGCCCTTTCTTTTCCTCTGGGTTACCCTGTATTTCCATAGCCTAGATTCCCTCCTTCACATATGGAACAACTCCATCCACCTCCCCCTCTGTCCCCCCCCCCGAACAAAGAGTAGCATGGTATGGCCATGTCCCAGTCATAATTTTTAGTGCACCATGACTCAGTTATGGCCACAAAGTCCAGGTCAGCCTCCACCATAATGGCCTCCAGGTCTGGAATTGTATTTCCCAGACTTCTTGCACTGATGCACATTGCTTCCCATACCTTGCTCTCTCCCTGCCTGCAACCTCTGTTTCCCTTCCCTTACTGCCTATTCTGTGCCCTATCTCTCTCCTGACCCCTCTCTTCCCAAGTTACCCTCCCTGCTTCTTGTCTCTTTTATTCCTCACTTTTTGCATCCTTGGTTTATACCCATTTTGTCCTGTGCTCCCCTTTCTTTTTGTGTCTCAGCCCTGGGAGAGCTTCCTCCCTGTTTCTTCATCATGGGGGGACAGTTTTTGCCTCCCTTATTAATGCAGCCTCCCCCTTTGACTGGTTTAAATGCTCATCCAAGAAACATTTAAACCTCCAGCTAAGGACTGAGGTCCCACTTCTGGAAGGATGCTGGCCATCACCCCTGTAAAGGCCCATATCCTCCAAGATGGATCTCCAGTCCCCAATGTGGTTGAAGCTCTCCTCCCTGCACCACGCCTTCAACCAAGCATTAAAAGTCCAAGTGCAGAGGGCCCTCTCCTTCCCTCAGTTGTACACAGGTAACACATAATCAATGCTACTGTATGCGTTACTTAAGGCCCCTCCACACCTCCCCAAATTTACCTTGTTCTACCCTTACCCCATCCCCTGCCGGGTCATTTGTCCCCATGTGGACAATAACATCTAGCTCCCTCCCAAGACCTGCTGCTCTAGTGATCCTGTGGATCTGCTCACCATCTATCTGAGCCAAAGCACCAGGGAGGCACCTTACCTCTCTCCTCCACCTCCCTCTCCCTAGTCTATCCCCCTGACAACTGAGTTCCTCACCTGCAGCTGCTTTCTCCTTGGCTTGGGGCCAACTTCTTCCCACCTTGGGGCCTCTGATTCTGAGGACTCCACATCCTCCTTAGCCACTACTTCAGGTGCCTCCTCTTAGCTGTCCCATCCCACTAGTATGGTGAAGGAATTTTGTAGTGGCACTTTCTCATGAGGCACTTAGAGCAAAACAAAAATTATCAAAGTCAGTAATACAGTCAAATATATTTTCCTCATAGAATCATTTTATGGTCAGAGTGATTTTTTTCTTACATAGGATGGAATACTCCACCAGTGTCAGTTATTTTGGGCCTTGATACAGTTACAAAAAACTAAACTGAATGTACTAAGAACTGATAAGGCTCCGGGTCCAGATGGGATCCACCCTAGGGTACTGAAAGAACTGGCGGATGTCCTGGCTGCACCATTGGCTGAGCTATTCAATGCCTCCCTTAAATCAGGATATGCTCCCCAGGACTGGAGGATGGCACATGTGGTGCTCCTCCACAAGGGTGGACCACGTGATGAACTGGGTAACTACAGACTGGTTAACTTGACATCTGTGGTGGGGAAGCTCTTGGAGTCCGTCCATCCTGAAGGAGAGGTTGGTGGACTTCCTGGATGCAAGTGACCTTTGTGATGAGCGTCAACATGGATTTGTCCAGGAAAGATCGTGTCAAACCAACCTGGTCGAGTTCTATGACAGGATGACAAGATCACTGGACATGGGAAGGCCGGTGGATGTCTTGTACCTGGACTTCAGTAAGGCCTTCAACTCAGTGCTGCATGGGAGGTTCATTAGTAAGCTGAGGAGCCTGGGCATGGGGGAAAAGCTGATGGAGTGGATTGAGAACTGGCTAAAGGAAAGGAAAGGAAACAGAGTGTGCTGGTAGAGGGAGAGGACTCATCTCCCAGAAGGGTTCTCAGCGGTGTCCCTCAGGAATCAGTGCTGGGTCCACTCCTATTTAATGCATACATTTCAGACATTGGAGAGGGAGCCAAGAGTAGATTGAGCCTTTTTGCCAAAGACTCAAAGCTGGGAGCAGTTGTAGAAGGGGAGGATGGAAAAAAATGCTGCAGGAAGACTTGGAAACACTGAAGAGGTGATCACACACTTGGCAGTTAGGATTCAACACCAGGAAGTGTAGCGTACTTCATTTGTGTGTTAGGAATCTGAGGTATGACTACTGTCTGAGAGGTGAAAAGCTAAATGTCTCCATGGGGGAAAATGATTTTGGGGTGGCAATTGACGCCAAACTAAATGACTCTGAACAGTGCAGAAGAGCAGTGGCAAAAGCAAGTAAACTACTTGGGTGCATTGCTAGGGGGATAACATCTAGGAGGAGGGAGTTCCTACTGCCACTATACAATTGCCTGGAGAGACCACACTTGGAGTATTTTATTTATTTATTTCGATTAGGATTAATACCTTTGAGTCAAAGACTCGTTTTCAAAGGTTCCAAGTCAAGGACAGAAAACAGTACAATACAATACAATACAGATAGCTGCGATCACAGGGTAGACATCATGAAATCAGTATAGTGTCACATGAGGTTCAAGACTTGTTAGTTTCAGGTTCGCTGTAATAATAGATAAAGTGCATTACATCATTTGTTGCATGGTAGGGCTAGCCCGGTAGGAAATAACATGTCAGCAATATGGCAATGTTATGTCAGGGGGATGATAGGTGAGGGGGTAAGCAACCAGAGTGGTGTTGTCACAATGGAGACAGTGTGTGTAGGGAGAAATGAGGAGGGGTAAGGTGGTGGGGGGAGGTAAGTCGATTTATTGGGGGGATTGGGGGGCAGAGGGGTAGGAGCGAAAGGTGAGTAAAAATCAAGAGGATCAGATGATCATGTGTTTGTGCAGTTACGGGTAGCTACACTCTTAAGATGGGACTGTAGCCCCCTTTTAAACTGGCTCAGCTTTGTGCCAGGTAGCTCAGTAAACCATTTGGGGCGCTTAAAAGTAATGGATTTCTGGGACAAAAACGTGCGCTTGAAAGGGACTTGGAGTCCTCATTTTGTTGCATTTCTGGTTTGTTTTGTATGCACTGCCTTCTTGAACAGACTACTTATGGATTCCGGCATGAGGCCTAGTTGTGCTTTTTTTACGATTAGGCAAGTTTGGTATTGGGCTTTTAGGTACAGAAAGAGCCAGCCAGCCTTGGAGTAAAGGACACAGATATGAGTCCAGTGATCTGCCCCAAGTGCCAGATGACAAACCCTGTTTACGAGTGTTTGTATCCTGCCTAGGGCAGTGTCTGATCCAGCTATGTATATTGGTAACCCATAGTCAATGGATGACAGTACAGTGCTGCCTGTGGCTAATTTGAGGGCCGCAGGCGTCATCGAGCACTTGTTTCTATGGAGGATGCCCAGTTTCTTGTTGGCAGTTTTCACAACTTGATCAACGTGATGGGAGAAATTGAGAGTGTCATCAAGGTAAACACCCAGATATTTAAACAAGGAGACTTATTCTAGTGTGTCACCTTTAAGGTTCTGAATTCGAAGTGGGCAGAAATTCCTTTTGTTCTGAGGGACTGTGAACAGCATGCTTTTGTTTTTTTATGGTTTAGTAGCAGTTAGTGTTGGCAGAACCAGGTTTCTAGTTTGTGGAAGCTATCGAGTAGGCCTTCCTTAATGGCTGAGTGGTCCCTACCTGGGACCAATATAACGGCATCATCTGCATATAATATGATGTTTGCCAAGCAGGCTTCAGGGAGGCAGTTAATGAACAGGCTGAAAAGGAGTGGTCCAAGTATAGACCCTTGCGGTACTCCAAGGGCCACTACCTTTGTGTCTGAGAGTGAGTCGCCGATTCTAATTAGTTGAGTTCTTTGCAACAGATAGCTGTGAAACCAGGTGACAGTATCTGAAGCCAATCCCATAGAAAGCAGTGTGTTTAGTAATAGCTGGTGGTTAACTGAGTCAAACGCTTTTGTGAGGTCAATGAAAACTGACCCCACCGTCATCCCTTGGTCAAGGGCGTCGTAGAGCTGGGTGGTGTAATCCACCCTTGCGGTGATGGTAGAGTGTTTTTTTGTGAAAGCCATGCTCATAGCTGCAGAGTAATTTGTGTCTGTCGAGGAAGTCAGTGAGCTGTTCAGAGACTATTCTCTCTAGTGCTTTGGAGAGGGGTGGGAGGATGGAGATTGGCCTATAGTTGGCGGTGAGTGTTTTATCCCCAGATTTGAAAACTGGTGTGACCAGCGCAGATTTCCATGCATCTGCGAACATGCCCAATCTTAGAGAGGCATTAAAAACCTTGGTAATTGGGGCTGCTAGTTCATCTAGCGTTAGGGCAACCAGCTTCATATCAATTAGATCACTCCTCATTCTGGTCTTTCCAAGGACCCTCTTTACATGCTTGATGGTCTCAGAAATTGTAACTTGCCTGAAATAGAAAAGTGGTAGCCCATCCCTCACTGAGGAAGGTACGGTGCTGCCATGCAGCTGGTTATTCAGTGGGTTTAGGCAGCACCCCTGAGGGATCACAGAATGTGGCATTGAACTCATTGGCAATCAGTAGGGGTTCCTGGATAAACCCTTCGCCAGTGGTTATCAGGTCGGGTGATGCCCTGGAAGTTCTTCCAGTTAGTAATTTTAGTGTGTTCCAAAACCCTTTTGAGGACCCCCAGTTTTTGTTATGGAGATCCTTGAAATAGCTTGCTTTCGCCGAGCGAATGAGCCTAGTACAGGAGTTCCTTGCAGCTTTGTATGCAAATACATCACTCAGCTTTCCTGAGTCCTTAGCTTTGTGTCATAGGCTGTCTCTATCATGCATTTGATCTAGGAGTGCGGTATTGAGCCAAGAGGTGTGGGTTCCTTTGACTTTTTTGGTTTTAAGGGGGCAAAGATATCGCAGGCCCGAGTAAAAGAGTTTCGGAAGAACTCAAGAGCGAGGTTGCCATCAGTTGCAAGGTCCAGCGGTGACCAGTCGATCAGGGATAAGTGGTGTTTGAAAGCATTTAGTAGCCCTGGTCTCAGCACATGATTAGTAGTGACCGTCGGTGGGCACTTTGTGAACTTCTTTGCCCAGGTGCACATGACTAGCGAGTGGTCGCTGAGGCTATCAGGCAAAACCTTAACATCTGATATGTGATCAGGATTGGAGCAGAGTAACCAGTCAATGAGTGTACTGGTGTCTGTTTTGTAGTTTTGCCTTGTGGGAAGGGTAACCATCTGCATAAGGTAGAGGCTAGCTATTAGGTCTCTGGCTACGTTTCCTTATTTGAGTGCCAGTTTATGTTGAAATCCCCAACAATTACATGCACCTATTTTTTCCCCAATTGCTGCAGATTCTCCTCAAAGAGTTTGAGTCCAGCAGCCTGCTTCCCTGGGGATATGTAGACTGTTGTTAGCAAGAGTAATTTGTTTTGCTGTCCAACGGTAAGATTGAGGTGGAGGATTTGCGCCTCACTAGTGTGCAGGCTGCAATCCATTATCTGCACTTTAATGTCATTTTGGACATAGACTAGGCAGCCGCCACCCCGTTTAGAGTGCCTGTCTTGACGGAAAGAGTTGTAACCTTCCAGTGATATAGATGCATCTGTGACCTTAGGGGATAGCCAGATCTCAGTGAAGGCAATAATGTCCGGTTTTAGCTGTACCACCCATGCTTGGATCTGAGGGAACTTAGGGAGGTTGTTTATATTAAGTGATATGATTCTCACCGCTCCTTTTAACATGGACTGCATGGGGGTGGTCCCAGCATTGGGATGCATACTTTTCTGTTGTAGATTGTGGGGTGGGGGGTGACCCCGGGTCAGGGTGGACATTGCCAGATAGCAGCAAGAGGAAACGTCTGAGCTTGTGGTTTAGGCACGTCCAGGGTATTCTACTAGCCTCAGGATGCCTGGGCCCTTGTTGTACTAGAGTAATTGAGCTAATGTGGCCTGGTCAGCCACACAGTAGTGCTGCTATGGGGTAGGAATAGATTTTAGCCTCTGGGAGCGTAGATGGTGCTTGAGGGAGGTTAAGCTGCCCCCCACACCCTGTGGTCATCCCTATTATTAGGGACAGGTTATGCTCCAGGGTTGCTAATGTTGTAGGAGATTCCTGTTCAGGTACTAGAGTGGTGAAGCTTATGCCCACCAGTGGGACCTGAAGCAGCAGGAGAGGCAAGAGCCCTCTCATTGTATGTCTTGGACCTGACATTCTGGGGTATTTAGTTGTTATAGAGTGATTTGGTTATCTCTGTATCATTTCCACCTGATTATGTCAGTGGAAATAAAATGTCTTCTCTTGTGGGTGGGAAATGAGAGAAATCAGGCTAATTGTTCAGGTTCAGTTCGGGTTTGAGATGAGCAGCCAGGGAATGAGAGGGGACAGAGCAGTAGGGAGTAGCGGAGCAGACTATAATGATAAGGAGTAGAGCACAGATCAAGCTCTTTACACTTAAGCCCTGACAGGAAGACAGGTGTTAGGCAAGGTAAAAGTAAGCCAATGATAACACAGATGTCAAGTGGGGAGGGGCAAGAATTTTTTTTTTTGCTGTCTCCCAGCTCTGGGCCGGCCTCTCCTTCAGGCCACCTATGCCCTCCCCTGAGATCAGCCACCTCTCTTCACCCCCATATAGCAGCCCCCCCCAGGGTGACCCCCAGATGTAACTCTTCGCCGGGTTGGTCCACCCCGAGGGGGATGGCACTGGTGGGGGTGACTAGTGCTAAACCTGTTCTGGGGTGCTGCTGGGGATGGTGCATGCACTGTCCTTGGACTCGTGGCTGTGGGAGCTGGTGACTGTCATCTGGTTGGCTACAGGGCTCTTTTCCCATTTGCTCCCCGGGGGACATGGTGTGCCACAACATAAGACTGATGCCAACATTCACCACGCCTCCTTAGTGTGTGGGACCATACGCATTGCTGTGCCTCCAGCCTCCGCTAGGGGTCAGCAAGTGTTGGGTCACATCCCCCGCCCTCCTCCCGACAGAAAGTGAGCCATCAGCTAACATTCAAGCCCTCTCTCCCCGGCCAGCCCTCTAGCGCCTGAGTCCATTCCCGAACCCGGGTTGCTGGCGTTGCAAGTGGAAATCCAACCACTGCACTGGTGGGCCAGCCCTAGAAGTTTTGGGAGGGGGTGGAGGGAGCGGGTCAAAAAAGGAGTGAGTTTTCGCCGTTAAAAAGGTGCAGAAACAGCTATTCTTAACACAGTCAAAAGGCACTCAAATCGGATGGCTCGGAGTACTGTGTGCAATTTTGGTGGCTGTACTTGAAGAGGGATATCACTCTTTTGGAAAAAGTCCAGAGGAGAGCATCAAAGATGATACATGGACTGGGGGATATGTCTTTCGTGAGAGACTTCAGGGGTTAAACATGCACTCTCTAGTGGAGAGGAGAGACAGGGAGGATATGATAGAGGTCTTTAAATATTTGAAGAGGATAAATTGGATCAACACTGAGGGACTGCTCCAAGTTAAGGGGGGAACCATGAGAGAGCATGGCCTGAGATTGGTAGGGGGTTAGATACTGGGAAGAAGTGAGGCGGCACTACTTTACAGAGAGGGTGGTAGAGCCATGGAATGCACTGACAGGGGAACTAGTGGCAATGAATTTAATGGGGGATTCAAGAGGGGCTGGGACAGGTTCAGGGGGAAGTTGAGGGTGTGGGGAAAGCTCTTAGCAGGGACACTAACAGGGTTGGACCAGCAATGGTGTAAACCAGTGGAGGAGGAGGGGCAGCTACAGTATTGTAACTTTGAGCTGCATCTCAAGCAGACTTGATAGACTGTTTGGCCTAATCTGCTTGCATCTTAGTATGTTAGTATGACAGTACTGTTTGAGCCGATTATAATGACTGTTTTGAAATTGCTGAATTCAGTGAAAGTAAAGAGACTATATCCACTGAGGATGATTCTGCAGGCTGATGCGACCTTAGGAACTCAGTTATTTGGTGTATGACAAAAAGATGTAGGATTTACCATTAGATCATAATTAACACTTTGTCAGTTTCAGAATAGAAAACACTACTGTCTCTAGCCAGTGATCTATATGCATCAACATATGCAACTTTATTTATAATTCCAGTAGACACATTGCTGTATCATCCCACAGATTTTTCTGACATGAAACAGAAAACTTAGTAGATAATTAATATGCCTTTGTTACAGCTGCTAAGTTTTTGGCAGGAAAGGCAAGTGCATTTTGCAATACATCTTTAGGGCCCAATCCTCAGAAGGTTCCCAGCCCATCTGGTTCTGTATGTGTGGTGGGCTAGTGAAAACACAGAGTGCCCCTTTCATGCAGGATACATGCCATCGGAGCACTCCATGACATCCACAAAGACTTTGATGTAGTCTGTATGATGATATAGATTGGCTTCCTGTAGGAAAAAGGCAAACACTACTATTATATGGGTGAATGAGGATTCTAGGTTATTGAAACAAAATAGTCCGCATCATCTCGTAAATAAACTGATTAGAAATGATCATAAACATGTATTTTGGAAAAATGAGGTATAAGATTTTCCATTGCCAAAGACAAAGACACTGTATAGTGAAATATCAGTTGCTTATACTGTATAAAACACTTGGAATTGGTCAAAATCTTAAAACTACCAGCTATGCCTTGTATATCTCCCAGTACCTTTAGCACTATGGGGAAGCATGAATGAGCACATAGATGCAACTGTTTTAAATGAATACTTTGTCCTGTTACTAGATTATCCTTAGTGAGTAGTAAATGTAATATATATGGGCTGGCAGTATAGACTAGAGTTTAGAGTAACGAGCTGTGAATGAGTATGGTACATCCAGCAGACTTGGGTTTGACTCCCACAACCTCCAGCAGCATACTGTGTGACTCTGAACAAGCCACTTAACCACCCCAGTGCTCCAGGATTTCCCTGAAAACAGAAACTTATGCCTATTGGGCCTTACCCAGTTACCAAAGAATAAAAAAAACTGATGTACTAATGCAATTAGCTTCTTATGTTTAGTATCTACTCACTTGTACATTTTATGTAATGTCAAATACCACATTTTAATGTGACATGTGATGGTAACACTTCAAGTGTCCCTAACAACACTCTAAGTGCATTTTAACTACTTTGTTACTTTCACATTTGCGAATGGCATACTTACAAAATTTGACTGAACAAATAGGTACAGGTGCAACTGCTACTGCCTTCCTCTCATTACTAATCATTTAATTCTGACAAGTGTAACTACACATGTAATAGCTTTTTTAAAAGTGCAATAACAAATCTGTTTGCAACTACCACTGTATTTCTTCTGGCATTATGTAATTTATTCTTACTAGGGTAACTACACATGTAACAGCTATTGCAAATTGTAATAACAAATCTATTGTGCAACTACTACGTTATGTCTTTTGGCATTATTAAATTTCTTCTGACAAGTGTATGAAACTATATATGCATGCAGCTCTTGTGCATTAGTTCAACAGTTATTGGCTATCTGACATGTATTTGAAGTGTAGTCACATAGAAAAACTTAAAGTGTACACAGAATGGTAACTGATATGATAACTTTCGATACTGTTCCATATAGAAGATTGATTAATAAGCTGGGTAGGCTTGGGGTGGGTCAGATGTTGGTCAACTGGGTGGCAAACTGGTTGATGGGCAGAAAACAGAGAGTGGTGGTAAATGGTATACAATCAGAAGAGATGCAAGTCACAAGTGGGGTACCTCAGGGATTAGTCCTGGGGCCAGTCCTCTTCAATATCTTCATCAGTGACATTGCAGATGGACTGGAGGATAAGGTTTGTCTGTTTGCAGATGAAACCAAGATCTGCAACACAATAGATGATCCACATGGTGAGGGCAGAATGAAAAGCGATCTGGATAAACTAGCAAAATGGTCGGAAGAATGGCAACTGGGGTTTAACGCAAAGAAGTGCAAGATCATGCACATAGGGAAGAGAAACCCTGAAGCCACCTATAGACTGGGAGGGGAGTTGCTGGCAGTCACAAGGGAAGAAAGAGACTTGAGCGTCATCATCACCGATGACCTGAAATCATCCAAGCAGACCTCTAAAGCAGTAGGTAAGGCTAGAGAGATGTTGGGATGTATTAGTAGGGGTATCACAAGTCAGAAGAGGGAAGTAATAATCACTCTTTACAAGACACTGGTTAGGCCCCATCTGGAGTACTGCATGCAGTACTGGAGGCCACATCTTCACAAGGACATTAACAAAATTGAGGCAGTCCAGAGAAGGGCAACCAAAATGGTGCAGGGACTGTGTCAGAAAACATACGAGGACAGATTAACTGAACTCAATATGCATAGCCTAGAGCAATGGAGGGAGAGAGGTGATATGATTGAAACATTCAAACACCTTAAGGGCATTAACAAGGTGAAAGAATCTAACATGTTTCAACATAAGAAAATTAGCAGGACAAGAGGACACAGCATAAGATTAGAGGGAGGTTGATTAAGGGGTAATGTGAAGAAGTTCTTTTTCACAGAAAGTGTGGTGGATGCATGGAATGGCCTACCTCAGGAAGTGGTGTATATGAATAAAGTGCAGGGCTTCAAACAGGCATGGGATAGGCATAAGGGAGCAATACAGATGCGTATAAATAGATAGGCCATTGACAGAGCAAAGGCCTATGGCACATTCATAAAGCAGAAAAAGAAATGGGCAATCTGGATGGGCCTTGTGGTCCTTATCTGCCGTCAACTTCTATGTTTCTATTACAATGTAACTTAAGTCGCCTTTACTTACATGGATTGACTGACAACTCTGTAGATGATCATCCACCTCAGTAAATCAGTTCCATGTGAACTTACATGGTAATAAACATGCAATCTAATATTACAAATTGTTATGTAACTATACACTGAACTATTTCATTTGTTAATTATTAATTGTCATTGTAACAATGTTATAGTTAAGAAATAATGCCATCGTTTCTACAGTTACTGTCTTACATGTTTTTACAAGAGAAGTACACAGAAAGTGACAAAGTTTAAGGAGAATGGTACTTACCACTTAATATACATGCATTCTGATTTTTAAATTGATATACAACTACATTGTTTATACAGTAAAACACTTTCATTTACATAATTACTGATGGGCTTTGTAACAGCGCTGTAGGTATTAGGAAATGTGAAGCTTCTGCAGTGTTGTTTCCATGGTTAATGCTTATCTAACATGTATTTTTAAGGTAAGCATACAGAACAGGACACTTAAAATAAAGTGTAAGATGAAGGATACGCAAGTTGTGACTGCAATGTAACTACCAATTACTATACACTGATATTTATCAAATGCCATTTTTGTAGTTGTGATGTACATTCTCCTTCAGAAATCAATCCCTCATGAACGTATTGATAATAAACATACAATCTAATGTTGTTAATTGATAAACAACTAAATTCTTTACTCACACAGCCAAAGTCTTGCAATTACAAATAAATATTAACTGGTTTGTTCATAACAGTGTTGTAGTTACCAAGAAATGTGCAGATTCAGTTGTATCGTTACCACAGTTAATGACTATTTAACATGTATTTGCAAGGTAATTACAAGAATAGTGACACTTACAGTACACAGTACACAGAAACATAGAAAGAGAATTTGATGGGAGGTAAGGACCTCTTGGCCAAACCAGTCTGCCCATTTTTCCCTGCCACTTCCCAATTAAGATTCCCTTGTGCTTATCTCATGCATGCTTGAAGACCACTAGTGTTTTTGCCCCCACCACCTCCACTGGAAGACTATTAAAGCCATCCACCCTTCATTCAGTGAAGACTTAAACAGGGAGTTGTTCATCCTCTTTAAGATTCTTTGTGTGTCCCCACCTGGAGTACTGTGCACAGTTCTTGAGCCCACACTTTTGAAAGGACTGGTACAGGGTAGAGGCAGTGCAGAGGAGAGTGTCTACAATAATCCTGAGGTTATGGGAGAAAATATTCAAAGATCTCAGCATGACTACGTGCAACCTCGATTACCCACTCACTAGCAGTATGGACTTATTTTTTTTTTAAAAATCTAGACTTATACTACACAAACATTAAATTACATGGATTTTCCCAGTGAGAAATGACAAGTGTAAATGGGAAACCTGCTCCACTGACTTGAAACAAACCTGTGAAAGTAGGGCATGCAAGAGAGTGGGGGAAAATATGTGCACCATCTATAAAAGTATGTTCCTGGTGCTGATGGCGGTGGTATACGTTACACAACCCTAGGGCAGTAGTAGTGCTTATGCACCCCCCCTGCTCATTCACTGGATCACCCAAGGAGCCCATTGGGCAGGTGGCCCACCCAAACCCATCCCTCTGAGTTGTAAGGAAGGGCAAGGTGGCCGAACTAGCACCAGCTGATTAAAATCTTTGAATTTCAGTTTGCCAATAAGAATATGGCAGTCCTGGAGGATCGCCATGTCCTGTCAGTTAATACACCCTGCATGGGCAAAGATCCACCAGTGGACTAGCACAGGTCTCTGATTGGATGCCCATGGTCTAAATCAGCTCCATTCACTCATGCCACATCCTGCACCATTGTGCAGTTCCTCACCAGTGGACCTCAGGGAGCAGCTATTGTCAATGCTGGCAGGTGTGCTGGCTCCCACTGCTGTGGGGCAATCCACCCTAGATATACTGTATACATGTTGCTTGTTTTTGGGGTGTCTTTGAAGATTGAGCCTTTAATTACTGTATGTCTCTGTGAGATTCAAAGTTGGCATCCAGTGACTCTTGTAAGCCGAGAAAATGAAGATTGTTGCCTCTAATGTGATTTTTCAAGGAACTTGAGATTCCAGTTAATAGCAATAGAGTCTCTTATATTTGCCATCACTAGAACAAGTGCGTTGAAATCTTGGCATCAAACTCTGATGCCTGGTTTTAATGGATTTTAGCTCCTCTGAGTAAAGTTCTATTTCATTGTCTATTAGTTCCAGCTGAGGGACCAGCTGTTTAAGCCTCTGATTCATAGCCAAACAAATAATCTTAAACTTAGCAAAGGAAGCCAATAGTTCAGATAGAGAATGTTTTTGACAGGGAGTTGGGAGTCTGCTTTAGCAAATGAGGTGTTGGTGTTCAGTTGCTCATGGGTTAAAGGGAGGCTGCAATGCTGCAGCCATAACTGTCTCCTGTGCTACTGAGCCAGAGGAAGGCTGTAATGCTGCAGTCATAACTGTCTCCTGTACTACTGCTCCAGCGGGAGGCTGTGATGCTGCAGCCATGACTATCTCCTCACTGCTGAGCCAGAGGGAGGCTGTAATTAGTATTCCTCAGAGTGTGCTTTTGTGGATCCTACCACTATCTGTCAGATAGTTTTTATTTATTTATTTATTGAAATTTCGGATAACACCTTTGAGAACAAGTTCATTTCATAGGTTCCACATCAGACGAACAATACATATTGGAAAGGTATGAGACAGAGAACAAATAAAACAAGGAATTATACAAGACATTACAACAGTATATAACTACAGAAGTTCCAATACATGTGGCATTGTACAATGTATGTCAAGGTGCATATTTGATTAAAACCTGGAATTCAAAGGGTCATGTTTAAGGGGGGAGGATCTTATGAAATGACCTTTTACAGGAAAATGAGAACAGACTCAGCCTAACATCTAATAATCAACAAGGTAAGGGATGGCATCAACCCAGGGGCCTCATCAGAGGTGAGAAGGTATGGGACAAAGCAGAGTGAGGCTGTGATGCTGCAGCCATAACTGTTTCCTGTACTACTGAGCCAGATGGAGGCTGTGATGCTGCAGCCATAACTGTCTCCTGTACTATTACACCAGAGGGAGGCTGTATAACTGTGCCATAACTCTCTTCTGTACTACTGAGCCAGAGGGAGGTTGTAATGCTGCAGCCATAACTGTCTCCTGTACCACAGAGCCAGAGGGAAGCTGTAATGCTGCAGCTATAACTGCCTCCTGCACTGTTAAGCCAGAGGGAGGCCGTAATACCGCAGCCAGAACTGTCTCCTGTACTACTGAGCCAGAGGAAGGCTGTAATGCTGCAGTCATAACTATCTCCTGTACTACTGGGCCAGTGCGAGGTTGTAATACTGTAATCAGAATTCTCTCCTTTACTACTGAGCCAGAGCGAGGCTGTATGACTGAGCCATAACTCTCTTCTGTACTAATGAGCCAGTGGGAGGATATAATACTGCAGACAGAATGCTTTCCTGTACTACTGAGCCAGAGATAAGCTGTAATACTGCAGCCAGAACTGTCTCCTGTACTACTGAGCCAGAGGAAGGCTGTAATACAGCAGCCAGAACTCTCTCTCCTGTACTACTGAGCCAGTGGGAGGCTGTAATAGCTGCAGCCGTAACTGTCTCCTGTACTAGTGATCCAGAGAGATGCTGTATTGCTGCAGCCATAACTGTCTCCTGCACTACTGAGCCAGAGGGAGGCTGTAATAGCTGTAGCCATAACTGTCTCCTGTACTAGTGATCCAGAGGGATGCTGTAATGCTGCAGCCATAACTGTCTCCTGCACTACTGAGCCAGAGGGAGGCTGCAATGCTGCAGCTATAACTGTCTCCTGTACTACTGAGCCAGTGGGAGGCTGTAATGCGGTAGCCATAACTGTCTCCTGCACTACTGAGCCAGAAGGAGGCTGTAATGCTGCAGCCATAACTGTCTCCTGCACTACCGAGCCAGAGGTAGGCTGTAATACTGCAGCCAGAACTCTCTCCTGTACTACTGAGCCAGTAGGAGGCTGTAATTCTGTTGCCATAACAGTCTCCTGCATTACTGAGTCAGAGGGAGGCTGTAATGCTGTAACCATAACTGTATCCTGCACTACTAAGCCAGAGGGAGGATGTAATGTTGCAGCCATAACTGTCCCCTGCTTTACTGAGCCAGAGGTAGGCTGTAATACTGCAGCAGAACTGTCTCCTGTACTACTGAGCCAGAGTCAGCACAGACTGCAAAGCAGTCTATGAGGCCATGGTTAGGTTTACTTTCATTGGAAGATAACCTGGCATTCCCTAAAATGATCAGAGCTCAAACAGGCAGCTCGTACCAGGCCGCCATCTTGCTTCCTCCCCCAGTGTGAGCTTTATAGTATAACAAAAGGTCAGGGTATTCTAATCCATCTTGTTCCCTGAGTAGTACAAAAGTTTATCATGTATACCATAAGAACTTTACAGTACTTTCTGTTATTTTTTGAAACCAAGAAAAATGTAATTTCCCCTGACGAGGAGTGTAATACATAAAAACTTGAGATGTTATGATACGTTTTACAATATCAGTTCCCCCTCACAAATAAAAAGACATTTCCTATATTAATAATGGATGTTTCACTTTTTCATATACCAAAGAAAAGTTAAAGGGAACAGTCAGTACTATGAAGACCACACCCAAATGTGGGACTGGTCCCAATTTGCACTGTGTGTGCAAAAACATATATATATATATATATATACACACATATATTACTTACTGTTTACTGCAGTAAAGTAGATTGTATCACACTGATTCTGCTGACAGCCCAGCACCAAGGACACATGGGGGAGGGAGGTGTGCACTAGTCCTGTCACAAAAGAAAGGGTCCTACAAAAGCTCGCTAAGCTCAGTGTGTACAAGGCAGTGTGACCCGATGACATACATCCTGGGTACTAAAGGAGCTAAGGGTGGAACTAGCAGAGCCATTATCAATACTGTTTAGTGAGTCTCTGAGCACAAGAGAGGTCCCAGAAGACTGGAGAAGGGCTCATGTGATCCCACCCCACAAGAGTGTTAGCAGAGAAGAGGCAAGGAACTACAGACCAGTCAGTCTTATCTCAGTAGTGGGCAAGATTATGGAGGCACACCTTAAGGAAAGGGTAGTGCAACACATGGAATCCATAGGAGTTCAGGATCCAAGACAGCATGGGTTTACAAGAGGAAGGTCCTGTCAAACTAATCTCATAGATTTCTTTGACTGGGTAACCAGAGCGGTGGACCAATGGGGAGCAGTTGATGTCATCTATGTTGACTTCAGCAAAGCTTCCGATATTGTTCCACACAGAAGATTGATTAATAAGCTGGGTAGGCTCTGGGCAGGTCAGATGTTGGTCAACTGGGTGGAAAACTAGTTGACGGGCAGGAAACAGAGAGTGGTGGTAAACATTATACAGTCAAAAGAGATGCAAGTCACAAGTGGGGTATCTCAGGGATCAGTCCTGGGGCCAGTCCTCTTCAATATCTTCGTCAGTGACATTGCAGATGGACTGGAGGGTAAGGTTTGTCTGTTTGCAGATGACACCAAGCTCTGCAACAGAGTAGATGATCCAGATGGGGTGGGCAGAATGAGAAGAGATCTGGATAAACTGGCAAAATGGTTGGAAGAGTGGCAACTGGGGTTTAATGCAAAGAAGTGCAAGATCATGCACATAGGGAAGAGAAACCCTGAAGCCACCTATAGGTTGGGAGAAGAGTTGCTGGAAATCACAAGGGAAGAAAGAGACTTGGGCATCATCATCTCAGATGACCTGAAATCAACCAAGCAGACCACTAAAGCAGTAGGTAAGGCTAGAGGGATGTTGGCGTGTATTAGTAGGGGTACTGCAAGTCATAAGAGGGAGGTAATAATCCCTCTTTGCAAAACACTAGTTAGGCCCCATCTGGAGTACTGCATGCAGTACTTGAGACCACACCTGCACAAGGACATTAACAAAATGGAGGCAGTCCAGAGAAGGGAAACCAAAATAATGCAGGGACTGCATCAGAAAACATATGAGGACAGATTAACGGAGCTCAACATGTATACCCTTGAGCAAAGGAGGGAGAGAGGTGGTATGGTCGAAACATTCAAGCATCTTAAGGGCATTAACAAGGTGAAAGAGTCTAACATATTTCAGTATAAGAAAAATAGCAGGACAAGAGGACACAGCATGAGATTAGAGGGAGGCCGATTAAGGGGTCATGTGAGGAAGTTATTTTTCAGAGAAAGGGTGGTGGATACATGGAATGGCCTACCTCAGGAAGTGGTGGATATGAATACAGTGCAGGGCTTCAAACAGGCATGGGATAGGCATAAGGAAGCAATACATATGAGAATGAATAGATAGGCCATTGACAGAGTACAGGCCTATGGCACATTCATAAGATAGAAAAAATGGGCCGACTGGATAGGCCTTGTGGTCCTTATTTGCAATCAACTTCTATGTTTCTATTACTTCCATGCTACCATTTTTTGTAAGTACGGATCCTAGAATCCTCTGCAGCTGACATCAGAGCAAGTCTGCAGCAGTTGGAGATTCAGTAGCCTACAGTGCATGTTAGAGCTTTTATGAGCTCCAATCAGAAGTTTTCCAGTCCCGTTGTCCTCCTAGGGATATGTACAGTCCTCAGTGACTATACTTAGCCCAGGGAGGACAGTGGGACCAGCAAACAAAAGATCAGCACTTTAAAAAACTTTAACATGCACTGCAGGCTATTGAATTTCCCGCTGCTGCAGCCCTACTCTGATGTCCGCTTTAGGGAATTCTGGGATTTGTAGTTACAGAAAGTGTCAGCTTAAATGTCAGCAGAATCAGTCTGATACAATCTATTATGCTACAACAAACACTAATTAAAACTGTTTTTCACACAAAGCATAAACTGGCACCAACCTAAAACTTGGGTGTAGGGTTCTTAGTGCTGACTGTTCCCCACCAGTTCATGCAATTGTCCAGGCTGTGTGTGGGTGTCATTGTGCGATGTGGCTGCCACTACACATTCAGTCACTTCACTACCAGTCTAGCATTGCTTGTAAAGCGCTTTGGGATACATTGTGTATGAAAAGCACTGTATAAATACCGATTCTTCTTCTTCTTCTTCTTCTTCTTCCTTACAATGTCCATATTTTGATTTGTTATTGTCATTTCTAAATATTTCATTTGGGATGCTATCTTAATTCCATCTAAGGTTTCCATTCTCAACTGTGGTAATAGGTATTCTGATTGTTTTTGTTTATTTACTTGATATTATGATATTCTATCTCTCCCATTAAGGCCCTAAAAGATAATAAAGGATCAGAAAGAAAATACACAATGCTGTCAGCATCTATATTAAGTTTAAAATCACTTTGCGCTACTGAATTTCCTTTATGTCTAGGTTATGTCTTATATGCTGAATGAAAGGTATCATCACTAATTGAAAAAGGATGGGAGACAAAGGGCATCCTTGCATTGCTGCATTTGTCACAAATAAAGGTTTGTCTGTGTACCAATTACTCCTGAAAAAAGCAAATAGGGCACTACAAAATTATATTACAATGTTTAATAAAGAGATAGGGAAACTGATCTTTATCAGATAGGTCATCAAGTATTGCCATTCTAGGAGGTCAAAAGCTTTAGGGACATCTAGGGCAAGAGTACCATTTTTATGTGGTTTATCATTTGTCATTTCAATTACTCCCTGTGCAATTCTTAAATGATAGACGAGAGCCCTACCCTTTAGAAAGCCAGTTTTATTTTGATGCGTTATTTTTGGAATTTCATAAGCAATCTCATTCACTATTATTTTTGCCAATATTATATACTTGGCATTCAGCACTGATATACTATAGGTGGGTCATTTTCTAGTCTGGAAAAATCTCTGTTTTCTTTTGGTATTAGAACAACAATAGCATCTAAGAAAGAAGGAGGGATATGCAATAAACTAGTAGTAAGTTCCTGTATCGATATTGTATGTCAGAGGAAGATGTCTTCTAAGAAAATGTTATAGTATTATGTGGCAAAATTGTCTCCGCCATAGGTTTTATTTTGCTTCAAGCTGTTTATGGTCAAAGTAATGTCTTATCAGCCGGTCAAGTTTCACTGAGGGTTGAGGTACTGATGAGCACTTTATCTCATGCCAAGATTGTGACCCAAGTTCAGTAACAAGCTTGTGTTGCTGAGGATTGATGGGGGAGGTCGGGGTGGATAGCACCCCAGGTGGCTCTCCCTCTACTGAGTTGGAGTGGCTAGCCAACTCGGCTCTTGGCCGTTACCAGCTCCCTGCAATTGGATACGGCGGCTGGTTGAGGTGGTGAGAAGAGAGCTGTGCCAGTCACCATATGAGCTCCCATGGCACCAGTAAAACCAGTAAGGAATGTGGTAGCAGGGTTTCTGGGATGTTGCCTGTGGTGCAAGTGGGCCACTAGACACCAGGGAATATCTACACTAGTACAGGGATGGGGATTGGTGAGTGGGGGGTGCCAGGAGATGCCAGGTAATATGTGATATGATACGGAGCTGGCGACTGGATTGGGGACCACTGGACACCAGTAAAATATTGTACAGTATACAAGATGATGATGAGAAGGCAGGGGAGATCACTGGACACCAGGGCAGACTGTAATTTCATTGGGGATGGGGTTTGGAGGGTAGGGGTGCCACTAGCCACCAGGGAGCAAATGTGCTCCTCAACTACCAAAGTGGTTGTTGGTTGCAGTGGCTCTGCCAGCCGCTAGAGTTGCCCAAGGTAAGTTGGGCTTCTTCTTGGCAGTTATTGTGCAGCACAAGGTGGCCTGTGCTATTCCCTTTGTGTAGCTCTACCATGCTAAATATTATGCTCCAATGCAAACCTTGGGAAAACAGGGCACAGTAACTTTGCCCACTGAGCAAAGTTTTGAATATGTGGCCCCTGATGCATTTCACACCCAATAACCAGTGCTTTTGCAAAGGTGCGCACTATGTGGGTGATGCCTATATTTATATACTGCAATTAAAGCTACAGTTCAACCAAAGTATCTCATTATCAAGATAACAGTGTGACAGTGCACAAAACAATACCAAATTGTTTTTAAAAGAAATGAGTTTTAAGCACTGTAATTAGCATGTCTTGCACTTTTACCAATTTTGGCATTGTTTGGGAGGCAGGCATGCTATGTCCCTGATCGTGTGATACTTTAGGTGAACTGTAGCTTTAATGGAGCTATATAAATATAGGCATCACCAGTAGGGGTCTACCTTTGACAAAGTGTCAGTTGTAGGGCGTTAAACACGTCGTGTGACCTGTTTTGGGCTCCTGGTTTTCACTGCATGCACGGTGAATGCTCTTTTTGTACAGAACTTACGTTTTTCCACAGACTACAAGTCAGTATATATTTTCTTATTTTTAAAGCATGTAAGTGGCAGTTACCAACTGCTGATTCTTTTTTTTTCCTGTTTCAGTTTATAGGATAGTAACTGTGGTGATCGATAAAGCACTTGACCCTCCTAGATAGTGGACATTTCTCTTTAGCTGAATGGTTAGAGCTGCTGCCTTTGAGACTCAAGGTTCTTGGCTTATTTTCTTTTAACGGGCTAAAGGACCATCTGTCTCAATTAAGTGAAAGGGGCAGACATAACAGTGTCGATGAGGCTGGGATGCTTTGTCCTTAGAAACAGGAGGGGGAAGTGTTTTATATGAGAATAGGAAATCTGTGCAAAGCAGTGCCATTTAGCAGTGAAAGCTGTGAATTACAGACAAAGCGATAGGTATAATTTTTTTTTTTTCAACAGGAGATATGTACTCAGGCCAAAGCCTGTTTTTAGATAGAACCACAGAAACATAGAAGTTGTCAGCAGAAAAGGACCTCCTGGCCCACCTAGTCTGCCCTAAATTTCTCTAACTAATGTGCCACCGCAGACATTAATTGATCTCTGGCCTTTGCCCCCCAACCCCAGACCTGGTACTACGGTCCCCTTGTGTCTATCCCATGCAAGCTTAAATCCTGCTACTGTTTTAGCATCTCCCACCTCTGCCAGCAGTCTGTTCAAGGCATCCACCACCCTTTCCGTGAAGGAGTACTTCCTCATATCCTCTCTGAGCCTACCCACCAACCTCTTATTATGTTCTCTTGTCCTTGAGCATATTTTTAATTTAAAGTACTCCCCTTCTGTACCCTATTTATTCCTTTGAGTCATTTGAACTTCTCTATCATGTCTCCTCTTTCCCCTCCTTTCCTCCAGAGAGTACATATTTAATTCCATGAGCCTTTTCTCATAGGGCTTCTGATGCAGGCCATGCATCATCTTGGTTTCCCTCTTCTGTACTGCCTTCACCCAATCTATGTCCTTCCATTGATGGTGCCTCCAGAAGTGGACACAGTACTCCAGGTGGGACCTCACCATCAATCTATACAGCGGTAATGGTACCTCTCTCCTTCTGCTGGTGATACTCCTCTCTGTGCTCCACAGAATTTTACTAGCCTTCCCCACTGCATTGTCACACTGCTTTGATACCTTCAGGTCATCAGTTATGATGCCCCCCAAGTACCTTTCCTGTTTTTTTGGTTCTCATCACCTTCCCCAATTTGGTATTTTGCCCTAGAATTTTTTGCCTTTTGTGCATAACTGTGCCCTTTTTGGCATTGAATTTTAGTTGCCAAGCTTTTGACCAGTCTTCCAGTTTTTTCAGATCTTCTCTCATTTTTCACCCCTTGTGTGTCCACTCTGTTGCAGATTTTAGTGGGGTTTATGTGACAGCGCTGAGTCTTTTACTATGCCGATCACAAAAACCGAAAGCAAAAGCGCCAGATGTCAAAAAGGCAACTAAAATTACACTGACCATTGCAAAGAGGGAAGGTCGATTCCTCAGTCAACAAAAGAAAAACACAAAATAAGTGTTTTAATGTGGGGGGCTATGCCTCCCGCACCCCCCCAATCTAAAAATTGCTAACTCCAGGGGGAGCGACTTAGAGGAATGCTAAAAAAAAATAAAAATGGAAAAAAAGTCTCCTTGAGCTAGACCCAAGACTCAAACCCTGGGTTCACCTGCTCAAGCAGCAGTGGCTCTAGCCACTATGCCAAATGGCCAACTTGGCAGGGCTTGGCCCAATAAATGGTCATATCTTGTTCCAGCGAGTGCAGCTCACTGCTACCCTCGCTGTAACTTGCTTAGTGGCATTTTTCCCATCTTGCTCTTAGTAGGAGAGGTATTATTGAGTCACTCAAATTGAGCTGCTCAATAATACTCGCTCACATAACTGTATACCATTTTGGTGTCATCTGCGAACAGGCATACCTTCCCTTCCAGTCCCTCTGTAATGTTGCTAATACTGACACTGATGAGGAACGGTCCCAGTAGCGACCTCACTGGCACCCTGCTGATTACCTTACCTTCTTCCAAGTGAACCCCATTTAGCACCACCCTCTGACTCTTGTTACTTAGTCAGCTTCTTACACACTTTACTACCTTTGGACCCACTCCCATGCTGTCCAGCTTGCTGTAGTTAGTGTATCCCTGTAACATTCATACAGTTTCTATCCATATAACAACACCAATTTAAAAACACATTTAGGAATTCCGCTTGAGATGCTAGTGACCCGGGTTCGGAAACAGACCCAGGGAGCTGGAGGGTCAGCTGGGGGAGAAGGATAGAGCACCCTCAGGGCTGCTGTCCTTCTCTGAGGGGTGAGTTGGGGAGAATGCCCGGTGCATGGGGACTCCTGGCAGAGGCCAGGAGGAATCTCAAGTACCGGTGTCCAAAAGTTCAGAGGGGTGGGGTGGATGCAGGATGTCATTGCACATCCCCGCCCCTGGGGATCCCAAAAAAAAAAACCTTACTCGCGGCCTCCATTAATGACGCCTACCTCTGGCCCTGATTAGCCTCCAGGCCAGCTCCTGATCCTAGTCCCATGATTGCGGCACTGGTCCCCGGTGCTGCAACCCCACCCTGAGGGGGAAAGCCAGGGGTGTCGGGAGTCACGGCCAGTATGGAGGTGGGGGTTCAGGGGTCCATGACTGAGCCGAAGAGCTGGCGGACGCGAGCGGCATAAAAAAACAAAACAAAAAAAAAAAACCCACATCTAACAAACAAGAATTAAAGACAATTACAAATATGCCTTGTGTCCTTTTTTATACCGCTTTGGGACAAGTGCTGTCAGTATAGCAGTTAAGTGGTGGTTCATGGGATAACAAGCATGACAGTAAAAGAAGCATCATAGTCTCTCAGTCATGGGAAATTTACCTTTACCTGAGTTGCTGCCTTTGCCACTTAATGTCCCAGGTATGATTCCTAGCAAGAACTGAATTTGCATCTGGCCAAGTGTAAGGGACAGGTCTAGTAGTTAGGATATAGTTACATAGCCAACCTCCGAAGGATGCATGGGGCTGGTATGCACAACCCCTGGCTGACCTGATACATGACTTTATAGATCTGTGCAAGGGACAGGGCATGCCAGTAAGACAGATGTGGGCCAGATGGGGGGGGTTCCAATTGGTAGCCCTGACTGTGCCCCATTGTGGGCCCCCTGCTCCATGGGAGCAGGAGATTATGGGACATGGTGTCCCCGGTACAGACTGTCATGTCCTCAACAGCCCATATTACACTTGCCTATTTTAGAAGTCAGTGCTCTGTAGCATGCAACTATCCCCCAACCCTCTCTGGCAAGGGCATTTAGGGGGTTGTGGTCCGTAGCTGAAGGGCATCATGTTGCCGTGTATTGGGGCACATAGGGCAGGGATACCTTTAGTGCATGGGGTCCTCAGTTTGAGTCTGTGGACCCTGGTGATTATGTTACTCATTAATTTAAATAAATCTGAGGAGTCTATCCTGTTGTATGCCTGCATATATTTGTAGGTTTCTAGCATGTCCCTCTCTGTGTCTCTCCTGTCCTTGTGAGTATGTTGAAACTGTCTGATTTTTCCTGATAGGTTCTACCTAGCTGTCTCTGGATCATTTTTGTTGCCCTCTACTGAATATTTTCTGTCCTTTCCCAATCCTTTTCCAGATGTGCATTCCAAAAGTGCATGCAGTACTCCAGGTATGGCCTAACCAATGACCTGCACAGTATCAATATCACCTCTTGTTCCACTAGTGAAACCTTGCCTGATACATTCCAGCAGCCAACTTTCCTGTATGATCTCCCATACTGAGAAGAGGATTTGAAACTGCTGTGTATTATAAACCCACTGACTCTTTCCTCTTTTGTATGCTCTACTGGGACTCCACTGATGGTATATTTTGTCTGCAGATTTTTGGGCAAATGTGCAATATGTTTTATTTTATTAAATTTTGATAACCGGGTAAGCCTGCTGTGCCCCAAAGGTCCCTTTTTCAGGGGCGACCCAGGGAATTACATGGAATAATACATGGGGTAGCATACAGCACAGGTACATTACACTAGACAGTGAGGAACATAATACATAGTAGTTTTTCAGCAGTTACATTTAAGAGGTAAGACATAGTAGCTTTTTAGCAGTTAACATTTCCTGGGTAAGCTCTACAGATGGGGTGCAGTGCTATATAGATGGGGTGCAGTGATAGTCGCTATTTCCATATGAGGGAGAGGGGTGGGCTTCCACTTAGGAGCCTCTCACTTTAGCAGTTGCATATGGAGGTGACCATCATATGAGCCTTCAGCCTTGTGCAGAAGGTGTGGGTAGAGGTAGCATCCTGAACACCAGGGGGCAGAGCGTTCCATAGGGTTGGCGTTGTGATGGCGAATACTCTACCCTGCCTTGGTTCTAACCCTTGGCACTGCGAGGAGGGTTCTGTCCATTGTTCTGAGGAGCCTAGGGTTTCTCTTTTGGGCATTGAGTCCAGTGAGGCTGGGAGGAGGGGATGGGCTGAGTAGTTTATGAGTGTGGCAGAGTAGGGGGTATTGGAGCCGGGCCTCCCAGGAGGGCCAGTTTAGTTGGGACAGAGTGTCACAGTAGTGAGCCCAGGAGCCGGATAGGGTGATGAAGTGAGCCACCTTGTGATAGAGAACTTGTAATCTGTTCATCTCTTGTTTGACAGCTCTCTGTATCACCGGGGCCACATAGGAGAGGGTAGGGAGGAGGACGCTTGTGGCGATGGAGGCCCTGGCCGCTGGTATCAACTGGTCTTTCAGCCTATACAAGGTCCCGAGTTTGGCATGAATATTTTTGGTTACCTGGTCGACATGATTCTCGAGGGAGAAACACTGATCCAGGGTGAGGCCGAGGTATTTTATCGATTCAACCACCTCAAGTCTTTTTCCTGATTTGGTCATCAGCCTGAGATGTGGACTTCTGTCCCGGCCGAGGGTTCTTGGGCCAAATAGCATGGCCTTGGTCTTGTTAGGGTTATTGATCATTCTGTTGGTGACAAGCCATTGCTCAAGGGAACCCAGGTCTTCCTGTAGCCCGGAGCAGAGATCTCCCAGATTAGAGAAGGGGCGGTATATGACTGCGTCATCCACATACTGTACCACTGAGCTACCCCCACAGTGTTTACTGAGATTGTTTGTGAAAAGAGAGAAGAGAAGGGGGCCAAGGATAGATCCTTGGGGCACCCCATCTGTTAGGGGGAGAGGATCCGAGACGGAGTCTTTCCATTTTACCCTCTGTGTCCTCCCTGTGAGGTAACTGTTGAACCACAATAGGGAGTGGCTGTCTAACCTGACCTGGCTCAGTTTTGTAAGGAGCAGGTTGTGGTTTACAAGGTCAAAAGCCTTGGAAAGGTCAATGAAGACTGCCCCGTTGGGGGATCCCTTGTCCAGTTCTCTGAGAACATCAGTGGAGAACTTGATAAGCGTGGTGTCAGTCCCATGATTGGTTCTGAAACCATGCTGGGAGGGGGCACAAGTAAATGGTGGAGCTCTAGGTAGTCCCGGAGTTGTCCGTAAATTAGTCTGTCTTGAATCTTACCAAGGCTAGATAGCAGGGAGATGGGCCTGTAATTGTTGGTAGTCTCCCTTGAACCACCCTTGTGGACAGGGACTACATGGGCCAGTTTCCATTGTTCCGGGATGGCACCTGCGATAAGGGATCAATTGAGGAGCCAGGTGAGGGGCTTGGCGAGTGCAGGGGCCCCTTTCCTTAGTATGCGGAGGGGGATGCCATCAGGTCCCACAGCTCCCGACATTTTGAGGGACTTTAGTAATGGGAGGACTTCGTTTGGTCTTACAAGCTGGATGTGGAAGGCTGGGCAGTCCAGGCTTTGGGGGATGGGATCATTCAAGACTGGGAGGAGGGGTGGCAAGTCCGCTTTGAGCAGGTCCAGGTTTGTGAACTGGCGGTTGAGAGCCATGGTGATGCTAGGGTCGTCGTTAGTAAATTGGCCATTGACCTCTATGGGGCAGTGAGTGATCTTCCCACTCCCCTTTATAAGCCTGTTTCTGTGAGCCCAAAAGAGTCTAGAGTTACCTAGGTTCTTTTTCTGTAGATCTGTGAGGTAGTCTCATTTGGCCACTTTGATGGCCAGTTTGCACTTATTTCTCAGCGTCTTGTAGCGGTTTAGGTCAGCCGATAGGGAAGAAAAAGCTTGTATTTTTTCCAAGCAGTGTCCCTAGTTTTCATCAGTGTTTTCACTTGAGGGGTGATCCACTTGTAGCAGCTCCCTTGGTGCGGAACTTCTTCAAAGGGGCCAAGCAGTCAGCAACCATAATGATGGCTCCTTGAAAGAAGGCCATAGCCTCTTCCAGTGTGGGGAGTAGTTTGATTGGGCTCCAATCAATCCCATTTAGGCAGCCAATCAAGTGTTCAGGTTGATAGTTTGAGTAGTCCTATGTCGCGAGTATTTGCGGGGGGACTCTGGGGGCCCTGTTTTTCCAGGAACAGAAGATTGGGGAGTGATCACTCAGGGCATTAGCTAGGGTGCCAGCCACCTTTATATTGGTGGGTTTGCTAGTAAGCACCCAATCAAGTGTGGAATCGTTATCCATTTTGTAGTTCATTCAGGTGGGCCCTGTGATAACCTGCATAAGGTTAGCTTCCTGAACCAGCCCTAGTAGGGAGGGATTGTCTTTTGGGGCCCAATTCAGATTGAAGTCCCCCAGGATGATTAGCTCAGAAGTGACCTCATTGGAGATGTCCCTTAGGACTGCCTCCAGAGATAAGCGGGCATTGGTTGGGGGGGTTGTATATGCATCCAATGTTGAGATGCTTACATGGGCCAAGGGTGATGCGAACGAAGATCGATTCACCTTCCATACTAGTAGCCTGTAGCAGGTTGACCTGCACTGAGTTAAGGGTGTCTTTTGTGTAGATTAGGACCCCTCCACCCCTTTTCCTCAGTCTATCTTGTCTATGGGAGAGGTATCCTAGGGCTGCAACCTCGTGGGAGAGTATGTGAGGCTTGAGCCAGGTTTCCGATATTGCCAGGATGTCTGGGTTGTAACGGTCCAGCCAGGCTTGAAGTTCCTGCATCTTGGGTCTCAGGCTACATATGTTCATGTGTGCAGTTCTCAGGCCCTTATTGGCCGCCCAGTGCGGGTCCACTGGGGATGAGACCAGAAGATCATAAGGGGGGGACCAGGATTTGGTTGGATGTCCCCTGCCATGAGCAGGAGGGTAGCAAGGAGGCAAAGAGAAGGAAGCTGACTGAGGGGTAAGGACTTAGTCCAGAGTCTCCGTTTAGCAGTGAGTAGAGTTGAGTACAGAATGCCTCTCCTGCAGAATACATGGGCAGTCAGAAGCGCCTCCATGTTATTAAGAGGGAGGGTGTAGTGGTCCCAAGAATGTCGTGGGGGAATGTCCAGTTTGGGAGGACTTCTCAGGTCCTGTTCTCCTGTGCTTATAGTCCTATCTGCCCAGTGTAGGATGAGGAGGTGCAGGACGGCCAGTAGGAGCCCTCTATTTGTGCAGCCAAGAGAGGGGGGGTACAAGCATGGAGGGCATCATGCTGGTGAGGAGGCCGGGTGGAGAGGAAAGGATGGATGGGTGGTAGGGATGGTTGGGCCCCTGGGAATAAGTTCCCCTGAGCCCACCGTGCTCAACTTAAGAGTAATAACCAGCTTCGTCAGGCACTGAGTCCCTGACAGATCAGGTCAGTGGTGTGGCCAGGAATTACTATAGTGAGCCGCTGGTCAGTAGTACCCAAACTTATAGGGTATCAGATGTCTTACCCCAGGGATACATGTGACAGCATATTGGAGGGAGGTGGTCTTGGTAACACTTGTTACTATAGGATCCTCCTGGGGATGAGTTTAAGCGCTGCTGCCCTTTAGGTCAGCAGGCGGGTTGGACGCAGGAGCTGTCTATGGCCCGAGGCCAGGCATGCTCGTGTTAAGCAATAGGGGGAGGCAATCTAGCTGGAGATACAGTGTTAATTAGGTAATCAGGCTGTTAAGGGTGCACCTATATATGTACTGAAAACCATACCCCTGAGGTAGAGTTGAAATCACATTTATACTTACTCATGGGAAAATAGAATAACATGCAATTTACAAGACATAACTGGATTACTATAGCGCTTAATAATCATTTAGATACTGCAGGTACAGCAGCAGCAGCTGTAAATTCTGACTACCTAGTTTATGATACAACTGGCAGTTTTGTGGGTAGCAGGCAATTTGGTAGGGAGAGACAAAGATACTTGCCCGAGTTGCACAGTAATTTGCAGGTGCTGCAAAAAGGTTGGGATTAGAGAAAGCAGGTGCAGTGCTGGCTAAATGCCACTAGAGGGGGTATTGGAGTTTTGTATTGGGAACTGTAGCCAGAAGGTCCTTTTGTTATAGCGGACACTAGTGGACAGCTGTGATAACCTGCAAATGGAAAAGTCACCTGATAGGTTAATTTCAGTCAGGTGCTTTATCCTGTAAAAAGGAGTGACGACCAAGGGTGGTGGTGGGGGCAGCAGGGTCCTTGCTTTGCTGTTTGCACTCCTCGCTTGTCCTGGTCTCCTTTACCTGTGCAAATTTTTCGGTTTGAATTCCATGCCTTTTGCAGGGGGCGATCAGCGTGAGGCTTGGAAAGAGTCCGTCGGCTGTGGGGGAGGGCTGCTTGGTTGCCCTCTCGACCCAGAAGGCTCCCTGGGAGCAGGTTTGTCTCTGCAGAGAAGGAGGAAAAAGGTGAGGCTTTTATACAGGTCCTACACAAAACAGCAGACTAAAGGAGCATTGTGGGGTGGGGATCACATATTCACATATTCAATGCAGTTAAGGTTATTTTAGCCCAGCCCTTGTTAAGCTCATTATAGGACTTTCTAAACATTTTTTATGGTATTGAATTTTGGCTGCCTTAGTCTACAGTTTTTCTTCATCCCTTTTCATACTATTGATCTCCTCATCACTGTCCACCCTCCTGCAGTGTTTTGTGTTATCAGAGAACAGATTTAGTTTACCTTATAACCCCACCCCATGTCACTAATACACATATTGATGAGTACTAGTCCCAGAAAAGATCCCTGGGGAACTCCACTTGTGACCTTTCTGCCATCAGAGAATATACCATTCAGGACCCCTCTATGGGTTCTGTCTGACAATCAGTTGCCAGTACATCAGTCCTCTCCATAGACCCTCCCCCCCACACTTTCTCAGTAAACCTCCAGTAAGGCACCAAATCCAAGGCTACAATGAAGTCCATGTACAGAATGTTGACCACCTGGCCTCTGTCCAGCAATCTGTGCTACCCCAGTAAATCAAATGCATGTGACATGACCTTTCTCTCATGAAACCATGCTGATTTCTGTCTGTTAAATCAGTTTCTTCTAGAAAATCTGGGATCGGTTTCTTTATAATTGAATCCAGCAGCTTGCCCACTACTGATGTAAAGTTCACTGGTCTATAGTTACCTGGTTTTCCCTAGCTCACTCTTTGAGAAGGGGACCACCATTTCAAGCCTCCAGTCCTTAGGTGAATTATTAAATATGTCTGCCTGTGGGTCTGCTAGTGACTGACTCATCTCCTTAAGTATCCTAACGTGCAGCCCATCTGGTCCTGGTGACTTGGTCACATTAGGACCTTTCGGAACTCCTTCCCTAGTTACACACCCTGGGCAGGATTTTAAAAACGTGGTGCAGGGCTGCATCCAGCCCTGTGCTATGACACTTTGGTTTTGGTAGTGCACCAAACCCTTCACTGCCACTGCACCCAGTTTTACAGTCTTGGATGCAATTATGACAGTTGTCACAAATTACGGCAGCTATGTGCTACATATTTGGTGCAAGCTCCGTAAAACAAGCCCCCAGGATTGCTGCATGTTAGACCAGAAAAAGTTAGTCTAACTTGTGGAACTTGCTGCATGGGATAGAAAATCTCATCAAATTGTTGCAAGCCCCATGTGCCTTATTGTCAGTGTACTGGGGCTTGCGGTGATCTAGGACATTGGAAATTCCAGCCCCCTATATCCAGTCTATTACTATCATCCCCTGGAGTCTGTTTTTGCTGTCATGAAGTGGCCTTTTACATTTTGTTCTGTACACAGAACTTCAGTACGCTATCAGCCTTAAAACAATTATGTGTAAAATTCTGGAATTTTTAATAAAAATCAAAATACAAGATCATTTGAAAACAATTCCACTATTTGACTCTGGCCAGCATGGCTTTAAACAGGGCCACTCGTGCATTTCTAACCTCATATGTTTTTACAAAAAAGTAAGTACGATGTTAGATAAAGGTATAGCAATGGACGTCATCCTTTTTGATTTTAGTAAAGCATTTGATTTGGTCCCATATGAGTCAATAAAAGAAAAACTACACAAATACAGTATTGACCCACACATTATCCAATGGATAGATAACTGGTTACAGGGGTGAATACAAATTGCTACAATACACGGTCATCTTTCAAATGAAGGTCAAGTGACCAGTGGCATCCCACAAGGATCAGTCTTAGGTCCAATCATCTTTCAAGTATTCATTGCTGATTTAGAGTACAGTATCACAAATGATATAAAATATGCAGATGACACTATACTGTGCAGATCTTGTGAAAATGATACTCATATAGTATCATTAGAACAAGATATAGATAAAACTGTATTATGGACAAACAAATAGGGCATAAAACTTAAACACAGATAAATGCTGTACAATACACTTGGGTAAAAATAATAAACATCATTCTTACAGCTTAAATGGAATAGCATTACCACAGAACACCTCAGAAAATAACCTAGGTATCATTCTAAATAATAAATTCATGTTTAAAGAACAATGTACAGCAGTAATAGCAAAAACAAACTGAATAATTATGGCTATCAAAAGAAACATTAAAAGCAGAGACAAGGAAGTACTTCTACCCTTATATCTATCTTACGTTAGACCTATAATTGACTATGGTAGTTAGCTACACCAAAGCAGAAATTAACAAATTAGAAAAGGTTCAACGTCGGTATACCAAAATAATACATACACAAAAACATGAACCCTATACTAATAGATTAAATAACTTAGGTTTGAACAGTTTATTATTAAGAAGACAAAGGGGGGATATGCTACTTTTCTACGCTATTCTTAATGACCCTGAATTGATGACAGAATTAAATACTAATTACAAAGAGGATAACATAGGTGTTAGAGGGCACCTGTTGCAAATAAAAACCAGTCGATTTAAAACTACCTGTAGAAAATATTTTTACACTGCATGCATGATGAATTTATGGAACAGACTTCCTATTAATGTCATAAGAAGTTCAAATAAAGAACAATTCAAAAATAATCTGGATAAACATAATTCAACAGGGGCTAACCTAAACCATTATCTTTTATCCTAAATCAGGAGCTAACCATTAGGCTACTGCCTGTTTTTGCTCTTATAAACTCAGTGAAACTCAGTGAAATACGTTTACCTTTTTTCATCCTCCTCTGTGCTTGTGTCACCCTTTTCTGTCCTTTTCATGTTATCCTTTGTCTGTCATTTCTCTCATGTTTTATTTTCATTTTATTTTAAAGCTTATAACCGGGAAAAGCACACTGAGCCAAGGCTCGTTTCCAGGTGCGACCTGAGGGATGGGGTACAGGAGGATTCACGCAGTGAGTATACAATACAATCCATTTAAAGTAGAGACAAACAAGAAGTGAGGACTGTACAATAAAAATATTTACAATATTTACATATTCAAATGATAGAATTAGGAGATTAATAGGCAATGCGACATTATGGCAAGGAGATACAGACTAGTGGCTGCAAATGGATATAGTATACTTACAGTGTTTACATTAATTTGTGGACAGGGGTAGGGTTTTAGGTGGTGATAGGGGAAGGGGAGGATCAGAGGGGAGGCAGACACAGGGTAGTGGAGGGCTGTTCTTAAGTTGGCACTTGAGAGCAGGGAAGGAGGGGGTGTCATGGAGGAGGGAGGGTAGCTGATTCTGGAGATGGGGAAGCAGGAAGAGAAGGCAGAGACTCCAGAAGAGGAGTAATGGAGGGGGATTGAGAAGGAGCAGAGGTGACAAGACCTCAGTGAGTAGGAGGGGTTGGGGGCTGGAGAGAGGAGGGAAGAGAGATATGGAGGTAGAAGGTTGAACAAGTATTTGGCAATGAGAGTTAGAGAGTGAATGTACCTCTTGTGTGATTGGGGGGGGGGTGATAAGAGGGGAAAGTTTAGGGAGGAGAGTAAGGTGAAAAGATGTGCCCAAGGTGAAGAGTTAGTAGCGAAGTGGCAGGAATGCATTAAGGATGGTGTCAAGACAGGAGAGAAAGGTGGCAGAGGCTGAAACATAGATGATATCACCATAATCAAATAGGGGGAGTATGGTTTTGGATACTAGGACTTGATGAAGCTCCAGAGGGATGAGTCTTCGTTTTGAAAGAGCACACCGAGTTTGGGGCATAGCTTAGTTCAAACAGAGTCAATGTACATGGAGAAACTGAGGTGTTGAGCAAGCCACAGGACAATGTATTTGTAGGATGAAACAGTGTCTAAAGTGGAACCATCCAAGGAGGAGAAGGAGGGGCAATGTAGGATCTTGGTCAGTTTATGGAGTGTCCCAAAAACCATGGAGACTGTTTTCTTAATGTGATTATTGAAATTATTATCTTGAAACCAGTGGAAGAGCTGGTTGAAATCAGACTGGAGGGTAAAGTAAACAGTGTTGGGAGAGACACAGGATGCGTAGATGATGGTGTCATCTGCGTAGAGGTAAATAATTACATGCAGACTCACTTTGGGGAGGTCGTTTATAAATATAAAGAATTGGACCAAGAATTGATCATTGGGGGACTCCAGTGAGGATGGGGAGGGGAGGCAACACTGAGTTACCCACTGAGACAGATTGCTGTCTGCCACAGAGGTAAGAGTTGAACCAATGAACTGTGGAGGAAGCCAGGCCTGCTGAGTGGAGCTTTTGAAGAAGGAGTGGGTGGGAGATGGAATTAAAGGCCTTAGCAAGGCCTACGAATATCACTGCAGTGATGTGTCTGCTGTCTATGGTGGAGAGGATGGAGTTTGTGATGGGGAGCAGAGAGGAAATTGTAGAATGTTTTTTGTGGTATCCAGATTGGTAGTCAGAGAAGAAGTGTAAGGATGACAGAAAGTCATACAGCCTTGAAAGTTCTAAGGACTCCTGGAGATTGGCTAGCAAGGGGAGAAGTGAGATGGGATGATAGTTGATAGGTGAGGAAAGATCACCACCTTTAGGGAGGGGAATAATTTTGTCTTGGTTCCATTGTGCGGGAACAGTGCTTGTTGAAAGGGAAAGGTTGAGGATATGGGTGAGGGGGTTGGTTATTGCCAGGGCAGAGAGGCGCAACAGTGTGGGGTGGAGCCCTTCTGGGCTGGATTTGTTTGTTTTTAAAGAGATTTGGGCTTGAAAGACCTCAGAGGGAGAAATGGGGGAAGCTAAATCCTGTAGAGGGAGTGGGGAAATAGGGAGGGATTGGTGTTTCAGGGAGTGTGCAAGTTGCAAAGAATTTGTTGAATATGGAGATAACTTCAGTAGGATCAGAGACAAGTGACTCATTGACTTTAAGAGATGGGATAGCAGCCTGAGGGGAAGAGTTGAGGAGGGTTTTGATAGTGGACCAGAAGGATGACAGGCTAGAGCTGGATGAGAAGTGCAACTTAAAATACTTGGTTTTAGTTTGCCGGATTGCTTTGGTGCACCTGTTCCTGAGGAAGCATTAGAACTGGAGGTCAGAGACAGAGTTAGAGGATTTGTAAATGGACCAAGCACAATTTCGAGCTTTGCATAGGGATAGAATTTTGGGGAGTATCCACAGAAGGTGGTGACACCTTACCTGGGTGGTGCAGGGAGGTGCATGAACATCCCAGATTTGAGTTAGGATGGAAATTAATTATTGGAGGGCTGTATTTACATCACTAGCTGAAAGGACAGAAGACCAATCAGCAGAGTGGAGGTCGGAGAGAAGGGAGTCAGGGAAGAGGTTCCTAAGTGAGCGGTAGGTAAAGTATTTGGTGGGGGGGGGATAGAGGAGGTGTGTCCTCCTGATACAGTAAGTAAAGCAGTGGTCACTGATAGCATCTGGCAGTACTTCAGCTGCCATGACTCAGTGGGGGTGGGAGGAGAGGATCCAGTTGAATAGTGTATGTAGCTATAGAAAGTTTGTCATTTTTTTGTCTTTCAACTATCCTAAGTTTTGTTCTTACTGTAGTCTTTCTCATGATGCTCTTACTTCTTGTTAATTTATCTTTATATAAAAGTCCTGTTGGACTTATTCTGGTCCTTCTTGTATTACCTAATTGCCTTTTTTTTCTCCCATACTACCTCTCTTACTTCCTTGTTAAGCCAAAGTGGCTTACTCTGCTTCCTTGTCTTATGAACAAATCTTATACAAGCATGGGTGGCTCCCAATATTGCCCTTTGAATTACTGTCCACTTTTGTTTTCTGCCCCTTCCAGTTTGTGCTGATCCTCTAGCTGTTTGTTTCTGATTAATTTATTGTAATCTATTTTTCTATCTCAAGGATCGCTGAACTGTTGCTCAGACCCCAACCAGCAGAATGTCGATTTAACAGAATTGTGAAGTTAATTAAAATCATCATTATTGATAGTACTGAAAACATCCTGGTTGGAAAGTACCAGGTCCAAAATTGCTTCTCGTCTAGTGGGTTCATTTAACCATTGTATGAGGATGTGTTCTGCACCATTTCTAGTAACATCTGACTTTTTTGGCTTCTGACTGTCAGAGCGTCCCGATCTATGTCTGGTACAGTAGGTTGACATTCTCATTAAGCACTACCTTGGCCTAGCTGGCAACCATCTTAATTTCTCTTTCTATTTCTATTTCTTCAACCTTGTCTGCACCCATATTTGGCTATTTGGTTGCTTGTAGATCCAATGTTATATCCCCCCTCCATTGCTTATCAGCTGGAGCCCAAGTATCTCAGCTCCTTCACCCCCAAGACAGATTTATCCTCTGTGACCCTTATGTCTTCCCTTACATACACTGACACCCTCTCCCTTGGCATTTTCTCCGTGACTCATTAATAGAGTGTAGCCAGGAACAAGTAGGCCTGATTTGTTATTTTTGTTTGCCTATGTTCCCATGATGGCAATAATGTCCAAATTGTCTCTTGCCATTACAATTTGGAATTCAGCCATTTTGTTGTTTATGTTTCTTGCATTTGAGAAGATAACCTTCCATCTGTTCTTATTCTTACCTTTCTTCCTACAGTACTTACAGTGTTGAAGTCTGACATCATTATTGATAGTACTGAAAACATCCTGGTTGGACAGCATCAGGTCCAAAATTGATTCCCCTCTAGTGGGTTCATTTAACCATTGTGTGAGGATGTGTCCTGCACCATTTTTCTGCCCCTTCTGTTTTTTCTTGGTCCTCCAGCGGTTTGTCACTGATTAAGTTATTGTAATCTATGTTTCTGTGTTAAGGATCACTGTACTGTTGCTGCACTTCTTGTTCCATCATCAGTTGCAGTATTGTGTCCAATTCTGGAGACTGCATCTCCAAAAAGGCAAGGACAAACTGGAGTCTGTCCAGAAGAGGGCTACCAAGATGGTCCAGGGACTGCATGGAAAGTTCTATGAAGAGAGGTTAAATGAACTCAATATGTACTCCCTGGAGGGGAAGAGGTTAAGGGGGGATATGATTGAAACTTTCAAGTACCTGTGGGGTATGAACAAGGTAAAAGAGGGTAGCATCTTTCAGGTAAGAAGATGTACAAGAACTAGGGGGCATGAAATGAAGCTGGAGGGAAGTCAGCTCAGGGGATATGTGAGAAAGTACTTCTTCACAGAGAGGGTGGTGTATGAGTGGAACAGCCTCCCAGTGGAGGTGGTGGGGGCACAAATAGCTGGAGAATTCAAGAACGCTTGGGATAAACATAAAGGTACCCTGGTGTTAGGAAAAAGAAATAATCCAAAAATAAACTAGGGTCCTTTATTGCTTCTGCATAAATTTGCACAGATTAGATGGCCCACATGGTCCTTATCTGCTGTTATTGTCTATGTTTCTATGTTTCTGTGTTTCTGTGTTTCTATCCTGCTATTGCTACTGTGATCTTGTCTTGATCTTCTTGTGTCCCTCAGGCCCTGTTTGTGATGGGGAGAGCCTACATGACTTCTTTTTGTGTTTGTTATAACTTATTATAAAATGGCAAGAGAGAATCCTCATCCCTGATTAGTCAGATTGGAACAAGAACTGGGATGTTATCCCAGTATAACATCCTGGCTCTAGTCCCAGCACACAAGGACTGCATGAAATGTAAAAAAAAAAATAAAAATCACTCCATGCCAGCAGGTTCCCTATTGCCGTCCTCGATGACAGCATGATCGGTTTCCTCTTCTAATAAAAACTGTTCTACTCTGCTCTAGATGAGAGACTTTAAGTCTGCTCTTATTTCTGTTTTTTTATTCCCCCTCAAAGAAAGCAGTCAACACTGCAGTGCCTCTTACCGTAAACTGAACAGAACGAGCAACCACGTCTCTTTAAAGGAAAACTGCATGTTAAAAACAGGAAAATATAAGTATTACTACCAGTTTTGAGTTCTGACTTCATCCCAGTGTTTTGTTTCTGCCTGGGCTGTGAGAGGAGTTTTTTATAACTTTTCCTGCTTTCCCTAGGTGTTTTAATGACCTCTGGGGGCTGCCATTTAGGTTTGTTTTATTGCATCTTGTCCAGGATAGTCTTCCCAGAATGCCCTTTGGTTATATATCTAATAGCCCCTACAGCAGGCCAGTGTCTTGTTACAGTGTCTTATAGCCACTGCAGAGAAAGAACACTGTAGCCCGGATTCACATTGCTAGACTCTGGGTAAGTATGACAAGTTTCCTAAATGATTAGTACCTTTATCCTGTTCTGCTTGGGGGGGGGTTGTATGTGTTTAAACATGTAACTTTCTATAGTATATTGTATAGCAGTGTGAATCCTGGCTGCAGTGTTCTTTCTCTGCTGTGGCTAAGCAAGACGCTGTAACAAGACACTAGCCTGCTGTAGGGGCTATTAGACATCAAGCCAAAAGGCACTCTTGGAAGACTAACTTGGAGAAGATGCAATCAAGCAAACCTGAATGGCAGCCCCCAGACATCATAAAACACCCAGGGAAAATTAGAAAAAAATCCTCTCACAGTCTAGGTAGAAACAAAACACTGGGATGAAGTGAAAACTCAAAACTGGTAGTAATACATATATTTTCCTGATTTTAACATGCAGTTTTCCTTTAACTGTCAGCTTGTGATCACTTGCTCGTTCACCATTCCAGTCACTTCTTCTGTCTTCATTTCTTCCTTTTTTTTAAAAAGTTTCTCCGTACCACCTCCCTACCTTGACTATTCATCTTTCCAGCCCACAGTTCTTAACAGCGGCAGTCCTGAATGTCCAGAAGAAGCAGACACAAGGAGGGAGTTCCCTCACAGTGCTGCTGCCCTAACAGTTCTTCATATTGGTGGTCCTGGGTGGCTGAAACCAAGGGCGACATGGCGGGACTTCTTTCACAATGCTGCCTCCCAGACAGTTCAAATCTGATTCAAACCAAGATGGAGGATGGGAGGGGTATTAAATCTAAGCATAAAATGCAACCTAATTTAACAATGAAATCTTAATAAAGTTACCAAATTTACACCCATGTTAAAGTTAAACTTTGGAACTGTTTAATATGGTGGAAGGATATTTTAGATTTTCTTCATTAAAAACACTTTAAAATAAATAATCTTTGTCTGCTTTGTTGTTTAACAGTTATGAGCTATTGTGTAATAGGAATAATGCCCTCCAGGGGTGTACTACTGGGATAACATCCCTTCCTGGGTGTTGGACATCCTTGGCCTGCGGCCTCAGGCCCAACCACCAGAGGCAGGATGTTATCCCAGCATAACACCCACCTTGTCAGGCATTATTACTTTATTGTATAAGGCACAGCATGGTAATGTATGTTCACACCCCCTCAAACAAACAAAAAAAAAACACATTTCATGACAAATGACTAAATAGCCAAATACATTTTTGGGCATTACAGCAGCAGTGCAAAGAAATTGGGCAAAAAAAATTGACCCTACCTCTTTTCACTATAAAAGATTCCAGGCATCTCCTTTTTTATTATTATTATTTTACCAGGAGAGACACACTAAGCTGAAAGCTTGTTTACAGGTGTGACTTGGGAGCACAAGGAAGTTAAGTGATTTGCTCAGCATCACACAGTATGCAAGTGGGGGCTGTGGGATTCAAACCCAGGTCTCCAGGTTTGCAGCTCAGAGCCTTAAACTACTGCACTATACTGCCTCCTAGTTTTATTTCGTGGTACAATTTATTATTTCCTCTAAATCTTGAGTATTTTATAAATGTTTTCATTTCATTTTTTCTCAAGAAAAAAGATGACTGCCACATTTTACATAAAAATGGTATTGTAAACCTGGCAAGGGTTAAGACCAAAAAAATTAAAAAATAAAAAGACTCATGGTATGCAGCATAGGAGGAATCTAAACAAGTGCATTTAACAGCTATGCTAATATTTTTCTTAATGCAAATTATTTTCTACAGATGACATTGTTTTATTTTGTTATTTATTTTACAATTTTTGGCAGGAAAAATGCAGTAAGCCAAGGCTTGTTTCTGGATGCATCCTTAGAGCATGGCAAAATTAAATGACTTGCTCATGGTCATACAGTGTGTAAGTGGAGGCTGTGGGATTCAAACCCAATTCCTGAGGTGTGCAGTGCAGTGCTCTTAACCACTATGTTCTATTGCCACCCATTCTTTCCATCAGTTAGAATCAAATCCATTCTGGTTTCAATACATTTCTAGCTTCATGTTGTTCATGTTGTTTTTCCACCACAAATAAGTATCTGTTTTTTTTCGTAATGTCTAAGGATACTCATCAAGTATGTCAAGTTACAACACATGCCACAAATAGCTTTGAACGTTGGGAAGTGTGAAGCTCATAAACTAGATATTGTATCTTTGCAGCTCATAAACTATACAGTATATTGTAGACTGTCTTATAATTTTACATTAATAATTTAAAGACAACTACTGCAATGGTAATCTTACTAACTATAGACATTTATTAATGTCAGCTCTAAGGCATGTGCAATATCATGTTTTAGAAAATGGCAAAGTAAATCCTGGCACTCTGATTGGCTGGGAGCCTAACATGAGCAGGTGGGTATTTTTCGATAGACCCTCTCAATAAAAAGTGCCAACAGCATGTCCCAAAAGCAAACTGGTATCCATGTGTCAGTTTAATCCCGCTGCCATATTTTTCTGCTCGCTAAGCGGGCGACCGATCGAGGCAACGCAGCCCCATCTCCCCCGACCGAAAGAAGTCATCTTCCAGACACCCACTTAAGCCAACCATAAGCAGTAAAGAAAAAAAAACACATCCTTAAAATAAACAAAAACATTTCTGAGCCACAGTACACTTTAATTAGAGTCACCAGTACGCGTGGATCCCGCTCCCTCAAAAGCCGGCTGATAGAGTAGTTGTAGCAAGCCGGCACTCACACTGTGTGTCCAAGGAGCTGAAGTTACAAAGTGCTGACACTGCTCCTGGCACACTCCATTTCTCCTGATTACGCATCTGTGAAAATAACTGCACTTGTAAGTAAGGTACCATGCTACATTTACAGTACAACAGAAATGGCTGCCAACATCAAACTACCTCTGTTTTCTTCAGTAACACAAAAAGTCTCACCTGCTCCACAAATAAAGAAATGCCTCCCTGACCACTGTCAGTCTTGCAACCACATACTCTTCTCTCGGTACAACAGCCCATGGCCCCACTGTTAAAAACAAACAGCCAGAAAAAAAGTGTACTCTCTCAATAGCTCCGCTGCAGGCCTTGGTCACAGTCTCTCTTTTTGCCTGTCCCAATTGCAATGAAAACATATGCACACTCTCTCTTTTTTCCCTTTCCCAATTGCCATAGAAACATGCCAGTAAACCAGAAAAAAAAAAAAGACAAGCTGGGCAACAAAGGCACCACAGGATGAAGGGAGAGGTATTTAAAACCAACAAAGTAAACATACTAATAGGGGGTCTGCAACTGCATACAACCATTTAGAACTTCAGTCTCTTCAGCAGGACAAAAGTCCAATGCTCAATCCAGGTGGAAGAACTATTTTACTACAAAATTCACAATAAACTAATCCTTTATTAATTTCTCATCGATATATATTTATAAAATGGGTAGGAAAATTATCTCTGCTGGTTGGCTGAAACACATCAAACGACGGTGCATATATCAGAGCGCGACCGCACACATGCACTTTCACCCCCCTCCAAAACAATTTTGCCATTTTATAAGATAGATAACACACTATAGGGTGTGCAGTCATGCTCCAATATACACACACGACTTGGGTGGCTGATGCACTCGGTCTGCAGCCTTGTGTGTAAAAATACACACCAAGTGCGCATGTATATCAGAGCGTGATCGCACCTTAGAGGTTATCTAATACAGATATGTGTGTGTGTGTGTGTATATATATATATATATATATATATATATATATATATATATATATACATATACATATATATATATTATTATTTAGTTTTTGTTGACCGGGTAAGTGCACTAGACAAATCCTGCCAATTTTCAGACACGACGCGGGGAAGGGGGATGCAGATGAATGCCATTTGACTTTGAACCAGATTAAGCTGTTTTACAGGGCCATTTTCTAAGCACAATAATACCTTCCAGGGTGGGTGGTATTGGGGAATACTGGACCTTCCAGGGACTATGAAGCCCTCAGCCTGTGGCGTCCAGCCTCATTACACCCTGGGCAGTCCGGTATTCTACCGCCCAGTACACTGGTATTATTGCTTAACAGATCAATGAGCAGGAGGGGTAAATTGTGTTTTATATAGTTACTGAAAATGCTGCTTACCTTGCCATGGCTATTTGCTCTTTATTCTCTATCTCTTACTTACTTGCTCTTCCTTTTACCAGGAAGCATTCTAAGAACCCAAGTGATGACTGAAATTCTGCAACAGTCTTAATTAGGACTTCATCTAACTGGTATTTTTCTTTTACACAAAAATGTTGTTGTTTGTTCGAATTATGATCTGTGGGCCCTGGTTTGTATAAGAAGTAGAGTTGCTTAGACACTCCGTTGGCACTACAGGATACCTCCAGATTTCACAATTTGGGGACAGTGTGGGTAATATGGATGTTGTGGGTTCTGCACCATGGCATTCTGAAGCTTTATTTCTGGAACAGAGTCCGGGTGCCCCAGGTTACGCACATGTCATGGTGAGGGGCATGACTGACCTTTCCTGAAGTGCTTCTAAGTCTAAATTACAATGAATAAATCATCAGCACTGAAACTGGTACAGTATTCATAGAAACATAGAATTTTGTAGATAAGGACTGCTTAGCCCACCCAGTCTTCTCATTTTTCCCTACCAACAGTATCGCCCTAGACCCTAACGGACCTGTAATTCTGTCTCTCATCCCTCCATTCCTTTCCCCTATGCATATCACATGCATTCCTGAACCCCACCACTGTGTTTGCCCCCACCACATTGGCAGGTAAGCTGTTCCAGGAATTCACCACTCTTTCTAAGAAGCACTTCTTCACATATCTCCAGAATCTACCACCCCCAACTTCATAGCTTGACCCCTTGGCCTTATGCACCATTTTTTTCTGAAAAATACTTACCTCCTGTACCTTATTTACCCCTTGATTTATTTAAAGGTCTCTATCATATCCCCTTCTCCCTCCTCTCTTTCAGGATGTACATATTGAGTTATTTTAGTTTCTCCCCATAGGGCTTTAATGCAGACCCATACTATTTTAGTTGCCCTCCTCTGGACCTCTTCCATTCTGTCTATATCCTTCCAGAGATGTAGTCTGCAGAACTGTATTCAGTATTATAGGTGAGGTCTTACCAGTGTTCTATACAGAAGCAGCACCACCTCCCTCCTTCTGCTGGTGATACCGCACCCTATACATCCCAACATCCCACTAGCCCTCTCAACTGCCTTGTTGCGCTGCCTGGCCACCTTTAGATCATCAGAGATTATTACCTCCAGGTGTCTCTCTCGCTTGATGGTTGTAAATAATGCTCCCCTCATTTTGTACTTCTAGGTTTCTGTGACCTAAGTTCATTAACTTGCATGTTTTCACATTGAAGCCAGCTGCCATACTCTTGACCACTCCTGGAGTTTTCTCTGGTCTCTGCTCATTCTTTCAACCCCCAGAGTGTCCACCCTATTGCAGATCTTAGTGTCATCCACAAAATGGCAGACCTTACCCTCCAGCTCATCTGCAATCTTACCTATAATGACATTAAAGAGGACTGGTCCCAGCACTGATCCCTGAGGCACTCTGCTGGTCACTCTCCTCTCCTCAAAGTAAACTCCATTTACCACCACCCTCTGACACCTATTGCCTAACCAATTTCTAACCCAGTTTATCACCTTTGGACCCACTCCTAAGATACCCAGCTTGCTTAACAGTCTGCTATGTGGAACAGTGTCAAATGCCTTACTGAAATTTAGATAGGCCACATCCACCACTCCACCCTGATCTAATTCCTTGGTCACCCAATCAATGAATTCTATCAAATTTGTTTGACATGACTGCCCACCCATGATGAATCCATGCCGTCTTGGGTCTTGTAATCCATCAGATTCAAAATATTCCACTATATTCTCCTTCAGCAGTAATTCCATTAACTTTCTTACCACCAATGTCAGGCTGACTGGTCTATAATTGCAAGCGTCCTTCCTGCTACCGCTTTTGTGAAGTGGGACTACATCTTGCCATCCTCCAGTTCCCTGGAACCACTCTTGTTTCCAGCATGCTGTTAAATAGGACTGCCAGAGGTGCAGCCAGTATCTCCCTTAATTCCCTTAGTATCATAGGAAGAGCTACATCTTGTCCCATTGCCTTTTCCACTTTCAGATTAGCTAGTCCCTTTAGGATTCTCTCCTCTGAAAAAGGACTAGTGTCCACCTCCCTCCCTTTAAAGCTCCTGTTTCCTTTTTGTAGCCACTCCCCTTCTCCATCCACTGTGAACACTGAACAAAAGTATTTTTTCAGGATGTCTGTCTTTTTCTGTTCTCCCTCTGCATTGTTCCCCAATCCCTTTTTAACCTTACAATCTCTCCTATTGTCTTCCTCTTTTCACTTACCTAAAAAAAGTCTTGTGCCCTTTTGTTACCTCCTGAGCTATTCTCTCTTCAGTTATGCCTTTGTGCTCCTTACTGCTTTCCCTGCTTCTCTCTGTTTCTCCCAATACACCTCCCTATCCTCCTCCCTTCTTCATTTCCTTATATCTTCTGAATACCACCCTTTACCTTTTCAGCCATCTCTTTGGAAAACCATAGTGGTCTCCTTCTCCACGTAGTTTTACTCACTTGTTTGACACAGAGGTTTGTTGCCTTCACTATGTGCCCTTTTAGCATCACCCACGGTTCCTCCACCCCACCCAAGTCATCCCCTACTGCCAGGCCATCCCTGAGGTATTCACCCATTTTTATAACATCTGCCCTTCTGAATATGTATACTGTATGTATGAGGCACAGGGAGACAGCTTATTTCAGAAATCTCTGCAGTTATGCCCAATCTCACAAGAAAAAATATTTTGGAAACAGAAAATTTACTTGCATTGCTAAAAAGACACCAGATGTTTCAGCCTGCATTGCGTAACATACCTGAAGAAGAAGAAGCAGTACATAAGGACTCAGAATCTTGTATCTTCAACTTTTTGTTAGCCTAAGACAGGTATTGTCTTTGCCTAGCAGAAAGATTCTCTTTTTATTTTACTCCTTGGATTTGTGTGGACTAAACACTACACAGTCCTTGCATGAAACAGAAATAAAAAGCATAGTTAGAAGTTGTACAAGTGCAGCATAGTGTACGCGCTTGTGTTGATCCCTGTCTTTATTTTTTGGGAGAATTTTTGAATTCTGAAAATTTGTTTTGTATAGTGCTTCAGCCAGTGAGGGGGAGGAAATCATTTTGCTAAAGATGATTATTTTTGGACTCAGTGTAGTAGTAGAAAGTTTATTGTTCAACCATAATATAAAACTTACCAGTCATTACAAATTACAATAAAGAAACTAAAAAAAATGAATAGCACCATTTAAATAGACTGGACACACATTCAAAACCCACATAAATATTTTGACATTAACAGTGCATTTTATGCTCCAAAGAGCTTTCAGTGTGTGCAAATATCATATACTGTAAATGTACAAAATGGCTAAGGCTCCTAGATCTAATACCTTACATGACTGAAATCAGCTTAAAGGGGAACTGTCGTCAGTAGGGTTTCTTAATGTCTGAAGGACCATAAACAGCTAATTTGAGTGAACCATTGTGTTTATCTGTGAGTCTTTGCAGTCCAGAGTTATTCATATGTAAATCAGCCTGTATTAAAGAGCTGGGGCAGTCATGTGTTTTAGGCTTCTGGCAGGAAATTATGTCATCTAGGATCTTGGCCCTCCATTGACTGTAGGTTAAACAGGAAATAGTCTGTTTTATTAAGTGTGTTTTAAGGTGTTATTACAACACTTTCTACATTTATAAAACTTGTTTTGTATGTGCATTGAAACTAGTGAGTTATCACCTTTATATTTCAAACTGTTAGTAAAATAATCCATCTTGAGGGTTGCTTTAACCTCTAGGCTATACTGCCAGCTGATCATCAAAAACTACACATCTCAAGGCTGGCTTTGTGGTGCCAACAGGTATTGGGGTCCCATATCAGGATTTCTAAACCTTGTCTGTGTTCATGTCAGTATAAATTTCTTGGGCTGCCACAGCACCAACTTCTGTCTTTTTCCATTCCCTCTCTTACAGCATTTTCTCTTACAATTTCTGGTGTGAACTCAGATCTACAAGATACAAATGTGGCTACATACCTACTGGCCTGGCATCATGGGGCCAGCCTTGAAAATGTGAAATTTTTGATTATCAGCTGGCAGTACAGCCTAGAGGTCAAAGCAAAGCGCTATGAACAAGCTTCGTTCATCCAGCAGAATGAGTTTTGATTCTATCATGCTCTACTTGTATATTATTTGACCAGAGCAAGTCAAACCTCCCAGTGCTCCTAAAACACACCCAGAAACAAGTTGTAGCTGTGTACCTTTCCTGGACAAAGACAGTAAAAATAATCTGAACATGTGTTATGATTCTGAAAATATTATGCTCTTTCTATTCAGATTTGACTTGAAAAGAAAAAATAGGACACCATTACTAATTTATTAATTGCAAAAACACATAGATGGACAACACAGTTAAAACACGCATAACCTGAAATGCATTATTAATAGTATTTTACTTCTTTTGATGAAGTTAAAAGTATAACAGTTTCTTACTGAAATACTTTGGATAGAATGGGATTTTCTACCGTAAAGGAAAAAAAATCAATCTGGTTGATCCTGCCACCCATACCCTTCGAGCGTGTCTTACACTCTGCAGCTATGCTGACAAGACCACAGCTTTCCAATGCCATTCCCACTGTAATGTAAAAAAATAAAGAAAAGAAAACAAAAAATAAAACAAAGGGAGAGACAGGCTGTGTGTGTGTGTGTGTGTGTGTGTGTGTGTGTGTGCGTGATGTGTGTGTGTGTGAAGTGTGTGTGTGTGTATCTTTGACAGAAGTGCTGCACTAACTGAACTGTGCTGAAAGGGAAAAAAATTATCACCATTAATTAAATAAAATAAGGTATGGGTGGGTGGGTGAAAAACCAGAATTTTGCACACACCCTCAGTGTGGGATGCTTTTATAAACCACTTGGACTTTGCCATCAGGGTTAATGTAGCTCCACAGCTCAGGTGTGTGTAAAATTTGGGTTACACACACCCATATATTTTTCTCTCTCTCTCTCTCTCTATATATATATATATATATATATATATTTTTATTATGTTATGCTCCTGCTCCTTGGCCCTCTCAGTCTAGAGGGGAGCCCCAGCCCCATCACCCCAGCATCCACCTGCCCGCACAGTGCCCCAGGGATTACTCCCCCAGCAGGGTCGGCAGAGGGGGCCCTTCCCCCACTGAAACCAGATCCATTAGCACCATGGCTAGCCAGGTGTGGGGCCTGCTCCCCCTCATCATCCTCCGGGAGCCTTTTACTGTTTTCTCTGTTTTTCTCCCTCTTGTAGGATAGCAGCATGCAATGACACCAGCAACTGAGCCCGCACATGCTCCTGTGTGTGAACCAGTCAAGCGTCTGCCACCTCCTGTGATGCATCTCCATGCCATCGAGCCCCAGCCTCCACTAGGGGTCAGGCGAGCACCGGCCACTGTAATCCCCCCTCCCTGGAGATGGAGAGCTGTCCATAGGATGCTCAATCCATCTCCTCCCAGCTGACCCCTGGAAACCCATGCTTGTCCCCAAACACAGGTCACTGGCATGGTGCAAGGTGTGGCGCTCAATGCTTCAACCATCAGTGCCACCGGGCCAACAAATATTATTCTGTATTTTAATAATGCAGTTCAGATTATGCTTTTTTTGAACATTGTTGTCCATCCATGTGTTTTTGCAATTACTAAACTATTAATGGTGTTCTATTTTTTTCTTTTCAAGTCAAATCTGGATAGAAAGAGCATAACATTTTCAGAATCATAACAAATGTTCAGATTGTTTTTACTGTTTTTGTCCAGGAAAAGCACACACCTACAGTTTGTTTCTGGCTGTGTTTTGGGAGCACAGGAAGGTTAAGTGACTTACTCTGGTCACACAATATACAAGTAGAGCATGATGTAATTAAAACCCATTCTGCTGGATGAACAAGCCTCATTCTCAGCTCTTTGCTTTGACCTCTAGGCTGTACTACCAGCTGTTAATAAAAAACTTCACATTTCAAGGCTGGCCCCATGATGCCAGGCCAGTAGGTACGTAGCCACATTTGCATCTTGTAGACCTGAGTTCACACACAAAATTGTAAGAGAAAATGCTGTAAGAGGGAATGGAAAAAGACAGAAGTTGGTGCTATGGCAGCCCCAGAAATCTACACTGACATGAACACAGGCAAGGTTTAGAACTCCTGATGTGGGGCCTCAATACCTGTTGGCACCACAGAGCCAGCCTTGAGATGTGTAGTTTTTGATGATCACCTGGCAGTATAGCCTAGCAGTTAAAGCAATCCTAAAGATGGATTATTTTTACTAACAGTTTGAAATGTAAAGGTGATAACTCACTAGTTTCAATGCACATACAAAACAAGTATTATAAATGTTGAAAGTGTTGTAATGACACCTTTAAACACACTTAAAAACAGATAATTTCTTATTTAACCTACAATCATTGGAGGGCCAAGATCCTAGATGACATAATTTCCTGCCAGGAGCCTAAAACATATGGCTGCCCCCAGCCCTTAATTACAGGCTGATTTACATATGAATAACTCTGGACTGCAAAGACTCACAGATAAACACAATGGCTCACTCAAATTAACTGTTTATGGTCTTCCAGACATTAAGAAACCCTATTGATGACAGTTCCCTTTTAAAAGTCCTTTTGGTTCTATTTTTTTAGGAATCTGGGAAGAAGAAGTTCAAATTTTGCTGATGTGATTATTCTCCTAGTTTCAGGCTACAGAAGGAAGAAAAAAAATCTTCTAAAGCATGGGGTATTTTGTTGATCTGAACCAAAGAGCATAATTCATATTTCTAACTTTGTCCGTATCCGTTTCTGTGCACCCTAATATAATTTTGCTTTGATTACATTTTTATATGAAGATGCAATATTAATATTCTTTAGATAATCTTCCCATACATGTTAAAATTTAACACTAGATAGATATTCAAGAAGAGCTCTTAACCATGATGACTGTTTCTCTAAGTGAGACCATAACATTTTTTTGTGAAGACTTTCCCTAGGTAAAGTACTGTGTTGATTATTGATTAGTTTATGCCAGCAAGACATAACTCTGAGTAAGCAATACTACCAAACAGGGTGGGTTGTATAGGACTAGGCTATTATTATGCTTAGAAAATGGGTATTTGCTGCTAGTTTAGTAAACTGTTTAAAAGAAAAAACAAAAAAACTAAAACAAGAACAGTTAAAATTAGAAAAAAAAGAAGAGATAAAGCACTTATTTGTCAAGTAGTCCCTCTACTGGTACATTTTCAAGTAGAAGGTGCTGCAGTTGTTTGCTGTTATAATTTGTTTCTGTTATGATTTGTTTCCCCCTTTGTTGCGATCATCCCCCCATGGTAAAAGTAAGCTGTTTTCCCAAATGTACCACAGAGTTGCTTTTTTTAAAAAAAAAAAACAGATAATAGAGCTGTTGTACAAAGCCGTTGTCTGCCTTGAGTGCCTGCAATAAGGTAAGCATGTGACCACTAGTGTGTTGAAGTTACAAACTGTACATTTTTTTCTGTTTATTAAGAGAGCCCCTGCCAGGCTGACTGAGTTGCCTGAAGTGAGCCCCTGCCCCTTCCTTTGCCACTGCTAGGGTGAGTAAGTAACTGCTGTATGTGAGGATTGGGCAGGATCTGAGGCAATGGGCGCAGTCGGGGGGTGAGAGGAGTGATACTTGTTTGAATACCACTCCCATAGACGGATTCACACTGCCAGGTTGGGGCTGCACTGAGAGCAGGTGAACAGCGGGTAGAGATATCAGAAAGCTGCAAGAGGAACAGCAGATAGCGTGCAGTGGGGAACTGACATTTTCTCTTATATTTCATTGACAGTGGCATTCTGTTTTGAAACAGGCTAACTGATTGTTTTACTGGGGGGCTGTCTCCTGTTAAGCAGGAGGAAAAAACATGGCAGCAATTTCAAACTTAAAATTCTATGGGCACAAGCATTTCAGAATTTAGTCAGGCAACAGAGACTAGGACTCATTATTTCCAGGTCTCTGTTGCTCAATACCAGACCAGCTGCTTAGTGGCCTTAGCCATTCAGAATGAAGATTTATCCCTACCCATTTTCTAAGTTTAATTTGAGTATAGCACTGAATTCTGCCCAGTTCAGCTCTGATCATAACTGTTGAGGAAGACAGGGGAACCTGTACAAGGGATTTGTTAAAATATAATAGTGGAGTTTCAAGTTCTTTTACTTCTTTTATACCCCATACCTCTGTACCATAAAGTAGTATGGAATTTTTTTTTTTGCTTCCCCTGCCATAAGCACTGGAATGAAAGTGTTCCTCCATCAGTGCAGTGGTAGTTACACAAACATTCAGTGGTATTGTGATACAATGCATTATATTTGCATCTAGAAACACTGTGCAGTATTGCATTAGCACTTGAATAACATGTATTTGCTGACACAAATATCGCAATTTGCCACTGCAAAACACAGTGTTATACCACAATACTGGTGAACTTTCATATAACTACCACTGCACAGTTTATTTGGATTTTAATAGTGTTTTTGCTGTACTTAATGTCTGGCCTTGCTAATTTGCTGTTTAATATGTTTATTTCATTTACCATTATTGGCAAAAATTTACTCCTAAATATATAAACTCTTTTGCTACCTCAGTTTGTTCTGATCCTAAAAAAGGTAAATGCTTTATTTGTGCCAGCTGGCTTAATTTTTGCTTTTGCCTGGTTGATCTTTAGCTGTATGTCATCACAATTATGTTTGGAAGTATTTATTTTATTTTGAAGAACTTTTGGAGAAAGAGATAGTAATGCCATGTCACCCACATAAGCCAAAGAATGACATCTTCTATTATATATTTTTGTTGTATCAAATTATTGGCCTGTATGGTCCAGTAGCAATGCATTAACATAGATGCTGAAAAATGCAGATGTAAGTAAGCATCCCTGTTTAATACCCCATCTGTTGTGAATGACATAGATAAATTATCATATTAACATATCTAATTACAGTTTTATTGTTCATGTAAAGTTGAAATATAGGGATCAAGAGTGTGTGATCTATCCCCATATAATGTATTATGTTCCAAAACTTTTTCCCCATTTAAAGAATTGAAATAAATCTACAAAAATAGCATACAGTTTCATTTTCTTGTTGCACACCATCAGTTTCAGTAAAAATGTTTTCCTCTCATTTTGGTACACATTTTGATTGGTGGAAACATACACTGAGCCTATTCATGGTTGGATGTGTACACTTTAAATGCAACTAAAAAATGATTTTTTTAAATCCTTACGTTGACTATTTTCTATATTAAATACATCACCCTGATTTAATACACAAGCACACAACTGAACATTAATGTGCAAGGCGTAAGGGAAGCACTTAATTATTCATATTGTATGTCAACACTTGTGTAAAAATATTTAGATATTATAACTAATAATAATTATGCATAGCTCCCCTTTTGTCTTTGGGAAGTTGTTCTTGGCAGCAGATTCATACAGAGGTCTGGACGGAAATAACAAATAAAGGGTTTGCATCCATCAAAAGATTTACCCAAATGGAAGGAAAAAGCTTTTGCTGAAACCGATGGTGTGCAACATCTTGAATCTAAGGGGAACATATTCAGAGCCATCCAATTGTGTATGAGCAATGATGCGTCATGTAATAGAGAACAGCCAGCCTGCTCTGAGGGTATATTCAAGCAGTATGCATGATAGAAACTGATCACACATACTGTCTAAATATCTGACCCTGGAAGCTCAGCCCAGAGCAGGCAGCTGCCCTGTCCCATCCAGCGCAACCAGGGTCGGTGCTGAATTCCGCCATTGAGTATGTGTGGTACAAACCTAGATGCGCCATGACCCCATGTATGATATTCAGCCAGTACATGCTAATGAGCTCATTGGGCATGCATGGCACAAACAGGCACCATGCATGCGCATTATGAGCTTATCAGCATGGCTGCACCCAGAAAAATGTGCTGGGGCAGACGGTCCCAGCCCTGATTGTGGAACAAGCATTATGAGAACCCTGCCCACCCTGGCGGTCCTGTGGTACCCCTCCCAGCCCTGATCCATGAGAGTACAGTATATTGTGTCCTACTCCTGGTAATCCACCAGTTGAGTGTACCCTTCCCCTAGCCCAATCCCAGTATAGCACATACTACTCATCCCCATGCCATGGCATGTCAATGATGTAGTGCCCCCTACCCATGTCCTGGCCCATGGGGTTATACCCCACACACCAAACCCCCTGGTAAGTGCCCCCTCCACCAGCCCTGACTGTGCTAGGATTCCATGGTTAACCCCATATCCTCAGTGGTCCAGTGGCCCCCCCCACTCCACCATGACAGGACCCCCATCCCACACCCTCCCCAATCCTCCTGGAGATCCCAATCAATGGGCTTGACCTTTGTACAATACTAGTCCAATGACAGTGAAATCAGCAGCTGGCCATGGTGGTGTGTGGAGGGCAGAACCAGTCACCATCTCTGGGAGGATTGGGGGATGCAGGGTCGGGGTCCTGTCATGATGGGATGGGGGCCACTACACTATGGAAATAGTTGGGGGGCATGTGTCATGGTCAGGACCTCAGGATGGAGTCTGGGGTTGAGGTCCCTGCATGCTGGCTATGGGTTTGGAAGGGGTTCCTTCTATGCACAGGGACCAGGTGTGGGAGAGGATCACAGCCTGTACAGGAATCAGGGTTCAGGAGTGGATCACAGCCCACACAGGGATCAGAGTTCGGGAGGGGTTGCACAGTCGATAGAGGATGGGGTCAGGGGGGGCCATACACTACGGGCTCGTGGGGCATAGTTGCCATTACGGTGCTCAGGGATGGGGGCAGGGGTGGGAGCCACATTTCTACTGGGGCAAGCAAGCTGCTGTGCACTGGGCTGCACTTCCACAGCCTGCCTGTGAGTGGCCAATGGATTTAGGTCAGCTTTCCCTGGCCTATCTGTGTGCAGCACAGTTCAGGCCCTTGCGGGGCGCAGATCCATTGAATATGCCCATGCATGGCATAGTCATGGGCATGCCCCCTCTTCTTGCACAGTATGCAGTCTCTGTGGGCCATGGTGCATTCTTCTTTGGGTGGCACAGCAGCGCTTTTTGAATATTGCACTGCAGCGCATTGTGTGGGATGCACAGTACATCTCTGTTTTCCACCAGAATGCGCTACGCATCCCCTTTGAATATGGGGGCCTAGGTGTAGTTCCCAAGTAAGCAGTAAAATAAGTTTTACTAAAACAAGCCACACAGGATTCTATACTTCATGAACAAGTAATTTTTAAAATATCAATAGACTCCATCAATCATGTCTGGATAATGTTAAGAGAATAGGGCCTGCTGGATAGGTGATTTCTGACATTCAAATAAGTTTGGACAGTATTTAGCTTATGAGAATGGTTTAAACTATACTTTCAGACTGCCAACTTGTGACCATTTTTTTATTATATTTTTGTCGGAAAACACTGAGCACTTTTTGCACTTCACCATTTAGAGATCAAGCTCAGTACTTGCTACCCTAGCTTGGTCCCCCCCCCCCCATACTTCCCAGTCCAGGCCTGGACTCACTTCCTTTAAAAGTTTAGCCTGTCTCATTGACTTCTATGTGGAGCTGTTAATCAGTAGTTTCTATCACTGTGGCTTTATTGTATTTATCTAAAGGCAGGTGAAAAATAAAGGGAATTTAAATGCTGTATTAATATGCAAAAATGTAACATGGATGTAACCATGTAATATTTGCTTGCTAGAACAATTTCTGAGATCAGCTTTTTTAAACTATTACCATCAGGAAGAGGGGAAGTGGTGTTGCCACTATATACCGTAGGTCTTTAGTAAGACCCTACCTGGAGTACTGTGTCCAGTTTTGGAGGCCACATCTCAGGAAGGACATAGACAAGGTGGAGGCCATCCAAAGGAGGGCTACCAACATGGTACAGGGTCTACATCAAATGTCTTATGAGGAGAGGATTAAAGGAATTAAACATGTACACCCTGGAGGAGAGGAGGGAGAGGGGAGATATGACTGAGACCTTTAAATTAAGAACAAGTGGGAGGTATTTTTTAGAGAAAAGGATGCTCCAGAATAAAGGGCCACCATATGAAGCTGGAGGGGGGTAGGATTAGGAGAGATGTGAGGAAACAGTTTTTCACAGAAAGGGTGGTGGATGCCTGGAATGGTCTTCCAGCGGAGGTTGTGGGGGCAAAAGCAGTGGTGGGATTCAAAAAAGCCTGGGATAAGCACAAGGGAGTCATAAGGGATAGGCAAGGGGGTAGCAGAGAAAGTACAGTAGACTTGGAGGGGTCTACAGTATTAGAAATGCAACAAAAAAGGGCAGACTGAATGGGCCATGTGTCCCTTATCTGCTATCATCTTCTATGAATTTATGTTTAATGATAGGGATCCTGTTATTTTCTGAAGAATACCCTGGATTATATATTTGGCAGAGTGTAACAAGCAAAACAATGCTTTTCTTCTGAGTTAACAGGATCCCTGACTGTTTCAATCTGCTTCATTGCACACTGTTAGAGCTGGTGGGGCAGTGATATCATCACAGCCCCCTTCTTGTCAACAAAATGGATTCCTCCACATGCCAATTTTAAAAGTATTTTTCTGTCTTACTGAACACATTTTCTAAATATAACCCAGCAGCTTACATACTGGATCCTCATGGTAACCTTTACAATAAATATATAGGGAATTGTATGGAGTTTCTTTAAAGAGCATGTTCTTAGTTATGTAATTCCCCCCCAAAAAACATATACTGCAGCTAACATGTTCAGAAAAGGATTGATATGTAAATTGCAATTCTTTCATAATTTTTTTGAGAAATAACACTTGTAAATATGCTTCTTCATGCCCCCAGCTAAAACACTCAAATCTCCTGACTGGGAGACATGCTTCCAAACTGCCACGTTTTGTAATGTCAGTACAGGATGAGTGCAGGGGTGCACTTGATGGATTTTAATGGACAAGAACCTTGTTAGTTGAGCAGTGACCTTCTTTTGTCAAAATAGGCACGCAAAAGTATTTAACAAATCCTGTGAAAACTGCCCCTATAAAAGTCTATTGAGCACGCCCCGTGCTCGTCCTGTACTGACATCACAAAATGTTCCAGCGTTGGAGCATGTCTCCCAGTCAGGGACTGTCAGGAGATGGGTGTGCTTTAGCTGTGGGCACTAAGTAGCATATCTATGAGTGTTATTTCTCAAAATAAAGCTATGAAAAAATTTCAGTTTAGATAACAATCCTTTTCTCAACATGAAAGCTGCAGTATATGTTTGGGGGGGGAGAGGTTATATAACTAAGAACCTGCTCTTTAAGTTATCCTGCTCGTTGTGTGCACCTTTTTTGCTTTCTATACTAGGGCAAAGATACAAAAGGGTAAAGAAAAGCAAAAAGATGAAAACTAGAATAGCCCTTTCTAGGGTCACACTACAAGGGGGTAACGTGAAGTATAAAGGGGAAAACTAGAAACATCCTATATGGGGTAAGGGGACAAAGTAAATTCCAGTAAAAGTAGAGAGTGAAGAAATGGGAATTTTTTGAGTGGTGCAGTGCAGTGGCTGTGGAGCTGCAGTTTTCAGAGAGTCCTTATGGAGACTGAGGTGCTGCCCCATCTGCATGCATGTCTCTGGGCTGAGGGAGAGGTCGCGGGACTCCAAGCTGAACTGGCTAGGCTTCAGGATACCTCTTCCCCATATGGGATAACAAATCTATCACCATTACCTGGAAGTTGCCTAGGAGAAGGAGGGATGGCTATACTGCGGTGGCCTCCAGGAGGGTGGAGATGGTGGGTCTGGAGCACATTTCTCAGGCTGTGCCAGTGTGAAACTCATTTGCTGCTCTGATGGGACATGACTGTTGAGAGGAGGCACTCATAGTACTGACCAGGGAAGATGTCGGGGCCATCCATAGGGGATGCCCCAAGGTGGTAGGTAGAGAACTCCAGCAGAGAAGGAAGCAACTTCTGGTGGTGGACTTGATCATTAAGGGGTAGATTTGGGAACAGAAGGGAGGGATAGAGGAGGTGAGGTACCTACCTGGCTCCATGACTCGGAGGGATGGAAAGAGGATCCTAAGGATCGCTAGGCCAGGGGGCAGGAGGGGGAGCTGGATGTCATAGTCCACCTGGAGACTAATGACCTGGAAAAGGATGGAGCTGGGATTGTGCAGGGAGATTTTAGGGAGCTAGAGAGGGGTCTTAGGCAGGTAGCACACTCGGTGACTTTTGCTGATGTGTTGCCTGTCTACTACTGGTAGGGAGGCTAGGGTACTCTGCAGGAGGAACTACAACTTGTGGTTGAAGGAATGGTATAGAAAAAAGGGGTTCAGCTACACTGGGGACTAATGATAAACCTGGAGGGATAAGGGCCTTTACAGAGGTTATGTCCTGCATCTGTCTGGGAGGGGAACTGGAATCCTAAGTGGATGGATTATACATTACTTTAATAAACATTTAAACTATCTGAGGGAGGACTTGGAAGGAAAAAGGGATGCATTAACTGCCTCCCCCACAGACTGAAGCAGACAAAAGGGAGTACCTGAAGGGAGGAGAATCCCCCAGTGTGCGACACAAAATAAAGCAGTGTGGTAGAAAACAGCGGGGATGGGAACAAGAGTTGTGAAAAGAAAGGAGAAAAGGAGGTGGAGCAAAAGGGAAAAGGGGGAAGCAGGCAGAGTGGGAACAAAGTGTTGAAGGCCATGTGTGCAAACACAAGACATCCTGGAAATTAAATTCTGAACCTGGAGACCATCATGGCAGAAGTACACCTGGATATTGTGGCAATTACCGAGTTGTGGTGCACAGGAAATCATGACTGGTACATCGCTAAACAAGGCTAAACTCAGTTCAGGAAAGATAGGGTGGGGATGAAGGGAAGTGGGGTAGTGCTGTATGTATGGAAAGGTATCAAGGCACAGGGAATCCGAGGGGAATAAAGGGGTTGTAGGAACTGTGGGTACCATGGAGACAGGAATCGGAACCACTAGTCACACTGGAGTAATCTTTAGACCTACAACACAGAGGGAGAAACTGGATAAGGCACTGGTGGAAGCATTTAGCACAGAAAAAGGGGAGGTGCTGCTGGTAGGTGACTTCAGTCTGCCAGATGTAGATTCGAGCTTCCCAGCCACGGTCTCCACTAAAAGCAGGGATATCCTAGACTCCCTGCAGGTGATATTTCTCAGGCAGCTAGTCAGGGAATCCATTTGTGATGTGGCAATGCTGGGCCTGGTGCTCACAAACAGGGACAGTATTGCAGACATCAAAGGGGGCCACCTGGGGACCAAGCATCACCTTATTGTGTGATTCAACATAAGGACGGCAGTGGAAGCAAACCATATAATAGCAAGGGTCCTTGACTTCAGGAGGGAAGATTTAAATAAATGGGTGAATGCCTCAGAGACAACCTAGTGTGTGTGTGTGTGTGTGTGTGGGGGGGGGTCATGGTGGAGTGGAGAAACAGTAGGCCAAGTTAAGGGATGGCATAGTGAATGCAACAAACCTCTGCACAAAGGAAGTGAGCAAAAACATGAGGTAAAAAAGAGACCACTATGGTTCTCAAATGAAGTGGCTGTAAAAGTAAAGCTAAAAGGGTACCATTCAGGAGGCATAAAGAGACACAGAGGGCAGAGGATAGGGAGGTGTATCACGAGAAGCAGAGGGAGGCAAGGAAGCAGTGAGGTGTGCAAAGGTGTGAACCAAGGAAACAATAACCCAAGGGGTAGCTAAAGGGGACAAGACTTTTTCTAGGTACATAAGTGAAAAGAGGAGGACTAGAGGAGGGACTGTGCAGAGGAGGATCAGGAAAAAGCAGATGTCCTGAGCAAATAATTTTGTTCAGTCTTTATTGAGGAAGGGGAAGAGGATGGGCAACATAAAAGCAGTAAGAGCACTGGGAGGGAGTTAGATATAAGTCCATTTACAGAGGAGAGACTCCCTAGGGACTCGCAAATCTGAAAGAGGACAAAGTTATGGGGCCAGAGGGGATACACTGAAGGGTACTGAGGGAACACAAGGAGGCACTGACTGCACCTCTGACAGCCCTATTCAGCAACTCACTGGAGGCAGGAGTAGTCCCGGGGAACTGAGGAGGGCAGTTATAGTCCCATTTCATAAAAGCAGTAGCAGGAATGAGGTTGGCAACTACAGGCCAATCAGTCTGACATCAGTGATGGGAAAATTAAAGGAGTAACTGCTAAAGGAAAGGACTGTGAAGTATCTTGAATCCAGCAGGTTACAAGACTGGAGGCAGCATGTATTCACGCGGGGGGGGGTCATGTCAGACAAATCTAATAGATTTCACTTACTGGGTGATCAGGGTGGGGCAGTGGATGTGGCCTATTTAGATTTTAGTAAGGCATTCGTCATGGTACCACATAGGTGACTCATAAGGAAACTGGACAGCTTAGGGGTGGGTCCTAAGGTTGGAAAACTGGGTAAGAGATGGTTAATAGATAGGTGACAAAGGGTGGTGGTAAACAGAGTTCACTCTGGGGAAGGAAGGGTGACCAGTAAAGTCAGGGCTCAGTACTGGGACGAGTCCTCTTTAATGCCTTTATAAGTGACATTGCAGAGGAGCTGGAAGGGAATATATGTGTAAGCCCCCTGTGAAAGCGGGGCTTATACTCCCAATTTAAGGTATCCTTTTTCCTCCTCCTACCCACCCCCCAGAACTAGGAAATGGGTTTCGTGCTATGGGGAATATTGCTCTGGATGCCTCAAGGTGGCAGCAGAGAGTAGAAAAAAGGGTATAAAAAGGGACTGACAGGAAGTAACAAGGTCTTTCCAGCCCAGGCAGTAGGCCTGGGGCTGGAGGGGGGAGGCTGGAAGAGTAGAATCAGGACCAGAATAGGTGGGCAAATGAGGGAGCTCAGCAGTCCAGGAGGGCCAGTGAGGAACCCCCTCCAAATAGAGTGCAGTCAGGACGGTTTTATGTGCCGTGGCCAATGAGGAGTGGCAGTATGGGAGCTCCGCGTGGACACAGGTAGCCAGATCCTGCATTGAGGGGGGGCTAGGGCATTAGGAGGCTATAGCAAGCCTAGCCGAGAGATGTAGGAGCCCTGAGGAAAGCCATATTGGTGTTTTCCCAGATCACTAGAGCTGGGAGGGCTGTGGCAGGGCCCTCTCAGGAGGGAACCAGTGGCAGAGATTCCCCTCATTCCCAGTGTGGCAGGGCAGCCTGGAGGATCGGGGGAGCAGGGGAGCCTTTCACGCATATGTGGGGCCTGTTTGGAGGGACAGGTCCTGGGGCACCGGTCAATAAAGTCTGGGCGGGTCGTAGGCCAAGAATGGTAGGCCTTGGAGGGTGGTCCCCACGCTGGAACTAATTCAAGTCCAGGAATCATTTGAAGGGATGTGGGCCTGGCAGGGACTCCCTGTAGGATGAAGGTAACAGCAGAACAACCCTGGGTGCCATGGAGGTGTGAGGCAGAGACAAGTAATCAGTGGCAGAAGAGGCCTTAGTTCTGTACATCCATGCCAGCTGTTGGAAGGTGGGTCAGGACCTGGGTTATCAGTAAAAATCATGGATGCCCGTGTTGCATGGGCCAACACCCAGGGGTCCAGGTGGGGAGGGTAGCTTGCTTTCCCATGCCAGTGAAAGGGGGGTTGACCAGTGCCAGAGTAAAAGGGACTGGTTAGAGAAAAGTTAAATGAAGGTTTGGCTTATTGGATCTTTATATGCCAGGAGATAACAGGGATCTAGGATCCAGGGTCTTGGGTAGATCACTCGAGACAGGAAGGATAGGAAATGAGAATCCTTCCGGAGTCTGCTAAATCTGCTGTTCTGCTTCTATTGGGTCCAGCTGAAATGTAAAATGTTTGTAGCCCCATGGAGCTACATATTTGTTTTTCATAAAAGAATTGTGAGCCCTGTATCACTGGAACCATTTGCCATGCAGGTGAAAATAAAAGCCAGTTGGGGAGAAACAGTGGTTTGTGCCTTATTTGACTGTAGGGTGGAGTTTAATGAAATGAAATCCTTTCCCCCCTCATTTGCTGTCTATTAATTTGTCTCACGTTATATTCCAGGGGTAGAGTCCAGCCTTGGGGGCTGCAAGGGCTTACTTTAGACCTCCACGGGAGAAGAGTGAGGTCTCGTTCTGGTGGTCGGCTCAGGGAGGAGATCCATTGCTGAGAATGAGGAGGTAAACTAGCAGCTTGAAGACAGCAGCAGGTAGGCGACCATGAGTTTTCCCTGGTCCTGTGATATGCAATGTCTCATATGTTAGTGTAACCCCCTTGTCACCCGGGGTTACTAGAATCCCATTTAGATCTAGTGGCAGACAAGGAAAGGCAGCTTGTGAAACACCAGTAAAATGGGTTTCACACTGTCTCACTCTGTCCTCAGTCTCAGCTCAACTGGAGGGGATGACATCACTTAGAATTCTCGCAGCAGCACAGTCCACAGTGGAATGTTGCAGCAGGGAGTTAGATTTGAATGTCGGGGTTTTCAAAGGCAGTGTAGTGGGAGACTCAGTGGAAGGAGGAGGTGCGCTGCAGTTGGCAGCCCCTCAGTGCCTAGCTCTGTAATAGAGCTACCACAGGAAGAGGGTGTGTGTTCTTGCCCTAGAGAAGGACACAGAGGAAACCAATAGAAGTGGCTGAGACCATTCCCTAGTTTGTTCCAGTGCCCCATCCCTGGAGGGATGGGGGGGGGGGGACAGCATTTCAGGGGCAATCTCCTGGCCCTGCTGGAAGAGGAAAAGCTGCCTGGTGAGAATTTGTACTGAGGTACCAGCTGTGTGATTTCTGTGTGAGAAGCCCTGGGGCACCTGCAAACCATGGTGAGTCTGCTCTAATATAGAGCCCATGTTTTCACCAAGACAGTTGTATAACGTATCTGCCACTGTGGGGTCAGGAAACAACAGCCAAGTACAGAACTTGAAGTTATGTCTATGGCTTGAAATGCATCCAACCAGTAGGAGTCTACAGGGATGGACATAGCCACTTAGAGAACATTGCAAGTCAGGACACCAGGTACATAGAAAGTAGACTGTTAAATGTGATATACATTTCGAGATAGCAATCTACAAACAGAGAGTTCAAGGAAAGGTGTTGACTCCAAATGAATGGCCTGGTATGGATTTGGGGACAAGAGGAGGGAGACCCCCCCATCTGGAGTAACCAGATTTACCTCTACGGATTCACTTTGGGCACCTATAGCATTCTTCCACGCAATTGGCCAGTGTCTGCAGAAAGTACCTAGACATGAGATTAAGATGTTTTTTTCCCTTTAGAGCTAGAAGTGCTCATGGGTGGTTGAGGGAGCCACCACCAAAAGTCCATGACATATGGAAAAGTGTACTAGTGCTGGCCAAGTGCCAAGCCAGGGAATCCAAGCGTGAGAGTACCAGTTCAGGCATGGGAGCCCAGATGTGTTCAGAACCTGAGGGTTGTTGTGATGCTGAAGAAGATGTGTTCTGACCTCTATAGATCTGCATAACCAGTGAGTGTAGCCCCGTGGGGGTCCATCTTACTTTGTATGCTTGTGTTGAAGTGAATAAAAGCCCCACTTTAGAATCCCACTCCTGGTTTGGACATTTTCAGTTATTGCTTCCTGTGTCAGGAATTACTTGGGTGCCCCTGACCAGAAGTGCAAACCTAGCCCTGATGCCAAGCAAATGTTTTCTCCCCAAACCCTGGTTACAAAATTGGAGGCACCACTGAGGATTTGAGTTTGGAATCTTGGGAGAGAACAAGAAAGATTTGCTCAGATTAGGGCTAGCGTTTTGGCTGTCTGGCAGTAGGTAGCCCAAAAAGTGGAAGCATTGCCACCCAAATGTCCCGCTGTGTGCTGCTGTTCATGTGCTGCTGTAATTGTGCCACCAGTTTACCGAGGAGCAGTAAAGCCAGAGAGTGCATGCCCTTGTCCTGCATCAAAGTTATAATGTTTGCCAGCTTTTTAAAGTAATGTGTGACAAGAAAAGTGTGGAAAACTGTGGGAAACAGAGATTTGTGCCCTAGACATTGGAAGTGCTTGTTGTATGGACAGAGACAGTCGCTGAGTGAAATGCCATGAAAAATGGTCGAAATGGTGCTCCCGCCGAGAAACTACAGTTGAAAAAAAAAAGTGTGGTTTAGGGTTGTCAGAACTAGTTCTAAGAAGATTCGAACCCTGCTCGAACTCTGGTGTTCGAGTTCTAAATTAGAACTCGAACACTAGAGGGTTTGCAAAAGGGTTCAACTTTTTTTTTTTTTTTTTTTGCTGTTTTCTTACATTTTACTGCAGAAGGTCTGGGTATATGAGGGCATCATTTTTGGGGGTGTGTTGCTCCCCTTCCACAACTTCCCCCCACCCCGCATCCAGTCCTCCTCCCAGTCTCACCCAATCGCATTACTTTATTTGCAGTCATGTCATCGGTTCACGATGTTGCCGCCTAGGCGCTAAATACAAAACTGCACGAGTGTCACCCTTGTATTCGAAGTTTTTTGTGCAAAGTATCGTTGATCCTGTTAGTGTCAGCCTGGTTGTGAGTTAGTCACTTTGAAGATCAGGAGACAGAGACCTGGATCGGGACTCAGCAGGCCAGCCACTGCACGCAAATTGAGGGGGGGCAGGAACAAAACGGCGAGAAAGAGAGCCAGGAGATGAACGGTCAGTGGTAGCAGTAGCATCACCCGGTCACCACAATGGAAGTACTAGTCTGGAGTCTGGACTCAGGAGGAGTGGGAGGACTGCACTTCTTTTGGAAGTAGAGCATGGGAGAGCAAGACAGTGCGTCGACACAACTCAGGTAAAGCCTATACTGTAGCTGTTTCTCTCAGAGTAGTCAGTAGATAACATTTTTTTAATCAAACATATAAATGATCCCTTTCTCAAAAGGTGACATTATGAACAAACAGCTGAAAGAGATTTAAATCAAAGTCGATAGAAAATGAGTGTACTAAACAGTGTCAAAGGGGCACACCACCTGATCATGGAAATAAAACAGTCTTTAACTGGAAAATATCACAGTGGCAGTTATACTGAGAGTGAGAGACGCCTTTGCTCTAAATGGATTATATTACAGGGCAAAGTGATTGCGAGGGTGTTATTGAAGCTATGTTTTTTTAAAGCAAATGTATCCTACCCTCCCTATCCATCTTCCTAATACAGTCTCCGGGGGGCTCCTTATTCAATAGACACCCAGTCCTGGGGCAAAAAGGAAGAAGAACATTAAAAGGAGGGTTTACAGAGTAGATAACCAGCAGTAGTTCTCAGACCACTCGGATCCTTCCATTTTGCTTATGAGGTCCATCACATTTCTCAGATAGCTGTGTTTTAATACAATACAGAGTACAAAAGATTAAAGTGAACCTAAGGTGTGTGTGGGTATATTCTGAGGTGAAGTTAAACACAAACAGTGTGTGTTTTGCAAACAAATTTTCTACTGAGTGATGATGTATTTGATTGCAATTTTGTTTCCTTTACTGTCTTCTCTCTATGGTGATTGGTGGTTTTCAATTCAGATGTTATTGGGCCATGTGACTGATTGCACTTGTGCATACATTGCCTAATCTGTGTGCAACCCAGCAGCCAGTTGTGTGGAGGTATCCTCAAATACATGCCAGAAATATATTTCACCTGTTGGGCGGAGAGATAGAAAAATTCTCTTCAGTGTGTTGTGTGACTGTCTCCTGTGGTGTAATGTGGTCAGCACATTGGGAAAGGGAAAGGTGAAATTCTTTAACCAGGAAAGGCACACTAAGCTGAAGCTTGTTTCCAGGTTTGACCTGGGAAGCACAAGGAAGTTAAGTGACTTGCTCAGGGTCACACAGTATGCAAGTGGGTGCTGTGGGATTCAAACCCAGGTGTCCAAGTTTGCAGCTCAGTGCCCTTAACCACTGTGCTATACTGCCTCCTTTGTAGCCCTGCCGTGTGCCCTTTGACTGCACTGCACTGTACCCAGTGTGTGTGTCTGTGTGCAGCTCAGCAGCCAGTTGTGTGGTGGTATCCTTAAATGCATTCAAAGCAAGCAAAAGCAAGTGAGGGGCCCAGTTCACTCCTGGTAAAAACTACAATCCAGTGCCTGCAGATAAAGAGCCTGACGCAAGAAAGCATAAGAGTAAAACTGCCCAAACAAAACTGAAGCACTCAACCTAAAGCTTAAATGGTACGTGTGGGATTAGCTTTCGGAGCACTTTAATAAAGGACGATGAACTGGTAAGATTGCCTCTTGTTTTTATATGTTTGAAACTCATTTAAGCTTTAGGTTGAGTCAAGTGCTGCAGTTTTATTTGTTTGGGCAATTTTGCCCTTTTGTTTTCTTTAATTCTTAAATACATGCCAGTAATATATTTCCCTGTTGGGAGGAGAGGCAGAAAAATCCCTTTCACTGTGTTGAGTGACTCTATCTCCTATGTTGTGTACTGGCCAGCTTATCCTGCTGAGTGCCCTTTGACTGCTGCACCATACCCAATACACCAAAGTCACACATGATAGAAGAAGTGTGACAGCAGAAAAGGACTGAAACAAGGTCCACCAAGTCTGCCTATTTGTCCAGCTATCTGCTTGGACCTGCGCCCCCTCCCCTTAACACTCCCCCATGGTTGCCCCATACCCTTTTGAATCCCTCACTATTTCCTCTCCAATGACCACCTCTGGGAGTTTGTTCCACTTTTCCACCACTCTCTCTGTGAAATAGTATTTCCTAGTTTAACCCCTGAACTGCCCCCCCCCCACCTGCAGCCCCCCTCGTCCTCCGAGTTCCCTTCATCTGGAAGATGCTCCCCACTGGCACCCTGTTTATACCCTTGAGGTACTTGAAGGTCTCGATCATGTCCCACCTCTGCTGAGCCCGAGACAGGGAGAGTGAGAAAGCAGCCACAGCTTCCTTGAATCAAGGAGGTTATTTTCTAGACTACACTGAACTGAATTATTACTTTTTGGCCCTGTGTAAGTAACTAGTATTGATTCTGTTTTTGGGGTGGACTTTTTAGTTTTAAGATTTAACTTTAATTTGCCTGGGAGGAACTGTAGCTGGGAGGTATTTGCAGTCAGTTGTGACTAGGCCTGTTACTTAGCCTTTGTGAAATAGGTGTCTGAAAGGAAGGAAGGCACTCCCCGGGGTGGAGGATAAGAGTTGTAGGTGATTGTTTCTGGACAGCATAGGTTTACTCCCCCCCCTTCCCCTCACCCCAAGCACATAACTTCCTTTATAGCAGGGCTCTGACATCACTCCCGAAAACTGATAACAATCACACCTGTTCATATCTTTAAAGGCACAGCACACTGAATAGGGGGTAGAGACACTCACAAGCCTGCACGCACTAAAACAAGAACAAAAACCAAAAAAAATCTGTAACTGGAAGGGACACAGACATGTGGGGAGTGGTGCAATGCTTTGGCTGTGGAGCAGTAGTCTTCCAGGAGACATTCTGAAAACTGTGTTGCTGTCCTATTTGCAGGCACTTCTCTGGTCTGAGGGAGGAGGTTGTTCGTCTCCATGCTGACCTGGCAAGGATTCGGGAAACCTGCTCCCCCACCCAGGGACCACCCAGGCCACCGCCACTACCTCAGAGGTTGCCAAGAAAGAGGAGTGGTTGGACCACAGTGGGCTCAGGGAGGGTGAGGGTGGTGGAACAGAGGCGCATCCCTCCAGTTGTGCCTCTCCACAATTCATTCACCACTTTGGTGATGCACGGCTCCTCTATGGAGGCACCTGCAGTGGAGACCAAGGAGGATGCTGGGAACCTGCACAATGGAGACCCACAGGAGGGTGGCCCAGGACCCCACAGGGGAAGGAAACAACTCCTGGCGGGGGACTCAACTGTTGGGGGGGTAGAACTGGGGGAGGGAGGGAGGTAAGGAGCCTGCCTGATGCCAAGGCTTGGAGGGACAGGAAAAGACTCCTCAGGGTCATGGGAGCAGTAGCAAGGGGAAGGGAGATGGATGTCATTATCTACCTAGGGACAAATGACCTGGCTGAGAATGGGATCACAGCAGTGCAACATGAGTTTGTGGCATTGGGGAGGGGCCTTAGACAAGTAGCAAACACAGTAACTTTCTCGGAAGTGCTACCTGTCTATGGCATGGATGAGGCTAGGGCACTCTGCACCATGGGATTCAATGACTGGTTGAAAAGCTTGTGCAGAGCTCAGGGATTTGGCTTCATTGGGGACTGAGGCTCCACCTGGAGGGATGCAGGCCTATACAGGCATGATGGTCTGCATCTATCCTGGAGGGGAACCATGATCCTAGGTGATAGGTTTAAATGCTTCAATGGCAAGCATTTAAACTAGCCAATGGGGGGAGGCACTGAAGATGAGAAGGGAAATCCTAGCCCCCCCAAAAAAAATTAGGGTAATTAGTGAGGTAAACACCATGATAGAGCAGTCGATAGGGAGAAGGGATGGGGTAAATGGTGACAAAGACAAAGGCAGTAGGGACAGGGATGGGGCAAAAAGAAATAAAGCCATTAAAAAAAAAAAAAAAGAAGGTAATGAGTACCAATGCCTGTAGTCTAGGTAAAAAGCTCCCTGAATGGTAGCTTTGACCATTTCTCTGTCCTCTTATACTAAACAGATTTTATTTCTTTTTTCACATGTATTTCACTATTATCTTCATTATAAAAAGGGTCTGAGAAATGGAGCTTTCTGATTGGCTGCAAACATTCTAACAGCCTTATGTTAATCTCTTATTAACATACATGTAGAGGGTAACCATATGCTGAACAAGGTTTAACATTGTTTAAAAACATTTTTTATTATAATAGCAATAAGGCACTCCCAGGGATTATGTTAGTGGTCAGTTAATCACCCTCAAGGAGCATGTGGCACTCGGCTACACCTCATGCCACAGTACACCCCGGAAGATGATTAACAGACCATTGACATAACACTTGGTCATGCCTTACTGCTTAATTATTGGCAGCACAATTAAAAAAATAGATTTCGAGTTCTAAAAAGTTCTAAAAAAGATTAGAACCCTAGAACTTTTCCAAAAGTTCTAGACTAGAACTAGAACCCAGAACTTCAGAGGGTTCTGACAACCCTAGTGTGGTTTGTGGTTTAAATTTTGCCTGCTTGACGATCGCCATGGAGGAGAAGAGCATGAGAAGAAAGAGGCTCATTTGCATGGCGTCGAATGACTGGTGAGACTGCAATCGGTCCCGCCCCCAAGACAGATCTAGAGTGACTGCACAGTGTTCGAGAAGGAGGGAGAGAGAGAGTAGTGTATTAACTGCCTTGCCAGGAGGAGCGTTGCAGTGACTGAAAATGTTATAAAAGTGGTAAAATCTGACTTTTCCGTTTAAAATCAGGCTCAACCCACATTTCAATTCTTCTGGGAAGAGAACGAGGTGTTCGGAGGGACAATCGGCAGGACTGCCTGCCTGCTTCATTCCAGAGGCTTCCAAGACCGGCTGTAGGCCGAATTTTTTCCATCACAATAACCAGCTACTGATTAAGTGAGTACCAATCTAAAATCAGCTCAAACTGTGTGTGATTTTAACTAAAGTCAGCTGAATCTGTGTGTAGCAGTGTGATCATTTTGCAAACGAGTGTGTCATAATTGTGGATTCAGCAACAGTATAATTTTCAAAGCCATGTAAGAGACTGTGGGTTGTATGAAAGATGCAACAAGAAATACAGGCAATCCTGTGTGATGAAATACTGTGGCTTTAGGGACTTTTAAGCAAGAACAGTGAGTTACAGCAAATAAAAAGTCCAGTAAAAGCCATATAAATGTGCTAAGAGAACAGACAGTGCAGTTTAAACAGTTTGAGTGAACTTTATCAGTAGAGTGTGTAAATTGGATGTGCAGTGGCTTGAGTCAGAAACAGAACATTGATGCGCAGGAGTGCTGCCGCCGCCATTACAGGGTGGGGTAGTAAAGTAAACACAGCAGCAGGGGAGCCATGCTGTAAACGTTTTTCCAACAGAGTGGGACTTGAGATAACAGTGAGCTTTTGTTTTTCTCTGCAGTTATGGCTTCAGGATCAGCCTGCTACCCAGATCATGCCCAGGCTATGATAGTAGAAGAAGTTAACAGACTGAAAGATATTGAGATATGTTACTACGGGAGAAGTTTGCCTCCTCATGTGGCAATTCCTGGATATCCAGTAAGAGTGTGCATAATGTGTTTAAAGGCTGGAAGGGACGTATTCATGGTTCCTCACTGTTCTGGGTGCCTACAGAGACATGGTCTAACCAAAGCACCCAAGATTCGTTTGGCTCCCACATGGACAAGGCTTCAAGAACCTGTAGTTGGCAGCACACAGCACCAGGTACAGCCTGTTGGAGGATGCTCAGCAGAGTGTGGCATGAAGCAAAAGGGTGCAGATCTACAGGCAGAGCAACTGATGTATCCGAGTCCAGGTCACAGAGAGATAGTGAGGAGGGAGCATCAGCAGATCCTTGGAGAGAGGGTCCTATCCCAAGACTCATAGGAGAAGATGAGATGAGGGAGACCCTTGAATGGGTGGTGTTGACCTCCACACCCAGCGAGGAATAGATAGTCTCAGGAGTGAGGACGACTGCTCACTCCTGGGCTCAGATCCTGAGCGAGGAAGAGGATGAGGGGGAACCCATGTGGCCTTATGAAGAAGGTGTGGATCCACAGCCTCAGGCTCTTGCCTCAGAGGAGTGATCAGAAGGAGAGATTGGTGACTCCACAGCCCTGTCCCCACAAGGAAGAGTCAACGATCCATTTTACATTGCATTAAGTATGCGTAGCTGGCAGAACAAGGACTGCCCCCCCCAAGCCAGGCCAGAGGTCTCAAGTTGACCAAGTGTAGTAAAGAGGAAAGACTGGTTCGTAAGAAGGTGAATGAGATCTATGGGATATCCTTTTCTACCTTACCTCGGAGAGTCTGGGAGGAGATTGAAAGAAACAGGAAATTCTGGACAATAGAAGAGGCAACAAGATATGTGCATTCTGGTGCAAGTCGGTATGTTCAAGAGAGTGTTACCAGAGAAATTCAGACAATGGAAAGTGGGAAGAACACTGTTTGGATCATGGATGGAGGGGGACATGAAACCTTCTTCAATGTGAATTATGAGTGCCCAGACAGGGTAATAAGTCTTGCACTTGACACATGGTGAGTCTGCTCTGACATAGATCCCATGTTTTCACCAAAACAATTGTCTTAAGTATCTGCTACTGTGGGGTCAGGAAATGACAGCCAAGTACAGTACTTGAAGTTATGTGTATGCCTTAAAATGCATCCAACCAGTGGGGGTCAACAGGGATGGACATAGCCACTTAGAGAACGTTGCAAGTCAGGGCACCAGATACATGGAAAGGAGACTGTTAAATGTGATATACATTTCGAGATAGCAATCTACAAACAGAGAGTTCAAGGAAAGGTGTTGACTCCAAATGAATAGCCAAGTATGGATTTGGGGACAAGAGGTGGGAGACCCCCCCATCTGGAGTAACCAGATTTAGCTCTACGGACTCACTTTGGGCACCTATAGCTTTCTCCCAGGCACTTGGCCAGTGTCTGCAGAAAGTACCCAGATGTGGGATTGAGATATGTTTTTCCCTTTAGAGCTAGAAGTGCTCATGTGTGGTTGAGGGAGTCACCACCAAAAGTCCATGACATATGGAAAAGTGTACTAGTGCTGGCCGAGTGCCATGCCAGGGAGTCCAAGAGTGAGAGTACCAGTTTGGACGTGGGAGCCCAGATGTGTTCAAAACCTGAGGGTTGCTGTGATAATGAAGAAGATGTGTTCTGACCTCTATAGATCTGCATAACCAGTGAGTGTAGCCCCGTGGGGGTCCATCTTACTTTGTATGCTTGTGTTGAAGTGAATAAAAGCCCCACTTTAGAATCCCACTCCTGGTTTGGACATTTTCAGTTATTGCTTCCTGTGTCCAGAATTACTTGGGTGCCCCTGACCAGAAGTGCAAACCTAGCCCTGATGATGAGCGAATGTTTTCTCCCCGAACCCTGGTTACATTAGCGCTTTGGAGTGCTCCCTTTTTCCTGCCCAGGAGAACTGCGAGTAATTAAAGTATGCCCTTAAACAGGGCAGGAAGGAGGGAGTTACACTGTGGGGGCTAATCGTCCGGGTTGTTCCCTGAATTCCAAAATTGCCACTGGACCCCATGCTTTGTGGTCCGTGGTGTGCCAGGCTTCCCAGCCTGGTTGGGCCCTGTTGCGCACTTCTAAACTGCTGTGAGGTAGGCCTGGAGCAGGCATTAGGCCTGGCCTGCTTGTGTGGTGTGTGTGCGTGACTTGCTGGTCATGTGATCCTCAGTAAAGGTGCTGATTGTGGGATGGGTCAAAGGGAGCAATAGCAGCTAGCTGAAGTGCCATCTTGGGGAATCAGAGTGAGTGAGATGGGGGCGTGAGACCAGCAGTGGCAGAGAGAGAAAAGGAGAATAATGACAAGAGCAGCGCAAGAGAGATCGCTGTGGGAGTGCATTATTCAGAGCAGGCAAGTGGACTGGACTACATCAATTTGGAGCAAAACAGCTGTGAGCTCCAAGTGACTGTGGGACTAGGAGGGAGGTGTAACCCCTAGATGGCACTATCCCAAGGGCTACTACCCCCTGCCTGATTTGCCACTAACAGGTTGAGGGGCCTGGATCCGATGGCAGGTGCCTCCACCCAGAGGTCAGGGTTTGCAATAGTTAAACTAACTTGGTCACAGCCCTCTGGGACACTGTGACCCCCCTTTCTTCCCACTAGTGGCCCACACAATATATCAGAATTACCTTCACAGTATACCCTTACCCCCAAGACTGGTTCGGTCAGTGTGACTCCTGGGACTCCCTGTAAAACAAGATGATACAGTGCAAAAACCACAGCACAATACTTTAACACAGATGAATACCTCAGGCAGTGTAACTTTGCTGAAACAAACAGATCTGATTTATTTAGGGGGATATAACAAGGACAGGGGGAAATCAAGTTAATTAGTTTAAACACGTTAATAATTACAGTACTGTGCACATAGTTCAAAATCCCAAATGTCCCTAATGTCACTCTTACTGGGTACCCAGACAATAAGAGGCTAGCCTATTTGGTGCAGCTGGTTGGGGCCCTGAAAATGGAAAATGCATGCACAGTACCAAAATTGTAATCCGGAGCCGGTAGGCTCAGTTCGTGGAGACAGAAAGGAAAAGTAATCAGATGGAACACTTGCAATTAGATGATGGCAGGGAGCTACCCTGATTTGTACTCACAAATTCAATGCTGAGACTGAATGGAAGGCAGATTGTCCTGGATTGCCAGGAGGAGCAGACCATGTGGACAAGGTCCTTGTGACTGGACCCCACGGCAGTTCAGAGCAAATGGATGTAGTCTGGATTAAGCTGGGGTTTACTTGCAGCTTCATGTACTCAATTCACTGTATAGGGGATTTGAAACATGAGTCCCCACAAGCACTACACACATTTATATGGAAAAAGAAAGTACTATACCAGGCAGGCTGCTTCTCTATCCCCATCGCAATTATTGCACAATACCCGGGAGAACACACAGCAGATTCAGTTCCTGACAGACTGAGTGCGATTCAGCAATTTCTCCAGTCTTCTACAGGGTGAGCTTGGTTTCTACTCTTCAGATCTCCTTGATTCTCTTCACAGGTCAGATTCAGTCCAAACAAGCAGTTGCACAAGCTGCAGACCGAAACTTGGGGCCTTACACGCATTTCCCGACAAAAACTGCGCACCAAAGGAGCATAGGACCCCTTCCCTCTTCACTGCCAGAGCTAAACTGAAATTCCAGTAGACAAAACCGGGCACTTCCTTTGAGTTCCTCCTAGTTCTTTGCTGGATTGGCTGTCACTCACAATAGACTCCCCCTGTTGGTGCAAAAAGGTGCCGAAGTCCAAACTGCATTTCCCAGAGTCACTGCCCATACAATCCTCTTGTGGCTGGCTCAGATTACGAGTCCAAGTTCTGATTCGTCCACAGGCACCATTTTAGAGCTCTCTTAACCCACACTGATTGGTCCAGTTCAGCAGTTCAAAACTAGAATGGGGAACTAGGCAAACACAGTTCTGATTGCAAAGAAAAGCAGGTTAGACAAACTGTATTTTCATTATTACTCTAAATGATTTCTGGCAAACAGTTACATCTTTCAGATAGGTTCCCTTTGCACTCCTAGCGACTGCAAAAACGGAGTGAACTGGCAGCAGCTTGAGTGGGACTCAAGCAGGGAAACACACAGTCCCCCCATACAAACTAATTATGTCTGCAAGCAGACAGCTCTTAAAGAGACAGTACCAGAGGCTCTAAAAACACTCACAGATAAATGGCTTAAATGCCAAACACCATTCAGGCTCGGAGCATTCAAGCAAGCTCCTGGAAGTCTTTTGGGAACCCTCATTTGCAGGGGAGTTACAGAGGGAAAAAGGCAAGCACAGGCATCCACATGGATTGGCAGCAAGTGATAGCAGGAGGAGGTGCAGAGAGGTCTGAAGCAACCGCTCAGGAGGAACCCCTGACTACAGTTCCAGCCTCACTTCTCTCCTGGCTCTGGAAAACTGGGGGAAAATGCAAGGGACATGAATGTTGTGTGAGGTGTGGATTTATGGGTGAGGCAGTGACCAGGCTGCCCATATGTCCCTATTGCTTAAGCAGTCCACCAGTGCCATGTAGGGGGATGTATGCTCCCAGTTCCACTGGCAGCTTATTCATCCCATGATCACCAGGCTGTGGGGATTCAGAGGGGTTAGAAAGATTTTCCCTGGGAGAGAGCACACATGTCCAGGTGGAGGAAACCCAAAGTGAATCCCCGGATGTGATAGTGAAGGCTTTTGAGGAGGAGAGTGTGGGTGCACCAGAAAGGGACAAAGGTAACGGGGAGCTCAGCCATCTGCCCAGCTCTCCGCCACCAGCTACCGGCTATCCCACAGGCAGAGGGAGGGGCATGGGCCTCAGACAACTGGTTGGGGATCCTCCAGGGCTCGGGGCACCCTCACCATAGCCCTTGTCTGGTGGTAGCCCACAGGCTTTATCCAGCAAATTTGAGCCTGTCTTGGGGGCCAGGAGCAAAACCAGATCCATAGAAAGTGGCCCCGAGTCTGTGCCTGCACCAGGTTTAGCCGGAGGAAGGGTTGGTGAACCACAAAATCTAAGGGTGTTGGATGAGGAAAAATATGTCAGCAGCCAGTTCCAGTTCCAGGACCACATAGTGGTTAGGACAAACCCTAGGCCCTACCACCGCCCAGTTATCACCTATGGTGATACCATCCCATAGCTCCTGGTCTGGGCCAAGACCCTCCAGATCCAGATGGATGGGTTAAATCTAAATGAACCATTAAAGCTAAAATATCGATGGGGGATATGGCTACCAATGGGACAAGCCAGGAGAACCAACGTGTGGGACCTGCCCGAATGAAGTCAGTCTGAAAGGTGGGTTCGCAGGAGGCTGAAGGTAGAATATCCAAACTTGAACTATCCTTACATGCCAGAAAAAAATTGGGACATTATAGAGAAGATGCGGGAGGACTGGATTTTCAAAGAGCAGTTGGAGAGGTTAAAAAACTGTCCAAGAGGAGGAAGTGCCTCATCTCAACAGTTGTTCCAGCAGGCACGGTCGATGTGCTGCACATGGACTTGATCTGGACTAACCATTTTCAAACATTTCACTATGGTCCAGGACTTACCTGGGACTTGGACCAAGTATTTAATTTTGGACCAAGATTCTTTTGGAGAGGTGACCACTAAGCCAGACCCAATGTATTATTTCCCTCCAGGTGGGGGCCTGCAACCTAGGCCTCTTGGATTAAAACTTGTGAACTGCACCAGGACAATTGCTCTGTGGAGCTGATATGGTGACTTTGATTCAGTTTATTAATTAAACTCTTAAACTGAAAAAAAAAGTTATAGTTACTGTTTATGATCATGCTAAAGTATGTTTCAGAAAGATTGGTGTAAGAATGTGTGTGTGCATGTGTGAGTGAATAGTCTGGGGTTTGTACACAGAAACTTATTTAAAAATTTTGGTGGGAGGTATCTAGGAGAATGTCTGCTACCTCATTGATAACGTTAGCACAAAGCATAAGAAAAAAATATTTTTGAAATGCATATTCATTATGTAAGGTGATTGTTATTTACTGTTTTAAGAAAGAAATAATGAAGGTTGAGACTAGCACTTTAGGTTTATTTCCTGGGGCAGGTAGCATTTAGAAACAAGATTTTAGGGTATAGTTTTGGGCTAGGTAGGTAGTTTGGGTGGTGCTTGGTGGACAGACATGGTGTGTCCATCACCAGAAGGTTGGGGAGTGCGCATACTCATCTGGATGGGAGTGGACCATCACTGGTCCTTTGCCATCATTCCCTGGAGGGAATGATTTCCTGAGTGGGGGAAGAGTGTAAGCCCCCTGCTAAAGCAGGGCTTATATTGCCAATTTCAGGCATCCTTGTTCCCCTCCTAACCCCCCCACCCCTGGAGCTAGGAAATGAATTTATTGCTGTGGGGGATATTGCTCTAGATGCCTCAAGGTGACAGCAGAGAGTAGAAAAAAGGGTGCAAAAAGGGACTGACAGGAAGTAATGGAGCCTTTCCAGCCTGGGCAGTTGGCCTGGGACTGGAGTGGGGAGGCTGGAAGAGTAGAATCAGGACCACAGTAAGTGGGCAAATGAGGGAGCTTGGTAGTCCAGGAGGGCCGGTGAGTAAACTCCCCAAGTAGAGTGCAGTCAGGATGGTTTTATGTGCTCTGGCCAATGAGGAGTGGTGGCATGGAGCTCCATTGGGGACTCAGGTAGCCAGGTCCTGTGTTGAGGGGGGGCTAGGGCATTAGGAGGCTTTAGCAAGCCTAGCCAAGAGATGTAGGAGCCCTTAGGAAGCCCATATTGGTGTTTTCCCAGGTCACCGGGGCCGGGAGGGCTGTGGCAGGGCTCTCTTAGGAGAGGAACTGGTGGCAGATGTTCTCCTCTTTCCTGCTGTGGCAGGGCAGCCTGGGGAGGTCGAGGGAGCCTTTCACATGTATGTGGGGCCTGTTTGGAGGGATAGGTCCTGGGGCACCAGTCAATAAAGTTTGGGTGGGTCACAGACCAAGAATGGTAGGCCTCGGAGTGTGGTCTCCATGCTGGAGCTTAATTCAAGCCCAGGAATCATTTGAAGGGATGTGGGCATGGCAGGGACTCCCCATAGGATGAAGATAACAGTAGAACAAGCACAGAGTGAATTGGGGGCCATGGAGGTGTGAGGCAGAGACAAGAAATCAGTGGCAGGAGAGGCCTTAGTTCTGTACATCCTTGCCAGCTGTTGGAAGGTGGGTCAGGACCTGGGTCATCAGGAAAAGAATCCTAGATGCCCTTGTGGTATGGGCCAACACCCAGGGGTCCAGGTGGGAAGGGAAGCTCACTTTCCCATGCCAGTGTAAGAGGGAATGACCAGTGCCAGAGTAAAAGGGACCCAGTTAGAGAGAAGTGAAAGGTAGGTTTGGCTTTCCGGATCTTTATATGCCAGAAGATTGCAGGGATCTGGGATCCAGTGTCTTGGGTAGATCACCCGAGACAGGAAGGATAGGAAATGAGAATTCTTCTGAGTCTGCTAAATTCACTGTTCTGCTTCTATTGGGTCCAGGAGAAGTGCAAAATGTTTGTAGCCTCATGGAGCTGAATATTTATTTTTCTGAAGAATGGTGACCTCTGTATCACTGGAATCATTTGCCATGCAGTTGAAAATAAAAACCAGTTGGGAAGAAACAGTGGTTTGTACCTTATTTGACTGTAAGGGGGAGTTTAATGAAATGAAATCCATTTTCCCCTCTCATTTGCAGTCTATTAATTTGTCATGAGTTATATTCCAGGGGCAGAGTCCAGCCTCGGGGGCTGCAAGGGCTTCATCGAGACCTCCATGGGAGAAGAGGGAGGTCTCGTTCTAGTGGTCGGCTTGAGGAGGAGGAGGAGATATGTTGCTGAGAATGAGGAAGTAAATTAGTAGCTTGAAGACAGCAGCAGGTAGGTGACCATCAGTTTTCCCTGGTCCAGTGATATGCAACGTCTCGTGTGTTAGCACTTTGGAGTGCTCCTTTTTTCCTGCCCAGAAGAACTATGAGTAAATAAAGTATGCTCCTAGATGGGGCAGGAAGGAGAGGGTTACATATGCCTCTTTGGAGATAGCACCAAAATCTGCAATAGGGCAGACATTCCAGAGTGGATGAAAAGAATGTGCATAGACCTGAGAAAACTCGAGGAGTGGTCAGGGGCATGACAGCTGTGTTTCAATGAGGAAAAGTGCAAAATTATGCACCTAGGGTACAGAAACCCAGAGGAGTACAAAATGGGAGAAGAGGTATTGAAGGTCATGAAATAGAAAAGGTACCTGGTGTGACGCTTGGCCAGCTGGTTATGATTGTTGTATGATATTGGTATTATAAATAAATGGTCAGTGTATGAAATGTCAGTCTGTGAGATTTGGCCCTTTAAATTACAAGGTGTCAGCAGCTGAAAACCAGGATGTAATTAAGCAGACCAGAAGGAAACAGTTAATTGAAACATCCTTCTAGAGAGACTTGTTACACGAGGTCCCTGCACCCTAATTGGTACCCTCAGAGGTACACCGTAGACTACTAACACTTAGGTATAAGTTAAACTAATATTTAGGACTAAGGACATCTACCGTATAAGAGTAGATGTCAGGATATGAATGCATATTGTTGTAATCCACTTTGCTTGCTAATACACACATATTTTACCATGTATTTTCTGTCTATTTCTTACTTGTCAGATGCCAAGACACCTGTGCTTGAAGTAATTATAATATGTAAGACAGCATTGCCATCTTTTGGTGATTTGTACTACTACACTTAGTTATGTAAGACTCTGTATAAGAATTCTTTTGTTCTCAAACTGATGACTTTACAGAAATTGTATAATGTTATCTTGGACTGTGGAGCCACCTCTAATTTAGCCAATAGGGCTCATCTCTGTAACTAGAAATGTTTCTATCTTTTGGTAACCATAGTAATTATCATAGGTATATAATGTAATGTACAAGCTTTATACCTCGGAGACCTGAGAGACACCAAGAGACTACAGAGAAACCTTGAGGTGTAGGGAATGCTTAGCACTGGCTCCCGGTTCGTATTGGTAAGAACTGCTTAGGGCAACTGTGATTTATCCCTTTGGTAGTAATAAACTTGTTTATTACTCTAATGCAACGTGTTTGTGATTACTTGCATTCCCAATATCGTCAAGAATCTGAAAGTGAGGTTTAGACCTCTCAACAAATTGGCGACCGTGTGCAGGCGATATTTGGTGTTTGTAAGTCTTCACTTGTTGCTTAAACTTTTCCCTTTCCCACGGGGACAGTAGGTGTACATTCCCGTATCACCTCTCCTGTTTTAAAACCAGCTTGTAGTTACTTGCAAAGTCTGGCTGACTTTTTGGGTGTGGTCGATGCTGTCTCGACCCACTCCATAGCAGCTTTGAATTGCAAGCCTGCAACTAATACAGTAGCCCGGCTGTGTTTAAAGTACTCGTGCTGTGGATCGATATGCAGCACGCTGTCTTTTTCACAGTTTGAATTTTCGTTCCCTCCCACATAATGGCCACAGTATCAGATATCTGCGTAGAACTGAGACTCGATGTCTCAAACTTCCTTGCCTCCCATGGAGGATGGGCTGACTTCGCGCGGGATGCAAGTCAATCCAATAACCCTGTACTGGGGTTTTCAACCCAGTACACAGAGATGAGACAATCAACCAGTAAGCGACACGCTAAAGGGTTGATGGTCACGGCTCTCTATGCTGCTTTGGAAGCCTCTGAAGCGAGGTTTCGAACCCTTGATCTGCAGATTTCGTCTCTTAAGCAAGAGATGGGTTTGCAGGAAACAGAATGTATCAGAGTGCAGCAGAACTTGGAGTCTGAACTCCAAACTCTGCGGAATGAAAAGGATTCACTATTGCATCATTCAACCCAGGCTGGTGAACAGGAGCTATGTATGTTGAAGTTGGAATATGAAAGTTTGAGACAGAATAAGAGTCAGGTTGTGCAAATGAATGATTTGCTGAGTGCTGCGAATGCTCAGTTGAGTGACGAAATGGGTGAGCTTCAGGACGAGATCAACCAGGTACGTAATGACTTAGAAGTAGCTTATAGGGACAATAGCAAATTGAGCACCGCGTATATCGAGTTTTGCAAAAGCAAAAGCAAGATCAGGTTGATATGGATGTTGCAAGTGTGAATCACGATGAATGTAGAACTAAGATGGCGACACTGCGCCATCAGCGAGAGGTTCTGGCTGGACATGTTAAGGCAATGGGAGGCATAGCCCCTGCCTTTCATTCGTCATCAGAAGGGGAGTTATCTGATGATGATGTTTCACAGTACAACGCCCAGTCACGCCCCTGCTATGGCCCAGACTCACCACCCAGCCATCCACAGTATGGTGGGTCCCCGCCCCCAACTCCCCAGGTCACACGCCGCCGACGTCGTGACGCTCATCATGGGAAACGCCAACATGGCGGCGCCCATGATGGGGGGGGAGCAGGCTCAATCCTGGTCCCGACGGCACCTCCGGTAGCCGTTATTAATGTGGAAGACATGCAAGAGATAGAAAACATGATTGATACAGCGATAGGCAATGTTCCTCTTCCTGAAAGAAGCATGAAGGCTATTAAAAATCAGATTAGACAGCTTTTTCAAGAAGCTGGCACTCAGGAAGGTATTGTCCGCACTACGGCCGAAGCTGCAGCTCGTGCATTCTTGGATGGTGCTCGAGTCACTCTACCTTTGCCCGATCGACCCACTAATCCCCTGCAAATGGCCTACACTGTTCAGCAAATTGCTGACAGTATCGGTCGGATGAGCCCGTCCTACAACCTCAGCTGTCACTTGGAAAAGGTACGTTCTAAATGTGAGATGCTCAGCCTCACTGCAGAATATCAGGTCCAAATACTACGCCAGACCATCGATCCTGGTTTGTGGGCCAAACTCCCCAAAGCTGTTCAACCAGGATGGGAACGCTACCTTTGATGAGGTTGCGGCTGAGCTCATTTCTGCTCACAGTCCAGGTGTAGTAGGAGTGATGCTTGCATATCCTGTGAAGCAGAATGCGAAATAAAGTCCAGCGACTTACCACCAGAGACTCTGGATGGCCTACCGAGCAGGAAAGCACCTGGTACAAGAAGCTGTGGATGTAGATCTTATTGAATATAAGACCCTGTTCCTTAGGAACATGATTCCAGCAGTAAGAGAAAAGGTAGAGCCAACCACTTACCCAAATACGGATAGGTTTGCCGATATTCTTCAGAAAACCGAGAGGGTGTATCAACTGTATATCCATGATTTGGGCTCCGGGGCCAAGAAGGTAGCTGCCGTGGAACCCGCTTCGGGACCATGACACACTACACAGTGGAAGGGCAGGCTCAACGCCAACAGGCTCAACATCCGCCAGCCCCTCCAGCTGGTAATCAACACCCCCAACAAGCCCAACAACAACAACCGCATCAACAACAGCAATGGGGTGGGAACCGGAATTGGCACAAGAACAGGAAGCATAAGGGTAGAGGGAAACCACAACACAGAACAGGTCCTTCATATAGGGAGATAGCTGAAGAAAATTGGAAATTTCGAGAGCTCCTGGGACAAATGCGCTCTGTGGCGGATGCTGTTCCCACTCAGACCCTTGCGGCAGTACAACTGGCAGCCCAGGCCACAACCGGCCATGGAGACACCGGAGGTACAGGTCCCCAGGCCCACACAGGCCTGAACCCAGAAGCTCCTCCCTATATAGCATCAGTACAGCATGGTGAAGTCATTCACGCAAGTCAGGCCCAACCTCTGCATGCTTCCAGCAATACAGATTGACAATTACAGGCCCCAGTCCATATTGTAAACAAGCTGGTCTTGGATGCAAACGGAAGGCCCTGCACCGAGGCCGAGGTCGGGGGCCGCCAACTGGTAGTTTTGCTAGATACAGGTGCAGCTGTATCTGTGCTACATGATGAACACCCGGACACGTCCCTTTGGTCTACTGGACGGAAGACCAATATGTCAGGAGTCGATGGTACTAGGCTGCCTGAGTACCGTTCTCTACCCTTACTGGTAGAGTTAGGCCACTTAAAGGCCTCACACACTTTCCAACTGATGGTATTGCATGATCATCCTAGTATTATAGGAATCGACTTCCTAGTGCCACACGGCTGTGTGGTGGACCTAGCTAATATGCTACTGATACAGATTCAAGGTCAATACCATACCATTTTGATTCCTGACTCACACGTTGTGGCAACGATATCTGCCAATGACAAAGAGTATGACGTCATAGATTTGTTCAAGAATCATGAACTTTTTCCAAAACTCCTACCTATTCTGCAATGACATTTAGAGGCGTTTGCAGTTAACAAACATGACTGTGGTAGAATGCACACCATCATTGAAGTGCCAGGCCCGGCACATGAGAGGCAAAGGCAGTATCCTTTCCCAACTGAGGCCTTGTCTTCCCTTGGAGAAACAATTAAGTCGCTCCTCAAGCAAGGAGTAATCAGAACTTGTGTTTCCATTGCCAACTCCCCAGTATGGCCAGTGAAGAAACCCACAGGCTCCTGGAGACTTACTATTGACTACAGGAAACTGAATCAGGTCACTCCCAGTTGTTCCCCAACTGTGGCATCAGCACCAGATGTGCTATGACTTCTAACCCCTGACTTGAAATGGTTCAGTGCCCTGGATATCTCCAATGGTTTCTGGTCACTGCCATTGGCCCTTAAGAGTCAATATAAATTTGCCTTCACCTTTGAAGGAAGACAGTACACGTGGACTTGCTTGCCACAGGGATTCCATAACAGTCCATCCCTCTTCCATCTCCATATGATGGATGCCCTCAAGAGTTTCTCTACCCCCAATGTCTCCTACAATATGTGGATGACCTGTTGCTAGCCACAGCCACACAGGAACAACATCTGGATCTCTTGGACGAACTATTGACTCTCATTCAGAAAGCAGGCCTGAAATGTAACCCAGCAAAAGTACAATTGTGTCAGAAAGAAGTACTCTTTCTGGGTCTAAAAATAACTGACCAAGGTTGAAGCCTGACCTGGAAGAAGGTACAGGGATTGCAAGACTTGCCATTACCTACCAGTGTGGCAACTCTTCGAAGGTTTCTAGGTATGGTAAACTATTCAAGAGATTTCATTTGTGATTTTGCTCAGAAAGCTGCTCCTCTGTATGAATTACTCAAAAAGGATGTACCATGGACTTGGGGCCCTGTTCACACCCAGGCTGTGACGTCACTGAAGCAGGCCTTGGCCTCCGCCCCAGCACTGGTAAACCCCAATCCAGCACTACCATTCTATCTGGAGTGTGCCACCTCTGACATTGCCTTGTCAGCAGTGCTGGCCCAGAAGGTGCATGGCACCCTGAGACCCATTGCATATGCCTCACAGCTCTTGACCCCAGTGGAACAGAAGTACGGCCTTTGTGAAAGGAACCTTCTGGCCACCTACTGGGCTGTCAAGCACTTCCTGTATATCATTGGGTACTCACCACTGATCATTAACACTAACCATACACCAACTACCTTTTTGCTCTCAGACAGAGTGAAGGATGGGTCAGTCTCTAACACCAGGCTGACACACACTGGTCACTTCTTCTCCAGGACAGGGACATATAGGTCCACCCGACTAAAGTTCCATCTATGCTAGCCCATGGCCTCCTTTTCCAGGGAGAACCCCATGACTGTACACTACAGTCACCTGATCTTCCAGATCCAGGTCCTTTCTTCCCTGCTACGCCTCAAGTACTCGAGAGTACCTCTTTGTGCCGTATCTTTACTGATGGTTCAGCATCCTACTATCAGGGAGAACAGATTTCAGGGATGGGTATTTTGGTGATCTACCCTTATGAGAACACTGTCAAGATATCCAAACGCTGTAGTGTAGCTTCATCACAGTACGCAGAGATGGCAGCGGTGGCCTGTGCCCTTGAGTTCATCCAACATGGAACCCAGGATACCATCATTTTTACAGACTCTAACTGGGTTTGTTGTTCCCTTACTGAATTTCTTCCCTTCTGGCAGAAGAACTCCTTCCTCTCTTGTGATGGCAGTCCAGTGAAGTACAAAGAATTGGTAATATACATACATGCACTGGCACAGAAATTTGAACACAAACTTTATGTACACAAGGTTAAAGCCCACTCACTCCATGACCCCTATCATGCCTTCAATGACACAGCAGACACCCTTGCTAAGGAAGGGGCCCGAGGGGGGGACGTCTGGATGATGGACCATCCAGAGGCTAATGCAGCTGTACACATTGCAGCACTCAAGAAGAAATCTGAATCTTTTTCTCCCTTGGACCTCTCCGCAGCCCAACAGCTGGACACTGAACTCAAAGAGGTGTTCAGATTCCTTGACAAAGGTACTGAAGAAAAACTTCCTACACATAACCCTTATTGGTGACATGAAGGTAAGTTGCATTTGTCACCAGATGACAAGCTCATTTGGTTTCAACCAGATGACTCTCCCAACAAGTTGTGGGTTGTCCCCAGACACCTAAGATGTGAATTCTTGCACTAAGTGCATGACACTCCTGCTGGTGGACACCAGGGAGTAGAAAATACCCTCCAGTGACTCAAGACCACTGCCTGGTGGCCTGGTATCACCAAAGATGTTAAACAGTACATAGACAACTGCATTGTTTGTGCACAAAACAACCCCATCCCAACCAAATGAAATGCCAAACTTTTACCACAAAGACATTCTGGCCCTTGGCATGCCATCCAAATTGATTTCATTGGCCTTCTAACCAATACCAGCAGAAATAATAAGTATGCTCTTGTGGTAACTGACCTCTTCTCAAAGTGGGTGGAGGCTTTCCCCACTAAGACATGTACAGCGAAGACTACTGCCAAAATCCTGGTGGAACAGATTTTCTCCAGGTGGGGTCTACCCCTCAAGGTAGACTCTGACAAAGGAATTAGTTTTACAGGTGAGTTGATGAAAGAATCCCTTGAACTCCTTGGAGTTCAGCAAAAGTTCCACATACCTTACCATCCTCAATCTTCAGGTCAAGTAGAAAGAGCCAACAGACGGATTAAGCAAATGCTTTCCAAATTTATTAAGGACAATCCCAAAACCTGGGATTCCCTATTGCCTTTACTCTTTATGGCAATCAGGGGCACACCCTCAGCCACCATCCAGCTCACGCCCTTCGAGGTGATGACTGGTAGACAGATGAGATTACCTGAACACCTGTTGTTTGACCTGCACACCCCTACTGCAGACCATGTGTCTGTGGATCAGTATGTGGAAAAACTCAGAAAAGACCTCATACACACACACTTGTACGCTGCAAATTGTGTGGGCAAAGCCCAGCAACAATCCAAAATACAATTTGACAAACATGCACAAGAAGTGGATTGGCAAGTTGGAGATCAGGTAATGGTACTTTGATTTGCACATCCCACCCACTCCTTCTCCAACAAGTGGGAAGGCCCGTACCCCATTGTCAACAAGCTCAGTCCGGCAGTCTATCAGGTTAGACTCCTTCGCAACAACAAATTGACTGACAAATGGTTACATGCGAACCAGCTGAAACTGTATAAAGGAGCTTAACTTACTTTTCCTCACCCCATTGGGCAGAATTGTACTAACATACTAATCTTTGATCTTCCTTTTCAGATACGCTGACAAGATGGCTATCTTGTTCCTTTATTTCCTCCTCTCAGGAGTGATCCCCTGCATCCAAGGCACAGTACCGACCTCCTACGACACCTCGACCCTCCAGAGGGAGTATCCATCAATATACCAGATAGCATGATCACTGTCCATGAAGGTTCCGATTCTTACCTCACTGTCTCGGTTGTTGCTCCTGATAAATCTACCCTTCAAATTGAGTGGCAAACCACATCACAAGGACAAATTCTCCCTGTGGCCAAACTCTTCAAAGGAACTTTTCAGGGTTGGCCCAATGCTAAATTATCCCCAAATGGTTCACTGTCCTTGTTACAAACTGCATTAAGACATTCTGGTTTGTACAATATAACTGCCTTAATAGATCGTTCTTACTGTAATTCTTTGTCCAAAGATTCTGCTCACAGATTTTGTGCTATACACCACATGGCTTCTGCAGCCATGTGCCTCTCTGTGTTACCACCTACTGATAAACAGCTTTTGGAATGCCCAAAGCATAACCCTGGTCCCTGTAGTGGTCTCACAACCACTGCCCTCCCAGGTTCTTTGATTAATAACTTACAGTTTATGCATATACCTGTTTTGTTTAATCTTACTTATTGGAATATGAAAGAGTTTGGTATGTGTCACAATACTAATACATCAGCATTTTATAGTACATTATTGCTTAATAGTTTAGCTGCATTTCAGATTCATACACAGGATCCTTTTGCTGGGGTGTATTCTACTGAACATAGAGGCAACTTCAGGAGGAAGCCCTCTCCTGATAATCTGAATCATAAACGTAACAAACGTGAAGTTGACAGTTCTGATGTCACAGGTGCCACAGGTACTGTCACAGGTCTTTTTGGTACTGCTATGTCTATTTGGAATAAAGCAGACATTGCTGCTATCAAAAGTCATTCTGCTAAGTTCTCTACTGGCTTGGTTAATAACGTTTTACCTCCATTATTGCATGGTGTGGATGGCCTTAGTCAGGAAGAAAGATACACTGTATACAACATGCACCACATTGCTAAGGCATTCACTGATTCTAAAGATAAGATCAACGCACTCATACAACAGAACAACAGAGAAGCAGATAAACAATACATTGCTAGGGAGGTACTCTGCTCTGCTTACGGATCCTACATTATCACTACCATCAACAACCTCTTCCGTGATCTAGAATCTGGAAGAATCCCTGACATCATACAGTACATGACAGATGCATTTCCAAATGGTATTGTCCAAGGTGTAAAACCACTAGCTGTGTTTCCATGTGTATGCAACAGACTTTGACTATTCCTCTCTCCGCAGCTAGGAATTTGGGGTTTGTGACCAGACACCCTGATACTGGTCCTTGTTTTACTGCTAAAAATGTTCCATAACAGATACCATGTTTGTTTCTTTCACTGTCTCCTTACCACGTTTTGATCCTACTACAGCTTTGTTCGACAAGCTTGCACTGGTACACTCTATAGGGCATTTGGACGAAGACATCTACAGAGAACGCCTGGATCTACCACCTCTACTGGTCTACCATTCTTTCCTGGATGCCTGGGTGGCTCCGCACATGGACTGCTGTGCGAAAAATCAATATATCTATCTGTGCCGCTGTGATGTGTTTGATGTAATACAGCCTGTTTGTGGCTACTCTCCAGACAGCATTGATTGGACTTTCACTATGGGTGATGACATCACTGAGAATGGCACCAACTCTTTCGACTCAACTTTGGCTCCAGATCAGCTGTATCAATCCTATCATGAAGAGGTTCATCACCTGTCAACATGGATTTCCAAGACGACATACACCTGCCCTGTCCAGTTGCAAAAGTGGAGACTGCCTACTGTGCGCTCACAGTACAATTCTGATGGAGAATACTGCGTTGTTACCAATCATAAGACTTACACATATGGTTCTGTTACTTGTGCTATTGATTACCCCAATTTCTGTTTTGTTCCCCACCAGAAGACTGTTATTGGACATACTGTTATAACCCCCATCCCCCTCATGGATGCAGACATTATTGATGGTAACCCAGATTATCTACTCGCATTATCAGAATACTTGCCATACTTTAATGTACACATAGACCCACTTACACTGAAATCACTTTTAGACAGGAAAGACTCACACCTCATCCACATCAGCAATAATATCACCAAAGCCAATGAAGCTGTTCTTGACTTGATTAATGATGGAGATATGAATAACGCATTAACTAACACCTGGTTAGAAATCACTTTTAAAGGTTTTGTTATTATACAAGCATTTTTTATTTTCACTTTATTATGCTTTGCTGCCTATGACGTACACTACGCCAACACTGTGAGCAGCTCGAGTTCCTTTACAAGGCTCGCGCTTCGGGATTGTAAACGACCACTGCTCCTGTCCTTTCCCTAGACATTTGCCTGTGTTTCCCTTGGAGGTAACAAGGGGGGGAATGTTACACGAGGTCCCTGCACCCTAATTGGTACCCTCAGAGGTACACTGTAGACAGCTAATGCTTAGGTATAGGTTATACTAATATTTAGGGCTAAGGGCATCTACCATATAAGAGTAGATGTCAGGATATGAATGCATATTGTTGTAATCCACTTTGCTTGCTAATACACATATATTTTACCATGTATTTTCTGTCTATTTCTTACTTGTTAGATGCCAAGACACCTGTCCTTGAAGTAATTATAATATGTAAGACGGCATTGCCATCTTTTGGTGATTTGTACTACTACACTTAGTTATGTAAGACTCTGTATAAGAATTCTTTTGTTCTCAAACTGATGACTTTACAGAAATTGTATAATGTTATCTTGGACTGTGGAGCCACCTCTAATTTAGCCAATAGGGCTCATCTCTGTAACTAGAAATGTTTCTAACTTTTGGTAACCATAGTAATTATCATAGATATATAATGTAATGCACAAGCTTTACACCTCGGAGACCCGAGAGACCCCAAGAGACTACAGAGAAACCTCGAGGTGTAGGGAATGCTTAGCACTGGCTCCCGGTTCGTATTGGTAAGAACTGCTTAGGGCAACTGTGATTTATCCCTTTGGTAGTAATAAACTTGTTTATTATTCTAATGCAACGTGTTTGATTACTTGCATTCCCAATATCATCAAGAATCTGAAAGTGAGGTTTAGACATCTCAACAGACTGTTTATGGCCCTCATCACCTGCTGCTGCTTTTGAAGTTAGAACTTAAATACAAATTTTATTACTTCAGGAAAGGATGTCATTTAGCTGATTCCTGTTCACTATCTCACACCTGGGTGATGTACTGCAGAGTTATAAACCTCAAAGGAACTGGTTGATCAAAGGCTCATAATTTGGGAAATGGGTCTTTGCTGATGTTTACATTATTTAACATACCTCATGGTAGGAAATCATGTTTGTAATTTTATATTCTAAAAGGAGGAGCTAGATGACCCACAGAAGGGGTGTGGAGACAGAGTTTAAACTGATACTTGTGTTTGAAATGTAGGTCATATTATTTTGGGACTCCGAGAGAAAACAGTTCTCTGATCTAACTTAAGCACTTCCAGAGGTAATACCTTAGACAGCAAAGGTCTAAATGTATTGTGGTAGAAGTTCTTGTTTTGTACTTTTCCCTTGTTGTTTTATGTGATTGTGAGCTCTTTGATATATTGTTCTGTGTTTACATTTTTCATATTTTTATAATCTTTTAGTAAATAATCTTTCCTTTGAAAGACTGCCTGGGTGTCTGTCATTTCCTTTTTGCATGTGACATATAGTTGGTTAAGTCTGACAACTGTTCAACAGCTTGATGGTGTTGCTGAGCTTGAGTAAAAAGGTAAGAATATACCTAAGGTCTCATAGAGTTTTAAGGGTTCATTTTGGAGACCTGACTAGGTGCCCCTGGCAAAAGATTGTACTGCAGTCCCGGAGAGGGTACATATCTGAGCCTGTAATTGGGTATGCTAGCATAAAGTTCACAGTAAAAAAACAAAACAAAAAACAGAACTTGAGACTAAAGGTGATTTGGACCCAAAATCAGACAGGAGGGTTACCCTATCTGTTACCTGTCCACACTATTGCGCTCTGAGGTTGGTACTTTGGGAGCAGAGGGCCTGACCTGTGGAGTGCATTTGTAGCAGATTTGATTGGTAGTGGTGTAATAAATTTGGTAACACAAACTTTAACTGTTCAGTGTGTCAGCTTAATACTGTACAGCTCACTTGCAAAATAAGGCAGTGATTTATTTTTAAAAGAGAAAACAGAACGATATCATTTTGCTTACGGTCAAAGTTTCTACATGTTTTCTTTTTTTTTAAAGTGCAAGTTAGAGTAGCCATAGTTAGGGAAGAAGATGGCTTCCAACTATGGTGAGGACACTGCAGACCATATGAAGCAGTTGTGCAAGGAGAGAGGAGTCCTGCACGATGGGAGAGCCACCAAGCAGAACCTCATGGAAGCTCTGATGGCCGCTGATGCCCAGAGTGTCGAGTCACAGACTGTGACTGTAAAATACCAAACCTTGGGTGTGGAGGGGCCAGTGGCCAGTGTTCAGTGACCAGATCCAGTGAGGAGGATAGCAGGGCTAGTGCAAGGCAAGGGCTTCAACAGCAAGGGAAGGTCTCCAACATTCTGGAACCAGAAGCCATCAGGCTGCAGATGGAGTTGCGGAGGATGGAACTGGAGTTCCAGAGAGAAGAGAAGCGAGACCAGTGAGCTGCAGAGGAGAAGAGGGAACGAGAACATTGAGAAGCAGAGCATGAACAGCGAGAGCTGACCGTGAAGAGCGCAAGCACCAGAGGTGACATGTACTGGAGAAGCTACGACTCCAACCACCAGCACCAGAGCAGGTAAGTGGCTTGGATTTAACTCGAACTACAGGACTGGGTTACAAATTAAATTCCAAATTGATAGCTGAATTTAAAGAGATGGAGGGTATGCATGCATTTTTAACTTCCTTTGAAAAAGTTTGTATTCAAGTAGAGATTCCTAGAGGGTCCTGGAGCTTCCAGCTATCCCCACTACTTACTGGGAAAGCTCAGGATGCATTGGGTAATGCACAATGAGGGCAGTAATGATTACAGCAAACTTAAAGCTGCACTTTTAAAAGAGTTTGATTTAACTGCAGAAGCATACCAAACTAAATTCCGTAAGCTCAGAAGAAGCCCTGACATGAGCTATGAGGAGCTAGCCATGAAACAATGTCAGTGTTTAAAATGTTGGTGGGAAGGAATTGAAGCAAACTCTGTAGATAAAATTGAAAATGCTATATTGTTAGAACAGTTTTTTGGGTCATGCCCAGCAGAACTGAAAACCTGGCTGGAGGACCGAGATCCCAAAACAGTGCAAGAGGCTGCTGCTGAACTCTTGGATCACTATGCCAAGAGCAGATCTGCTCTGAGACCGAATGAGGTGGGCGTGGGAGCATAGAAAGGGAAACACGCCTTCAGGACAGCTAAAACCCTCACTGCCTCTATTGAAACCAGTTAGCTCCAGTTTTCAAAGAAAATATTTTTCTGAGAAAAAAAACAAATGTTGGGTTTGCAAAGAAACTGAGCATATTGCCAGACGGTGTCCCAAAAGGACAAGCAATATGCAAAATGGGACTAGGAAAGAAGTGGGTTGTTTGTGTGTACCTGGAAGCATGCCTTTGAACATGAGGGAACACATGCACCCAGTGTCTGTGAATGGTGTACAGACACAAGGGTTAAGAGACACAGGGGCATCCCTGACGTTGGTAAAAGGGGATCTGGTAGAGCCTGCTCAGCTTATACCCAATAAATTTGTAACTGTGCAAGGTTTCGCTGGGAAGGAGACAACATTGCCACTAGCTAGTGTTCTCCTGAACTGGGGTGAAACAGGGGGAACTGTGCAACAGGTGGCTGTAGCCAAAACTTTAGCAGTTGACATCATCCTGGGCAACAATCTCAGACAGGGGATGGTGTGTACAGTTATTCATAGCCAAGTGGCAAGGGAAAATTGTAGTTTCCTGGACCCCATAGAAGCCACTGTGGAAACCACTGGGAGGCTGGTTCCCCAGTCTGTGTCTCCTGATATGGAGACTAATGAAAAGGGTGTAAAAATTTCCCCCGTAGCAGTTAACCAAACAGCTACAGTGGGTTACTCTGAAGAAGGAGGGGTGTCCCATTGTCAGAGGGTTAGGGATGACAGTGATTCTGAGTGCCCTGACACTAGAGCTAGGGACCCTAGTTTAGAGACTGAAGGGGACATGTCCCAAGCCTTGGGAATGTATAAGGAGTTTGCAGCTTCTCAGAAAAGTGCCCCTAGTCTAGAGAAGCTGAGGGCTTGGGCAGTCTGTGACAGAGAAACATAGAAACATAGACTTTGATGACAGATAAGGACCACTTGGCCCACCCAGTCTGCCCATTTCCCTACCAATTGGATAAGCTGCAGATTCTAATTAACCAACAGCCTACTTCCTGCAACCCCCCACTATAATTGTCTTATGTCTGTCCCATGCGTGTTTGAATTCCCCCACTGTTTTAGACCCCACAACTCTACAGGAAGGCAGTTCCATCGCCCACCACTCTCTGTGAAAAAGAATTTCCTCACATTACCCCTGAGCCGCCCCCAACTTTAAATTGTGCTCCTTGTTCTTACATCTCTTTTCTGAAAGATGCTACCCTCCTGGACTTTGTTGATTCCTTGAAGTACTTAAAAGTTTCTATCGTGTCCCCTGTCCCTCCTTTCATCAAGGGTATACATATTAAGCTCTCTCAGTCTCTCTCTTCATATGGTTTCTGATGTAGACCCTGCACCATTTTAGTTGCCTCCTCTGGACTGCTTCCATCCTGTCTCATGTCCTGCTGGATGAGGTCTCCAAACTGCATGCAGTACTCCAGATGGGGTCTCACCAACTGTCTGTACAGAGGGATAACCACTTCCCTTTTTCTACTTGTGATGCCCCTCTCTATGCATCCCAGTATCCCCCTGGCTCTCCTTACTGACTTCTCACATTGCTTACCCACCTTTAGGTCATCTGATATGACTACACCCAGATCCCTTTCCATTATTGTTGTTAGTGCCTGCCCTGCTATTGTGTACTCTTCTGGATTTTTATTTCCCAGGTGCATTACTTTGCACTTCTTTGCATTGAATCTAAGTTGCCAATATGTCTGACCATTCCTCCAACCTTGCCAAGCCCCTTCTCATCCTTTCTACCCCCCCTTGTGTATCAACTCTGTTACAGAACTTTGTGTCATCTGTAAAGAGGCATACCTTTCCTTCCAGACCCTCTGCAATGTCACCTATTAAGACATTAAAGAGGACTGGACCAGGGTACTGAGCCCTGAGGTACTCCACTAGTAACCCCCCTTTCTTCAGAATGTGTTCCATTCAGTATTACCTTCTGTGTCCTGTTGTGCAGCCAGTTTGCTACCCAGGCTACCACCCTGGGACCCACCCCCAGGCTGGCTAACTTTATTATTAATATTTTGTGCGGGACTGTGTCAAATGCCTTGCTAAAGTCTAGGTAGGCCATATCCACAGCCCTTCCCCTGGTCTATTACTTTGGTCACCCAGTCAAAGAAATCGATTAGATTCATCGGACATGAACTTCCTGCTGTGAATCCATGCTGCTTTGCGTCCTGTGCCCCGCTGGCCTCTAGATACTGAACAATTCTTTCTTTCAGAAGTGATTCCATCATTTTCCCCACCACTGAGGTCAAACTAACAGGTCTGTAGTTTCCTGCTTCTGCCTTGCTCCCACTTTTGTGAAGGGGAATCACATCTGCCCTCCTCCAGTCCTCAGGTACCACCCCATCCTCCCATGATTTGTTAAAAAGTGTGGTCAGTGGTGTCACTTGGTCCTCACTTAGTTCTTTTAGGATTCTAGGGTGAATCCCATCAGGCCCCATTGCTTTGTCCACCTTGAGTTTTAGGAGTTCTTTCAGGACTCTTTCTTCTGTAAATGGACTGGCATCAACCCCACTATCAAGAGTGCTTCTATTGTTTGGTTTAGGTAACTCCTCCTCTTCTTCTTTTGTGAATATTGAGCAAAAGTATTCATTCAGTATCTCTGCCTTTTCACTGTCTCCCACTGCCCGCCTCCCCTGTCCTTTATTAATCTTCACTATCCCTCCCTTAACCTTTCTATGCTCCCTAATGTACCTAAAAAAGGTTTTATCTCACTTCTTAACTGAGTAGGCTATCTTTTCCTCAGTTTGAGCCGTTGCTTTTCTGACTGCATTCCCCACTTCTTTCTGCTTTAATTGATACAGTTCCCTGTCGCACTCCTTCTGTGATTCCTTATACTTTTTGAATGCAGCCTTTTTCTCCTTAACCTTCCCTGATACCTCTTTTGAGAACCACAGTGGTTTTTTATTCTGCTTTGTTTTCTTTATTTGTTTCACACAAAGGCTTGTTGCCTCCATGATGGCAGTTTTAATTTTTCTCTATTGTTCTTCCACCCCTCCTTTCTGGCCATTTGCTAATGCATTCCTCAGGTATTCACCCATTATGCCAAAGTCAGCCCTTCTGAAGTCCAGTATCCTTGTCTTTGTATGGCTTGTCTCCATGGTTGTGTTTATTGTGAAGCACGCTGTGCAGTGGTCGCTTGTTCCCAGATGTCTACTGACTTCTAAATTTGTGATCCTCTCTCCATTTGAGAGTACCAGGTCTAATATTGCTCCCTCCTGAGTGGGTTCCACCACTAGCTGTCTAAGGCATGCCCCCTGTAGGGCATCGAGAATGGCCCTGCTCTTGGATGTGGCTGCAGTCCATGTCATCCAGTTAACATCTGGCATATTCAGGTCCCCCATTAACAGTATCTCCCCTTTTTCAACCATTTTGAGAATGCCTTCTATCATTTTCTTGTCCATTTCCTCCTCTTGAGACAGGGGTCTGTATACAACCCCTGTGCAGATGTGATGCCATTCCCTGTCTCCAAGGTGACCCAGAGTGCCTCTTGTCCTCCCCCTTTACTTTTTAGTTCTGTAGCTTTGATCCCTTCCCTTATGTAGACAGCTACTCCACCTCCTCTTTTACCCTCCCTGTCCCTTCTGTAGATTGTGTACCCTGGTATGTTGTCATCCCAGTCATGGTTCTCCATGTACCATGTTTCTGAGACTGCCACAACATCCAAGTGTTCCTCTTCCATCAGGGCTACTAGCTCTGGAAGCTTGTTTCCAAGACTATGGGCATTGGTACTCATTGTCCTCCATTTAATGTTGGCTTTATCCTTTTTTACCCCATCCCTGCTTTTATTGCTCTTGTCTATTTTTCCATTTACCCCTGTCCTGCCCTCTGTCAATCACAGGGAGGTGACAGAAAACATAAAGTTTATTGGGAAAATGGACTGATGTATCCTCAGGATACTAAGACAGAGGCAGGGGTGATAGGCAGGCAGCTTGTCATTCCCCAGGGGTACCGTGAGCAGCTGCTCAAGATTGCACATGATATTCCCTTGTCTGGTCATCTGGGAATTGCCTGCACTATGCAGCGGTTGGCCCAGAATTTCTATTAGCCCAACTTCACCCAGCAGGTGAAGGAGTATTGCAGGTCTTGTCACTGGTGCCAAGAAATAGGGAAGGCAGGTAAGAAAACCCAAGCCACCCTAATTCAATTGCCCATAGTGGAGGAGCCATTCCAGAGTGTGGGAATGGATATTGTGGGGCCTTTAAATACCTCCAGCTCCTCTGGGAAGAGGGTCATCCTGACTGTGGTGGATTATGCCACCCGGTATCCAGAGGCAGTCACCCTATCCTCACTGAGGACAGACAAAGTGGCAGATGCCTTACTTGGGATTTTCTCCCATGTTGGGTTTCTGCAGGAGGTTATCACCGATTGAGGGGGTTCCTTCATGTTGGACCTGATGAAATGTTTGTGGGAGAAGTGTGGGGTGATGCAGAGATGCATAGCACCATATCACCTGCGAGCCAGTGGGCTTGTGGAAAGATTTAACAGTACCCTGAAGTCAATGCTCCAAGTGTTTGCTGAACAGCATGGGATGGACTGGGAGAAATACCTTCTCCTCCTGTTGTTTGCATACAGAGAGGTGCCCCGAGAGTCAACAGGGTTTTCCCCCTTCAAGCTTTTATATGGATGCCGGGTATGTGGGTTCCCTAGACTTGATCCGGGAGGACTGAGAAGGCAAGCATGCCACCAAGGGAACTCCCATAGTGGTTTACGTCCATAGGTTTAGGGAAAGGCTCAAGGAGCTTATGGGGACTGCCCAGAGCAACCTGGCAACTGCCCAACAGAAACAAAATATATGGTACAACTGCAGTGCCAGAGCTCACTCGTACATGGTGGGTCAAGAAGTCACGGTCCTTATCCTGGTCCGGAAAGACAAGCTGCAGGCTGAGTGGGCAGGACAATACAAAGTGGTCAGAAAGGTAAATGATGTGAACTATATCATATAATTACCTGACAGAAGACATACAGAAAGAATGTACCATGTTAAGATGATGAAGCCATATGCTAATAGGGCTGACATGGTGTTTGCAGTGTGTAGTCTTGGGTAGGGGACGGATGAAGGAGACCCCCTTCTGGACTTGCTGGAAGAAAGCAAGCGGGAGTCCTCTGGGGAGGCAGTTAAATTGTCACCTCAGCTGGCCCCGGACAAGATCCAGGAAGTAAGGGAAGTTTTAGCAGATTTTGCCCCACTGTTTAGTGCCAAGCCTGGACTAACCCCCTTAGTGACGTACGATGTAGAGACAGGGACACAGATGCCCATACAGCGGACAGCATATCAGGTGTCAGAGGCTGCCTAAAAGGACATTAGGAAGTAGGTGGAGGAAATGCTGGATTTAGGGGTAATCCAGAAATCCCACAGCCCCTGGGCCTCACCCGTAGTCCTTGTGCCCAAGCCAGATGGCTCTACTCATTTCTGTGTGCACTATCATGGACTGAATGCAGTCACAAAGTCAGATGCCCAACCAATGCCCCAGACGGATGAACTCCTGGACAAGTTGGGAGGGGTGACCTACCTTATGACTATTGACCTGACAAAGGGGTACTGGCAGGTAGAGTTAACTGACAGAGTTAGGGAGAGGTTGGCCTTCATCACTCCGATAGGCTTATTTGAATTTAAAGTAATGCCTTTCAGAATGAAGAATGCCCCAGCCACTTTCCAAAGGTTGGTGAACCAGGTATTAAATGGTGCTGAGGAGTACGCCGTGGCATACCTGGATGACATTGCCATCTTTAGTGCAGGCTGGGAGGAACACCTGTCCCACCTTAGAGAAGTGCTTGGCAGGACACAGAGGGCCGGGCTCACTGTCAAAGCTGAGAAGTGCCAGGTGGCCATGACTGAAGTAGCATACCTTGGGCATGTTGTAGGCTGGGACAGCTCCATCCCAACCAAATAAAATTAGAGGTGATCAAGGCATGGCCCAGACCAGAAACACAGAAGCAGGTCAGGAGTGTTCTAGGGACAGCAGGGTACTAAAGGAAAGTTGTACCTAATTACAGTACCCTGGCCGCTCCCCTATCTGACCTAGTAAAGAAAAAGATGCCTAAGAAAATTACCTGGGAACCAGCCTGTGAAAAAGCCTTTACCAGACTAAAGGAGGCACTGTGCAGTGCTCCTGTGTTGACAAGTCCTGACTATAGCAGACCCTTTATAGTCCAGACTGACGCCTCAGACGTGGGTATTGGGGCAGTACTGAGTCAGACATCCAACCAAGGGAAAGATCACCCCATAGTGTACCTGAGTAAAAAGTTACTTCCCAGGCAGCAGGCATACTTTACTGTGGAAAAAGAGAGTCTTGCCATAGTGTGGGCCCTAAGGAAGTTAGAGCCATATTTATATGGGCAGCATTTTGAGGGACAAACTGACCATAATCTTCTGGTTTGGCTGACACAAATGGGAAAAACTAATGGTAGACTATTAAGATGGAGTCTTGCCTTGCAAGGGTATGACATGACGATCTTACATAGGGCTGGAGCAACCAATCAGAATGCAGATGGCTTGTCGCATCTATATGAGGAGTGAACTGACTTAGGGAACTCATCCCATGCAGGGCATAGAGCCCCCAAATTCAGTCTAGGTGGGGAGGATTGTGACGCTTGGCCAGCTGGTTATGATTATTGTATGATATTGGTATTATAAATAAATGGTCAGCGTATGAAATGTCAGTCTGTGAGATTTGGCCCTTTAAATTACAAGGTGTCAGCAGCTGAAAACCAGGATGTAATTAAGCAGACCAGAAGAAAACAGTTAATTGAAACATCCTTCTAGAGAGACAGTTTATGGCCCTCATCACCTGCTGCTGCTTTTGAAGTTAGAACTTGAATACAAATTTTATTACTTCAGTAAAGGACGTCATTTAGCTGATTCCTGTTGGCTGTCTCACACCTGGGTGATGGACTGCAGGGTTGTAAACCTTAAAGGAACTGGTTGATCAAAGGCTCATAATTTGGAAATGTTTTTTTTTGCTGACGTTCACATTATTTAACATACCTTCTGGTAGGAAATTATGTTTGTAATTTTATATTTTAAAAGGAGGAGCTAGATGACTCACAGAAGGGGTGTGGAGACACAGAGTTTAAACTGATACTTGTGTTTGAAATGTAGGTCATATTATTTTGGGACTCTGAGAGAAAACAATTCTCTGATCTAAGTTAAGCACTTCCAGAGGTAATACCTTGGACAGCAAAGGTCTAAATGTATTGTGGTAGGAGTTTTTGTTTTGTACTTTTCCCTTGTTGTTTTTTGTGATTGTGAGCTCTTTGATATAGTGTTCTGTGTTTACATTTTTCATATTTTTGTAATCTAATGGTGGCCAGGCAGAGTGACAAGGCAGTCAGGAGGGCTAGTGGGATGCTGGGGTGCATAGGAAGGGGTATAACCAGAAGAAAGCAGGTGGTGTTGTTGCACCTATATAAATCACTGCTAAGACCCCACCTTGATTACTGTGTCCAGTTCTGGAAGCTACATCTAAGAAAGGACATAGACAGAGTAGAGGTGGCCCTAAGGATGGCAACCAAAATGATATGGGGTCTGCATCAATAGCCCTTCGAAGAAAGGCTAAAGGAGCTCAATATGTACACCCTGGAAGAAACAGAAACATATGATGTGACAGCAGATAAGGGCCACTGGGCCCACCCAGTCTGCCCATTTTTTAGACCTTTATTTTTTGCTGCAGACCCAACTTAATCAATGGCACCATTTCTTCCCCTGCCTTCCTTACCCCTATGATTCCCTGGTGCCTGTGCCAGGCATTTTGGATCTCCACCATTGTTTTTGCCTCCGCTACCTCTGCTGGAAGGCTTTTCCAGGTAACCACCACCCTTTCTGTGAAGAAGTACTTCCTCATATCCCTCCTGAATTTACCTCCTTCTGTTCATAGCATGCACCCCTGTTCTAGAGCACCTTTTTCTCTGAAAAATATTTCCCTCCTGTACTTTTCCCCATGAGGTATTTAAAGGTCTCTATCATATCCCCCCTCTCCCTCCTCATCCCCAGGGTGTGCATACAGCATAGGTGGAACTTTAAATAATTTGAAATCTTGGACCATTGCTTTTATTACTTGGATTCATTAGTCTAGTGCCTGTAATACTGATCTAAATGCCAGGAATATGCCTAAATGTACTTTCTTCATCTGTAAGTATTCAGTGCAGGTATACATTTTAACAGCGCAGCAGTGTCTGCCTTGATACAGTTTCTAGATATTTGCAGCCTTTATCTCTATTTTTCTATCTCCCTGTTGCACCTGCAGCACTCTGACTGTTCTCCTGTGTTGCTTGGAGCCTGCACTCTCTGCCAAATCACTCGCAGGGTTCCGACAGCACAAGCTCTGTTTTCTCAAACTGTTTTGTCATTTTCCTGATAAGCAACTGTTACTAGGTTCTCTGCCTCCCTCTTGCCTCTTGCAAACCTGCCCATTTTTTCTCTTCTATCTCTGCCTGCATTTCTCTCTCTCCTGCTGCTGGCTGCCTCAACACTACTCCCCCACCTTGCTACATTATTGGCTTCATGATTACTCTCTGTGCTTTTTCCATAGCCTGCCACTCATCTTGTCGCTCCAGCAGCTGGATCGCGGGTCATGAGGGCTCCCTTACTTGTCCTCCCCCATGCAAACCAGAAAAGGGATCCAGGTATGGGACTCTATTAAGGACCATGCCACTTCAGCGTGGTGTGGCACTGCGCTTGCAGCATCGCTAGCACTTCCCGCCCACCCACCCCAGCCTCCTCCTGACCCTAAGGAGGTGTTCCTTTATAGGACACCTGCACAGAAAATCAATCAGCCATGTTTTGCTCACCCACTGGGAAGTAATCTTGATTTATCCCACTCCTCCCCTGTGCCTAGCTCTAATGGTAACTTCATCTCCCAGCCGCTTTGTCCACCCATACCTTCACACCATTTCTGCATGGCTCAGTTTACATGGAAGTGTGCTGTATTGATCTCGACTGCTGCCTGTTAGTCACTCTGAAACTTAGAAGGAACCCTCATGTTTTTTTTGTATCTATTTCATTCCCCTAACCATGCTTCCTGAGTTGTCCTTTTGGAATTAACCCTTTCACAAACAAACAAAAAAATAACCATGGACAAACCTTACTTGGCTGTGCTCTTACTCACCACCCTGGCTGCTTTAACAACCATCACAGACACATTGCCAAATTAACTGGGCTCTAGTGATAAGCTGCCACACCTCAATGATTTCTCCCTGTCCAATACTCTAACAGTCGCTCCTGCACGCCCTCACAACTTGTAATTCTTGTTATATAAGCAATGGTACTCCATTGCTAGCCACATGAAAAAAAATGCTACAAATGTAACATTGTGTGCCACACCATTTATGGTTTGCTGTTGTCTTTTTCATGTTGTCTCTCTTACTTTTAGGTGGCATCATTGAGCCTATCCCTGGGCCCTTCTCTTCCTTCATCCTGCCAAAGGGTCTTTGCATCTTTCACCCTAAAGCCAGGAGCCTACTTCCTAAAATGGATTCCATTAAAGTCTGGTCACTCAGCATGCCCCAGACATCCTGTGCATCGCTGGATCCTGGCTGTCTGCTAGGATTCCTGACTCCATCATCTCCAGCCCTGATTTTATTTTATTTAAATTTTGTTTTAGGACACTGGACAAATAGTCCTTTTTCAGGTCACCCAGTTTAAAATATAAATTTGCAATATAATCAAGATGAGGTAACAATGTCCCAACAGCAAGAGAAATATGGGTTTCAAGAGAAAAATATCTTTTAAACTTATGCAACAAACTTAGTTTTCAATTTACTAACCTACTTGCTGCATTAACCTGTGGGAAAAAGGTCAAACCAGAATCCAATAAAACTTCATGATACTTAAATTCAAAAACCTGTTCAATTGCAGCTCCCCTCTCATTATCATGAATCAACAAACATGGTTTATTCTTCAACTGATGTAGCAAACCAAACAACATAGATTTAGTCTTTTTAACATTTAAAATTTAAAAATGATCAGCAAACCAAATACAAATATCGAGAAATTCCTGCTCCAAAGAAAATGTCAACTGTTGAATAGATTTTGCTTTGTAAAATAAAATAAAATAAAATTGCCAGTATACAATTTCAATCTATACTGTCAGGATAGTGGCAAACATGGTGGCGGCATAACCATGTATGTAGGAGAATCTCTGTCATGCTCAATTTCATTGCGTGAATCTTATCCCTCCTTCCACAAACTTCTTGTCACCCTCCTTTCCCTTCCCTCCACTATCCCTGTCTATATACTGGTGTTCTGTACTCCCCCCCCAGAGTGGCTAATGACTCCCTGGTCATTTGTATCTCTTCCATCATCTCCCTTATGGTCAAGGGCGATCATCCTTTGAGGGGATTTTAATTTAGACTGGCTTTCTCCCTCGTCTAATTCTAAACTCATCAATTTGGAGTCCTTAAACGTTACACAATTGATATCCAAGCCAATCTGCCTAAATCTAAATGCCACAAACAATTCCCTCCTGGATTGGGCATTGTCCTCTCAACCACATCGCATCTCTGCCGCTGGTGTTCTCCCCAATGTCTTCAGTGATCATTGCATCACCTAGTGGATAAGAAAAGTGTCTGTCCCCAAATCTGCCCCAAATATATTTGGTATCGCCCTATCTGTGCTCTGGACTACACTTCCCTCCTTCAAGATCTATCCCATGCAGACTGGTCTCCCATACTATCTGCTCCTGGTATTGACTAGACTCTCCACTTTTTCACAAACACCCTAATGCAGATCTGGGATACCCATGCTCGTCTAAAAAAGTATAGAGTCAGATGTCTCCATCACCCATGGATCTTGTCAGATCTCATAACCCTCTGTAAGACTCAGGACAAATACTGGGCACTATACAAAACCGCCTTGTCTCCAGTCCACCTGCATCTATAGAGATCCCTCAGAAATGCTACAACCAAGGCTATCCAACAAGCCAAAGCCACTGATTTCAAAGCTCAACTGCAGGCAAACTCCGGCAACCCTACTAACTTCTGGAAAGTTATTCATTTTCTCCTCAACCCTCTGGCTAGTCTTGCACCCCTAGTCCTAAACTTTGAAGGCTGTACTCTCTCTGACCCCTCCTCTATAGCTGAGACTTGCATCACATTTTTCACTACATGCACTCTCCCAGACCATGCCACTTGCAGCCATATAGGCCTCCCCTCCTACTCCAGAAATGCATTCAGCTCCCCCCTCATCTATCTTCTGAAGTCTTCCGTGCGCTAATGGCCCTTAATCCTGCAAAATCCAGCTGAGATGGAATACACCACAAGCTCCTCCATATCTCTGCCCCTGCCATTGCCTTCCCCTCACCAACCTCCTCAACTTCTTCCTCTCCACTGGTATTGTCCCTCAGACTTGAAAATTGGCCAAGGTGATACTGCTTCACAAAGGGGAGACCCTACCTCACTTGACAACTACAGGCCCACATACCTCCTGCCGTCTCTTGCCAAATGACAAGAGTCACTGATCTACTCTAGGCTCCTTGAACATCTTACTGTCTCTGGTACCCTATCCCCATTTCAATCAGCTTTCCAAAAGCACTCTACTATCACCTTCCTGTTTCAAGTTACCAACTCTATCCACTCTGTAATGGATTAAGGCCTAGTCACCACTGCCATCTTTGTTGACCTGGCGAATGCATTTGACTCCATTTCTCATGACCTTCTGCTCTACAAACATCTTTCAGTTGGCCTGGTTCCTTCTGCAGTAAACTGGTTCAGCTCCTACTTGCACAACAGACAACAATCAGTCCTAGTGGGAAATGCCCTATCATCTCCCCTCCTTATTCAAGCTGGCATCCCCCAAGCAAGGTTCCATACTCAGTCCCATTTTATTTTCTGTCTTTATCAATGACCTTCCCTCTGTCTGCTGTTTGCCCCACATACATATGTATGCTGATGACATTGTGATTTGCACCTCTGGCTCCTCATTCACCAATGCATTCACCCCCATACAGCATGACTTTAACAAAGTTCAACTCTAGTTTCAGGCAAACCAGCTAAAATTAAACAAATATGAAATAGTTTCCATGATTTTTGGTTCCAAGCAGATGCTATCTAGACGTCACTCCCTCACACCCCTGCACGTTAGTCACCTTGGATGGCTCCCCATTGGAGGTTGTTCCCACCTTCAAATATCTAGGGGTCTGGTTGGATAGTAATCTGGATGTTGCTTCCCATATCGATGCCCTCCACACAAAACTTCACCTCAAACTTGGCATCCTCTATCAACACAAAGAATGCCTCCCTTTACCCACCTGTTGAGATCTTTCCCTGAAAACCATTTTACCCATCATTGATTATTCCGACGTTGTTTATGGCTCAGCCCATACAACTTACCTCTCTAAACTTGATTCTCTCCTCAATTCCTTCTGTCGCTTTGCTACTTCCTTCCCTCCCCTCACTTATCACTGTCTCCGCTCCCTCTTTGCCAAATACTGGTTTGGCACACTCCCTTCTTATCGGTGCTCCTGCCTTTTACCTGCTCTCCCTTCCTCCTAGTCCCTTTGCTCCAGGGACTCTCGCTCTTTTTCCCTCCCATACCCTCACTCTAGAGCAGGGCATTATGCCTTCTCCAATCATCTCCCTTTTCTCTGGAATCTTCTCACCCATAATATTCGGCACTCCCCCTTCCTCTCTTCATTCAAATCCTTGTTACGTATCCTTCCCAGCTACAGTTGCTCTTGCCTCTGTTACATGAGGTCCCTGCACCCTAATTGGTATGCCCAGAGGCACAGCGCAGACAGCTAGCATTTAGGTATATATTATACTAACATATAGGGCTAAGGGCATCTACCGTATAAGAGTAGATGTCAGGATATGTATGCACATTATTGCTATACACTTTACTTTCCAATATACACATGTATTTCTTGCTTATAAGATGTTAGGACACCTGTGTCCTTGTAATGATTATGATATATGAGTCAGCATTGCCATCTTCTGGTGATTTGTATTACTACACGGCTATGTACAAACTGTACCTCTTTGTTTCCACAAAGTGATGACTGTAACAAAATTGTATAATGTTATCTTGGACTGAGGACCCCCCTCTAATTTAGCCAATAGGGCTCATCTCTGTAACTAGAAATGTTTCTGTCTTACAGTAACCATGGTAATTATCTTAGGTATATAATGTAAGACATTACATCTTCTACCTCGGAGACCCCAGGAGACACGGAGATTCCTCGAGGTATAGGGAACGCTTAGCATTGGCTCCCAGTTCCTAATGGTAAGAACTGCTTAAGGCAACTGTGATTTTCCTTTTGATAGAAATAAACAAGTTTTATTACTATTATGCAACGTGTCTGTGATTCCTTGCATGCCCATTATTGCCAAGAACCTGAGAGTGAGGTTTAGACCTCCTGACAATTGACAACTGTGGGCAGGCAATATTTGGAGTTTGCAAAGTTTCACTTATTGCTACAACTCTCCCTTCCCAACAGGGACAGCAGGTGTGCATTTCTGCACCGCCTCTCCAATTTTTCATCCACTTTGTAATCACTTGCAAAGTCTGGCTGCTTACTGGGTGTGGTCGACGCCGACTGGACCCACCCCACAGCAGTTTTGAATTGCAAGTTTACAAGTGCACAGTAGCTCGACTGTGAACTAGTGTACCTGTTGTGGATCGATATACAGCATGGCACCTTTTCACAGTTTGATTTTTTGTTCCCTCCCACACAATGGCCACCATATCAAATATCTGCGCAGAACTGAGACTCGATGTCTTGTACTTCCTTGCCTCCCATGGAGGATGGGCTGACTTCACGGGATGCAAGTCAATTGGAAAACCCCGTACTGGGGATTTCAACCCAGTACACAGAAATGAGACAAACAGTCAGAAAGCGAGACGCTGAAGGGCTGTTAGTCACGGCTCTCTACACTGCTTTGGAAGCCTCTGAAGCGAGGTTTCAAACCCTTGAACTGCAAATCTCATCTCTTAAGCAGGAGATGGGATTGCAGGAAACTGAATGTGTTAGATGTGAGCAGGATTTGGAGTCTGAGCTCCAAATTCTGCTGAATGAAAAGGATTCCCTTTTGCACCATTCTTCTCAGGCAAGTGAGCAGGAACTTTATATGTTGAAGCAGGAATATGAAAGTTTGAGACAGGATAAGGGGCAGGCTTTGCAAATGAATGACTTGTTAAGTAGAATGAATGATCAGATGCGAGAGGAGTTGGGAGAGTTACAGGATGGGATAAACCAGGTACGTAATGACTTAGGAGTAGCTGCTAGGGACAATCGTGAATTGAGCTCCATTGTATAAAGCATTACAGAATCAGTTGCAGGATGATGTGGATCAGACTGTTGCAAAAGTGAGTCATGAGGATTGTGAATATAAAATGGTGAAACTGCACCATCAGCGAGAGGTGCTGGCTGGTCACGTCAAGCAATGGGAGGCAAAGCCCTGCCTTGTCATCATCATCATCATCTGAGGAGGAGTCAGATGACAACATCTCCCAGTACAATGCCCAGTTACACCCCTACTATGGCCCGGACACCCCTCCCCACCATCCACAACATGACGGACCCCGTCCCATGACACCACGTCCCTATGTCATCGGCATGACGCTCATCATGGGGGATGCCAACATGGTGACCCCCATGATGGGGTGGGAGCAGGCCCATGCCTAGTACCAACGGCACCACCGATAGCCATTATTAATGTGGACAACAGGCAGGAGATTGAGAAAATGATTGAGAATACCTTAGGCTATGTGTCCATCCCCGAGAAAAACAAACAGGTCCTCAAGACCCAGATTAAGCAGCTTCTACAAGAGGCTGGTACAAAGGAGGGAATGGTCCATACTGTGGCAGAAGCCACAGCTCAGGCAGCCCTCCAGGGCACCCAAGGTAATCTACCTCTGCCTGATCATCCCAATAATCCCCTACAAATGGCCCACTCTGTTCAGCAAATAGCTGACAGTATTGGTTGGATGAGCCCATCTGACAACCTCAGTTGCCACTTGGAGAAGGTGCATGCTAAATGTGAAATGCTTAGTCTCACTGCAGGCTACCAGGTCCAGATTCTACGCCAGACCATCGATCCTGGCCTGCGGGCAAAACTCCCCAATGTTGTCCGCCAGGGCGGCCACGCCACCTTTGATGAAGTAGCATCTGAACTCATCACTGCACACAACCCAGGTGTGGTAGGAATGATGCTCGCATACCCTGTGAGACAGGATGTGAAAGAAAGTCCAGTGACCTTCCACCAGAGGCTCTGGATGGCCTACTGAGCAGGGAAGCACCTTGCAGGAGAAGCCGCAGACGTGGATATCATTGAATACAAAACCCTGCTCCTTAGGAACATGATCCCTGCAGTAAGAGAGACGGTAGAGCCAACCACCCATCCCAACATGGAGAGATTTGTCGATATTCTTCAGAAAACAGAGAGAGAGAGTTTATCAACTCTACATCCCTGATTCAGGCTCTGGTTCCAAGAAAGTAGCTGCTGTGGAAGCCATCCCAGAGGCCACGACGCACTACATGGTGGAGGGGCAGGCCGAAGAGAAACAGCCCCTCCCCACAGATAACCAACACCCCCAGCAGGCCTAACAACAACAACAACAATCCTGGGGTGGGAACTGGAACTACCACAAAAATAAGAAACACCATAAGAACAATAAGGGTAAACAACAAAGACCAGTCCCCTCATATAGGGAAATAGCTAATGAGAACAGGAGTCTCCGGGACCTCCTTGGGAAAGTACGCTCCATAGAGGACGCTGTTCCAGTATGGGCCCTTGCTGCAATACAATCAGGAGAGCAGGTCTCCACAGGCTGTGGGGATATGTGAAGTCCAGACTCTCAGGCCCCTATAGGCCTGAACCCGGAAGCGGCTCCCTATATAGCTTCAGTACAGCATGGTGAGATGCTTCACAGGAACCAGGCCCAGACTGTCTTTCAAGAGCTCCCCCATGATTCCACTGGTACAGATTGACAATTACAGGCCCCAGTCAGTATTGTAAATAAGCTGGTCTTGGATACAAACGGAAGGCCCTGCACTGAGGCTGAGGTTGGGGGCCACCTACTGACAGTATTACTGGATACAGTCACAGTTGTGTCTGTATTACAGGATGACAGCCCAGACACATCACCTTGGTCTACCGGAAGGAGGACCAATATGTCTGGGGTAGATGGAACTAAGTTTCCTCCATACCACTCCCTGCCACTACCTGTGACACTGGGACACCTGAAGGCATATCACACCTTTCAGCTGATGGTGTTGCATAATCACCCTAGTATAATCAGAATTGACTTTTTGGCACCACACGGCTGTGTGGTGGACCTAGCTAACATGTTACTGATACAAATTCAGGGGCAGTATCACACCATCATGATCCCTGACTCACATGTGGTTGCAACAATATCTGAGAACAACAAAGAGTATGATGTCATAGATTTGTTTAAGAACCATGAGCTTTTCCCAAAGCTCCTCCCCAGCCTACAAAGGCATCTGGAGGCATTTGCCACCAGCAAGCATGACTGTGGCAGGATGCACACTGTCATTGAAGTGACAGGCCCAGCACATGCGAGGCAACGGCAATATCCCTTCCCACCTGAGGCCTTGCCTTCTCTTAGGGAAACAATTAAATCACTCCTCAAGCAAGGTGTAGTCAGGACATGTGTTTCCACTGCCAATTCCCCGGTGTGGCCTGTGAAAAAACCACAGGTGCCTGGAGACTTACTATTGACTACAGGAGACTAAACCAGGTCATCCCCAGTTGTGCCCCAACTGTGGCATCAGTACCAGACGTACTACGACTACTGACCTCTGACCAACAATGGTTTAGTGCCCTGGACATCTCCAGTGGTTTTTGGTCATGGCCATTGGCCCCCAAAAATCAATAATTTTGCCTTCACCTTTGAGGGCAGTCAGTACACATGGACCTGCTTACCACAGGGGTTCCATAACAGCCCTTCCCTGTTCCATTTGAACATGATGGACACCTTTGAGGGTTTCTCTCACCTCAGTGTCTCTTGAAGTATGTGGATGACCTGTTGTTGGTCACAGCCACACAGAAACAACATCTGGATCTTTTGGATGAACTACTGACCCTCATCCAGAGGGCAGGCCTCAAGTTCAACCCAGAAAAAGCACAACTATGTCAGAAAGAAGTATTCTTTCTGGGCCTGAGGATAACAGATCAAGGCCAAAGCCCTACCTGGAAGAAGATACAAGGATTGCAAGATCTGTCCATACCCACCAGCGTGGCCACCCTTAGAAGGTTTCTAGGTATGGTAAATTATTCTAGAGATTTTATTTGTGATTTTGCTCAGAAGACCACCCCTCTGTATGAACAACTGAAAAAGGATGACCCCTGGACTTGGGGCCCCATTCACATCCAAGCTGTGACATCACTGAAACAGGCCCTGGCCTCAGCTCCAGCTTTGGTTAACCCCAAGCCAGCCTTGCTATTCCATCTGGAATCCACCACCTCTGACATTGCTATGTCTGCAGTGCTGGCCCAGAAGGTCCATGGCACCCTGAGACCCATCTCATATGCATCACAGCTCTTGAAACCAGTGGAACAGAGATACAGCCTTTGTGAAAGGAACCTTATGGCCACCTACTGGGCTGTCAAGCACTTTCTGTATATCATTGGGTACTCCCCCCTGATCATTAATACCAACCACACCCCAACAACCTTTTTGCTATCAGATAGAGTGAAGGATGGGTCAGTCTCCAATACCAGACTGACACACTGGTCCCTCCTTCTCCAGGACATAAACATCAAGGTCTACCCAACCAAAATGCCATCCATGCTGGTGCATGGTCTCCTTTTCCAAGGAGAACCCCATGACTGTACACTGCAGCCACTTGATCTACCAGATCCAGGTCCTTTCCTTCCCGCCACACCACAACTACTTGAGAACACCTCATTGTGTTATGTCTTCACAGATGGATCAGCTTCCTATCATCAGGGAGAACATATAGCAGGAATGGGCATATTAGTAATTTACCCTTTTGGTAACACTGTTAACATTTCTAAACATTGCAGTGTGGCATCAGCACAGTACACGGAGATGGCAGCAGTGGCCTGTGCCCTCTGCCCTCAAGTTCATCCAGCATGGAACCGAGGATACCATCATTTTCACAGACTCTAACTGGGTTTGTTGTTCCCTTACAGAATTTCTTCCTTTCTGGCAGAAGAGTTCCTTTACTTCTTCTGATGGCACCCCGGTGAAACACAAGGAACTGGTAATATACATTAATTCACTGGCACAGAAATTTGCACACAAACTCTATGCACATAAAGTTAAGACCCTCTCCATTCATGACCCCTACCATGAATTCAATGACACTGCTGACACCCTTGCCAAGGAAGGGGCCTGAGGGGGGGACACCTGGATGATGGACCATCCAGAGGCCAGAGCGGCCATACACATCGCAGCAGTCAGGAAGAAACCTGAACCCTTCTCCCTCTTGGACTTGTCAGAAGCCCAGCATGCTGATTCTGAACTCAAAGATGTGTTCAGATTCCTGGGCAAGGGGACTGAGAAGAATTTACCTACCCATAACCCCTACCGAAGGCATGAAGGTAAGTTACACCTGTCCCCAGATGACAAGTTCATCTGGTACCAACCAGATAACACCCCCACCAAATTGTGGGTGGTCCCTCATCATCTCAGGTCTAAATTTCTGCACCAAGTGCATGATACCCCCACTAGTGGACACAAGGGAGTGGAAATACACTCCAAAGGCTCAAGACCACCGCCTGGTGGCCTGGTGTCACCAAGGATGTCAAGCAGTACATATAAAACTGCCTCGTTTGTGTGCAAAACAACCCCATCCCTACCAAACAAAATTCCAAGCTACTACTACAAAGGCATTCTGGCCCTTGGCATGCCATACAGACTGATTTTATTGGTCCCCTAACCAATACCAGCAGAAACAACAAATACACCCTTGTGGTAACTGATCTTTTCTCTAAGTGGGTTGAAGCTTTCCCCACTAAGACATGCACTGGAAAAAACACTGCCAAAATCCTGGTGGAACAGATTTTCTCCAGGTGGGGCCTACCTCTCAAGGTAGACTCTGACAAAGGAACCAGTTTTACAGGTGAGTTGATAAAAGAAGCCCTTGAACTAATTGGCGTTCATCAGAAATTCTATATACCCTACCACCCACAATCATCAGGTCAAGTAGAGAGGGCCAACAGACGGATTAAGAAAATGCTTTCCAAATTTATTGAGGACAATCCCAAGGATTGGGATTCCCTACTGCCGTTACTCTTTATGACAATTAGAGGCACACCCTCAGCCACCACCCAGTTGACACCCTTTGAGGTGATGACTGGTAGAAACATGAGATTACCTGAACACCTGTTGTTTGACCTGCACACCCCCACTGCAGACCGTGTCTCAGTGGATCAATATGTGGACAAACTCAGAAAAGACCTCATACATACTCATTTGTATGCCGCCAACTGCATGGGCAAGGCCAAGCAACAATCCAAAATTCAGTTTGACAAACATGCACAAGAAGTGGATTGGCAAATCGGGGATCAGGTAATGGTTCTCAGATTTGCACATCCAACACATTCCTTCTCCAATAAGTGGGAAGGACCCTATCTAATTGTCAACAAGCTCATTCCAGCAGTCTATCAGGTTGGACTCATGCAAAACAACAAACTGACTGACAAATGGTTATTTGCAAACCCATTGAAACTGTATAAAGGAGTATAATTACTTTTCTTCATCCCATTGGGTGGAATAGTACTAATTTGCTAATGTTTGATTTTCCTTTTCAGATACACTGACTAGATGGCTATCTTGTTCCATTTTCTCCTCATCTCAGAAGTTATCCCCTGCATCCAAGGCATGGTAAAGCACCTCCTTCCTCACCTTGATCCACCTGCAACTATCCCAGAGGGAATCTCCATCAATATTCCCGACAATTTGATTACTGTCCAGGAAGGTTCAGATGCCTACCTCACTGCCTCGGTTGTTGCTCCTAATAAATCTACCCTACAAATTGAGTGGCAAACCAAGTCTCAAGGACAAATACTTCCCGTGGCCAAACTCTTCACTGGAACCTCCATGGATGGACCAATGCAAAATTATCCCCAAATGGTACTTTGTCCTTGCACCAGACCTCTCGTAGACATCCTGGTTTATACAATATCACTGCCTTAGTTGACCCCTCATATCGTGATTCATTGTCTAAAGATTCTGCCAGGAAATTTTGTGCTGCACACAACACGGCCTCAGCCGCCATGTATTTATTTGTGTTACCCCCTATTGAGAAACAGCTTTTGGAATGTCCAAAACAAACCCCTGGTCCTCATAGTGGTCTGACAGCCACTGCTTTACCTTGCTCACTTATTAACAATTTACAATATATGCATGTACCTGTCTTGTTTAATTTGACTTACTGGAATATGAAAGAATTTGGTATGTGTCATACTACTAATGCATCACTGTTTTATAGTGCTTTGTTACTTGATAGCTTAGCAGCTTTTCAGATCCGTAACCAATACCCTATTGCCAGGGTACACACCACAGAGCATAGAGGCAATTTTAGAAGAAAACCGAAAACTGATGATCAAAGTCATAAAAGAAATACACGTGACACCTCTGATGTCACTGGTGCCATAGGTACCCTAACTGGTGTCTTTGGTTCTGCAATGTCTATCTGGAATAAAGCAGACATTGCCACTATCAAAGCACATTCACAGAAGTTCGAAACTGGTATGATCAGTGATATCATGCACCCATTATTGTATGGTGTGGATGGCCTTAGTCAGGAAGAAAGATACACTGTATGGAATATGCATGACATTGCTAAGGCATTTACAGATTCTAAAGATAAGATTAATGCCCTTATTGCACAGAACAATAAAGAAGCAGATGAGCAATACATTGCCCATGAAATATTATGTATTGCCTATGACTCATACAGTATATTATCACTACCATCAATAATCTCTTCCGTGATCTAGAATCCGGAAGGATCCCTGATATCATACATGATAGACACATCTCTAAATGGTATTGCCCTCATTGCAAATCCTCTAACTGTGTTGCCATGTGTATGTTACAGTCTCTGACTATTCCTATTTCTACTGCTAGAAAATTAGGTTTTGTGACCAGGCACGCTAATACTGGTCCTTGCTTTACTTCTAAGAAATGTTCAATTAAGGATACTATGTTTGTTTCTTTTGCTGTGTCTTTACCACATTTTGATCCTACTACAGCTATATTTGATAAACTATCATCCGTACACTCCATTGTAAACCTTGATGAAAACATCTACAGAGAATGCCTTGACTTGCCTCCTCTACTGGTTTTCCATCCTCTTCTGGATGCGTGGGTCGCTCCGCACACAGACTGCTGTGTGAAGAAATGGTATATTTATTTGTGTCGATGTGACATATTTGATGTTATTAAACCTGTATGTGGATATTCCCCAGACAGTATCGATTGGTCCATTTCCAAAATTTTTGTTGCAATTTCTCTTTTACTTTGTTGTAGCTACACATTTTGTTTGTGCCTCTGGGTTGCATCTGGAAATGAAACTCAGCTCAGTGTGCTTCTCCCAGTTATAAACCTTTAAATAAAAATATCTAGCTCTTTAAGCCTCTCCTCACAGGGCTTTCGATGCAGACCCTGCACCATTTTGGTAGCCCTCCTCTAGACCGCCTTCACTCTGTCTATGTCCTTCCTGGAATGTGGTCTCCAGAACTGGAAACAGTACTCAACATGAGGTCTTACCAGCGATCTATGTAGGGGTAGTACCCCCTCCCTTTTTCTGCTGCCAATACCCCTTCCAATGCACTCCAGCTTCCCACTAGCTCTTCTGACTGCTGTCACACTGCCTGGACACATTTAGGTCATCTGATATGATTACCCCTAGGTCTCTTTCCTGCTAGGTATTTGTCAGTATTACTCCACCCATTTTGTACACTACCTCTGGGATTCTCTGGCCCATGTGCATTATTTTGCATTTTTTTTGCATTAAAACCCAGCTTCCACACCCATGACCACTCCTTCAGTCTTTTCAGATCCCTACCCATCCATTCCACATTCACCCCCATGGTGTCCACTCTGCTGCAGACCTTGGTGTGATCCACAAAGAGGTAGACCTTTCCTTCCAATTACTACACGATGTCACTTATAAAGACATTAAAGAGGACCAGTCCCAGCACTGATCCCTGATGTACCCCACTGGTCACCCTTCCTTCCTCTGAGCGAACTTCATTTACTACTGCAACCCTGGTGCCATTATACCAAAGTCTACTACCTCTGCCTTGCCTGGACACAGCAAGGTTAAGAGGCCTGGGTTCCCACTTTAAACATTGAACAGGCTCTTTCCCAAGATAGTACATTGCGTAGTGCCTCCATCCAGAGATTACCTTTAAGTAGGTCTAGACTCTAGCTAATGCAGCCCTCTGGGAAGCTACATCCACCCACATTTCCTTAATGTCAACTCTAGCATGATGTAACAGGCAAAACCCTACACTTTAACATTCTTTGCATTTAGTGACTTGTGCTAATAATATGCTCATGAGACAGAATAATGCAGGAACAACAATAACACGTTTATTTATAAGGGGAGGGTTAGGATAGGTGAATTGGAGTAGAGATTATATTATTTGCATTTAATTTAGATTGGCATTAGTTGTATTTGGGTTTAAGATTGAATCAACATTTGGCATTTTGATCACATATAGCCAGAGGAGCCACACCTCAACCTCTGATGTAGTATGATCCCTGACTATCTAGCTAGCTGCATGATTATTAAACATATTTAAAAAGTTTGACCCACATATACCAGTCTCCAAATTGGAATGAGACCCTGCAATCCCACACCTTAACCTGGGTACCCAGTACTTAAAGTTCTCACAAGTTGCAGGCCTGATGCTCGATGCAGCTGTATGGTGACTGTCGGATTGGGGCCCTTAAGGAAGAAAATTAGGTAAGCATGCTATTCTCTATTGCTCGGCAGATTGAAAAAACACTTTTACTTTCCTGGCTGTGGTAGCTGGGACAGTAAGGTAGCAATGATAGAAACCCATTTAACTATTTACAGTTCTGTCACTTTGTACAGGGCAGGGGCCCTGTGTACTCATGGTTGGATCTCTTCATAGGTCTGTACAGCAGGTTTGAGTGGTTTCAGCAGGTGGACTCTGACTCCAGAGGTCAAGATGCAGGTAAGCTAACAGTCAGGCCCATGCTTTCTGACTGCAGAGGTCTTAAAGCTTTGCAAGATGGAAAACTACATTTCAACTTCTGGTTGCAGTGCCTCTTCTTCTGGGCTGAAATCACCCCTTAAGAAAGACCAGCCAGTCTGGGTAACTCAGTCTTTTACGTTCAGCACATTTAGATTCCTTAAGTCTACATTCAGCACATTTATGCATTCAGCACATTTATAGTTTAGTCACAGTTTCTTTTCCATGTGTCCCATTTGGTCATGGTAGACATAGCCCTTTTCCAGTCGGCTAGAACTTTATAACCATGGCGCACTCCCAAGCATTTTAGGGATGAACACCCACACTCCTACATGGCGTGTGCAACCAGAGCCCAGGTTATGGCTCCCACATGGATTACAGGACACAGTCTCTTAGGTAAACTCTCATCTTCCTTGATAGTTGAAGCTGGAGCTTAAAGCACAATGGTCATTGCCACACTGGACTGAGCTTGAGGCTTTGCTCACTACCCTTTCACAGGTTTTGCTTGTTAGCAAACAGATGCAGTAGACCCTTTTGACGCAAACACTTGCACTTGGCAGTTAACTTGTTTACTATAGCTTTCTCAGGCTCAAAAAATACAACATGCAGTCCCTTGTGGCCCTTGCTGGAACTTGCAGCTTCCACAGACAAAATACTTGACCTCCCAGGCAATGTCAGGAAGAGCCATGCATTCTGGGTACTCCCCTTCCAGTCCCATAGGCACTTAAATCAGACACATTCATATACATTACTGGACTCTTCTCTGGTCACTAAGCAAGGTTCACTCTTTATGCACTTTAGTTAAAACATAGGGTGCAGACAAACAGTCGCTAATAGTATGTTCTAGGCTTTGCTGCCTCTTCAAAGGTTCCTCACATTTGCACATGGCACATCAGACACATTTATATACGTAAACTGCTCCTTTCCTGGTCACAAGGCATTGTCCACCCTTTTGGTGCGTTAGTTAAAGCTTAGGGTGCAGACAGACAATTACATCTTAAACTTGCTGGGCTTCTGTGCCCCTTGCATATTCTTTCACTTGTACTCGTTAGCTACTGATTTACTCACTCAGGTACTGTAGCTTGCAGAAATAGCTTTCTCTTCCCTGTGGTTTCAGGCTTGCTTCAGCACTCTCATTGCAGCTCTCTCACAGCTGAAGAGTCAGGTTGCCCACGTTTTCCCCGAAATGTGGAAAGGTGCTGGCCAGCCCTGGAGGACAATCTGGCAATCCCCAGGCTAGCAACTTTTGTTGCCTGCAGCCACATGGTCTCTCTGTAAGAAGAAGGCCCCCTCCCCTGTGGAGAGGCTTGCACTGGATCACTAGGCCCATTCTAGAGCAAAGGGCCTGAGCCCCCACCCCTGTACGGGGACTCCCGCTTGAACTCCTAATTTCAGCCTGAACACAACCTTTTATGGAGTCCTCTTCTGGCTCCTGATTGGCTGAAACAACTTGATGCTCCCCATGCTATTGGTTGAAGTACTTGTTAACCACAAAAATGAATTCTTCATTAACCTCACTCAATGCACAATAGGTTTCCTGTTTTGGCGCCTGAACTTAGGTCCCTGTAGTTCACCCATGAGCTCTGGAAAAAGTCCCACAAGTCCTGGCTTGCAATCCTGGCTTTACAATTGGCTGTTGCTGCACTAAAATGGCTGCTGAACACACAGTCCTAAAGTAGATTTACACAGCCCCATATAAAAGTCATGGTGCAGCCAGAATAATTATTTATTTTACTTTCTTGCCCCACAGTTCAATAGCTGTTTCTGTGCCTGTTTGATTTCTTCCCATATTAAACTTTGCTGCTCAGTCCTGAGCCTGTTGCTGTTGCCAAAATGAAGTGCCCCCAGGCAGCAACCAGGCAATTTTATCTGAGTCCCAACGTTAACACTGGAGCAGCCAGAAATACATTTTATTTTAAACTTTCCCCCTGCCATACAGTAACCCCCTTTAGTGTCCTTTCAGTGCCCTTAGCAGCTACCAATTTATTTACAGATTTCTTGCCTGCCCTGGTGCTAACTTTATTTTAAGTTCCATGATGCCAGGACAAACGGGTCATGAATATTAATGTACCCTCCTTAATATTCACGAGCCCCTACAGTTGAGCACCTACAGCGCTCACTATATACAAAGAAAAGGACTCTCCTAGCCCTTGCTAAAGTCACCAGTCCCCACACTGCCCAAAGCAGGGACTGGGACCACCGGACTATCTCTCAATTGACCTCAAAGTCGGCAGTCGGGAGATCAAAGGGTGACCCCCGCCGGCATTGGAGTGCCAATTCAATCAGCGGGGCATTGCAGTTTAAGTTTTTGAACCAAAAATGGGCTACCTCTACACTGGGGTTGCACTGGGAAGACCTGGGCATCTGGAGAGTGGAGGAGCCACCCACCTGGCCGTGAAGTGAAGGTAAAAGGCGATGGCTCCGCAGAACTCTTAATGCCCAGACAAGGGCAACAACAGAACCTGGACTGTGGCGATAAAGCAGGGACACATTCAGGGGACACCTACAGGCAAATGGGAGGTGCTCCACAGGAACAGGAGTAAGAACAGGAGAACTGGGCTCAAGGTAAGCCCCCATTTAAGGGGGAGGGTTATACCACTACTCTCTGTGTCCTATCCGCTAACCAGTTTCCTAACCAGGTTACCACCTTATTTCCCACCCTCAAGTTTCCCCAACTTGCTTACCAGGAGGAAGTAGGCTTTTGGTTAACTAAGATCTGCAGCTTATCCAATAGGTAGGGAAATGGGCAGACTTGGTGGGCCAAGCGGTCCTTATCTGCTGTCAAAGTCTATGTTTCTAAGTTTCTATGTTTACCAGTATCCTATGTGGAATGGTGTTGAAAGCCTTGCTGAAATCCTGGTAGACCACATCCACTACTCCACCTTAATGTAACTCCTTGGTCACCCAGTCAATGAAATCTATCAGATTTGCTTGGCATGGCCTCCCCCCATGAGTCCCTGCTGTCTCTGTAACCTGTTGGTTTCAAGACATTTTACAATCCTTTTAGCTGTATTTTCACTAACTTACACACCACCAGTGTCAGCTGACAGGACTGTAATTGCCTGCCTCTTCCTGCTACCACTTTTGTGACGTGGGACTACATCTGCCCTTCTTATGTCCATTGGGACCACTCCAGTCTCCAGTGGTCTGTTAAATATGTTTGTCAGAAGTGCAGCTAGTACCTCCCTGAGCTCCCTCAGTACCCATGTATGCACAACATCTGGCCCATAGCTTTGTCCACATTCAGGTTAGCGAGTTCTTGCCAGACTCTTTCCATAGAAAAAGAACTAGTGTCCACTTCCCTCCCATCAAAGCTCCTGATGCTTTTTCATGGTCCCTCCCCTTCCCTTTCCAGTGTAAACACTGAGCATGAGTATTTGTTCAAGATGTCTGACTTTTCATGGTTCTCCTCTGTATAGACCCCCTCTTTAACCTTACAATCCCTCCCTTTGTCTTCCTTTTTTTGCTAACATACCTAAAAAACAGCTTGCCCCCTTTTAATACTGCCTGAGCTATTCTTTCTTCAGTCTGCACGTTTTGGCTCCTTATTGCTTTCCCTGCCTGCCTCTATTTTCCCTGATACAGTTCCCCATCCTCCTTTCACTGTCTCCTGGCAATCAGTCAATAATTGTCAGGCAGTTTGGGATTTCCTTGCTTCAGTACAGGAACAATTCTCACCTCTTTCCAGATGTCTGGGATGGTCCCCAGACCAAGGGATAGGTTGAAGATAAAGGTTACTGGTGAGGCAATGTGTGCAGCACCAAGCTTAAGGAGTTTAGGCTCCAAGTTGTCTAGGCCAGGACTGGAGTACTGGGAGAGGCCAGCTATGCGTTTCTGCAAGTCCTGAACTGATACAGCCCTGAGGTGGAACATTTGACGAGGAGGGTGACCCTCCAGCAGAGTGGAGGGAAGGGGGTGGGACATCAGGTGAGAAGAGGGTTGTGAAGGCAGAGAGGTCAGAGAAGTGATTATTTAGGGAGTTGGCAACAGTATGGGGATTATTACAGGAGACTCCATTTATGACCATGTCCGTAACCCCCGGATGGGAGGATCCGCTGACAAGGGATTTAATATCTCTCCAGAACCTCCTGGGATTACTGGCAGAGCTTAGTAGGGCGGACTTGCAAAAGTCACTCTTTACTGCCCTGATGGCCTTTTTGCACTTGTTCCTGAGGTGTCTGTAGCTTTGAATAATCATGGGATCACTGGTACCTTTGGAATGAGCCCAACACTTATCTCTCTCCCGCATCTGGGCTAGGAGATTCCCGTTTAACCAGAGGGTAGCGGACCCCCCTCAACCCCCGGGTGACCTTGGGAGCATGCTTGTCTTGAAAGGCCCTAAAGGTGGAGAGGAAGTAAGAGGTTGCTGCTGAGGGGTCAGTGGCACCATACACCCCAGACCAGTCAGGAACTCTTAGGTCCTCCAGGAACTCCTCAGTATCGAATCTAGAGTAGTTTCTGACATGCATAATTTTGTGTGGAATTTTGGGGGTGAGAATTTTCCATACACAGAAAACTGGTGAGTGGTCAGAGATGGAGTCAGATAATGTACAAGCTGATGAGATCCTGTCAGGATGATTAGACATGATCCAGTCCAGTAAGGTGCTGGAGGATCCATTTGCTGTCCGCCTAGTTGGTTCCTGGATGAGCTGGATCAGGGCAAGGTCAGCTGGTGAGACCCCATCTGGAGTACTGTGTGCAGTTCTGGAGACCCAATCTCCGCAAAGACATAGACAGGATGGAAGCTGTCCAGAGGAGGGCAACTAAAATGGTGCAGGGTCTGCACCGGAGGACATATGAAGAGAGACTTAAGGAGCTTAATATGTATAGCCTCGAGGAAAGGAGGGAGAGGGGGGACATGATAGAAACTTTCAAGTACCTCAAGGGAATCAACAAAGTCCAAGAGGGTAGCAAAAAAAAGAGGTGTGCAAGAACAAGAGGGCACAATTTGAAGATAGAGGGGGGGCAGCTCAGAGGTAATTTAAGGAAGTATTTTTTCACAGAGAGGGTTGTGGATGCATGGAATGACCTTCCGGAGGAGGTTGTGGAGTCAAAATCAGTGGTGGAATTCAAGCATGCATGGGATAGTCATAAGGCAATTCTGGGGGGTGGGGGTAGGAAGAAGTAGGCTGCTGGTTAACTAGGATCTGCAGCTTATCCAGTAGGTAGGGAAATGGGCAGACTGGGTGGGCCAAGCGGTCCTTATCTGCCGTCAAATTCTATGTTTCTATGTTTCTATGTTTCTATGTTTCTAAGGTTAGCAAGCAGAGGCTCAAACTGTTTAAAATTACCACTATCCCAGTTAAGGTTTACATCCCCCAGGATTATGAGTTCGTTATCCTAGACTCTGGGACCAATTTTGTCCATGAGGTGAGTTAATCCAGGTAGCCCACCTCTTGGAGGATTATAGGTGCACACCAGGTGTAGTTTCTTTGCATCCCCAAGTAGCAGTAGCACATGTAGCAACTCACAGGGGGACACGTTTGAATCCTGGTGGGCAATTTGGGAGATTTTTTAAGTGGCTCTTATGGTAGATTAGTATGCCACCCCCCCTTGCCCCCAGCTCTGTCCAGTCAGGTGAATTCATACCCAGTGAGTTCACAGGCAGAGTCAGGGACAAAGGGTTTCAGCCAGGTCTCTGTCACTCCTAGGATGTCGAGTTTGTAGAATGCAACCCATGCTAATAGCTCATCACGATTAGGTAGCAGGCTCCTAATGTTAAGATGAGCTATTTTTAGCCCCTTACCCATGCCCCATATGGGAGAGATTTTGTGGGTCAGATTTAATGGGCCAGGGTTGGTTTCAATATCACCGGCCAGTAGTAGTGCAAGTAGGAGGAGCCAGGGGAGATACCACCTCCTATGCGCTTGACAGCCTGGGAGTTTTTAGCATGGGTACGCTTTACCCTGCTTGTATACATATGGCACCAAAGATCTAGACAGCAAGTAACACTGCAGTGTGCTTCGGAGATCACAAGGATATTGGAGAAGGTGTAGTCGGGGACCTCGTAGGTGGACAACCATCCCCAGTTGTCACCCAGTGTTATTGGGGGGGAGGTGACCATATGCAACAAGAAGAGCCCCACTATAAGACCTACAAGGCCTATATCCCTGCGGATGACAGCCAGCACCCTCTTACATTTAATATTTGAGTATCCCTATCCTCACTAGATGGATGGGAGGGAACCATGTCCACATCTTGGCTGGAGGCATAGCACTAGCCTGTGAGATAATTATCAGTCAGCTAACAAGAACTGCTGTGAAGGAAGGAGAGATGGATGTACTAAGGCTGGAAGGAAGTTAGTGAGATTTGTTATTGGTATGTGCCAAATAAATAAAATAAGGCCTACACAGTGCAATTCAAGGCTACCAGCTATGGACGCAGGGGCTGAGGTTTATTTCTGGGAAGGAGTTCCTGCCCCTTTAGTGGCAGGTCTGTATAACCTGCTAATGGAAAACTAATCACTTAAAAAACAAACAAAAAAAAAACTTCTATTACACAGTTGAAATGTGCTTAGCTCTATCGAAAATCTACTTGTAAAAAGGTGCCAGATGGCTGAAGCAGGGGAAAAGTCCTGGCCAATCGGAGCAGGTTTGCTGGAAGCACCCGTGTTCCAATTGGCTATGCTATCCCGTACCTTCCAAGGAGCTGCAGGCGGGTGTCCTGGTCTCGGTCGGTGGCTGGCTGGGTGCCAGCCGACCGTGGGGGAGCTGAAGCAGCCCTGTTCAAGGGCAGGCAGCTGGAGAGAAGAAAAAAGAGCAGGTCTTAAATAGCATAGAGGTTAGGATGGGTTAGATCTGAGCAGTTTAGTAAGACAAAAGGTAGTTAGACTTTTCGGCGCCAAGGCAGAGTGCTTGGATGGGGGGGGGTGCTGCAGGAAGAGCACTGAGACAGAAGAGGTATAAGCACTTTAAAACTCTAGTAGAAATTACAATCCAGCTAATACAGTTGAAAAATTTCTATTACACAGTTGAAATGTGCTTAGTTCTATCGAAAATCTACTTGTAAAAAGTGCCAGATGGCTGAAGCAGGGGACAAGTCCTGGCCAATCAGAGCGGGTTTGCTGGAAACACCCGTGTTCCAATTGGCTGCACTGTCCCATACCTTCCAAGGAGCTGCAGGCGGGTGTCCTGGTCTCGGTCGGTGGCTGGCTGGGTGCCGGCTGGCCGACCATGGAGGAGCTGAACTTGGTGGCCTCTGGGTGGGAGAGAAGGTCCCTGACTCCTAGCCATCTGGGCCTCAAGTCTAGTGACACTCTCCATCAACTCAGAAATGCACACAGATGGGGCAGCACCACAGTCTCCAGAAGGTATCCCTGAAGACTGCAGCCCTCTCAGCCACTGCACTGCACCACTCCCCATATTCCCTATTCCTGCTTTCCCTGCAATTCCTGGCCTCCTTTCCCAGTTCCCAGTAAAGGCTAATCTGTACACAGTATGAGTTACTAAAATACAAAAGAACCACAACCCTGCTATTAAACTACCTTACCTATGTCATAGATACAGGTATGCCATGAACAACAAACAATACTAGTTTCTCTGTCTTACCTAGGTAACAATGTTAATTGTCTGCAGTACTAGCCTATTGAGATTACAGTCAATTTTCACCCTACACCCATCTCCCCAAACAATACAGTATTACCTGTGCTGAGATGAACTGGGTTCCTGGCTGTTGGCTGTCTCCTTGGCCGACTCCTGGTAGACTTTCAATGTCCTTTGTGCAGATCTTTCACATGAGGGTCACAGGCAGGAGGGTCCCTTGAGGTAGATGCCTTTTCTGGGAGTAGGCTATGCAGGTTATTGAAGGAGTGTGGTGATATGGGCAGAGTTACCCACAGGCTGGAGTGCTTAGTCTCACCGCTCTGGTGATTGGTGGGGAAGGGGAGAGTCACAACTTCTCTTCTTGTGACTCTCTCTCTCCCTGCCGTGCTGTCCGGAAGCCCTGCAAGATGCAGAATGGCTCCACTTTTTAAGCGGCTTCTTCCTTCCTGGTGGAGCAAAACCTTGTCCAAATTTAAAAACATACTACATACAGAATTCACTGACATTTGTAATTGTGGCTAAATTAAAATTGACTGTCAAAGGGATCCTCTAACAGTGTAACAACTTTCCCTGGATCAGACTATTTTGTCTTGGTCCATGCATTGCACTCGTACTTCAATCTTTCAATGCTGATACTAATATAATGAGTTTGCTGTCCTACTGTATTTGTAAAGGATGAAGCCATTGTAGCATACTTAATCACAGGATAACTGTGAAAATAGGCCTATGGTAGTCCTAACAGTTCTTATTCTGCCTAAAAATAAAGATTTGTACCTGTATTTTTCTTCAAGTCCAGTTTGGGGGGTTATCTCTATTTTTGTATCTCTCATTTTGTTATTGGATTTATTTCCCCTTCTATTCTTTGTTTCATGTCATTCAGTTGATAATTATGCACTGTTTCTTTACCTGTCTGTCTGTGCAGTCTAGAGAGGATTGTCCGATACTGGCATCTTTTGTCTTATCTGTTGTACTGGCAAAATTGTATATTTTTGTTTGTTTTGTCAAAATTCACTTCTCCCCTGAGCTGTTATATTGAATTCCTCATGGGCCCTATGTTCTTTCTTACAATCATGCAGTGTAGATGCAATAATAATAAAATCCCCCTCAAAGACACAGTGGTGTTTAGATGTTTCCCTATTTTTTTTTATTTTCTTTGTTTAGTATATTTCTAGTCAGAGTCCCACTTCTAGTATTAATTTATAGGGAATAAAACTGCACTCTTTTCTACAATACCATTGCTAGTAAATTGCCACCATAAACTAGTTAGTTGGAATCAGTCTCAAAAGCACTGTTGTTAAATACAATCAGAATCTGTGCAGTTTGATGGCTTTTTCCAAAAAGTGTTAAAATATCAAACAATTCTCAGGCTGATCGTTGTAAGTCCACATATAAGTAGTCACTTTAAACAGGTACTAAAATGTTCGCAGTTGCCAAACAGCATGCAAAGAGTAAAAAAGGACCTGAAGGGTTCTGACTGTCATCTAAAACAAAATGTAGATAGTTTCTGGTGCACCAGGTTTGAGAAAATTGCAATGTTTCCCCCACTCTGTAGCTCCAGCCAAAAGAATAAGTTCAGCATTTCCTCTATCAATTCTGCTGCAAATATGGCCCATGGGTCCAGTCTTTGTTTCTTGGGATACTAAGCTTGTCTACAAGTGAAAGTAACGCTGATGGTCTTTAACACTCGATACCTAAGAGCAAAATTTAATAACCTAAGTCAACTTCTAAAGATGCTGGCAGCTACAATTTCCCACAGGAGACTGCCAACTAGTTTTAATAAATCATCAAAGGTTGCAAGATATTGCTGACTATTTAGCAAATTTAAAAAGCAGCATAATTATTTATTTAATTGCACACTGTAAAAATCAAGTATACTTCAAAATATAAGTACGTTCATTCATATACCTCCCTTTACTGTAAAATAAAGACTACTTTCCTGTTTAAAACATATTGGGCAGGATTCACAAAGCAGATGTGCTGGGTGCAAATGAGATGCACCAGCGCAAATGAGATGTGCCATCCCTAAACAGTGGGATTCACGGAAGAATGTGCCGCAAGATGCACTACGCGCATCCCCACTGTGAATACCACTGAAGTGCCATGGTGCAACCTGAGATGCCCCAGCACAACCAGGATGCACAGAAGCACCCATGGACCACACAACACTGAATAAGGAGCAAGTTAGCAAGGGACACAGGAGCAAGACGGGGAGACTGCAGTGGCACAGAGGATGCAGGTGAACTGCTCAGCAGGGACTGGTCAGAGGGTCAAAGGGCCGGACAGTGGCCAAAGCAGATGAGGTGCACAGACAGAGCACACATGGTGACACCTGGAAGCACCAGACACACACCCAACACAGTTGCCCAACAGGCACAGACACCATGCACAGGGGTGACTGGTAAGGTGGGCCACAGCAGCAGAGGTGCACCATGCAGCACGGCAGAGGGTGCCACATATGTCCCAGTGCACAGGAACCCAGTAGGGTGGACGTGGGAGCTGCATCACAGGTGCACACAGGGGGACAGGTACAATGGCACACAGGCCGAAGACCATGTCCTGCACAGTTGGAACATGCCGACAGGCAATGTGGACCACAAGAAGATCAGCACAGCAATGGGGGACTAGTACAACAGAAACAACCAGCATGTCCACACACAGAATAGGGTCAATGTGCAAGCCAGCATGATGTAATGCCTCCCAGCAGGACAGATGCAACAAGAAGGGTGCACATCGAAGCAGGCATGAAAGGTGGACAGGGCACATGGGTGTGCAGTATCACAGGAGCACATGTGCAAATAGGAACAAAGGTACTGTGGAAACTAGCAAGCATAACAGAGCACAAGCACAAGGTACAATGAATGACCACAGACACCGTTATCAATATAAAACACTTTAATCAAATAAGAAATGTAACACAAGAAACTATTTACAATGTTAAAACAACAGTATGAATAGGGATAGGGTGTTGTGGGACTCATAACAGCAACATAATAAACAGTACATAGTAAAGTGATGGTGTGGTGGTGGGGGAACAGGGGACATCAACAGGCAATGGGAATGGGCATGGAGGGCATGGGTCAAACAAACATTGGGGGTATTTACAAGTGGCCCAGTGGCCTAGTGTGCTGAATGTGCCACAGCCTGGCAGCCACCCCTCCTGCCCCCTGTTCTCAGCACTCTAACAAGCAGGATGATGGCCTGCAGGAGTTGTCCCTGCTATCTGTATAGTGGCTCCAATGTCCTCTGGAGCACCCTCCTTAGCTGCAACCCTGCCATCTGCCCAAAGACTCCTCTCCTCCACCACACTGGCACACTTGGCTGGACTCTCCATGGACCTACAGTGGGGGTGCAGACAACAGGAACTAAGTGCCATGGCCCACACCTCCCCCCCCCATCCACCACATGAGTGTGCAGGAGGCAGCCCCCATGGCAATGACCGAAAGACCACCAAGCACACCGCACGCCAGCAACAGGCTGGCACACAGTGCCACACTGAGACTGTGCAGTGGTACTGAGACAGCACAAGACCCACCTGTGCATGCAGTGATGTGCAGAGGGGCACGCAGCCATGTCCCACACAGCATGTGCTGATGCAAGCAGGCTGCACAATCATGCAGGCCCCGTCCGAACACCAATGGAGCACCACAGAGTGCCCATGGTCCTCAGCAGATACGCACAAGGTGGACGGACACACAAGAGCCATGTGCACTGTCGCCCTAGCACATGCCACCATGGTGACGCCCTATGCGTGTGCACAATGTGCAGCACACGAACATGCACATGTGGCCAACAATGGCCTGCAGTGGGCACCTCCCCCCCCAATGAACACACAGAGGATGCACAATCAGAACACTCACCTGCACCTGCACATCTAGATCCCCTGCCTCCTCCACTGGCCCTAGTGAGCCTGGCCTCCACTGCTACCACAGCCCTCCACCTGTCTGCTGGTCCTGTGAGGGAAACACAAGGAAAGAGCACTGTGAGGCTAAAGTAGGCATGTACTCCCCACCCCATGTCCCAGAGCAACATCACTGGTTCTAGCATGCAGTGTTGGACCAACCCCCACAGTGACCCAATGACAGCACCCTGGTCAGTGTGCAGTAACACACAGCACCCCAGCCCATGCCCACCATGGTAGTGTGTGGATGTACATGTGCCATGCCACTGTCTGAACCACAGTGCCCATGCACCCCCTAGTCATGCACCATGGCGCACATGGCTATGCATGATGGCCATGTCTCTACCCCACATGTGGCAGGGGCATGGCATGCCACACATGTGTGCATGTGTGTGTGTTGGGGGTGGTGTGCCTTGTACCAGGGCACACTGCCCCCACCCAAACCAACCCCTGCCTGCCTGCCTGTCTGTGTAGCTGTAGGGTGTTGTGACTTACCTGGGTGAGGCACTGCACTCCTGCATGCCCGATCACGTAGCCTCTGGAGCCTGTCCAGGTCCCAGCCCTGCAGGTCCCCATAGCGGTGCCTGCACTGCTCCCCCATGTGCTTCATTCCGGTCCTGTGCACCAGGTGCTCCACAACCCTTGCCCACATTGTTGAGCGTGACTCAGCGAGGTCCTTGGTCCCAAATAACTGGTCCTCCAGAGGAAAGATTAGTGCCACAAGGTTCATCAGCTCCATCTCTCTCTCCAGTTCATGGCCCTGGGCCCTGCTGCCTGTGCATATGGCATGGCTTAAAAATGGTTTTCCTGAGCAGGTGTGCACTGATTATGCTTCTGGTGTGCAATGGTCTATTCATGCCAAATGTACAATAGGCCATCGTGTGCCAGACTGCACATCACGGAGTTGCGGCATGGCAATACACAATTGCTGCCCATTGTGCATCACCATGCATGCACTGTGTGCACAACATGGGTGGGAGACCAGGGTCAGGTGTCACGACTGTGTCACGCATGAGCAATCTGTGCATTTCCGCCATATTGTGAATGGCAAACAATGCCACCCACAGTACACTGGGACTGTGCATACTGCCAGTGGTGCACTGTGCACTGCTAGTGCACATTGACGCAATGTCACACTGATGCACCACACATGCGCACAATGAGTCATGCTGCACAGTTCCAGTAGTGCATGTGGACTTGGATATGCTGCTGTCGTCGATCGCGCTAATGGCACAACCGGACAGGTTGCACTATGCATGGCATGGCACAGATTCAGCATCGTGCATGCACAGGGATGCACTGTGCAACTTGCGCTGCATTCACAAAATGCCCCCAAGCTGACCGTGCGTACACTGGAATGCGCTGTAGGGGAATGCGTCCAACACATCAGTTGCGATTTGCAGATTGAGATGAGCTGGGCGCAATTCTACAATTCATAGGCAATGCTCCCAAATCAGCTCATTGCCTCATTCAAGGGTATCTCACCTCTTTAGCATCTCATTACAGCTGCTCCCAATCTCATTTGCATGCCCTGAGCTATAAATGGTCCTGAATGCACCTCCCCACTCTTCAGGTGACTGACAGGTATTGCATCCTTGAAGGTAGGTCTGTTTCCATTTTACCATTTATTTATTTATTTATTTATTTACTTAGCTTTTGTTGACTTTACAGCTTGTCAGCCCCATTTAACGGTGGGGTTTTGAGGGCATACAGGGTGTTGTGTCTGTGCAGCATCCTGTCATTGTGCTGGCACACATCCACGTTTGCCTGTACTGTTCCAATGCCTGCATATTGTTCCCCACAAGAACCACAATGTTTGAACAAGACAGAGTGGCTGGATGGAGATGTCCACATTTTACAGTGGATGAAGACAGGGCTCTGCTGGAGGCCTACCTCCTGAGGCAGAACATCCTGGCTGGCAGGGGTGGCAGCCACCAGCAGAGGGACAAGGGTTGGGAGGAGGTGGCCAGGCATGTGAATGCCCATGGCAAATATAACAGAACACCACAGCAGTGCAGGAAGCACTTCAATGATGAGAAGCGGAGGGCCAAGGATAAGATGGCCAATATCAAGGCCTCCCTGGGTGTGACAGGGGTTGGGCCGCAGACTGCAGTGCACCTCACACCCAATGAGGAGAGGCTGGTGGCCAGCATGGGCTGGATAATTGTGCTGGGGGTTCTGGGTGGCAGCTTCCAGACAGGTGGCAGTCCATTGCAGCACTGTGAGCATACATGTCCCAAGCACTGTGCCAGTTCATGTGTATGTGTGCCATGGGTGCCCTGACTAGCCCCACCGTGGGCCACTAAGCACCCATGTGTCAGTGTGCATTGAGCATGTTGCTGTATACCCTGTCTATCTACAGTGTGGTAGATGCATGACATGCCGCCCCGAGCAGCACAGTGGGGGGGGCATCCGTAGTGGGTGGTGGTGGTCATCTGGGATGAGGTACCCACGGGTGGTGGCCAGGGGGGCCGGTCACACACATATCCCTGAGCACCTGTACAGGCCTCAGTGCATGTCTGCCTACGCTGGTGCATGGCTGCAGCAGTGGCCCCATGGCCTGCACTCCCCTGTATGGCATGTCAGCCGCACCCATGGCACACGTGCATGTCTTCCTGTATTTGCCTGTCTGAACACACCATTTACACATGTCAGTAACCAAGTTTCCCTTCTCTCCTACAGCTCCATCACACCTCATGGGTGCTGCCATGGCTGGTGGACTCCCCGATGACCTGGTGGGGGAGGAGGCCTGGCCATCACACTGCGCCACAACCAGGACTGTGGCCAATGCCCTGCCAAGCCCTTCCAACCCTCCACATCCAGTGCTATGGCTGGTGGCCATGATTGCTCATGGCTGGTCAAAATACTGGGTTTGGCCGATGATGACCCAGTGGACAGCGTGGTATGCAGGGGGTGTACGATGATGATGATAATCCAGACGCCACACAGATATGGGGGAACATGGCCAACAATGGCCTGGCTGAGGCACAGGTGCATGCATGGATGGCACCATGTGTTGTTGGTGGTCCTGTGGCCCCAGGTGCACCCGCAGGACCTGCACAACTACCCACTGTGGTGGTTGCTGGGGGCCCTGTATCTGGTGCTGCTATTGGGACAGGGACCACCGTCACTGTTCAGCAAGGTGCTGTGGTGCAGCAGCTGGTGGCAGGGGACCATGATGCAGGTGTCCCTGGATGTGCAGTGGTTGTCCATGCCCAGTCCCCACCCATACAGCAGCCTGCTGTGGGGTGTCCTCCTATGGTGGATGCAGTGCAGCAGGCTGGGACCCCACCTGCTCATCAGCGCTGGCCCCGTGATGCATCACCTGTCAACGAGTTTTAGGGCTATGCATACCTCCTGTGAGACACTGTGGAGGGGTAGGCATCCCTCAGGGCAGAGCTGAGGGGCATTCAGATTCAGCTGGCCATGGAACATGAGTCGTTGGCTGTGTGGTGGACCCAGATGCTGGCAGAGGCTCGTTTACTGCGGGTGGGCAAGACCACTGCTCTGCAGTGTATTGCACTTGCTGTCAAGGCAGTGAGTGCAAACAGTGTGCCACTTGTCCACTGGGCTACCAGCCACCCCTCACAGGAGTGCCTCAGGCACCCCAGGTCACGGCGTCAGGTGAACCCATTGCTGCTGATGCCATCACCACACATGGCCATCCCCAACATCCCCAGATCCAACCTGGATCTCGGGGTCATCACACTAATGAGCTCTCATTCACAGTCTTGCTGCAGTACCCCACCAGGGGTGGTGGACACTCCCCCCCCCGTGGCCAGTGGCACTGACTCAGCGACCACCAGGTATGGGCACGGCCACCTATGTGTCCGTGGTGGCCATGGTGGCTCCCATTGATTCTTGAGTTGACAGCCTCCATAGCCCCTGTTACCAGCACCCATCGCAGCCCACACACCAGGCTGACAGTGCCTGGGGTGGCATGAGGTGGCACGCACCTGCCCCAGTACAATGCCTGTGTGGGACACCTGTGTGTTGCACTGTGCATGGCTGGGGCACTGGTGTTGTGCTATGTGACATAGTCATGATGAGTGCAGCCCTGTGTCTGCTGTGCACATGTGCCAGCAGATGTACACTGATCCATGCCATCCCCATCACTGACACCATGTCCCCCCCGTTCATGTGTGGCCTGCTGTGCATGTGTATGTGCATTGTTGTCACCCTTCATGGGTGCACTACACAATGTCTGTGTTGTTGTCATCTGACCTGTGGTGTGTGTGTGTGTGTGTGTGTGTGTGTGTGTGTGTGTGTGTGTGGGGAGGGCTACCAAGTGTGTCCCACCTTTATTACTCACCTTCAGTCCCTGAAGTGCTCTTCAACGATGGTGTTCCTGTCCCTATGCCACCAGAATCTGGCGACCAGGTGTGGGTCTCTGCAGGCCGGAGGGCGTTCAGCCACCTCCATCACAGGGCCCCTGCTCAGCTGCATCCTTCTCCTCCTCCTCATCCCCCCTGGAACTGTTGCCATCCTCAGCCTGGGCAGCTGTTCCATGGTCAAAAGCCATGTTGTGCAGCATACAACATGCCAGGAGTGTGCCACAGGCCTTCTCTGGGCTATATTGTATGGCAGTACCTGACCTATCCAGGCACCTGAAGTGCATCTTTGGCATGCCAAAGACATGCTCAATGATGGTGCATATAGCAATGTGTGCCTAGTTGTAGCACTCCTCTACCTCTGTGCCAGGATGGCAGAAGGGGGTGAGTAGCCATGGTCAGAGGGGATACGCTGAATCACCTGTGGGGGGACAAAGCAGTCTATTAGTACCTTGCATACATGTGCATTGTGTACCACAGCCCCCTCCAGCATGGCGTAGTGGTGTGGCTACTGCCTGTCCAACTCTGTCCCTGTGGCCCTCCTCCTGATGTGGCTCCCTTTCCCACAGTGGGATGGTGCATTTGTGCATTTATCAGCGACTGCTTGCCCTGGCTGCCCTCTTCTACCTTGTACCTGCCTGTGCCTGCTTTCATGGCTGACCGCTCCTGTCCAGTCTGGCATTGCCTGCCCTCCATTGCCCAGTAGTCGCCCATGCCTGAGTGCGTGTGGTGCATCCTGCCCTGCCACATGTGCCTGCTGTTCTGCATGACCTCGCCTTCTGTGCTGCACTGTGCTGCTGCACTGTCCCCCATGAAGCTTGTGCCGTCCTGTCGGCATGCCCGCTTCCATTGTCCCAGCTGGGCACCTCCCCCTGCGCAGGCTCTTTTGAGGCCCTCACACACCTGCACTACCTCCCAACATTTGTTGCACCATGGTGTCCTTTTTGTGGGCATGTATGCATGCCCCACTCACTCACTAGGTGGCCGCTGGGTATTTCTCCGGTCTCAAACCAGTGGCACTGAGTGGATTGGTGCCATATGAAGGCATCATGTGTACTCCCAGGGTGTGTGGTGCAGACATTGATGATGTGCCCTGTAGCATTGCATACAACCTGACAGTTTATGGAGTAGAACCCCTTGCAGTTCATGTATAGCATGGCCTCATCTTCAGGTGGTGCATGGATTGCCACGTGGGTGCAGTCAATGGTCCATATGAAGCCCGGCATGCGTGCCACCCTGTGGAACTGCTGCATTGTTTCTGTCTGCTCTGCCTGTGTGCTTGGAATTGAATGAACTCTGAAGCATGTGGGAGCAGTGTGGTGAGGAAATGTGTGAGGAGATGGGATGTGGATGGCTCTGATATGCCAGTGGTGTCTCCAGCTGGCCTCTGGAAGGTTCCCATGGTGAGCAGGCACATTGCTGTTGCCACCTTGGTCTCCACTGATATGACATGACCCCTTCCAGTGGGTGCCTGCATTTCATCATGGCACAGCTCACAGAGCTGCCTAAGAATTGCCCTGTTCAGGAGGTATCGGACAACTGTTTCTGTGTTTGTCAGTTGTTCAAGTGCTAGTCTGGCATGATACCACCATGGGGCAGGCCACCTATGGTACCTTCTGCCTCCACATTATTGGTTTGCCCATCTCCTCATCCACATTATCATGCCCACCATCTGGAAAGGTGCACCATCCATCTCTGTGACCTCTGTTGTGCTGCTGGTGTTCTGCCTGCTGTTGTTGCTGTTGCTGCTGCTATCCTGAAGTCCGCCTGCTGGGGGCTTGCATTTAAGTCTACTTCTTTTATACTTACTGTATCTCCTTAGTGTGCATTTGGTGGATGTGCTGTGAATGTGCTGTGTTTGTGCATTCATTTTGCTTTGTAAATGGGGAAGCACTGTGTATGCAGCTACATGCTCCTTCCAGATGCACCGCATATCATTATTTTTAGGCTTTGGTGCATCCCGTACAGCCTGGCACATCCAGGATGCACTAGAGCATCTCTATCCCATGTGAATGGCATCATTGCACATTTCCATGATGCGCTGGTGCATCTCGAATGTGCCTAGGGCATCTGCTTTGTGAATCCTGCCCATTAATTTTAGGGATAGTTATGTATTAATATGAGGTTCTAATATGAGTTACTTATACAGTGATGCACACCAGGATGAAATCCAATTCTGCATCATTCTGTAGCAGAGTTACTGCAGGAAATGAAACTATTTCAATGGAAGTTAATTCATTTTATCATGCAGGAAACTGTGTCACTGTGTGCATCATCCTGGTGGGCTATACCTTCATCTGTGTATAACATTTCTTTTGGCATCTGTGCACTACAAGAAAATATAAATGCCTTAGCAGATGTTGCAGGCAGTAAAAAACTCAAATTTAACTGTAATAAATGCAAGATCATGCATTTGGGCAAAAAGAATAACATATTTACATACCATATTACTGGAGTTACCCTACAGTCTGCAGCTTCAGAGAGAGATTTAGGAGCAATAATAAGCAGTGATTTAAATTTCACCAATAACTGCACCAAGGTGGTCAAGCAGGGGTATGGAATACTTGCATGTATTGGAAAAAATGTTAGGAGTAGAGCCAAAGAGGTGATGATGCCGCTGTACACTGCCTTGGTGCACCCTCATCTTGAGTACTGTGAGCGGTTTTGGGCTCTGCACTTGAAGGTGGGTGTAAGGAAGATGGAGAGGGTCCAGAGGCAAGCAATGAGGATGGTGGAAGGGATGCAGGGTAGATTCTACGAGGAGAGGCTAAGAGCCTTGCAGATATACTCCCTCCAGTACTGGAGATATCAAGAGGATATGTGCTTGGTGTATAGGGCATTTAAGGATCAGAAACTATGGGGGTGTATGGGACTAAATAAAAGACCAGATACCCAAACAAATAGGGGTCACCAATTACAGCTGAAAGGGGAACATTACCATAAAAAACATAGAGGAAATTGATTCTCACAAACAGCTGTGACACATTGGAACACATTACCTGCCTCACTGGTCTCCAGTGACAACAAGAATCAGTTTAAATGTGCATTGGATAAATATAGTGAGGGATGCTGTTTTCAATTAAATATCTAAATTGGTGCAGACCAAGAATGGCTAACGCTATATGACCGGTAATAAATCCTATGAATCCTATGTGGTTTCTCTGAATGATGAGGCCTTCTGGTTTGCTACTACCCAGAGCAGTGTCTTTAAAAAAATAGTCACTGCTAGCGAGGAACAGGGAGAGTGATATTTAGTTCTTTGAAACAGAAGAAGCTAGCTGAGTTCTTTAGAACTTTGATTAAAAGCTAATTTTTAGCTATAAATAAATGTTAAGCTTGTGAGAGCTAAAATTGGCCTCCTCACTCTTCTCCATTTATTCCCTCATTTGGATTTCTTGTGCCGTAGAGGAGTTGGAAATGGTGAGCTCTCTCACTGGACCAGCATGATCACGTGACATGCTGAGTGATCCCAGGAAAAGTAAGATTTAATTCATATTCTTAAATAAAATAAAGACTCTAAAGCCACTAAATAGCACACTCAAAGGGAAATATTTTTGGTAGTGTATTATTTGTAATAATCACAATCAACAGTGCTTTAGCAATCTAATTCTGTACTATGTTTACTTTCATCTGTTCTGACATTTCTTTACTTTTTATTTCCCTTCTCTTCCATCCCCTTCCCTTGCATCCTGTTCCCTTCCCTTCGTTATGATCCTGGAATTAATATTAGATTATCTCTCGTGTTAACTTGCGCTATCATTTCAATCCCATAGGGTAAGCCCTCCTCTGAACACCAGTAACTTGTAGCTTGCTCGATTGTTAATGGTTCAGGTTCCTTCAAAACACTGTATACCCTGGGCCCCATTTTCAAAGGGTGATGCAGGGTTTGCATCAAGCCTTGTATCAAACCCATTTTTTGGTGCAGCTGTGCCAAACTCCTTTGCCTCAGCTGCACCCGACGTTAGTACACCAGGTGCAGTTGCGACAGCTTCCTCAGTTTACAACAGCTTGCGCCCAGCGATTTGGTGCAAGCCTGTAAAGGACCCCAAATGGTGCAAGTTAGACTGGAAAGCTGGTCTAACACGGCATTGGTGCTTGGCATTGAAAATCCGGATAACCAGCCAGGAGAATCCCACAAGCACCGTGCGCCAAACAATCGGTGCACCAGGGGCTTGTGGCATTCTCGGGGTTTTGAAAATTAAGCACAATGTGTGGTAGCTTAAATTAGAGATGAAAGAAACAAAACCTAGCAGAGCTCCGTGAGCTAGTTTCTGAGTCCTCCAATGGCTCGTGCCATCTCCTACTGTCACTCTGTATTGTGAACCAGGTCTCAACATAACACTGCACTTCTCTGGACTTTCGGTGCACTTTTGCACATTTATACTGTGGGTTTTTACACTCCACTTCTCCATCTCTTCCAATGGCAAAAGATCATCACTGCTCCATAGCACCCATATTCTAGCACTCTGACTCCATTCTCTCTCTCTCTCTCTCTCTCTCTCTCTCTCTCTCTCTCTCTTCTCTCTCTCTCTCTCTCCTCTCTCTCTCTTTCTCTGCTTTCTGTAGTGCTGGTGAATCCAGATGTCTTTTTTGGGGCACTCATAGGAAGAAGAGTAAAAAGGAGCCTCTGCTCAAGGTAGCAAGTTTCTGCAATTTGGTATAAAACAAAAACTTTCTGAAGTATAGAGTCACAACAAAGATGGCTTAACAACCAAGATTATGAAACACCTATAATTGTGTGCTGTAGGGATGCCAAAGCACCTCCACCATCAGCAGCCCCTTGCACTCAGGATGATAGATCCGCTGTGGACTCAGTGTTGCTGAATAACGGTTTGCACTGTATCACCAGTAAAGTGGTTAAAGAGAAGTGAACTCTCATCATACATGTATGCACCTTTTTTAAGTTTTTTCCTACCTGCTGCTACTGGTATATTAAGCACTTATAGGTTCTGGGAGGCAAGCTCTGCAGCTGTCCATGTTCCTCATATTGCAGTTAGTGATAAGATAAAAACAAATAGTTATATAAATAGAAAAAACAACAATTTTTTTCATTTTAGTAAAGTATATATCAAAGTAGGTACACCAGTACCCTAGTAGGTAGTACTACTGTAGGGCCTTGAGATTCTGCATCAGTGACAGCAGCTTGCATCACACGGAGGATCATATCAACAGTGACTAGTGACTTGGAATTAGTCAGTCCTAGAACAGGCCACAGTACTGTCATCACTGTGACCAGGGTACTCTGTGACATTAGTTTGACATTAGACAGAGGAAAATACATTGGCATCATCTTCACTTACCTATTGAAGGCCTTTGACATAGTGGACCACAGAATACTAGTGACCAAACTAGTTGAGTTGCACATAAGCTCAGAAGAAGCCAGGTGGTTTGGCAGTTTTCTAACTAACCACAGAGTGTCAGGATACATGGCACCGAGTCCATTCCCTGCCAAGTCATTAAAGGTGTACCAGAAGGCTCAGTACATGGTCCTTTACTGTTCTTTTTGTATGTTACAAATCTGGGTTAACATGTCAGAAGTGTGAACTGTCAGCTGTACATGGATAATACTGTGCTCCATGCCTCTGGATCCAACATCCCTACTGTGCTGATCGCTCTCCAAAAAGGATTTCATGATCTGCAAGTTTTGTTCCTCAACTCAAAACTGTTTCTAAATATGGGAAAGGCCAATTCTATGGTATTTGGGTTTGCCTCATGTAACAGCCCCTCTGACTCACCTCAGCTGTTTCTGGGGCCCTTGGTAATCTGTGCACACACCTCTGAGGGGCCAGCCTGGACTCACAAGCTGACAGAAGTAATGGTGAGGTGCCGCCACCTGGGGTAATGGCAAGGAATACCTTTGAATAGATGGCAGGTTACCACCCCCCAGGAAGTATACACTAGCTGCCCACAAAGACTCTCCCTCACACAACAACAATTGCCCCTTCTTGCAATGATTCACAGTACCAGAACATAACATTAACAACTAACAGTTTTTATTTTGGGGGAAGGGGAGAAAAAGGGAGGAAAATAGCACAACAACATTAACAACTGCTGAAACAATTTCATCCCACACAATCTCCACCTCCCACCTAGGGGTGCACCCAGCTTCCCAATGTGTACCACACCATGGTGTAGACATCGCTGGGGATCTTTTTTTTTTGGAGCCCATTAACTTTAGACAGTGGAAACAATGAAAGTTCTGGTCTGGGTGCAGTTTTCTGACAGAGTCCTGCCTAGGACCCAATCCCCCTTTTTTAACCTAGCTAGCTAGCTAAATAAAGACAACCCCCCCCAAAGCCACAGATTGGGGGTACTTACCATTTAGAAGTTCAAAGAGGGTGGCAGAAACTTGGTTCACTGTACCGTGGAAGTATCCCATTGGTGGTGCACCGATGCAACAACAGGGCTGAATGAAGAAGTTAAAGAATGCTGGCCTTCACCTGCCTGACCTTGCCAACTTCGACTCTGAGGCCACTGTAGACAGTGTTCACCATTCAGGCTTCTTGCTGTCTTCCTCTCCATAGGTCTTTCTCTCTGTTGGGATGGGGAACAGACAGGCTGATGTCCTCTACACTTGTTGCTTGATAAAAAAACACACTTTGCAGCTGGGTTTTGGCACAGTCTCTAAACCCAGCACTCAGTCACTCTGACTTGCAGAAGCACAGTAGTCCCTAAACACTTTCCCCACCGAGGGGACCACAGGATGCTCAGTCTCTTTTATTCTGCTGCAAAATCTCTCTCCTTTGCTGCTGAGTGTGATCTCAGTTCCAGACTGCAATCTTATTCTTGTAGGTGACTAATTCCACAGTGGCTCACACACATCAGCAAGTGCAAATCTTCTCCAGGGAATCAGCTACACAGGCCAGTTGTTCCCTGTGCTTACTTTCTGTTTGCAGGTGCTCTTCAGCTGGTCCAACACAGGGGCCAGTAAGGCTGCTGGGTTGTGGACAACGGTCTTCAGGGCTATGAAATCCACCACAGTCTCCCTTGTCTCTCAGCTCTATGGAGGCTCCCAACCAAATCCGCTTTTGGTAGGCAAACAGTCCCTCCTATCACTTTTTGCAAGTACCTCCTTGATTGGCTGCTTGTTTCCTGCATTTACATAATGCCCTTTAGCCATTCCCAGTGGCTCCCTACTGCAGGAATCCTTATGGGGCTGTCATTATTGTTTAACATTTTGTCACAGTACAACTCTACCCCCTTAAATTTAAAATGAGCCCTTTCAGGGGCTGACCATAACTTGTCTTGGCTCTGCTGGAACTAAGAGAGCCAGGACACCCTTTGGTTAACCTGAAGGAGCTCCCTTTATCTCCTTGGGACTCCTGAACCACACTCTCCCCTTTGGCACCCTCTCACAGGCGGCCCAATAAATGGAGCATGGCTTCTTTAAATTTTCTCCTCCCCCAGCCATGCATGTGCACAAGGCACCCGGCAGCCATGATTGTTTACAATGGGACAGTCCAAGGCATGGCAGCCCCCTGGACCATTCAAACAGGCTCCCCAGTGCCCAGAGGTGCGGAAACACTTCCCTGACCATGGCACCCCTTTCTGCCAGGGCCGAGGGGCAGAAGCGGGACGGCGGCTGTAGCCGCAGAGAACTAGGTGAACGCAAAAGCCTGAATCCCTCCAGGCACCACTGAAATCCCTCTGGTCCTGATCCCAGCAGCAACAGGGACTAGAGGCAGAACAGGAACTCCACGGGGCCGTAGCCCTTTCAGGTAAGCCCAACATGAGGTTGGGGGGCTTACATGCTCCCCCCTTTAAATCTTGGCATCCTCGACAACATATTAAAATTGCATACATTTTTTCTTTAGGAACATTTCTAACTAGACAGTTCAGTTCCTCACTGTTCAGGCATTGCAGACATATCAATTCAACACATTTTCTTACTAAACACCTGGCTCCTATCTATCAAGACATTTCACATGGTCAATCACCAAAATACAGTCACAACAGGAGTTCCTACCTAGACATTAAATATAAAATAAAGGATGGGGTGGTGTGTGCTATGAGACTGTACACACTCCTGAGGCATAGGATGATACATAAACCCCAAGGGTGAAGCATTAGGGGTTTATGGAGAAGTATCCCATGCCAAGGGTGTGTGTAAAATCGAGTTTTACACACCACCCATCTTTTATTTTATATAATTGCTGGTGGTTGCTTTTTCGCAACAGCAGTTATATAAAATAAAAAATAAAAAAACAATTGTTGATTTTACTTTCCACCAAGCAGTGGTTGCGGCAGGTGTCCAGTGCGAGTAAACGGAGAGAGCTGCTGGCGCATGCGCAGAGTCTGAGAAACCCATTGTGTGTTTGCCATAATAACTAGCCAGTTATTATGGCAAATATCCAACTGGTTTTTCCTTAGGGAAAAGGCCCACCAGTAATTATATAGCTGTCTAGACAACAATATGCATAGGCAGACACATTCACTTTCCCACCCTTTCTGTTTTATAGCACATAGGGCAATATATTACAGGAACAATGTGCTTGTGAACCACTTGCAGGAGGATATCAGTGGAGACACCAGGTTGGTCATAAGTTAATTTTAGAGGAGGCTTAACTGCTGTACTAGACTTATGGGGTACTACTACTTCTTCCACAGGAATAGGGTGCATGCTGCCCTCTTCCGGCACTGTGTCCAGCACAGGAGCCTGGTCTGGAATAACAGGGATCCTATTAGTCTTTGTTGAGCAGTCGTCCACTACGGTCTCTACATCCATGTGCTCAAATGTTGCTTCTTGATTTCCAGCTGGAGTATCACTCGTCACTAGTGGTTTGGCATTAGGGTCTATACTGTACAAGAATTCTGTCTCTTCACTATTTGCTTGTGGCCAGTCCATAGGAGTCATTGTCTCTCAGAATACTTCTGCAGGAGGTTGATACCAATACATTTCCCCTTCCTCCTCAATATCTGCACTGTCTGTTGATTCCGGCTATATACATGGTTCATTGTCCCCTACTGGATCAGGAATGGTCTTGGACATCTTTTTTCTAGCTCAAGTGGGTTTCTAGTTCTGGCAGGTCTCAGCCCAGGCTCTGGCATGGTCTCTGGCATGGGCTTGAGCTGACCAATGGGCAAAAGGTGGTTTTGGTGAACAGTCTTAATAATTCCACAGCCTTGTTCTTGTTGAATGCAGTACACCAGCAAATCAGTGAACTTTTAATCACAACATATGTTTCTGAAGACCAATGGTCAGCTATCTTATGCTTTACTCAATGTTCAAGATTCCTGAGGAGACCTCTATCTCCAACTTGTAGCACTTGGTTTCATGCCTTCTGGTCATACTGTAGTTTATTTACAGCACTGACTTTTCCAGAGGCTTCTGCATCCAATGTATCGGTGTCCTTCAGCTGTTTTTTCAGACAGTTGGTGTATTCAATGTAAGATTCTTTGGAAGTTCCATCAGCAGATACTCTGAAAGCTAAGTCAGTTGGCAAACAGGCTTCTCAAATAAACAGCAGCAAGTAAGGTGAAGCATCTGTAGCGCTGTTTAGCAGATGTTGGCATGCACCAACTTGGGGACATGCTGGCTCCAATTTCTTTTCTGTTCAGGATCCAGTGTATCTAACATGTCCAACAAGGTACAATTAAATCTTTCAGGTTGTGAGTCCCCTTGTGGATGGTAGGACGTGGTGCGGGACTGCTAAATGCTATAAGCAGCAAAAAATTATTTCACTAGGCAGCTCTGAAAGTCAAACCCTTGGTTGGAGTGAATATGCCGAGGTACAGTATATCACAATGGGTCACAAATTCTTCGAGCTTCTGAACAACAGTCTGGGCAGTCTGATTTTTAGTTGGGTAGGCTTGTGCATACTTGGTACAATGGTCAGTGATGACTAAAATATGACTATACTCTTTGCTGCCCAGTTCCAGTGACAAAAAGTCTATACATACTAGTTCTAACAGTTCAGTAGTTTTAATGTTTACAAGCGGTGCTGCTTTTCTGGGCAAAGTCTTTCTCTGAACACACCTGGTACAGTTCTTGCCGTGCTTCTCCATATCAGATACCATTCTGGGCAAACAAAATTGACTCCACACAAGGTTCAGGACATGCTCCAACCCTAGGTGTCCCATATCATTGTGAAGAGCTCTGAGAAGAACTTTGCCGTATTTCCATGGCAGTACCAACTGATTACAAGTGACCATTGTTTTGAATCTGTAAAGTTCTGAAAAGCAATCCATCTTTCAAGGACAACTTGTTCCACTCTCGCAACAAAAGTGGACCATTAGGATGATCATTTGGCACCTTGTCTGGACCCGCTCCTTTTTCCAAAGTTGAAATTATTCCTTTTAGTCCATTGTCTTGCCACTGCAACCATCTTTGTTCTCTCTGCTTTGGCTGGGGCAAATGGCCAATGTCCAAACTCTTCAAATTGCAATAGACTTCAGGTTTTGCATCTGGGTGGGCTCCTATCACATCAATAGCCCTGGGGTGACAGTCAGATGTCTCACTTTCTGTATCTACAAATTTTGTACATAAAGCTTTTACAGTTGCACGAGCCATATGGTCTACTGTCTCTCCTCAGGAGGGTGAGGTCTGCGAGACAAGGTGTCAGCATTTGTATTGTTTATGCCCTTCTGACACTGAAGTGTGGAGTCATACCTAGAAAGGGCAGGCAGCCAGCGGTGACCGTCGGCATCCAACTTAGCAGTGGTGTTGACATAAGTAAGTGGATTGTTATTAGTTCTTACAGTAAATTTGGCTCTATAGAGATAGTCATGGAATTAGCTGGTGACGGACCATTTTAAAGCTAAAAACTCTAGCTTGTGCATTGAGTAGTTCTTTTCACTGGGCATCAGGCTCCTACTTATGAATGTAATGGGTCTCAGTCATTCAAGGTACTCTTCATACAGGACTGCTCCAGCCCATCCATGCTGGTGTCTGTGTGTGCAAGAAATAGTGCTTGATGGGATCAGCAAATGCTAACACAGGAGCTTCAGTAAGTCTCTTAATTATTTCTCTGAATGCGTTTTCACAGTCTTGATTCTACCTGTCACCAAATGTTTTGTTAACTTTATAGTACGTCTTTTGGGTTGCTTCTTTCCCTCTCTGCTTCTTGTAGTTGGTAGTGGGGTACCCCTGCAGTAAGTTCATAAGTGGTTGGACCATCATTGAGAAATCCTGGATGAATCTCCAGTAATAACCACAGAGGCCAAGAAAAGATTGTAAAATCTTCAGATTATGTGGCCTAAGCAAGGTAGTGAGGACCTTAATTTTGTTAGGATTGGTCTGGACTCCTTCGGCTGAAACAATGTGCCCAATGTATTTTGCAGAGGGTTGACAGAATTGGCATTTGTCAATTGAAACTTTGAGTCCAAATTCTTCATGTTGGTTCAGGACCTTCATCAGTCATTCTTCATGTTCTTCCACAGTACATCCAAAAACAATCAGATCATCCAAATAGACAATTACTAGTATCAAATTCATGTCTCCCACAGCTTTTTCAATCAACTGCTGGAAAGTGTCTGGTGCCCCCAAGATACCTTGTGTCATCCGTTCAAACTGATAAAATCCAAGGGGGCAAATGTCTGTTTTTTCCTTGTCTTCTTTGGCCATGGGTATCTGGTAGTATCCACTCCTTAAATCCAAGACTGAAAATCATCTACTGCTAGTGAGGCAGGCCAGATCATCCTCCTCATTCGGTACCGTATATTGATCTACTATTGTATGCTTGTTTAAAATCCTGTAGTCAATACACAAGCATACAGCCCCTTTCTTCTTGTGGGCTACCACTTTGGGGTAGGCATAAGGGCTTCTGGATTCAGTTATGATACCAGTGGCTAGCTCTTGTAAGTGTTTGCGAAAATCTTCCACATCCGCTGGAGCAAGTTGTATGGACCTTTCTCGAAAGGGTCAGTTATCACTGCGACATATGTGATGCTTCTCACCGCAGACGCATCTAACAACAGGCTCACTTGTAGAAAAGCATTGTTCCTCTTAGCTAGCTTCTGTCTCAATTTTCTCTTGTACAATTCAGGTACTGGGGAAACTCCAAAGTTGAATAGGTTAGGATCTAAGCTTTTTACCTGTAGCTTGGTTCTGAACTATAAGGCATACCATCTTTGCTTGGTAGCCGTGCTAAAGTCCTTCCTTTCTGAATTGTCACTTCTTTGTAAGTTTCATTTCTCACCAAAACATTAATCTTGTTTCGTTCCAATAGGGGTACTTGGGGGCACATCACTCCTGTCTGTACCAGCAGGCTATTAAGTCGCTCTCCATCTGTTGGCGTGACCATAATATAAGTATGACTTCTGGTGGGTGACTCAGACTCTATTTACCCCATCACTTGACACTCAGTACCCGGGGGTAAAACCAAAGGTTGACCATCACGTCGGCGAATCACACCCACTCGATCATCTTCAGTGTTTGGTTTACCAGAAGTGGGCCCCTTCAAGTAGCATTTCAGATTAGGGGGTTTATTTCATGACTATGGATGGACTGTGGACCCTTCACCTCTTGGCATAGCAGAGCAAGTCTCTGAAACATGTTGGTGTTGGTCCTAATCAACAATGGGGTCTCTCCTTTCATCCCAGTATTAGGGCATATCAAGGCAAGAGCTTCTGAGACCTGTACTCCAGCCACCCTTTGTGGGAATTCTAAGTGTACGACAATGTACCCCCGATATGGGTAAGGCTGCTCGCTTATCCCCCAGATAGCCAGTCCTTCCACTGGCTATAAGGGCACATGACTCAAATGCTTCTGGTACCAGTCTTCAAATGCAACAGTCACTTGGGCATCACTATCAAGTAGCACCATACAATCCACCCCTTCAGTCTTGGCTTGGACCCTAACAGATGATCCTATTAATCCTGAGGGAATCTTGGGGCCTTTAACGATAACAGGTTGCGTTTGTTTCATAGAACAGGTTTGGTCTGAAACTCCGGTTCGCTCCCTCACTGGATCCCACTGGCATTTTTCTGATATATGCTTCTCTTTCAATAACTTCTGCACCACCAGCTCATAATTTGCAGGCCTTTTACTGTGTGTTCTGCAGTGCCCGTCTTCACTGCATTGGTAACAGAATAATCGATCATTACTGGCTGGATTTACTTTCTCCAACTCGGGCATGGTGGACTTCCGACCAGTGAAATATCTCTGACCCCCCAGAAGAAGGAGTTATCTTTCTCTGATTTCATTCACTAGTAGTCCATAGCACAGCTACAGTACCTGTTCGGTCAATTCTTGTATTTGTCTCTTCATATCCTTAGTCTCACTGCTATCTTGTTTGGGTGAATCTTGACTTACAGGAGTCTATTTTTCTGAGGTGCCATCATCAGCCCTTGCCATGCAGCTCTATCATCCTTTTCTCAGATCTCATGCATCAATTCACCATAGGAAGGGAGATTACCCAACCGCTTCTCCAATCGCAACTTCATCAACAGCATTTCTGAGTGCTTAGCTCCCTCTAGGACTTTCTTCAGCCACAGCCTATTCATCTCTTGAGGAATCACTGCTCCCTTACGGTAGGCTCTCTGTATTAACTGCTTGAGATAGATCAAGTATTTGGACAGCTTTCACCCTCTTATTGTACTGTGCCTTGTAACTTTCTTAGGAAGTGGGTTCCACTGTTGGAATTCCTGAATGTGCTTTCCAGGGTGTTGAGGTACATCTGGGCAGTATCATCAGGTTGGGTAGCTTGCAAAGCTCCAATACCATCCATGGCTGGTCCTCTCAAACTCTCCCACAGTTGACTCTTCTCAGCTTCTGGACATTGGGGATCTTGCACCATGGAAGTGGCCTGACCCATCCAAATTTCAAAATCAACTTCTCTGGGCGGTGTTGTTTTTTTCATGGAGAAGGGTCTTACGAACATACAAACATACAAAATTGTTATCAGATATAGGCCTCATGATCTGTTGAATCTGCTCAAGTGCAGAGCACTCAGTCATTTAAACTTAGCTGCCCCCCATCCCATGTCCCCCTTCTGCTATCTTTCCTCCTACTTCTTTCTCACCTCCCCAGTCTATCCTAGGTTTTGGCTCTGCCTTTGATCCTGTCCCACCCTCTCCTAAAGCTGCTCACCAACTTCAATAATACCACCTCCTCTGGCAGCACATTGTACCCTGTCACCACCCTTTCTGTGAAGTAGTGCCTCCTCATTTCCCTGCTGAATCTTCCTCCCTCCAGTTTCAGACTATGTTCCCTGGTTTCCCTCCTACCTTTTAAAATAAACATACCCTAGGTATTAACTCTCTTCATGCCTTATAAGTACTGGAAGGTCTCAATCATATCCTCTCTCTCCCTTCTATCCTTCGGGGAATATATGTTGACTCACTCAGTCTCACCTCATATGGTTTCTCTCCCAATCCATGGATAATTCTTGTCACCCTTTGCTGGATCCCCTCCAGTAACTTGATGTCCCTTTTCAAATGGGGCACCAGTACTCCTCGCAATACTCCAAATGCGGTCTTACCAGGGACTTGTACAGGGGCAGAATGACCTCCTCTTTCCTAGAGGTGATTCCCTTTGCAATGCACCCCAGCATTCTTCCTCTTGGCTGCTGCCCTCCTGCACTGCAATGAGTGGTTAATTTCCCCCGTTACTAGTACCCCCAGATCCTTCTCCTACATTGAAGTGGATAATTGCACTCACCCCAACCAGTAACTGTTCCCAGGATTTCTGGCCCCCAGGTGCATGACTTTACACTTCTTAGCATTGAACCCCAGTTGCCATGTGTTTGAACAGCCCTCAAGTCTTGCCAAATCCTCCTGGAGTACTTTAACACCCTCCACACCATCTACTTCCACACAGATCTTTGCATCATCTGCAAAAAGGCTATCTTACTTTTTATCCCATTCGATACATCAGCAATGAAAATATTAAATAGTCCTAGCACCAAGCCCTGTGGGACCTCACTTGTTATGGGTCTTAGTCCCTGGTAGGACTCTGTTCCTCTCTCCAATGCCCAGGCCTCTAACCAAGGGGAAGGGGGTTGATCAGGTGGGGTAACACTGTTAGCTTTGCACAGTTCTTGCATGTCTTGAGGAGTCTTCCTCTCTGATTTCAACCAAAATTTAAATTTCACTTTGAAATCATCATCTGAGGGATCTTTAGGCATTTTCTTTTCACTGTTATACATCACAAAGGTCCAGGGGGACCTGTACCCCCATGGGAAGATAGTAGTATTTGGTAACATCAGTCTCAATATCACTCTTTATCAAAGCAAACATACTTTTACTGTTATGGTCGTACCTTAGTCCTAGTACCTTTAAGTTATCAGAACAATTCAATGATGACAGTTCATTACCAATTTTAGATCTATCAAATCTTTCTGAAATACCAGTCAATAAAAGGGCTTTTTTACAGTCCAATTTCTCTCCTTGGCACCAATCTTCCAAGTCTTTGAGTGCTATAGTGAATTTTCACAAATGGGAGGGATGCCAAACTTCCTCTTCTTGGAAATACAATTATGGGGATGGCCACTAGGGAGCAGCGAATCCCAGCAGCGCCTCCACTTGTAACAGCCTCTCTGACTCAGTTTGACTGTTTCTGGAGCCCTTACATATCTGTGCACACCCTTCTGAGGGGGCCAACCTGGACTCACAAGCTGACAGAAGAAATGGTGAGATGCCTCCACCTGGGGTAATGGCAAGGAAAACCTGTGAACAGATTGTAGTTTACCACCTCCAAGGAAATATACACTAGCTGCCCCAAAGACCTCTCCCTACACAGTAACAATTCCCCCTTCTTGCAGTGATTCACAGTACCAGAATATAAAATTAACATTTAACAGTATTTATTTTGGGAGAAGGTGAGAAAAAAGGAGGAAAATAGCACAATATTAACAACAACTGCTGAAACAATTTCATCTGACACAATCTCCACCTCCCATCTATGGGTGCACCCAGCTTCCCAATGGCAGCTGCCAAAAATGTCTCTAAAGTCCTTTTGGTGGGTACCACACTGCAGTGTAGATGTCACTGGGGATCTTTTTTCTTTGGGGCCCAATAACTTTAGACAGTGGAAACAATGAAAGACTATAATAGGGAAGAAAACAGGACCAAGCTCAAAGAGGCTGGGAAGGCAATCAAGGTAGCCAAAGCACAAACTGAAGAAAAACCTGTGGCAGAAATTAAAAGGGGTGATAAAACTTTCTATAGGTATATCCGGGAAAAAAGAAAGACAAGGGGGAATAGTCAGACTACGAAACAATGAAGGACAGCAGGTGGAGAGTGCTGTACAGAAAGCATAAGTATTAAACAAATACTGTACTTCTGCTCCATTTTTATGAGAGACCAGAATGGTAATGGTCCAACACTAGCTATGGGTCTCCACATCCAGGAAACAGACACAAGCCCCTTTACAAAAGAGAGGGTCCTAGAAGAATTAAATAAAGTGAAAACAGACAAAGCTATGGAACCAGATGGAAATCATCCTCGGGTATTGAAAGAGCTTAAGGAGGAACTCGCTGCTCCATTGGCCAGACTCTTTAATAAATCACTGGAGAGCAGACAGATACCAGAGGACTGGAAAAAGGCCACTGTGGTATACTTACACAAGAGTGGAAGCAAGGAAGAAGCAGGTAACTATCGTCCTGTCAGTCTCACCTCAATTGTGGGGAAAATTATGGAACTGTTACTAAAGGAAAGGATAGTGGCATACCTGGAAACCAGTAGGAGGCTAGACCCTAAACAGCATGACTTTACAACTGGTAGGTCATGCCAGACAAACATGATAGAATTCTTTGACTGAGTGACAAACGTAGTAGACCAAGGTGGGGCAGTGGAAGTTGTATATCTAGACTTTAGTAAGGCCTTTGATTCTGTCCTCCACAGGAGGCTTATTAACAAACTGGGAAATGCAGCTGTAGGAGAGAAAATTTTTAATTGAGTGAGGAACTGGCTTCAGGGGAGGACCCAGAATGTTGTCATGAATGGCACCCTGTCAAGAGAAGGGATGGTGACCAGCAGGGTTCTGCAGAATTCGATGCTTGGAGCAATCCTTTTAAACATATTCATCAGCGACTTCACAGATGGATTGGAGGGGAAAGTATGCCTGTTTACAGATGACACCACCAACAGGTTGGACACACAGGAAGGGACCATAGAGATGGAATTGGACCTAACAAAACTGGAAGAATGGTCCAGAACTTGGCAGTTGAAGTTCAACACTAAGATATGTAAGGGCATGTACCTAGGGAAAAGAAACTCAGGAAAAAATTGTTGTCTAGGGGATGAACAATTAGCCATTACAAACCTAGAATGGGACCTGGGGGTCATTTTGTCCCACAACCTAAAGGGAGAAATTGTGAGAAGGTGGCACAGAAAGCCGGTAACATCCTCAGTTGCATCGGAAGAGAGATCACAAGCAGAAACCTCGAAGTGATAATCCCACTTTACAGATCCTAGGTGAGGCCACACCTGGAATACTGTGTCTAGTTCTGGAGATCGCACCTTAAAAAGGATATAGACCATCTGGAAACTGTGCAAAGAAGAGCTACAAAGATAGTTCAGGACCTCCACCATAAATCCTATGAGACAAGACTTAAAAAATTAAACATGTACTCCCTGGAACAGAAGCGAAAGAGAGGAGAAACAGAAGAGACATGATAGAAACCTTTAAATACCTAAAGGGTATCAACTAAGTGCAGAATCAGAACCTCTTCCAAGAAAATAAGGAGGTACGTACTAGAGGCCACAACAGATGTCTAATAGGAGGGAGATTTTGGAGCAACATTAGGAAGTTTTTCTTCACCAAAAGGGTGGTGGAGCTGCAGAACAGGCTGCTGCAGGAGGTCATGGATGCCAAGAGAGTTAAGGAGTTCAAAATATCTTGGGACAGACATAGCAGAATTGTCATCGAGGCACAGGTCAGGAAACATAGGAAAACCAGGAGCAGTTGTAAAATTCACAAGAGTTTTATTATGTGTTAATATGTCCCTTGGAGCCACTCGTTGCTGAAAATGAGTGGTTTCATGTGCCTTCAGCTGGAGTGAGAACAGTGAAGCGAAGCTGTTCTGGCTCAAGCTGAAGGCAAGTGAAATCACTTGTTTTCAGCAACAAGTGGCTCCAAGGGACGTATTAATATATTATTGATCGAGAGCAATCAATAATATATTTAAAAAAAAAAACTTACATGGCCTATGATCTCAAATGAGTGCAGGCTAGATGTCATATAGCACTGATGTCTGCTTTGATTAAAGCTTTTGTTTTGAAGCACTGGAAGAAGCGATTGTATTTATACATATGATCAGTGGATAGCCGATCTTATGAGGTCTTTAGGCAGGCTAAAGTGACAAATGTATCAGAGACGGTGAAAAGGAACATATGTTAAGAAATGGGGAAGTTTAGAGGCAATATATTCACTTCAACTTAACCTACCCATTAACGTCGGTCTGTCTGTCTAAGTGTAGATCATTGTAGTGACGAGTTAACAAAACAATAATTTTTGATATTTATATTGGGACTAAACGGGATCTTTCTTCTTTTAATCTTATGTTTGGAGGATTTGGTGCGTCAGGATGCTTACCCAATAGGGATACCTTAGTGTGGACAGGTACAAGACTGCCAACAGAGGTTTTTGGAGCTCTCTCTCTCCTCGGGACACAGCTGCAGGTCTGACCCCATTAGATTATAGGGCTCTTGGAACAATAGGCCCTTTGGCTAGCTCAATTTTTATGTTTAGTGGTCTTTGTTTTGTTTTTCCTTAGCATGAGCCGATATTTATCTTGGATATTGTTATGACTGTATGAATGTTTGGATATGGGGAGGTGTTCTCTGCAGCTGATTGTATATAGATACTGTATATAGTTCACCTGCCCAGTTTTGGGGTGGATACCCCCGGTTGGCCAGGGGGTTGTGGCTTGTCTGTCTGTACTTTCTCCTTTTGTCTTGTCCTTTTTTTCTTCTCTGAAAGTAAAATCTAATAAAGATGGGTTTTAAAAAAAAAAACTTCTCAGAACATGCCCATTTTTAGGGCATCTGCATGTGAGACGCTCTTCACGGAATAAGAGTGCCTCACATGCAGAGGAAAGAAGCACTCCGATTGGTCAGGAGTGCTCCCTCGAACTATAATATTAATAACAGTAAAATAAAATTGAAACAGATTGGTCAGTATAACTATTTACAAGGGTAGTATAACCAGAGAAAGTCCATCTGGGTTTCCTCTCAGTTTCCAATCTCAGTGTCTCTCAGTCTCTATGTCTCTCTTACAAGAAATTGCAGCTCTGTTTTTGTAAGTCTTTGCAACCTCAGCTCGTTAAGAAACAGCATGCTTCTCACACGCTGTTCTTGTAAGTTTCCAGTGGTCTTGTATATTTCAGCAGGTGCAGCAAGAAGTACATTGTGACCCAGAACTGACCTCTTGTTTACATCTTCTGCAGTAGGCTTAAAAATTGCATCTCAGGTTAACCCCTTGAGTTCCAAATAGCTTTGCAATCATTTTCATAGTATGACTATATAGTTTTAGCTTTGCAATCATTTCTGCAGTATAACTATATACAGCTTTAAAAAAGGGGATCCCAGCATCAATTACATTTCCACAAAAAGATTCACATATATTTTTATACTTGCAGATATACAAGGGGGAAGAAAAGACAGAACAGCAAGTGAGGGTAGAGAGCTAGCGAGAGGCAGAGAATTGCAAGACCATCAGGGTGATCAAGTCCTAGGTCTCGCAAGAAAATTTGGTTATGCAACAAAACAGAGTAGAGACAGAAAAGGAGAGAATAGAACAGATCCTTGCATTTAAACTCTTTCTCCATAACAACTGGGACAGGGCTGCATTCAACCCTGTCACAGAAATATTGAAATAAGGAAATATACTTGGGGGAGTGAGTCGGTAAAATAACGGGCGAACTAAATGGATCATGCGGTCCCCATCTGCCATCATGTTCTTATGAAAATTCAGGTCTGGGTGCAGTTTTCTGACAGAGTCCTCCCCAGGACCAACCCCCTGATTTTAACCTAGCTAGCTAGCTAAATAAAGACTCCCCCAAAGCCACAGTTTGAAGGTACTTACAATTCAGAAGTTCAAAGGTGGTGGCAGAAACTTGGCTCATGTTACCTTGGAGGTGTCTTGTTGGTTGTGTACCACAGCAACAGCAGGGCTAAATGAAGAGGTTAAAGAATGCTGGTCTTCACCTGCCTGGCCTTGCCAACTTTGCCTCTGAGGTCTTTGACAGTGTTCACCAGGTAGGCCTCTCGCAATCTTCCTCTCCACCAGTCTTCCTCTCTGTTGGAATGGGGAACAGGCAGGCTGATGTCCCCTACACTTGTTGCTTGACACAAAAACACACTTTGCAGCTGGGTTTTGGCACAGTCTCTAAACCCAGCACTCACAGTCACTCTGACTTTTAGCAGCACAGCAGCACAGCAGTCTCCAAATACTTTCCCCACCAAGGGGACCACGGGATGCTCAGTCTTTTTTATTCTGCTGCAAAATCTCCCTCCTTAGCTGCTGAGTGTGTCTCAGCTCCAGACTGCAATCTTACTCTTCTAGGTGACTAATTACACAGTGGCTCACACACAGCAGCAAGTAACAATCTTCCCCAGGGAATCAGTTACACACACCAGTTGTTCCCTGTGTTTACTTTTTGTTTACTGGCACTCTGTAGCTGGTCCAACACAGGGGCCAGCAAGGCTGTTGGACTGCAGACAACAGTCTTCAGGGCTAGGAAATCCACCACAGTCTCCCTTGTCTCTCAGCTCTATGGCGGCTCCCAACCGAATCCACTTTTGGCAGGCAAACAGTCCCTTATATCACTTTTTGCAAGTCCCTCCTTGATTGGCTGCTTGTTTCCTGGGTTTACACATTGCCCTTTAGCCCTTTCCAGTGCCCCCCCAGGCTGCAGGAGTCTTTATGGGGTGCACCATTATTGTTTAACATGTCAGCCCAGTACAGCTCTGCCCCTTATATTTAAAACATGCCCTTTCAAGGGCATAACTGTAACTTGTCCTGTCTCTGTTGTAATTACGGGAGCCAGGACACACTTTGGTTAACCTGGTGGAGCCCCCTTTATCTCCTTGGGGCTTCCAAACCACATTCTCCCCTTTAGCACCCTTTCATAGGCAGCCCAATAAATGGAGTGTGGCTCCTTTAAATTTTGTCCTCCTTGGCCACGCATGCGTACAAAGCACCCAGCTGCCATAATTGCTTACATTGGGCTGGTCAAAGATATGGCAGCCCCCTGGATCATTCAAACTGGCTCCCCAGTGCCCAGAAGCGTGGGAACACTTCCCTGACCTCAGCTCACCTTTCTGCCAGGGCTGAGGGACAGAAGCATGACAGCGGACACAGCCACAGAGAACCAGGTGGGTGTGAATGCCCAAATCCCTCCAGGGACCACTTGAAGCCCTCTGGTCCTGGGCCCAACAGCAACAGGGATCGGAAGCAGAACAGGAACTCCACGGGGACGTAGTCCCTTCAGGTAAGCCCAACATGAGGTTGGTAAGCTTACATTCATGACTGAAGAGCTCTGCCCCTCTGCCCATTGCTACCATAGATGGATTGCCCTGGAAATGGTTAGTGAATACAAATATTTCAGTTTCTGTGTCGACTCACTCCTTACAGGGAACACTCGCATCAACAAACTTGTCCAAGCATAAGCCCAAAGATTGGCTTCCTGTTCAGAATCAAATCCTTGTTTCCGAAGTGCAGCAGAGACAAAATAAGCAATGACACTCCCTTCTTTCGACTACATGGGGATCTTATTCCCTGGTGCCTCAAAGTCCAGATTGGGCAAATTAGATATTCTTTACAACAGGCTAGCTAGGCTGATACTCAACTGCACTCAACTGCACTTTTAGCATTCACCATGGTAAGCTCTACAGTGCATTAAACTGGCTGTCCCTGGGTGAGAGGAGGAAATTGCCCTTGACCCTGTTCTCCCCGAAATGCATCAAAGGCCTTGTCCACTCCCCAAGTTTTTCCTAGATCTTTGTGCACCACTGGATTAGTTGAACTGATAGTCTCAGACATATAGTAACTATGACTCAGGGTGTCCCTTGCCTTCAGTCACAGATGCCCGACTGCATGGAACTCCCTGCCAGAATCCTTATGCCTAGTAAACCATCCCTTGCCTTGCAGTGCAAAAGACATGGAATGGTTCTTTTACGTCTTCTCTGGGCATAAACCCTCTGCACTGGGTCTTATTTTACACTTGAAACTTTATTATGTCTATGTAAATATACACTGCCTTGGAAGTTTTAAACTGTATCTTGCATTACTTTTGTCTGTAACATGTTCGCTTGTCATCAGAAGGTTAACCTGAAGAGGACACCATTGTAAATGAGCTCCGTTCAATGATGTTTATCATACACAATCTGAATTTAACTGAATATAGCATATATTGAATAATGTGTGTGTAGATGTGTATTATGAGTTTTTGTATACATTTGAGGCGTGTAATGCCACTTAAACCCCAACAGTGAAGCTCAAGGGGTTTAACTAGACATCACACATGAAGGGTGTGTAAAACAAAATGAGTGCTACACATCTGCACTTTTTTTGTTTGTTTTTTATAATAGCTGGCTAGCTACAATCACACTGTGCTGTAACCACACTACTAGACTGTAACAAAAGCAAGTATTTGTCAATGCCAAATGCTTGCTTGTAGTGCAGCAGAGCTTTAAAGAGTCCCTGATGTTGTTGGGACAACTTTAAACTAAGCAAACATTTGCCAATAATGTAATTAAAGTTTTACATCCTAATATATGCACAGAGTGCTCCCAGAATTGTTGGCAAACTTGTTTCACACCATAGCTTACAAACCTTGTTAAACCATGGTTATTTTTTTATGTAAAAGGCATGGTTTGTAAGCAATAATGTAACTATGGGGCACAGGCCTTTAACTCCTAACTTTAATTTTCTTTTGCTTTTGGACTTTGTCCACAAACTCTATGTTTACTTTAACCTTTTTTTAGAGAATAAATATTTGCAAGTAGTGGTCACATACATCTGGATCATTTGTTTACTGCTTTAAGTTTTCACGTAAAAGTTTTTACAAGTTTCAATCTCTGCAGGTCCTATCTCAAGATCCCACCAGTCAAGCAGGAAGATGAAAAAAATGCCTTCTACAGGCTCATCAGTACCATAAAGGTTCCATTCCATTCCATCTATTTGATGCTGGGTGGGCCCCTGAACAGTACCTTCCATTTTCATGGGCAACCCAGAAAAATATATATATATAAGCATACAAACAAACCAATTTGTAAAGACAAATGATACACGTCAACCTCTCAGCATTTAAATGCACACCATTGGTCTTCAAAATGCAGAGCACATGACCAAACTATATAGCATTTTCTTTAAAAAAAAAAAACACGTTTAAGAATAGTGGGCCCCATAAGTTAAGTGTTAAGAAATGTTTTTGTCAAGTAATTTTTAATAGTTTCTCCAGATATAGGTCTAATTTTAAGTGGAATGTATGTATATATTTGTGGAGAAAGTTAAATTGGATGTAAAACATAGTGTTATGCAAAATGCTCAGCAGTTGAGAGGTATAAAGATAACTGCAAATGGAAAAGGAAACCATATAAGATGTTAAGCATGTTTTAAAATTGATGTGGAGTTGCTATTTACATTAATTCACAGTGAGATATAGATAGAGATTTGAAATGCCCTACTACAAAGTCATCAGAATCTGTCTTGAAATTGTATTTGATTATGAGAACACACCGCAGACTTGGTAGGTAGATAGGTAGGTAGGTCATCAGCTAGGTATGTAGGAAAGTATTTTTGTTTATTAAGCACTTTTGCCAAAGGCTCATGGCACCCTATCAAAGTAAGCAATAAGACATGATGGGGTGTGCATTAGACAGTTCTAATGCACAGCTAGGGGGACGTAGTGAGGCACGAGGCCACAGGCCGAGTGCGTCCAGTCCCCTAGCCATGCAGTAGAACTGTCTAATGCACATCCGAGTAGCTTATTGCACTATAAAATGAGACCTGTGTATTTCTAAATAGGGGTTCTAGCTTTAGCTGTGCATTAGACACATCTAATGCACGGCTAACAACCAATCAGATTGCTTGAAATCTTTTGCCCATTTTATAAGAAATAACAAAGGACACAAACAGTGAAATATAATAGATTAGAAAACGTTACTAACTCCAGACATATATACACATACTGTACCAAATAAAATAAAAATGTATTAGGAGATACATCTGCTGTGCATAGCCATGAAACTTGAAATTTAAAATACCCGGAATGAGTAATGTAACTTTGCATGAGAAGCTGTTTTAGAATGAAAGCAATACTTTCCAAGTTTAATAATGGCTTATCAAGTCAATGCTGGATAGCAACATTTAAAATGTGCAACTAAGTAATTTATTATCATTTAGTATGTGCCTACTTGGTATGTACTGTAGAGTAAAAATCTTCAACTCTACTTCTTGTGCTCACAAAAAAATGAGGGGAAAGTGCTGAAAATACTTCAAGTACAGACAGCGATAAGAGGACTATGACATGAAGTAGGGAGCAAACTAAAGAGGCAGATGAACTCTAAGAGATACAGAGCATGTTTCTATGCAAATGATAAGTTTGGCTAGATGCTATGGAGAACATTTTGAGTTGTATGCTTGTGTGTTTACTCTGTGAGTGTGTATACATAATTGATGTCACATGGTGTTCATTTATTTATTTTATTCATTTGTTTAGTAGACGGGAAATTACTAATAATATACTGACTCATTTCCAGCAATGTCCCTGCAGATTGCTGCAGCAAAAGGGGCATTAATGCTTGTCACTGCCTCACATCACAAAATGTCTGTACATTAGACCGACTTTGGTGGCAAAACACATACGAGCTTGACAGATGTTCCTGTAGAAAAGAAATCAAAGGGGGATAGTTGGTGCAGCTGTTGCTCACTTGCTATTTTTGGGGCTGGATTTGTTTTGAATTACAACTTTGGGATATACTGTGCAACCAAGACAATGAAGCTAAGTGAAATAAAAAAGTGGCTTTAAAGCGAGTTGTGGGGCTGGTTATTGAAGGTCTCTGAGTTCTATTGTTGTTAAAGAAGATTACATATCTGTATTTATAAAATGGCAAGAAAAAATCTGGAAATTTCACTGGCTGACAGACGTCACCTGACCATTCATTAAAGAGCAGCTGATGCCATTAGGACAGCTTTAACAAAACATAATATTTAGACACAGTTCAGCTAGTATTTCACATTAGTTCTATATTTCTCCTCCCCATTATTTATTACTGAGGCCATTTGCATTAAATGGGATCTTTGCTCCTGAACAGTTCATCTATTCCTGTTGCTTTCTCCCTACCTAAGGTCATAATGCCCTATTTGTGACATCACAACTACTCCCATGGCAACAGTTTGTGATGTCACAATAGAGGACTATGACATGAAACAGGGAGTAAGCTAAAGAGGCTGATGAACTCTAAGGGATATAGAGCATGTTTCCTTGCAAATTTCTCAGTAATGAGTAATGGGGAGGAGAAATATATCGAATACATATATAATGCTAGCTAAATTTTACCTAAATATTTTGTTTTTCAAAGTTTTCTTTGAGGTGTCAGCAGCTCTTTAAATCTGTTTAAAGGCACGGTCAGCTGTCGAATCTCATTTTTCTCCTCCCCAAAACCTCCTTACTGAGTTTATTCTGCAGACAGTAATTATCCAGAAATATTAATTTCCATGTGCTCTTTTATAAGAGAAAATGTGAGATTTGTTTCTGTGCTTTGACTTGGTTAGTACAGAGTAAATATTTGTACTCTTGATATTTCTATGTCCAGATATTTTCAGTACTTTGGTGGAAGGGCACATTGCAATCCATTAGTCCTTGATTAGAAGTTGTCCTCATACTATGATTAGTAGTCTTCTTAGTTCCTGGTAGTCCTGCAGCCAGTTGTATTTGTGACATCATATTACAGAGTTTATTTTTTCCAATATTCAGGTTATAAGTAAGCATTAAACCATGACAGAGCTCTACTGTTGCATTAATCCATGGTTGGTCTGGTTAGGGCATGAGGCCGAAGTCCAAGTGCTTCCAACCTGCCAACTATGGATTAATGCCGCAAGTAGAACCATGCTTTGGAGTGGTTTAATATGCTTGTAACATGGCAAGCACTGGTAGGAGTAACATGTTACATGAAAAATAAAGTGGAAAGATCACACAGTAGGATTGCTTTGTTACACATGAAAAGCATCATGTTTAATAACAGCATACGGGTTCAACAGCTGTGTCTCTTTTACATTGTTATTGCTGCAAACATTGAAGATATTTTATTACTGTGTTTAGATTTATTAATGCTTTTTAGATCTAGCTATGTGTTTTTTTTAAAACTGCTCTATACATTCGAAATATCGTCCGCTTCTGAACATTTGTTAACAATGCCAGTCGCTATGCTGTCCGGGTAATGCTGTATGAGTCTCTTAAAGGAGACAGGAAATGATTTATTGATATTTCTAACTGCTAAATAAATTAAAAATAACAAACAATGGCCAGTGTGTGTGCCTTCTTTTATTGTTGAAGTTTACAGTGCATTTTTATATGGTTTTTATGTTGTTGAGCCCACTATCGGCTGTAAAGATTTTTCCAGAAACGGGGAGTCAGTGTGTGTCACCTTTTAAAAAGGCTAACATCACAGACTCCTTCTTCAGCCTGCATAACATGTGCAGTGGATTCCTAGCAGTGTTTCACAGAGCAGTGTACTGTTCAGTACAGAAATGTTATATGGCTCTTCCTGACATCTGTAAATAGCAACTGACTAAAAAATTATTATAATTATTCAACAACTATCTCCCCCCCTCGTGACAGCTTACCTGTTGCCCCATTCATGCCTGCAGCACCATCAGCCTCTGGTGACATCAGTTCTCTTCCAGGTGGCAGATGCCTGTCTTCATTCCCTGGGCCTCTACTGTACTGCAGCATGGCCGGGGAGCACACAAACAGCTGGCATGTGTCTAAGTGTGCCCATGTCAATTGCAGTGTGTGAGCCATTCGGGGCATCCATTCTGACCCCCACAGACTCTGTCGAGAAACACTGCAGCATGTCAACTTTTCTCAGCAGCTGAAAAGCAGCACATTTTCTCACTCCCCCGCCCCCAGAGACATTGAAACAGTTGGTGAGGGGATGCTGCACCAGTTCTTCAAGTGTATGAATGAGCCACAAACATGCAGCAACTCAAGATGTTTACTCTTCATCGGATACAGCACAGCATGACAAATTGTCAGGGAGCACAAGGAACCACAGCAGCACAAACTTTCTATGAGTCATGGCACAACTAAATGTTCCATATGCTCTGACCCTGATTTAGGGACCCTGACAGGACACCAGTGGAAAGGTAAGGTCCTGCTACAAATGACTTCAAGAATTTGTAAGGTAGCCGGCTTGGGGGGGGGGAGCCAGTAACTGAATAATGATATATGAAAAGTCTGTGAACGTCTTACATTCAGAGGCATACTGTCTAGGATTGGCACTATAATACTTGAAGTTCACGGGCCTATTTAATGAGATATGGCAAGTGAATAGTGTCCACATGAGTGTGTGCGTGTGGGTAGGAAGCATATAAAACAGTGCCATAGAATTTAGTGTGGATAAGTATAGTACTTTACAAGCAACCATTGCTCTACTGTGTTATTAATTCATGGTTGCTTTGTGATCACCTGATGCTCTTTAACCAATCTCAGACAGTTATTCTGGTATTATATTTATGCCATGTTACAATATCACAGTGATGTCCTGGGTTCATAGCCAAACTGTGGTACTATTAGAAAGGGTAATCTGGTGCCAACATGGCATGTGGCCTTTTTTTTAAGTATGTCAGAGGATTATGTTCAGGATTGGATTTGTTTTCACAGATTCTGAGTTGGACAGGGTGGTCATCCTTGAGTATTTAAGGGAACCAGCTTTGGGAGCAGTGCAAGCATTTAATGTTTTTAATGTGCACAAGCACTAGAAGTCTAGTGATCAAACTCTCAGAGTTACAGGGATTGGTAACTGAGGCAAAGTTGGAATGGTGGCAGTCACAGAAATGTGAGTTACATTGAACTACAGCTGGCATATGACCATTCAGGTTATGCAGTATTCAGGAGGAACAGGGAAAGGGAAGGGTTGAGTTGCACTCTAGAAACATAGAAAAATAGAGGTTGATGGTAGATAAGGATCGCAATGTCCATTCAGTCTGCCCATTTTTCTACCTTATGAATGTGCCATAGGCCTTTACTCTGTCAATGGCCTATTTATTCATACTCATCTGTATTGCTTCCCTATGCCTATCCACATCCCATGCCTGTTTGAAGCCTTGCACTGTATTCATATTCATCACTTTCTGAGGTAGGCCGTTCCATACATCCACCACCCTTTCTGTGGAAAAGAACTTTCTCATATTACCCCTTAATCAGCCTCCCTCTTATGCTGTGTTCTCTTGTCCTGCTATTTTTCTTATATTGAAACATGTTAGAGTCTTTCACCTTGTTAATGTCCTTAAGATATTTGAATATTTTCATCATATCACCTTTCTCCCTCCTTTGCTCTAGAGTACTGTATATATATTGAGCTACGTTAATCTGTCCTCATATGTTTTCTGATGCAGTCCCTGCACCATTTTGGTTGCCTTTCTCTGGACTGCCTCCATTTTGTTAATGTCCTTGTGCAGCTGTGGCCTCCAGTACTGCATGCAGTACTCCAGATGGGGCTTAACCAGTGTCTTGTAAAGAGGGATTGTTACCTCCCTCTTATAATTTGTGATACCCCTACTAATACACCTCACCATTCCTCTAGCCTTGCCTACTGCTTTAGTGGCCTGCTTGAATGATTTCAGGTCATCTGTGATGATGATGCCCAAGTCTCTTTCTTCCCTTGTGATTGCCAGCAACTCCCCTCCCAACCTATAGATAGCTTCAGGGTTTCTCTTCCCTATGTGCATGATCTAGCACTTATTTGTGTTAAACCCCAGTTGACACTCTTCAGACTATTTTGCCAGTTTTTCCAGATCTCTTCTCATTCTGCCCACCCCATCTGGATCATCTACTCTGTTGCAGATATTGGTGTTATCTGAAAACAGGCAAACCTTACCCTCCAGTCCATCTATAATGTCACTGATGAAGATATTGAAGAGGACTGGCCCCAGAACTGATCCCTGAGGTACCCCACTTGTGACTTACATCTCTTCTGACTGCATACCGTTAACCATCACTCTTTGTTTTCTGTCTGCCAACCAGTTTACTACCCAGTTGACCAACTTATGACCCACCCCAAGCTTACCTAGCTTATTAATCAATCTTCTATGTAGAACAGTATTGAAAGCTTTGCTGAAGTCAAGGTAGGTGACATCAACTGCACCCTCTTGGTCCACCACTCTGGCTACCCAGTCAAAGAAGTCTATGAGATTAGTTTGACAGGATCTTCTTGTTGTAAACCCATGCTGTCTTGTATCCTGTGTTCCTATGTATTCCAGGTGTTGCACTATCCTTTCCTTAAGGAGTGCCTACATAATCTTGCCCACTACTGAGGCAAGACTAACTGGTCTATAGTTCTCTGCCTCCTCTCTGCTGCCACTCTTGTGGAGTGGGATCATATGAGCCCTTCTCCAGTCTTCTGGGTCCTCTCCTGTGCTCAGAGACTCACTAAACAGTTCTGCTAATGGCTCTGCTAGTTCCATCCTTAGCTCCTTTAGTACCCTGGGCTGTATGCCATCAGGTCCCATTGCCTTGTCCACCCTGAGCTTAGCGAGCTCTTGTAGGACCCTTTCTTTTGTGAAGGGACTTGTGCACACTTGCCTCTCCCCTGTGTCCATGGTGCTGAGCTGTGGGCCCTCCCTACCTCCTCCTCAGTAAATACTGAGCAGAAGTATCTATTTAGGATAGATGCTTTTCCTTGGTCCTCCTCCACACACACACTCTTATCCCCTTTGATCATAGCAATACCTCCCTCTGGACTTTCTCCTTTCACTAATGTATCTATAGAAAGTCTTGTCTCCTTCTTTTACTGTTTGTGCTAGAGTTTCCTCAGTTTGGGCCTTTGCCTGCCTTACTGCCTTCCCTGCTTCCCTTAGGGAAATTTGGTATGCCTCCCTATCTTCATCCTGCTGCGTTCCCTTATATTTCCTGAAGGCCAACCTTTTGACTCTGACCTTTTCTGCTACTGTTTTTGAGAACCAAAGTGGTTTCCTCCTTCTCTTGCTTTTCTCCCTAACAAAATGGGATGCTGCTTCAAATATTGCATCCTTAATGCTTGCTCACTTTGCCTGTACCCCCTCACCTGTATTTCTTCTTGTCAGGGCTAGCTTAACTCTGCTGGCCATCTTATCAAAGTCAGTTCCTCTGAAGTCCCATATTTTTGCCTTGGAATGGGATGATTTAGTTCTAGTGACCAAATTGAACCACACCATGTGATGGTCACTGGCCCCCAGGTGACCTTCTACCTGGAGATCTGTGATCCTTTCCCCGTTAGTCAGTACTAGATCCAGGATAGCCCTTTCTCTTGTGGGTTGTTGTACTAATTGTTTGAGGCCCTCCCCTTGCAGGGAATCCACTACATGCCTAGTTCTGGCAGATGTTCCAGCTAGTATTGACCAATCTCTAATGTATAATATACAATGGAGGCAATAAAAGCCACAGAAATTAATAAAATGGGGGAGACAAAGGGGTTAGAAACCCTTTGGGTGCAAGTCATTATAAAAAGGTCAAAACAGAGAGTGGTATTCAGACCTCCATCCATTCCAGAACCATGACAGGGAATTGGGAAGGTCATCAGGATGATAGCAGAGTTCAGGGAGTTGCTAATATTAGGGGATCTTAATATGCTGGACATGAGCTGGACTGTTCTGGTGGTGGCAAGTGCAAAGAACCAGTTCCTGGTGGAAGCATGCTAGGAAGCATTCCTGACACAAATATATCAGGCCACAACAAGGGGAGGAGATATGTTGGACATGGTTCTCACCAATGGTAAATGGGTCCAAAATGTTACAGTCCAGGAACCAGTTGGTACAAGTGATAACTGACCAGTGAAAATGAAGAGCCAATTAGAAATCAGCAGGACGTGTTGCCAGACTAAAGTGTGTGATTTCAAAGTAGCAGAGTGTGGAAGGATGCGGAAAATATTAAAGAAACACATGGAGAAAAAAGAAGGGCCAGAGAGTATGGACAATAAATGGGAAGCTTTAAAGATGTGAGTTACAAAACCCTTAAGACTGCATCAGGGAAGTAAATACATGCAAGAAAGAAAGAAACAAAAACATTGTGGTTCATGAGAAAGGTAGAAGTGGCCATGAAGGAGAAAAGAAAGGTATTCAAGAAATACAAGGGAACTCAAAATGACAAGGACAGGGAATGGTATGTAAGGATAACAATGGAAGCCTGAAGAGTTGTGAAAAAAGCAAAGTTTGGGGCAGAACTAAGAACAGCTGAAGGGATGAAGCAGGAAAATAAGGCATTCTTCTGATTTTTAAGGGAACAGCACAAAACTAAGTAGGGAATTGTGAGGCTGAGGTAGAGAAAGGGGTGGGAGGAAGGGGATAAGGGAAGGCTGACATACTAAATCAATATTTTGATTCAGTATTCACAAAGGAAATTGGGACCAGTAATGCCCCTATCATCTGAAAAAGGGTGCTTGAAGGTCTGAGAGCATTACAAGTAGATGAATCAACGAGTCCTGATAGGACACACTTGGTGTTATACCGCCCAAGGTTGGACCGCAGGGTGGGTTGCAGTCTGTTTCAAGACCGAACTGGGCCTCACAGTGTACCAGTTGAGGAGGTGAAGTCATTCAAGTGTACTGTAGTGGCAGGTGTGAGTTTCAGAATCACTCTCATCTACCATCCACCAGGCGATGAGAAGCAGTTTCTGCAGGAAGTAGCAGACTTCATGGTCGACATGGCATTGGAGTTGCCCAGGTTGATGGTTCTGGGTGACTTCAATGCCTGGGTCGATGATGAACTCTCGCAGTTTGGACAACACTTCTTCCAATTGATGATATCTTTGGGTTTTACACAAGTTGTTACTTCTGCCACTCATAAAGGTGGTCACTCCTTGCACTTAGTCTTCCTCCTTGGGATCAAAGCCTTCGATTTGAGGGTGGAACCTGTTGGATGGTTCAATCACTACACCGTGGAGTTCAGTTTTTGTGCCCCCCTTTGTAGGCCTACCCCTGTGGAGATGGTCAGGTACCATCCTTTGTGAGATGTAAGCTCTGAGGGCCTGGAGGCGGTGCTTGACCTATCAGAGCTTTCTGGAATGAGCAGTGTCCCAGATGCCTTAGTTTTGGCTTATAATAAAGCCATCTTCTCAGCTCTGGATTCCACTGTTCCTGTCCATGTTCATCCTCTCCCCCTTCGCCCTCGGTCCCCATTGTTTGATGGGACATTGAGGGAGATGCAGTGACAAGTAAGAAGATTAGAGCATTGTTGGCAGAGATCGACCCTTGATGTTGACCATCTTAGATTGATGGAACATTACCAGTTCTTTCATTCCGCAATCACCCGTAAGAAGGCAGAGTTCCTGTCTGGGGAGATTGAGGCTGCTCAGAACTGACCAGCTCAGCTCTTTTGAACTGTAGACAGACTATGCAACCCAGCCTGCCTGCAGGTTTGAAGAGCCTTTTCACAAGTTGAGTGTGAAGAGCTTGCTCTTTTCTTTGTAGTTAAGGTGGCGGTACTCCAACCTGCATCCTCTATGGGAGAAGCTGTGGATTGGTGCCTGGTCACAGTCCCTAGACTCTCCTTGAGTTCCTTTGACCAGCTGGAGTTCATTGATATCATGCAGATTGTCCAGGGTATGCACCCTACATGCTGTAGTTTGGATCCGGGCCCAACCTCCCTGATAAGGGTTGTTGTGATATCCTTGGCCCAGTCCTTGCAAGGATAGTCTGATGCTCCTTGGAGATGGGTGAGTTCCCTAGCTCCCTGAAGGAGGCGGTGGTAACGCCCCTCCTGAAGAAAGCTTCCTTAGACCGAGACTGCCTTGCTAACTACAGACCAATCTCTAACCTCCCCTTTGTGAGGAAGGTGGTTGAGAAAGTAGTGGCCACACAACTGGAGAACCATTTGACCATCCATGACATTTATGAACCACTCCAGTCTGGTTTCCAGAAGAGACATAGTACCAAGACAGCACTGGTTCGGGTGCTCAATGATCTTTTGATGGCAAGAGATCGAAAGAGCCATTCCAGCTTGGTTCTTCTCGATCTCTCCTCAGCATTTGACACTGTGGACCATGGGGTACTTCTTGAACACCTGAGATTCATCTGCGGCCTGTCTAGTACTGGCAGAACTCAGAGGGTGGTGTTGGGGATGAATTCCTCTGGCCCAGTCTCTCTGTCTTGTGGGGTTCCTCAGGGTTCGATGTTGTCCCCCATGTTGTTTGCAGTGTACATGCTGCCCCTCAGAGACATTGTTAAAAGGTATGGGCTGAGCTTTCACTGCTTTGCTGATGATACCCATCTCTACCTATCTTTTGCACCTGACCAGGATAGGGCTCTCTCGGTATTTAACAACTGCCTTACTGAAATCCAGAACCGGATGAATTCGAGCTGGCTGAGGTTGAACTCGGAGAAGATGGACATGATGGTTGTGGACCCTGGTCTCCCGATAGAGGGCATGGGAGCTGGTTTGTCTTCAGGACTTTTTCTGGGTTGCATTCAGTTCCCTACCTCTGAATGGGTTCAGAACCTGGGGGTGATTTTTGAAGATGGGCTGACACTGCGATCACAGGTGTCGGCAGTCATCAAGTCATCCTTTTACCATCTGAGGAACATCTCCAAGATTAAGCACCTAGTACCCTCCGATGATCTGCCTACATTGGTCCATGCCTTTGTGTCCTCGCATCTTGATTACTGCAATTCCCTGTATCTAGGGCTACCAGGGGTTGATATCTGCTGCTTGCAGCTCATGCAGAATGCTGCCGCCCGGTTATTGACAGGTACTCTTCGTACCTGTCATATTTCTCTGGTGCTGCGCAATCTGCACTGGCTGCCAATACAGTGGAAGATCACCTTTTAAGTCAGTCTTCTGACTTATAAAGCCCTACACGGACAGGGCTGGACTACCTGAAAGAGCTCCTGGTACCCTACTGCCCTAGGCAATCGCTCTGCTTGGCAGACGAGAGGTTGCTGGAGATTCCGAGGGTTTCTTTAAAATTTTCGGGGGCCTGTGCTTTTATGTAAGCATCTCCTGCCCTCTGGAATTCTCAACCCTGTCCGCTTCGGCAATGTGCGTCTGTTGAGGAATTCAAAAAGGCCTTAAAGACTCATTTATGGTTAAAGGCTTACCCTGATAATGATATTTTACCGTATTTTATGAATACAGTAGTTATTGGATCTGTGTTTATTTTACTGTTTTTATGTGCAGCTGTTGTAAAGGTGTCTTAGTTTTAAGAAAGGCATGATACAAATAAGGAATTATTATTATTATTAAGTGTGCTGAGGGAGATGATGCAGGTGCTGGCAGCACAGCTAGCAGACATCTCCAACTAGTTAGTAAACACAGGGCTGGTACCTAGGGACAGGAGGACAGCCAGTGTAGTGCCTGTACACAAAGGGGTAGTAAGGATGATCCTGGTAACTATAGACCAGTCTGCCTGTCTTTAATAGCTGGTAAATGTCTGGAATCCATTCCAAGATAAAGAATTGTGGATTTTCTTGAGGCAATAATTTTCAAAACAACAGGCAGCATGGACTTTTGAGAGGAAGCTCATGCCAGACAAACCTGACTGAATTCTTTAACTGGGTAACAATGGCAGCCAACAAGGGAGAGGCAGTAGACATACAGTGCCTGGAGTTAAGCAAGGCCTTTGACTCAGTCCCTCACAGGAGGATGGACAAGAAAACTGAGGGATCTTGGGGTAGTGGAAAAAGTAGCAACATGGGTAAAAAACTGGCTCAAGGAGTGAATGCAGATAGTGGTCACAAATGGGAAACGGGTTAAGAGGTGACAAGTGGAGTACCACAGTGTTCCATCCTGGGGCCATTTGTCTTTAACATATTTGCAATATAGGGATAGGAGTGCAAGAGAAGATCAGCTTCTTCACAGATGAAACCCAAGAGTAGCAGAAGAGCAACAGTGAGGAAGGGGTCAGAACAATGAGGGAAGACTTTGGAAAGCTTGGAAGGTGGTCAGTGATATGACAGTTGAGGTTAAATGCCAAGAAATGTAAGGTAATGCACACTGGGAACAAAAACCTAAGAACACAATACCTGATGGGGGTGCCAATAGAGAGCAGAGCTGATGAACAGGACCTGGAGGTGATAATATTGGAAAGACTGATAACTACAGCACAATGCAACAGGATAGTAGGTGGGCAAGCAGCATGCTGGGGTGCAAAGGAAGGGGGGATCAGTAGTAGAAGCTGGAAGGTGATTCTTCAACTGTAGAGGCCCCTGGTTCACCTTCACCTGAAGTACTGGATGAGATTCTGGAGCCTAGACCTGTGAAAGGACTGTGATAAGGGTTATGTCTGTGAATCAACACACCATGCAGGTAGTGAAAGGTTTCTATCATTGCAGTAACCAAAACATTCCACAATATGATGCATCTAGCAATCACTTTATAAAGTATGTGACATCTCTCTTTTTATGGAAAAAAGCAAATACACAATACTTGTAGAAATTAAATCTTTAAGAAGTATTATTAAGTAACTTAAATATATGTTGCCTCCTTGTTTCTCTTTGAACTGTTCAAATTAAATGCTCATTTATCAATCTTCTATATGTGTGATTTCTTTTTTTTATAAATGTTCCACTTGAGGTTCGTTTCATCATTCCATATGCTGCAGTACAAAGTGTGTTTACTTGCACTGTTCCAACCTTACTTAATAGTGTTGCTGGATTCCAGTGATCCTGCTTGCAAATATTTACAGGTTTACATTTTTGTAATTCCTCATAATCACAGGACTTTCCATGTTTTTCATAACAGTATGCTTCCCTTGTTGACTGACTTTTAGCTTAAGTGGTGCATTCATTATTGGTTTATATGGAATCAGTATTTTTTCTGATGTTAGTATTGTTGTAAATAGTTTTAATTCCATGAGGAGTTGTGCAGGAGAGCCAATGCCCTGAATGGGTATAGTCTGATACTCAAGTAAGGCTATGTGTGAATCATTGCTTTGTCTGGCATTTTCTTGACTGAATCATTCTTTCTGTTGGATGATTTGAATGTGGATAGTGTGAGCTAAAAGTAGAATGTCTGAAACCATACCGATTTGCAAACTGACTGAATTTGCTGCTGGTGTATTGCGATCAGTTATCACTGATGAGAATGTTAGGTATTCCATGAGGAGAAAAGACAGCTTTCTGTTTGCTCACTGCTGTAGTGCTCTTGGTGACTCTTAGCTGCTGTACCAGCAGATACGCACTAGGTAGTTTTCTCCCTGGTGTTGAAACAAATCAGTCTTTATCTTCTCCCAATGACTTAAGGAAGGGAAGGAAGGAAGGAAGGAAGGGAAGGAAGGGAAGGGAAGGAAGGGAAGGAAGGACATTGTTTAACTAGGAAATGCACACTGTCAAGCTTGTTTCAGGTGCAACCTGGGAGCACAAGAAAGTTACGTGACTTGCTTAGGGTCACACAATATGCAAGTGGGGGCTGTGGGATTCAAACCCAAATCTCCAGGTTTGCAACTCAGTGCCCTAAACCACAGCACTATACTGCCTCCCAAATAGAATCCTCCTAAACAGAATCTCATGTGGCTGCAGGGGTTCTCTTTGGTTCCTTCTTTGATGGGTTAGACATTTTGAACATCTCTGAATCAATTCAGTTGTTTTTGGATACATATCCAAATACTACATGACATCTTATGCTCTTTACTTTGTCTTTTTAGTTCCAGAATGACTCTCATGAAGTGTTTTCAAAATGTAGGATTTCTTGTTTTTGGAATAATTAGTCTGTCTACTTTAAGCAGTAGTCCATTTACATGATGTATCTCCTCTCTAAAAGTTTCATATGCTTGACACTCTGTTGGTGTACCTGATTGGGATTCAGGCCATCCCATTTGCACTATTTTAACTTTAGTAATTCACTGTTCCTTTACATTTCCTTTTGGAACTCTTTCAGTCTTACATCACTTATGGGCAAATTGTTAATGAGTAGATGTACATGAGAATTCATGATGGCTTTCAGTTCTTTGTCTTAACTTTTAAGTTTCGGTTGTGCTCGTGACAGTGCATCAGCAAGATCCATTTCTTTACCATGTTTGTACTTCACCTTCAGATGTCATCTTTGTAGACTGATTAGAAGATATTGCAGTTTTTGTGGCACCTTGCATAATGGTTTTGCCATTATTGCTTCTAGTGGCTTATGATCTGTTTCTAGTAATGCTTCTTTGTCATATAAATGCTAATGAAAATGTTCTCCAAATTCAAATGCCTATAACTTTCTCAATTTTAGCATATTGTGTTTAAGTTTCTTTTAAAAATGTTAATGTATATTATACTACACCATCATCTTGACTAGCATCAACAATTAATGTTACTGGTGCGATAACATCATAGAATTTAACTACAGGTGATTTTGTTAGAGCCCTAATACATTCTAGCACCCAATCCTTAACAGTTCAGTGCCACATCACATTTCTGTATAGAAGTTCTCTCAGTAGTGCATTAATGTCTGATAGATTCGATATACAATTTTCCTCATATTGCATCGTTCCAAGAAACCATTCTATGTCGTCTTAGTTCTATGGTTTTGGTATGTCTAGTATAGCTTCAAAGTTGTTATTAGCCATCTGAAGACCATGTTCACTAAGAATGTCCCCAAGATATTCAGTCTGTCTGATTCCAACATGACATATTTCTTATTGAATTTCAGCCCTGCTTTTTTTAGTACCTATTTCAGGAGTTCATTATGCTGCTTGTTAGTGTTACCCTACACAAATATGTAATCTATGTAGTTGTCACACCCTCACAGCTGTCAAATATTTGATCCACTTCTCTGTGAAACACGTTTTCTACAGAGTTAATACCAAATGGGAGACTGTTGAACTTGTATCTTCCAAAAAGGAGTGTTGAAAGAAAGTAGTTAGCTTCGAAGAATATTCTTCCAGCTGCAAATACCAGTATCCACTTTGAACATCCAGTGTGGAAAAATATTTAGCTCTTTTCAATTTCTCTGCAATGTCTTCAGCTGTAGGCAGTTGATAATGTTCCCTTTTTATGGCTTTAAGTCCCTAGGGTCCAAAAATACTCTTATATTTTGATCTGCTTTTTCAAGCACCACAAGAGAGTCCACCCAATCTGTAGGGTCATCAGTCTAATCTATGACAGATCATTTTTCCATTTCAATGAGCTTTCTTTAATCTGTCTCTCAGTGTCAGTGGCATTTTTCTAGGTAAATGAAAACAGCATCTGCATTTTTATACAGTTTGATTCTATGTGTACCAGGTAAGCAACCAAAACCTTTAAACACATCTGCACAGGGCTATAGTGGTGCTTCTAATGTCTGTATTTTTTCTACTCCTTTATCTACACTTTACACCCTCTGTATAACTTTCAACTTTCACATACACATGTCCAATCCTAGCACTGGTTCTGCTTTCACACCAGCTACAAAAAATTCAATTACATGTTCATACTACTAAGGTTCATACTAAGGTACTACTAGAGCTAAAAGGCATTAGCACATGGTTGCACCATCAAATTACCCATAATAGCATATTTGGCTGTCACTTAGTGTGTAGTTATCCAGTTATATTTTAATTTCTGTTTCAGATTTACTGATAACAATATTCAAGAGAAACGTGTTGCATGGATTCACTCTTCTTTGAGTAAAATAGAGTTTTCTTTTTAATATCTGAAACATTTGCATTGATATTTGTAGTGGGTGACCTCTAGCTCATTTGTTTGAATTTAAGTCCTAACTCACATATCAGGTACAGGTCATTTAAACTATTGAACATTAAAAGTAAATCCCCTTTAGTCCTTCTTGTATCCAACTGAATCATTCTTAGGTTTTTTAGTCTGTCTTGCTATAACATAACTCTTAAGCCTTGAATCTGTTTAGTAATCTTTCTTTGCACTTTTTCTATCTGGGAAATGTCTTCTTTGTTATAAGGGCACCAAAACTGAGAGGTGTAGTCCAAATGGAGGCATACATAAGCACTATATAATGGAGGAATTATAGACCTGTCTCTTGATTTTATATTTCTGCAAATTGCTCATGTCACTCTATTAGCTTTAGCAATTGATTAATTAATCTGTGTGGTGCTACTTTAGTCATCTGTAACTATTACCCCAAGATCACTTTCTGATATAGAAATCACAAGGTGTTTCCCATGTAGAAAAAAGTGATGTTGCTTATTTTTTGGCCCGAGGCACATTACTTTACACTTATAATGATTAAAGTGCGCTCCTATTCTACAGCCCAATTTGATATGTGGTCAAGATCTGCTTGAAGTCTTCCTTTTAGTTCCTCATTATTACATTTGTTCCCCATTTTACAATCAATGGCAGTATCTTTGTTATGTATATGATCTCTACATGTTTCTCTGTGGATTTGCTGTAGCTTTTCTCTATTTTTGTTTAAGTCTTAATGTTATATACTGTTTTTTCCACTTACGATGTGTTGTATGCTGCCTTGCCTTGCCTGAGTTGTTATTGCCATGTAACATTCTCTGTAATGTATTCTATACAGTGTTGTGCCTGAAAACATGCATTTGTTTGTCTTGTGAATGTACCCAGTCAAAATAAATAAATAAACAAATAAATAAATACATAAATATTTTTCTGACCAGCAGCTCAAGTTTTTAAATAAATATGTGATGAAAATCTGAAAAATAACTAGCGCTAGCACTGAGCCCTGAGGAACATTACATGTCACTCCACCCCTTTCCTAATAGTATCCATTAATTACTTTCCTCATTCTTGTAATGACTGTCCAGTTTCATTTCATTTATTTAGGATTATAATCATTGAGTGAGTGCTCATTTGCAATGGTGACCCATAGACAGCACACAAATATATAAAAACATCACAATTCCAGGTATACAGTAACATCAAGTTACAATATAGAGTATATAATAAATACTCAAAACACAATATAGAAGAAAGTTAATCAAGGAATATCATCAAAAGATCTACAAAAACACCACTGTCCTCTATTTTGACAGTGTAAATAAAATATTCACAGACCTTTTCCTTTTCACTGTTATTGATGTTCTTATCTAACATGTCTGTACATTCTCCCAGGGACTGACAGTACATGGGAGAGGAAAGAAGGAAGCTTGAAATCATCGTATTTAACAAAAGGTTAAAAGGCTAACACACAGCAGAGGGGTTTAACTACATGGGGGAACTGTTGTAAGGACAGGAGGCTGTTTAAGGTGGATTGGCTACACTCCAACAGGAAAAGGAAATAGCATTGGGACAAAAATGTGATGAATACACTGAGGACCATTTAAGGTGGTAGTAAGGGAAGCTTGGGGACAAGGAAAACCTAGGAATTGGTCTGCAAATACATGATCTAATAAGTACTCCCCCAGGGAGAGGGGGGATGAAAAACAGGGGTGCAAGCAGAAACACTATGAGTTGAACTGACCCCAGAGAAAGAAAATGTTATATGTGTGAGATGGACTATAGACCCCCCTCCAGATGGAAATGATAGATGAGGAAATGGGGGCAGAAATTGGGAGGGCTGCTGGGGAAAGGGTACTGATATTGGTGGGAGATTTCAATTTGTTTACTGGAGCATCCTGGTAGCACAGAGCACCAGGAGCCCAGAGACAGTAGAACTCCTAAAGGATTGCTTTCTGATTCAACATGTAATTGAGAACATGCTAGCAAGGGAATATTTTGGACCTAATCCTGACCAGTTGCAATGTGTGGGAACTACTGCTGGAGAAGCCACTTGGAATGAATGACCACGCTATGGTGTGGTTCCTCCTCACACTGAGGGTGCAAAGGCAGATCACTAGTAGAATGGTGCTGGACATCCAGAAAGTGGACTTTAGGAAGAGGACGCGCTCTGAACCAATCTGGTCACATATCAACAGATGGGGGTGGGGAAAACTGATAATTTATTAAGAGAGCATCTCAGATGTAGGAAGTGTCTCAAGCAAGTTGGGAGAAACTAAAAGAGAAAAGAGCAACTTGGTTCTTAGGAAAGGTAAGGGAAGTGGTGGTTGCATTCAGGGAATACAAGAATTCCTATTCGGAGGCCAGTATGGAAAGACATCTTATCTCTGCCAAAGAGATAACAATACTATTCAGCTAGCCATGCAACTGATCAGTCATACACTGTATTTTTCTAACTTAAAGTCCTGTGTTGTTAATTTGTGTAAGCACCCTTCCCAAATGGTATAATGCAGTAATCAGCAAAACCCTAAATTGAAGCACTACAACAAGCCATAGCAAACATCTCCTCAAGAGAACCCAACATCTCAGTAAGCAGATTGTTATACTCTTGCTAATATGTTCTGGCAATACTAAACTAAACCCTGCCCCCCCCAATATAACTCCTATCAAATTTGACATCTTGAATGGACTGAAATTCATGACCAATAACACTAGGAGCTTGGCAATCAAATTGGATAACTGAAAAATGTGGGTAGCGCATTCCAACCCTAATATATTAATGTTTATGGAGATCTGGCTACACAATGCCATAGACTCCAATATTGTCTCTCTCAGAGATCATGAATTGTATAGACTGGCCTGACCTATGAGGGGAGACAGATTTGCATTATACACTATGTTAAAGTTTTTATTTCTTTTTATTTAATATTTGATCACCAGGTAAGAACCCTAGGGCATCAAATTCCCATTTCAATGGGTGACCCAGACACAAAAAGTACAGTACAATACTATGCAATTAATGGTTGGATAAATTATAAACAAGAGCATGTCAAATGAGTACGATAAAGCTGCTTCGGGGATTTCTTAAAAGCATAAAATGAGTTACATGTTAAAATATCAATTTGTAAGTCAATCCACAGTTTTACAACACAAAATATAAATGATCTTTGACCTAAGGAAGACCTTTAGGAGGGATGGTTCAATTTTCCAACATTTACTGGTCTAGTGCAATGAGTATGTGAAGTATGAGAAATGTTAGACATAAATGAAACAGATATTTGTGTAGACAAACTTCTAAAAACTAATAAATTAAAATAATTCACTCTGCTCAAACGAAAACCATCCTAAAGTATTGTACAATGTACAATGATGAGCTGAATGAGAGGCCAAACTTGCAAATCTGCAAACCGAGTGGTACAATATTTTTGAACGAGACAAGTTAGAACTAGCAGCAGATGAATAAGTTAAAAGACCAAAATCAGTAACTGGCAATAATAAGGATTGAGTCAGTACCCTTCTAGAATTGCAGAAAGACAATTATTCAGTCTATAGAGTTGCCCTTACTTAGAGTGTAGTGTCTTATTAACATGATTGATATGTGCCTGATATGTTACGTGCTGATATAAAACAAAACACAAATAATGAAATTGCATAACTTGTTCAATTTGAATGCGACTTAAGTCATGAAAAGTAGGTAATGAGCCCAATCAAGTTAATTTGTATTCAGAACAAAACAAAACAAGCATTTGTCAATGCTGAATGTTGCTTGCTTCTATGTGCTGTTTAGGTATTTGGAAGTCATTGGAGTGCAAATATTGAAAATTTGCGAACTTACGAGCATGCGTAGGAACTGCGCAATGCACGCTCATAAAACAGTCATTTTTAGGAATTTTTTCACCAAATTTTCAACATAGCCATTTTAAAACCTCTGCTCATCAACAGTGTCACTGTGATTTTGTTAATGTGTCCCATACATTGAGTTTGCACACAGACTGCGCCATTGTGCGCTACATGGGCGGAAAGACATTTTGGGCAGGATGTGAAAAATGACAGCTGTACTGCTCATAAGGAGGTGTGGTAAAATGGCAATGTTGAAAATCTGGAGTGGAAATATTGAAAGTCGCCAAACCTACGGCTGTGTGGAACTTAGTGCAACACAGACTCGTAAGCAGTCATTTTAGGAATTCTTTCACCAAATTTTAAAATTCCCATTTTAAGATCTCTGCTCATGAACAGTGACACTGTGATTTTCTTAATGTGTCCCATACACTGAGTTCAAGACACCGACTGCGCCATTGTGCGCTATATGGGTGGAAACATGTTTTGGGCAGGATGTGAAAAATGACAGCTGTACTGCTCATGAGGAGGTGTGGTAAAATGGCAATGTTGAAAATCTGGAGTGAAAATATTGAAAATTCGCAAACTTACGAGCCTGCGTAGGAACTGCGCAACGCATGCTCGTAAAACAGTCATTTTTTGGAATTTTGGCACCAAATTTTCAACATGGGGTTTTTGGGACCCCTTCTCATGAATGGCATCACTGTCATGGCAGTATTCAGACCCAAAGGGTGATTTTACAGTCACTGCACAGTCACTGCGCGAAATCACCCTTCAGGCCCGAATAACACCATGACAGTGACATCATTCAGAGAAGGGGTCCCAAAAACCCCATGTTGAAAATTTGGTGCAAAAATTCTCAAAAATGCCTGAGATATGCAACAAAGTTGAAACCCCCCCTCTCTAGCCCATTATACAGCTTACCGGCATTCCTCAGTTTGCGGTCGGCTTTGAAGAGTGCAGACATGTTCCCGGTCCACCGAAGATCGTCGGCGCTAGAGTCGGGAGGTAAGTATGGGGTGGGGGTGTGGGGAAGGCTGGAGTGCGCAGTGGTTGGGTGCAGGTTGTGGGAGGGGTGGGAGATGCGCCAGCGGGACCGTTTCGTTTTCAGGTATTTAAAAAAAGGACGGCGTGGGACCCTTTGCCATGCTGGGGTGGGCTCCCAGTGTGGCACAAGGATGTTGGGGGGACGTTCAGCCGACGGGGATTGGGCACCCCTGCCGCCATGGAATTTGTTGCCACGCTGGGGTGGGCTCCCAGCGTGGCAAAAAGGATGGGGAGGGGCGTTCAGCCGAAGAGTTGGCACCCGCCAGCCATGGAATTTGTTGCCATGCTGGGGTGGGCTCCCCAGCATGGCAAAGGATGGGGTTCAGCCAACGGGGATTGGGCACCCTGTCGGCAAAAGGACCACTTGCCATGCTGGGGTGGGCTCCCAGCTGACAACTACTAATTGGGGGAGGGATGCAGCTCAGCTGGCGGGGATTGGGCACCCGTCAGCTATACAGTGTGTGTGTGCGGGCGCGCCGCTGTGGGGGGAGCTGCGCGCATGAGCAGCCTCTTATCGGTACTCACTGAAGCGTAGCTCCCCCTTTCAACTGTATGCCACTGCATTTTGGAGCGTGTCACAGACAGCTCCAAAATGCATTGGCTTACAGGGGCCGTGCCTGCCAGCACACTGACTGAATTGGAGTAGGAGGTGACACACCTCCGAAATCTCCGATGATGGCACTATGTTTCTTGCACATGAGTGCAAGCAACATAAAAATAATAATTTAGTTTTAGTAACATTAAGCACTTTTTTTTTCACTGACAATGACTGCTGCTGGTCTGTGTCTATTGTATGAAGCATTGTAAGTGTGAGATTTTCTTGGGTTGTTGTTACCATTGCCTTTTCAAAGACTGAAGCCATTATTGTGGTAGGTTGTCATAGGTCCCCACCGTTGGCACAAAAATCCCAAATTACTTAAAATTACCAGTGTTAGCAACAATGAAATCCTCATCATTAGGGATCTTAATTTTGATTGGCTTCTATCTAAATTGGATGATCTAAAGATGCTGGGTGATGAGTCTGGTTTTACTGAGCTAGTCTCTGAGCCAACAAGAACCAATCCACAAAAAAACACTTTATTCTTCTATCTCTTTCCTCATCCTCACTAACAGATCCCAGAAAACTGCTGTCACCACTATCTGTGATAATGAATTTGGTGACCAATATAGGGTGGCTTGTGTTAGAGATACAAAGAAGTGTGGTGGGCCCTCATTCAATTATAAAAGATGCTTAATGTGCCTTAATGAACAAGAATTCCTAAATCATTAAGAAGCCATAAATTGGTGTGGCTTTACTTAGCCCCTTCTGTGCATGCAGTGACTGAAATCTTTACTCAGCAAGCGTAAATGTCATAAACCAGCATGCTCCCCTAAGTGCAGGACCAAAAGGAGAAGGTCATAGAAACATAGAATTTGATGGCAGATAAGGACCGCTTGGTCTGCCTAGTCTGTCCATTTTCCTACCTAATTTATAATCTGCAGATCCTAGTTAACCAACAGCCTACTTCCTCCTAACCCCCACTAGAATTACCTTACGTCTGTTCCATGCATTCTTGAATTCCCGCATGGTTTTTGACTCCACGACCTCCTCAGGAAGGCTGTTCCATGCATCCACAACCCTGTCCATGAAAATATACTTCCTCACATTACCTCTGAGCCATCCCCTAACTATCTTCAAATTGTGCCCCCTTTTCTTGCACGTCTCTTTTTCTGAAAGGTGCTACCTTCTTGGACTTTGCTGATTTCTTGAGGTACTTGAAAGTTTCTATCATGTCCCCCCTCTCCCTCCTTTCCTCGAGGGTATACATATCAAGCTTCTTTAATCTCTCTTCATATGTCTTCTGGTACAGACCCTGCATCATTTTGGTTGCCCTCCTCTGGACAGCCTCCATGCTGTCTATTTCTTTGCAGAGATGTGGTCTCCAGAACTGCACACAGTACTCCAGATGAGGTCTCACCAACTATCTGTACAAAGGGATAACCATTTTCTGTTTCCTACTGGTGATGCCTCTCCCTATGCATCCCAGTATCCCCCCAGCCCTCCTTACTGCCTTCTCACATTGCTTGCCCAGCTTTAGGTCATCTGATATAACTACCCCACAGGTCCCTTTCCATTTCTGTTGTTGTCAGTATCTCACCACCCCTCATTGTGTACTCTTCCCCTGGGTTTTTGTTTCCCAGGTGCATTACTTTGCAGTTCTTTGCATTGAATCCAAACTGCCATACTTCTGACCATTCCTCCAACCTTGCCAAGTCCCTTCTCATCCTTTCCACCTGACCTTGTGTATCAACACTGTTGCAGATCTTTGTGTCATCTGCAAAGAGACATACTTTTCCTTCCAGTACCTCTGCAATGTCACTTATAAAGACATTAAAAAGGAATGGACCCAGTACTCAACCCTGCGGTACCCCACTAGTAACTCCCCTTTCTTCACTGTGGACTCTGTGCACTATTACCCTCTGAGTCCTGTTGTTCAGCCAATGTTTTACCCAGGCTACCACCCTGGGACCCACACCTAGGCTTGCTAATTTGTTTATTAATCGTTTGTGTGGAACTGTGTCAAATGCCTTGCTAAAGTCTAAGTTGGCCATGTCCACAGCCCCTCCCTGGTCTACTACTTTAATCACCCAGTCAAAGAAATCAATTAGATTCATCTGACATGACCTTTCTGCTGTGAATACATGCTGCCTTGGGTCCTGTGCCCCACTAGCCTCTAGGTACTCAACAATTCTTTGCTTCAGAAGTGATTCCATCATTTTCCCTACCACCGAGGTCAAACTGACCGGTCTGAAGTTTCCTGCCTCTGTCTTGCTCCCACTTTTGTGAAGGGGAATCACATCCACCCTTCTCCAGTCCTCAAGTACCACACCATCCTCCCATGATTTGTTAAAAAGGGTAGTCAGTGGTGTTACTAGTTCTCCCCTTAGTTCTTTTAGAATTCTGGGTTGAATCCCATCAGGCCCCATTGCTTTGTCAACTTTCAGTTTTAGAAGTTCTTTCAGAAACCTTTCTTCTGTGAAAGGACTGATATCGACCCCTCTATCCAGAGTGCTTCTATTGACTGGATTAGGTACCTCCCCCTCTTCTTCTTTTGTGAATACTGAGTAGAAGTATTTGTTCAGTATCCTTCTTTGTCACTGTCCTCTCTGCCCACCCACCCTCCTCTTTATTCAGCCTCAGTATCCCCCTTTTTTCTTTCTTCTTCGCTAATGTACCTATAAAAGGTTTTATCCCCTTCTTAACCGAGTTGGCTATCTTTTCCTTGGTTTGGGCCTTTGCTATTCTGACTACCTTCCCTGTTTCCTCCTGCTTTAACTGGTACAGTTTTCTGTCCTGCTCCTTCTGTGTTTCCTTATACTTCCTGAATGCTATCTTTTTCTCCCTTACCTTCCCCACCATCTCTTTTGAGAGTCATGGTGTTTTTTTTTTTGCTTTGTTTTGATTTTTTTTTATTTCAATTAGGATTAATACCTTTGAGTCAGAGACTCATTTTCAAAGGTTTCAAGTCAAGGACAGAACAGTACAATACAATACAATACAATACAATACAATACAATACAGATGGCAGATATCCCAGGGTAGGCATCATGAAATCAATATAGTGTCATATGAGGTTCAAGACTTGTTAGTTTCAGGTACAACTTAACAATAGATAAAATGCATTTCATCATTTGTTGCAGGGTAGGGCTAGCCAGGTAGGAAATAACATGTCAGCAATATAGCGATGTTATGGCAAAAGGATGATCGGGGAGTGGGGTAAGCATCCAGAGTGGTGGTGTCAAAAGGAGGCAGTGTGAGTAGGGAAAAATGAGAAGGGGTAAGGTGGTGGAGGAGGGTGGTAAATCAATTTATGGAAGGATTGGGTGGGAGGGGGTAGTAGAGAAAAGGCGATTAAAACAGGAGGATCAGTAGAACATTTGTTTGTGCAGTTACAGGTTAATACACTCTTTAGATGGGACAGTAGCCCTCTTTTGAAATGGCTCAGCTTTGTACCACCAGTCAGCATGTCAGGTAGTTCATTAAACCATTTGGGGCCCTTAATGGTATTAGATTTTTTTGCCCATGACGTGTGCTTGAAAGGGACTTGGAGTCCACCTTTTGATGCGCTTCTGGTTTGCTTTGTTTGCACTGCCTTCTTGAAAAGACTGCATAGGTATTCAGGCATGAGGCCTAGTTCTGCTGTTTTTACAGTCAGGCAGGTTTGGTATTGGGCTCTTAAGTGAAGAGGGAGCCAGAGAATCTTGGAGTAGAGGACACAGGTGTGAGTCCAGTGGTCTGCCCCAAGTGCCAGATGACAAGCCCAGTTAATAAGTGTTTTTATCCTGTTTAGGGCGGTGGCTGACCTTGCTATGTATATTGGTAGCCCATAGTCAATGGATAGCAATACAGTGCTGCCTGTGGCTAATTTGAGGGCCGCAGGTGTCATCAAGCACTTGTTTCTGTGGAGGATGCCCAGTTTCATGTTGGCAGTTTTGACAACTTGATCACTGTGGTGGGAGAAACTGAGAGTGTTGTCTAGGTAGATACCCAGATATTTAAATGAGGAGACTTGTTCTAGTGTGTCACCTTTAAGGTTCTGAATTCAAAGTGGGCAGAAATTCCTTTTGTTCTGAGGGACGATGAACAGCATGCTTTTTTTTTTTTATGGTTTAGTAGCAATTTGTGTTGGCAGAACCAGGTTTTGAGATTTGGTTTTTTGCTTCACACAAAGGCTTGTTGCTTCTGTGATGGTAGTTTTGATGTTTCCCCATTGTTGCACCACCCCTCCTTCTTTCCTGTTTACTAGTGCTTTTCTGAGGCACTCTCACATTTTGACAAAGTCAGCCCTCCTGAAGTCCAGCGCCTTCACTTTTGTATGGCTTGTCTCTACAGCTGAGTTTATCGTGAACCACACTGTTTAGTGGTCATTTGTTCCCGGATGGCTACCCACTTCTAGATCTGAGATCCTCTCTCTGTCCCCATTTGAGAGTACTAGGTCCAAGATTGCTCCCTCCTGAGTGGGTTCCAACATTAGCTGTCTGAGGCATGCCCCCTGTAGGGCATCAAGATTGGCCCTGCTCTTAGATGTGGCTGCAGCAAAGGTGCTCCAGTTAATATCTGGCATATTCAGGTCCCCCATCAGCAATATTTCTCTTTTCCCTGCCATCCTAAGGATCTCTTCTATCATTTTCTTGTCCATTTCCTCCCCCTGAGATGGGGGTCTGTATACAACCCATGTTTAGATTGTGGTGCCATTTCCAGTCTCCAAGGTGACCCACAGTGCCTCCTCTCCTCCCTGTTTACCCTTTAGTTCTGTTGCTTTGATCTCTTCCCTTACATGGAGAGCTACTCCTCCTCCTCTTCTATCCTCCCTGTCCCTCCTGTAGATTGTATACCCTGGTATGTTGACAGCTCAGTCATGGTTCTCTGTGTACCATATTTCTGTGACTGCCACAATATCCAGGCATCCCTCTTCCATCAAGGCCACCAGTTCAGGCAGCTTGTTATTTAGACTACGGGCATTAGTACTCATTACCCTGCATTTTTTGATGGCCTTACCCCTTTTTACCCCATCCCTGTCCTTATTGCCTTTGTCTTTTTCTCTATTTATCCCTGCTCTTCTCCCTATCGACTTCTCTATCTTGCTGTTTACCTCACTAACTACTCTGATTATATTTTGGGGGGGCTAGGATTTCCTTTCTCCTTTTCAGTTCCTCCCCCCTTGGCTAGTTTAAATGCTTGCCAAAGAAGCATTTAAACCTATCACCTAAGATCCTGGTCCCCCTCCTGGACAGATGCAGACCATCATGCCAGTATAGGTCCCCCAGTTTAATTATGAGATAAAACAAGCTTTGAAGGACAGAGACAAGCACTGGGCCAATACCAGGGTCTACTAAACTGCCATATGATTGGGTAATCTTCAGGCAAAAGAGAAACCATTGTACAAAATGTATTTAATCTGCCAAGGCAATCTTCTGCCTGAATTTACTGGAAGAAAACAGAAATGATCCATCTAAATTTTGGAAGGCTATAAAAACAGTAGAGAGAGATGTAGCTCCATCATCCCTGCTGATGCAGCTTCAAATTGGAGATAAAAGTGAATTATAGATAATAAACTAATTGTGAAGGAGCTAAACTCCCACTTTGCCACTGCAGGTATGGCTTTCGAAAAGTTCTCTGTTGCCGTTATGCCAGTACCCACCCAGGTGAAGTCTAACCCTTCACTCACTTGTAAGGCCTTCTTTCAGTTACAATCCTTTTCGTAGAGGCAGGTGGAGCAGCTAGTCCTAAACCCTGACCTCAGAAAAAGTGCCAGGACAGATCAGCTTGAGCCACTGTTCTTAAAAATTGGATACCAAGTCTTTACATCATCAATCACTCATCTTTTTAAATATCTCAATAACAACATTTCTGTTCTTTGAACAACTGCACACATAATCCCTCTTTTTAAATCAGGGGATAAATCCTCATGTAAAAATTATAGGGTCATTTCTAACCTCCCTGATCTTGCTAAATTATTAGAAAACACTGTATAGGAACAACTTTGACAGTACCATGATAATTTCAACATGAATACCCCAGTTCAATCAGGCTTTAAAACTTAGCACAGTACTGCAACTGCTCTGGTTAAAGTTTGAAATGATTGGCTTATAGCCCTGGACCATAAATATACTAATGTTGCTATATTCCTAGATCTTAATAAAGTGATAAAGTGTGCAACACAGTTGACCACAATATCCTGATGAGTAAGCTTACAAACATAGGCACTAGCTCTTCTGCTGTGTCTTGGTTCAGGGAGTATCTTTTTGAGTGTCGGCAACAGCTAAATTTGGAAGGCTATATATCATCATGTGTTACCACAGTATCTGTAAGGGAGTGCCACAGGGTTCTATACTGGGGCCACTCCTTTTTATGACTTATGCTAATGATTTAGGGTCAGGCATTGTGAACTCTAATCTACTCTTTTATGCTGACGATACTGTTCTGTACATAGCAAGATCCACCTGGCTGTAGTGGTGAATGATCTGCAAACTGTGTTTGACCGGCTTCACAATACTATACAGTAGAACTGTTTATTCACACACAAGTTATATTTAGAGCATGATGTTAATCAGCTGCAATTGCGTAAATGTAATTTCATACACTGCAATTAGCTACTAATTTATGCCCATTGAATATGCAATTTTGGCCAATTAGCACCAATTTATTTTAGTATAATTATCACTTAAGCGAATATAGATATAATCATTTTACATCAAAAATAACCTGTTCTACAGTAACCTTTGTAGCTCTAAATTGCTCCTAAATGCTTAAAACACATGAACATATGAACATATGAAATTGCCAGCAGATACAGGACATTCAGTCTATCTAGTCTGCTCAGGTGTGCAGCATTTCAGTCCATTAGACTGCAGCTGTCCCCCCTCCCTCATATGCCCTCCCCTCTGTCTCGCACCTCCTCCCAGCTTGTACCCTCCCCTTGAATCTGTCCCACCCCCTCTTGAAGCCCCCAACACTCTGCAGTGATACAACTTCCTCTGGTAGCCATTCCATCCTGCCATCACCCTTTCTGTGAAATAGTGCCTCCTCCATTCCCTCTTGAACCTGCCCCTTCCAACTTCATAGAGTGTCCCCTGGTTTCACTTCTGCCCTTCAGACTGAACATACACCTGGCATCTATTCTGTTCAAATTCTTCAGGTACTTGAAGGTCTCAATCATATCCCCTCTCTCCCTTCTTTCCTCCAGGGTATACATGTTGAGCTCTCTCAGTCTCTCCTCATATGGTCTGTCCCCCAACCCCAGGATCATTTTTGTTGCCCTGCGCTGTACCCCCTCCAGTAGTTTGATGTCCCTTTTCAAGTTGAGGTGCCAAAATTGCATGCAGTACTCTAGGTGCAGTCTCACCAGGGACCTGTACGGGGCAAGATGACCCTGAAAACATGAAGTACATCTTTTTTCCTCATTATTCAGCAGAATCTAAACACCTCTACATCTTGTATCACCACTTTGCTGGGTGACAAACTGAAGCTTGTGGAGACTTTCAAGTACCTTGGTCTCTGGCTGGACAGCAAGTTTTCTTTAGATCAGCATATAGATAATCTCTGCAAGAAGCTACACTTCAGATTAGACTTCTACTTCAGGAATAAATTAAATTCTAGCTCACCAGGGATGCAAGAAAAAGATTAGTGCTGGTAACCCTTTTACCACTACTTGGCTATGGTAACATACTCTATGGTAGTGCGTTCACTACACAACTAGCAAAATTAGATGTGCTTTATCATATAATGCTCTGCTTTATTACTAGCCTACCTGCTAGATCACACCATTGCTCCCTTTACACAGCTGGTATTTGGCCTTCACTTGCAATCAGAAGACAAAGAAACCTCCATACATGGTCTTACAAGGTTGGAATTTGTTGCCATCATACATTACTTCTCTTTTCATAAGATCTACTGTGATATATAACCTAAGGAAAAACAATATTAGTCTTCTTACTGTCCCAAGATATTTTACTCCTTTTGGTTAAATGCTTCTATGTTGGCTCATACTCACTTTTTGGAACACGCTGCAAATTAAGCTTAAATGGAGTTCCCTAGCCAGCCTCAGTTCCTTCAGGACTCTTCTTCAGTACCACTTTATAGACAAATGTGAATGAGATTAATCACCTTTTTTTGTATTATATGGCACTTGTCCTAGCTCTAGGTATGCTCTGAGCCCCTTTTTCCTTGATATGTGAAATGCTTTTAACCATCTGTTGCAGAAGCAGATCCTTCTCCTTACCATATAATTTTCTTTTTTATTTGCTGTATCTGCTTACTTTGGATTCTTGTAACATGCCATTGCCTTTTGGTCTGTTGTATGTGTTGGTCTGTGGTACTGTTTGCTTGTCCTAACCATGAATACTGCTTAAAGGAGCTCTTTTCCTGTTAAAAAAAATAAGATTGTAAGAAAGGCAAATTCAACTAATGAACTCATGCATTCTTCAACTATATCAGTGAGAGCAGAAAAGGTAAAAATGATATAGAACAGGCAAAAAAGGGTGAATCCTGGGCAGCAGAGGATGAACAGAAACCTGAAATCCTCAACAAATACTTTTGTTCAATCTTTATGGCAGAAAAAGTATCCCTCTCTTTGACTGTTGTGTACCAGCCGGAGAGGAGCTAACATGGATCAATGGGACCATTTGGTGGAGAGAGTACTCAAGAAATATTGGGGTTATAGGTGGGCAAGTTTGCCATCCCAGATGAACTGCACCCTAGGGTGCTAAAGGAGTTGGCTCAAGCACTGACAGAGCCAGTGGCAGATCTCTTCAACTGTTTCCCTAGTTATGGGTGAGGTCCCAGTGGGATGTAGGGTATCAGATGCCACTCTCAACTTAAGACTGAGGATGAGGGGACCCTGGGAACTACAGACCAGAAAGCCTAACTTTAATACTGGGAAATCTATTGAAGTCCATAGTAAAAGAGTGGCTGGTGGACTTCACGGAGGAACAGGGGTTCCAAGACACAAGGCAGCATGGTTTTGTGAGGCATAAATTTTGTCAAACAAGCCTTACCGAATTATTCAATGGGATTTCACAGGATCTTGACAAAAGAAGGGACCTGGTTGTCTTGTACTTGGACTTCAACAAGGCATCTGATTTAGTACTCCACAGCTGATTGGTGAAGAAGCTGAGGAACATAGGGAATGACATCAAACTGACTAGATGGGTGGGAAAATGGCTTGGTGACATGACTCAGAGGGTAGTCATGGGACCACCTCTTTAATGGCAGCTACCTCTCACATTTATGTGATGTGTAAAGGTAACAAAAATGTGCTCACCTCTTCCAGAAACATAACTAAAGGCACAAAACAGAGTTCCATTCTCCTCCCCACCAATTTATCAATGACCTTCCCAATATCTGTGGTGGGGCAAAAGCCTTACTCTATGCAGATGGTGTGGTGCTGTACTGCAAGGCAGGTGATGTCCATACCATCAATGGTTCCCTACAAAGTGACTTTTGCATCTACAAGACTTGCTCACATAGAGCAACCATATAAGGAGGTAGGAAAAGCAGTCAGGAGTGCGAAGGTGCAAACTGAAGAAAGAATAGCCCAATCAGTAAAAAAAAGTATTTATTTATTTATGTCTTCCGTGACCAGGTAGGTGTACTGATACAATGGACCATTTTCAGTCATGACCTGGGCCACAATATGTGGTGAGATAATTTCAAGAACAACAATAAATTACAATGATATATAATTTAAAAAAAAACAAGGTACAGTACACAGAAAGTCTGACAGTGCAGCGGTACAACCAGCAAAGGTGTAAAAAACACAAAGTCACGGTCAAAAATACAATCAGCAAATGGCATCAAAATACAAGGTCAGGTTCAAATAATACAGTGCAAGTAAAAGTGATTGTGCAAATTCAGTAAGAGATCTAAAACAATGACCTAGTCCATGAACCAAGCAGCAGAGAGGAGGAAAGACAGGGAAAAAAAGGTCAGCAAGGAAGAAACAGGAAGTTTCAGGGTTGGGAAAGAGAAAGAGTGGGGTGGGGTGGGGGACTGCTGGATCAGACTAGTAGCCAGTGCTGCCTAAGTGATTATGGCATAGGTGAGTTGAAAACACCTAGCATTGCTGTGTGGAACAGTGACAGACTGCAGCTGAGAGGGGTCAGACCTTCATGGCATACTTAAAAGCTTGGTGGGTAGGGGAAAAGGTGACAAAACCTTCTTCAGGTATATTAGGGAAAGAAAAAAGACCAAGAGAGGGATTGTGAGGCTTAATAAAGAAGGGGAGGGTGAGTGTGTGGAGGGGACCTAGAAAAAGCAGAAATTCTAAATGAAAACTTCAACACAGTATTCACAAAAGAAAGGGAAGGGGAAGGACCAAAATAGGGGGTAGAAATGCACATGGAAGAGAGGTGGACACCAGTCCATTCATGGAGGAGAGAGTCCTAAAGGAACTCTCAAAACTGAAAGTGGACAAGGCAGTGGGGCCAGATGGGATGCGTATACTGTTAGGAGAATGATGCTGCAACAGCGAATCCCCCACAGCCAAGCCCTGACGTCGATGGACTGTTCATCGACGGGGATTTCACGTTGATGGGGGTCATGCATCTAACTCCACTGTCTGTGTGACATGGAGTTAGCTATTTAAAGAAGTGGGGTGAGGGGGCATAGCCCCCCCCCTGCATTGATGCACTGGAATGTTGCGGTCGGTGTTAGCATGTAGTGGGGTTGTTGCTGGGATGCGTCGGTGTCGGGGATGTTGGCGGATTTGTGTCACTGTAGGGGATGTCGATGGGATTGCTGTCGCTGCAGCTTGTTAGATCAGGGATGCAGCCCAGAATACTGAAAGAGCCCAGAGAGGTGCTGGGGCATCATTGACAGCCCTATTCAACAAATCACTGGAGGAAGTAGTGGTACCAAAGGACTGGAGGATGGCGAAAGTGGTACCACTACACAAGAGTGGGAGCAAGGTGGAAGTTAGGAATTACAGGCCAGTCAGTTTAACCTCAGTGGTGTGGGAAATAATGGAATTCATGCTTAAGAAAAGGATTGTGGCATATCCTGAGGCCAGCGGGGCACAATGTCTGAGGCAACATGGATTCACAGCAGGCAGATCTTGTCAAACAAAGCTGACAGACATCTTTGACTGGGTAACCAGGGTGGTTGATCAAGGAGGGGTGGTAGACATGGCCTGCCTAGATTTCAGCAAGGCATTTGACACTGTCCCACACAGGAGGTAAGTAAACAAGTTGGGCAGTCTGGGAGTGGGTGAAAAAGTGGTAAATTGGTTTAGACATTGGCTAAGCAACAGGACACAGAGGATGGTGGTTAATGTAGTTCAATCCTGGGAGAGGGTGGTGACCAGTGGGGTGCCACAAGGCTCAGTGCTAGGGCCTGTCCTCTTCAATGTCTTCATAGATAATTGTGGAGGGGTTGGAAGGAAGCCTCTTTGTGGATGACACCAAGATCTGCAATAGGGTGGACACTTGACGGGGTGTAAAGAATGAGAAGAGACCTAGGCAAGTTGGAGGAGTGGTCAAGAGTGTGGCAGCTTAAATTCAATATAAAGAAGTGCAAAGTCATGCGCATGGGGCACAGGAATCCTAGACAGGAATATACGATGATGGGGGAAATGCTAACAACAACAAAACTGGAAAGGGTCCTGGTGGTAATCATAACAGATGACCTAAAAGTACCCAAGCAGTGTGAGAAGGCGGTGAGGAGGGCTGGAGGGATGCTGGGGTACACAGGGAGAGACATCACTAGTAGAAAACAGGAGGTTGTGATGCCACTGTACAGACAATTGGTGAGGTCACATCTGGAATACTGGGTTCAGTTCTGGAGGCCACATCTCTGGAAGGACATAGATTGAATGGAGGTGATCCAGAGAAGAGCAACGGAAATGATGAAGGGAATGCACCATAAACCAAATGGTGAAAGACTGAAAGACCTCATTATGTGTATATAACAAACAAGGAAGTGCAGCACTCAGGCCAGGGTAGGGTGCTAGTGCAGGGCTGTGGCCCTAAAAGTTCTACAAACAACAGAAAATTGCATTAGCACTCCAGAGCCAGGAGCTTTGGCGCTCCAATGAAGTATGCAAACTAAAAGTTTGAGTGTATGCAATTCTTATTTATTTTAACTCGCTATGTTAGCATATATACATACATACAGTACACAGAATAAACCAAGGTGGACTCCGTGTGGTCAGGTGCCCCAGTGTTTCACCATGTAAGGCTTCGTCAGGGGGCAGGTACCTTGATCTAACAACCACATTTTATATAAAAAATCATAATGACATCATCATCTTGTAATTAGCTCCTTAAAGTAGCAAATACTTATATCAACATTAAAAAGAAACTCATTTTACATGGTGTTAGCAACTCAATATGTATTTATTTACTGAAATGTTTCATCAGGAAGGCACACTGAGCAACAAGTTGCTCATCTCCCGGTGCAACCTGGAGGGAAGGGGTACAATAGGAGTGAAACATTAAACATTCAAGTTACAACATCAACATTAACATACAGTAACACCCTGGAGGAAAAGGAAGGAGAAGGGGGGATATGATAGAGACATTCAAGTATATCAAGGAGATAAACAAGGTATAGGAGGGCAGCCTCTTTCAAACAAAGAGATGTGCAAGAACAAGAGGTCACAATGTGAGACTAGAGGGAGGGAGACTCGGGGTAACACGAGGAAGTACTTTTCACAGGAAGGGCGATGGATGCATGGAACAGCCTCCCTGAGGAGGCTGATGGGGCAAAAAACAACAGATGAATTCAAGAATGCATGGGATAGACAGAAGGCAACCCTAGTGGTAGGAAAGAGAAGGTAAGCTGCAGATCAATTAGGATCTGCAGTTGAGGTAGGTAGGTAGATAAATGGGCAGACTAGGTGGGCCAGGTGGGCCTTATTTGCTGTCACATTCTATGTTTTTATGCTAAATAGCAAAAAGTAGCAAAAACAAAACCAGTCAAACTGTCTTAAGATCATCACCTCCCACAGGGACTTCTCTGGAAACTGTTGCCACCTCTAAATGTCTTGGACTACATCATGACTCCACATTATCATATAAATCACGCACAGCTGTTGATACAGGAACAATTAACCAGAAACTGGGGCTGCTGTACAGAATAAGAACTTTTAGTGTATGGTGCAACTCTGTTGTACATGGAATTCCATGCCTGGGATATGCTTGTTGGGCTGCAGTAGTGACATCATTATGTTGCTGTGTTGCAGTAGTGACATCACTACTGTAGCACAACAACTTAGAAGCTGCCACACAGCTGCTTTCCTTTATCCAAAGGGGAATGAAGCTTTAAAAACAAACAAACAAAAAAAGAAACTGTTTACAGAAAAAGCTGAAACACACTGAATCAATAATTTGATCCTGCCACCAACACTCAAGTGCCTCCCCTACCCAGTCCCCAGTTTGTTAAAAGGAACTGGAGTGTCTGAACTGGGCAAGAATGCCCATACACTATAAAATATAATGTATGGACATCCATATACTGACAAGCCTGTGTTTTCATCTCAAGTTTTCTATGGCAACCAGTTGACCTCTTGAGCTTTGTTCTCAAGGTTTCTGGTTGCCGTACAAACATCTCGATGCAGATGCAGGCTTGTTGTGTATGGCTTTCCATACATTAACTTCTTTACATTACTAAAGAATCACCAGCACTGTTCTTCTCCCTCTCCTACAAGGCAAGGGAAACTGAAATGGCCAGGATCAGTGTGTTCTACAGCAGAATTAGCCCTTTTACCTTCATTTATAGTAAGGACCATCATTGCAAGGTTCCTCAGGAGCTAAAATCGCCCACGGTTGTTGATCATATGCAACTTTCCCTCCACTGTATAATCTTCAAACTCATAAACACCAACTCCACACACTCCCTCTTTGGCTTCAACTCTGGCAAGTACCTTTCCTCCAGAAACATGAGGTCTTTATCCTACATACCCCTCTCAACTAGAGAAGCAGTGAATTTAAACTTCGGCAAAGTTGCTGTGAAGTTGCAAAACTTCAACATTACGAAACTTTGCAAAGTTTCTACTGGCATTACCAACTTCAACTTTGCTGACTTCACAATGTTTTTGCCAAGTGAAGTGGTACTTATTCTTTGTGGAAAAAATTGCCACTTTACCTGGCAAAAACGTTGCAAAGTCGACACTTTGAACTTCCTGAAATTTGGCGATCTTCACAAGGTTCTTGCAAAGCAAAGTTTTCTGTACTTCACTTATCTCTGCTCTTAACCCCATGTATGAAAACAAACTCAGGCAGATATCCTTATATGTTTAGCCCCAGTTCTGTGGAATTCCCACTTCACTCAGTTAGATTACATAAATCCTTTGCCATTTTCAAACCAGCCCTTAAAGGGCATCTCCTCTCACTAGCTGAATGCAGATGTTGATTCACTACTGCTTTAGTTAGCCGCATTTACTAAATTATACTCCCCCCCATCCTATGCTTGGTAACTGATTTGTTTGGTTTTGAATATAGGGTTGCTTGGATACCTCACAATCCGATCCATGCTACAACAGACAGATATTGGGATAATTTGTATCCAAATCCTACATCTGATTTTACCATTAGATGTCATCAGATGTGTATTCAGATATCCTAACATTCGACTATCATAATATCCTATCAAGTTACTCCTCTGTAGTTAGTGACCCCACACCCAAACCACTCTGTAAAACACAGCCTCCCTCTTCCTCCTATAGCACCCCAAAAAAATGAAATATAGATTATAGAACAAAGATGATCCTACACAGAGCAGCTTGTGCTTATCTTCCCCCACCCTACATAGCTGGCCTCCCCACACCCTTACACAATACACAGGACCCCCTAATTCAAGAAAGAACCTCTGCCCAACACACCCACTAGCCACTACCTCCCTTCTCTCTTCTCTCCCCCACCCCATAGCACCTAAAAGAGTAAAATTAGATTACAGAGTAAATATGGTCCCACGTCAAAGCAGCTTGAGCTCATCACCCCCCCTCTGCTATATCATAGCTGTCCCATCCACACCCTCACACCATACACAAGCCCTCTCTGAGTCAATAAAGGATCTTCCACTTAACACACCCATTAGTCACTACTTCCCTCTTCACCCCCATAGTACCCAGAAAATGAAAATATTGCTTTCAGAACAAAGATGGCTCCACACTGGAGCAGCTTGCTCTCATCTCCCCCTGCTATATCATAGTTAATCCCCACAGTCTCGCCCAATACAGAATCCCACCCAATTCAATAAAAGACCCCCACCCACTATTCCCTACCTCTTTCTTCCCCACATAGCACCCAAAAAAAGTAAACATAGAACAGAAGAAAGATGGTACCATATTTTAGTTGCTTGTGTGTGTCTCCCCTCTGCACCATAGCTGGCTCCCAAACACAATACACAACAAGCTATCTCCTGATTCAGTAGGACTCCTACTCAACACACCAGCTAGCCCCCACCTCTCTTCTCCCTCCTCCTCCCATAGCACTTAAAAAAGTAGCAGTTTAATACTTATACATACAGAACAGATGATCCCATGGCGGAGTTCCTTGTACTCATCTTCAATCCAGTACTAGATAACAAATAAAATTGCCATTCTTCTATAGTAGTAACACTTGCTTGGCTGACAGTCAGGTTCTTTGGCTCTTTTTTAAATATAATTTATAAAAGTCTGTGAGTTTATTTTGGGATCTAATTGAACTGTGCATTCCTCCTCACCTGATTGCCATGGCTGTTGCCATGGGAACAGCATCAGGGCAATGTGCTGATGCTCTGATATGGTGTGGGCATTGTGTTGGCACAAACAATTTGGAGGACAAATTTGTAAAAAAAGATAGTGGTGTCATTGAGTGAGTGTGCCTGCAGACTTTGAGTGAAAGCTGTTTGTCTTTGTGCTTGCACATGGATTTATTTTATTTAACAGAAAAATACTATATGTTGAGTTTTGCTAATTTGTTTTATACCTTAGTTTAGAGGGAATGAGCAACGGTGGGCACTTGGTGTGAGGGAAGACTGGTAGAGTGGCAGTGCGACTACTACTGTGTGGCAAGAGGAGCTAATTTTTAAAAAATGAAGGTGCCTTTTTTCTGCATGCATTTTATTGATGACAGTTTAATTGTAGATGCAAATGTAAGCGGACACTGCAGGTAATCAGAGAGCACATTGAAATGATGAGGAGCTGCTGAGGAGATTGCACCTAAAACATAAAGGAGGAGGAAGTAGTGTTGGTCGGTGGGGGAGCTAACAGTGTGTTTAGTATATCTATAAACAAACCATAACATGTCTATAATGTATACGGTACCCTGAACGGGTGCTGATCCTGAGCAGATTTGATAGACTATAGGGCCTACTCTAGTCTCTGCTAGCTTCTTAGTATGCTAGTATGTATATAAATTAAGATTCTATGTTTATATATGTGGTAGCACAGATGAATTTATTACATGGTTCTATTGTCCATGTCTGTTGCAGAAGTAAGCAGTAAGACACAACAGGGTATGCAGTAGACCATTCTAACATACAGCCAAGGACCTAGTAAGGCATGAGGCCACAGGCCGAGTGCCTTCAGGCACTGGCCATGCATTATAACTGTCTAGTGCACATCCACAGAGTGTCTTATTGCACTTATAAAATGGGACTCTCCATTTAATATGCATGTAAAATTTAAATTATTTGGTTAACATAATAAAAAAGCAGAATATCTGTCTAAAGTTTACATAAAATAGTTCCTACACATGCATGACCTTACTGATTTGTTTACTTTTTTGAACTTAGGACTTTTGTCCTATTATGGCCTCCATAGTTGTATTTTTCTTCGGTGAGCTTGTGAAGTAGTTCTGTGAGTCAACCCGTCCCCCATACTCAGACACACACAAAAAATAAAATATTGCTAGCTTTCTAATTTTGTAGTTTGGTTTTAAGTTATTGTGTTTTATTGTATTATTTATTTGTTGCTTGGAAGTGAGTGAGCAAGACAAACACAGTGAGAAAACAATCTACCTTGTGAGCAAGGATGCATGGTGATGGCTCTTGCCTATAGCGTGAAAAAAGTGCTTTGTTTCTCTATGTTAATGTTTAAATGGCAGTCATAAATGGATGAGTGCTGGCGGCAGCTGCAAAATGGCATGGGGTGGGATGATGGACAGTCATCCAGTATGTGTGAGTGAGTACCACTAATGGCATGAAACAAGCGAGTGGGGGGGATCGGTGGAATGGGAGTAACAGCAGGATCAGTGAGTGGGTAAGCAGGCAGGAATATTGAAAAAAATCTAACTACTTATCAGCAGCCTCTCTTGTTCTCTGTAGAGTTGCCTATTTCTGTTACAGGCAGTATGGGAGGGCTGCTGGCAAAGGGGTCCATGCGAAATCAATTGGGTGAGCAGCAGACAGGGGCCAGTGGGCAGGGACAGATCTCTGCAAAGCAAAAACAATGAAACAACTCTCAAAACTGTTTGAAGAAAGAGAGACTTTCAGTTTTATTTATTTTGTTAAGTGTACAGTGTTCTGGCAGACAGGAAATGATTTAGCTACTGTCTGAGGGATTTAAATTTTTTTATTTAAACATTTGGTAACTGGGAAAGGCACACTGAGCTGAGGCTCATTTCCAGGTGTGACCCGGGGAAATTGGGGAGTGGGTACAAAGAGAAAAATATCACAAACAATTACAACAGCAATACAGTGACAATTACATAGTATAGGTAGGCCAGTTACAGAGGCAAAATATGTACACATTGTGTGGGATCATAGGTATGGAAGACATCAAACCTCAGTAATTAGCAAGATAGTTACTCATGGGAGATACAAGGCAGCACCAACAAATAAGGAGGAGCAGTACAGAGTGTAGAATGAATACAGTAGAGTAGGGTAACAGGATAGGGTAGTAGTATATAAGTGCTGTCAGGTGACGTGGGAGCAGGTGGCAGGAGGCAGGAGGCATAGCTGAGACCTGACAGAGGGGTGCAAGAGGGAGTTGTGAAGGGCAGGAGGTTGGAAGTTCCAGAGTGAGGGGAGATGATAAGCGTAGGCAGATTTGCCCATGCTTGAGGATGATTTGGATAATGAGAAGGAGTAGGCATCCATAGAACGGAGGGAGTAGGATGCGGGTGGAGAGGGGGTGAGGTGATCTGAGCGATAGGAGGGGAGAAGATTGAACCAGAATTTAGAGGTAAAGGAGACAGAGTGAATGAGGTACCAGTGGGACAGGGGAAGGAGATTTAGAGTAGAGAGGAGGGAGCAGTGGTGGGTTCTTAAGTGAGCATTTGAGGCAAAGCGGCAGAAGGCATAGAAGAGAGAGTCAAGTCTAGCAAGCAGGGAAGAGGGGACAGTGCTGAAGACTATATTGGCATAGTCAAGTATGGGCAAAATCATTTTGGTAAGAATTTCCCATCGGACAAGGAAGGAGAGAGAGTCCCTGCTGTGATAGAGGATTCATAGCTTAGGGTACAGCTTCATTGCTAGATAGTCGATGTGGTGAGAAATTTAGTTGAGGGTCTAACCAAACACCTAAATACTTATAGGATGTAACTTCATTTAGGGGAGTGTCATCTAGGGTGGTGATGGGAGGGGAAGGAATGGATTTTCCAGTCTTTGGGAGGTACCGAAGGTCATGAAGACTGTTTTTAATGTGTTCAGTCTGAGTTTGTTGTTTCTGAACCAAGACTGAACATTGTGGAAGTCCTCTTGTAGAGAAGATTTGATAGTGTTTAGGTCGGGACCAGAGGTGAAAAGGACGGTATCATCTGCATACATGTGGTAAGGGAGTTTGAGCAGGCAGAGGGGAGGTTGTTTATGAAAAGAGTGAAAAGAATGGGACCGAGAATGGATCCTTGAGGGATGCCAGCTTTGATAGGGAGGGGTGCGGAAGAAGAATTTGCTATTTTGACTGACTGATATTTGTTTGTTAGGTAAGAGGTGAATCATTGTACTGTGGGTGGAGAGAGACCAGCGTGATCAAGGGTATTTAGGAGTAGGGGGTGGGACACTGAATCACAGGCTTTGGCAAGGTCAATGAAAATGGCTGCCATAATATATCCTTTGTCAGTGGCCGAATGGATGTGGCCATTGAACCTCAGGAGAGAAGATATGGTGGCGTGGTGCTTCCTGAAGCCTGATTGGTATAGGGAAAGAAAGTTAGTGGTGGTGAGGAGCGTGTTTAGTCTTGACTGTACTAAGTGCTCTTGCACCTTAGATAGAGTGGGGAGGAGGGAGATTGGACAATAGTTGCCGGGAGTATAGGTGCCACTATCCTTGTGAAGTGGTATCACGCAGGTGGATTTCCAGGTTGATGGTACTGTGCATGTGGAGAAGGATAGGTTTAGCAAAAAGGTCAGTGGGAGGGTGATAACAGGGGCTGATAGATGAAGTAGACTTGAGTGGAGGCCGTTGGGGCTTGATTTTTTTGGACCGAAGGATAGGAGCGCGGTCAGTACCTCATTGGCAGAGGCAGGAGCGAGATTGAAGTTACTTGTGGATTGGGGTTGCTGGAGAGGTTTGTTGTCAGGTGGCAAGGGAGAGATTTGGTCTGGGAGGGCACAGGTAGTGAAAAAGGTGTTCATGGTGTCTGCCATTTGGGAGGGGTCAGTGATTTTGACACTGTTGAGATTTATAGAAAGGATGTGAGATTGAGGGGTAGGGTTTATGATAGAGTGGACAATATTCCAGTAGGAAGAGGGGCGATCATTTCTTAGGTGGCTTTTAAAGTAGGCAGATTTTGCTTGCCTGATGGCTTTGGTGCATATATTTCTAGCAGCATTGTAGACTTGTTTGGAATGAACCGATAGGGTGGATTTGAGAGTTGACCATGCTTTGTCACATGATTTGCATAGGGCAATTATTGGGACAGAGATCCAGGGGTGATGGCGATTTTTGACTCTTGCTTTTTTAAGCGGGGTGTGGATATCCCAAATATTGGTGAAAATGTTTGTCAAATGGGTTAGGGCAGTATTGATGTCAGTGGAGGAGTACACAGGAGTCCAGTTTGCATTTATGTAAGTGCAAGAGTAGAGAGTTAGCATCGAGGGAGTGTAATAGACGTGTGTGGATGTATTTTGGTGTGGATTTTGGTAATTGGGTCTTTCTAATGCAGTAAATGATGCAGTGGTCACTAAGGGCAGGGTCGAGGACTCCTGTACTGGATATTGTTTGGGGGTGAAATGATAGAACCCAGTCTATCAGAGAGTGGTGGGAAAAATTAGGGTTGTCGCGAGTGGGTTTGGTGATTAGCTGAGAGAGGTTTAGGGACTCAATTTGGAGATGGTCTAAGCGGATGACGGGGAGAGCCAATTGAGATAGTAATCACCTAGGAGTAACAGCTCACCGGAGCTTGCAAGAGGCCAGAGGTTAGTGATGCATTCGGCAATTGCGGTCTGTCCTAGCTGAGGGGAGGTGTATACTACCCCTATGAATTGGGGGAGGGAGTGGGGACAGGAGAATTTGGTAAGGATCAGTTCATGAGATCATGGGCATGACTCTTTATTGGCTATGGTACAAGAGAGTGGGTGCTTTATTAGCATAGCGACATCACTGCCTCTCTTGCCATGGTCTTGCCAGATGATAGAGTAGCTGGGTATCTCGAGGGTGTTGTGGATGTTTTAGCAGATAGCCATGTTTCCAAGAGGCATAAAATATCAGGGGAGTTCTGGGTTCAGTTTAGGCAGGATACTTCAGATGTTTATATGCATTACTTTAAGGCCTTTGATGTGGGATGGCATTTGATTTAGCATTTGGGGGCCAGGATTTTGTTCAGTATTTCCAGAGAGGAGCAGGATGAGAAAGAGCATGGAGAAGGTGGCTGGAGTTTATGACCTTTAGGTGAAATGGGGGTTGCTTGTGGTAGGTGCAATGAATGAGAGTAATGCTGAAGGATATTTGGGGGCAGAAAGCCTGCTGAGACTGTGTGGAATGAGGGCAAGGAGGGAGTAAGGAGAGGGCGGGGGATATGTGATGCATTGACCAGGAAGATGTGGAGGAGGACGAGGCGGGGTGGGAAAGGGCAGCCAGAAGGAATATAGGGAGTGGGGAAGAAAGAATGAAGGAGAAGGAGGCCAGATATAGGAGAGAGGGAGGGAGCAGGATGCATGTCTATGTAGCGCAGTAGGTGATAGACAAGGTAGAAAAACAAAGTAGATGTGTTAGAAGGGTTTTACGGGGTGTGGTGATACACAGAAGAGCAGATAAAGTGGGGTCTTGGGATAGGAGTTAAAACCTGAGGTTGCAGGTGGTGCAGACAAAGAATAGAATGGTAGAAATGAAATTGGAGTTGGAGTGTAGTTTAGATAATTTTTTTTTTTTTTTTTTAGTTGAAGGCGAGGCCCTCTAGGGACAGCACAGTATAACGTGCAGATACAGAAATGGAGAGATAGAAAACTGAGTGCACAAGAGCAATACTGTGCATGTAGAGTCTACAGAGTAACATCCTATCCGTGGTTATTAAAATACAACCGGACAAGGGTGAGTAGTGGGGAGGGTGGGAGTGGGTGCTGGCCTGACGGGGTATGTCTGGCGATACTCAATTTAAATTTGTAAAAACCGCCATGCCAAAAGCAGCAGGCATAAGGAGCAACAGAGTCCAACAGCATGGCTGGAGATCAGTACCAACCAATCGCAGGCTAGCAGTATGAAGAGGATAGCCAATTATAAATGTAGCTTACGATCTGTGGCTTGAGAGCTCGGTCTACCGAATGCTGAGGTGGATTTGGGAGCACTGGATGGTCACCGGCTCCAGGGAGTGAGCTGTTGTGGCTGCCAGTCGGGAGGTGAAGCCTGGTCAAGGGTAAAGCTGTAGGGAGGGACACAGGAGAAAGATTAGACTAATATAATGGCCGTATGCTAAGCGATGGGAGGGGCAAGGTTTAACAGAGAGTGGTGTGGAGGGTTTATAGACAATGGGGAGGTTGAAAACAGGTGTATGTGCCTTGGTGCCAGAGCCCAATACACAGGTTTCAATTGCAGAAGAGGTTTGAGAGGAGGAGGAGGAGAAGGAGGAGGGCTGGTAGGGAGACAGTAGCTTAGTGGATAAAGACAGAAAGTTTTTTTTTTGTTAAAAGAAGAGTAGGAGCAGTAAAAAATGAAAGGCATGTCAAGGGACAGAAGGCAGACAGTTAAAATCAGATGCACAGTTGTAGGCTATGGCAGTGCAGAGTATTTTAAAATCAAACTGCACAGTACATTGGCTGCAGAAAGTTTTAAAACAAAATTTGCAGTACGGCTTTACATACATCAAGTGCAAGGAAAGGCGTGCTGCAAAAGCAGACCTAGCAAGCAGCAAAAATCAAAATGCAAATGCACAGTTGTAAACTGTGGCCATGTACAATATTTTAAAAACAAAATTGCACAGTACAATGGCTTTGCATACATCTAGTGCTAGGAAAGGTACGTTGCAAAAGCAGATATACTAAGCAGTGCAAATAGTAATGCTTTAAATTCATTTAACAGATAGTCAGAGCAAAAATTAAATCAGGCATACATGCAGCAATGTTACATTTAAATTTTGTAAAAGCCGCCATGCTGAAAGCAGCAGGCATAAGGAGCAACAGAGTCCAATAGCATGGCTGGGTATCAGTACCAACCAATCGCAGGCTAGCAGTACGAGGAGGATAGCCAATTATAAATGTAGCTTACAATCCATGGCTTGAGAGCTCGGTCTGTGAGTGTACCTGAATGCTGAAGTGGATTTGGGAGAGTGGATGGCTGCCAGCTCCAGGGAGTGAGCCGTTGTGGCCGCCTGTTGGGAGGTGAAGCCTGGTCAAGGGTAGAGCTGAATACTGAGGTGCGTTTGGGAGTGCTGGATGGCTGCCTGCTCCAGATCGTGTGATATGTGAAATATCTTCGCTTGTGAATAGTAACCTCTGGATACTCTCACTCATGCGTTCAGCCCTTGTGAGTATTGTGAGTATGTCTTTAAAGATGGTTAAGGCAAGAAAATGCTCAATGTGTAAAGTTCCTACTAGAATAAAAAAAGAAAGAGCACTGACTGCTAAATACATCAGACCATGCAGGCTCAAAGCAACAAACATACTTTGATGCAGCTGAACTATACTGGAAGAATAAAGAAATTCTAACAGAAGAAAACAAAACCAATGAATGGTGAAGAAATGTTTCTATTTTGCACACAGTTTGAAAGCAACAGTGAACCACTTCAGAAAAACCTTTGTATAAATCATACACATGAAAGACGTGAGAGAAATGTAAGGCTAAGCAGTTCTTTGAATTTTGCTATGACTGGGTGGGGGTTGGCTGTGAACTAGCTTTTACTAAGCGAGGGAAGCGGCCATATTAGCGTCAGCAATCAGTCGCTTCTTCACTCACGGAGAACAACGCCCATCATCACCTAATGGAATAGCATTTTGTGTGCGTACTGCTGTTATTTATTTTCACATTACATAGTACTGGGTATACTATGTCTAGGCTAAGGACTGATGGTGGTGGAGGCTCTCTCGCTAAGTTAGGGAACAAAATGGTGGCATTTTTAAAATTGAAATGAGGTGTTGCAACCAATTAGGAAGCAGGGTGGGCACTGGGACACATACTGGGTGAAGGGGCACTGTAGACTGGTACTTTTTATTTCCTGAGCATCTATTGAAAGTTAATGTACCCCTCTGGGAAGGGTACTAGCCAATCAGATGCCAGGAAATAAAAAGCCCATTTTCTAAATATATGTATATCACACATACTGATCACCTTCTGTACATATCTCTACATGTCTTTAAAGATGGTTAAGGCAAGAAAATGCTCAATGTGTAAAGTTCCACTCCCGCCACATCAGACTGGTCGACACTGCTCAGCCTGTGAGATTGAGGAGTCTGAATCTTCCATCGAACAATCTTTACTCCCTAGAAGTTTCTCCATAGGAAATAGGGACCTCTGGGAAAACAGAGAGGCAGATAGACACTATGGCTTTCATGATGAGGACCCAGCAGGCCACAGCAGCTATGATGGAGTACCAGCAAACATTTATGTAAAAATTATGATGTGATTAGAGGCTATGTCCAAACCAAAACCTCAAGGCCCAGCAAAGTCACAGCCACAGGTCAAGCTCACGCCTAGTTCACCGGCCAACCAAGATAAAAGTTAAAGGTCTTTCCAACTGTTGGACTTGTCATGCCTCCATGCTGATCTGTTAGCCACCAACTGGTCTCCATTGCTTCAGCTGGTAATGTGAATAATGCCCTCAAATTTTTCACTTCTAAATTTATGTCTGTCTGGGACCATCGTGCTCCATTTAGAAGAACCAGGGTACAAGGTTCACACCTCCTATGGATCTCAGCTTATTTACTTGCGTGTCTCCACGCATATGACCTTGCCTGGAGGTCCTATAAATCCTCTGGCTCCACTTCTGACCTTGCTGATTACTGGTTCCTTTGCAATGTTTGTATTAAAGCTACTAGGCATGCAAAGACTGATTACTTTGCATGCATCCACATTCCAGAACAACAGTAATCACCCCTCTACATTCTGGAAGGTTATTCATTCACTCTTCTCTCCTCCATCTCAGTCCTCTCCACCTGTTGTCAAGACGGGCGACATTACCATCTCTGATCCTGCTGCAGTTGCCTCTTCTTTCAATTCCTTCCTCACCACTTGCACCCATTCACCATTCACTCTTCTCCTCCTCCTTATCCTCTCTTTCCTCTTCTCTTCCCTCTCACACTATCCCTCAATCTCTCCTGCTGTCCACCCCCCATTTTCTTTTGCTCCTATTAGCCCTGCTGTTGCTCTTAAGGACCATTTGGCTCTTAACCCTCACAAGGGTGGAAATCCTGATGGTATTGATTCTAGACTACTATTTTCCTTTGCTCATGCCATTGCCTTTCCTATTTCCTATGTTCTGTTATGCCTGGGTTATATACCACCATCTGACCTATATGTAACCATAACCTTATACACCTATAAGTATTAGTGCCTTACCACAGTCTCATAATGTTATACCTATATGATGTATTCTGCCATACATACTGTTTCTAGTTTCCACATATATTCTGCAATCTTTCACAATACTATAACATTCTGTATGCTTTTCTGATGACATTGCAAGTATATGCCAGACTCACTGTCTTCAGTGAGCCTGATAACAACTTTTCCATTTATTGCTGAATATGAATTTCCTTTGTCTAAGCTAATGCCAACTGTTCATTCTTGTTTCCTGGTGTTACCACCAGATGGTCCAGAAGCAAGTTTGACCCATTTGCCTACATCGATGAGCTAAAATCGCCTGTACACTGGCAGAGCTTTTACCTAGCCAAATTGGCCAGTATGGCATATCACATTTTTCATGAAATAGTATCTTGTGCCATAAATAATCATGCTGTCTTGGTAAAAGTCTGTGTAAAGACTAGAACTTGCCGTTGGTTCTCTGGTGAACTCAAGGCTGCATTACTAGCGAGAGATAAACTCTGGAAAAAGGCCCGCAAATCAAAAACTGCTGAGGATTGGTGCCACTTCAGGAAGGCTAGGAACTCCTGCACCAAATTGGTTAGAGAGGCTAAGGCCAACTTCTACTGTTCTAAGCTTGACTCTGTCTCAAGGTGCCCAGCTAAATTTGGTCCACAATCAAAGAGCTGTTTGGCCATGCAGCTGGAAATGTACTTCCCTCGAAAATCATCTCTGACAATGTTACTATTAATGATAGCAAGGAGATTCTCCAGGTCTTCAACAACCACTTTGCTACGGCAGGCCTAGCATTCGACAATTCACCAGCATCCATGTTATGTTCTCAGGTTAGTGCACAGATTCCTGAACCTAGCACCACTAATGCGGTCTTCTCATTCCGTCCTGCTTTGTTGAAAGAGGTTGAAGACCTCCTTCTACAGTTGGACACCAAGAAAAGTGCTGGTGCTGACTCTCTCGACCCCTACTTCTTAAAGATTGCATACCATGTCCTAGCTGTACCAATCACATACCTATTTAACTTGTCCTTGTCCCAGGGGACTCTTCCACACCTATGGAAAATTGGGCACGTCATTCCTCTGTTTAAATCAGGGGATCCTTGCAACCTAAATAATTACAGGCCAATATCTCTCCTACCAATGTTGTCTAAACTGCTGGAAAAAATTGTGAATGCTCAGTTGAGAACCTACCTAGATAACAAGAACCTTCTAAACCCTATGCAGTCTGGTTTCAGAGCCAAACACAGTACCATTACGACTCTGGCCAAAGTGACTGATGACTGGCAATGACAGCTGAAAAACAAAAAAAATGTGAATGTGCCATGTTCCTGGACCTTAGCAAGGCCTTTGACACTGTCGACCACTGTCTGCTTCTTTCCACCTAAAAGTGATAGGTCTGGACCTGACCTCTCTGTGCTGGTTCAATAATTACCTTACAGATAGGCTTCAGCAGGTCAAGGCTGAAGGGTAGCTCTCTCCACTCAAACCACTAAAAAGAGGCATTCCACAGGGATCCATCCTGGGGCCTCCACTGTTTGCCATTTATATAAACAATATTGATGTTGGCATCAAAGAGGACAATATTCACATTTTTGCTGATGATACAGTGTTGTACCTAAGCCGCCCAACTCCGGAAGCCACCTGTGGAAATTTACAAACCGAATTCAACTTGTTGCAGAATGAGCTCCTGAATAAAAAAACTCTTACTCAATGCCAAAAAAACAAAAGCAATGCTGTTCTCTCTGACTATTCATTTGGTGAACCCTGCTATCTCTGGCTCCTTACCTCTCATAAATACTTTTCTAGGAGAGAAGTTGAAATTTGTTATGAAATTCAAATACCTAGGGGTCTGGCTAGACCACAAACTCGACTTCGTGGAGCATGTTGAGGATCTGCTGAAAAAGTTGAGGCAGAGGCTTGGTCTCTTCTTTAGAATAAACCGCCTCCTGACCAAAGATGCCAAGATGCAGTTAGTTCAATCAATGTTTCAATCCCTAATTGATTATGACAGTTTCATTGATAGTCAGTGTAATGACTCCTGTCTTACAAAACTGGACACCTTATACCACAGAGCCTTGAGATTCATAACTGGCCTACATATCACCACCCACCACTGCTCCTATATGCAGCTGTGGGGTGGACCTCCCTTCAGTACAGAAGGAATAGAAATGCAGCTCTCTGGACTTACAGAGCTATTACCAACAAATTACCCCAATACATTTCCAACTGTTTGCTGTTATATGTGGTAGGCAACTATGCACTGAGAAGCTACTCTCTGCTTCTACTAAAGGTACCTAGGGCCAATACACGCTTTGGGAGAGCGGCCATAGGCTTTGTGTTGCCCTCACTCTGGAACAAACTACTGAAATCTCTGAAACTGTCTCCCTGTTAGTTTTACCACCTTCAAGATCTTGTATGCCAAGGCTGTTAAGGAGCTATGCAGCTGTTTCCAGCATGCTTAGCATGCTAGGGTGCCTACTGCTTACCTGCCCACTACATCTACACATAACCTGGCCCCTGGATTGTATCCACATATACCCCCCTTTTTCTCTGCTAATCCACTACCTTTCTTACCATCAGATTCCTAACATATATGTCTCCAGCCCACCTACCGTAGCACCCCTCCTAGAACAGCTGCAGTCCTGTACCCTTCCCCTCCATATCTGCCCCTTAAATTTGTTTATGTCCTGATCAATGATATGATGTGCTGTTTGAAAATGTTTTAATATGTTGGCTGTTTCAGAATGTTTTAATTCCCATTCTCATACCATTCTCCCCAACCTTGTTATCCCTATGCCTGAAATACTTGTTATTTCTCTGTGTATTTTTTTTATTTCTGTATAATTATGTCTATTTATTACCTGTACATAAAAGTGTTACTCTTGACCTTGTGTAACACAGGTCCACCTTGTAAATGAGCCTGCTCAATGGTGTTTTCCTGGATAAATAAAGACTTGATTGATTGATATTACACTCTGCATATTATATCCAGTTGTATCTGTCTGCCTTATTTAAATTTTGTATTCTTATAAGTAGTATATATGTAACTGCCAGTCAGCCCTTCCCCAGTCTCTGAGATTTTGGTGTACCTCCCATAGGTTTGTTCATTTCATGTCTAGAGTTAGATTTATATAGTACATGTATCCCGGGCTGACTGGTGGAAATTATCCTCTTTGTAACTCCTTATTACATGCTTTGGTGTGAGTATTTTAGTAATAAATTTTCTTTATTACATACTTGTCCTGTGTTTTCTTTACTAAGTCACACACATACAAGAACCTGAACTATGAGCAGGACTCATATGTAACATATTGGCTACTGTGGCTAATGCTGTGGCTAGTCAGGAATTCATGACAGGCAAGTTGCTGTGAGTGGCTTTTGTTTAATTCTCCTCAGTCTGTGTTTTTCCAGTGTGATTCATAGGGCACCAGGAACCCCTGCTTCTATTCAGACAGGCTGCCTTTGAAGAGAGGTTAAGAGAGATGTTAGATCAAGTCAGGTCTGCTAGAGGCCCTGGTAGTGACAGCATCATGGCAGCAATTGTTCCAACATCCCAGACCACAATGGGGGGGGGTACAGGGCCTGAGACAGTCCAGATCTTGCAGCCTCATTTTCCTGCTTCAACACCACCCCCACCCCTCACATTACCAACACCAGCTCCACCTACCATGCAGCCCTCTCCACCGACACATGCCACTGGAACATCACCTGTGGCAGCAGTGGCTACTACTAGCCAAAGTCAATTACTTCCAGCTTATAATGTGAATAAAGCCAGAACTGGTCAGAAAGTGCAAGCAATGGTTGCACAACTCACAGGGGGAAGCCCTAATAAATCACAATGACAATTAGATGCCCCAGTCTGCATTGTTTCTCCTTTGGTAGTGGATACAAGTGGAAGGCCTTGTGTAGCGGCCATAGTAGGGGGCTGATGAAAGGTAATGCTGCTTGATACAGGAGCAGCTATGTCAGTGCTACATGATGAGGATCCAGCTTCCTCACACTGGCCCACTAGATGATTGACCAGTGCTCAAGGTGTGGATGGTACCATATTGCAGACATACGGGTCCATCTCCATTCCAGTGGTAGTAGGTATCCTAAACACCCAATTCACTTTTGACCTCATGGTATTATGTCATCATCCCAGTATTTTAGGGATTGATTTCATTGCACAACACGGGTGTGTTGTGGATTTAGCCAACAGGCTAATGATTCAGATGCCAGGACAGTACCATACTGTCATGATATGTGATTCACATGTCCTAGCTGCTATTACAAACAATGGCACTCAGTATGACATCATAGAAATCCACAAGGATCATGACTCATATAGTGAGCTGTAGCATATACTTGCAAACCACCAAGATGTGTTTGCAACAAACAAACATGATTGTGGCAAGATGAAAACATCCACTGAAGTATCAGGCCCAGACCCTGTTAGACAAAACAATACCCTTTTCCTGCAGAAGCCCTGCCATCATTGAGAGAGACTATCCAGTCCCTACTCCAATGGGGTGATTAGACCATGTGTTTCAACCATAAACACCCCCATTTGGCCTGTGAAGAAACCAACTGGGGCATGGAGACTCGCAATTGATTACAGAAAACTTAATTAAGTAAACCCCAAGCTGTGCCCCAACAGTGGCATCGACACCAGATGTATTAAGGATGTTACACCTGACCGCAAATGGTTCACTGCATTGGACATTTCCAATGGATTTCGGTCGTTACCATTAGCAAAAGACAGCCAATATAAATTTGCCTTCACTTTTGAAGGGAGTCAATACACATGGACCTGCCTCCCTTAGGGGTACCATAATAGCCCTTCCCTCTTTCATTCACACATGAAAGATGCATTACAGGGATTTTCAGCCCCTGAATACATTCTGCTATATGTGGATGATTTGCTCTTGTCCAGAGCTACCAAAACACAACATTTGGTTGTACTTGATGAGCTACTGACCTTCTAACAGAGGACAGGCCTCAAATGTAGCCCTTCTAAAGAACAATTGTGCCAGAAAAAAGTAAACCTTCTGGGACTCTGCATGACAGAAAAAGGCAGAAGCCCAGACTTGCAAAAGATTCAAGGACTACAAGACTTGCCCCTACCGACTAGTGTGACAACACTCAAATGTTTCCTAGGCATGGTAAACTACTCTAGGGATTTTATTTGTGATTTTGCAAAGAAGGCTGTGCTTCTGTACAAAGTTACTGAAAAAGAACGTCCCCTGGACATGGGGTCCAACACAGACAGCAGCTGTAACCAGCATGAAACAGTTGCTGGCCTCAGCTCCTGCTTTGGTTAATCCAAATCCATCTTTGCCCTACCACGTGGAAACAGCAGCTACATATGTAGCCATTTCAGCAGTTCTAGCACAGAAACCCAATAGACACCTTAGACCTATTGCCTATGCATCGCAAATGCTTTCTCCAGTGGAGGGAAAGTATAATATCTGTGAAAGGAATCTCCTTTCTACTTAATGGGCTGTGAAACACTTTTCATACATCATTGGTTATGCTCCCATTGTTCTGCATACCAATCATATGCCCACTAATTTTCTGTTGTCAGATAGAGTCAAAGATGGCTCTGTCTCTAACACTAAACTTACACACTGGTCTCTTCTTTTATAGGATCACAACATTACTGCACACTCTACAAAATTACCATCCCTGTTGGCCCATGGTCTATTATATACAGGTGACACACATGAGTGTTCCCTCCAACCGCCTGACCTGCCTGACCCAGGACCCTTTCTTACAGCAACACCAGAAGTACTAAATGGCACCTACTTGTGCCATGTTTTCACTGATGGCTCTGCATCATACAACAATGGGGATCATGTAGTGGGATTTGGAGTACTCATTGTGCATCCTGACAATAACACAGTGCGCATTGCACAGAACTATACTATCATTTCCTCACAGTATGCCAAATTGGCAGCTGTGGCCTGTGCTCTAGAATTGCTAAAACAGAACACTACAGACACAATCATCTTTATAGACTTTAACTGGGTCTGTTCCTCCCTATCTGAATTCCTACCATTTTGGGAGAAAACAAACTTTGCATCCTCTGATGGTACACTTGTAAAATACAGAGACGTGTTGGTGTACATCACAACACTAGCACTACAGTTTAAGCATAAACTGTACATCCACAAAGTTCATGACCACTCTAAGAGTGAGCCCTACCATTCTTTCAGTGACCATGCTGACTCTCTTGTGAAAGTCGGTGCTCTAGGAGGGGACAAATGGGAACTGAAAACTACCTCTACTACATGTACTGTATGCATTGCTACTGTGAAACAGCAAACAACACCTTTTGTCCCACTGCATCTAGCATCTGCACAAAAACAGGACCCTCATCTGAGGGCAGTATTCCAATTTCTTGAAAAAAGTACTGAGGAAGACATTCCACCACACAGTCCCTACAAGAAGGTAATGGATCACCTTCACCTCTCGAGTGATAACCTACTCATATGGTATCACAACCCCAACAATTCTGAGAAATTGTGGGTAATTTCAGGACAACTGAGGATGGATTTTATCCATCAAGTACATGACACTCCTACTGGAGGATAGCAAGTAGTGGAAAAAACCCTGGATAGACCAACTACTTTTGGATGGTGGCTACACATGAAACATGATGTGAAACATTACATTAATAATTGTCTGACCTGCACACAGAATAACCTAACTTTGGCCAAGAAAAATGCCAAATTGTTACCCCAGAGGCATTGAGGCCCCTGGAATTTCATCCAAATCAATTATATTGGACCACTTCCAATAACCAAAAACAACAACAAGTTTGCTTTGGGGTTACGGATATGTCCTCTAAATGAGTACAGGCATTCCCAACAAAAAACAACACTGCAAAAAATAACTGGCAGGGTTCTGGTAGAACAGCTTTTCATCAGATGGGGTCTCCCCTTGAGGTAGACTCTGATCAAGGTTCTAGTTTCACAGGTGAACTGATGCAGGAAACTCTGAAACTCTTAGGAGTCAGTCAGAAGTTTCACATCCCTTACCACCCACAATCATCAGAGCAGGTAGAAAGGGCAAACAGGCAGATCAAGCTTATGCTATTCAAATTTGCTAAAGAAAACCCCAAGAACTGGGATTCCTTATTGCCTTTGCTCCTTATGGCAATAAGGGCTACACCCTCAACAAGTACAAAATGTACTCTGTTTGAGGTCATGATGGGAAGATCAATGAGATTACCAGAACATCTACTTTTGGATTTGTGTGCTCCTACTACTGATAGAGTATTAGTGGACAAATATGTCCAGAAACTGAAACAAGACATCCAACAGATACAGTTATTTGCTGAGAAACACTTGGGCAAGGCCCAACAACAGTTAAAGATACAATTTGACAAGACAGTCCATGATGTGGACTGGCAGATCGGAGATCAAGTGATGGTTCTTAGATTTGCTGCTCCTACTCATGCATTCAAAAACAAATGGGAAGGTTCCTATCCTATTGTAAATAAGCTCAGTCCATCAGTCTACCAAGTTAGACTGCCACGAAATAAGAAGCTCACTGACAAATGGCTACATGCCAATCAGATGAGGTTATATAAAGGAGATTAAACTACCTTTCCTACTTTTCCTCACCCCACAGGGTGGAATAGCACTGAATTAGTCGTGCTTTTCTTTTCTGTTTTCTTCTAGGTACCTAACTGAAATGGTGACCCAACACTTACTCCTTTATAGAGTCTTGTTCACAACCTCACATTGTGTGGTCTATCATAAATCTCCCCATGATCCTGATTCTGGGGTATCCAACGTCAACATCAAAATCAATGAGGTGATGCCTCATGGAACCCAAATTGATATCACAAGTACAAAGATCATTGTTCAGGAGGGCGAGGAAGCACTACTGAATGTTACGGTTACCACCTCAGATCAAACCAGCTTGGACATTGTATGGTATACAGATCACAATGGAGAAAAAGTACAAGTAGCATGCTTAGTTAATTGCACTTTTCAAGGATGGCTCAACACCAAAATGGTACCTAATGGTACCCTTTTCATCCATCACATAAACCTCTCACATTCTGATCTGTATAACATTACAGCTTGGTTCGATCCTAGCTCATGCAATACTTTTAAAAGTTATGATGATCAGAAATTCTGTATATTACATTTCCTGGTACATTCTAGCATTCAACTAGAAGTTAAAGAACCTCTGTGCGCAAACACTGAGGCAAGGGTTACCCCAAAGGGCATTTGGCTGGGAAGCCAAGTTTCAAGAAAATACAAAATCACACATGCCCCCACAATGCAAAGCATCATGGGCTACATATGCAAATCACCACAGAATGTTATGCTGGTCCAACTTTAAGCAGAATTGCATGGTGCCGAAAGGCCTCTCACACAGTTTGCAAAGGGTGCTAACAGAAGACATAGACACGTGTTTCGTCCTACCAGGACTCATCAGTATGCCTCGTCTGTTTGACACCCCAGTGGAATGGACCAGCTACCCTAGAGGCAGTGTGCCTTGGATATATTGTGGTGAACCCATTAAAATAAAAAACCGTTTAAAGACAAGAACCTCTGTCAGAAACACTGAGGCAAGGGTTACCCAAAGGGCATTTGGCTGGGAAGCCAAGTTTCAAGAAAATACAAAATCACACATGCCCCCACAATGCAAAGCATCATGGGTACATATGCAAATCACTACAGAATGTTATATGCTGGTCCAACTTTAAGCAGAATTGCATGGTGTCAAAGGCCTCTCACACAGTTTGCAAAGGGTGCTAACAGAAGACATAGACACGTGTTTGGTCCTACCAGGACTCATCAGTATGCCTCATCTGTTTGACACCCCAGTGGAATGGACCAGCTACCCTAGAGGCAGTGTGCCTTGGATATATTTGTGGTGAACCCATTAAAATAAAAACCGCTTAAAGACAAAGAACCTCTGTGCGCAAACACTGAGGCAAGGGTTACCCTAAAGGGCATTTGGCTGGGAAGCCAAGTTTCAAGAAAATACAAAATCACACATGCCCCCACAATGCAAAGCATCATGGGCTACATATGCAAATCACCACAGAATGTTATGCTGGTCCAACTTTAAGCAGAATTGCATGGTGCCAAGGCCTCTCACACAGTTTGCAAAGGGTGCTAACAGAAGACATAGACCGTGTTTAGTCCTAACAGGACTCATCAGTATGCCTCGTCTGTTTGACACCCCAGTGGAATGGACCAGCTACCCTAGAGGCAGTGTGCCTTGGATATATTGTGGTGAACCCATTAAAATAAAAAACGTTTAAAAGACAAAGAACCCTCAGCGCAAACACTGAGGCAAGGGTTACCCAAAGGGCATTTGGCTGGGAAGCCAAGTTTCAAGAAAATACAAAATCACATGCCCCCACAATGCAAAGCATCATGGGCTACATATATGCAAATCACCACAGAATGTTATGCTGGTCCAACTTTAAGCAGAATTGCATGGTGCGAAAGGCCCTCTCACACAGTTTACAAAGGGTGCTAACAGAAGACATAGACACGTGTTTCGTCTCTACCAGGACTCATCAGTATGCCTCGCCTGTTTGACACCCCAGTGGAATGGACAGCTACCCTAGAGGCAGTGTGCCTTGGATATATTGTGGTGAACCCATTAAAATAAAACCATTTAAAGACAAAGAACCTCTGTGCGCAAACACTGAGGCAAGGGTTACCCCAAAGGGCATTTGGCTGGGAAGCCAAGTTTCAAGAAAATACAAAATCACACATGCCCCCACAATGCAAAGCATCATGGGCTACATATGCAAATCACCACAGAATGTTATGCTGGTCCAACTTTAAGCAGAATTGCATGGTGCCGAAAGGCCTCTCACACAGTTTGCAAAGGGTGCTAACAGAAGACATAGACACGTGTTTCGTCCTACCAGGACTCATCAGTATGCCTCGTCTGTTTGACACCCCAGTGGAATGGACCAGCTACCCTAGAGGCAGTGTGCCTTGGATATATTGTGGTGAACCCATTAAAATAAAAAACCGTTTAAAAGACAAAGAACCTCTGTGCTCAAACACTGAGGCAAGGGTTACCCCAAAGGGCATTTGGCTGGGAAGCCAAGTTTCAAGAAAATACAAAATCACACATGCCCCCACAATGCAAAGCATCATGGGCTACATATGCAAATCACCACAGAATGTTATGCTGGTCCAACTTTAAGCAGAATTGCATGGTGCCGAAAGGCCTCTCACACAGTTTGCAAAGGGTGCTAACAGAAGACATAGACACGTGTTTCGTCCTACCAGGACTCATCAGTATGCCTCGTCTGTTTGACACCCCAGTGGAATGGACCAGCTACCCTAGAGGCAGTGTGCCTTGGATATATTGTGGTGAACCCATTAAAATAAAAAACCGTTTAAAAGACAAAGAACCTCTGTGCGCAAAAAACTGAATCTCTTAGAGATCATGATTGGCTTATCAAGGCAACTGAATGTTCCAAACAAACACCAGGTCCTCCCAGTTGCTTAATTACAAATTCGTTGGCAGGTGCCTTGATTAACAATGTGCAGTTCATGCACATCCCTGTTCTTTTGAACCTCTCCTTGTGGGACATGAAATTGCTTGGTTTATGTTCTGGAACAAATGTTTCAGTTTTTTTTACATTTTACTTGCCGATATTATTGCTACGTATCAAATATACATTAGTGACCCCTTAACTGGGATCCTTGGCACTGAACTTAGGAGAGACCTTAGACCCCACCCTAAATCTTCTGTGAAAAAAGGTAAACCAAAACACAATACATGTTTTGATATGACATCTGCAGGTGCAGCTACCGGCACTGTCACTGCCTCTTTGGTTCTGGTATGTCAATTTGGAATAGGGTTGGTATATCCAGTTTAAAATCCCAAATGTCTAAAACCGATGAAGCATTTAAATATAACATGTTTCCACCACTGTCACATAGTGTAGATGGTCTAAGCCAGGAAGAGTGTTTCACAGTTTATAATATGAAAGAAATATTTGAAGGGTTTGAAGACACAAGATTAAAAATTAATCAACTGATTTCTGCTCACAATAAAGAAACAGAAAAGCATTCAATTGCCGGGCCGGTGGTGCTGAGGGTTGAGGTGCTGGACGCCACACCTCGCACCATAACAGCGACCCGGGTTCGGGAACAGACTCAGGTCACCAGGTGTCGGAAGGGGAAGAGGACGATTGAGCATCAGGAGGACTGCTCTTCTCTCCTGGGGAAGGTTAAGGGCTCCGCTTGCTGCACTAGCGGCCCCCAGTGGAGACTGGGGGAAGCAGTGATCAGTATGCCACTTCTCATGGTCAGGGAGTGGTGGATGACCTGTGAGCACACATGGGAGCATGTGTGCTATGCGCTGGATGTAATTGCACATCTGCTTCCTGGGGAAACTACAGCATACAATCTCCTTCCCTGTAGAAGCATGAAGCCGCCAACAGATGACCTGGTCCAGGTGCCAAAAAAGCCTAATGGCTGGGGCAGGGGCTCCAGGGTGATGCGGTCTCCTCTCTCTGTTCCCCCTCATCAGGCCCCTCCGTAGGGGGCAAGCTATGGTCCTCCTCACTTCGGCGGTCACAGCTGTGGCTGGCACTAAGGGACCAGTTGAGCGACTGTGTAACTGGCTTACAGGGTAAGTACCCCAGCTGAAGAGTGAGCATAAACAGAGTCAACAAAATAAAAAATAAATAAATGTATTCAATTGGAAGGTAAATTTTATGCACTGTGTATGGATCCCACATTGAAACAATGATGAAGAGATTTTTGACCATCTGGCAACTGTCCATTCAATTGGTCATATTGATGATACCATTTATTGTGGACATCTAGATCTTTCTCCATTGTTGGTGTTCCACCCTATACTCAGTGTTTATTCTACTCCCCCACACTGATTGCTGTGCCTGGAAATGGTATCATCTTCTCTGCAGATGTGATGTCTTTGATGTCATTCATCCTGTTTGTGGATATTCACCAGTGAACTTGGATTGGTCATATGCCTCTAATTTGGATCTTCTAAACAATGGAACTTTGGTGTTAATACTGATAATTTGACACCTATTGATTCTTCTTTTGACTCTGGAAGAATCCGTGGATCTATCCCTGGAACTAATTTTGGCACATGGATTGTGGATAAAAACATTGACCTTTATTTGTCCTGTTCACCTTCGCAAATAGATTGTACCATCTGATTAAGTGACTTATTCATCCGACGGAGAATTTTGTGTTGTGTCCAACATGAAAACATTCCGCTATGGTGATTAACAATGTGACATTCTCCAACCGAATTTTTGTCTCACCGCGCATCAGCAAACTATTATTGGTTAAGCAGTGATCATGATCACACCCATCCATTCTATGGACATTGACACCACTGAGTCTGAAGAAAATACAAAATCACACATGCCCACACAATGCAAAGCATCATGGGCTGCATATGCAAATCACCACAGAATGTTATGCTGGTTCAACTTTAAGCAGAATTGCATGGTGCCGAAAGGCCTCTCACACAGTTTGCAAAGGGTGCTAACAGATGACATAGACATATGTTTCATCCCACCAGGACTCATCAGTATGCCTCATCTGTTTGACACCCAAGTGGAATGAACCAGCTACCCTAAGATGGTCTGTCTGGGCTTTGTTGTGGTGAACCCATTAAAATAAAAAACTATTTAAAAGACAAAGAACCTCTGTGTGCAAATACTGAGGCAAGGGTTACCCCAAAAGGCATTTGGCTGGGAAGCCAAATTTCAAGAAAATACAAAATCACACATGCCCACACAATGCAAAGCATCATGGGCTACATATGCAAATCACCACAGAATGTTATGCTGGTTCAACTTTAAGCAGAATTGCATGGTGCCGAAAGGCCTCTCACACAGTTTGCAAAGGGTGCTAACAGATGACATAGACACATGTTTCATCCTACCAGGACTCATCAGTATGCCTCGTCTGTTTGACACCCCAGTGGAATGAACCAGCTACCCTAAGATGGTCTGTCTGGGCTATGTTGTGGTGAGCCCATTAAAATAAAAAACTATTTAAAAGACAAAGAACCTCTGTGTGCAAAAACTTAGATGCTTTATATCAATATTTAATGTCCATATTGGACCTCTTAATCTGTCTCTTCAGTCCCTTCTCGATCGTACTGCTACTCAATTGATTTACATTAGTAATGATATTGCAAAAGCGAATGAATCTTTGAATGATTTGATTAACGATGATGTTGTTTTCTTTTTAGAAAATCCTATAGTTACATTTACATTGAAAATGTTTGTTATAATTCCATCTTTTTGATAGTCTTCATGATGCTGACTCTTTGCTGTGTTCGGCGAACCCTACGATAACACAGACAGCAACTAGATTCCCTTTACAAGTCCTGTGTCTTGGGCTTGTTAATGAAAAAAGACATGCCATTACTACACCTAACCTTCTTCTTTTGTTGTGTTGCCCTTTGAGCAAGGCGACAAGGAGGGGACTGTTATGCCTGGATTATATACCACCATTTGACCTATATGTAACCATAACCTTATACACCTGTAAGTATTAGTGCCTTAAAACAATCTCATAATGTTTTACTTATATGATATAGTCTGCCATATATATTGTTTCTAGTTTCCACATATATTCTGCTATATTTCACAGTACTATAACATGCTGTATGCTTTTCTGATGACATTGCAAGTATATGCCAGACTCAATGTCTCCAGTGAGACTGATGACAGCTTTTCCATGTATTGCTGAATATGAATTTCCTTTGTCTAAGTTTAAGCCAACTATGCACTCTTGTTTCCTGGTGTTACTACCCAGCTATTACTCTCTGCATATTATATACAATTGTATTTGTCTACCTTATTCAAATGTTGTATTCTTATCAGCAGTATATATAGATAGATAGATAGATAGATAGATAGATAGATAGATAAAAAGCTTTATTTTTATACAGGAGTACATGTCATAAGAGAAAAAAAACCCTATTTACAAGACAGCCATGTGTAAGATATTACATCAATTTAAAACAAAAATACATAATCACAACATACAAAACAATAACAGCAACAGACCTACACATACAGAAAACCCCTTAATTCATCAACATCTACAAACAATAGGATAAATATACTTCAATTCATTTTTAAAATGTTAGTGAAATTGTTGTTCTCATTAAATGAGGAAGTTTGTTCCAAAGTTTAGCAATTTGATAATTTAATGTTTTCTCTCCTTGTCTAGTCCTACATATGTTTATTTTTTATCTTATTTTCATGTACAGACCTAGCCAATACTCGAGCATATTTCTCTCTTCTAGACTCACAGATAACTGAAATATAATGTTCAGGATACTTTATCAAAAATTTATGAATCAAACTTAGCAGTCTCACATTTCTCCTAGATTCCATTGTTTGCCATCCTACTGCTTTTAACATAAAACAATGATGTGTATTAAAACTACAGTCTAGTATAAATCTAGCAAGTCTAAATTGCATTTTACCTATTTTCTCCAGCATAAGTTTGGATGTAACCCTATAAACAATATTACCATACTCCATAGTCGGTAGGACCATTTGTTCTACTATCTTTTTCCTTGTGTTTCTATCCAGGAATTTTGAAGCTCATCTTAGTGCACCTATTTTTTTACCTACTCCTTTAATCATCCCTGATATAAGTTTTACAAAGGTTAACTCAACATCAAATGTCACTTCCAAGTAACGATATTCATTCACTTGCTCGATTATTATATTTTCTAATGATACTATGTTCAATTTAGTTGTTTTTTTTGAGCCAAAATACAGTATTCTTGTTTTCCCTATATTCATAACAAGCCTCGACTTGGTGAACCACTCCCCCACCCCAGTGAAATCTTTTTTGGATTTTTGTCTCCAGGTCCAAAGTATCCACTCCACTAGTGACCAGTGCTGTATCATAAGCATGGAGTCTTAATTTTGAAAATGTTGCCACTTGCAGTAGATCATTATTAAATATTAGAAATAACAGGGGTAACTGCCAGTCAGACCCTCCGAAGTCTCTGAGATTTTGATGTTCCTCCCATATGTTTGTTCATTTCATGTCTAGAGTTAGATTTATATATTATGTGTATCCCGGGGCTGACTGGTGGAAATCATCCTCTTTGTAACTCCTTGTTACATGCTTTGGTGTGAGTATTTTAATAATAATTTTTCTTTATTATGTACTTGGCCTGTGTTTTCTTACTCAGTCACATGCATACAAGAACCTGAACTATGAGCAGGACTCATATGTAACAATTCTAAACCTCTCTCTCTCTCCTTATCCTGTGTCCCAGATTCTTGGAAGCTGGCTACTGTCATTCCCCTTCCCAAAGGGGGTGATTTCTCTTCTCCTAGTAACCTCTGACCTATCTTTCTCCTTCCCACTTTAGCTAAGCTCCAGAAACACCTTCTTTTTTCTCAACTCACCCATTTTCTTGACTCAGTCTTCTTCTTTATGCCTTTCCAGTCTGGCTTTAGGAAATCTCATTCCACTACCACCTCTCTCCTTTGCTTCACTAATACTGTCTTCTCTGATATGGATCAGGGCCTTGTCACCTCAGCTATTTTTGTCAATTAAGCCAAACCTTTTGATACTGTAGCCCATCCCATTCTCCTGGACAAGCTCAAGGCAGCTGGATTCTCAGTTCCTTCAGTTGAGTGATTCTGCTTCTGCCCCGAGGGCAGGTTGCAAGCTGTCCATAATAGAGACGCCCTTACCCTCCACTCCCTATCAGCCCAGGCATCCACCAGGGGTTTGTCTTGTGCCCAGTTCTTTTCTCAATTTTTCTAAATGACCTCCCAAAGGCCTGCACCTTTGTGTCACGTCATATGTATGCAGATGATATGTTTTTTTTCCTCTGGCTGCTCTACTGCTGATTTAAAAAGCCAACTCCAACCAGACTTTAACAATATCCAGCATGGATTCTGAGTTAATCAGTTATCCCTCAAAGCCAAGAAAACAGCTTCCTCGACTTTTGGTACCAGGCAGAGACTTGCTAGAGTCCTTCTGCTTCCTTCCTTTCGTACCCTTGATGGTGTGACTATTGAAGATGTCTCCTCCTTCAAGTACCTTGAGGTATGGTTAGATTGCCATCCAAATGTCTCTGTTCATGTGGATGCTATTCACAAGAAGCTTTATATCAATCTTGGGGAACATTACAGAAATAAGAGAAGCATTCCACTGCCTGCTTGTAGAGGAATCCTCACTAATATGATCTTGCCCATTTTTTGACTATGGAAACATTGTTTATAGTGGCATTCCAAAGTCTACTTTGGCTAGACTGGATCCACTATTTCACTCCTTCTGTCGCTTTGCCCTTGATAAACCCATGCATACTCATCACTGTACCTTGTCTTCTTCCCTCTTCCTCCCTCCCTCCCCTCTTTTGAAGACAAGTGCTTCAACCACTGTGTCTTCTTTATCTCTAAATTTTAGTTTGGCTATATCCTCTCATATTTAACTTCTCTCCTCTCCCTTCCCCCTTCATCCTCCTATTTGCTTCGTGATGCTTCTTCTCATTATTTTGCTGTCCCTCAAATGAGATCTACTGCTTGGCAGGCTGCCTTCTTATTTTGTTTCCCTAAACATTGGAGTTTCCTTCCCCCCTCTTTTCACTATACTCCTTCCTTTCCTGCTTTTAAAACCCTTCTACATGACTTCTGTACTCACTCCTGCAGATGCTTCTAATATTTGGTTTAATTTTTACTTTCAACCTACCTAACTTTCTGTATCTCAGCACTTCCCCTCTCCCCAGTATTAGTCATTACCCTAGTTTTTATTTTGTTAAGTTTATAACTAATTCAATATTCTTTTGTTCAGATCCATAAGTTATTGCTTGGTAACTTATTTTTGTCAATTTATTCTTAGGAATAACTTGTCCTGTTTAATTCCTAAACTTATTCAATTCTATGTATTTCATACTCTGTATTTTTGTATCTGTTTCTTTTCCCTCTTCTCTTCCCCCAGGATGCTTCTGGAAATGAGCTGTTACCAGCTCAGTTTGTCACTCTTGATAAAACCTTTGAAATAACTAACTAACTAAATAACTAACCAACTGAAGCTCCACCTACAACATCAGACACACTGGAGGAGCCAGCAGGCTTGTCCCCAGATGAGGACAGGTAACCTGACCCTGCTGAGGGGTCAGACCATGGTTCAAAAGACCATGACAACCCCATGGAGACAGAGGAACCATCACTCACATCAAAACTATGCTCCTTTGATGCAGTTCCTGAACTAATGAAGTCCATCAAGAATACAATGGGGTTTTACCTCCCATTACTTCAACCTGTGAGCAAGCTAGACCCCATGATACAGCAAAACACAAGCAGTCAGGCTGCTTTCCCATATGTCCACCAATTGACAATGTCATTGGTAAAGAGTGAGAAGCATTGAACCCAGCACACATATTGGAAAGGCACTCTCTGGACAACATGCACCCTATACAAGAGGATAGTCTAAAGCTCTGGTACACCGCACCATCAGTGGACCCACAGATAGCAGCTCTAAGCAACAAGACAATCCTCCCAGCAGAAGTCACAACCACCCTCAAAGATCCAGCAGACAAGAAACTTAAAGAGATGCTTTAGAAGATCTTCAAGATGGCAGGACTAGCTGCCAGGCCCACAGTAACAATGATATATGCTGGAAGGTCAAAAATCAGATGTATTGAAGAACTGTCAAAAAGGCTCACCCTAAAGTCACCCAAAGCAAACCTAGTCAAATGCATGATACAGGTGGCAAGGTACCTAGGGGATATGTCTGTGGATGCTCTTAGACTGAATGCTAGAACTGCCACAGCAACAGACAGAACAAGAGGATCGTTATGGTTAAAACTGTGGAAGGTAGATACAGATTTAAAGAACTTACTACAGAAACTGCCATTCAATGGAGACCACCTATTCAGGGAATGCTTTAAAGAATTCCTGAAACAGATATATGGAGGAAAGACCTCTCAAAGATAAATCAAAATCCTCCTATCTCACATCCTTTGGAGTTGGTTTAAGCATAACAGAAACCAACAAAATGGGAAGAGGACCCAAGGTTTCAGGGGCAGAGGGTCCAACAACCCCTTCAGGCCACATCACACAACAAACAGTGGTAACAATGTCATGTTTAAGAATAAGGGAGACACTGGAAGGGGAGGGTTCAACAACTACAGATACAGAAACAACAGACAGTCACAGCAATCCTACAAAACCAGCAATGAGAGACAGACAAATGTCACCCAAGCAGCCTTAACAACAGCAACATCTTATGCCCATTGGGGATAGCCTGGCACTCTTCCATTCATCTTGGCACAAAACCAAAACAGATAAATGAGTACAAGAAGTTGTATCCAAGGGATACTCAATTGATTTCATAGAAAAAAACAGTCAGTGACAAGGTACAGTACACATCTCACCACTTTCAAACAAAAAGATAATGACACAGCAAGTACACAACATACTAAACAAGGAACTAGCAAGCAAGGCCAATGCCATACAACCAGTACTGGAGCAAGAGAGAGGAAGGGGCATCTACTCCATCTTCTTTATGGTGGCAAAGAAAATCGGAGACCTCAGACTAGTTCCAGACCTCATGTTCTTGAATACGTTCATCAGAAAAACAAAATTTTAAATGGAGACAATATGGTCGACCCTCCAAGCCATCCGACAGGGAAACTTTCTTACCTCAATAGACCTGAAAGATGCAAATCTACACTACCTATACAACCAGCTCATTTCAAATATGTTGGGTTTCACATTCTGTTACAATGCTTTTAGTATCAGGCACTCCCATCTGGCCTGGCATTGACACCAAGAATATTTAGAAAGGTGTTAGTGGTGAACATGGCAAGCTTGAGGGAACAGGCATACATGTCATCCCATACCTGGATGACTGGCTGATATGCACCAGGTCATGGGCGCAAACAGACAGAGTCACAAAAATAGTTCTACATCTATTACCCTTACAAAGCTGGGTGGCCAATAAGGGTGAAAGCTCACGTGTCGCAGCACAGAAATACAGCACCTGACAGCTGAAGTAGACATGCTTGCAGGGTAGGTGCAACTGTCACTATGGAGAAGGGAGACTATGGCCAGTCTAAAGCAACAGATACATTCCCAGCAGTCAACTACATTGGTACAGGTGGCGCAGGTGTTGGGTCGCATGGCATCATGCTTAAAACTGGTGACCTGGGCCAGATGGAACATGCGTCCACTACAGATGCGGTCCATATAGTATAAGACACTCATGGTGGAGAACCTTCACACCAGAGTCCAAATGACCAACAGTGTGAACAAGTCACTACAGGGGTGGGTGAACCATCTTTCAAAAGGCATGCCTCTAGAAATCTCTCATGGTGTAGTGATTGACACAGATGCCAGACTGCCATGTTGGGAAGTGTCAATGGGTCACAGAGTGGTGCAGAGAAAGTGGTCCAAATTGGAGTCAATACTGTTATTCAGTATCCTGGAAATGAGAAGTCTTCCAAGCAATCACAGTCTTTAAGCCTTCCCTCCAGGGAAAGTCAATCTTGAGCTGGTCCAACAGCAGAGCCGTGGTGGCATACATTACCAAGCAGTGCATGATCTGGAGTACAGGGATCTTGAGGGAAGCATCAGAGGTCATGAATTGGGCCCAGACCAATCTAGCTCACATAACAGCCATATACCTAGCTGGAAAAATCAACACCGTGATGGACTGGCTGAGCAGACAACAAGAACAACCAGGAGAGTGGCAACTCCACCCATATATATTCAACATGATCCACGAGTGGGGCCAGATAGTAATGGGCTTCATGGCAACTTCCAGAAATACCAAGTCGAAAAATTATTCTCCAGGTTCAAAGAGACGTAATGAATGTGAGTCAACCTACAATGGACACACGATGAAGTCTACATAGTCCCACCTTTCCCACTAATACCACAGGTGCTGTGGAAAGTGAGACAGTCCAGGAGACTAATCATCATGATCACACTGTAGTGGCCAAGAAGAGTGTGATTCGCCATGGTGGTAGCAATGACACTGGACAAACGACACCTACCACTGAGGAATGGCATCCTGTTGCAGGGCCCAGTGAAGCATCCCAGCCTGTACAACGTGAAGCTTACAGCTTGCTCCTAAAAGGGAGAGACTGCTAAAGTCAGGCTAAAATGAATCTATACTAAATACTGTAATGCACACAACCTTGGCTGAAGCACCACAGAAGAGCAACGGCAACTGCAGCCACATCCCCACATCAACACCGTTGAAATGCCGCTAACAACCCCAATGCACACCAGCTCAATGGACAGAACCATGACACAAGCCACCGCACTGCACACCCCAATGCCACCACCACAACTGGACATAGAACGGCACACCACATGCAGACATCCCGGAAAGCGACCCGACGATAGGTACCCCCCCACAGCAGTATGGCCGCAACGGACAGACAGCAAGTAGATACAATGGGCAGTGCAGGCGACCGCGGAGAACAGCATGGCAGCAACGGTTAGTAGGGATAGGCGGCTCAGCACACACACACACAATGCACCACAGGTGGACTGCAGCCCGACACCAGACCCCACACCAGGGACACATGGATAAGCCAGCAGGGGACACAACACACAGATACAGGAGCTATGTGCCCCCCCATGCCTCACTGAGATCAGACTTGCAGTGTGATGTTAAGGGCCAGTCCCATCAGGTAGTCACAGCGACTCCGGCTACCATACTGGCCAATGAGCTCTCAACTCATTCGGTCCCGGAAATGTTTGCAGTCTGTATGTGGCCGTCTTTGTAGTACACTATCAGCATACCTATTGCCGCTGTGTGAAGTGTCAATGTCTTCTTGGTAACTGTGGATGTGATGAGGTTGAGCATGTCTTTATGGGGGGCAGTGCTGGGAAGCCACTCTGACACCATGCTTCCTTGTGCCACCACCAAATGGACTACGGGTTCATTTAAATTCACTCAGACCTGATGTCTGTCTGACTTGCAAGGAGAGGCAGGCATGACATCAGATGCAATCAGAAGATTTTATTGGAGGAAGGGGAGTGCAAGTGTTATGACAAAAGACAAAGACACCAAGCTATTGGAAAGGCTATCACTGTAAGAGACTATACTCCAAGGCAATTGCATGGATTCTGAAACTCTAAATGACTGCTATCTCTTTGACATTTCCAAGAATACTAAAGCTTTATGACAACTGTAAGAATTCTAAAGCTCTATGATCCTGGCCAGGAATAAACAAAGATAATAGTTCAGTTAGCCTTTGAAGAAGATATGAATGGTGGCGTGCTGGTGGACTCAGCCTACAATGGGGTGCACACAAGAGAGGAATTTCTAATGGAAAATGCACTTGAATGAACTGAAGAAAGATGCCTCCAGAAGGGCCAGAAGAACTTTAATTTTGAAAGTGGGTACCATCACAGGATCCTTCTCTTCCCCTGGATTGGAAAATGTAACTGCCTGGGCAAGGTTACGTCATACTGCCAGGCCGGAGGCACTTCAACACTTTTGTATTGGTAGATAGGTCATGGTAGACTACTAATCAATGCAGAACAACTGGATTCTTTCACAAGACCCTCTGGGCATCGGAAGGAAGGCCATGATAGACCATTGAACAGGGTTGCATTGAACATACAATATTTGTAATCCAGGTATCTTGAGCTTTTGTTGCTCCTGGATCTGGCCACTTTTGTCGCTCTTGGATCTGGTTGCCTTCATCATTCCTGCAACAAGAAAACTCCCACCCCACTGTGCATTGCAGTCCTTAACTGTTGAGCTGGGATGGCGCTTAAGTTTCCTTCACTTCCTTACTGGGTAGGACATAGCTTGGCTGAGTAGCTGGAGTGGCCTGTCCTGACGGTTCACCTAGAAAAACAGTGAAATAAAACAAAGCTTGGTCAAAAACTACATATAATAAACAGTGAAATGGACATTCGCTCTATGTGAAAATGCTGCAAGGCACACATGGCACCGAACTCCATGGGGTAGGACACAACTCGGGGAGAATAAACTCGAGATGGGGAGGATTAAATATTTCAACTCTGGGGGACCAACTCGGGAAGGGAAGTCGGTGGTGGTGGTAAGATTAGTTGTTCCTACTCCAGGGAATGTAACTGGGAGTCAGAAGTGGGGAGATTTAGTATTCAATTCCAGAGGGATGCAATTCAGGAAGGTGGGGGTGAGATGATGTAACAGAAAAAGAAAAGAGGAACCCATCAGGCTTGAACCCAGGTCTGCTGACTGTAGCAAGCCCATTCACAGCTCTTGACTCTAATCTCTACACTACACTGCCAGCATGGTTAGGCAGCACACAGTCCAGGACTTAAACTACACAGCATGAGTTAAAACAGCTACATGTGCAGTAGCGCTATAATATCCATGCTGTTATTGTCCATGTCGCTGGTTTGGCTAATGCTATTTTGTCAGCGCAATTTTCACCGTGCGGACATTCCGACGACATCATGATGGTATACTGTCCCGACTTTCCCCTAAGTCTAAGTGGGTCAGCAGACCCACGTTGTAGTCCATGGGTGTCATCAGCCAACAGATAGGAAGAGTCTCCAATTGGTGTGACACCTGGGCAGTCCATAGGTAACTACAGAAAGCATCTGTTTGCTGGGCAATAGAAGCAGTCACTTCACTTACGGTAATATAAGGTCAGGTACTGAAATGAAGGCAGTCTTTTGTAGAAGGTGCCATACATTTTAAGCAGTTATTTTAGGTCAAACAATATGTCTCACAGATTGTAAGTTATTTGCAAATAGGCACAAAACAGGTTTGACAGTTTGTTTTGCAAGTGGGTACAATGGAGTGGCAGTTCATTTTGCAAAATGGGCAGAACAGAGTATTGGCAGTTTGTTTTGCAGCTAGATACAACACAGGACTGGCAGTTCATTTTACAAAATAGATATGGTGCTCAACCCCACTGAACTGTCTACTAGAGGTTCTACCCACTCTATGGGCAGTGTCTTCGCTAGGGCCCTTGCTTGACCCACCTCAGCTCCTGAGGAGCTGGATCTCCACCACCTCTATGGGCAGTCCTGAAAGTAGGAACACTCACCAACCCCACAGCCTCAGTCGCTTTACTCAGTGCTGCCTGGTGCTATTTATTTATTTCAAATAAAAACAACTTTGATTACTGTACTGGGGCTGCCCTGCCCCTTACTCTGTCTTCCTGAAGCTCTCTTCAGTTTAATGAGGGTCTCTGACTTACAGTACTGATGTGCCTTCCGGGTGGTTCCTTCTGCTTGGGGCTTGCCTTGACCCCTCATAGCCATGGCCATCTTCCGGCACTGGAAATATATATTTTTTTATTCTTTAAAAGTTCTAGGGGTCAACACCTGTCCTATGGGGCTGCAGCCGAATCACCACCTCCACCTGGGTTGAAGTTACTGCAGGAGGGAGATACTGACAGTGCTGGCTGTCTGGTACTTAAAGAGGTCCCACTGTGGGTGGTTCCATTGGAAGAGGTCCTCACTTGCTCCACTTCATGATGCTGATGTTAGCTCTTGACTCACTCCTCACTGCTCTCACTTGGCCTCCATCACCACTGTGGCCCACTTTACTCTTCTGCCAATGAGGAAATGTACAACTTTTTATTAAAATATGAAATAATAAACAGGGCTGAACTGAACTCCCACAGCGGCCACCTGACTACTCTATCAACAGCCGCTCCACTGTCTCTCTCTTCACCACCAATGCTGAAACTGCTGCTACAAACTCAAGGGAGACCCAGCAAAACAACCACGACATAGGGGTTGCATGTCATCACCAGACCAGTCAGGATGCAGCAAGGGACCCAAAAGGCTAAGGTAAGCCCCTCCTTCTGTCACCGGCTGGCTGGTCACTGGTTCCTGGTACTCTGTTGCTGATGCTGGGCAAATGACTGCTGGTTCTCTCTTCTACCATGGTTGTGGGTTCTTATGTAGCCCCCAACATTTGGGATGCTAAGTCCCTGACAACGTGGGGACAACCAATGGTCCAGTGCGAGCCTGGGCTTTACTGGGGTTACTGAAATGGGACACCTTACTGGGGATACTGAAGCATTAGATGCACAAATTCAAGTCCTAAGTCATCCCTGAGCCCCTAAAGGACTCATATCTGCTCCCTGGCTTTGCATCTGTAAGGTCCCGAACTTTGGGGCACTGCAAATACCATGCTTCAGTCCTGAAGGTCATTGATGACCTCTACATGCCACAGGTAGTGGAGGATATTTACAATATGGTGCACATTGAATGACACCACACCACAACTGGTAACAGTCTCAGAGCTTCTATTATGTCTTCAATAAGGCCTTGATAAGGGTCTCTAACCATCATCCCTTTGAGTGCAGCTTTCAGCAATAGGAGTGGCACTGGGAAGAGTGGGGCACATGGCATTAGGCTCACATCCAGACATTCTGAGATTTCTGAAGGTTGGCACGATCATAAAGTGATACACGAAGACAGGAGTGGCACCGTAGGACCTCACACTAGTCCTGAACGCCCTCAGAGCACACCTATTCGAACCCATCAAGGAAAACTATATGTACTGGATGGGGCTAAACACCTCCTTCTTAGTGGCTATAATTGGCATGAAGGATGGGGGAACTAAGTGCCCTGTCATGCAGGGAACAATTCCTACAGTTCACAAATGAAGGGGTGTCATTGAGAAAGGCCCCAGCATTCACACCAAAGGTGACATCAGCCTTCCACATGGGCCAGTCAAAAGAACTGTTCACATTCTACACGACACATGCAAACAAGAGACAGAGATGGCACGCCACCCTCTGGATGTCAAGGTAGCTCTATCAGTGTACCTGGACCAAGCAAAGTCATTTCAAAGGACAAAAAGACTCTTTGTGGTTATTCAAGGACATAAAAAGAGAATGGCAGTGGCAATGGACTCTACCCATTCAATGGCTCTCTGAGGCGCCAGTTGAAACTCCAACCCCTACACACCTGTTCATGTTAACCTTCCTCCTGACACCCCCTGGGCAAAGCCTTAACCATCCTGGTAAGAAGCTGGATTTGTACCCGCTCCTGCCTTTTTTTACTACCACACCACTTCAACCTCCTCCCTCCAGTACGAGGTAAGACATCAACCCCTCTTCAGGTCAACTGCCTGTTGTCAACAGTGTCTTGCTCATTGAATATTGCTGCCATTTCTCAGTGTGCACTTGTTAGCTGTTCTTTTTGAGCTGTACCTTACTTTACTCTCTGTTTATACAAGTTTTGTGATTATTCTTCATCAGTTTCTTACATTGATGTATTTGTGCTGCTGTTTTCCTATGTTCCCCTTCCCCAGGTCGCATGTGGAAATGATCTTTGGCCCAGTGTGCCTCTCCCAGTTACCAATTATGCAAATAAATAAAAATTAATACTTTATCTGAATACTTGTTACACACCCATCCCCATACATTATTCTCTATCAATCTAACAATGATCAAAAATTGTCTAATAAATTCGTATACTATACATACCTTCAAACAACTATACAGACCATTGACTGTGCTTTGTGTTGTGTTTTATAAGTCAGTTGTAGTTATATGTATGCTTTAACAACAGGGCATGGGTGTATCAGGCATTAATGCACACCCCCAGGTGGCTGTGAGGTATGAAGCCAAAGGCTGAGTGCCCCTTGCAACCACTTGGGGTGTGCATTAACGCCTGATACACCCATGACCTGTTGCGGATTACTGCACTTATAAAATGAATAGATGTAAAAAAAAAAAAAATGAAAGTTTTATGAGTCTTTTGAACAGAAGAAAAGAAAAATATTTATTGTGTCTTTCAACTTTAATAGTTCAGTAAAGAGTAGTTAATTGTAGTACAACATGGTAACTATTGTATTTGTTCAAGCATACTGTATATTAAAAAAAGTAAGTAAAAGTAACTGGAGTGAAAAGTATTAATTTCTGTTACTGTTGCTTTAAATGAACTGCAGCTTCAGTCGTAAATGCGTGTGTTCATTTTGATTTGCTTTATCAGTTTCAAGATGCTGTAGCTTTTGTTTTGCTTTTCTCAGAATGTCAAGGCTATCATCAAAATAGTAATCAATCCAGTCACTTACTGTGACATGTTCAAACATTAAGAAAGTGGGTTGTGGTATATCAGTCATTTTGATGGTTTGCTGAAACAGTTTCAGCTGTGCTTCTTTTAAGTCCAAATCAAAAATTGCTGTCTATTGCTTTAGTGTTTCTTTTTCCTTTTTTTTTTTGTTGGGGGGTGTTCATATCTTGTAAGTAAAAAGGCTTTTTAAGGTTGGCTATAGTTTTATGGGGTAGTGTGTGGTGGTGGTGCATTAATTAATGGTCAAGTGATGCATTTCGGCCAGTGAAGTTTCTGTATTTCTGGGGCTTTTGCCTACCCATTCTTTAAACTTTGTTATGCTTCTTTCCCACGCACCCCCCTAAACACCTTTCACCATCACACAAAGCTACTATACCTCTTCATGTTAACAGTCACACAGCTATAGTAGACAGCTCATTTGCTTGGTGTCCAGTAACATGTGGGTTGCAACAGGGGTCCTGTCACCCTGTTGTAACTCAAGGCTTCCTATGACTCTCTCAGGTCCAGGCCCTAACTAGCAGATAAAAACTGGCTTATTAACTGTCTGTTTGCCAGGGATTACAACATGGCTCTTGTGATTTTGTTAGTCAATGAGAAGGCAGAGTTGAAAACACTGGATTAATAAAGTGGGAAATGCTGACCCCTTCTGGATTGCTGCAGTATAAAATCTGTTTTGTATTCTAGTGCAATAGAGTTTATTATATGGTACAAAATGCAAAAAGTTAAGGTTTTTATGTTTTTTATACTTTGAATAGAAGGGTTTACATTGATGAAGGGAACACTGGTAACTATGCTATTTATGTACAAGAGGCAAAAATGAAAAACGGCTTGATTCTAAAAACAATACAGAAATCTAAAGAATTTGTCAACTTTTGAATGTTTATTTAAATTGCTTATGGCTTTTATGACTCTCAGTATGATTGCTTATGGAATTCTACCCTCTAGATGCTTTCTGCTGTGCAACTTCAAAATGCACTGGTCTGTGATACCATTCTCTCTATGTTATAACATTATCAGTAACAAAGGTATAGGCTCTTTGGTGGAAGGTATAAACAGGAGTTAGAATCTGAGAAGATATGGCACAATGTTCAAATTTATGCTAATATAGATCTGTTTTTTCATCCTTTGTTTATCTTCCTTCACCGGTTGAGCTCCTTCTGTCCTAAACCCCCAGTCCCATCACCCACTTCCCAAAGGCTTGCCTCACCATGTGTCCCCCATTGATTACCCCTCGCCGTGAGGCCATCAGAGCTGCCATAACCCCTCCAGAGAGCAGTTCAGAGCTGAAGGTGCCTAGCTGGGGGTGCAAGGCCTCTGGAGAACTGGTCTTTAGATGACAAGGTTGGGAGTTTTCCCTCCTGGCCTTTTCTCTTCTGGGGATGTGCCATGCAATGGTGCACAAGGCACGTGCACATGTATGAGTGGCCATGCTGATGCTAGGCAATATCCCCACCCAGCTGCAAGTGGCTCCAGCTGTGCTATCACCTTGCTGCAACTAGATTGCAGCTGTGAAGCGGAGCATGGTGCACCCTCCACCTGGAAGGGGAGAGATGTCCCTGGGATGCTCAATCCTCCTTTGCCCAGCCAGTCCTTGATGACTCCGGCTTGTTACTGAATTCAGGTTGCTGGTGTAGTGAGCAGAAGCACTACCAGGTCTGGTCTGATATATATGTCCTCCACTGTATGTCACAGAAAATATGAACTATTATATATACATTTTAAAGAACCATCTTATATATTTGGACCAATTTCAACTTATAGTTATTATTATGATATTCCCACCATGTCCCGGCATAGCTGCACTCTTATGTACGCAGATGACCTTGTTCTCTACTCTGGGTCAAAATCGGTTGCTGCCATCAACTCCACTCTCACTAATGACTTCCAATTCCTGCAGACCTGGCTCTCTAGCAGCCACTAAGTCCTGAACCTGGAAAAAACCTGTGCTATGCTATTCGGATCCTCTAAGAAACTGTCTGCCCCTGCGAACAGGCTCCGGGTTCAATGCCTTGATGGCTCCCTCATCTTAAACACTGAGTCCTTCAAGTACCTTGGGGTCACTTTGGATCCCACACTTGACCTGTCTCAACATGTCAATATGGTGTGCCGTGCCGTCAATGCTAAAATTGGTAGACTTATACATCGCCACTCCCTCACTCCTTCCACTAGACTTTCTGTTGCAGAGGTATTCTCTTCCCCAGCTCCAATATGCTCTGCCCTCCTCTTTGCTGCAAACTCTGCTACACTCCACAAATGGGACACTGTCTACAACAACATCTGTAGATTCCTCTTAACTGCCCCACGCCTACCCATCATTGTCTCCTTTACGCTGGCTTAAATTGGCTGTCACCTAAGGATATCTGAGTCACCCTGGGCTGCTTTATCGACTCCCTGCCCTGTCTATCTTGCCAACCTCCTGGCTCCTGCCTCACACACCCGCACTCTCAGGCTTCCTCTGTCCCCATGCTCTCCACTAGACCTTGCATGACAAAAATGGGTGAACAGGTATTTGCCCATTTTGCTCCCCAAATTCTGGAACTCACTCCCTTATGGTGAAAACTTCAGCCTCCCATCGAGAATTCAAAAACTCGCTGTTCACCCACCTTCTAGCCTCTGGCCAATGCAAATGCTCTTAATTTGCTTTGTCCCACTGCAGGCTGTCGGGTCTGACCCTGAGTAATACACTAATGTTCTCCCATGCAATATGCTTTGTCTAGGTGGCTATGAACCTTGATGTCTTTACTGTCCTCAGCTGTCTTATGGTTACCCTAATTGCTTTATTTTACATCCTTATTATGATCTATGCCTAAAATGAACCCTTATGTAACTATTACTGTGCTACCCAATGTATATCTTGTTTTACTCCTGTACACCTATATTATGTCTGTGCATTTCTGCATATTGTAACCAATGTCCTGTGCTCTCCCGGGTCATGCCTGAAAATAGGCAGGTCTGTTGCCTAGCACACTTACCCGGTTACCAAAAGCTAATAAATAAATAAATGTCAATAATTCTATTTCTAATGATTAAAGACCGTTGCCCGAAAGCAGAAATTTTTACCCTTTTGTCATATGTGCCTGCTGCTGGAATGGAACTGTGACAAACTTTAGGGTATGAGGAACAGTTTTATGCAGTAGTAACTTGTAGTTGAACAGCAGCTAGCAGCTCCACGAGAACTTCAAGAAATGTAGTAAATGGACACAATTTAGTTTATGTGCCACTTTGACACTATATTTGTATTCCGTGTTAGAGTATATATTAATGATGTCATAAATGAAAACTAGATTTTAGTCAGCTTCTCACTCATCCTCAAGTAGGGCGATGCCCCTATCTCTGACCCCCCCTACAGTCACCTCATGTTGATCTTTCAACTCCTTTTTTACCTTCTATACTATCTTCCTCCTTTCCTCCTCCTCCCCTCCTCCCCCCCTTCCACCTTGATCTCTTCCCTCCCCTTCTACTTCTCCAACACCATCCCCTCTGCTACTGTTAAAGCCCTTTGGCTCTAAACCCACACAGAGGTGGGAGTCCTAATGGCCCTGACCCCAAGCTCCTGTCTCTCTCAGCTCTGGCCATTTCTCTCCTTGTTACTGACCTTTTAAAGCTCTCCTCTCTAGCCTCTTTCCCTGACATGGAAGCATGCTACAGTCATCCCCTTTCTCAACAGGGGAGACTCCATCTCCCTTGGTAACTACTGCCCTATATTCTCTCCTTCCCACTCTGGTTAAACTCGCGGAACACCTAGTGCTCTCCCTACTCTCCCCTCCATTTATTCCTCCTTTTTCTTCACTCCCTTCCAGCATGTTTTTGGGAAGTTTCACTCCCCCTCCACCTCTCTCCTGCAACTCACTGCCTCCAACCTTTTTGGTATGGATCAGGGTTTGGTCACTTCAACCTTTTTTGTCAACTTGGCCAAAGCTTTCAACACTGTTGCCCACACTATCCTTCTGTACGAGCTTAAGGCAGCGATACACTCTGCCTACTCAGCTGAGTGCGTCTGCTCTTACCTTGAGGGTAGGTCTCAAGCTGTCTGCGTTAGCGACACCTTATACCCTCCATTCCCTATGCGCACTGGCATGCCCCAAGGGTCTGTCCTTGGGCCTATTCTATTCTCCATATTCGTAAATGACCTCCCCTCTGCCTGCTTCTCTGTGTCCATTCACATGAACACAGTTGACATGGTCAGCTTTGCCTCTGGATTCTCTGCCTCTGAACTCATGCCCTGGCTACAACTGGATTTCATTAACATTCAACACTGGTTCTGGGCAAATCAGCTGTCCCTCAATGCCAAAAATATGGTCTCCACAATTTGTGACACTAGGCAGAGACTAATTAGGCTTTCCCCCACCCCTTCTTCCAGTCCCATGATGATGTTACAATCAAAAATGTTTTCTTCTTCAAATATCTCAGGGCTTGCTGGGCTGGTGGCATAGAGGGTTGATGCCTCACCTCTCCCACGTCAGTGATCCAACATCAGGAATGAGCTTGGGCTGCTGGACGTCATTCAGGAGGGAGGGCTGGGCAAGGACTCAGTGGCCGCCTGGCAGGTTTTCTCTCCTGGATTGGGGTGGTAAGCCATCCCGGCTCTTGGCTGCCATGTGCTGAAGGTCCTGTGGTAGCACTGATGTTCTCATGGTTGGTGGTATGCTTGGTAGGTAGAACAGAGCTGGCAGTTCTGGAGCGCATGTGCACCTCCACGTGCATGCACCATCTGTATTTGTTGTAGCCCCGGTGAGAGTGAAAAAACAGGAGGAAAATGGATGAGGGAACCGGCCTTCATGAAGCTCTGACTTAGGTGCTATAGCCTGCCCTGCTGCTCTGGCAGAAAGGAGGCGGTATGAAGAGAAGTAGCGGACCAGTTGATAGCAGCTGGGGACAGAACTGAACAAGCTGCCCAGTCCTGCCCAGAAGCATGAAAACCTTTATAAAAAAAAAATCTCAGGGTCTGGTTGGATCATCACCTTGATTTCTCAGTTCATGTAGATGGCATTCACCAGAAGCTTCACCCCAAACCAGGTGTGCTTTACAGGAATAAAGCAAGTATCCTGCTTCCTGCCCATAGAGAGAGTGTTCAAAGATGATTCTATCTATCTTCGACTATGGTGACATTGCTTATAGTGCTACTCCCAAATTCATCCTTGCCTAACCCCTTCTTTCACTTCTTCTGCTGTTTTGCCTTCAATTGCCCCCCTAGAACCCACCACTGCTCACTATACTTCTTCCTATCCTTCCCTTCCCTTGATGCCAGGTGCCACACTCACTGTGCCACCTTCATCTTCAAATTCTGGTTTGGGTGCCTTCCCTCTTACCTTTCCTCCCTCCTCGACTCCCTCCATTCTTCCTCCTGTTTCCTTCACAGCCCTGACCCACACTCTCTTGAGCTCCCCTACATAAAATCTTCTGCTTGTCAAGCTGTCTTCTCCCTGTGCTTCCCTAAACTATGGGGTTCATTTCCCCCCTGCCATTTAGGCTGCTCCTCCCTCCCCCTCACTCAAATCTCTCCTCCATGATTCCACTACTCAGTTCTGCAGTTGCTTCTGATCCAGTGCCATATTTTGCTATCCTCCAACCCCTTCTAACCTCCCTGCTCCTGCCCAAATACAATCCCCCCCCCCACTATCAAATCTCTCCTTCCTGAGTTCACTTCTCCCTCTGGCAGTTGTATCTGATTCAGTGCTGTATTTACGTATTTCGTTTTTGTTGTCTATTTGTCTATTTTCAGCCGGGATAGATACAGAGAAATTAATCCAGATTAAGATGTTAGTGGTATTTTAGTGAATGAAGGAAATTTGGCCAGGATATCAAGACAATTCCCCTACCCTTTTGTCAAGAAGTGTCATGAGATCTTTAACATCCCCTGAACAACCACTAGAACACACAGACGGGACCTTGGTTTAACGTGTCATCTGAAAGATGGATTTAACACCCCTCCAACCCCTACTGCCCACCATTGCCCCCCGCCTCAATACAGTTCCTCTCTGCTCCCACCTAGTTCCTGCCACTCTTTCCTGCTGAACCCAATAGTGCTTTGATCACCCTTCAATTCTGCTGCCATCTGCACTTTCACACCACTCGTAGCAGTGCCTTGTTCACACTCCAATTATGTTGCAATTTGCACTTATTTATCTTCAGATGCTCTGTCCAGTCAAACTTGTTCATTTTTGTTGCTACTTAATTGTTAACTTTAACTTACTGGTGTATTCTCCCATTTTCCCTCTCCGCAGAACTAATCTGGAAACAAGCTATTTCGGCTCAATATGCCTTTCCTGGTAAAAAGAAAGAAAGAAAGAAAGAAAGAAAGAAAGAAAGAAAGAAAGAAAGAAAGAAAGAAAGAAAAAGAGTGCATCAGCCCTAATTGCTTACTCCCTAGGTAATGCCATAATACTCTGCTTGTGATATCACAATTTGTCCCATGGCTATAGATTGTGACATCACAAAAGAGGATTATGACTTCAAATGGGGAATATGCTATAGAGACACATGAACTCTTAAGGGATAAAAATCCTGATTGCGTGTAAATATCCCCAGTAATAAATACTGGGTTGCAGAAATCTACAGAAAAGTTGAACTGCTGGTGCAGTATTAGTACACTTCTAGTGACGCTGGTGACCCAGGTTCAAAAGCAAGCCTGAGTTGTCAGAGGCCCACCGGGGGGAGTAGGATCAAGCACCCTAGAGGGTGCTCTCTTCATCCAGAGAGGAAGGCCTATGTGCACTGCTGCACTACCAACACCTGGGTGACCACAGGTGACTGTACGAGCTGGAGCTGCGAGGGGACGGTGGATGCTTCTTGAGTGTGATGTAGGCAGACTCTGTGTGCTCACATCCCAGGCAGTCCTAGCCAATGAGGTGTCTGGGAGTAGGGGAAGAAAGGAGGAAACATACTGCACAGTGGCAGAATGAAGCAGTGTCTTTCCGCAGGCCCTGAACTGCCTACAGGGCTGCCAGCCAACAACCGAACTAAACTCCATTTGGTTCTTGTTAAAATCTGGGGGGCTCCACCACAGTGGGGAAACTGTGGGGCACTGCATGTCTGGTGGTAAGTCCCTGAGACAGCACGTTATGGGGCTGTGAGGGACACTGGTGAAGGGGGCTGACTGCAGAGAAGGGAGGTGAAAAAAAGAAATACACAGAGCATGAATGAAATATATGCTGAATCATGTGTAAATACTTTGTTTTCCAAAGGCATTAGCAACTCTAGTAGCATTTGTTAGTGGGCCAATTTTTTTTTTAGCAATAATGTATTTTGGATATGCGTAGATGTAAGCAATAATGACCAAACAGCCGGTCATTTCCTGGGGAATAAGGACCAGCTGGGATGCAGTATAGTACAGTGGTTTAAGCCTCTGAGCTGCAATCCTGGAGACCTGGGTTTGAATTCCACAGCCCCCACTTGCATATTGTGTGACCCTAAGCAAGTCACTTAACTTCCTTGTACTCCCAGGTCGCACTTGTAAACAGGGTGGGACTGGGGTACAGAGGGCCCACCTGGAAAGAGGATACAAGGGCCCACCTGGAAAATCAATAGAAGAGGGCCCAGGTTGACACACTCATATCAATATTCCACTTCAATCTGATACACTAGCGCTGTTTGCATCTTACATTTATCAACAGTGCCCCAGATACCTCATTTAATTACAAAAAAGATGATAAATGCAAAAGTTTTCAGAGTTCAGAAGGTAACCACTTACCCAACTGAGGGGGGCCCACCTGGAAATTTCCAGGTATCCAGGTGGGCCAGTCTGACCCTGCCTGTAAACAAGCTTCAGGTTAGTGTGTCTCTCCTGGTTAAAAAAAAAAAAAACTCCCACCGGCCTGTCATTAATCCCCAGGAAATGACCGCTGTGAGGTCATATTGCAATAATGACACTTTTTTGACAGGTTTTTATATTTAGTTTTTTTTTTTCTGTGGGAGCATGCAGTGACACTGCCTCATGCTGCGAGTTCTTCACTGTGGTAATGTGTGGAGCTGACATGCTGTTGGGTACTAGTGATCATGTCATGTGAGGGTTTAAACTTATAACAGTAAAAGGATTTCTGAAGTAATCACTCACAGGAATGCAGAACTCTTCAGTTTTTTCATTTTATTTATTAAATGTTTGACAATGTGATCAGCTGTGTGGCTGCCATGCCGGGCATTTCTCAAAGATTTCAGATCGGCGCCTTAGCTCATGAATAATTAATTAGACGTATAATTGCTGTTAGTTTAGCACACTTTTAGTTCCCTTGGATAGTGTTAAAATGGCTTCTACTACTAATTTTAAAATTACTCAAGCCAATAAATATAGCAACTGCCAGCAATTTTTGTAAAATCTCTTCCTATGGGGTTTCTTTCTGACTGGGCAGGGCAGTCTAGATTCATACTGCTGATGTATCAGTATGGTGTTTGCACAAGTTTCTGTTGGTAAACAAACTACACTAAGATGCTTAGTTTTATCATGGTGGGTATGGCAAGAGAGCAGGGTATTGTAAACACTTTGAAATCTCATACGTTAGTTCAGAAATGAAATGAAAAATTGGTATATTAATGCTTTTGCCAGAAATACATTATTACTAAAAAAAAAACTGCATGATGACTGTTTTCCCCAACAAACAAATACAGGTGATTTGAAAGAGGCAGAGGATCCCATGAAAGGTAAGGTACACCATGTGTGAAAAAAGAGTATTTTAGAGCAGGATGGACATTTGTCATAAGCTGGAAAACCTTTTCATAATCCACAGAAGCATTGTTTGAACTGTTAGCCCTTTTTTTTTTTCTCCACCTCTGGAAATTGCAAAAATAGCATCACTGTACCTCATGTGCAGTAAAATATTATTCTCTTGGCGCTGAATATCTTTTTTTTGCCCATCCTACAAAAAGACAGGCATATGATGGCCCTAGAGTGTTCTCCTTGTTGACACCTCCAACTCTGGTGCAAAGGTTTATATTAAATGTAAATAAATTGAAACTAAGAATGAATTTAGGAGCTGTAGTAAAATGCTGGTAGGAGGAATTTTAGGGATGCATGTATTTATTTACTTTAAAGACACTTAATGATATGCCAGTTGGAACCTCCTTCTGCTTACTGCCATGAGGCTTGTTTCCAAACTGCAGAATCCCTCACTCAAGTATGCCATCCAATGGTACACCTTCAAACTGGTGCCCCTCTTCCCATGCCATGCCATGTCAGCACCTGCAGATAGCATTTTTCCCTTTTACCTGACCTGCAATGCTGGAGGTAAGGACACTTATCAAGGAATCATAAGTACCCAACGCAGTCGGGAGCCACATTCGCTATGGCGGACCAATTTCTTTCACTGCTAGCCCTTTCTCTTTTTTCCCCACCTCTGGAGAGCACATTCATGATGTCAGTGGGGAGCAGAATACCAGACACATCTGTAGTCTGCAATCTCTAGACTCAGATTTTCATGAGAGGTGGTGATATTACATCAAACCATACAACTCGACCACCGCAGTGGATTACAGCATCCAGCCCTCTGGTGAACCAGGATCAGGACATAAATCTGGGTCATTGGTGTCATGAGTGGCAGCCTTGGAGTCATAAGCACTGTGGAACCAGACAGGGATGTCCTCTATCTCCCCTTTTATTTAATTTATATCTTGAACCCCTGCTATACCCCCCTGCTATACAAGCTTAAGAACAATCCCTTTGTTACCAAAGTATCAGTTGGCACAAGATCACTGCAACTGCTGGCCTATGCCGATGACATCCTCCTCATATTACCCACCCAGCCACATCTATTCCAGCTGCCTTGGAAACCAGTATGGTAAAGTTGCCAAGTATAAGCTTAAAGGGTCACTGGCAATGTTTTTCATCATATTATTTCTAGTTAAAAACCTACATTTTATGATTTCTTACCTTCTTTAAAATTCATTGATGTTGCCGTTTGTTTTGTCTGTCTCCTTGTTTGGTAGAACTGAAATGCATGCTAATGTATATTTATAAACAACCTTGTTTTGTTTACAGTCCTGGATCTGTTCTTACGGCTTGCTTCCTGAGCATTAGAAACACATCCAAACAGTGCAGTCACTCATGAAGCAGTAGCCCTCTAAACTCACACTATATAATGTGTGGCAAAACTGTGTTGTGGGTGCTCCCAAGTCCAGGAAAGATGCAGTTGGAGCTGATCAAGGAATGTAAACAAACCTGTGTTTGTGTGGTAACACCAGTATGGTAGGCAGTCTGTTTTTCACTTTTTTAAAGAAAAAAAAGAGAATCAAACTACCAGCTACATCAGCAATCTTTACAGAATGTTAGCAATCATAAAATGGGTTTTTTAAACAAGGGACACTTTGAGGCCTAAGGGGGTTGACGGTGTCCCTTTAGTACCTGTTTGGATTAAGCAAACAGATATTTTATTAGAAGAAGGGGGTCTCATTTAAGTAAAAAAAAAGAAGAAAGTCACTGTGTGTTTCTCTGAGGAAGGGGCTGTATCAGTTTAATTTACTGAGTCAGAGCAGAGGGTGAATCTAATTGGGGGTGTGGCTTAGCAGCTCAGGAGTACAAAAGCAGGTGTCTCCAGTTACAGCTTCCTGCTGTTTTTGACAGAGGAGAACTTTGGCCTCAGAGCAAGAAACAGCAGTCTAGAACTACAGATATTTTACTAATTGCCCTCCTTCCCACTCCTCCACCCACCCACCCAAAACCAGTTCTAGTTTTATAGCCACTGGATTTGACAGACAACAGGGACTTCCTGTTAGGCAGTAGGAAGGGAAGGATCAATGAGACACATTAGTTTCATCAACCTTGAAGGAACATAAAAAAATAACTCTTTCTCCCCCCCGGCTGCTGAAGGTCTGAATCCAAGCACGGAAGAAGGAGACTACTGAAGACTACAGGAAATTCCTCTCCCAGAACAGGAAGGGCGAGAGTTGTAAGGGCACATAGGCAGTAGGAAAATAAGTGTAAAAATACATGGAGGGAGGAGACAGTAAACATACAAAGTAACAGGAGAGGGAACACAAAATAAGTCAAGATGGGAGTGGTGCAGTGCAACAGCTGTGGTGCAGCAGTGTTCTGGGAGACATTCTGGAGTCTGCGATGCTGCCCTGTTTGCAGGCACCTCTCTGGTCTGAGGGAGGAGGTTGCCCGTCTCCAGGCTGACCTGGCTAGGATTCATGAAACCTCTTCCCCCACCCAGGGACCACCAGGGCCACCACCGTTACCTCAGAAGTTGCCAAGAAAGAGGAGCAGTTGGACCAAGGTGGGGTCAGGGAGGGAGAGGGTGGTGGAACAGAGGTGCATCCATCCAGTTGTACCTCTCCACAACTCATATGCTGTTCTCGCAAACAGTGGTTCCTCTATGGAGACACCAACAGTGGAGACCAAGGAGGATGCTGGGAACCTCCACAAAGGAGACCCACAGGAGGGTGGCATGAGACCCTACAGGGGAAGGAAACAACTCCTGGAGGGGGACTCGATAATTAGGGGGGTAGAAGTGGGGGAGGAAGGGGATAGGGAGGTAAGGTGCCTGCCTGGCACCATGGCTCGGAGGGACAGGAAGCAAATCCTCAGGATCGCGGGAGCAGCAGCAGCACGAGGGAGGGTGCTGGATGTCATTGTCCACCTAGGGACAAATTACCTGGCTGTGAATGGGATCAAAGTGGTGCAAGAAGAGTTTGTGGAGTTGGGGAGGGGCCTTAGACAAGTAGCATGTACAGTAACCTTCTCTGAGGTGCTGCCTGTCTATGGCAAGGATGATGCTAGGGTATTCCGCACCATGGGATTCAATGAATGGTTGAGAAACTGGTGTGGAGCTCAGGGTTTTGGCTTCATTTGGGACTGGGGAGCCATCTGGAGGGATGTAGGCTTGTACTAGCACGATGGTGTGCATCTGTCTGGGGATGGGGATCAGGATCCTAGGTGGCAGGTTTAAATGCTTCATTGGCAAGCATTTAAACTAGCCAAGGGGGGAGGTACTGAAAAGGAGCAGGGAAATCCCAGCCTCCCCTCACAAAACAGTAGTTAGAGAGGTAAACACCAAGGTAGAGAAGTCAGTAGGGAGCAGGAATAAATGCAGAAAAATGCAGTAAGGACTGGAATGTGGCTAAAAGGGGTAAGGCCATAAAAAATAAATGGAAGGTGATGAGTACCAATGCCCACAGTCTGTGCAACAAGCTCCCTGAATTAGTGGCCATGATGGAAGAGGGATGCCTGGATATTGTGGCAGTCACTGAAACATGGTACACAGAGAGCCATGACTGAGATGTCAACATACCAGGGTACACAGTCTACAGGAGGGACAGAATGGGTAAAAGAGGAGGAGGAGTATCTCTTTATATAAGGGAAGGGATTAAACAACAGAACTAAAGAGTAAACAGGAAGTTGATGAGTCACTATGGGTCACACAGGAGACAGGTAAAGGCACCACAATCTGCATGGGGGTTGTGTACAGACCCCCATCTCAGGGAGAGGAAATGGACAAGGAAATGATAGACTGCATCCTTAAAATGGCAGAAAAAGGGTAGATATTGTTGATGGGGGACCTGAATATGCCAGATGTTAACTGGAGTACCTTTGCTGAAGGCACATCTAAGAGTAGGGTCATTCTTGATGCCCTACGTGGGCATGCCTCAGACAGCTAGTTTTGGAACCCTTTCAGGAGGGAGCAATCTTAGACCTGGTACTCTCAAATGGGGAAGGAGAAAGGATCTCAGATTTAGAAGTGGGAAGCCATCTGGGAACAAGTGACCTCCAAACAGTGTGGTTCACAATAAACACAGCCATACAAAAATAAGAGTATTGGACGTTAGAAAGGCTGACTTTGGGAAAATGAGAGAGTGCCTCAGAAAAGGACTAGCAAACAGGCAAGAAGGAGGGGTGGAGGAACAATGGGGAATAATCAAAACAGCCATCGCAGAGGCAACAAGCCTTTGTGTGAAGCAAATCAACAAAACAAAACGAAGGAAAAAAAACACTATAGTTCTCAAAGGAGGTGGCAGGGACAGTTGAGAAAAGGATAGCATTCAGGAAATATAAGGAAACACAGAAGGAGCAGGACAGAGAACTTTATCAGTTAAAGCAGAAGGAGGCAGGGAAGGCAGTCAGAATAGCAAAGGCACAAACTGAGAAAAAGATAACCAACTCTGTTACGAAGGGGGATAAAACCTTTTATAGGTACATTAGGGAGTGAAAAAAGACCAAGGGAAGGATACAGAGACTTAATAAAAGGGAGGAAATGTGGGCAAAGGGTGACAGTGAAAAAGCAGAGATACTGAACGAATATCTCTGCTCAGTATTCACAATGGAAGAGGAGGGGGAGGTACCTAAACCAAACAAGAGAGAAACTCTGAATAGGGGTTTGATACCAGTCCATTCACAGAAGAAAGGGTTTTGAAAGAACTCTTGAAACTGGCTGGATCAAGACACCATACTATATGAAGAGTGGCTACATGAACTCCTATTTAATCTATGTTTGGAGAAGATGATAGCCAATGCCCACAAGTTCCACCTGTTCAGAGCACTTTGTGGCAATGCACATGGTCATTGTGGTGCCAAGTGGCTATGTCGCTGTCATCTCTTTTAGCAGGGGGCTGTGTCCCCCCCTCTAATGCTACTAACTCTGGGGAGAGTGGACCTCGGGAAGGGGGCAGTGAATCCAGCATTTGGCAATGCAATGACTCGGTGCTGTAATGCCGGCGCTCTGGGTTCCATAAGGGGTGCTGACAAGAGACCCAATTCTTATATTAAGAATTGGAGCAGGCTGCACACATTATACTCTTCCTAGTTTGACCTGGAGTGAGTCACTCTATGACCTTGTTGGTTATTGTGGACACAGTGATATTGTTTTGCTGCATTGTTTTATACTTACCTTTTGTGGACAGCTTTCATTGTCACACTGTGTACTGTCTACTGTTCCTAGATCTGGCCTGGAACTTGATGTACTCTACTGCTTTGTATTTGGGTGAGATGGGGGAAGGGGGATGTGAGTAGGAGGTTTGTTTTGTTTGTTGTATTTCAAATTAATAAATTAAGCAAAATAAAAAAAAAAAGCCTTGGAGTCATAAGCAGCAGCAATGGTGTCTTGAGTGGCAGCACTAGCGTCTCAAGCAGCAGCACTGGTGTCTCAAGTGGCAGCACTGGTGTCTTGAATGGCAGCACTGGAGTCCCGAGCAGCACTGGTGTCTCAAGCAGCAGCTCTGGTGTCGTGAGCGGTAGCACCAGTGTAACAAGTAGCAACACTGGTGTCATAAGCGGCAGCACTGGTGTCTTGAATGACAGCACTGGTGTCTCGAGCAGCAGCAGTGGTTTTTCAAGCAGCAGCATTGGTGTCTTGAGTGGCAACACTGGTGTCTTGAATGGCAGCACTGGTGTCTCAAGCAGCAGCACTGGTGCCTCAAGCGGCAGCACTGGTGTCGTAAGTGGTAGCACTCGTGTCACAAACAGCAGCACTGGTATCAGGATTGGCAGCACTGGTGTCTTGAGTGACAGCACTGGTGTCTTGAATGGCAGCACTTGTGTCTCAAGCAGCAGCACTGGTGTCGTAAGGTGTAGCGCTGGTGTCACAAGCAGCAGCACTGGTGTCATGAGTGGCAGCACTGGTGTCTTGATTGGCAGTACTAGTGTCTCGAGTGGCACCACTGGTGTCATGAGTGGAAGCACTGGTGTCTTGAGTGGCAGCACTAGTGTCTCAAGCAGTAGCACTGATGTTGTAAGGGGTAGCACTGGTGTCACAAGTAGCAACACTGGTGTCATGAGCGGCAGCACTGGTGTCTTGAGTGGCAGCACTGGTGTCATGAGTGGTAGCACTGTTATCTTGAGTGGCAGCACTGGTGTCATAAGGGATAGCACTGGTGTCTCAAGCAGCAGCACTGCTGTCTCAAGCAGCAGCACTGATGTCATGAGTGGCAGCACTGATGTTATGAGTGGCAGCACTGGTGTCTTGAGTGGCAGCACTGGTGTCTCAAGTGGCAGCACTGGTGCCATGTATGGCAACACTGGTGTCCTGAGCAGCAGCACTGGTGTCATAAGTGGTAGCACTGGTGTCAAAAGCAGCAATACTGGTGTCATAAGTGGTAGCACTGGTGTTACAAGCAGCAGCACTGATGTCATGAGTGGAAGCACTGGTATCTTGAGTGACAGCACTACTGTCTCAATTGGTACCACTGGTGTCATGAGTGGCAGCACCAGTGTCTTGAGTGGCAGCACTGGTGTCTCTAGCAGCAGCACTGGTGTCTTAAGGGGTAGCACTGGTGTCACAAGCAGCAACACTGTTGTCATGAGAGGCAGCACTGATATCATGAAGGGCAGTACTGCTGTCTTGAGTGGCAGCACTGGTACCTCAAGCAGCAGCACTGGTGTCATAAGTGGCAGCACTGGTGTCTTGAGTGGCAGCACTGGTGTCTTAGCAGCAGCACTGGTGTCCCAAGCAGCAGCACTGATGTCTTGAGTGGCAGCACTGGTGTCATGGGTGACAGCACTGATATATTAAGTGGCAGCACTGGTGTCTCGAGTAGTAGCACTGGTGTCATAAGTGGCAGTACTGGTGTCTTGAGTGGCAGCACTGGTGTCTCAAGCAGCAACACTGATGTCATGAGTGGCAGCACTGGTTTCATGAGTGGCAGCACTGGTGTTTTGAGCAGCAGCACTGGAGTCATAAGTGGCAGCAATGGTGTCTTGAGTGGCAGCACTGGTGTCATGAGTGGCAGCACTGGTGTCTCAAGCAGCAGCACTGGTGACATAATTGGCAGCACTGGTGTCATTAGTGGCAGCACTGGTGTCTTAAGTGGCAGCACTGGTGTCTTGAGTGGTAGCACTGGTGTCTCAAACAGCAGCACTGGTGTCTCAAGCTGCAGCACTGGTGTCTTTAGTGGCAGCACTGGTGTCTTGAATGACAGCACTGATGTCCTGAGCAGCAGCACTGGTGTCGTAAGTGGTAGCACTGGTGTCACAAGCAGCAATACTGGTGTCATAAGTGGCAGCACTGGTGTTTTAAATGGCAGCACTGGTGCCTCAAGCAGCAGCACTGGTGTTTTGAGTGGAAGCACTGGTGTCTTGAATGGCAGCACTGGTGTCTAGAGCAGCAGTACTGGTGTCGTAAGTGGTAGCACTGGTGTTACAAGCAGCATCACTGGTGTCATGCGTGGTAGCACTGGTGTCTCAAGCAGCAGCACTGGTGTCATAAGTGGCAGCACCGGTGTCTTGAGTGGCAGCACTGGTGTCTCAAGCAGCATCACTGGTGTCCTGAGTGGCAGTTCTGGTGTCATGAGTGGCAGCACTGGTTTCATGAGCGGCAACAAGGGCATCTTGAGCAGCAACACTGGAGTCATAAGTGGCAGCAATGGTGTCTTGAGTGGCAGCACTGGTGTCATGAGTGGCAGCACTGGTGTCTCGAGCAGCAGCACTGGTGTCATAATTGGCAGCACTGGTGTCATGAGTGGCAGCACTGGTGTCATGACTGGTAGCACTGGTGTCTCGAGCAGCAACACTGGTGTCATAAGTGGCAGCACTGGTGTCTTGAGTGGCAGCACTGGTGTCATGAGAGGCAGCACTGGTGTCTCGAGCAGCAGCAGCACTGGTGTCATAATTGGCAGCACTGGTGTCTTGAGTAGCCACACTGGTGTCTTGAGTGGTAGCACTGGTGTCTCAAGCAGCAGCATTGGTGTCTCGAGCAGCAGCACTAATGTCATGAGTGGCAGCACTGGTGTCTTGAATGGCATCACTGGTGTCTCGAGTGGCAGCACTGGTGGCTTGAGCAGCAGTACTAATATCATGAATGGTAGCACCAGTGTAAGTGGCAGCACTGGTGTCTTGAGTGGCATCACTTGTGTCTCAAGTGGCAGCACTGGTGTCTCAAGTAGCAGCACTGGTGTCTTGAGTGGCAGCACTGGTGTCTTGAATGGCAGCACTGGTGTCTCGAGTGGCAGCACTGGTTTCATGAGTGGCAGCACTGGTGTCTTGAGTGGCAACACTGGTGTATCAAGCAGCAGCACTGGTGCCTCAAGCGGCAGCACTGGTGTCATAAGTGGTAGCACTGGTGTCACAAGCAGCAGCACTGGTATCAGGAGTGGCAGCACTGGTGTCTTGAGTGGCAGCACTGGTGTCATGAGAGACAGCACTAGTATCTCAAGTGGCAGCACTGATGTCATGAGTGGCAGCACCGGTGTCCTGAGTGGCAGCACTGTTGTCTCAAGTGTCAGTACTGGTGTCTTGAGTGGCAGCACTGGTATCTCGAGTGGCAGCATTGGTGTCTCGAGTGGCAGCACTGGTGTCCTGAGTGGCAGCACCGGTGTCTTGAATGGCAGCACGGGTGTCATGAGCAGCAGCACTGGTGTCTCAAGTGGCAGCACTGGTGTCTGAAGCAGCAGCACCAGTGACATATGTGGTAGCACTGGTGTCACAAGCAGCAACACTGGTGTCAGGAGCAGCAGTATTGGTGCTGTGCCAGTGATGCATTTATTTTAAAATAATATTTTTATGCAGACTTCTGGTAACATCATCACTCACTTCTTTTTTTTTGTCAACTATTTTTATCCTCCTAGTGACAGGTCAACCTCATCGCCTGCTGAGCCTACTGAGCTTGGGGTCTTTTGGGGTCTTCTAGCGCTATGTGCGCCCCGGCAGATCCATGGAGTCAGTCTGAGGGCATCATACATGCCGGCCTCCACTGTTTCCTCCATTTTGTCCCCCGTGAACTACCCCGGGACCCCCAGAAGTGGTGGCGCATGCCTGTGGAAGTGCACATGCGCACTGCAGCTCTGGACTGGGTCCCCTCAACCCTTCCCATCGACCTATGTCTAAGCTCTCTCGTGGCACCATCCCTCCAGCCTCCACTAGAGGGCAGACAAGCTCCAAGAGAGCTGGATACCTCTTCCCCAAGGTGGACTGCTTCTTGCTGGCAGCTTCTCACATCCTCTCCCTCCCTCCTGCCAGCCTCCGATGACCCTGACTTGTTTCCGAACCCAGGTCACCGGCGTGGCGCGAGGTGTGGCATCCCACACCTCAACCCTCAGTGCCACCGGGCCGGGCATCATCACTCATTTCTATCATCCTATTTATATTCTCAGTCTAGACTTTAAGTTGTATAATTCCATTCAGACATGCAGATTAGAAAAGTATTGCCAAATTTAATTCACTTAGATCATTAGACTAGACAGGTTTTTAAGGTAACATACAGAGGACACTCCATGTTGTGATCTATAGTGCACACCCTAATACAAAGGCTTCTTTTATTAATTTAGATACTGATAAAGCCTTTAATAGGGTGTCCTGGATATTTATATTTTATTCTCTAGGAAAGTTTGTCTTTTCTCATCATTTTATAAAGTATGTTAAATCCTTCTGGTAATCCCCAACAGCTCGGATCAAACCAAATATACAGTACATATAGTATATCTTCCTATTTTTGATTAAGCAGGGAGTGCTCTGGAGGGACATCCCCATTTCCTATTGTTTGCTTTATATTGTGGGCCTTTGGCTCAGCTAATCAGGTAAATGCTAGAAATACAGGGAGTTGCTTTACATTACCAAGAACACAAAATTGCACTGTCCCAGCCCCATGGTACAAACTAAGCACACTGCAGTCCTGTGTGGTGATTTTGATTCTGACCGCAAGTCTTAGACACCACCCAAGGCCAGTAGAGTCTATGAAGGGCAGTTGAGGCAATACTCTCAGAGGCCAAGGGTGGGAGACCTCAGGCTTTGGAAGTGCCTCCTTTGATGGATACGAAGCAGCTAAGGACATCGCAGGTGACTGCAAAACATTAAGCCTCCCCTGGGTCAGGCATGGCATCTGATGTTCACAGTGATTGGGTTGTGTGCAGGACTATACCAGGGCCAAAAAGATGTTACCATTCCCACCTTGTCACCAATCCCAGCAGGCTTGACCTTGTGTCCTACCCTGGGGCTCTCCAAGCTAGAGTCAAATGTCTGAGAACATGTGGGTGTTCAGGATCCATTGTATGAAGGTTTGTGGGGCGAAGGTGGGAATATTTCCATATAGGATGAAGTGATGTAGTGCTCCAGAGTTAGCATCTATTGGGGCCTTCCAGAAAATGGGCACCTGGGTGCTTAAGAAGCATAGTGTTGGGCAGCAGCCACTTAAACATATGATGCATTTGTTGTTTTAGTTGCTTCTCCAGCCAAGCTATAAAACAAATTGAAAAAATTGAACTTTGGCCATGCACTGAGAACCTTGGCCTGTGGCTCCACAGTACATAAGCCCCTTTGTTCCCTCTTCCTGCGTAGCTCCTGGTGATTCTAAGTTGACACCCTGAGCCCTGTTTAAACTGTGAAAAAGCAACTGGGACAGGACAACAGAGAGAAGAGCAGCAATGTGAGGAAAGTGCCGACTGGATCTCTCATGTAAGGTAACAGAGATTCACCTTTGTCTCCAGTGCCCCTCCTTGTGTTCTGGTCAGTTAGTTGAAGTGTATGGACCCTATCCTTCTTCAGCAGCAATGGTCAGCTAGTATTGGTGATCATTTCCAAGGTAGGTCGTGGCAGATTACAAATCCTTCCCAGCAGCTCTAACAATAGCAGTGGCTGCAGAAAATAGTTTCCAGCAATGGTGGTATTCAGCAGTTCCTTCTTCTCCTCCTATGTCAGTTGGAGAAAAAGCGATAGAAGAAGCTCCACTTCCCGATCCGGGCCACAGAAACTAAGAGAAAGAGTATGGTGGTGCTCAGATAGTTCCTGGCCCGATGGATTAACCAGGCAGCAGCAATGAGTGAATGCAGTACACCAAAGCCCAGTGCCTGGCACAACAAAAAGGTTTTTATTTTAAAAGTTATGCACTAACAGGTGCACACATGCAGTGACCCCATAGGAAGTGGGCCAAGTCAGGCCCCAGTGAAGAGCTTACCACAGGGTGAAGGGAAACCATTTGCTTCAGCTGGGAACAAGAAGGGTGCAGGACAGTCCACAGCAAAAGGATCATTCACAGGGCAGAAACAGAATCCGAAGGTTCCATGTGATAAGGGCGATTCATAATTGCCGAACGGCCTTATCACAACCCCACATCACTGAAATTCAGTTTGCGATGTGGAATCCTGGCATAATCAAAAGCAGCACAAATTATGTTTTTTTTCTTTTATGGGGGCACTTCCGCACCCCCTAAGTTAGGATTCTCAACTCCAGGGGGTGCATGTCAAGGGGAGGTGCATACTAGAAAAAAAAAACACTGTCTCTGGCTGGGCACAACAAAACATACTGGCGCCCAGTCCCTAACCCTGCATCCCTGACACCACAGGCCAGCACCTAGCCCACTACCCCACAATGCCACCTCGCCAGCAACCCGTGGCACCATGCCTCACATATCCTCCCACTCCACGTTCAACAGGCTTGCTCCCACCACTCCACGCACATATATGTATGCAACATCCTGTCACCTTTTCTCGACCCACTCCATCTGGTTGTCAACCCCACACCCCCGCCGTTGGGGTAGTACTGTAGCTGAAAGTGGGTCGCCGTTTCAGTAGGCACCCCACTTCCTACGTGCCCCAATCACAGGATACCAAATCGGTAGCATTGTGGGGGATGGATAACTTCCAAGAACAGGAAAATCCATAGGATGGAGTCTCAGTATGCTTCGCCAGGCAGCATTACAGGGGAACCTTTAATGGAAATATAATTTCAGGTAGCAGGGTTAATGATTTAAAGAGATAGTACCTAGTTTATTGAAATATCCTTATCTGAGCTGTGCCTGTGAATAGACTGACTTCAACTGCACTTATTAATAGCCTTACTGAACAATGCCCAAATAATTACTGCATACTTTAATTGTACCTAAGATAGGACTGTTTATTTAAACAGTGGTCATGTAATAGGCTCTAGTTTAAACTACGTCTATTTGAAGTTGCTTATACTGTCATAGACTGCCTACCTAGGCTGCGCCTAATTGACAACTGACAATCTGGCTTGTGCCTGTAACATGATCTTTTAGCTGGATGTGGCTTCTTTGAAAGACTGTTTGCCTGCCTATTATCTGTTCCAAAGGTTGCTTTTGCAAAACGAATGTGAACTAAAGAGACAAAGTGCGCAGCTTTGAAAGACTTTGTAACATGGCAAAATTATGAGGAGTGTAGGGAAGAAAGGTAATAGAGCTAACAGCGTCAGGTGGTACAAGAGCAACACAGCCTTATGGCACGATAATGCTGTGTTGTTTGTGAAAAACAGCAAGTAGCCACAGGGGAGAAAGGAGCAGCATAGAAACAGAGACTACATAAAACAGGACAGCGAGGAAGTATAGGGACACAAACTAGATAGATAGGAGGGGGAATAGGAGAACTGTAACGGAGACACAGAGACAGAGATGCAATAAGAAACATAGAGAATGAAGTAGGTATTGAGAAAATCTGGAGAAGTGTTAGAAAGATCAGAAACTGAGTGGAGAGCACAAATCGCAGAATGAAGAAGTGGAGAGCGCACAGCAGCACACAGACACAGATATCAGGAAGCTGTGGGAAAAGCACGCATTGAGAGCCGAGAGAATGGAACTGCAGACAGAGGGGCACAGCATGGAAGCGGAAACGCATTTGATTGCGAGTCGTTTACCGCATATGGGACAATAAACGTAAATTATCCTGGACTATCGATGGACACGGAAGAGAAGAAAGACCACCAGATGCTCACGGGGGTAATAGAGTGATTAGTGTGAAGAGAAGGGTGTCAGGTAAACACCATCATGCAATGGTAGTAAGCGGGTAATGCTATATGCAAATGAGAAACAGATACGGCGATGGAGTAGAACTCACAAGTCGCGGTCCTCCTTACAATGATAACAAACGAACAGCCATGACAAAATTGGGGAAACTAATAGTAATTGTCAAGCAATATATTAATGTAGTTATGTGCAAAAGTATTCTGACTACAGATATGTATATAACAGCAGTCACATTAACATCTGAAAGTGAGAGTACACTTTACTTTGTAAGTGCAATTGTGTCATCTTGTAATTGATCACAGCACTACAAACTGATGTCTGACAGCTGTGGTAATGTACATCCCATGTTACAAGGGCATTAATCCACTCCGAAGGTGTCATCTAATGGGGAGTTAATGCATGGTTGGTCGTTATGGCCCCAACTATGCATTAATTCCCATTTAGATGCCACCTTCATCGTGGATTAATGCTTACCTATTTGAGTAACAACTCATCCAGATTCTGTCCACTTGCATGTTAGTAACAAAGTGTTTTCATACAGAACAAGGGGATGTTTATTAACTAACCTAGTGTGATAGAGAGAGAGATAGAGTGAGTTGCAACAACCATATGCTGTTCCACCCTTCAATAACCCAAAAAGTGGGTTAAGTAGCATAGTAGCCGACACTGCTCTGTTGATAAGACCACAATGTACAATGGGGATAGGCTCTCATCCTTTTCAAGACCAGATTCATTTCGGACCAGCTTTCTTCAGGCCAGCCTTCTTCAGAATCAACTTCTTTTACAGCATCAAGTGTCCTGGTGACCCAGTTGGGATCTGATCAGCCCACCCATAAAGAATGTTGTTGCTCTTTCTTCTGCATCCCTCTTCAGAATTCTTTGTCTCAGTGACCCATTTGGGGTCTGTACAGTCAACGATATTCATGTCTCCAGGACATAGAGAGAATTTAGGAGTGGCATGGGATGGGGGTGGGAGGGTTCCAACAAAGATATCATGATAGTTGGTTCTGGTGTACATTTTTTTATACAGAGCATAAACAACATTGTTTACATATTTTAATATAACTGGAAATTAAGGTATATGTGAACTCTGTTTTATCATCCCAATGTATTGCTTTATTTGTTTTGAAATAGTCCTATTTTTTATCTAGAGACTCACATTTACTCAGCCTTTTTCCTGCCTAATATTCATTTTTTTTATTACTTAGCAGTTCTGGAACCCAGTGACATCAGCTGAGCTGAGACTACAATGAAGCTGAACCCAGTGATATTGGCTCAGTTGATGTCACTGTGTTCCTCTTCATTATACTCTTCAGCTCAACTGATGTCACTGGGTTCAGCAACTGCTAAGTAATTTAAAATAATTAAATATTGGGCAGGAAAAAGGCTGCATTTATAAGGTGACAAAAACATGGAAAAATAACTATTTCAAAATACACAAAACAATACACTAGGGTGATTAATCAGACTTTACTCATGTCCAAGTTTACAGTTGCATTAAAAAGGTAAACAACATTGTTTTTGTTCTGTTTAAGAAAACATAATGGTATCAAGATGGGATGGGTTTCTGAAGACCCAGACCCCCCTCACCCCCAGCTACACCTATGCTCTTCTCTTCTTCAGTCTGCAAACTTTGTGCTATAACCCAAAAAGGGGTAAAAAGTGGTCTGATGATTCTGCCTTGGATCTGCAGACAGTGATATTGCTTTCTGTTGTTACTCCTGCAATCTTTCTTCAGCATCATCTATCCCAGTGGCCATCTGCTGTCGAATCAGCAAATACAAACATACGAAATTGCCAGCAGATATGGACCATTCAGTCTATCTAGTCTGCTCGAGTGTGCAGCACTTCAGTCCATTAGACTACAGCAGCCCCCTTCCTCATATGCCCTCCCCCATCTCCCACCCCCTCCCCTTGAATCTGTCCCACCCCCTCTTGAAGCCTCAACACTCTGTAGCAATATGACTTCCTCTGGCAGATCACACCCTGCCACCACCCTTTCTGTGAAATAGTGCCTCCTCAGTTCTCTCTTGAACATACCCCCTTTCAACTTCATAGAGTGTCCCCTGGTTTCCCTTCCACCCTTTAGATTGAACACACACCTGGCATCTACTTTGTTCAAACCCTTCAGGTACTTGAAGATCTCAATCATATTCCCTCTCTTCCTTCTTTCCTCCAGGGTATACATATTGAGCTCTCTCAGTCTCTCCTCATATGGTCTGTCCCCCAACCCCAGGATAAGTTTTCTTGCCCTACGCTGTACCCCCTCCAGTACTTTGATGTCCCTTTTCAAGTAAAGGCACCAGAATTGCATGCAGTACTCTAGGTGCAGTCTCACCAGGGGCCTGTACAGGGGCAAGATGACCTCCCCACTCCTAGAAGTAATCCCCCTTGCTATGCACCCTAGTATCCTGTTTGCCTTCGCTACTGCCTTCCTGCACTGAGCAGAGTGGTTCATCTCCTCAGTTACCAGCACTCCCAGATCCTTCTCCTCCTTGGATTTTGTTAATGGGACACCCTCCATTTAGTAATTATGTCCTGGGTTCTTGCCTCCTAAATGCATCACTTTGCACTTCTTGGCATTGAAACCAAGCTTCCAAGTGTGAGACCATTCCTACAGTTTTTCCAAATTCTCCTGAAGTACTTTTTCTCCCTCCTCCCAATCTACCTCAGCACAAATCTTTGTGTCATCTGTGAAGAGACTGATCTTGCTCTTAATCCCAACTGCAATGTCGGCTATGAAAATGGTAAACAGAAATGGTCTCAGCACCGAGCCCTGTGGTACACCACTTGTTACTGCCCTGGGTTTAGATGCCCCCCCCCAACTGCTACCTTCTGCTGTCTATCCTGGAGCCAGTTCTGTACCCATCTGATCAGTTTCTACCCTGCTCCCAGACTCTTCAACTTGCAGGTCAGTTTACTGTGTGGCACTGAGTCAAAGGCCTTGCTGAAATCCAGGTAGCGGACATCTACCACATGTCCCCTGTCCAGTGCCCTCGTAACACTGTTGTAAAAATCAACCAGGTTCATCTGGCAGGATCTGTCTGAGACAAACCCATGCTGCCTACTGTCCTACAGATTGTTATCTTCAAGAAATTGCACCAGTCTTTCCTTGAGGATGTCTCCATAAGTTTTCCCACAATTGCAGTAAGGCTCACAGGTCTGCAATTCCCTGGTTCATCCTTGGGCCCACTCTTATGGAGAGGTATCACATGTGCTTCTCTCCAGTCCCTGGGCACACACCCAAGTTCAGAGAGGTATTAAACAGGTCTGCCAATGGCCCTGCCAGAACCTCTGCCAACTCTCTCAACACCCTGGGGTGCATTCCATCTGCGTCAGGTGCCTTGTCCACCTTCATGGACTTAAGGTCCTCCCTCACCCTTTCTACCATGATTTTTCCATCCATGGTTGCTTCTCCTCCACCCTCTCCCACCTCATCCTTCTTCTCAGGTATGGGCCCATCCCTCTCCTTGGTGAAGACTGAGCAGAAGTATTCATTAAGTACTTCTGCTTGCTTAGACCCCTTTTCTATCCACCCACTTCCCCTCTTGCTCCTAACAATTTGATCTTTGCTCTTCCTCTTCTCTCTGATATATCTGAAGAAATCCTTTTCTCCTTCTTTGATCCCCTGTGCTAACCTCTGTTTCCTAGCCGCCTTTGCCTCCATTACCACTCTGCTCACATCTCTGGATTTCTTCACATATTCTTCTCTGTCTTCTGCCCTGTTGGATCTCTTGTAGATCCAAAATGCATTCCTCTTTTCCCTCACCTTCTCCACAACGTCTCTACTCATCCAATTTTGTTTCTTGGTCCTGGCTTTCTTGCTCTCGCTTTTGACACAAGTTTTAGTGACTTCAGCCAGTCTTGCCTTGATGACTGCCCATTTTTGTTCCATGTCCATTTCTGGGTGGATGCTTGCCATATGACTTTCCAGTATGTGTCCCATCCTGCCAAAGTCCACCCTTTTGAAGTCCAGGACCCTAGTTTTTGTAGTGGCTACTTCCCTACCCAGGTTGATTGAGGACCACACTGTGCGGTGGTCAATGCTTGCTAGATGTTCCTCCACCCTTATATCCCTGACCTGTTCACCATCTTCCAGCACCAGGTCTAGTACATTCTCCTCCCCCCTCATTGGCTCCATTACCCTCCAAGTAAGAAAGCCATCCTGGAATGCATCCAGGAGGACCTGCTCTTTGGCACAACTGGTTGCTGGGATGATCCAATCCACCCCAGTAGATTAAAATCCCCCCACCACTGTGCTTCCTGTGCCACTATTCCTCCTTATCTGCTCCCCCAGTTCCCTGTCAGTGTCCTCCTTCTGGGCCAGAGGTCTATAAACAACCCCCAGACAGATCTTGGTCCCTTTCTGGCTGTGTAGTTACAGCCATATTACTTCCGACCTGCCCTCCTCCCCTTCCTCCCTATTACATCTGATCCCTTCCCTTATGTAAATGGCAATCCTCCCCAGCCTTCCCTTTATCTCTCTCCCTCCAGAATAGTTTGTACCCTGGGATGGTTAGGTCCCAGTCATGGTGCCTGGTTGTCCACGTCTCAGTAATGGCAGCTATGTCCACCTCCCCCACTGTCATCAATGCCTGCAACTCTGCCAACTTGTTCCCCAGGCTCCTAGCATTTAGTGAAACCATTCTCCATGCTACTGCTATTCTTTCTGCTTCCTTACCCTTTACTTCAACCCCTATTTTGCCTAAGGTCATATCTATCCCTGTGGTGTGGGGAGGTCCATGGCACCCCATCTCCTGGTGATTACTAGTTCCAGTGCCTCCCCCTACCTAGTTTAAATCATACCTCTCGTTGATGAGATCCCTCAGCTTCTTCTTCAACACCTGTGATCCTGCCCTGCTGAGGTGTAACCTATTCTCTGCATAAAAAAATCTGTGTTATCCCATGTTCTACCCCAGTCCCTCACCAATCCATACCCCTTGGCCCCACACCATTCCCTCAGCCACTTGTTGAAGTCACTGATTCTTCTCTTCTCTTCTCTTCTTGTCTGTACTAGCCCTTGGCACTGGCAGAACTTCTGAGAAGGCTACCATTGTTCCCTCTTTGCTGCATAGTTTTCCCACTTCCCTGAAGCTGTCTTGTATCTTCTCTATCCTTCTCCCTTCCAGATCATTTGCTCCCAGGTGCACCACAATGTGTGGCTTCCCCTCCACCTTCCCCACATATCTGCCCATATGCTGCCCCACTCTACTCGCTGTCATGCCTGGCATACATTTTACCCAGATTTTACTTTTTCTGGCATCCCTACCCCCCATCTTATACCCTTAAGTATATAATCCCCTAGAATTATGACTCTCTGATGCTTACCATACTCACCCTCTTGTTGCCCTTTACTCCCCTGCCCCCCAACTTGTGAGGCCCTCTCATTCTCCTCCCACCTCCCCTTTACCTCCCCTAACCTTTGCCCTGTCATCTCCCCCCTTGCAAATATGACTAGGATACTGACCTCCATCTCTGAACTATTTTCCATTTGTGGAACCTCCCTTTTGCTCTCATTTGTTGCTCTGTCCACCATGCTACCACCTCCTTTGCTATTACTTCCCCATGTCTTCCCTGAAATGTGGCCTTCCCCCACTCTGACTCCCTTCCTCCCCCTATCCTTAGCCTTTCCTGGGCTGCCTGCCACTTCCCCATCCTCCTGTTTCCTTGTTCCTTCCTTTCCTCCAGAAAGACTGCATCACCATCACCTCACTGACCCCCCGCCACTGTGTCTTCTTGGTGTACTGCCTGCCTCTCTGCTGTGTAACCTTTCCCCTGTAGCATCCTCTCTTCGCTTCTTCACAGTAACTTTCCTCAACTCTGCTACCTGGTCTTCCAGAGCAGCCAACGCTGAGAATCTGTTTGTAGTGCTAATCTCCTTTCCTTGAATGAGTTCATTTCCCTTCCCACAGGCTGATATCTTTGTTCTGACCTAGTCTTAGTCATGCCCCTGTGCCTGACCCTCCTCCAGTCATCACTTCCTTCCCTTGGCTCCCCCGCTTGTGTGGCACTCCTGCTGTCCCACCTAGTTTCCTCTTATTTTTGCCTGTTTTGAGCTCTTTTGGATGCCTCATTAGTTTCCCTTCCTGACCGTGTTCTCCCCTATTCTGTCTCCTCCATGCCGCCAGTTCCCTCTTCAACCAACCTATTCCCTGCCTTAGCTGGCCCACCTGCCAGCACACCCTACAACCCCTTAACCTCCAAGCCACTTCCATGAATATGCTTGCTCCACATCCTTGACAACATACAACCCTTCCCATCTCCTGCCCTATTTGACTGCCCCTGCTCATCCTCTCCTCCCTTAACCTGGTCCTACCCCACTCCATGGAATCCTTCCCCCACCTTGGACTCCCTATGACTGTACAGGAAATATGCGGCCCTTCCAGTTAGGCTCTTCCCTTGTTCACCACAGCCTCCGCTGCCTGCTGTCCTCCCTGCTGATGCCCTGGAGACGCTACTCAAGATGCTACACTCCTGCTTCATGGCACTCAAGCTTCTGATTGCTCAAGCTTTGGGATCGCTTGGTTGTCTTTGAAATATGATTGGATCCCAGCCCCGCTATTGGTTGGTCCGAGTCATGTGACCACCCTTCCCCTTCTGTGTATTTCCCAACCTCACCCTCCCTCAGTTAAATGCCCCCCTCCTCCCAGCCAAGATAAAATCATTTATTTTGAAGTTACACTGTTTAAATCACACAGCACACAGCCGGCCCGGTGGTGCTGAGGGTTGAGGTGCTGGATGCCACACCTCGCACCATGCCGGCGACTCGGGTTTGGGAAAGGACTCGGGCTGCCTGGGGTTGGCAGGGGAGAGGAAGGTTTGAGCGGCCCATGACCGCTCTCCTTCCTCTGGGGAGGGATGGGGCAGTGCAGCATGCTGTAGTGGCTGCTGGTGGAGGTCGGTGGCACTACAGTAGTGAGCAGACTGAGGGGGGGAGAGTACGGTGGGCATCGGCACGTATGTGCCTAGACACCATTGCACATCTGGCTCTCCAGGGTAACATCAGAACAGGAAAAATAACATGGCGACTGGGCACGGTGGCTTGATGGCCATCTACAGGATGCCCGGCTTCATGGGCATTGCTGCTTACTGGATCCGGTCTCAAGCTGCCCCACCATGGGGGGTAAGCCACAGGGGTATATGGCAGTGAGAACTCCATTGGAAGCTGGGATGAGGACCGGATGGTGGACGGATGTAGAGGATGTGTGGACGTATAGGCAGACCAGGAGCCATGAAGGTAGAAAGGATTAACTAAAAAGAAATAAATCACACAGCACACATTGCCATCTCATGAAATGCTACCTCAATCCTAAAAGAAAACAAACAGCACTGAGAAAGTACTTATCTTCTAGCTCCAGCTGCCTGCCTCCTTCTGCTGAGTTTCAACTCCAGCTGACAAATGCCTGGTGGATCCTATAGTTTGTTGCTCTGTGGCTGACTATGTCCATGTCCTGATGATCATGGCAGGGTCTGGTTCCCAAGGTGTATGTGCCCGACAAAGTCTTGGTCTGGTGAACTGCCCCCCTTTTTTTGCTAAACCCATCCAATGTTCCACCCCTGGCCAGATCCATGGATCCTAAAATATGGGCTGACTTACACTAAAAGAGAAGACACCTGCTTGTTCCTTGCAAAGTTTACCTCCAGTTTATTCATGGTAGCCTTACTGAGTCCTAGCTAACTTATTAGAGAGTTTAACTAACTCTTTATAGAGTGTAAACATATTTTATAGAGTTTAAAGTAAGTTAGAGAATGATCGGGTCACGGTCGCATTTGAATATTTGTAGAGTATAGGAATGTCATTTCAATAATAGCAACAATAAGCTCTGCAATATAGAGTACTTCAAGTTCTTTAAATCAACCAGCTGAAATCCTTTATGACACAATGCAAAATTAAAAAAATACATATTACAATTCATACGAAAGAAATTTGCATTTTATGGTACAATATGGTAAGATATAATGAATATAAACATAAAAAGCCATTCAACTGAAGTTTAAACTCAAACAACAAGAAGAATTATTTGGCATTAAGTATCAGTAAAAGAAGATAGGGCGACTTGATTAGTTCCGTATTCACCAATTAACAATATCACATTCCCAGTAGTTACAGTATCCATTATATTCTGAGACAAGATTTGTAAACACTGTCACCAACAGTCAAGAACTTTATTTATGGCTTTACCACAATGCAAGAGAAATTAACTAACAGACTTGATAAGATTTATGATGCATGTATTGCAACTTCCTAGGTAACAGCCATTAAGTCATACTCCTGGCATCCCAGAGTATGAAATCTGTTGCACCGTGGGTTTGAGTCTAGTTCCCTACACCCCTACAGGGCAGAATACATAATCTCAAACTAAGAAAGAGGCACTTAAAATATTCATAGAATGGGAAAATGTTACCTAGGAATATTTACCACAATTAAATAGAGGTCAGAAATGTGGTCACTTTAATGAGCACCTGATCATTTCTTGAGTTAAACAGACAACAAATGATTTCTTCTGATGGAGATACATTTCAGTCAGTATCCCAGATAACCAGTAATCTCTTTTTCCCAGAAAAATGGACTGTGCAAAAGTACATGTTTAAGGTCATCCTCAGCACCCTTGCCATATCTATAGAGTGGTGTCAGTCTGTTGCACCTTTTATTTATAATATAAATTATAACTCTTATAATGTTCTAGCCTAAATCTTGTGATCAAGGCATGTGCCTCTCTATCCTCAGTTGTTGACAGATAACATTCCTTATCAAAAGATGTATTTAATAACTTATACTACAGATGAATGTTATACTTAGCATCCTGAGGGTGTCCTACTGCACTTAGTCTTGTCTTCGCTCCTTCCCTTCCCCCATCTTCCTTTCTCCCTGACCATCGCAGTCCCCTTACAGGGTTCTCAGCATCCTGAAGGGGTCCAACTGAGCCTTAGCATATCTCCGCTATTCTATCTAGTCTCTGTCTTGGCTTTCCGTAACTACTAGCAGGGTCCAATTGCATCCTGATGGACTATTGATTAGGCCCTATCCCCTCCAAAGGTGTGAATTCTCTTCCCTTTAAGGGTTCAATTCTCACTGCCTCCCTCTCCTATCACTCTTTTAATCCCTATCTACTGACCTTCCCCAGTCCCCTTGCAGGGTACCCTACATCCTGAAGGGTCCTCTCTTGGATTAGGTCCTATTCCCCCTCCTAACATTTAAGTCACACCTCCTCCTTCTCTCTCCTCCCTCTTTAAATCCCTATAGCCTTATCCCCCTTTCTATCTAGCCCCCCAGTCCCCTTGCAGGATTCCCCACATCCTGAAGGGTCTCTCTGGGACACTGCCTTATCCCCTCCTCTCTGGTCCCCCCAGTCCCCTTGCAGGGTTTCTCATATCCTGAAGGGGTCTCCAGGGACATGAGTCTTCCCCCTACCCCACCAAACCCCTCCCTCTCCCTCCCCCTTTTCTTTTATGTAAGCACTTGTTTATTTATTAACCCAGCACTTATTATTGTCCACTCTTTCTGCCTATTATGTGCAACACTGTTGTAACACTGTTTGTAATACCTGCCTTACAACTGTATGTTAATGTTAATCTTGTAACTTGAATGTTTATTGTCTCATTCCTATTATACCCCTTTCCCCCAGGTTGCACCGGGAGACAAGTGACTTGTCACTCAGTGTGCCTTCCTGGTGATACATTTCAATAAATAAATAAATACTTTGAAAGACTAACCAGGTCAGTCTGTACTGCAACATCCCTATGTATTGTTTTAATTTTTATTATTGTAATGGTGAGTAAAATACAGCAATATTATTGGTCAGTTGCATTCCACATACCTTATGTTAATTTCAGATAAGTATTCTTGAAGAACCTGATCATGTAATGTGAGGCTCATGAATACACATAATCTGGATGTTCGAACTTGTTACTGTCTATAGGTAGACTTCATAAGACTCATAATGTGTCTCAAGTAGTGAAAGTGACAATCTTTGTCATTTTATGTTACCTCTACACACCTCCTTCTTCTCTTTCCCTCTCTGCAGATTCTGCACAGGAAAGATCCACTCACCCACATGCAATAGTATCTGTTCACCCAAATGTATTGGCCCTGTGATCTAGTTTTTCCTGCTAAACAGTAACAGTTGTAACACTTGTGAGTCTACCTTTTCCAATCTGTGTTCAATCTTTTTTCAATCTGTGTGTAACTACTGCTGTAGCCTAACCCGTGGCCTTGAATAACGGCAATATAACTAATACTGACCTAAGCACTAATAGCCATCGCTGTGAGCAGTACCACCTGCTCGATACTATCAGTACCTGATGGACGGGTATGATTCTTTACTCAGAATCTGATCTGTAATATTTTACTTATTCACCAACAAATGTATAGACAGATCTGTCATTAAGGCATAGGTCAGGAAGCATAGGAAACCAGAAACAGTAATAAATTCGCAAGTAGCGTTTTAATATTATCAATAACAGTAACAATAAAATAAAAAAAAATATATAGAATGGTTTCTAAACATAGGCAGTTCAAACAAAACAAAGTCCTTCCTCTAAGGGTATCTCTCATTCTAAGTTTCAGTCTCTCTGTAACAAAAAGATTGCTATTTTTATAAGAACTCTTTGGCAATTAACTTCTTCATCTGATACCATTAATAGACATCCTGTTTCTCACAAAATGTGTCAATTTCTGTGCAGGTGCAACAAAATGGAATAAGGTGTCCTAAAACTAATCTCCTGTTGACAACTCTGCAAATGAACTTGTGCTGCATCTCAGAGTTTACCCCCTGAGTTCCAAATAGTTTTTTGCAATCTTTTCAACAGTATAACTATACATTTTCAAACCAATGGATCCCAATTTCACACAAAGATTCACATATATTCTTATAACTGCAGATAAGCAAGGAGAAAGAAAAGACAGAAACAGCAAGTGAAGGCTGAGAGATAGCAGGAGGCGGAGAATCATGAGACTGCTGGAGTGATCAGATCCTAGGTCTCACAAGAAAGATAGATTATGCACTCAGACAGACAAGAGACAGAAAAGGAGAGGATAGAACAGATCCTTGTGTTTAACTCTTTTTGCATGACAAATGGAACTGGGCCTTATTCAACCCTATCACTTACCACTGCTTTAGGAGGGAACCTGTTTAAAAAAACAGGTTTTCAAAACTTTTGTTTAATTCTCTTCCAACATTACCTTATAGTCTTTACAGTTCTCCACATGTGCAGTATCCCTTTTTCCATAACAACCAGTGCTGCAAACAGTTAAGCTTAAACTCACACATTTTTTTCAACCTTTGAAATTCCAAGTTCCTGATCCATATCTTGACAGAAAATCAACATTGACATTCTCTTTTTCAGATTTGTGCCTCACTTTGAATTTAAATGGCTGTAGTGTCAGGTACCATCTTGTGATCCTGTAATTGTTATCCATAATTTGACTGAGCCAACAGAAAGGATTGTGATCTATTATAAAGGGTCTGATATGATTTCCCAACTTGCATTTTCCTGTCTAATACTATCCCGATCTTCTTTTACCGACTACTGTAATCCCGTCTGCACACTTTCCCGTTCTACTATTGGCCGACACATAGTACAAGTAATTGTTGGACTACTTGGACTTTTTCAGAGTTTGCAGCACTGAACAAGCATATTTCAAGCTGCATAAATTACATACCGACTAGTTTACAGCACTGAATCACCGCGCTATGCACAAAATACTTCAAGCATAATTTGAGCTGCCTAAATTACATACGGACTAGTTTACAGCACTGAATAACCGCGCTATGCACAAAATACTTTTAGCTGCATTCAGCATTCAATTGAAAACAAATAAAAAGCACCAGACAGCATTATTTCCATACAGCTTTTCAGAATTTGCAGCACTGAATAACCCTAGTTCCAAACTGCATTAATTATGGGACTAATTGTTTACCTGTACAAGTGTTAAAACTGATTCGCAGCAGTAGCTCCAAACTGCATTAATTACATACGGCTTTTCAGATTTTTCAGCTACTTCGAGCTGCATTCAGCATTGAATAAAAAAGTACAATTAATTGTTTACCTGTGCATGCATACTATGAGCTGCATTCAGCACTGAATTAAAAAAAACTAATTGTTTACCTGTGCAAGCATACTACGAACTGAATTAATCACATACGGACACTTTGGCAGTCCTGCAGCCTCTTTTCGGTGAACATGATCTGCAAAAGTTTGCTGGACAGGTGCATTGCCTACTAATTACATAAGGACACTTTTAAAATGGTAGTCTATTTTCAACCTCCTGCTAGCCAATTTGACATTAGCAAACAGTCTGCTATCATGAGCGGTGAAGAGGCTATCGTTTGTGCTCTTGTTCCTTCAAAACGCGGGCATGACAAGTTGTCAGTTGATGGCTACTTATATGTTAAGGAAAGGAGCCGGGGGGATTTGTTTTACTGGTGCTGCCTGCCACGTAAATCTTCAGGTTGTCATGGACATACATCAACAACACTTGTTGATGGACAACACCATTTAAGAAGCACTGCAGAGCACAACCATTCCCCTAATGCAAATGACAGTCATATAGTGATTTCTTTAGCATCGCTTAAATTGAGAGCATTGACAACTAATGACACTCTGGCTCAGCTTATACAAAACGAACTGTCTAAAGTGTCTGAGGAGGTGCGGCATAACATGCCTAGCTGCCAATGCCTGCAGCAAGTTGTCAAACGTGCCAGGAGAGAAAACATGTCAGTAGAGCCGCGAACATTGGCAGACATAAGCATTCAACCCGAATTACAAATTGTGAGTGGGAAACAATTCTTATTGAAAGATTCAGTGTTTGGCACTGATAGAGTGTTGCTGTTCAGCACACAAAAAAATATTGAGAAATTAAGCGCTGCAGATTTGTGGCTCATGGATGGCACTTTTAAAGCAGTTCCCACACTATTTTGGCAGCTTTATTTAATACATGCCCCTGTAGGTACTGCTGAGACAACTCGCATTGTGCCACTGGCATATGCCTTGATGTCTCCAAAATCTAACCAGTGCTATTAGTTTCTGCTGCTATTGGATTAAATGCTGCTACTTGCTACTACGAATCCCTGCTTAAAATGAGTTTTCTGCTGAGATTTGCTTGCTTGCTGAGAATGCTGCTGCTTGCTACTACGAATTATTTTCTGCATAAAAATGAGTTTTCTGTTGAGACTTGCTTAAAATGCTGCCACGTCAGGATAACAGCGTTCGGAAATTTACATGTCGGTGAACTCGGTTTATCGGGCAACAGACGTCGGTCAAATATTTGTTGGCAAAACACATTACGGGCAATCGTACGGATCCCATTATAAATACAAAGTCAGCTCCTAGCAAATAAAACTTGAGGTACTCCATGGACTGCTTTGCCGCAAGGTATTCCATATCAATGGTGGAGTACCTTTTCTTTCTGTCATGCAGTTTCCTACTGATATATAGAATGGGATGTCCCTCCCAATTTATATTCTGACTCAGGATGGCACCTAGGCCTACCTCTAATGCATCTGTCTGTAACAAAAATTGTTTCTCAAAGTCTGGGTTTCTTAAAACAGGGGCTGAACATAATATAGCCTTGCTGGCCCAAAAAGTTACATTACACTCTGGGGACCATTTCACATTATTCGGGAACTGTTTCTTCATAAATTCAGTGAGGGGAGCAGCTACCTGGGCAAAGTTGGGAACAAATCTCCTATAGCAGTAGTTGTCTACCTTTTTTGGTCCGGGGACCCCCTGAGCACCTGTCAGCTATGTTGGGGGCCCCCTACCAAAAAATGTCCATAGACATTGTACTGCATTTAATGTTTTTACTGCATGTATACAGCTCCCCCCTTTTAGAAACACAAACACAACAGCAAGCCATTGTTTTATAAAACATTGTTTTTTTTATTAATATTTATGAAAATAAAAAAAAGACAATAATAATGGACATTAAAATGAGCATTAAATTAGATCCATTGTATGCCACTCTCTGCCACTGCTTCGTGTGTGTGTTTGGGGGGTGGGGTGAGCATTCGACTGACTGACAGAAGCTGTTGCTTATACTTAGCAGGCACAACTATCGTTATACTGTCACTGCTTGCATGTACATTCATGAGCATTCAACTGACTGAGCTATAAAAAAAGAACTAAAACCACCGAACAGCAGTCATTGCTTGTCCTAAGTATGATTAGCAGCAGTTTTTGCAGGTCCTTAGCAGGTACAAATTGCAAAATTGAATAAATATCTTTAACTGGGGGCATCCAACACAAGCTTGCTGTTATATTTCTTATATGTTTTCCGTGAGTCCGTGAGAGAACAGAACAGGACAGCAGCGAGCGGGAGCGCAAGAGCAAATGATAACAGGGTAGCTTTGATTTTTTTATATCACAATGTAAGAGCTGTGAGCGAGAAGAGAGGAGAGGACAGGATTACTTGAAGCAATGAGCAAGGAGAGGAGCAACCAACCAGGTGGTTACAAAATCGGGCACAAACTGACACTTTGCTGCAGAGACTGGAGACAATGAAGGCAGACCAGAGCAGCATGCAGACCACCCTACAGCTACTGTGGGCACAGGTAAAAACACTTAAGGGGAGAGCAATCAGGAGAGTACTCTGGGGACTAATTTATTATCAACAGTACCCACGCTGTTAGCTGTTAGCACTCAGTTAATGAAAGATTCACTAGCTGACTAGCAAATTGGCTCAGGTGCAGTGAAAAGAGTGTTCTAGCTGCTTGTTGATGGTTACACGTGGTTGCACTGATCTTGATAATTAAAAACAATACCACAATTTAAGTTCCACTGCCTGTTCCACGAACCCCCAAGCATGCGTTCACGGTCCCCCTGCGGGCCATGGACCCCTGGTTGAAAACCACTGTCCTATAGTAAGCAGCCAGCCCTAAAATGACCTGACACGTTTCTTTGTTTTAAATAGAACTGTTAGCTATAGCTTCTATCTTAGACATCTGTGTCTTTACTTCTCCATTTCCCAAAACATATCTCAAATATCTGGTTTTCTACATGCCCAATGCACATTTGGTAGGATTTGTTGTTAGACTTGCCTTTTTGATAGACTGGATAACTGCTGGTAGGTGTTCCAGGTGGCTTTTCCAGTCTGGACTGTACACCACAACATCATCCAGATGAGCAGCACAATAACCAGTGTGAGTAGTTAAAATTACATCCACGTACCACTGGAATGTAGTGAGTGCGCCCTGTAAACCAAACAGCATGGTGGTGAACTAACAGAATCTAATAGGAGTGGCAAATGCAGTTTTGTCTCTGGATTAAATAGCCTGGGGAATTTGCCAGTAACCCTTGGTAAGACTGAATGTACTGCTGTACTCGGCACCTCTCAATCTGTCCATCTATTCTGGGCATAGGATAATTGTCAAATTCAGACACTTGATTAAGTTTTCTAAAATCAAGGCAGATTCTTACACCCCATTCTTTTTTGTTTACAATCACCACTGATGATGACCAAGCACTTCTTGCTTCTTCCGTGATACCCAACTCTTTCATGTTTTGTCTTTCCTTAACCATGTCTGCTCTTAATTACTCTGGTAATCTGTATTTCTTTTGTCTAATAGGGCGAGCATTCCCTGTCACTATTACGTACTCAACCCCGTTGCTTGGCCTGGCACTGTGGTAAAAATGCTGTTAAATCAGCATTGCAATGAAATTAGGCAAATAAATTTGACCCCACCATTTTTTTAACTATTAAAGATTCCAGGCATCTTCCAGTTTTATTTGGTGGTACAGTTTTATAATTCCATAAAATCTGAGTATTTTGTAAATGTTTCAATTTAATTTTTTCTCAAGAAAGTAAAGATGGCCACCACATTTTGCATAGAAATAGCATTGTAGGCCTGGCAAGGGTTAAGATCAAAAAAATACAAAAAGACTCGTAGTGCACAGCATAGTAGGTACTTAACACAAGTACATTTGAGAGGTATACTAATATTTTCTTAACTGTAGCTGAAACTAGCTTTTTGGGAAAAACATTTTTTGTTGCACTGCTGCTTTAAATGTCTTTAGTAAGTTACGAATTTCTCCGGTTTGTTCTGATGTTATGGAAACATTCACCTTTACAACATCAGCAGTTACAGTTTGTTCCAGAAAGTCACAAGCTATATCAATATTTTCTGTAGATGTTTCTGGTAAAAGTAACAAAGCAGCCTTTGATGTTTTTCAACCCATTTGTTCAGGAGGTTAGCATGGCATGTCTTGGATGGATTTTTCCTATCAGGGGTCTGTAGACTTGCTACACCTGCCATTACTACTGAGGACCCCCATTTACCTATTATAACAGAGGTAAAGGATACTAATACTGATGTATAATGTTTACTAATGTTAGGGAATATTAAAGGGGCACTGTCAGCTTTGCCCCTCGGTTTACCTTCAATTCACAAATGCTGACCTATGGACACAAACAAGCATTATGTATGCTCTGGAATGGCCCTGCATCAACGTAAAAGTGATCAGTTTACCTGATTTCTAATATTTTGCATTTATTTCTTCATATTCCTCCTGACTGAAAGTCTCCATCCCCCGGAAGCAGATGCCATGCCGGGAAGGCACCGGGAACATGTGTCTACTGTGCTCTCGATGCTGAGGTGCACCTTTTGGCAAATACATCACAGCAGACATGTAATACAGCATAAACAATAAAATTAAAGAGCTGCTGGTATGTACAATGTTAAAACGAGCACTGGATTAGCTTTGAAATCCTATTGGAGACTGGCGCTGAAATCCCGTGCATGCATACTAGAGGCACTTTCTGGCGCATGCGCGAGATCTTTCCTCTGACTGCAAATGCGCATGCTCGAGATTTCTGCCCCAGACTCCAGTAGGATTTTAAAGTTAATCCAGCGCTCGTTTTATTGTTTTACATACCAGCAGCTCTTTAATTTTATCGTTTATGCTGTATTATGTGTCTGCTGTGCTGTATTTGCTAAAAGGTGTACCTCAATACCGAGGGAACAGTAGATGTGCATTCGCGGCACGGCATCTGCTTCAAGGGGATGGAGACTTTCAGTCGGGATGAATATGAAAAAAGAACGGCAAAATATTAGAAATCAGGTAAACTGATCACTTTAACTTTGATGCAGGGCCATTCCAGAGCATATATAATGCTTGTTTGTGTCCACAGGTCAGCATTTGTGAACTGAAGGTAAACTGAGGGGCAAAGCTGACAGTGTCCCTTTAACAGAATTACCGTACTACAAACACTAATTATCTATTTTACTCTAACAATACATTTATGGTCTGCATTGCCATCTACTGACAAATGTTGGTTTTATTAATGATGTTCTAAGGGAATGTGATTTTCTCTATAATATAATGAGCCCAGCAATATATTTGTGGTCTAATGCACCACCTACTGTACGAAGTCATGCTGCTGTAGTCAGCAGTATTAGAATAGTCATTGTATTCTTTAATGAAGTCAGAAAGTCAGCACATAATGTATCTTGCGCTTCTGCAACAAGTTTGTATCTTTTGGGTGCAAGACGCTCATGTTTCTACCAATGAGAACACGAATAGCATCTCACATTTATGTCTATGAGATGTTACTCCAGTAACGGGACTTTCTTATTAGCCATATATAACCCCAGCGTATGTTTCTGCCCCTTGGATTTTTCACCTCTACACCTGGTGTATGTCAGTTCTGTGTACCTCATTGGTGAGTATTCGTATGTATGCTTACTTAGGTTTATCTCTGTATAGTGACTGGGCAATAAAGCTCTTATTCTGCACACCTGTGACCCAGATTATGTTTTACCATCTGGTTAGAATCTCTGGGCTCTACAGATTGATGACTGTGGCTCAGACCTGATTGGTTAAAAGGTTCTTAAGTTGAAAAAAACAGGTGTTAGGAAGAAGTTGTGAACGGTAGAAAAGGGGACCCTGAAGGATTTCGAACCTGCTCCCTCCCGTTCGACAAATAAGGACAAACTTTCAGGCTCTCCGCACTTGAAAATAAAGAGAAAAATGAAGGCAGATGAGCCTACGCCCTGCAATCTAAAGTGGAACAACCTGAAGGACTCCACAAGCCAGTCCTGTAACTGCCTAGAAGGCGAGTGCAAAGTGCTCCTGAATGCTTTGAACTCTCTGGCTATGGCAGAAAAGAGATAGAACTTACAATGGCCCTCAAAGCTTAACTCAAGTTAGATGTCTCAAACTTTTTAGCATCCCGTGGAAGCTGGCTCAATTTTGCACTAAGTGCTAAGTCTGATGCTCACCCAATTCAGCACCTGTGTGTGCTGTATTTAGACACTACACCTATGGTCAAGCACCATGACAAAAAAGGAGTGATGGTTGCCATCCTGTACGCTGTCCTACAGGCAATTGAAGTGGAGAATCTGGCTTTAAAAGAGAAGCTAGATTCTAAATCCCATGAAAAGGGCAAGAAATGCAAGGAATGGGACAGGAAATTGAAACAAAGCAATATGCAATGTGTAACACTTTACTAGAGAGAGAGAGAGAGAGACAGAGCAATTGCTAGGTTGAGAGAGGATTGTGAAAGGTTACAGCAGGATAAGAAACAGGCAATACAGTTGAATGATGTGTTGACTGATATGAATGATGCCTTGCAAGATGCGAATGAGGAGTTGGTGGAAGAAATGGGTAAGTGTCAGAGTGCATTGGACAGGGAGAACAGGGAAAATCGTGACGTGTATGCTGCATACAGTTTTACAAGATCTTGTAAGCAAAGGATTAGCTGTAACTAGAACAGACCATTCTTTGTGTAAAAGAAAGCAGGTGAGATTGTGTCAGCAATTGGCAGTCTTGAAGGGTCATGTGAAAGCTTTGCCGTATGCCCTGCCTATTGACTTGGTGTCATTGACGGATGACAAAGGTGATGACAGTGACATCCAAGATGGCAGAACCTATGACATAGGAGGACTGAGGTCTCACCCACCCCAGGTAACCATCTTGAGTAAGTCCGACAGATCCGAAGTTGAATCCTTCGTGGAGCATGCAATTACAAAAGCTGGCGTGGCCCAGTCCCTGGTGATCTGTGAGGCTATAATTGATTTGCTACAGGCCGAGGTGGGTCAAAAATTTCCTTTTCCAGGGTGTGGCCATGTCTACAGCTGAGGCTGTGGTCAGGTTGATGGTGATGCACCCAGAGCACCCTCTGATGGGCTGCAGTCCACACAAGTCATCCAGAGCATTGCAGATAAGATAGGCCAGATGGCCTCTTGAGACAACTTGAGTTGCCATTTGAAGAAGGTTCAAAATGAGTGAAAATGCTGTCATCCAGCAGGGCACAGAGTACAGGACAGGTTTTGAAACAAACAGTCAACCCTATGCTGTGGGCCAAGCTACCAGAAGTGGCATGCGACAGCGACACAGTTGGGTTTGAGGCAGTCGCTGTCAGTCTCCTGGTGGTGCACAGCCCTAATCTGATCAGTGTGATGCTGGCCCACTCGGTGAAGCAATTTGCCAAGGAATCTCCAGCCCAGTATGAAAGCCATTTGTGGATGGCCTACCTAACCGGAAAGGAGCTAGCCAAGGAGCTTCCCAACCACAATTTGGTTGAGTTCATGAATTTTGTTTTTGAAAAACTTGTTACCATCCCTCTGAGAAAAGGTTGAGGGCTCTGTTTTTCCCAGATCAGACCTTTTCACAGAAATCAAGGAAAAGGTGGAATGCGCATATCAAGTTTATGCATGGGATCTGGCCTTGGGCCTGAAAGCCAAGGTAGCCATGTTGCAGCCTAGCACCGAGCCATCCACACAATGCATGGTGGAAGGAAAGCAGAGGGATTTTCAACAGGCTTCTTACCCCACCAAGAGAGAAAACAGGAAGAGCTGCCAGAAGGAATGACAACAGTACTACTGGCAACAGCAGAAAGAGAAGGCTAACAATGGACAAAAACAACAGTCTGGCCCTTCTTACAAGGATTTACAGGAGGAAGTCAACTGCCTCTGGGAGTTCGAGGCCACAGTCAAGTCACTTTTGGCCACCCTCCAAACCAAGCCGATTGCAGCCATTGCCTCAGGAGCTGTTCTATCAGCACCTCCATACCAGGAGGAACCTAATAAACCAGAAACAAAGATGTCTCCATACCATGAATGTACCAAAATGCTCTGAGCGCTAGACCCCCATCCCTCACTGGAGCAAGAGGGATCGGACAGATGGTATCAGGCCCTGGTACATATCATCACTAACCTAGTGATGGATGAATCTGGCCGCCCATGTATAGAAGGGCTGGTTGGGGTCCACCATCTTGAATTACTTCTAGGTATGGGTGCCACAGTCTCAGTGCTGTATCAAGACAACCCTCAACTATCTTGATGGTCTACTGGGAGATCAACTTCCACCAAAACCTTTGAGGGAACTGTGGTTACTACCTACAGGTCCAAACCCATACTGGTTACCATTGGCACCCCGGAGGTGAAACATTGATTTGACTTGATGGTATTACATCATCACCAGAGTATTTTAGTAATTGATTTCCTAGCTTTGTATTGATGCATTGTGGACCTGGCCAACAGGCTAGTACTGTACTTCAGATACCAGGACAAGGTCAGATGCTCCTCATTTCTAACTCATTTATGGTAGCTGCTGTAAAGATCAGTGACAGGAGTATGACATCATAGTCATGCCGCAACATTTTGAGCTACTTCCTCAACTCAGGCCAATCCTGGAAAGGCACAGTGAGGCCTCTGCAAAACACAAACATGATTGTGGAAGGATGGACAGCCTTATCCAGATTACTGGCAATGATCCACCATGCCATAAGCAATACCCACTTTCAGCTGAAGCAATACCTTCTCTGAGGGCCACAACTGAGTCCCTTTTGAAACAAGGGGTCATTAGGCCTTGTGTAACCAAAGTCAATTCTCCCATGTGACCTGTAAAGAAACCCAACCATAGTTGGAGGCTTACCATTGATTATCGCAGACTCAATCAAGTCACCCCCAGCTGTGCCCCAGCTGTGGCTTCTGCTCAAATGTGCTCTAGCGTCTCAAGCCTGAGCAGCAATGGTTCAGTACCTTGGGCATTTCCAATAGATTCTGGTCACTACCATTGGCCTCTGAGAGCCAATACAAATTTACCTTCACATTTGAAAGATGACAGTACACATGGAACTGCCTCCCACAGGGGTTCTATAATAGCCCCTCCCTGTTTCATATTCACATGAAGGATGCCATACATGGGTTCTCAACCCCAGAATGTCTCCTTCAATATGTGGATGACCTTCTTTTGGCAACCACCTGTGTGGGAAAACACCTGGAACTCCTAGATGAACTTCTTATCCTTTTGAAGAGGGCAGGCCTCAAATGTAATCCTGTTAAGATTTCATAGGGTTTTCAAGCAGAATAGACTTGCATCCTTTAATTGCTTGCCATGAATTATACTATTCCATATTTATTTAAACAGAAACTATCCCATCTATTTTTGAATAATTCCATTGAACTACTTGTGATCACTTCACTTGGTAAACTGTTCCACAAGTTCACCACTCTTTGGCTAAACCAATGTTTCCTCTTTAATAGATTCCATTGATCTGCTTCTAATTGAAGATGGTGTCCCCTGGTGTTGTATACACATTCTTTTAATATAAGGCCATAATCAGACCACATTGTATTATCATGTAATACTCTATAAATCATGCAAATATCCCCCCATGATCTCCTATATTGTAAGGTAAACATATGCAGATTCCTAAGTCTCTCAGAGTATGTCATGTCCCTATATCCCATTATTGATTTTGGAGCTCTTCTTTGTATTTTCTCCAGCTTTAAAATATTTCCCCTCTTATACGGGGCCCATACTTGGGCTCCATACTCCAGGTGGGGCTACACCAGTGCCCGGTACAAGGAAATGATGACCTTTTTATCCCTGCTTTTAATATGTCTTAAAATACAGTTTAGATTTTGATTAGCTTTTTTCATGACAATGTTACAGTGTGAACTGAATTGGAGGTTGGAGGTTATTATTATCCCTAAATCTCACTCCTCACTAGTAATGGGTATTATTTTATCCAACATCTTATAAGACATGTTATGGTTCTGCCTTCCCAAATGCATGATGGTGCATTTGTTCACATTTAATTCCAATTTATGTTTATTTGTCCAGTTTCCTATGTCAGTAAGGGCATTCTGCAGGGCAGTGCCATCCTCACTGGTATTGACTATTGCCCAGATTCTACAGTTGTCGGCAAACTTGGTTAGCCAGATAGTGGTAAGATCATATTTCAATGAGGTTATATATATATATTGAAAAGACAGGGATCCTATACAGAGCCCTGCAGAACCCCACTTGTTATATCTGCTCAGTCTGATAAGGCTCCATTACTGATCACTCTCTGTCACCTTGCTCTCAACCATGAAGTAATCCAATTTATCAAGTTTAGATCCAACCCTGTTTGTTCAAGTATGATCAACAATTCATCATGTGGCAGTTTATCGAACGCCTTTGAAAAACCGAGAAAGGCCATATCCACTGCGTCTCCATTGTCCAAAGTCTTACTCTCTCTCTCATAAAATGTTAACATATTTGTCTGGCATGAGCGAGACTTCATGAATCCATGTTGGATTGAATCTGTCATGGTAGTTTCTTCCAGCTGTAATAAAATTTTATCTTTTATTATACCCTTCAAGATCTTACATATCATGGATGTCAGGCTGACAGGATGGACATTTTCTGGATTAGTCTTTGGGCTTTTTTTCAGATTTGGTACAACAACTGCATCTCTCCAACTTTGTACTACTTCACCTAGATCTAATGATTTTTGGAAGATATGTGTCAGTGGCGGTGCTATGTTTTCTGAAAGTTCTGCCAGAATTCTAGGGTGTATGTTATCAGGGCCAGGGGATTTATTTATATTGAGTTTATTTAATCATTCTAATACATATTTAACCTCGACTGTAACGTGTTTTTTGTATTGTTAAATATTGAACAAAAGTAACTATTCTGGATGTCAGCTGTTTCCTTATCATCTGCCGTGTTCCCTTCTGAATTCTTATATGAGCCTATATTATGCATAGGTTTCTTCTTACTATTTACATACACATAGAACAATTTATAGTTGTCCTTAGTTTTGGTGGCAAGTGCCAATTCATAGTTGGCCTTAGTGCTTATATCTAATCTAAGTTTCTCCAGTAGTAGTGTTTTTGCCAGTCCCATCTTTCCATAGATCATTTGAAAGACTGAAAATCAGCCTTACCAAAATGTAACTTATGTGTGTTCCTAGTGATTGTCTCTAGAGTGATGTCTTTCTTGACTTGAAAAAGTACCATCTGGTGATCGCTATTTCCAAGGGGGTTTCCAACCTCACTGTTTTCTGTATTTTCCCTATTTGTCAAAATGAGGTGAATAATATTTCCTCCCCTAGCTCCTACATTCACTTTTTGATCTAGCCCTGCTTGATCCATTGCTTCCAAGTATCTAGTATCTATGCTATTGGTACCTCTTTGTTCTATCCAGTTGATTCCTGGTAAGTCGAAATCTCCCATTAATATATTTTTCTCAGCCGGGGCCAATTTTGATATATAATCTAATAATAGGCAACCATCTTCTCTTGAAATTGAGGGGAGGTCTATAAATCAACCCTAAATTTATCTTAACTCCTTTTAGTGAAAATAACTTGACCCAGAGCATTCCTAGATTGTTGAGTTCTAAATTTACCTCTTCGCTTTTTATTGTTTAAGGTACAGTTATGCCAACCAGAAGGCACCTTTCTGGGTCTATGCATAACTGCAGAGGCAAGAGCCCAGCCTTGGACAAGGTGCAGGGCCTCCAAGACCTGCCATTGCCTACTAGTGTGGCAACTCTGAGACATTTCCTGGGAATGGTTAACTATTCCAGGGACTTTATTTGCAACATTGCATAAAAGGCTGCACCTCTGTATGAGCTCCTAAAGAAGGATGTCCCCTGGCAATGGGGACCAGAACACACAAATACTGTCTCCTCTCTGAAACAGGCTTTGGCCTCTGCTCCAGCATTGGTCAATCCCAATCTAGACCTTCCATTTCATTTGAAGATTGCCACCTCTGAGGTGGGCATGCCAGCAGTCCTTGCACAAAAATTCAATGGCACCCTAAGGCCTATTGCCTAGGCTTCCCAGGTGCTCTCTATGGTAGAGCTCAAGTATACTCTGTGCAAGAGAACACTGCTAGCAACATTCTGGGCTGTCAGACATCTCACCTACTGTTTATAATAGGGTTCTGCCCTATTATACTGCACACCAACTAATTCCCCACCAACGACCTATTAACAGATAGGATCAAGGATGGCAATTTGTCAAACACCAGACTCACACATTGGTCTCTACTCCTGCAGGATAGAGACATCAAGGTACTTCCTGCCAAAATGCCATCCATCTTGGCACATGGTCTCTTGTGTCATGGAGCTCTGCATAAGTGTGACCTAGAGCCACTGGCCATGCCAGACCCAGGCCCATTTCTCCCAACAACAGAGAACACTCTCAGAGGCCCTGCCCTACACTGCATCTTCACAGATGGGTCATCATCATACCATGAAGGAGAACAAATTGCAGGATTTGGGGTCCTGGTCCTGGGTTCAGCAGGTGACATCTTTGAGGTGTCCAAGAAGTGCATTATCAAGTCATCCCAGTATGCAAAACTTGCTACTGTGGCCTGTGCCTTGGAGATAATCAAAGGAAATGGAGAAGAAGACACAATCATCTTCTTTGACTCATCCTGAGTGTGCAACTCTTTGACAGAGTTCCTTCCTTTCTGAAAGGTCCATGATTTCACATCTTCAGAAGGTACCCTTATCAAATACAGGGCTCTGTTTATCCACATTGTCAGCCTAGCTGAGCAATTCATATTCAGGCAGTTCATTCACAAGGTTAAGGCCCACTCCAAATCTGAATCATTCTATGAGTTCAATGACTGAGCTGACACTTTAGCCAAAGATAGAGCTCAGGGGGAGGAGGGAAATGGACTATGCTTCCTCCCATTGCAACACTAACCAGTGCAGCAACCAGAAGACCTAAAACAGACCCTTTGGATTTGACTGAGTTGTAACTAGCAGATCCAGAGATAAAAGATGTATATGAATAACTCTCCAAGGAAACAGAAAAAGAGATGTCTGTGAATAACCCATTCAAAAGACATTTAGACAACTTCCATCTGTCTCAGGATCAGAAGATGGTCCTGTATCACACAGGTGATCAAAAACTTTGGGTGATCCCCAAGACACTTTGTTCACAGTTCATCCACCAAGAACATGACACCCCTATAGGTGGACACCAAGGGGTGGACAAAACAGTCTAAAGATTAAAAATGGTGGGCTAGTGACATGGCATAACAGTCGATATCCAGCGTTACATGGACAACTGCATTATGTGTGCACAGAATAACCCAATTCCAGGCAAGAAAAATGCCAAATGTCTTCCACAGAAGCACTCTGGCCCTTAGAATAACATCCAAATTGATTTAAATGGAACAATGCCCTGTACATGCAAAAAAAAAAAATGTGCCATTACTACTGAGGACCCCTATTTACCTATCATAACAGAGATAAGGGATAATAATACTGTTGTATAATGTTTACTAATGTTAGTTAGGGAATATTGACAGAATTACCACACTACAAACACTAATGATCTATTGTTTTACTTTAACAATACATTTATGGTCTGCAATGCCATCTACTGACAAATGTTGGTTTTACTAATGATGTTCTAAGGGAATGTGATTTTCTCTAAAATATAATGAGCCCAGCAATATATTTGTGGTCTAGTGCACCACCTACTGTACGAAGTCATGCTGCTGTAGTCAGCAGTATTAGAATAGTCATTGCATTCTTTTACAAAGTCAGATAGTCAGCACATAATGTATCTTGTGCTTCTGCAACAAGTTTGTATCTTTTGGGTGCAAGACGCCCATGTTCCTACCAATGAGGACACGAATAACATCTCACATTTACGTCTATGAGCCCATTACTCCGGTAACGGGACTGTCTTATCAGCCATATATAATGTCTAGCATACGGCTCTGCCCTTTGGGTTTTTCACCTCTACACCTGGTATATATCAGTTCTGTGTACCTCATTGGTGAGTATTGGTATGTATGCTTACTTAGTTTTTTCTCTGCACAGTGACTGGGTAATAAAACTCTTATTCTGCACACCTGTGTCCCGGATTATATTTTACCGTCAGGTTAGAATCTCTGGGCTTTACAGGTATCAGTCTCATATTTAATTGTGCAAGTACATCTAAACACTTTATAAGGCCCTTGCCACTTCATTAACAGTTGATTGTCTGTAGTGGGTAACAGTAGCAAAACATTTTTACCTGGCTCAAAAACCTTTTTTTTTAAACTTGTGTTTTTATTTCATTCTTTGATTACATCTTCATACTGGTACGGTACAATCCCATTTTACATACAGATAATCAAAATATATAAAAATATAAAGGCCTACTATTATTCAAAAAACCTTTTTCTTTTACCCCATGGTCATATTATACATTCTGCAGGTTTTGGGCCCCTTTCTGATTACTATGGGCAATTGCCAGCTTCCTTCTTACGGCACATGTATAAGATGTAATAGATTTTTTTCTGACTGGGATTATCTTTCCATGTTTCCCATATTTCTTTTACTACATCTAGTGGCCCTCTAGGTTGTCTACCACACAGCATTTCAAATGGTGAAAAACCTGTTGAGGTTTGCGGCACTTCTCTATAAGTAAAAAGCAGGTAAGGTAAGTATTGGTCCCAATCTTTCCCTTCCCTTTTTACAAACCTTTTTAACGTGTCTTAGAGTTTGGTTAAAATGCTCAACAAGACCATCTTTCTGAGGGTGATAAGGGGAGGTTCTTATGGCAGTAATACCTAATACTGCAGAGTTACTGCATCAGCCTTTTGTTGCCACTGTTTCATCAGGCATCTTCTTTCTCTCCTGGACTTCTGGATCTTGGAGTTGTTCTCAAACAAGTCTGAATCAAAATCACCAAAATGAAAAGTATCCCTACCATCTGAGATTTTCTTTGCCTGTGCTCTTGTCATCACAGTTGCTGAAACTACAGGTTTTGCTCCCTCTGTGATTAACTCAGTAAATCCTTGAAAGTCATTTCCAATAATCATAGATACAGTACAAGTAACTTTGGTACTACCCCATGTTCACTTGGTGTAACACCCTATTAACATTCAGAGTCACTAGGGTAGTGGGATAGTTTTTTGAGTGTGCCCATGAATGCAGATGACACTGGCATCTGGTCCTTTTGCACAGTGTTTTCATAGCACTTCAGTATATGAACATACAAACATACGAAGAAGCCGGCAGAAGAAGGCCATTTGGTCTATCAAGTCTGCTCATATTGCAGGGCCCACAGCTTGAGCTTATGTCCCTGCCCTCCCTCCCCACTCCTCCCATCCTCCCTACTCATGAGTCTTATCTTCCCCCTATGCCTATCTCAGCCTCTCTTAAAGCTGCTCACTGTCTTTAACAAGATGACCTCTTCCAGAAGTGCATTCCAAGTGTCCACCACCTTTTCTGTGAAGAAGTGCTTTCTGACATCCCTCCTAACCTCCTACCCTCCAGCTTAAGACTGTGCCCCATCATTATATGGTTGCCACTCAGCTTAAAGAGATTTTCTTTATAAACATTATTTATCCCTTTCAAGTACTTAAATGCCCCAATCATGTCCCCTCTCTCTCTCCTGTCTTCCAGGGAGTACATGTTAAGCACCCTCAACCTCTTCTCATATGCCTTGCCCTGCTGACTGACTATCATCTTTGTAGCCCTTCTCTGTACCTTTTCCAGCAGGTTAATATCCTTTTTGAGGTGTGGGCACCAGTAATGAACTCCATACTCTAGATACAGCCTTACCAGTGACCTGCACAAGGGCAGTATAACCTCCTCTCTCCTACTACTGATCCCCCTAGCTATGTATCCCAGCATCTTGTTTGCCTTTGCTGCTGCTTTCTTGCACTGCATGAAGTGTTTCTGGTCACTAATGATCATCACTCCCAGGTTCTTCTCCTCCTGTGATGCAGCTACTTGGACTCCACCCAGGAAATACTCTGTCCTGGGATTCTTGGCTCCAATATGCATAACTTTGCATTTTTTGGCATTAAAGGCAAGCTGCCAGATCCTGGACCACCTCCCCAGCTTTTCCAGATCTTCCTGTAGGTCCCGTATCCCTTCAGCTGTGTCCACTCTCCCACAGAGCTTGGTGTCATCTGTGAATAGGAACATTTTGCCTTTAATGCCATCCCCAATGTCATTGATGAAGACATTGAACAACACTGGGCCCAGCACGAAGCCCTGTGGGACCCCACTATTTACATCTCTGGTGCCAGATAACTCTCCCCCCACCACCACCCTCTGGGTTCTGTCCCTCAGCCAGTTTTCCACCCATCTGGCCATCTTCTCCCCAACTCCAAGATCCACCAACTTTCTGGTCAACCTTTTGTGGGGCACAGAGTCAAAGGCCTTACTGAAATCAAGATAGAGTATGTCTACTGCTTGGCCCCTGTCTACTGTCTTAGTGACACAGTCAAAGAAGTCAATCAGATTTGTTTGACATGAACCCATGCTGCCTCTCATTCTGGAGACCATACTCCTCTAGATATGCCACCAACCTTTCCTTTAGTATGGTCTCCATGAGCTTGCCCACAATGGAGGTCAGACTGACTGGTCTGTAATTCCCTGGATCATCCTTGGGACCACTTTTGTGAAGGGGCACTACATATGCTGTTCTCCAGTCCTGTGGTGCCTTGCCTGACTCTAGTGAACTATTAAATAGGTCTGCTAGCGGCCTTGCCAGCACCTCAGCCAGTTTCTTTAGTACCCTTGGATGTACTCTGTCCGGGCCTGGTGATTTGTCCACTTTCAATGCCAGCAGACCTTCCCTCACTCTATCCTCCTCTATCACTATGTCTGTGTTCCCCCCCCCCGCTCTTCTTTTCCCTCCTGAAGGCACTGGTCCATCCTTCTCCATGGTGAAGACAGAACATATGCACTAGGGTCTGTCTGCTTACCAAATCAATAAGTCCCTTCACCGTTTTATCTCCCACCTTGACATCTGTTAAACATTTGCCCCAATTTGCTAAGACCAAATCTGCTCCAGTGTTACTCTCCTTATTTTATGACAGTTGCTTGCAATATGGCCAGCTTATTACAGTTATAACAAATAAAGATTTGGGGTGCAGATTTGTTACCTCCACCAGAGTTTTTATCTGACCTGGAGTTAAAGTGGGAAAAAGAGGGTCTTTCCTGTCCTTGGCTGTTACCTCATTGCTGTGGTGTCTGTCTAGCCATCTGATAGTCCTTGGTAAAAGAAACTGCCTTTTCCTCTCTGTCTGGTCAATCTTCTATGCAAAACTGCATGTCTGTAGGCAGGATGTTGATGAATTGCTCCATTGCAAATATGTCAGTGATCTTTGGGACTATTTTGCCCTCTGGTTGGAACCATTAAATAAGGAATTCTCTGAATCAGGTGAAGGCTTCTCAAGGATTGTTGACTGAGTTGTACTTCAGGTACTGAAATCTTTGCCTGTAGGTCTCTCCGGAGATGTCATATCTCTTCAGGATTTCTATTTTTACAAGGTCATAGTTTTATAACTGTGCAGTGTCATATTGCTGTAGCCAAGTTGGGCTTTGCCTGTCAGGTAAGGTACCAGCCTGATTGCCCACTGCAGCTTTGACCACTGGCAGGCTGTGGCAACCCTTTCAAAGCTTGTCAGGTATGCTTTGGTATCATCTGAGGGACACAACTTTGTAAGTTTAATGTCTTTTAAGTTGTTGATGTTTTGCTGCTCTGCTGGACCTGTGCCAGATTCTCCAGCTTTGATAGCTTGCAAGGCATCCAGCCATTGCTGCTCCTGTCCTTGCATATCTTCTTTTCTCTGCTTCTTTGTCTCTCTCTTTGTTATATAACCCACCATTTAAAGAAGGCAGACAGACTTTCAGGTTCTGTCCCTACCTGCTCTTCTTCCATCACTGGTTCTGGCTGTACAGTCTCAGTTTGGACTTTTGTATCTGCTAGTTCGACTGCCATTCTTCTTGTAATCACTCCTGGGTTTGCTGTTGCAGGATCCATAACTTTCTTATATGCCTCCCTGGTACCAAGTCTAATACCCACACACAAAACTCCTGGCTTAGAGTATGCACTGCATAAATCCTACTTCTCACTCACACCATCTCTCATCGAGGCATAGGTCAGGAAACATAGGAAACCAGGAACAGTTATAAATGTACAAGTAGTATTTTAGTAAAATAAAAAAATGTACAGAATGTTTTTTTAAACATAGGCAGTTCAAACAAAACAAAGTCCTTCCTCTGAGGGTATCTCTCATTCTAAGTTTCAGTCTCTTTAACAAAAAGATTGCTCTTTTTTATAACATGTCTTTGCCTGGCAATTAACTTCTTCATTCTGGTCTCATTAATAGACATCCTGTTTCTCACAAAAATATTTCAGAACTTTATGAATTCTTTGCAGCTGCAACAAAATAGAACATGATGTCCTAAAGGTGTCCATGGTGCCTCCTGTTGACAGCTTTACAAATGAGCTTGTGCTACATCTCAAATAGCTTTTTGCAATCATTTCACAGTGTAACTATATACATTTTCAAACCCAGGGATCATTGTTTCACACAAAGATTCACCTATACTCTGATAACTGCAGATAAGCAAGGAGAAAAAAAAGACAGAAACAGCAAGTGAAGGCAGAGAAACAGAGGGAGGTGGAGAATCACAAGATCACTGAAGTAATCAGTTCCTAGGTCTCACAAGGAAATTTGTTTGTGAACTCAGACAGACAAGAGACAGAAAAGGAGAGGATAGAACAGATCCTTGCGTTTAACTCTTTCTGTGTAACAAATGAGACAGGGCCTTATTCAACCCTGTCACAAAATCCAAACAAAAAGACAAACTTAAGGAGGAAGGGAAAATTTGAGTTACAACAAAACTTCTTAAATAACAGAAATTGTTTATACAACATGTTAATGACCAAGAATGTGTGTATCAAATTATAATAATAGCAATAAGTTACACTGGTGGTTATGCTAATGTCTAATTATTCACCCCCTACGGGCATGTGGCACTTAGTTTCAATTTCACCTTGTTCCACATCATGCTCAAAGAGGGTGATTAACAGGAAATTAACATAATCCTCATTGTACCTTATTGCTTAATTATAATTTCTTCTCTTGATACACAAAATGCCTCATTCAACAAATAGCTATGCCCTAATGGGTATAATGTGTTTTTAACAACATTTATTGAAAAAAAAAAAAAACACAAGAAAAAAGAAAACAAAATTGAAACAAATTGTAATACAGTACCTTTTATTTGATTAACGGAAAATTATTTTACAAGCATTTTTTTATCATTCAGTTCTACTCTAACAGTGCAGCACAACTTCCTCTTTGCAACAACATTTAGATGTGGAAATAAGACTCTAGGTTAAATAATCTATCTGTTCCACTATGCACATTTTTGGATATCTGGTCTCTGGTATACTGAGTAAGTCAAGACTGAAGATTATTAGTCTTTCATTAACCATGGCTGAAACTGAAAATTAACAAAGTTGTGCTCTCAATATACATACAAGCATGCAGTTCGGAACTTGTAAAATATATCTGTAAACCTTATTTAAAGTAATTTCCAGGGATGAGAAGTCTGAGATACCCTATATTTCAGAAGCACATAGTGACATAGTTTTCTCTTTTACATTAAGGACTCTAAGGATTCCACTAACAGAGCTAACCACCATATCTGTAGGGCAATATTTTGAGGCTGCTAGAAGAATTTACAATTTTTTCGCAGTGATCAACTAGGGCAATGGGTTCTCTGTCAATGAATATTGTGTGCCTATTTTTCCAGTTACTGCCAAATCCAACATGTTGTGTCTTGCGTTTGTTTATTTTAGATGTTTTTGATTACATACATATACAGACTTGTTAACTTTTATCTGTAGTCCCAAAAGGGAGAACAAGATTAATGTAACATCATCGTCATATAACAAGAAGCCTATGGGATTACCTTTCACCTTCTGGGAGTAAAAATCTGAGTCATATAACTGTGACATTAGACAGTTTAAATAAAGGTTAAAAAGTAGGGGTGCTAGTGTGCACCCCATCATACAGTACTCCCAGATTAGTATGTATCATCTCAGTCAGATGCCCCGTCTATTAAATTGAACTTTAGGCCATGTTGAGTCATGCAGTCTGATGATTAAATCAAGTAAATGATCATCAACCCCTGAAGAAGACAGGTAAGTCCATAATGTTTTTTCAGCTAATGCTATCAAAAGCTGTCTTTAAATCTTTAAAGCAACAATATAGCTTCTCTTTTTCATCTAAGTATATTTATACTGTATAGTAAATGTGATACCACAAAACAATGCTGAATAGTAGACATTGTCTTCCTAAATCCATTCTGAGACTCATCTGAGATGTCAGTTTCCACTACCCACTTATTTAGCCTATCCAGTACTATCCTTGAGAAGATCTTTTGTGAGGATATAATGGTCCCTATGCACGAAAGGCTGGAAAATATGTGAAAAACCAGTGTAGGTGAGGTGCGCAGCTATGTGGCACATAGCGGCATGGAGGTACGTGGCATGTACCAAGGCCGGTATGTGCAGGGGCATGGTGGAAGGTGCCACACAGTGGAGCACGCAGGCACAGTGGGCGAGGAGCAATATGCAGGAATGCCTCTTGATCTGCCATATAAGGCAGTGCACCACCCCCACACAATTGCCTAGCTGAGAATGCCATGTGATGGAAATGCACAGAATGTAATGGCGGCCCAGTAAAGGGATGTGGAGCAAGAAGCACAGCAAGCATTGGAGACCAGGGGGGTGCACAATGAGGTGGACATGGGTGAGGACATGGATGCAGAAGGGATGTGTGCCAGTCCAGAGCAAGCAAATTTCCCAATGGGCTGGTTGCCGTAATGGTGGCTGACATACAGCAGCACATCAGATGCCTGTATGGTGTGGAAGCCCTAGCCACACCAGCTGAGGTAAAGACCAGACTGTGGCTAGACATGCAGGCTGCTGTCAATGCTGCCAGGACACAGGCATGTACCATAGCAGCCATAAAGCATAAATGGTATGATCTGAGGGCCACTGTCAAGCAGAAACTCACCGTTGGTGGAAAGGCACGCAGAGACATGTGGGGGGGTCACCCTCCACTGACAGCCAGCTGACACCCCTGGAGCGACTGGTGGTGGAGACACTCATGGACGTCACTGTCCATGGAGAGGTGGAAGGTGTGGATGGCATGACAGGTAGGGATGGCATACAGACATGTGGCAGTGACACCACAGCCAGACATGTGCCCACTAATAGCCATGTCATATACCCACAGATGGCACACGTCCTGGCAGGAGTGGAGTGGTGGCCACCATGGTGTGGCTGCCAGCACTGTGACAATGGCAACACCCATGGCAGGGCAACAGGGAGAGGAATGTGCAGGTAGGCATGCACATACCAGGGGGTTGCAGTAGGGGGAAGAATACATCAGTGCATGACAGTGTATCATGGTTACACTGTCATGCACTGATGTATGACAGTGTAACATGGTTACACTGTCATACATCAGTGCATGACAGTGTAACCATGATACGTGTCCTGTAACATGCTGTGACATTGCACCTCACCAAGCAGCCAGCTGTCCAGCACATAGCATTGCACCCATACTAGAACCATCCAGGATGTAGGAATCATGAGTCAAGCCTGGGTATGCCCCTGGCATCACATACCACCTGACAATTTATGCTGTGATAGCTCTTGTGGTTCCTGTATACCTCCTTATGGCTCTGTGGCATGAGTATGGCAATGTGTGTGCAGTTGATGACACCGCACACATTAGGCATTCTGTGCATGCTGTAGAATGTCTCCTTCATCACCCTGAGGTCCGCTGGCATTGATGGGAATGTGATGTGCTCCCCAAGATGCATGAGGAGGGCATCAGTCACCTGTATCATAACCCTGGACACAGAGGACTGCCCCACACCGACAGCATCACCCATCACATGCTGGAATGATCCGGTGGCATAGTACCGTAGGATGCATAGCATCTTTGACTCTACAGACATGGCATGTGCGCTGTTCAATGTTGCTGTGGTTGCTATCACACAGCCGTGCAATTGCCAGCCTTGGTAGCCTGAACTGCTCAACACAGTGGGTGTCCTGCAATGCGGTGGCATCCAGCTGTGTGAGGAATGCACATGGCCATGGGCCGTGGCGGGGTCACCTCTCGGCGAGGTCAGCTATTAGGTGGACGTGAAGCAGTACACCCAGACACATCATGATGCACAATCACTGCTTCCTTTGCTTTGGTGCAACGGCAGCTGCGGTCCCCAATATATCTCCGGTCATGTGCCCATGCCCCTTTAAGGGGGCGTTTCCCCTACCGCCAAGTGCCCTGTGGGAGTGCTGCACAAGTGCACCTGCCACATGCAGTGCTCAGACGTGTGGCATGGAATCATGGTGGGCATCATGCGGACATGCAAGGCACAGTTCCCCGGACACCTGTTCCGTGTGTCCGAGCAGGACTACACTGACAATTGGAGCCATGGCAACCTGTGGGTTGTCAGGGAATTTGAGAGAGTGAGTATGTGTATGTGGGTTGGTTGGGCAGTGGGTCCTGGGTCTCTGGCAGAAGTGCAGGTGTATGGTGTATTGACTACTGTCTCTTGTGCTCCACAGGACCATCGTAGCATGCCAGCCGCCTGGAGCTGACACTCCCTGTGCAGCCGGATGGGGCGAAGGTGTATGTGTCTTCATTGCCAGCAAGGCACATGCGGTACTGGAAATAGCTACCTGGGTATGTGTGCTTTAAGGGCATAGAGGGGGACATCTTCTATGAGGACAATGACTATCGGGCATGGGACATATATATCCCCTCACTGGTGAGTACAGTGGTCCATGGGCTTTGGGGCCTGTGGCCTATGTGTGTCTGTTTCTAACATTACTTATGTGTACCCCCTTCTCTTGCAGCAGTCCAGTGGTCCAGTGAGGTGGATCATGCTCAGAAATGGGGGTCTACGCCCACCTGTGAAGGTGACCGATGACACAGGGGATGAGAAGGAGAGTGGCAGTGGGAGGTCCACCCCATCTCGGCCTGGCCCATGACAGGGGCCATCATCGGAGATCACCATACAGTAGTAGTGCCAGTGGCCCATCCCTGGCAACATGACTGGCTCACAGTATGTGCCGCTGCCTTGTCCACTGGACTTTGCTGTCTGCTACACTATTCTGGGACTTACATCCACCACATGATGCCTTTTTGTCCTCTACTAGGGCTGGACTATGCAGCCTGGGACTAGCATTGTGGGTTGTGTGGAGACTGTTGCAGCACTGGACTGCTGGACCTGTGGGGGGGAGGAGACAGCATTTGGTATCTGTTGTTGGGCTGTCTGCTGTTGGGGGGTGCTGGCGGGTGTGCAAGGGTGTGTGCAATAGGGGTTTCAGGGTGTGTGGGTGGCCCTGGGAGTTTTGTTGGGGGGCCATGTGTCTCTGGGCTGGTGTGTTGGGGGTGGGTGATTGTTGTCATTCCAGCCTGTATTGTGCTGTACGCCTCTGGAAAGAAATGTTGTGTTGCATAACTCTGTGTGGTCACTGTCTCGGGGGGGGGGGAGATGCCTGTCATCAGCTTAGCCTTGCCGGTTGCATGCACTGGCTGTGATGGACATGCGCCCGCATGCAGCCGTTCACCGGGCAGTGTTCTGCTGGTGCGGCCTCGCAGCTTGGGTGATGTGGCATCTGCACCTTCCACTGGTGTGTGTGTGTGTGTGTGTGTGTGTTGTCTGCACATCCCGTCCTGCGGAGGTATGTGTGTGTTACCGCTCCATGCCACATGTGGCTGCATCATCTGCCCACTGTGCTGCATGCCCACCATGCAGTGAGGCTATGCATCTGCAGTGTCACTTGGCCACATGCGACTGCTGTTGTTCCATGGCCGCGTACTACCGCATCATGTATGTGGGCACGTTGGACCCGTGGTGGCAGTCTGACGACACCTGCACACCTGTGCTTGCATCCCCTGGGTGCTTTGCACTGCCCTATGCCACCCTGTACATGGCGTATCATAAGCGGTGCCACTTCCATGGTGTTTCATCGTATGTGCCATCCTGCATTGGCGTCCGGCCTGCTTATGAATGCTGCTACGCATCTCCGCACCCGTGTAATGCACAAGCAGGGTGCTTGCATATCAGTACATGCTTCTGGTTGTGCGTATGCTATGCACCTGTCATGCATGCCTCCTTTGGGTGGTATGTGCGTATTTGCATCGTCACACTTGCGCACTGCCTTTATGTGCGGCTGCGCGGGATGCGTAACTGTCGTGCATAGGGCCCAATAAGACTAATCGATCTAAACATCAGGGTTTAGATATTCAAAACTTTTCCCAGTAGGCAAAGTGATTGTGCCCTGTTTGCCCAGGGTTTTAAAAGGGTTAGCATGTGCAGAAAAATAATGTATGCAGTGGGCAAAAGAGAGGGTTAGGGACAGGTATACTGGCACAATGCAATATTCAGCATGTTAGCACTGTGCACGGGAAATAGTTCAGGCCATCTTGCGTGGCGCAATTACCACTGGAAAGAAGCCTGACTTACTCCAGGCAACCCTAGCAATGATGGAGGCACTGTAGCCAACAACCACGACGGTGGTTGGAGGAGCACACCTGTTTCATGGTGTCTAGTGATCCAATCCTCTGATCGCCATCCCCTAGAATGTGAAAACTTTCCCAGGTATCCAGTGGTCCCCAGTGGTCTCCCACCCTCTGATCACCATCCCCGTTACATGAAATAAATGTCCCTGGTGCCTAGTGGTCCCCCCATCCTCCAATTGCCAGCCCTGTTAAATGGCAAACATGTCCCTGAAACCTAGTGTTCCCCCCCCACCCTCCAATCACTGTCCCTGATATAATAGAATAGAATACCTCCCTGTGCCTAGTGGTCCCCTGCTCACCAATCACCAGCATCAGTATACTAAAAGATATCCCTGGTGTCCAGTGTTCACCCTGCCCTCTGATTGCCAGCCTTGTATGATATCTCATATTACCTAACATCTAGTGGCACCCCCACCCACCAATCCCTGTACCCATTACCAACATGCTCTTTTCCAGCATCTTGCAGCCCCCTGCACCATGGGCACTTGCCAATCCACCCTGTCAACCTCCCCTTACCTGAAGCACCGGTGACACAGGAGACCATATGGTGACCGGCCCAGCCCTCCTCTCATCACCTTGGCCGGCCACTATATGTGTGATGGCAGGGAGTGCACATTCCCTGTGCTGTAAAAGGAGTGCATGCATAAAGAGAGGTGTGCCCATCACTGTATAGGCTCCTCGGCATCGGTGCTTCAGGAAAGGGGGCATTGGCAGGTTGGGTTGGTTTATGCCTGCAGTGCGTGGGACTGCTAGATGCCAGGGAAAGAGTATGCTGGTAGAGGAATGGGGATTGGTAGGAGGTTGGTGCCACTAGATGCCAGGGAATATGAGGTATCATACATGGCTAGCGATCGGAGGGTGGGGGGACCACTGGAAAGCAAGGATATCCATTACTATACCAGGGCTGGTGATCAGAGGTTGGGGGGACCACTAGCCACCAGGGAAGTATTGTATTATGGTGCTACAGACCAAGACCGCTCCATGGCTGGGTGTGTAAATGAGGCACAGTGTATGCTAGCCAACATTCCAGCATTACTCACTGCCAAAGAACCACACTAAATTATCAATTTACTGAAAAATGAATGGTTTTATTCATCAAAAAGTGTGTTGACCTCTTACCGTGGACATGTGAAACCAAGGAAATGCCTGCTGGGCCCCACAAACTCCTACTGGTTTTGCTACAGCAGCATCAGTTAGGTAACAAGTATTGTATTATACCAGGGCCAGCATTCAGAGAGTGGGAGAACCACTGGACACCAGGGATACCCATTAGTATACCAGGGCTGATGATTGGTGGCCAAGGGGATCACTGGACACCAGGGATATCTATTAGTAAGCTGGGGCCGGTGATCAGAGGATGGGCAGGGGCCACCAGGCACCAGGGAAATATTTTATTATACTGGGGACAGTGATCAGAGGACAGGGGAAGAACACTGGATACCAGGGAAAGTTTGAAAAACATACGGGATGGTGATTGGAAGGTGACTGTTCCCTGAACTGCCAGGATACATTTTGGGGCAGTGCTACTCTGCTTAGTACTGCCCTGACATGCTCCTATATTCAATCAGATAGTGCCAGTGTGCTAGCCAAACATTTGCACTTCGCTTTGCTCATTTTTGAATATCTGGCCCCTAGGGTCATATAGTGAGCCTTTTTGTGCATAGGATATATTGAACTGCCTGCCCAGACAGTAGGTAACATATGGCTTTGAAGAATAATGTTGAAAAGATGCAGCAGGATTGGGAGCCACAGGTCAAGATAATAGTTATAAACATCTGCCATAACTTTATCAGGGGCTGGGGTCTTGTTCTGCTTAACCAATGCTATTGCTTGCCGTATTCCATCTTGAGAGAAATATAGAGAAATGGGGAAAGAATAAATGAGGGATGCTATCAGACCTGGCCACTTCCTCTGCATTAAAGTACAGTATATCTGTTTGAAATATAGTTCCCAGTCAGTGGGTCTAAAGATTCTGAATATGTGTTATGGCCCTTGGCTTCTAACAGCCAAAATGTCTTGAAGGAAAAGTCCACCCGAAACTTGAAAAAATATATGTTGTGCAGAGGGTTTTAATTTGTATGTGAAGTTCTAGTGTTTCCTTCCCTCTGACTGGTATTAGTAGTTTTTCCTAAATTAGCCTGCTAGCTTTAGAGTAGTTTATTTATTTATTTATTTATTAAGCATCAATTTACAACCTTTGAGCCAGAGGCTCGTTTACAAAGGTACCTCGTCACAGAGAGGACAATACAGTGATAACAACTTGGTACAGAGAAACAGTGTACAGTTTTTTTGAGGATACAGGAGGACAAATGAGATCAAAAATTTACCACATACAGGATTGGTGAAGTTAACATTGTTCAGGGAAATAACTAGAACATCAGAAAAAAAACATAGGATATCAATACAGTGTGTTTCAGCAGAGTCAACAAGGAGGTAACAGGAACCAAGGGTACGACCCCTGGAGATCTCCATATCAAACAGCTTAATTGTATTTCTTTGTCCTACAATGCACCTTGTTTCATGTGATGGTGATGTAGCAAAGACTGTAAATCCAGCAGAAAGCACTGCTTTACAATTAGTTCACAACCGTAGAGATGGCTATATTTTAAAATCTGTAGAATTCAGCTTGGTGACCACCCTCATCGTAAAGGTCTTACTGTCCTGTAAAACTTTGGTGCTGGTAATTTTTGTGCAGCTTGTAAAGCTTCCAAGATATTTAGTTTGTTTGGCATGTGTGTGCTGAATGTTGGGTCTCTCTTACACCACAGTCACATGAGACAAGATGCGCTGTGGGAACAAGAAATACAATTAAGCTGTCAGGGATGAAGATCCTCAGGGGTGGTAAATCTACTCTAAAGCTAGCAGGCTAATTTAGGAAAAACTCCTAATACCAATCAGAGGGAAGGAAACACTAGAACTTCACATACAAATTAAAACACTCTGCACAACATATATTTTTTCAAGTTTTGGGTGGACTTCTCCTTTAATATCTTTCTCAATTCCTGTTTGTTTTAAACTGTTCCATGCTTTTAGATAGAACTGGTGCTTCTCTTGTTTTAATATTTTCCTACGTGCTTTCCTCTTTTGGTTTAATATTCTCAAATTCAGTGCTGTACCATTCTCCTTTGTTTCCCTAAGAAGTTTATTCAGTTTCCAGTTTGCTGTTTTACAAGTTCTGTTAAACCATGTTTCTTTATTTTTTGTCTGCTTTTTGCTTGCATAAAAGATAGGTAATGTTGCATTTTAAGATAATATGGATTTTGCTGTATTATTTCTAGTAAGCAATGTTAAACAGTATAAAAACATTGTTTCATCATTTGCCTAGTTGTCCGCTCCCATGTGCTGTCACCTTTTGTCACCTTTAAACCATGTTACTCTTCAAGAGTTCTTCTCCTGCTTCGCCTTTTTCAGTACAGCTACAACATCAGCAAGAACCAACCAGTGCCCCACAGAAGCTACCATGTTTTCCTGGACTGGATGTATCAGGAAGGGCCTGTGAAGCTGTGGGCAGGGGTCCAGCAAGTCATAGAGACGAGCGGTGGCAAACAATCAGTTGAGGATAACAAATGTGAAAAAAAAAATAATAATAACTTTGTACACAGAAAACATGCAAGTACAGTAAGGTTAGCTCACCTGGGGATTTCTGTAGCTTAACTCCTACAGCAACTACTGTATAAGCTTAGTAATGCCTTAGGCAATAAGTCAAGGTTCCTATCTTCAATTTCAGATCCAAGGGAACTACTATACTTCCTTATGGTTTAGAAAGGATGTTTCCGTTATTAAACATCTGCAGGTGCTTATTAATTTCTAAGAATTTAACTGTCCAGTTACAGCAAAACTACAACAGTGAGGCTAAGAGAGAGAGAGAGAGAGGAAGGACGCAATTTGCAGGTCATGATGACCCCTGATGGAACATCTTATGAGAATGTTGACACCTTTCAATATTTAGGTGTCTTATTGGACCCAGCTTTATGTTTTGAACTTCACCTAGCTAAGGTGACCTCTAAGATTCGCGCAAAGTTAGCATTACTATATAGGCTATGCTCTTTCTTTACTAATGAATCTAGAATGGCAATAGCTAAGCAGTGTTTAGCCCCAATTGTTAATCATGCTGCACTTGTGACTGATAACACTTCTGATGTAATCTCAAAGAAATTTACATTGTTACAATTGATTGACAAGTTTGCCTTCTTGGCTCCTAAAAACTACATACCACTGTGTGATTTTGAAGCAGATGGGATAGTTGCTGGTCCTTTTGAATTTTAAATACTTGATGGCTAGGTTTACCTTTAGAGTTCTTAGATCAGGTGTTCCTTTCAGTTTACTCAGACACTTACAGAATCATGATTTGGGTTTTGTACTAGTCTTAGGGTGGATAAAGTAGCCCTGAAGCTCCCTTTAATGAGGACCTTTGGTGGGCAACGTGCTTTTGCTTATGTTACTCCAAGTAATTGGAACAACATACCTCTTACAATTAGAAATGCAACACCTTTTAATTCCTTTTCAATTATTCTACTACAGCACTTAAAAATGTTGTTGGATTGTGGATGTTTTAATTGAATTTTATTGTTAATTGACATGGAATATTTGTTGCTATTTTATGTGAATTGTTTGTTTTGATTGTGGGTCGCACCTGTAAATGGAATTAATTTTCCAGTGTGTTTCCCCATTATGCAAATAAACAAATCCTTTAATTGTACAATCGAAGATTGGTGCATTTTCAAGCAAGGGATGAACATATGTCAAGATAAGGGATAACACAGAGTGGGTGTTCAGTTGTACCCTAATATATGCATGCCTTGAGTGCATTGTGAGGCACAAATCATAGCCATGCACCTGCAATCACCCAAGACATGTTTATATTTGAATATGACAGCACACCCCATAGTGTGGTATTCCACTGATTAAGTGACACAGAAGATAAACAAAATAAGAAGAAAAATACAGAAACAAAAACTAAGCAGGGCTTCTAGGTGAGATAATAACATGGCTGATAAGGTCTCATTGGTCAGTGAGATTGGTGGAATCACTGAACAATCTAAGATACATTTCTTAAGAGCTAGTAAACCCTCACCTACTAAATATGAAACCCTGCAGAGATCCAATGAGAGGGTCAGTCTGAGACTGCCACATCTGGAAACTAAAAGCACCACAACACTGTGGATTACTGGTGTTCCATTTATTATAGAGCAGTTTGTGCTCCAGTGGGATATTGAGAAGGCTGCCTGGCGCAGAGCAAATCCCGATCCGATGTGCTGGAGTGGAATGATAATGTATATGGCGCAGATGCAGGGGGTGTGCCCATGCATATGCCGCACATCCCGATATTCAGCTCAGGATGTGCAGCACATATGCTGGCGCACCTTTACACTGCACTGCTTAGGGGGACTCAAAGTTGAGCCCGTGCAGAGTAGGAGCAAATCCCAACCACCCACAGGCAGGCTGCTGTATAGCAGGGTGCAACACAGCAGCCCAGCCATGGGTGGCCACCTGCCAACCCAGAACACCATCCACAAGCACTCACAGCCCTGGTGGTCTAGTGGAACCACTCCCGCCTGTAGCCGTGGTATATGTTAATAAAGATAACCTTGGTAGTCTAGTGCCAGTCCCTGAGTCCCCGATGGGTAGGAAACATGACCATCCCTGGTGGCCTAGTGGTCCCCCCTCCAACCTGAGTCCCTGATTCCCCGATAAAGGACAATATGATGTCCCTGGTGGTCTAGTGGAACCCCCCCACCTGTTGCTGCGATTGCAGTAAAAGCCTGCATTGAAATGCCCTGATGATCCAGTGGCACCCCCCCACCCCACCAACCCAAACAGAACCCCTTGTCCACCCTGCTCCCGCTCATCATCGGTGGGTGGCTGCATCCCCCCTGCACACTGCCCGGCCACCTACTGAATGACAGGTACAGTATGGGCTGTAAGCCCATTGGTCCCCAGTGTGGACAATTGGGCTTGCAGGGCATACTGTAATAGACAGTCCCAAATATGTTAATGTAGTCATTCACATATTTGGGACTGTCTAGTACAGTATTCCCAGTAAGCCCATTGGTCCACACTGGGGACCAATGGGCTTACAACCCATACTGTACCTGTCATTCGAGGTGGCTGGGTGGTGTCGGGCAGGATGCAGTTGACCGCTGGATGATGGGGGGGGCAGGGTGGGCAAGGGTTCTGTGTGGGTGGATGGTGCCACTAGATCACCAGGGCATTTCAATATGGGCTGTTAACATGATCGTGACTTTGGGTGGGAGGGGTTCACTGGACCACCGGGGATGTCATATTGTCCTTTATCGGGGACTCAGGGACTCGGGTGAGAGGAGGGACCACTAGACCACCAGGGATGGTCATGTTTCCTACTCGTCGGGGACATAGAAACATAGAATTTGATGGCAGATAAGGACCGCTTGGTCTACCCAGTCTGCCCATTTCCCTACCTGATGGATAAGCTGCAGATTCTAGTTAATCAACAGCTTACTTCCTCCTGCCCCTCACTAGAATTGCCTTATGCCTGTCCCATGCATTCTTGAATTCTCCCACTGTTCCTGACTCACAACCTCCTCAGGAAGGCTGTTCATGCATCCACAACTCTCTGTGAAAAATATTTCTAACATTACCTCTGAGCTGTCTCCTCTATCTTCAAATTGTGCCCCTTGTTCTTGCACATCTCTTCTTCTGAAAGATACTACCCTCTTGTACCTTGTTAATTCCTTGAGATACTTGAAAGTTTCTTTCATGTCCCTCTCCTTTTCCTCAGGGTATACATATTAAGCTGCTTAAGTCTCTCCTCTTATGTCTTCTGGTGCAGACCTTGCCCCATTTGGTTGCCTTCCTCTGAACAACCTCCACTCTGTCTATGTCTTTCTTGGAGATGGGGTCTCCAGAATTGCACGCAGTACTCCAGATGGGGTCTCACTAACTGTCTGTAGAGAGGGATAACAACTTCCTGTTTTCTACTGGTGATGCCTCTCCCTATGCATCCCAGTATCCCCCCAGCCCTCCTTACTGCCTTCTCACATTGCTTGCCCACCTTTAGGTCATCTGATATAATTACTCCTAGGTCTCTTTCAATTTTTGTTGTTGTTATTAACTCACCCCCTCATTGTGTACTCTTCCCCTGGGTTTTTGTTTCCCAGATGCATTACCTTGCACTTCTTTGCATTGAATCTGAGCTGCCACGTTTTTGACCATTCCTCCAACCTTGCCAAGTCCCTTTTCATTCTTTCCACCCCACCTTGTGTATCAACCCTGTTGCAGGTCTTTGTGTCATCTGCAAAGAGGCATACCTTTCCTTCCAGATGCTCTCCAATGTCACTTATAAAGATATTAAAGAGGACCGGTCCCAGTACCGAACCCTGTAGTACTCTGCTAGTTACCCTCCTTTCTTCACTGAGGACTCCATTTACTATTACCTTTTGCATTCTGTTGTCCAGACAGTTTTTTATCCAGGCTGCCACCTTGGGACCCACTCCAAGGCTGGCTAACTTGTATATTAATCTTTGGTGTGAGACTGTGTCGAATGCCTTGCTAAAATCTAGGTAGGCCATATCCACAGCCCCTCCCTGGTCTACTACTTTGGTCACCCAGTCAAAGAAATTTATTAGGTTCGTCTGACATGACCTTCCTACTGTGAAACCATGCTGCCTTGGGTCCTGTGCCCCACTGGCCTCTAGGTACTCAACAATTCTTTCCTTCAGAAGTGATTCCATCATTTTCCCTACCACTGAAGTCAAACTAACTGGTCTGTAGTTTCCTGCCTCTGCCCTGCTCCCACTTATGTGAAGTGGAATCGTATTTGCTCTCCTCCAGTCCTCAGGTACCACTCCATCCTTAGGGGAACCACTAGACTACTAGGGATTACATTATTAGCATATGCCACACGATCATGGCTACGGGGTGAGGGATGCCCCGGGATCCCCACAGCACATGTCATGCTGTGCAGAGCACCAGGTGCAAGTCGCTGGCCTGCCCAGCGCAAGGCATGCAAATGGGGCCATAATGACATGCAAATGGACCCATTTGCACCTTGCATATATTATGGCCTCATTTGCATACCCCCTGTTGAATATTGTGGGTGATGCACGTAGCGAACTGATCTTGTGCTGGCGTATCCCTTGCTCCCCTGTCTGTGATTTGCATTGGCACAGTGCCACTGTGCGTGCGTTGGTTTGTACGCTGACCGTGCCATATTCAATGGTGCTGCGCCATGGTGCAGCACCATTGAATATCACCTGGACCTGGCCCGGCACATCACAGTTGTGTTGTGCCCAGGCTTGCTCCACTGCCTGGCACAGTCTGAATATCCCAGCCCCTATCTTCTTTTTGGGGTGAATTCAGATAACATTCTTTGCTTTTGAAACAACCCTGGATACTGCATTCATTAAAGCATTGGTACAGAGTGGTGAAAGTGAAAGAACACGAGAGGAAACATTTATTGGTTATTCATCAGTGGATCATAGACAACTCGATTTTTCTTCTGGTCCATATGGATCTTATCTCAAAGAATGTGGCAATTTTTAACTAATGGAGAAATTTCTGCAATTCATGGACATCCAACAACATCTTGCCTTTCTAACTACAGACAAGTTTAAATATCTTCAGTTCAGGAAACATATTATGTCCAGGGAAAGATAAAATTGCTTCAAAGACACAGAATTTAGTTAGAAACTTATGAACATGTTAAAAAAACAGTTCTCCAAGTGAAACAGATTTACTAGTTTCCAGCAAAAATCCCAGTTAGCATTAGGAGAACTCCGTTACAGAGCATTCTCTCAAAATTTGAGTTTCAGAACCTTCCATCCTTTATAACTGAAGACTTTTATAACTGAAGACCCATTTTAATTAAAACAGGATGGTTTTACTTTAGAAACATAGAAACATTGACTATGATGGCAGAAAAAGATCAGGGGTCCATCCAATCTGCTCATATTCCCTATAATTCCCCTGGAACCTATTGTTCCTCCAGGGTACTAGCCCTCCCTGTCCTACCTCCATTCTCCTCCCACTGTTCACTTCATTCTATCCCATGCCTGCTTTAATCTCCTGACTGTGTTTGCACCCACCACCTCAGCTGAGAGGCTATTCCAAGGTTCCACCAGCCTTTCCGTAAAGAAGTACTTCCTCACATCCCTCCTGAACCCCTTTCCTATTAATTTCCACTTGTGGTCACATGACCTCAGGTTGGCATTCGGGGTAAATGATTCCCCACAGTTTATCTTAATTCCTTTAAGGAACTTGAAGGTCTCTGTCATATATCCCCTCTCTATTCTGATTTACAGTAAATACATCTTTAATTCCATGAGGTGCTCCACGTAGAATGTGTCCTGCTGGCCCTGAATCATTTTTGTTACTCTGCGCTGCACTATTTGCAACCTATCCATGTCCTTTCTGAGGTGAGGGCTCCATTGGTTCCCATAGTTTACACCTGCTGTGATGTCATAATCCTCTGCTTGTGATATTATAGACTGTAGTCATAAACATGATTCTGATACCACAAAGAATTGTGATTTCAAGGCAGGAAAAACAATGGGGATAGATGAAGTCTCTAGCAGTCTGCATCATTCCAATGAGTCAGCTCTGGTATCCATTCCCGAGCGGTTGACTGCCTGCCCAAGTCCAACTGCTCTCACCCATGAGTAACTTGTCCCACCTATCTTACTCACGAATCGGTCACACTGACCAGCCCCCTCAAGGCCCTTCCTTCAGGAGCCCTGCCGGCATCCTGACGAGGTGTCACTGGGAAGTGCACTCTTCCACCCCTGGAATGGAGTATCCTAAGTCTATAAAGGTCGGCGTCCTGCCCCCCTCATCTAGTACTGTCATCCTCGCTTTCTGGGTGTAGTTCTCTTCCAAGTGGTTCCTGCCCCCTCTCAGATAATGTGGGACAACTGGGACAAGTCCCCCCCCCGGTGAGGAGTTTGACTTCACCTTCTCTAATCTCCTGGCCCATATTAAGCTACCCCTCTGTCTCACATGCTGTCTGGATCTCAGATCCCTACTGTACCCCACCCAGGTAAGGAGACGCCTAGCCCCCAAGCCTACGTCCAGTAGTACCACCTTCAGGTGGCATCTCCTTTGGCTCTTCCTGGTGATCCTAGCCCTGGCTGGTGACATTGAACTCAACCCTGGCCCTACCTACCAGGCCTCCTCAATTCCCATAGAATGGAGGTTGGGCAAGGGGTTAAAAGTTGCTCATCTTAATATTCGTAGTCTGCTGCCCAATCTGGATGAGCTTGTCACATGCGTTGCACTCTGTAAGCCTGATATTCTTGGAGTTACAGAGACCTGGTTAAAGCCCACGATTCCTGACTCAGTCTGTGCGCTTCCTGGCTATGAGCTCATATGACAGGATCAGTCTCAAAATAAGCAGGGTGGAGGCATCCTAATATACTTTAGGAGCCATCTTAAAGTATCTCTGGTGACACACCAGCCATCCCCCCGTCCCCTTGCGAGCTGCTCCATGTAATGCTCCTACTTGGGAACACTAAGAAACTACATGTTGTATGTACCTATAATTCCCCTAAGGGTGGGCTTTCTGGCCTTATCCACTGCTTGGATACTGTCGGCCCCAGTATTGGAGATAATGAACTCTTAATCTTGGGAGATGTGAACTTAAACTAGGCTGGTGACAACACAAAGCAGTTTGAGCCTCTACTTGCAAACCTAACCCTGACACAACTTGTACAGGAGCCAACCAGATGGTCAGCCAATGGATCCTCCAGCTCTCTACTGGACTGGATCCTGTCTAATCTCCCAGAGAGGATCTCCTCTGCTGGAACCCTATCTGACCCCATCTCAGATCATTCCCTGGTTTTCTGCACTTGGAAAATTCCCTCCCTAAAAATTCCCCACAAAATCATCCACATCAGAAATTTCTCCAGGTTTGGTCCGGATGCATTCCAGGAGGATCTGAAGCTCACTGACTGGTCAGTGGTGTATAGTGCCCCTGATCCCTCTACAGCTGCTACTCAGTTTCTCAGCACCTTTGGTGCCCTGCAGGACAAGCATACCCCAACTATTAGGCGGAGGGTAAGGGGGTCTGCCGCAAAATGGTTGCATGGGAGTCTCCTTGCCCTTATGTGGGCTAGAGACAAGTGCTGGGCCCACTTCAAATGCTCCCTTGATCAGACCATTTATCAACAATATAGAAAACTCAGAAATTAGTGTAAAAAAGCTATTAGGGTAGCAAAAAGCGACTTCTGCAAGTCCGCCCTACTTAGCTCTGCCAATGATCCATGAAGGTTCTGGTGAAATATAAAAACTCTTGTCAGTGGCTCCTCTAACTCAGGGGTATCCGACATGATTATTGGAGGGGTCTCCTACAACAATCCATATACGATTGCAAATGCTCTTAATTCCCACTTCTCTGACCTATCAGCACTCTCCTCACTCTTCCCTGCTGATGAGAGTACTAGTGGCCCCTCAGCCCCTGCCTGGCAGGAGTCTCACCTCTCCCGACCATTATTCTTTCTCAGGACTGTGTCAGACATGGAGATGCTGAGTCTCCTCTCCGGTCTCTCCCAGCACTCCAGTGCTGGCCCTGATAACCTGGAGCCAAGGCTTCTGAAATTAGGCACCCCTCATATCGCCTCCCCAGTGGCCCGCATCCTCAACCTGTCCCTTGCCACAGGGGTTGTTCCCAACATCTGGAAGGTGGCTAGGATTGTCCCTGTACTGAAGCAGGGAAATCCCAAAGTTCCGGACAACTATCGGCCGATCGCCATCCTATCGGCTATTAGTAAGCTCCTTGAAAAAGCTGTGGCTGAACAACTCTCAGAGTATATTCAGACCTATGAGTTGCTATCCCCAGCCCAGCATGGTTTTCGTAAAGGGCATAGCACGACAATGGCCCTGGTCTCTGTCTCATCTAGCATCAGAGCAGCCATGGACCAGGGGGAAACCCTCTGGAGTGATATTCATTGACTTGTCCAAGGCCTTTGACCTTGTAGACCATGCATTGCTCTGCACTCAAATGCGGCCCCTTGGCCTGTCCCCCCCTGCTCTGAATTGGCTAACCAGCTACCTGCAGGGCAGAGTAGAGCTGACCAAATTCAACAAAGTCCTCTCTGATCCCTCATTGGTGATCTCAGGCGTTCCTCAGGGCTCGGTCTTGGGACCCCTTCTCTTCTCCCTCTTTGTTAACCATCTCCCAGCCACAGTAACAAACTGTAGTGTCACCCTTTATGTGGACGATCTGGTTATCCTGGCCCACTCCCGGGACATTGCGACTCTCAACCACCACTTGTCTGAGGACTTTAAGAACATTCAGTCCTGGGTAACCAAACACAAGCTGGTCCTCAACCTGAAAAAAATGCAGGCTATGTTGTTTGGAACATCAGCCAAGATAAAAGCCTCTCCAGACCCTCTGCTTATCAATTGTGCAGATGGAGCTTCCCTCCTAACTGTGAACTCCATCAAATACCTTGGGGTGACACTTGACCCCCACTAGACCTAGGGAGTCATATCCTAAATGTCTGTAGAACTGTGAACTGTAAATTGGGTCTGGCCTATACAGCCAAAAATAACCTGACACCTGCTGCTCATCTGGCACTTGCTAGAGGTGTACCGCTTCCCTCCCTCAGCTATGGTCTCCACCATTTGCTCGTACCTCCAAAGCTCTTCTCACTCGGTGGCATGTGACGTACAACAATATCTGCCACTTTGCATTGGCAGCCCCCCATCTCACCCACCATTGTGAGCTTTATGATAAACTAGGTTGGCTTTCCCCGACCAGTCACCTGAACTTTGGACTGGGATGCCTCATGGGTAAAGTGATCAGTACTGGCACCTCCCACCGGGGCTGGCACAGATTCTCTCACCTCCTGACCCCTCCTCCTACCCTCTCAGGTCCCAGGGTCCTGGGATGCTAAAAGTACCCCTCACCCAAACCCTTATGGGGGACTGGGTCTTTGCTGCATGCGCTCCCAGGCTCTGGAACTCCTTTCCTGACCATGTTCACTCTGCCTCCTCCCACCAGTGCCTCCAGAAGCCCCTGTGGGGGCATCTGAAGCTGGCCTCAGCGTGCGAGTGTCCCAAGCCTCCGTAGCCTAATGTCCCATGCACTGGACTCACACGTGGTCACATACTTGGAACCCAACTGTTCTGAGGACCTGCTAATGATCTATTGTTCATTTCTCCTGATCCAATTTCTCTCCAAAACATCTGTCTGTGCTATGTATGTTCAAGACTATATATTGTTGATCATATGTATGTTATCAATTTCTGTCATAGCAGTTCACTCTATGCCTTACCATTTTGTGACTCATTGCATTTTGTTACTCAATGTACTTGCTTTACTTACTGTTATGCTCTGATGTATCTGTATTACTTGTTGTACTCTCCCAGGTCATTCCTGAAAATAGGCATATAACTTGTCTAGTGTACCTACCTGGTTAACAAAAGCTAAATAAATAAATAAAATGTCACCAGCAATGAAGAATGGAATGTCCCAACATTCAAATACTGGTGATGTTATAAGATCTGAGTTCTTCTATTGCTGACAGGTTTATTTTGCATAAACCTGGAAAATAATTTTAAAGGAAAAACCAGTCCTCTTCTGAATGCTGGAAAAATGTGGTAAAATGAAGGCAACACACGCATTTTTGGGCAGGCTTATTCTTTAGAAATTTCTGGATCCACATTATGTAAGTGTAACAATCCTTGCTCAAAATGGAAGTAATTGTTATCAGTCTGTCCTTCAAGGCTCTGGGTGCCAAAATGCCTGTAGCCTTGTCCCACTAGAATGGGGAGTGGAGCTTAGCATTCAAGATAAATAGGAGATCTGGGCAGGAAGCAGGGTAGTAGGAGTCAGTCATAAGTCAGGGACGGTAGTGAGACAGGTCAGTAGTAAATCAGGTTAGAAGAAGCAGCCTGTATCAGTACCCAAACTGGAATGCAGGTGGTTGGCCATACAGCATGACTCCCATTGCTTCAATGGTGAAGGTATGGGGTTCAGAGGGCATTGAGTGCCATAGGAAGATCAGAGGGGCCTCAGCTCCTTGGTTCTGGGATGCCTGGATATCGTAGCAGTCACAGAAACATGGTATACAGAGAACCATGACTGGGATGTCAACATACCAGGGTACACAATCTACAACTAGAACAGTCACCCAGCAGCCTGCATGACCAGGTAAGGAGAACAAGGGGTATGAATAGTAGAGGGCAGATCAGGGAGGCAACAGTTCATGGGTGGGCACCCCGTCATGGGATGGAAGTTCATGGTTTATGGGCCTGGAAGGGACTCTGAAGATCCCTGTGTGGAGCGAAGATGTGGAAGAATCAACAATCCTGACCAGGGTTTGAGGAGAGGAGAGCAGATCCAAACTTGCAGAGGAAACCAAAGCCGTTTCCCAACCCTGGGTTTTCACCAGAACCAGGTAACAAATATGTCATCAAACTAATCCTGGACTGAGCTGAGCTTCACTGGTCTGGGACAATAGAATATGTCTACCAGTTATTTTTGCCCAATGTAGTCCATGGCAACAATTGCAGTAGAAGCAGGTAATTGAGAAGCAGAGTTAGAACTGAGGTACCAAGTGGCAAAGGACAAGAGAGTCCTGAAATATCTGACTATACCTCATTACCATGAAATAAAAGTAGCTGTAAGGGTATACACTAGTGTACCGAACTGTTTGATTATAATTAAATAGAAGCATGAACTATAGTTTGGGAGCAATGACCCTCAGTAGTGGCCTGTAATGGGTAAATAATGCATTAAATGATTTGTCCCAAACACTTGGCCCAAAGTAATAAGACACATATTTGAACTATCACTCTGGTGTCCTGCATAGTTTGTGTGTGCCATTCTGTTATCACTCAGTTGTGAGACCCCACCTGGATTATTGTGTCCAGTTCTGGAGGCCACACCTCAGAAATGACATAGGGTGGAGGAAGTTCAGCAGAGGGAAAGTAAAGTGGCACCAGTGTTGCATCAAAAGCCCTATGAGGAGAGACAGAGGGATCTCAACGTGTACACCCTGGAAGAGAAAAGAGCAAGAGGGGACATGCTAGAGACCTACAAGTACCTCAGAGGGGTGAACGTCATGCAGAAGGGGAGTCTCTTTCAAATGAGAAAGAGCACCAGAAACAGAGGCATGCAATAAAGCTGGAGGGGGAGGTTTAAGAGGGATGTGAAGAAGTACTACTTCACTGAAAGACAGGTGGATGCCTGGAACAGTCTGCCAGAAGAAGTGGTGGAGGTGAAAACAGTAGGGGGTTTCAAGCATGCATGGGATAAACATTGGGGAGTATTAGTAAATAGGTAAGGAGGAGGGAAGTTTGCTGCAGACCAGTTAGAGTCTGTAGAGACAGACTAGGCAGGGACCATGTGGGCAGACTGGGTGGGCAGTGCAGTCTTTTTCTGCCAGCAAATTTTATGTTTCTGTATTTCTATGTTTCTGAATGGATAAGTGTCATGAGTGTCTGTTATGCTACTGTTATATTTATAAGGGGACTCCCAGTGAACTGTAACATTAATTTACCCCTAGACACCGGAGTTACCCTGGGCCATGTCTACCCAAATCAATCCAGTAAACCACTCAGCAGGGCAGGCCAAATGTGGGAGGTGGTTGCATAGGTTACTAGAGATATAACAGAGGAGAGCCATGTTCCAATGATCTTCTGTTGCCACCACACTGTTGGTCTTTCTGACATGCCTGAAGGATACAAATAGGTGAATATTAGCTTATATGCTTTGCATAACAGCTAACAGGGCTATAATGAAAAAAAAAGGCTTAGTAGAGAACCTCCTTCAATAACTGATTGGTTGAAGTTGTAACTCATGTTAACAATATAGAAAAAAATACTTCTTCATTAAAGCATTGGCCCCCATAGTTTTTACAAATATGTCAACCTCTGGTATTTTATAGTTGACATGCTTCCAGATAGCGTAGTATGGTCCTATAATTCTCTTCCTTTATTGTAGGTGGAGAGGGCATTTTTGATTTGCTCAGAGATTAGCTTGTCCCCTTTTGCCATAATTTGAGATAAACCCTTATGAGGAGGTTGCCCACACAGTACAGCAATTTTGGGATAGCCAATAACTTAAAGCCAGCAATCTTCCCTGCTAGTGAAGAACATCATTTCTGCTAGTGCTCATAGTCAAGAGTAACTCCTTCATTAGCTGTATGAGATTTTTTATATCCCATATTTCCAATTGAAGGTGTAATCAACATACCCACATATTTGATTCCTTGGGAAGAATATTTCAGGCTATATTGTTGGGATGCTTCAATGACCATGGTAAGTTAACTACTGGCAGGACTTCTATGTTTGAGTTTGGTTTGGTGTTTATCAGAGTTAAGCCACTAGATGGCAGTTTCTCTTTGAATAGTGTGATGCATAGATCTTCGTACACTGTACTGTGGTAGTGCTTTATGTTGTTTTTTTTCTTCTCTCCAGAAATGTAGGACTTTACTGCTTGTTCTCCCTCTTTTTCATCTTCTGCCTCTGTAATTATTCTCCTTCTCTCTCCTTTTGGACACTCCTGCAAGACCTTGGGTAGGTATTTTACTCTCTTATCAACTCAAGGAAGATATGAAGGTTCTTTGAAAAAGTTGCCTGGTATCTGATTTACCCCCAACACATGGCTGAGCTCAGCTGTGTCTCTTGGAATGTTTAGGGGATTATCCACCCAATTAAGTGGGAAAATACTGTCAAACTTGAAATCTATTAGGTGTGATGCAACTATCTTACAGAAGACACGTCTGTTGCAGATGGAAGCGGCCAAATTAGTAAGGAATTGGGTTGGGGCTAAATTCTCTAGTGGGTTCTTGTCCAAACGAAAAGGGTATTTCAATTTTAATTAGCAAAAAGTAACCCTTTAATGTGGAAACAATTTATTTAGCAACGGAACGGCACCGGGTAATGGTTTCAGCTTCTTTGTATTATATTCCAATATCCTTTATAAACTTGTATATACGGAATACTGATGGTGCTGACTTTTTCATTTCCCTGTTTCAGATACTGTACTGTTAGAGTTCATAAACCCATCTTCATCAGTCATTGTGGGAGGGGATTTTAATTTGGTATGGGACCCCATTGTCATTAGGTCCTTGAATGACTTTCAACTAGTCACCCAGAAAAATGCCAGAAACTCCTAACACTGTATGAGTGGTGAGTTCAACCTTTCTGATGCCTGGAGAGTGTTGAACTTCCAACATAGAGATTACACATTTAGATCATCTAGGCATGGATCTGTGAGCCATCTTGATGTTTCTCATAGTCTACCAAGGTTCTGCAGAGAGTGATTTTTGCGCACATGCAACCTATTGTTTTATCAGACCATGACCTGGTGGTCTTGAATGCAACACTTGTGCAGCAAGTTCACAAGTCCAGCAGTTATAATTGGAACCCTTTTCCCTATAGTGGTAGTAGTAAAATCGTCATATATATATATATATATATATACTGTATATATATATATATATATATATATATATACACAGAATATAACTGTTAGGGTTGGAAGCCCTGTTTACAAAGTTGTCCTGTTCCAATGTCATTGTTGCAGGGTACAGAGGTACAGAGTTAGAACTTATATAAGTCCAAGCAAGATCTACACAGTACATTAAGGTAGAACGATACACTGGGTACTATACATTTATTTGTGAGTACACAATTGCTATACATGTTTTATGGGAAAAATGTCCATGCCTCAGTTTGAGAGCAGTCACATGTTTCAGACAGTTCCTCGTGTATGGCAGTTTTGAAAACACCCAGTTTGGGGAGTTCCCTAATGTCTGCAGGTAGTGAGGTCCACAGCAAAGTGAGAAAATACTTTGAAATCATCTTTACAGTGATGTTCTGAATTTTGGGGCCATTGAGACCTCTGTTTTTGATTTCTCTCAAATTGTATCTGTAGGTCACCGTTTTGGAGTCTTGGTCTGTTGGGCATGGAGTTTTCTCTTTGGAAGATATAAAAGCCATAATTGCTGACTGTTTTTGTCTCTGTAGATTTAAAGCATCCCAACTTAGACTTCTGAGCATCATGCAATGGTGTGTGTCATAGGGACATAGTAAGATGAAATGGGTGAGCTTACTGTAGGCCACATCTAGCTTGCCTGGCAAGATATTGCTTGTATATTGGTAGACTGAGCCCCAGTATTCCAGTACTGGAAGAATCAGTTGCTGTGCAATTTTGGCCCTGGCATCCTTTAGACTGGAAGAACAGACCTCGCTGACAGAGAGCAGTGAAAGCACCTAGCTTTACATTAAAGGTATAGTTATGTTTAATTATATTCTTTTTATAATGAAGGTAGTAGGGTAAGTGGAGAGAAAAAAGAGATTTGTAGGCAGTGTTTGGGGAACTTAATCTGTCTTTAAATTTGCAACAGGTGGTGTGGGGGGGGACACTAGCTCAGGAGATTAATCTTGGGCTGAGTAGATTCAGGAAACCCTATGAATCAGGTGTATAATTGGGGGATGGAGCTGGCAGAGGCTTAGTGTCTTCTTACAAGGGCAATATAAAAGGACTTCCACTCTAATGTGTCCAGCATGTTCATGTCCCAGCAAGTGAGTGAAACAGGTAATTGACGTCTTAGGCATTGGCAAGAGAAAGCAAGGAAGCAGGTGACTCTGCCGGTCGACTGAGGTAAGGCACCTTTTCACTACTGTGCAAAAGTCACTGCTGGGAAGGGCAGAAGGTAAAAGGTAGGCTAAAACTGGGAATAAGAGACACCTTAGGGTAGGAGTACAAAGAGATTTAAACAAGGCACGGGGAACACAAATAGAAACAAAAAAGGGGAAAATGAGAAAAACACAATCGGGGTAAGGACACAAAAGTATTTCCAGGTAACAGAGGGAGAAAAGAAGCTGAGAATGCTGGGAGTGCTGCAAAGTAGTGGCTGGGGAGTGGCTGTTTTCAGAGAAACCATCTGGAGACTGCAGTGCTGCCCCATTGCACACACCTCCATGGGTTGCAGGAGAAGGTTGCTTGGACGTATTGGTTAGGATCCGGGGGGCCTCTTCCCCCACCAAGGGGCCATCAAGTCTGCCATCGTTACCTCACAGGATGCCAGGAAGGTGGTGTGGCTGGACTATGGTGGGCTCTAGAAGGGTGGGGGTGGTGAGACAGAGGCACATTCCTCACCCAGTATCACTATCTAATTCTTACACCACTCTGGTGGGGTGTGACTGCCGGGAGGAGGCACCCACAGTAGTGATGAGGGAGGATGGGGGCCCTTCATAGTGGAAACCCCAAAGAAGGTGTTGGAGACCCCAGAGTAGGAGGAAGCAACTTCTGGTGGGGACTCGATTGTAAGAGGTATAGTTTTGGGAATAGGAAAGGAGGAATGGCAGGTTAGGTGCCTACACAGTTCCATGGCCTGGAGTGATGGTAAGTGGATCCTGAGGATTGTTAGGGCAGCAGGATGGTAGGGAGAGCTGGATGTCATTGTCCTGCTAGGGACTAATGATCTGGCTAGGGACAGGGCTGGGATAGTGCAGGGGGGGTTTAGGGAGATGGGGAGTGGTCTTAGATAGGCAGCTCATTCAATGGCTTTCACTGAGCTGCTGCCTGTCTAGAGAAGGGGAGGAGAGGGATCTCCCCACCAGGAGCTTTAACTCATGGTGAAGGAATGGTGCAGAAAGGAGAGGTTTGGCTACGTTGGGGACTGGGGATCCACCTCTGAGGACAAGGGCCTATACAGGGGTGATGGCCTGCATCCATCCGGGAGGGGAACCGCAGTCCACAGTGGATGGTTTAAGTGTTACTTCAATGAGCATTTAAACTAACCAAGGAGGGTGGCAGGAGGAATCGGGGAGGCAAAAACTACCCAGCCACACACAGGTGGATGTAGAGAGTAAGAAGAGCCTTGGGGGGGAGGAATCCCCTAGGGTACAAATTAATAAAGAAGGCAGGGTGGCAGAGACAAAGGGGAAGGGAACATAAGCAGTAAAAAAAGAGGGGGAAGGAGGGAGGCCAAAAAGTAAAAAGGGGAGCAACAAGCAGAGTGGAAACAAAATCTGAAAGGCCATGTGTGTGAATGCTAGAAGTCTAGGAAATAAGAATCCAGATCTAGAGGCCACAATGGCAGAGGTCACCTGGATACTGTGGCCATTACTGAGTCACGATGTACTGAAAAACATGACTGGGATATGGTTATTCCATGGTATACTTTGTTCAGAAAGGACCACAGGAGGCTAATAAACAAACTGAGCAACCTAGGGGTAGGGAGGAAATTAACGAATTGGGTGAAAATCTGGCTAGAGGGCAGAACTCAAAGGGTGGTTGTCAATGGTACTCACTCCAGGGAGGAAAAACTGGCAAGTGGGTTGCCCCAGGGATCAGTATTGAGCCCGGTACTGTTTAACATGTTTATTGGGGATATTACGGAGGGTCTGCATGGGAAGGTGTGTCTATTTGCAGATGACACAAAGATCTGTAATAAGGTGGATACTCCAGGGAGGATAGAAAAAATGAGGGAGGATCTGGGCAGGCTAGAAGAGTGGTCAGAGAGGTAGCAATTGAAATTTAATGCAAAGAAGTGCAAAATTATGCACGTTGGGGCCTATGCTCTAACGGGCGGGAATTACATGCCAAAGGTGTGTATCTCACCTGCAGAGCTCTGCACCTGTGGACAGGTGTGTACCTGTGGCATTCATGACCACTGACCACCTGTCCATGGCCACACACCCCCGGCGCAGAGGTACACGAAGGTTCTCGCAGGGCGGCCATGGGCGGAGCTGCGCACCTGGTCGGGCATCCAATTGGATGCCCATCCTGGATCTCTCAGTGGATCCCTCACGCGGTGGGGGGTGCATTGACTGTGCTTCCCACAGATGTCCGCACAGCCGGTGGCTGTGGAGGTGAGAGGTGGGATGTGCTGCTGGCCATGCCATGCCCCCGAACAGATGAGGAGGTACAGGGGTTGGGGGGTGGTGTCATGAGGGTGTGTGTTGGGGGGGTTCACATTGCCCACCACACCAGCGGGACTGGGATGTGGAGCGAGGGGACACAGAGGCGGGCTGGTGTTTTTTTGCAGTGGGGGCCTGCAGTCCAGGGGCTGATGCCCCCACATGTGTGTGTGTGTGTGTGTGGGGTTGGCATGCACAAGGTAGGTGGGGGGCAAGGCTGGGTGCAGGGGTGGGTGGCTCCAGGTGGCCTGTCACTTCAGTTGCTGGTGGGGTCCTGTTGTTGAGGGACGGAGGCACAGGGCACATAGTGGGCCTATAGCAGGGTTCTTCCTGGTATAACCTGTGTCCGCCTCTGCACCCCTGCAGCAAGCACTACACGCTGTTGTGCATCATGTGTAGTGCTGGCATGCCCTCACCTACCCCCAGCGCATTGCGGTCCACGCAGTTGGGGGATTAGGTGGCTGCGTGCCCTGTTTTGTTCATTCCATGTGGGGGCACAATGGGTGTGGGGTGGCTATGTACCAGGGATGTGTGCTGCATAGCCACTTCACACAGTCAAGCATAGACCTCATAGGGCTCAAAAATCCAAAGGAAAGCTACAGGCTGGGAAGGAGAGGAAATTGAAACAACAAAGCAGGAAAGGGATCTGGGGATCATCATTTTAGATAACTTAAAGGTGGCAAATCAGTGCAACAAGGTGGTGGGGAAGGCAAACGGAATGCTGGCATGCAAAAGGAGGGGTATCATGAGCAGAAGGAGGTAGGTGATCATGCCACTGTACAAGTCTATGGTTAGGCCACACCTGGAGTATGGGGTACAGTTCTGGAGACTGCATCTGCAAGGGGACAAGGATAGGGTAGAGCAGGTCCAGACAAGGGATAACAAGATGGTGCAGGGCCTACACAAGCGATCATATGAGGAACAGCTGGAGGAGCTTGGTCTGTACACACTGGAAATGAGAAGGGAGAGGGAGGGCATGATAGAAACTTTTAAATATTTGAAGGGAATAAATAAGGTGAGGGAAGGGAGCATTTTCAAAATGAGTGATAACACGGCAACAAGGGGGAACAGCTTAAAACTGAAGGGAGGCAGTTACAGAGGAAATATGAGGGGACAATACTTCATTGAGAGGGTCATGGGTCACTGGAATAGGCTACTGGAGTGGGTGGTAGGAGCAAAATTGGTGGGGGAATTCAAGAGGGCATGAGATATCAATATGGGACTAAACATGAGAGACAAGGGTATGAAAAAAGGAGGGAATAAGGCCAATATGACAAAAAAGCCATGGGGAGGAAAAAGGGCAGACTAGATGGGCCAAGTGGTCCTTTTCTGCCAACAAATTTCTATGTTTCTATGTTTCTATGACCAGGTGGAAAAAAATGGAGCAGGTATGGTGCTTTATGTCAGGGCAAGCATAAACGTGATGGAAATACAGCAAATACAGAGGGAGGCAGAAGTACTGTGGGTCACCCTGATGATAGAGAATTGAGTCACTATTTGCACTGGGGTGATCTCCAACACAGGGGGAGGAATTAGATATGGTACTGGTGGAAGCCACTGGCAAGATGTCAGAAAAGGGGGAGATGTTGCTGGTGGGGGACTTCAACTGGCTGGTTGTAGATTTGAACCTCCCAGCAGTGGCTTAAGCTATAAGCAGGGACATCCTGAACTCCATGCAGGGGTAAACCTACTGATGATGGGGCCATACTAGAACTGGTACTCACAAACAGGGGCTATGCTGCACACATCAAGGTGGGGGGTCAACTGGGGAGCATGTAATCACTGTTTGGTGTGGTTTCATAGGTTTCATAGGTGCTTCAGAGCTTTTTAAAGGCTTGCGTCCATTATAACTCGCCATTAATTTAAGAATAACCCACAATGTTATTAGTGATAAGGTGGATGTTTAGGCATGTCTTAAATATGTCCTTGCTGCTGGCCACAACTTCGATTGGGAGTTCATTTCATATCTTGATCACCCTAACTGAGAACTACTGCTTCCTTTTTTTTGTTCTAAACCATTTACCCTCTAGCTGCAGGGGGTGTGCTCTAGTATTGTTTGCCTGGTCCCTGGATACAAGGCCTAGTTGTTTACACAGCATCATATCAGTTAGTGCCCTGTAGATCATACACATGTCTCCCCTTAGCCTGCGATATTCCAGGGAATATAGTTCTAGCAACTTGAGTCTGTTGTCGTAGTCCATCCCCCTGACCTCCTTTATTCGATGGGTGGCTCTCCTCTGTACCCTCTCGATGGCCTTTATGTCACCTTTGCCTCCAGGTGCCCAGAACTGTGCACAGTATTCGACATGGGGTCTCACCAGGGAGGTATACAGAGGCAGCATAACCTCCCTGTTCCGACACTTTATGTGTTTATTAATACAGTGTAGTACACTACTAGCTTTTTTGATGACTAGGTTGCAATGCAACTTAGGGATAAGGTCGTTACTAATTCTAATGCCAAAATCTCTCTCATGCTGTACAATTCTTAATGCCGTCCCCCCCAAGAAGTACTGAGCCTGGGTATTGTTCTTCCTGAAATGCATAGCTGTGCATTTGTTGATATTAAAGGTAAGTTTCTTGACTTTTACCCAGTATTCTAGTTCTCCCAAAGCTGTTTGTAAGATATTTCTGTCTTCTTGATTGTTTACAATATGCCCAATGCATGTATCATTCACAAATTTGGACAGCTATACACCAGTTGTAGTGTTCAGAGTGGAAATAAAGACATTAAAGAGACAGAGGCCAAGCACCGACCCCTGGGGCACCCCACTGGCCATCTCCTCCCAACTTGAGTACGATCCCTTTACGCATACTCGCTGTTTCCTATCCAAGAGCCATGCCATAATCCACCCTGTTATCCTTCCATTTACCCCATGCTCAATTAAGGCATCGACAAGTTCCCCATGTGGAACTTTGTCAAAAGCCTCCGAGAAATCCAAAAAGATGACATCGACAGAGTCTCGGTTGTCGAGGGCCTTACTGGTTTTACCATAGAATTCTAGCAGGTTAGTGTGGCATGATCTACCCTTGGTGAACCCGTGTTGTGTACTATCTGTGTTTTCAGCTAGTAATTCAGTAATGTGATCCTTCATGATACCCTCCAAGACCTTACCCAGGACTGCTATCAGGCTAATTGGCCTGTAGTTCACAACCTCCTGCCTAGATCCCTTTTTATGAATGGGCACCAATGTAGCTTGTCTTCAGACCTCAGGGACTTGTCCATCATTTATAGATCTTAAAGATATAGCAGTAACTGGGCCTGCCAGTGGCTCTGCCAGCTCTTTGATGACTCGTGGGTGTAGGCCTTCAGGGACTTGTGCCTTATTAGGATCAAGCTTCTGAAGTCATTGCTGCACCATTGTGGGGCCGAGTTATGATGTGGAATATGGCCCGGAATTGTCTCAACGGGGTCACGGACCACTCACAACTAAAACTGGGCAATTAAACCTTATTTTTCATCAGCTGCTACTGCTCTAAGCAGTAAATGTTTCACAAGCAGCAATAAGTACCCAGAAGTATATTTAAAATAAAATGCAGCAGATTTGTAGTCCACCTTTGTGGTAGAAGACTACACCCGCTTTCTTCCTACTTCCTGGTTAGAACCAGGGGGTAGGGCTCAGTACAAGCATTCACACAAGGATCAAGATTAAAACAAATTTTCTTATAGTGAATCTGTTCCCCTGCACTCCCAAGTCAGAGAGCTGCAGATCCCTCCACAGTCAATTTCAGTTTACAACTACTGGCCCGCTCGCAGCAGGGCAGAGTTATGATGTGGAATATGACCTGGAAGTGTCTCAATGGGGTCACGGACCACTTGCAACTAAAGTTGCGCAATTAAACCTTGTTTTTCATCAGCTGCTACTGCTCTAAGTAGTAAATGTTTCACTAGCAGCAATAAGTGCCCAGAAGTATATTTAAAATAAAATGCAGTGGATTTGTAGTCCACCTTCGTGGTAGAAGACTACACCCGCTCTCTTCCTACTTCCTGGTTAGAACCAGTGGGTAGAGCTCAGTACAAGCATTCATACAAGGAGCAAGACTAAAACAAATTTACATATAGTGCATCTGTTCCCTTGCACTCCCAAGTCAGAAAGCTACAGATCCCTCCACAGTCAATTTCAGTTTACAACATAGTATCTGGTTCAATACAGGATGCTGTGGAATTGAAAAACACAAGGGTGAGAGTTCTGGACTTCAGGAGGGCAGATTTTATAAAGATGGGTGAATGCCTCAGGGATGATCTGGCATGGGAGGATGGCCTGGATGGTGTGGGGGAACAGTGGGTGAAGCTAAAAGGAAGCATAGTAAAAGCAACAAAAATCTGCATCAAACAAGTGAGCAAAAGCAAGAGGAAAAAGAGACCACTATGGTTCTCGAAAGAGGTGGCTGAAAAGGTAAAAGCTAAAAGGGTAGCATTCAGAAGATATAAGGAGATGCAGAGGGAGGAGGATAGGAAGGTGTATCAGGGAAACAGAAGGAAGTTGGGAAAACAGTAAGGAGTGTAAAGTCACAAACTGAAGTGAGAACAGCCCGGGTGGTAACAAAGGGTGACCATACATTTTTAGATATGTAAATGAACAGAGAAAGACCAAGGGTGGGATTCTAAAATTAAAAAGAGAAAGGAGGAACTGTGTAGAGGGGGACCAGGAAAAGGCAGACATCCTAAACAAATACTTTTGTTCAGTGTTCACAGAAGAAGAAGATAAGAGGCCACAAAAAAGTAACAGAAGCTTTGGAGGGAGGTGGACACTTGTTTTTTTTTTGAAGGTGAGAATCCTGATGGGACTTGCTAATCTGAAGGTGGACAAAGCAGTGGGGCCAGATGGGATGTTGAGGGAGTTCAGGGATATACTGGATGCACCTCTCAGAGTCCTATTTAACAGCTCACTGGAAACAGGAGTGGTTCCGGGGGACTGGAGGATGGTGGATGTAGTCCCCCTACACAAAAGTGGTAGCAGGGAGGAGACTGGTAAGTATAGGCAAGTCAGCTTGACACTGATGGTGGGAAAGTTAACAGAATCACTGCTGAAGCAAAGGATTGTGGAATATGTTGAATCCCATGAGTTACAAGACCTGATGCAGCACAGGTTCACGCGGGGAAGTAGGCATGTCAAATGATAGATTTCTTTGACTGGGTGACAAAGGATTTGGATCAGGGTTTAGTGGTGGACATGGCCTACCTAGATTTCAGTACAACGTTTGACACCATTCCACATTTAGATGCTTATTAACTAGACAACTGATGTGTATTTAAATTTTAATCTGTTTTTGTATTGTTTTAATTTTATTGCTTTCTGATTTTAACATTGTGCAGGTGCTTTGATAATTTTGAAAAGTGCCTTTTTATAAATAAACCTGATTGAGTGATTGATTAATTGCACATAGGAGACTAGTAAGCAAACTGGATAGCTTAGAAGTGGGTCCAAAGGTGATAAATTGGATAAGAAATTGGTAAGATGAAAGGTGACAGAGGGTGGTGGTACATGGAGCTCGCTACAAGGAAGTGAGGATGACCAGTGGGGTGCCTCAGGGATCAGTGCTGGGACTAGTTCTCTTTAATGTCTTTACAAATGACATTGCAGAGGAGCTGGAATGGAAGGTCTGCCTCTTTGCAGATGACACCAAAATTTGCAGCAGGGTGGATCCTATTGGGTGTGGGAAGGATAAGCAGAGACCAGAGAAAACTTGAGGAGTGGTCAAGGGTGTGGCAACTGGGTTTCAATGCAAAAGAGTGCAGAATAATGCACTTAGGCCACAGAAACCCAGGGGCAGAGTATAAAATGGTTGGAATGGTGATATTGAAGATTACCAAACAGGAAAGAGACCTGGGTAATCATATCAGATGACCTCAAGGTGGTCAGGCAGTGCGACAAGGCAGTTGGGAGGGCTAGTGGAATGCTGGACTGCATAGGGAGGGGTATCACAAGTAGAAAGAGGGAGGCGGTGTTGCCTCTGTATAGATCACTGGTGAGACCCTACCTTGAGTACTGTGTCCAGTTCTGGTGACCACCTGTCTGGAAGGACACACACACACACACACACACACACACACACACAGTGGAGGTGGTCCATAGGAGGGCAACTAAAATGGTGCAGGGTCTGCATCAAAGCCAAATGGAAATGGATGCACACACTGAGGCTTGTAAGGACTCAACTTATTTAATTAAAAATCACCACATGACAAATAAACCCTGTGCCCATTCACCCTCAAAATGGTCTGCATCATGGGCATGTGTATCACACAATGATTGACCTTTTTATATCATTGCTCAAGTGATAGGAATGCAACAATCACCATACCAGAGGGAAGACATAGACACATTACTGTTAGAAGATATACAAAACATGACAGCTAAAGGGGAGGTTCTGATAATGGGAGACTTCAACATGCCAGATACAGATTGGTCAATACCAGCAGGAACATCTGCCAGAACTAGACTCATAGTGGATTCCCTGCAGGGGGAGGGCCTCAAACAACTGGTACAGCAACCCACAAGAGACAGGGCTATCCTAGATCTAGTACTGACTAACCAAGAAGGATCACAGATCTCCAGGTAGAAGGTCACCTGGGGGCCAGTGATCATCACATGGTATGGTTCAATTTGGCTACCATCTAAATCATCCCATTCGAGCAAAAATATGGGACTTCAGAGGAGCTGACTTTGATAAGATGGCCAACAGAGTTAAGCTAGCCCTGGCAAAAAGAAACACAGGTGAGGGGTACAGGCAAAGTGGGAAGCATTAAGGATGCAATACTTGAAGCAACATCCCATTGTGTTAGACAGAAAGGAAGTGCAAAGAAGAAGGAAACCACTTTGGTTGTCAAATACAGTAGCAGAAAAGGTCAGAGCCAAAGGCTGGCCTTCAGGAAATATAGGGGAACACAACGGGATGAAGATGGGGAGGCATACCAAACTGCCCTAAGGGAAGCAGGTAAGGCAGTAAGGCAGGCAAAGTCCCAAACTGAGGAAACACTAGCACGAACAGTAAAGAAGGTGACAAGACTTTCTATGATACATTAGTGAAAGGAAAGTCCAGAGGGTATTGCTAAGCTTAATGGAGAAAAGGGAGCATGTGAGGAGGAGGACCCTGTAAAGGCATCTATCCTAAATAGATACTTTTGCTCAGTATTTACTGAAGAGAAGGTGGGGCAGGGCCCACAGCTCAACATCATGGACACAGGGGGAGGGAGGTGAGCACTACTCCCTTCACAAAAGAAAGGGTCCACAAAGAGCTTGCTAAGCTCAGGGTGGATAAGCAATGGGACCTGATGGCATACATCCCAGGGTACTTAGGAGCTAAAGGAGGAACTAGCAGAGCCATTAGCAGAATTGTTTAGTGAGTCTCTGAGCACAGGAGAGGTCCCAGAAGACTGGAGAAGGGCTCATGTGATCCCGCTCCACAAGGTGGTGAGCAGGGAGGAGGCGGGGAACACAGACGGTCAGTCTTACCTCAGTAGTGGGCAAGATTATGGAGGCACTCCTTAAGGAAAGGATAGTGCAACACCTGGAATCCATAGGGCACAGGATCCAAGACAGCATGGGTTTACAAAGGAAGGTCCTGTCAAACTAATCTCACAGATTTCTTTGACTGGGTAACCAGAGTGGTGGACCAGGGGAGCAGTTGATGTCGCCTACCTGACTTCAGCAAAGCTTTTGACACTGTTCCACAAGAAGATTGATAAATAAGCTGGGTAGGCTCGGGTGGGTCAGAAGTTGGTCAACTGGGTGCAAACTGGTTGAGGGCAGAAAACAGAGAGTGGTGGTAAATGGTATACAGTCAGAAGAGATGCAAGTCACAAGTGGGAACCTCAGGATCAGTCCTGGGGCCAGTCCTCTTCAACATCTTCATTAGTGACCTTGCAGATGGACTAGAGGGTAAGACTTGTCTGTTTGCAGATGACACCAAGATCTGCAACAGAGTAGATGATCCAGATGGGGTGGGCAGAATGAGAAGAGATCTGGATAAACTAGCAGAATGGTCAGAAGAGTGGCAACTGGCATTTAATGCAAAGAAGTGCAAAATCATGCATATAGGGAAGAGAAACCCTGAAGAGCACCTATAGGCTGGGAGGGGAGTTGCTAGCAGTCACAAAGGAAGAAGAGAGACTTGGGCATCATCATCCTGATGACCTAAAATCATCCAAACAGACCTCTAAAGCAGTAGGTAAGGCTGAGTGGGGTGTTAGGGTGCATTAGTAGGGGTATCACAAGTCGTGGAGGAGGTAATAATCCTCTGTACAAGACACTGGTTAGGGTCCCCATCTGGAGTACTGCATGCAGTATTGGAGGCCACACCTTCACAAGGACATTAACCAAATTAGCAGTCCAGAGAAGGGCAACCAAAATGGTGCAGGGACTGCATCAGAAGACATATGAGGACAGATTAACGAGCTCAATATGTATACCCTTGAGCAAAGGAGGAGAGAGTGATATGATCGAGGCATTCAAACACCTTAAGGGCATAAACAAGGTGAAAGAGTCTAACATGTTTAAATATAAGAAAAATAGCAGGACAAGAGGACACAGCATGAGATTAGAGGAGGCCGATTAAGGGGAATGTGAGGAAATTCTTTTTCACAGAAAGGGTGGTGGATGCATGGAATGGCTTACCACAAGAAGTGGTGGCTATGAATACAGTGCAGGGCTTCAAACAGGCATGGGATAGGCATAAGGGAGCAATACAAATGACTATGAATAGATAGGCCACCGACAGAGCAAAGGCCGATGGCACATTTATAAGGTAGAAAAAGAAATGGGCAGACTGGATGGGCCTTGTGGTCCTTATCTGCCGTCAACTACTATGTTTCTATGTTTCATACTTCACATGGGACCACACAGAAATTCTATGATGATTAAGAGTTCAGATCAATCAATTAAATCGGAACACTGGGCTATATAGACACAATAAGCATTGTGACAATTGGTAACAATCACATATCCTTAGTACAAAGTACCCCCTTTACATTCCTATTGCTCTTCATTTAAACAACCAGAGCTAAGATTTGAAAATAAATGAGGGGAAAGTATAACTTAAGATCAGATGCAATTAATGATGAAATTGCTGAATAATGTAATGAACCCCAAGATTTTATAATAGCAGGACTGTATCTATATTATTACAAACAGATGAAACCAGAGACATATAGAGATCAATAAACTTCTGGTGCAAACTCTTGTCACACTCCAGATGCCTGGAGTGTGAGATAAGTCAAATATCAGCAAACAGTAAAAGCCACTCAAAGAAAAATTATTATATATATATATATATATATATATATATATATATATATATATTATAATACGCGTAGTGCCACTATAGTTGGGGTTATTAAACCCATAATTTTGCACATTAATAACTTTGCAACCGTTTAATGGATTGCCTGAAATTTGGAATACAAGATCAAGACCCATCGCCTTGGATCTGCTGAAGTTTTTACTGATACATATACAGCTATGGAGTTATGTAGCGTGATCTGCACGCGCTTATACTTTTTCTGAATTTTACTGTCGCACGACAGGTTACACTGTTTGTGCGACTGGTCCGAAATCTTTGGGGATTGTGTGGCCGGGTTCCCCGATGTGCCTTTTGAAGATTTCGTAAAAAAATATTAAACTGTTCAAAAGTTATTCAAAAAACAAGTTCCCATTATAAGTCAATGGGAAAAGTTAACAAAAAGTTCGACAGTGTCGCAAATGCAGTTTTTACTTTCGCAAATGGCCCTTTTACTGTCTCAAATCTGCCATTTTGTTTTCAGTTAGTGATCAGAAAAATGCTTGCCATTTAAAATTGGGACCCTCTAGCAACCTAATTCTTTTTGTATTCACCTAGTCGGACCCTGAGGATGCTAGCCATGTCTTTATTTTGGGGTAAAACACCCCAGAACTAAGTTTTTCAAATTTCTGGAAAAAGTACTTTTGCAAAGTACTGTCGCACTTGCGACACTGTCGAATGAATTTGCGAAAGCTTTTGCAAACTGCGACAGTACTTTTCTAGGCTGTGGGAAGATGACAGCAATTCTTTGGCACCCTGCTGCAAAAGAATGGTTTGGTGTTTTGGCCTGAAATTTGGAAGGAACACAGCCGACATCTCACAGATGTGCCTTTCAGTATTTCATTGAAAAGATATTACATAGCAGCAAAGTTACGGCATTCCAAAGTTGACACTTTTTCCCATAGGATAACATTACGGTGTCCGACGCATTACAGAAATCCTTTGGCGCCCTGCTGCAAAATAACGGTTTGGTCTTTTGGGCTGAAATTTGGAGGGAACACAGCTAACATCACCCAGATATGCCTTTTTGTGGTTTGGTAAAAATATTACAGGGAGCCAAAGTTATGGCACTCCAAACTTCTCTTTTTTTCCCATAGGATAACATTACGGCATTAGCCTCGCCTTTCAGGGCCCTTATCTCGGAAACGGTGCAAGATACGGACTTTTCGTCAGAAAAACACTTAGCCCCCTAGTGCAAAACTAGCCAGGAAAGTCATAAATCATGTGACTTTTACATTTTCTTTCTACGTCGTACGGTTCCTGAGATATAAGCAATTTAATATTCCAAGTCCTCATTTTCTGCTCCGAGAACCATTATTATGCATACATTCTTTGTACTCACTGTCTTTTTTTATGCAGGTTTTGGGGAAAACCAGCCTGTGCGCTTACATTACTGTTACCGTTACCATTTAAGCTTGCGGTTCACGTTCCATTTCACTTACCGTTCACGTCTCGCCACCATGTGCGTTACCCTCTGCGTTTTTCATTTGTGCTTGCTTTTGCGTTGTTTTTAACATTTCTGTCTACACTACTGTTTCTCTTTCTGTTTTGCTTTGTGTCACCATGCGCATTACTATTTGCATTTGCAGGCACAATGTTACTATGTGACAAGACATCATGTGGTGGGAGCGTGGGGCCCAAAGGGGCCCCGCGTTCCCGACGTCCACATTATATTCACTATTTCTCGTTATCATTCTCAAAAAGAAGGGAAATTTGAGGCAAACAACTCCATTTAATGCATTAGTTAGGGTTGTTCCACACTGACAAAAGTGAGGAAATTCGGTGTTAGGGTTGAAAGCTCCCCTTGGCCCCTGCCTACACCCCCAACCAGCATCGAGTGCGCATTGGGGCTGTCGGTCCTGACTCTCACCATTCTCTACACCTCTGCTTCTTTACACATGTGATGGGGTGGGGTTGTGGCTGACAGCCCTAATCGCGATGCGGACGAGGGGCCAATGAGGCAAAAGCAACAGCTACCAGGCCTGCACAATGGGTGTCAACTAATCATTAAATGAATTTTAACTTATAATATATATATATATATATATATATATATATATATATATGTATATATATGTATGTATTATAATGGCACAGTCACATCAGTATAGTTAGGGTGAAAGTGCACTTGTATGTTAAAGTTCAAACTTTGAGGGTTAATAACTTTGGAACCATTTAACGGATTTGCATGACATTTGGCATGCAGAATCTCTAGGGTAGGTCTCTTGACCTGCCAAATTTGGTGGGAATCCGTCAAGAGATTTCTGTGGTATAAAGTGTTGAAAAACATGATAAATCAGAATTTTTGGACTTTTCTTTGTCATCCTAGATCTTAGAAATGGCTTTATGTTTAGGGCTGACAATTTCAGGGTAGAAAGCCATTGGGTCACAGATGTGCCTTTTGAAGGTTTGGTGAAAAAAATATTAATCCGTTCAAAAGTTATTAAAGTTTTATTTATTTAGTTTTTTGTTGACCGGGTAAGTGCACTAGACAAATCCTGCCTATTTTCAGGCACGACCTGGGGAAGGGGGATACAGATGAATGCCAACTGATCTTGAACCAGATTAAGCTGCTAGTGGTATTTTTAGTGAATGAGGGAAATTTGGCCAGGACACTGGGGAAATTCCCCTACTCTTTTCGATAAGTGCCATGGGATCTTTACCATCCACCTGAACTACCACCAATCCAGGCAGATGGGACCTCGGTTTAATATCTCATCTGAAGACGGCACCTCAGAACTGCAGCACCCTCTCATGCTGCACTCGCTGTCAGTACTGGGATATTAACCCAAGTGCCAGATGTGGGAACTGAACCCACAGCCCCCTGATCTCCTGGCCTCAGAGGTGAGTGTGCTACCTACTGAGCCACTGACACTGCTAAATTTAAATTTCCCATTATTTCCTAAGGGAAAAGTTAAGTGTTTAGCACGAAAATGGACCATTTGCAAAAATGAGTCTGCTTGCGAAAATGAAACCAAGTTGTTTAATTTGTGAATGTTAATAACTCGGGAGCCATTCTGTGGATTTGCATGACATTTGGCATGCATAATCTCCTGGGGTAGATCTCTTGCCATGCCAAATTTTGTGTGGCTGGGTTTTGTGATGATTGAGATATGGACTATCAAACAAACTAACATTAATGGCCATTTTTGAAAATGAATCATCTGCCCCATCCACTGACACTTTCACGGCTGACTGGGGTGTCCAATCCCCCTGTCCGCATCATGTATGTCCCCCCAGACTCATCTGGCAAACTGGAAGCCCACCCCATTGTGCCCATATTTATAAAAGCCTGTGGAAAAAGAAAACTGTCCCCCGATGTCTTTTCTTCGATGCAGAATCCTGCATCGAAATTTGCATTTAGATGCAGGATCCTGCATCGAACTAATCTGTCTCATCCACTGACACTTTCACTGCAGATGGGAGTGCCCAATCCCCTTGTTGGCATCATGTATACCCCTCCAGACTCATCTGGCACACTGGGAGCCCACCCCAGTATGACCAAATTTATTTTTCAAATAAATTATCCTAATACAGAAAACTGTCCCCCGTAGTCTTTTATATTAAAAAAACCCTGAGAAAAAGAACAGTCCATCGTTGTCTCCACACTCTCCCTCCCCATCCCCACCCTTCCTCTGCGCCCCCCACCTCCCGCACCCCCATCCATACTTACCCTCCAGAGGCCAGGATTGGTGATCTTCTCTGGACTGGGACATGTCTGCATTCTTCAAAGCCGAACTACGATCTGAGGACTCAAAGTAAGACATATAATGGGATTCAGTGGGTGGGTGGGGGGGTCAACTATGTTGATATCTTGGTCAATTTTAGGAATTTGTGCACCAAATTTTCAACATGGGGTTCTTGAAACTCTACCTCATCATGAACACTGGCATTGTCATTTAGTCGCTCAGCCCCAAAAGATTTTGCGGTCGCTACGTGGAATCACCTTTCTAGACTGATTCAAGAAACAACAGTGCCACTGTTCATGAGGTGGGGTCCCAAAAACCCCATGTTGAAAATTTGGTGAAAAAATTCCTGCAAGTGACTGCGTTAAGAGCATGTGTTGTGCAGTTTCAACACACCATTTTTTTATATTTTCACTTCAGATTTTCAGCGTTGCCATTTGTTCACACCTTCTTATGAACAGTACAGCTGTCATTTTGCACATCCTGCCTGGAACATGTTTTCACACCTGTGGCGCAGAATGGTGCAGTCACTGTGCAAAATCAGCTTTTGGAATGGATTAACAAAATCATAGTTGCACTATTCATGAGGGGAGGTCCCATAATGCCAATGTTGAAAGTTTGGTGAAACAATTCAAAAAAATGATCACGTTATGAACGTGCATTGCACAGTTTCTACACACGCTAGTAATGTCACCAATTTTTCCTGTTTTCAGTCCAGATTTATGACATTTCCATTTTTCCACACCACCTAATGAATAGTACAGCTGTCATTTTTCAAATCCCACTGAAAATGTTTTTCTGCAACTGTGGCACAAAAACAGTGTTACAGTTGCACGGAATTACATTTTCACGGGGGGTTGAAAGTTTGTTGTACTGGGTACATGGGTGAGGTTCTAAGAAGGTTATGTTGAACACTTGGAGTGAAAATTATTTGAGATGACACAGTAATGACTATTTGTTGCAATTTTGGTATGCCTGCATCTAATTTAATGTGTGAAGTGCAGGGGCCCGTGACACTTGGGTTTCCACAGCTAGATACATATGTGCATCTGTGGAGGGATGGGAGCACAGGGTCCTACATGGACACTATTGTATTATCTGGATGAAGGAATGGGACCGCAGAGTCAGAAGTACCCTGCACTTTCACTGTGACATATGGACAGTATTGTACTATCTCGATGGAGGGATAGGAGCGCAGGGTCTGAAGTGACATATAGATACTGTTATACTATGTTGTATTATCTGGATGGAGGGATGGGACCCGCCGTGACATATGGATACTGTTGTACTATCTTGATGGAGGGATGGGAGTGTAGGGTCCAAAGGACCCTGCTCTCTCACTGTGACAAGTGGACAGCGTTGTACTATCTTGATGGAGGGACTCCCACTGTGACATATGGATACTGTTGTACTATGTTGTACTATCTGGACGGAGGGATGGGAGTAGACCCTGCATTCCCATAGTAAAATGAAGATACAATTATACTATCCGAAAAAGAAGGGAAATTCTTTGCAAAGATCTTTGTTAATGCATCAGTTAGGGTGAATACCACAGTGACAAAAGCAGGGAAATGTGGTGTTAGGGTTTCCAACCCTAATGTTCCACCCCCAGGGTTCCCACCCCACCACCTAACCCCTATGCCCCCACCCTCCACACACCAACAGGCATCGGGGTGTGCCATTGGGTTGTCAGGCCTAGCTCTCACCCCATTGTCCTATACTGTAGCATGTAAGCTTGTTTACATGTCAAGCTACCTTGGGGAGAGGGTCCAGTGGGTTAGGATCGCTGGTGTCACCTCAGAAGAAAAGCCAGTCCTTTCAGGGGTCCCACAGGGGTCCACCCTGGGGCCCCTACTCTTCAGCCTCTTCCTCAATGACCTTCCCAATGTCTGCCACCAGAAATTACTGCTCTATGCCGGTGACGCAGTCATGATCACCAACCACCAAAATGCAGAGCTCCTCGAGAAACAATTACAGCTTGAATTCATGTGCATCGAAGAATGGTTCAAGTCACACAAACTGGTCATGAACTACAGCAAAACAAAGGTTATGACCTTCTACAATGCCAGGAGTAAGTACAAATCCCGTGACCTTACCATCCTAAACCAAACAGGGACCTTACTTGAACACATTCCTGATTTTAAATTCCTAGGTGTCACATTGGACAGCTCACTCTCCTACCATCAGCACATAGATTCTGTCGCCAAAGCCACCAACATCCGTATTGGCCTGCTCTAAAGGCACAAACACTGCATGACTCCTGACACTCTCCAGTTGGCTATCAACAACTCTGTCACCTCCATCATTGATTACAGGCTAACGATCTATGGCTCTGCCTCCGCCTCTGCCCTCCACAGAATTACAGTTGCACTCAACAAAGCATGCTAACTGGGGCTGATCAACTTACACACACTTGTGACCTGTACACTCGGGCAGGATGGCTTCCTCTCATCAGCCGGATACAGTATCAAACCTATCTCTTAGCCAAAAAAAGTCCTCCTCATGGTCATGTCCCCGAGCATTGAGAAGCTCCTCATTGACCACCCCAACACCCAGCAAAATAGAAGTTCACAACAACTAACCTTCCTTGTCCCCAGATGCTGGACTACCATGGGCCAGAGGGCCTTTGCCCACAAAGCACCACAGTGGTACAATACTCTCAACAAAGAAACTCTTACTGCTGCTGCTCTTGGCCCTTTTAAGAGACAACTCTGACTTCATCTCATTTCAACTAGTCATTGTGACTGCCTCACCTAATTGGGGCCCACCACTCACTGCCCTCCACTTCAGTCTTGACAGCTACCTCTCCCTGCCTTGCCCCGCTTCTACCTGCCTCACCTGCCCACCCTCTTGCCCCCTGCCTTTCCTCTCCCCCTGGGCATTTCCTGACTTTTATCCCTCCCCTCTCTCCCTCCCCTTTAGAGCTCTTACCCTCACCCTCACCCTCTACCCTCCAACAATGGCTTTCCTGCCTGCATACCCTCCCTCTCACCTGCAGCGCTTATTTCTAAGATTGCCATTGGCTGGTATGTCATGCTATCTAACATGTGGCACATTTTGAATTACTGGAATTTCCTAAGCCTCAGTCTCTTGCTTCTTTTTATTGTGTAACTATGTATTATTATGTCGACCTTTGTATGTATCTATACCCCCCATTCCTTCGATGTGGAACCTTTGTAAATGAGCAGTTCCTGCTCAAAGGTATTTGTAATCCTCGATTTCAATAAAATAAAATAAAATAAAAAAACACATGGAATGGGGTAAGAGTTGGGCCTGACAACCCAATGACACACTCCGATGCCTGTTGGTGTGTGGAGGGTGGTAGGATGGGGTGGGGTGGTAGGGGTGGGAACCCTGGGGGTGGGATGTTAGGGTTGGAAACCCTAATGCTGCATTTCCTTGCTTTTGTCGCTGTGGTTTTTCACCCTAACTGATGCATTAACAAACTCTTTTGCAAAGAATATATACATGTGTATATATATATATATATATATATATATATATATATATATAATCATAATAATCATTATAATAATAAGCAGAATAGAGAAATAGAAAAATACCACCTAAACAAAAAAGCCAATATAGACCCCCAATGTTCCCCTTAGAAGAAATTAATTATATCTATAGAAAATGTTTTAAATCAAGTGTTTCATTAAGACCTCCTGAAGATAAAGTACTTTAATTTATAAATTCACTCAGTCTCTTTCCTGTCTAATCTATTCTTCCTATTACCTCCCCTGTCTATTCTAGGCAAATATTCCAATGCTCTGAATTTAAAGCCTTCAGTGGTACTATCATGTACCTGTTTAAAGTGCCTACCCAAAGCATTCTGTTGATCACCACTATAAATAGCTCAAACATGTTCTTGAATTCTGCTTTTGAGATATCTTTTTTGTTCTACTCATATACGAAGAAGAAGAAGAAGAAGAAGAAGAATCAGAATTTATACAGCACTTTTTCATACACAATGTATCCCAAAGTGTTTTACAAACAATGCTAGACTGGTAGTGAAGTGACTGAATGTGTAGTGGCGGCCATATTGCACATCAACACCCACACACAGCCTGGACAATTGCATGAACCAGTTTAATAGGAAAGGGAATATTGGCCAGGGCACCAGGAATGTCCCCTACTCTTTGCAAAGAATGCCATGGGTTCTTTTACATCCAGCTGGACACCCACCAGTACAGCACCAGGATGGGTAGAAGGGACCTCGGTTTAATGTCTCATCTGAAGAACGGCACACCCCAACAGTACAGCAACTCCCAATACTGCACTCGAGTGCCAGTGTTTAGGCACAAGTCCAATCTCGTTGGGGGACAAGAACCTATGACCTTCTGGTCCCAGAGGTGGATGTGCTACCGACTGAGCCATGCTGACACTTTTTTGTCAAATTGTAGTCATACCAGGCAACATATAAACAAACAACATTTTACAACTAACTCAATTAATCTATCAATCAATCATCTTTATTTTACCAGGCAAAACACCACTGAGACATATTCATTTGCAAGGTGAACCTGGGTAGGTCATAACAAAAACACATAAGCTAAATGTTGCTATAATACGAAGAGACAATAGTCCATGTGAAGCAAATATGAGCTAGGCATAAATAACAGTGCATACAATGTGGCTAACAGTACAGTAGACCTCAAAAACTCAAATACAATATTGATAGGACAAGAACAAAAAATATTTACAGAATAATACAAATCAGTATTTACAATATAAATAAACAATACCTGCCCAGTTGCAACAAGACTTATGGAATGGGTGGGGGGCTGGGTGTCGGGTAGGGAAGTGAAGGGTGGATGTAACATAGTGGTTAATAGAAAAACTTTATGTTGTTACTGAGTGTACAAAACAAGAGGCAGTGACTGTGAATTCCAAATATTGCAATTATGGCATTTTTGAAAAGTTTTAGGAAGTGCATTCCTTTCAGTGTTAGCAGAATAACAACTATGGGTAACCAGATCTCCAGCATTGCAACCTCTTGTGTAAGGCATCTTACCATCTGACCCTATGGTGCTCAATGGGTGGGGCCAAAAATCCAGAATGCCTTATGCATGGACTATGTGAGGATGACAGTACATAAAAAAATGTTTTTAAGAAATTGTTTTACTCAGCAGTGGCATGCAAATGGCTATGAGCTGAAACATGAATGTTTTAGGTTAGTTACAGTTTAGCCCAAGGATGATTCTTTGATAGGTGGTTTTACTGAGAAACCTGCAGAAATGCTGCAACATCTGGACTTGGGGCAGTATATGTGATATTGCTTTCATGAGTAGCCAGCCATAAAGCCCACTACAGGTCTGGAGCAATATGAGTGATGTTGCTGCTGTGGGTCACTCACAAAACCTGCTACAGTGTTGGAGCAAAGTGCCTGATGATGCAGGGCCACCCATAAACTCCATTAAAGGTCTGGTGTATGATTGCCGAGAATCCACAGTTCATCGGATTAAGTCATTTTTTAACATTTTGAATTTTGGCATTGCAGGGACAAAATCTAAATTTCAAAAACCCCAATCAGAAACCAATCGCAATCAGTGATAGGAGTGAAACGCTGTCAGGCATTTTTTTGGGGGTGGCTCCACTAATCTTTTGTTCAATGTTGGAAATGAGTCCATAATAGTATAATAAATTTTGTATATGTGGTTTTGCACTTCCGTGGTAAGACTCCTTGCTTTCAGACCTAAGGGAGGGTTGCGATTTTTTTTGGTTTTTATTGATATTGAATGTTAACCTAACACAACCACAGCCGGTGGGCAACCTTTGTTCATTTTCTCTCTTTAGAGTTTAGCATAAGGATGATTCTTTGGCAGGTGGTTTTACTGAACAATGCACAGATATTAAGTCAATAAGAAATAAAATGCCATTTTCATGTATGCACACTTATGTTTTTCACACATTTTTCATAATTGGATTTCTGTGAAAATGATACCCACTTTCATGAGATAAAATCTCTGCTTTTGTGAATCTTAGTAGTCATGAAAGTAGAAAAAACAATGGAAACTGTCCAATGAAAACAAGAAAATTGGTATAAAGTTGTCTGAAGTTGACATAGTCAATAATGTAGGTTGTAAGGTGGATTCTTCAAGTGTTTTTGTAATTAAAATAATACTTTTTTAAAATATTAATGAAATTAGGCTGTTGTGAGTCATTAAAGCAAACCGGCTTTTTTGACTAATGAAGTTGTTTACAAGTTCACTTTTGTGAAGCTTAATAGTGACAGAAATGGGGAAAAAGAGCAGTGCTACTCATGTAACAAACTATAGCTCTGGTGCAGGGAGTGTCCCTATCAAGCGTTCATCATGTGGTGTAAGAAAGGCAAAAATCCAAAAGGGTCAGTTGTTATATATGTTTTTAAAAAAATGAGATTATTTGAAGACAGCACTACATCACTGCATCTATTAGGTTTGAAGCACATAGTGTACCAAGTGTAAAAATGAAAAATTAGGTTCAAAAGTCCTTGGAACCTTGGCATATCAGTGGTGTGTGATTCCTAGGGCTTGAATAATCATGAAATGCAATGCAGCATCACCCTAATATTGGCACTGCCTTGTTAGACAAAGTAAATGACACAGCAATTCTTGCACTGCATGTGCCAATAATAGGGTAATGCCAAAACAGCATCACATGATCATCAAACCATGAGGAATACCACACCACTGACTCAACAAGGTTCCAGCGGCTTTTGAACCAAATTTTTCATTTAAATTCTTTGTATACTTTACACTTCAGCACTAATAGATGCATTAGTGCAGTATATTGTTTATATTTTTTTAATTGCAATATATATATATATATATGTATGTTAAAGCATCAAAGCATGTGTTGGGGTTACAGAGTAGAAAAGTTGGGAAATGAAAAAATATGTAAAAATTTCCTAGAAGCTTAGTGAATCTATTTATTTATTTATTTCGAAAAGGTTCCCTAGGAAAGACATACTGAGCTGCTAAAAGCTCATTTCTAGATGCATCCTTGTGGTGAGGGGAAATAGAGATAGTTCAAGAGGTGGAAAAATGACTAATATTAATACTGGACATTAATGCCCTTGGGTTTTTATCCAGTAAACAAATTTAAAATACAATAAATAAACATTACAGGACTACAGGTCATGTAACAGCAAAACAATATATTAGAGGAGCATAATCAAAACACTGTAAGCAAGTCAGTGCAACAGGTTCATGTAGTGTATAAAAAAGTAATTTTCTAGGCAGGGGGATCTACTCATACAGGTATAGCCTGCAGATGAGAGGACCAAAATAGCCAGGGTAATACTAGTAGGGGGAAAGGAAGCCAAGAGTTAGAGGGTCATGGACAGTTGCAGGTGGGAGTAGAAAAGTCATGAAGAAGAGATTTAAGGGAGACAGCAGAAGAGGCAGAGTGGATTGATGAGGAAAAGAGGACCAGATTTTAGGAAAGTGATATGAGAAAGCAGATTGACCAACAGTAGATTTCGTAAAAGGAAAAGAGAGGGAATGGGGAAATATTACTGTGGAGAGGGTAACAGGTAGGAGGGGAAGAGGACAGTAGGGATGTAAGGTATGAGGGAAGGGAACCAAACCAGAATTTTGATATAAAGGAGGCACAATGGGAAAGGCACTTGGCATCAAGAGAGAGAAGTGAAAGGGCAGAGTAGAGTAGAGTGAGCAGTGGTGGGTATGTGGGAGGCAGTCTAAGGCAAAATAACAAATAGAGTGAAAGAGGGGGTGCAGTCTGGAACTGATGGTGTGGCATTCCTAGTGGTTTGAACAATCATGGGGAGCAGTGTAGGTATTACCCTAACTTTGATACTCTCTGTGAAGCATTACTGTGTCATTTTCTTTGGGTAGGAAGACAGTGCCAATACAGTATAAGGATAATGCTAACATTGCATTGCATGATTATTAAAACCTAGAGGAATACCACACCACTGATTTGCCAAGCTTCCTGGGACTTTTTACACTAGTTTTTTTTAATTTTTTTTTCATTTTCTGATGTTTTATGCTGTAACTCTAACAGATGCTTTAATATAGAATTTTGCAATTAATTCCCTTATTTTTATGAAAAGATATATAACTGATGACACCTTAAGCTTACACTTTTTATATACTTGGTGATAAACAATGCACAGCAATTCTCATTGCACCAGACCAGTAGCTTTCTTCAAAATTTCATGAGGACAGTTACTGCAGCAGATCGGCAGCTTGTTTCACAAGTGACCCAGCAGGTCAGTCATGAACCAGCTGTTTAGTGATGTGCAGTGTGCCAGATCACAAATGGCCCATAGCAGATTCTCCCTCTATATTGGGTTCTTGACCTTGGGTGTCCAACCCTGGTGTCAGACAGTCATACAAAAACAAGCCCTCACTAGCACCCATGCCTACCCTCCTCCCCAAGCACCCATCTTTTAATCAAAATCCAGCATAACCCACCCTACACATTGGCAGGCCACCCTCTACTAAGGGAAAAAACAGTTAAAAACCTAAGTCCCCAAAAGTGCTAATCGCTCATGCAGCTGGACTTCAGTTTTATTCAGTTTCCTTTTCTTATGTGCATAACTTGACCATTGCTGGTCATTTGGGGCCCAGATTTTCAGTGTGTCCAAGCTGCCACCTCTCCTCACAACCACACAAGCAGCACCTTATAAATTTGGCTCAAAATGTGTTTTAGAGGGGTTAAACCAGAAAAACACATTTCTGGTCAGGATTTAAAGGTGCCACTTAAGTCTTCATGAGGGGATGATGTCATGGGCACCCTGAACATTTGGGCCCAGAATGTCCAACAAAGGCTAAGTTATGAGAAGAAGAACAGCTTAATCTGGTTTGGTTTCAGTTGGTTTCCATCTGTATTCCCCTCTCCCACAGGACGATACTGAAAATAGTCAGAACTGTCTAGCCCTCCTTTCCCAGTCAACAACAACTAAATAAATGAACAAATAAGAAGAAATCCTGTAAATTCACATGCATGTGTGACTAGTACATTTCGGAATTTTGGGTTTTTTTGTAGTTTTTTTTTCCCTAAGTAGACAGTGGCCAGCCAAGCTTGTTGGATGGTTGTGGCAATCATACAATGACAGATCTGAATTAAAAGATGGGTGCTTGGAAAAAAATAGGTGTGGGTGCTATGTGGGCTGGAGGAATGGGAGATTCTTAACTTGCATGGGAGGAGGAGAGTGTCAGGAGTGGTAGTGAGGAGGGTTGTAGTACATATGACTTTGTGAGTCAAGAAAAGGTTCTATAGTGACTCACAACTGCATATGTTCATTAAAAATTTAAATGATTGTTTAAAAAAAAACTTAAAGAATCAACTTTTCATCCCACTCTGTCTACCATACAAGTTTCAGACTATGGAGTCAAGCATTTTCTTTTGCTTTGTTTTTGACGTGTACAAGGGGACAAAATACAGCCTGTTGTGCTACACCAAAAATAACACATGGTTGGCTCGGAGCAATATTTAGCTAGTTAGTGAGCACTGATGGAGTGCACTAATTGACTGATATTGGGCCATGTCAGCACAACATCACGCCTCAGGTGGTTGGGCATGACGCTAAGAGGATATGTGCTACTTTGACATGGACCAAGGCTGCATCTGGTCCACAGAAGATAGCACTGCCTGAAATGAGACAGTGCCAGGACTCCTGTGGGCCACATTCAGCTGGAGCATGCAAATGAGCCCATTAGGCATGCAAGGTGCAAAGGGGCCATTTGCATGCCAATTTATGGGCTTATTTGCATGCCACACAGCAACTTCTTAGTGCCCATATTGTACAAGTAGATTGACATCGCTGGTGTCTAGCAAACCCCCCACCTCCTGACTCCCTCTGTTGCATATTATTTATAGATCCCTGGTAGTCTAGTGGACCCCCCCCCGATGACTCCCAATTAGCTTATTTGCTGGCGTGGATTCAGTATAACTGTTACCGGTGATAGGCCAAGGCACTACTATATTGATAGGTTTGACTGAATTGCTCTTCTTATTTGTCCTGCATGCACTGTAATATAAAGTTCAACTGTTTGTACACTGATGTAAATCTCATATAGAGTCTTACTGTATTGTTACTATATCATATACTGTATATGTGTCTCTGTAGCCTAATTTGCTACTATTGTATTCATTATTGCTCAAATCTTCCCTGTAATTGTTATTCTTGAAGTATTATTTCTATAATTAATTCTGGGTTGCCCCTGGAAAGGGACTCTTTGAGGCCCAGTGGGTTTACCTGGTCAAAACAAAATTCAATAAATAAATGATATTATACATGATGTAAGCTCCGTGGTAGTCTAGTGGACCCTCCTCCCCCAAATTGTCTCTGGTGCCCAGTATAATAAAAAAAAACAGGTGAGCAAGTGGCACCCCCCCACAAACTGAGTGCCAGAGCTCCCCTTCATGCATGTACCACCCCCTACATGCCCACCTGCTAAAGACCTCTGTCCTGCACCCCCTCACCCCGGTCACCAATCACCGGTATTAACATTGCAGATCAGCAGCCAGCAAAGCCCTCTGCTCACCTCCTCAGCCAGGTGCCATCTGACAGTCACAGGCATCAGCAGCTATTCTGATTCTATCTGATTCCCATAATTAAATGTATTATGTTATGCTAAGCAGATTTTATGATGTATATATCAACTTACTTTAATGCATAGTTGTACTCTAAAGTAATTATTTAAGTCAATCAGCATCAATTCTATTTATGCTTCTAACATGATACCTGATGTGAAAAGACAATTCTTTTTTTGTGTGTGTTAATTTATTTCACCTGTTACTTTGCTCTTATATGAGTGTTGTTTTATGAGCACATTAACTTCTTGACAAAGTGCGCTTGCACAAAATGTTGAGGCATTTTTGGCTGTGTCAGTTTGCTGTTTCACTTCGTATGCATAATAAAGTACGTGAGCACCTTCAATCTGGCTTGAGTGTGTTTTTTGTTTTTTTCTTGTTGAAGTTTAAAACTATGCACTGTGGTTCTTCAGCTGCCCTTTGTGTTCTATTTAATTATTACATAAATAAGCTGTGTTTCTTTCATGGTAGACACCTGCTTGATAGTGCTTCAAGTTTAAGCCTTGAGGTAGTACTCCAAACAGTCTCCTCTTACAAAGAAATGCCAAGAAAAACAAAATCTGGTCAGATCCACCACGACTGCATAACGAAGTTAGTGAGGTTGTATGGAATTGTTAAGGAGGCATGGAGGAAACAACACAATGATTTGTAAGAAGAAAGATTTGTTTTATTTTATATTCTAAGGAAGATACACATTATTAGGAAAAGATATGGAGGTGTACATTTCAATGTAAGGAATAGTAAGCAATATAGGTTTGATAGGTACAGTAGGTGGCAGTACATGAAAAAATAATGGCTGGCATATGCTCAGTCTTGGGATTATTTGCACAGTTTTATAGGGAAAGAGGGTTTTTGTCCATGAGGTGATGCAAGTTATGTTAAAGCAATGTATTGATGTCAGGCAGTCAGGTGTAATGATGGACTCTGTTAGGAGAGAAAATGTGATAGTATCTTTCAGAAGGGGTTGCTATTGATAAGGTTAAGTTAGTTATGCTTGTGATAACAGGAATATCAGGACAGTATGAGGTCTATGCAGGAGTGGAGTGCAAATATGCACTGTACCGTAAGCATGTGCTCAGAGTGCAGGCAAATGTGAAACGCAGGTTTGTTTTACAAATATGTAAAAATGGTGACAGATAAAATCAATAGAAAGATAGATAATTACATAGATAGACATATAGCTAGATAGACAGACAGACAGGCAGACAGATAAAGGGAAAAGTCATAGTCATGACAGTCTTTGGAAAGGCAACTGCCCCTAGAGTCACAGTCACGTTCGCTAATTTGGGGTGAAAAACTTTTCAAGCAGTACTATTTTGCTGTTAATAGTCACCTGTGGGTTTAAGCATGTATTTGACCCTTAAAACAGTTATAGTGCAAGAAAAACAATTAAAGCAATTGTGTTATAGTCTAGCACTGAAATATACATGTTGCCACCTTGCTCCAATGAGCACCTTCCCCCAAGCAGAGTGCCATTCTTAATTATAAAGAGGAGAGCTGAAAAATGTGTCTCAAAGTAAGTGCAGGATCATTTTCATGAAATCTGTTTCAAGATATTAGGCCTTTCCTCTTTTTTTTTTTTTTTTTTTTTTTATTTAATGATAAAAGGAAGTAGCACCTTTCTTCTGACCAGACTGATGTAAATGATGACAGTCAGTGTTTTGGGATATGCTAGGTGTGCTCAGGAGCAAGGTGTGCTCCTTTTCTGGCTAGAGAGTAGGCTGTTAAAAAAAAGAACAAATACACAGATCAGACATTCTACTAACGAATACAAGGATGTTAAATGGGACCGCTATCGCCTTCTCCAGTTCCAGGTAATTCACGATCTATATTACACCCCAGTCAAGCTCCAAAAAATGGGAAAGCTGTCAACCAATCTTTGCTCCCAATGTGGTGAACAACCCAGCACATTACTCCACATACTCTGGGACTGCAGTAAGGCCTCCCCACTCTGGTCAGGTATTAGGGCAAAGTTGGACCTCATTCTAGGCCTCTCTGATGCTTTATAACCTGAGATATGTATATTGGGGGATTATGGTGATGTCTTAATGGGTAACCAGTGCAAAAATATGGCTATAGTATCTTTATGTGCTAAAAAAGTGTTATTACGCCATTGGCTGGATCAATGCACCCCCACACTCATGGAATGATTACATGAGGTCCTCTTTGCCTTACAAGCTGAAAACCTTCTGGCCAGTCACTCAAAAAGAGCAAGTTACTATCAGAGAGTGTGGGCTCCTCTACACACATTACTGACCCTTTAATGCAAGTGTGATATTATTATCCTCTAGTTAGTCCTTCTCTTAACCATGCTCCCATGCAATTCAGTGCTAGTAAAATTTTCTATTGGTGCACGGCAATATCTGGTCTTTTCACTCTGTCATTAGTGGTGCAGAGTGTGGGAGGTTTGGGTGGAGGGAGGGAGAGGGAGGATGATGTTTGTATGTTTATGATTGACCTCACTAAACTCATGTCTCAATATTGTACATTTGTCTTTAATGTTTGTAACACTGACAGCAACAAGGAATGTATCTTCATCCACATTGTACATGCTGATATGCTCCTAACCACCACTGTTTGTTCACTCTGTAATTCTTTTTGAATTTGAATAAAGTATATTAAATCTGAAAAAGAGACATTTTACCAATGAGACACATTATAGTGAGGCCTGTTGGAAGAGGAAGGGAGGCACTTGGTTCCTGTGGGACCTGGGAGGGTGGAGAGGTTCACCAGATGATATTTTGTATTTACTGATTAAAAATAAAAATGGGCATCTTTCTCCCAAGTGGACTGATGCAAATGGTTTTACCATGCTGCAGCGACAGCAGCTATGGAGACATCCCCGACAGCGACAGCACCATTGCCGAGTGTTGGCAATGCAGTGTCGGGGATGCCTCCATGCTTTCAGTGGGAGGCTGTGCCCCCACAATTTCCTGGTCTCTAGGATTCTAACTCCAAGTCAGAGTTGGACCGGGGGGGAACATCCAGCAAGGCTGTCCCAATTGCCACACAAACCACCACAGCAATGGGCGGATTTTGCTGATTTCTGGCACTGTGGTTGTTTACGCAGTTGGGGATTCACTGCAGTAATGGTATATGGATGTGGATGATACTGCAGGAGATGAAGAGCTGCCCACAGGAGCAAGGTGTGCTCTGTGTTCCTTTGCTGGCCCAGAGTGCAGGTTATTATACAAAATACAAACAATGAAATGTCAGGAGAAGAAGACTGAAACTTGCTTCCAGTGGAACGTTAAGGGGATGGAGGGGCTCTCCAGATGGTAATTTTATTTATAAAAGGAAAAAAAGTAATTTTATTAATATAAGGGAAAAAAGGCAGAATCTTTCTCACAACCAGACTGATGTAAATTATGCTGGTTGTGAGATGCAGAGGTGTCCCCAGGAGCCAGGTGTGCTCTTTTGGTGGCCATTGAGCAGGTTATATACTCAACGTCTTGAATTCCTGAGTTGTTAAATCATAGGCAGTGCTCAGTAACAACTAGATCTCTGTAGCACCCTAGACTTGTTCAGCCTGCACACACCACAAGCCATGGTGTTAATGTGTTTGTGATTATTTCTGCTTGACCAGTTGGGGGGTACTAGTACAAAATCGCTGGCTTTAGCATAATGGATTTTATTATTAATTTTTTTGTTTGTTTGCTTGTTTTTCATTTTTGTTAAATTAGCGGACAAGTTTATTTGTTTGTCTTACATACAGCAGCCTCTTATTTATGTCATTGTAGTATCTAAATGTTACTAGTTGTAGTTGATTGATGACATCCATAAACCAGAAGGATCTTTTTTTATCAGACAGGTTGAACGTAATAGTCTGTTTTTACTGGCAGTTTGAAATCACCATTGTGAGATAACATCACATAGCTTTAAAATGCTGTTAGAGCATATGAATCTCTGTGGTGTATGCCTTCCTTTCTAAGGTACAAAAGGCCACAGTTTTCAAACAGCTCACAAGCTTCCAGCGGGTCTGCCAAGAATGCATCACACCAGGACAAGCACCTCTCTGCTCACCCCAAGACAATTGCAGTCCCCTCACACAATATTAGTGAGAAGGCATAATGTTGTATTGGGGACTGCAATCATCTTTGGGTGACTGGAGAGGTGTTTGTCCCGGTCTCACACCCGCATGGCAGACCCACTGAAAGCTTGTGAGCTGTTTGAATACTGTCTCCTTTTTTGCCTAAGAAAGGAAGGCATATGCCATTATTATTACTTTACTAGGAGAGGAGGAGTCATACTAGGAGAGGACAAGATACACTGAAGGCAAGGCCTATGTAAGTGCATCTCCCACAGAGCGGGTTACACTTTCTATCATGTATGTATGTACTCTACCTTGTTACTTTGTATTTGTACTCTTCTTGCACATTTTTGCACATTTGTATTTATTATTATTACTTTGTATCATGAACGTAAATGGTGATAAACTTTTGAAACAAGCTAAACCTATTATATAACATTATATAGATCTAAGCATACTGTTTAACTGAGTCATTTTCAGAAACATAGCACCAGTGAAAGTAGCTGGTGTCAAGAGTTCAGGACAACAGGTAACCACCATCTTCATCACTCACAAAAGAGGTTACTGAAAACTACATTTATACCTGTTATGAAACTGGGGTAGATTCCATGAGTTGGCATGTGGCAAAATGAACACAAAAAACTACAGCAACAAAACATTTTGTTTTTATACTACATTGTAAAAGTAAAATTAAAACAAATTATTGACCGTACTTTATAATATAAAATTTCAACAAGTACCCTTAACTGAGCTGGCCTCACTGAGACAGCTAAGTGCATCTGCCCTTGACACTGACAGGAGAGGGCCTGCAGAATTAGAAATCAGAATTTAACAAATAAATCAAGCATTTCTTTACATTTACATTGTTATGTGTGTCAATCATATGCACTAATGCAGCTGTGGAAATCCAGCGCATTGAAGGGAAAATATTACCTAAAAATCTCCTTTTGCTAAAATCCATACTCTCCTCATTGGGCTATGGTTGAATCAATATGTGCTTATTCCTTAAAATGCACAATGGAATGCCAGTTTACATGCTAAATAAAACAAGCCTTAGGTCACGTCACAAGACAATGCTAAACTTCATCTCACACAATCTCCAAGTTAAAGCTTCCAGACATACTATCTCACAAGCAAACCCAACACCCAAGTAATACATATCACCTTATAGTAACATGTAGGTTTCAAATACAATTTACATGCAGACAACAACCACTTAGGCAACAAGTTGGGTTTCTGAGCTATGAATGTTATCCACCATAAAACATAGCCTACATTTACTGCTGAATAGAAGGAGAAGGATTTCTTCCATTACTTGTAAAATTCCCACAGCAATAAATTTTGACTCTGTCAGCAGCAAGTGGCCTAATATACTGTCCATGAAAGATGTGTTTGAATGGCTACTGCACTACTGCTAAAGGTATTTCATGACAAGAATATTTCAATTCAAAAGCTATTAACACAAAATAGGAGCATCTTATGTTATTGGATTTCATAACAACACCTTCAGAAGACCTTTCATTTCAACTACTTCATTTATGGGTGCATCACCCTTATTTACATGTTTAATTCCATACGTTTTCTTTCCCTAATATATACCTGACATTACATATAATGCTCGTATGTGAATCAATATTACATAATTGTACAACTTTCTGAACATTTTTCTCAACCACTGTGTAATTAACACAATGTAATATATGCTTGTAAGCTAACACATTTTACATCACTGCAAAATGTGCATATGGCTCCGCCATTTTAATAAGCAGTGAAGGAAAAAGACTTAGCGCTTATGATTTTATTTATTTATTATTTCTGTTAAATAGCGGCTCTTACTTTACAGGGAGGGTATTACATCACTGCATAAAGCATATACACATTTACCAACTGTACAATATGCTAAATTTGTGAGTATTTAACATTTCAGATTATATGAATTACAAGTCCAGTTGGTATCATTGATAAAAAAAAAATATTTCCACTTCTTTATTAGTCTGCTGGTAATAATTGTCCCTGTACTAAAATCAGATTGCCTTTGACCCAGTGCTTACATCCAGATGAATGTGTTGCCATAATGAGGATGGGGAAAAGTATATATTTTCTGATTATTCTGCTAGGGTCATGTGCTACTGATAGCAGTCCTACATGCAGAATTAAACTCTGTCTTCTGGATGTACAGAGCTCATTCACAGCTCCTTACTATAACCTCCAGGCAATAATGCCATGCTACCAGCCCCAGTGTTGCAGTTTGAAATGTTGTAGTGTCAGTGCAGGGAGTAAAGTGTATCACAAAATATATTATAGTTTGATTGCAGACCATATTCATTTATTTTTATAAATGTCAGAGCATTGCAACTCAGCACTTACCAGAATGTTTCTGAATTCACAAGGTCTACTTTCTGCTTTTGCCTTAAGGTATATTGTTTGACAAAACCCTTGATATTCCCTCTGAAGCTGTTCTTGCAACCTAGGAAAGGGAGAAATTAGGAGGTATCACCTCCCTATCCCTGGCTGCAAGTTCCACCCCCCCAGGAACACCTGCCTGCCCCTAGTGGGTGGCATCTGCTTGCCCTCTTTCCCCCAAACCTGTCCATTCAGGTGTCCTGGTTATGCCCCTAGACAAAGTCATGCCTCCTTTGATGCCTTGCAGGGAGGGGAAATTAACTTCTCAAGCCAGAGGAAAAATAATGCTCTCCAGATCCCATATACAAACAGGCAGCGTAGTAATGAAGCTTCAGTGGAGGACTGTTTGGAAGATAATTTATGCAGGAAGTCCTTTTCTAAAGCAAAACATCTGCAGGGCTATGCCCACTGCAGCCATAAAAACAGTACTTTGTAGACACTAAAGCAGTTTTCATCTGTTGTCAAGATTAGTTTTGAAATGCAATGTCATTGCTTTGGTGTGAGTTTTTTAAACTACATTATTTTTAACTGTTGTATGTAATATGTCATCCAGTTGTTCCACCTAGCTATATTTTAATTTGAAAAACTGTAATTAGCAACTAAAAAAAGAGTTAGAATAATTAGATATAGTAATTTACTGGAAACCTTTCAAATGTCAAAACAGACATCTGAAACTGGTGATACAGCAACTCGTGTGTGTCCATACCTCTCAACCTCTTGCCTCATGAATCAGGGACAAGGCTTAAAAAAATCAGGGATAAAGACCACAAATGAGGAACACATCTTAAAAATTGGTAATATTCACTGAGAAAGTCAATAGAATGAAAGGATTTGTGTTAAGATGCATTTTCTGAAGAAGAACAAGTCTGTAACTTTAATGTTTGACATTATTTTGTGCTTTTAATCCCTACTGTTCTGCCACAAAAACAAAAATTTTATGAGGGACAGAGGAAAATTTTGAGGCAAAATAAGGGACAGTTGAGAGGTATGTGTGTGTCTGATTTCTTTCTTTCTTATGAACTACAGTAACACTGAGGGACCAGTGTGCTTTTTGTAATGACTTAGTCATTTTCATGTATAGCAATGTTGTGCTTGCTGCTCCTGTGTTAGACAATCTGTTACGAGAAGCAGTGTTGCTGAAAAGCTCATTGGCGGCAATAGTAAAAGCTGTTCTATTCACGGGTCCCCGTACAGGCTGGAGAAACACTGTTCATTGAAAAAATATACATTTCATGCCACAGTTGCTAGCATGTTTATGCAGCTAGTGTCTGTGACAAGATATTGAAAATGTGCTGCTAGGAAAAGGTCCAGGTGACAGTAACAGAAACAGCATCCGTTTTTACTCTGCACACAGTCACAGTCTTTGTTGATATCATTTCTGTCACCTTTTTCACAATAAAACTGTCATCAGTTTCTGTAATAAAGCTGTCATCAGTTACTGCAGCTATTATCTGTGGAAATGTTACTTACAAGCTGCAGTAATGCCGATCCCTGAAACATGGGCCATGTTATTATCCATCATTCAGAACCCTCTTTTTGATATAGCAGCAGCTTGTGTGTGAGAAATTCTTATGAGCAGTACTGACACTTAAAGCAGGGGCAATAACATTAACAGCTACTCAGGTCACTGCTCACCATGCATGCTGGAGAAACCCTATTTATTGAAAACATATTTTTCAATACTACAGCTCAGAAGTAACATTTCCACAGACATTAGCATTAGCTGCAGTAGCTGATGACACCTTTATTAGGGCTGTGGGCAGAGCCAACAGCCATTTTGGGATCAATCATAGCTCTAAAAATGGCAATCTTGGAGCCTTCCATTGGACTTTTGGAAGTATCCTTCCAAAAGTCCAACAGAGCTTGAAACCCTCTACCATGATCGACTGCTATGGAATAACAGCCGCACTATTTCAGCTGTTACTTCTGAATTGTGGGGCATGAACTGCTCACATGCATGTGCAGTTCTGCTGGTGCCATCATGTTGTGAATGGCAAAATGTCATTCACTACAACTGTGCATGCATGAGTGCCGTGTATGTGCAGTTGCTTCGCCGCCGCCAGCACCGGCAACAAAGAAAACTGTCTCATACCCTCCCACTGCTGCTGTCCCTGTTCCCTCTGTTCCCATCTCAGTGGTGACATCGGGGTCCCCAATCCCTGTGTTGGCATTATGTAGCCACTTCCCACTCATGTGGCTCACTGGGAGCCCATCCCAGTGTGCCCAAATGTCTGGGTTTTTTTTTGTTTCCTGTAAATAAAGAAAGCAGTCCCCTGAAATTTTTTGTTTCTCTGTAAAATAGAAAATGGTCCCTCATGATCTCCCCAACCCTCCTCCCCCATCCCCACCCTCCCACTGAGCACCCACCTTCCCTTACCCCCCCCTTATCTCATACTTACCTCCGGAGGTGGGCACTGTCATCTTCTCTGGACCGAGACACGTCTGCACTCTTCAAATCTGAACTGCAAACTGAAGAATCAAAGATAAGCATGCCATGGGGTTTTCAACTTATGTTGATAAAGCAAGCATTTTTTGGAATTCTGGTCCCACATTTTTAACATGGGGTTCTTGGGAATACTGAACACCTCATGAAAACTTTCACTGCCATTTTGTTACTTAACTTCGAAAGGTGATTTCATGGTTGCTGTGCAGAATCACCTTTTGGAACAGATTCATGAAATGACAGTGGCACTGTTCATGAGGTGGGGTCCCAAAAAGCTCATGCTACAAATTTGGTGAACAAATTCCTAAAAATGACTATGTTATGAGCATGCGTTGTGCAATTTCTACACGCACTTCTAACTTTGCCAATGTTTAATATTTTCAGTCCACATTTTCAACATTGCTATTTCTGCACACCTCCTTTTTAACAGTACAGCTGTCATTTATCACATCCAGCCCAAAATCTGTTTTCACACCTGTGACACAGAATGGCGTGGTCGCTCTACGAAAACATCTTTTGGGATAAGTGAGCAAAATGACACTGGCACTCTTCATGAGGAGGGGTCTCAAAAAGGCCATGTTGAAAATTTGGTGCAACACCTCCAAAAAATGTCAAGTTACATCGGGCATTCATTAATTTCTATGGACATGTGTAACTTTGCTCACTTGGCAGCTCATCACAGCCCTATTGGCTCTGGCTAGAACTTGTTGTGAAAAAGGTGACAGAAACAGCATCAGTGAAGACTGTGATAATGTATGCAGAATAAAAACAGATGCCATTTCTGTCACTGTCAGCTACACCTGTACTTCATTCTCAGATTCATTGAAACGCTTTCCCTGGGACACAGTAGTAAAGCTTCAAACCACTGAACTGTTAGGCATGAGGTATGTTGGTGTTGTTTTCCCCTTGAGGGCATTTTCATGCCTGACCCACTTTCTTGGTGTTGGGGAGGGAGGCTGCTTGCTCCAAATGTTATTTGCAGGTTGTTTCCCCTTAATAGCCCAGCTGAGATGCAATAGCTCATTTTCACTGGGGCTCCTTTTTTTCCCACCTGCACGCTTGGAGCTGAACTGCATGGTGCACAGGGACCCCTTTTAGAATGCATCATTCAGCAAGGGAGTGAAGACAGTCTCTCAGTGGAACACCTCACTCTCTTCAGTTACAAAAGATATGAATGCAGTGATGACATCCTCCTGTAGTGACACCTGTTTGCGAACACCAGTTTCGTATCTGAGGATGTCATCATTTCATTCACTGTTGTTGTATATTTGTGCTCTGTGGTTGGGTGGAAGGGAGCAGGGAGCAATAAAGTGTAACCCCCCCCTTTTTGGTTTTATACCTTCAGTCTTGGAGGTTTATTCTTATAAAGTTCACTCAAGCTATATTGCTGTCATGCTGATGTCCTTTCTCTATTATTCTTTCCCTTTGTTTATGCCTGTTGTGTAACAGCATACCATCACATATATAAAACATTTTCTTCTCTTTGACATTTATTGTCTCACTGTTGGCTACAGTATTGGTGCAATTCAGAAGCAGCCTTACACTCTGCACCAGTTTCAATTAATATGTGCCCAGCCATTACTTCCTGGGTCCCCCATCACCACCACCACCACCACCACCAATGTGATTTTATGCCAGGCAGCTGTGTAATCTTTTTCATTCAGTTGTCATCCATCTCTGTAGCAAAAGGCATTTTAGAAGCACTGTTTCCTCTGTGAGTTTAGAGTTGTCAAATACTTGAGGCATATCCATATTTTACACCCCCGCCCCACACACACACTCACACACACATCTTCATCAAGCTAGGGTTACTCTCAATGAGGAATTTCAGTAAGAAATCTGGAATAACACTATCATAATCTGGGGATAACTATTTTACAACCCCTTTCCTCCACATATTCCATATGGGGCAAAAAAATGTTTTATAAAATACTGATGTTTCATCCTCAGGTCTGCTTGGCACAGGCTGTGTGGTCGCATTGGGGACCCCGATGGAAGGGGCAGCCATGGCGACAGAAGGGGGCATAACGAATAAGTAAAAAAAAAAAATACCAATGTTTCCAATATGCCAGCAGTGTTAGTAATTACTAGAAGGCAAGGCTGTGCTTTGGCATAAGATCACTAGTTCAGTTAAAAATAAGTAAAAAGCAAATTATGATCACCCTATGCCCTGACCCATGACCTTTATAATTTTAGGAGCTGTACACTGCAAAATACTGGAAAACCTAAGTTAATATTTGCTGCTATTTGTAACAGAACTAGTATTGCCCCAGCTAAATTCTACTGTCACAGGAATATGGTGTTGTTGCTGGAAAGTGAGGAAAACACCATTCAAGAAACATAGGACAAGAAGCAGCAAATTGTGTACAGTAGCTCATTTCTTTGACAGGCACACACTTCTCATGTCCTGATGACAATAACAGATTGCAATAAGGAAAAAAAAAAGGTTGGAAGTAGTTAAAAGGGCTGGAAAAGGGCTGGAACTGACACAGGGGGATACCTGTGTGTTTATGGACTTTAGGGGCTCTATTAACCCTTTTGGAACTCAATTTAATTTCCTTGTGGAGACGAGTTTATTCTGCTACACATACTTCACCCCAGCACACAACACCAGTTCAAACCCCCTCCTGGTGGACACAGTTTCAGCACTCACCAGCACCCCTCTGCCCCCCAAAAAAGACACAGATGAGCCAGCTCAGTGGTGCAGAGGGCTGAAGCACTGGATGCCTTACCTTGCCCCATGCTGGTGACCTGGGTTTGGGAATGGACTCAGGTTGCCAGGGAGCCGGCATGGGGGAAGGGGAGGAGCAGGTTTGAGCAGCCAATTCTTGAGCAGTTCTCTCCTGGGGTGACTGCCACCCCCTCTGTAATCCCGCTGCCACCAGGTGGAGGTCTGGTGGTCAGCGTAGGTGGAGGGAGGTGACACACAGTGGGGGGCACCTCGAGACGTGGTGTACACATACCTCCATATGCTACACTATATATATATATATATACATATATATATATATACATATATATATATATATATATATATACAGGGTTTTATTTAACTCTAAAAATTGATTAGCGTTTTGCTCGTAAAAGTACTAAACATTGTAAAAATGCATAGTACTTGCCTCATTGTGTTTAACAAACATAACACTTCCAGAAAACCTATATAAATACTTTCTGTACAGTTAGTATTGTCCCAGGAAAAAAACTGCTAATCAATTATTTAAATCCCTGATATATATATATATATATATATATATATATATATATATATATATATATATATATATAAAACAAAAACACACATTTTTGTAATGTAATTTTGAAGACTGTGAGTGGGTTATTAAACTAAATATGAAATAAAATAAATTACATCCTCTGTGACTTAAGTCTTGGCTGCCAGCTGCATGGCAACGTGAGCTGCTAGGTCTTCTCCTCATGAGCAAACCTTCAAATAGCCCATATTCCAAAAAGTATGCATTTGAAGTAAAAAGTGGTGGATTTCATTTGTATTTGTTCCATACAAATGAATACTGAAGTTTAGTAATGAAATTTGCTTCTTTTTCTAGTGAAATTGTCAAGTGAAATTTGGTAGGTCTTGACAAGATGATGAGTCCTTCTGACACTAGGAACCAGGTTATTTATTTAAGAAAACCGTTCACCCAAACAGATCCAGTGCTTCATATTTAATAACTAAATCAAACCCACTGCAGCACTCCCATCCCAGCAGATCCAGGGCCTCCCAAGCACAAAAAAAACCCAACATGCTAGGAATATCTTCCAAATAGTGAAATCCCTGTTAAGAAAAGAAAAATGATGGGTAGGTAAATGAGCAGTATGGCTTAAAGACAGAAGTGTCAGCAATAATAAATGCATAAGTAAGCTGTTAAGTATATCTACCTGTCTACCTGTCTGCATATTTTTATGCCAAATTTACAACATGGCCTTTTTAGGACCCCGCCTCATTACTAGTTTTGGAATTATTGCAATCTGTCCCAAAAGGCAATTTCATGGTCACTTTGCGAAATCACCTTTCTGGCAGGATTTGAACATGTGATCACCATTGCTCATGACATGGGGCCAATAAGAAGCCTATGTTGAAAACTTGGGGTCAAATATGTAAAAATTATAATGTTACGAGCGTACATTGAAATTTTTCTACACTCACTCACAATTTTGGTAATTTTCAATATTTTGACCACACATTTTAAACATAGCCATTTGTTCACACTACCTTATGAATGAGATAGCAGTCATATTTCAAATCCTGGCCAAAATGCTTTTTTACACCTGTGGCATGGAGTGATATTTCAGTGGGGATTTGAAAATGTTCACCTACTGGGTTTATGAGGTAAGGTAATAAGAAGGCTGTGCCAACAATTTGGTGTACAAATATGGCAAAATGCCCGGGTTATGACTGAACATTGCAGTATGTCAATATTCATTCATAACTTCACTAATATTCAGTATTTTAACCCCAGACTTTCAATATAGCCATTTTCAACACCACCACTTAAATGTGATGGATGCAATTCTTTTCAATCCTGCACAAGGTGCGTTTTTGCACTTGTGCAGAATAACATTTTGGACAATATACTGTACTATAAATGCCACATTTCATGTTTATAAGGGGAGTCATAAAATGACTGTCTTGAAAATCTAGAGTAAAATTAAAAATAAATACAATAGTTAAGAAACTTTGTATGTAGTACGTATATTGTCCCCAGCAGATAGTGCTTTGTGATCCTATGTCGGTGACCTGAGTTCAGGGGCGAGCTCAGTGATCCAGCTGGATGGGTTGAGGGTGGGGAATGGCTGCAGGGTTGTCTACACAGGCCCAGGTACCATATAGTGAAGACTGCTCTCCTCTTGGCACAGGGCCCAGCATCTTTGCACCCATGGGTGGCAGAGGGCCCTGTGCATTGGCTGACAGAATGGCTCTTTGCCCTCTGCATCTGTATCTGTATCTGTGGCCACATAGAAATAGAGGGGACCAGAGGGCCTTGTGCTTCTGCAGCCCACCAGACAGCTCCATGAACTATTAACATCCGTCACTGCATGGAAGGGCAGGATCCACAAGGACCCTGCACTTCTGAAGACAAATGGAGTCTTCCCTTGGCACTGGACCCAGAGGGCCTTGCATGTCTACATCTGCTCATGCAAATGTTGAAGAGACATGAGTGAATGAAGATATGATTCCACTATCTCAAAAAGAAAGGACATTCTTTGCAAAAAACTGAGTTAATGCACCTGTTAGGGTTCAAGTTAATGCCACAAAAGTAAGGAAATGTGGCATGAAGGTTTCCAACCCTAACTCCCAACCACCAAGCAACAAAAGGACAAGACCACACAAACAACCATAGACAGCCATCATCAGGTAAGACAAAAATCATACAGCTGTTTTCAGATGACACAAATGCAGTAGCATTAATGTGCTACCTTTGTCAATTTGTATCTGCAGCTGCATAAGCATAGGTCCCACAGGGCCATGTGCTTGTGCAGCCACATCTGTGTGTGTATGTCATATAGCATTCATTGTGCACATGTGGCTGCAGAAGTGCAGACCAGTTTTTCTGCAGATAGAGGGCCTCAAGGAGCCTGCACTTCTGCAAAGAGATGTACTGATGCAAACCGTGCAAACTGCCTCACTATATAGCATGACCCACTACTGCATGGTTTTCTGTTACCCACCCAACAGCGCCAGTTCATCAGTGAGGTCCTCTACAGTGACTACAGCACCATGCCACTGTGGGGAACCTGCTGGAATCTGGCACTGTCTGTCAGGGGTCCTGCACCCCCCAATCAGCTCCGACTCGGAGCTGATAATCCTAAAGTGGGGGGGTGCAGGGTTTGGGGGCAAAGCCCCCCGAAGAAAACACATAAAGCCACAGGGAACTGGCAGCTGACTGCAGAATGCAGTTGACCTGCTGGTTTTGCTGACAGGGCATTCGACAAATATTTTGTCAAACACCCGTTGTGGATCCCATGGATTTCTATATGCAGATGAGTAACTGAAAAACTGTTTCCCACTTGGATAATTTCTAGATTCACTGCTGAAACTATTATACACACATTGCAACTGTATTTCCATCTGTGTAACTGACCCGGGGCCTGCCCTTCTGGAGCCAGAAGTCAATATGTATCTCTTACACCTGTGACTGAGGAGGTGCAGGACCCTCAGGGGCCTGCATTTCTACAGACAGAAGTAGTGTTGCAATATTGGTATCATGGATTTTGCCTCATCTGCACATCTGCAGCCAGAGGTCAGTGTGTATGTCTTATACCTGTGGCTGAAGAAATGAGGCTTGCCAAGTGTGTGTGTGTCTTAGAAGGTGCATGAGTACGTGAGGCTACAGAAGTTCTGGCTCCATACTGGCCTGCACTTCTGCAGACAAAAAAAGTCTTGTAAATTGGGTTTCATAGATTCGTATCTCTGGCTGCAGGGGCCTATGTTTCTGTACACAGAAGCACTGTTGTGATTTGAGTATCATGGATTTCCACCTGCAGTGACAAGTAAATGTGTATGTCTTATGGTCATGTTTTATCATGGAGACAGAGTAAGTAAGGTTCCAAAACATGATTTATTTTATTCTGCGCATTCCACCCATGTAACTTAAAAGTTCTAATTCTCTGTAAACCAGTATCAAATAAAATTTTCTTTAATTTGTTTTTAATTAATATTGCATAATCCTGGGAAATAACTATTTCCTTAAGTGAGTCATTCCATAGATGATCCAGTTTCCTAGCTTTTAACGTATTGAAGACCTCTTTCAGCCATGGAGAAAAATAATTTCTAACTATCCAGGAATCCTTTTCATCCATACATTTTTTTGGCCAACCTGTTTGAATCCAAATCTGTACTTCTAATACAATATGCTATTTTAGCTGAGAGGGCTAAATATTTAATTTTATCGCAACCTAATTTTGCTCTTGATATTTTTGAAGCCATTGATCTGGATATTTACATTATAATTCTATATAACTGAGTAAAAATGTTTTTTCCAGTTTTTCAACATTTTTATCATGCCAAACTTCTACTGCATAGAGAGCTACCAGATTCATCTTCATCTCTGTTGCTGGTATTGTGGAAACTATAGAGTGACTCCCAAACTTAACAATAAATCTCAATAAAGCATTTTTCATTGATACAATTTATTCAAAATTTACATGATGGCCCAGATATTCAGACTGCGCCAGGCTGTGGCACAAGCCTGGATGCAGCGTAACTTGGCTGAGCAGGGGCGTTGATAGGTGATAATAACGGAGCTGCACCATAGCACAGCATCGTTGAATATGGCACCATGGCCACCCGCAGTGCACATGGTGCAGTGGCACTGTGCCAGCACAAGTTGCCATAGTGGAGCAGCGGGATGTGCTTGTGCAAGTTCCTTTGTGCTAAGCGCAACAACTGCAATATTCAAAAGTGCACATGCAAATGGGGCCATAATGCATGCAAGGCCCAAATGAGGCCATTTGCATGTCATTATGGCCCCATTTGCATGCAGGTGCACCGATCCCTGGCGACTTGTGCCTGGCTCCCTGCCAGGCAGCAGCCGCTGGGACCGATGTTTCTGCATGCGTGCGGTGCCCCTACGTCTGCATCATGGGCATATGTTTAAATAATTGTCCAATATCCTGGTGGTCCAGTGGACTGCTTGCAGCCCGATCGCTGACATATGTTTAAATAATCGTCCAATATCCCTGGTGGTCCAGTGGACCGCTCGCAGCCCGATGACAAGCATATGTTGTAAGTTAAAGGTCCAATATCCCTGGTGGTCCAGTAGACCGCTTGCAGCCCGATCGCGGGCTTCAGTATGAAATTATATTGTCCAATATCCCTGGTGATCCAGTGGTACCCCCCCTCCCCACCTGCCCACTGAGCCCCACTGCCCCGCTCCCACCCCAGTCAATGGCGGGTGGCAGCACCCCACCCACCTGCCGCCACACTGCCTGCCAACTGACAGTGTAAGGTAGGGCTGTATACCTTTTGGTCCACAGCATGAGCCAATGGGCATGCAGCCCGTATCATACTACACAGTCCAGATATGTGAATGGAATTTCCAAGAGGGAGATGGCAGGGAAAGAGAACCTAGAGGACATTAAGTAACTGTGGGAGGTAATAAAAGGGGGAATCTTGAGGGCAACAGAGAAATGCATAAAGAAAGTGGGTAAGAAAAACGTAGAAGAAGGCCACTTTGGTTCACTAAAGAGGTAGCAGGTCAATAAGGGAAAAAAAGAAAACCTTCAGGGATTACAAAGCAACTCAAGGAAGAGAGGAAAGGGAAGTATACAGGGAAAAACTTTGGGTGACAGGGCAAACAGTGAGGAGAGCAAAATCACAGACGGAAGAGAGAATAACAAGGGAGGCCAGGAGGGAAGACAAAAAGTTTTTTAGGTACATTACTGAGAAAAAAAATGCAAACAGGGAATAATGAGACTAAAAGGGGAAGGGAGGCTTTGATCGAGAAGGGTGAAGATAAGGCAGACATGTTGAATAGGTACTTTAGCTCAGTCTTCACGATCGAGGAGGAGGAGGAGGAGGGAAGGGGACCAGAACTAGGGGATAGGGGAAGGAGGGCAGGGAGGTAGACACAAGTCCTTTTACTGTAGGTAGGGTATCGGAAAAACTAGGCAAATTAAGGGTAGACAAAGCAATGGGCTCTGATGCACTACATCCCAGGGTGCTCAGGGAAATGAAGGAGAAACTTGCAGTGCCACTCACAAGGTTGTTCAATCTGTCCCTAGAAAAGGAGAAAGTCCCAGGAGACTGGAAAAAGGTAGACGTACATGGTGCTGCTGCACAAGAGTGGAGTGAGGGAGAATCCAGGAAACTATCACCCAGTCAGTCTTACCTCCGTGGTGAGTAAACTAATGGAGGCACTCATAAAGGAAAGACTGGTGCAATTTCTGGAGGAGGCAGGGCTCTTGGACGACAGCTGGCACAGGTTTACAGGAGGAAGATTATGCCAAACAAACTTGACTGAGTTCTTTGATATGGTGATGGTGATCAGGAAGGGGCGGTTGACATGGCCTACCTGGACTTCAGTAAGGCCTTCAACATCATCCCACACAGGAGGCTAATAAACAAACTGAGCAGCCCAGGGGTAGGGAGGAAATTAATTAATTGGGTGGAAAACTGCATGGAGGGCAGAACTCAAAGGGTGGTTGTCAATAGTGCTCACTCCAGGGAGAAAAAAGTGACAAGTGGGGTGCCCCAGGGGTCAGTATTGGGCCCAATACTGTTTAACATCTTTATTGGGGATATTACAGAGGGTCTGCATGGGAAGGTGTGTCTATTTGCAAATTACACAAAGATCTGTAATAGGGTGGATACACTGTAGGGTTAGAAAAAATGAGAGAGGATCTGGGCAGGCTGGAAGAGTGGTCAGTGAGGTGACAATTGAAATTTAATACAAAGAAGTGCAAAATTATGTACATAGGGCACAAAAATCCAAAGGTAAGCTACAGGATGGAAGGGGAGGAAATTGAAACAACAAAGCAAGAAAGAGATCTGGGGATCATCATTTCAGATTACAAAGTGGAAAATCAGTGCAATAAGGAGGTGGGGAAGACAAACGGAATACTGGCATGCATAGTGAGGGGTATCACGAGCAGAAGGAGGGAGGTGATCATGCTGCTGTACAGGTCCATATTTAGGCCTCACCTGGAGCATGGGGTACAGTTCTGGAGACCGCACCTGCAAGGGGACAAGGACAGAGTGGAGTGGGTCAAGAGAAGGGCTACTAAAATGGTGCAGGCCTACACAAGAGATCATATGAAGAACAGCTGGAGGAGCTTGGCCTGTATGCACTAGAAATGGGAAGGCAGATGGGGAACATGATAGAAGCTTTTATATATTAAAAGGGAACAAACAGAGTGAGGGAAGGGAGCATTTTTAAAATGAGTGATAACACGGCAACAAGGGGGCACAGCTTAAAACTGGAGGGAGGAAGTTTCAGAGGAAATGCGAGGGGACAATACTTCACTGAGAGGGTGATGGGTCCCTGGAATAGGCTACTGGAGTGGGTGGAGGATGTAAAATCAGTGGGAGAATTCAAGAGGGCATAAGCTACCCATATGGGACTGAACATGAGAGGCAAGTGTATGAAAGGAGGACGGGAATAAGGTTAGGATGGCAAAAAAGCCATGGGGAAGAAAAAGGGCAGAATAGATGAGACAAGTGGTCCTTTTCTGCTGACAAATTTCTATGTTTCTATGTTTCTATAACACATTCTGAGGATGTGCATTAGACAGTTCTAACACATAGCCAGAGGCTGGAGGCACTCGGCCTGCAGCCTTATGCCTCACTTCTCCCCCAGCCATGCGTTAGAACTGTCTAACGCACACCCCATCGCGTCTTATTGCTTACATCTACACATACGTACACTTGCACACATGCATATCCACATCCACACACATACATAGGTTATGTGTGCAAAAATACAACCAAATAAAAGTGTTATTCTCACTGTTTTTACCTAAGTGAACAACAAGCATTTGTTTGCATGTAGCTACGTCAAAACTCATTTATGTTTCACTTAGAAAATGGCACTTTGATTGGTAGCCCCAACTAACCAATCATCTTTTCAGTCTCCTTTCACTGATACCCAATCAGCTTCCTAGCATTAAAGGAAAACTGTCATAATCTCAAGCCCTCTCCTCCATCAAAGCCTTACCCCAGATTAGGTTTTTTGCAAGGAAAGCGCTGTTTTTTTATGTGGGTTAATTACCTTATTTTATTGTTGTAAAGTCAGCAACATGGCAGACTCTGTGCGGTTTTATTTCACATGAATGTGCTGTGCCACACCACTCGCTTCAGTACAAGTGTAGTGAAGTGAGCAGTGCAGTGCTGCACTTTCACACGAAATGGAATCATGCAGCATCCACAATGTTGCTGAATCCTGGACTTTACAACAATAAAATAAGGTAAGTTAACCCACATAATAAAACACTTTCCTTGCACAAAGCCTAAATGGGGGATATGTGTTTGGGGGGGGGAGGGGGCAGGGGCTTGATATTATGACAGTTTTCTTTTAAAAAGAAACTGTGACCCCCCCCCCATCATCTAAGTTTTCTGATCATGTTTATCAGATCTTTTTACTTTGCCTGTTCAAAATTGAAACACTTGTTTTCTTGTTTAAAAAAAAAAACATTCTGCATCTCCTAGTCACCTACTCTTTCACACATGTTTGCTAAATGAAGGATCCCTGCAGGATCCCAGCAGCATTCTCCAATGTATATGAACCCTGCTCAAAACATTCCTCATTTGGTCCCACACAGATAAAGTCATTCAAGTCATTCCCATGCTGCTTTTCCCATCTTCTGTACCACTGTTCAACATTTAAAGAAAAATTACCATATTCAAATAGCAATCAAACCATTGCTTCTGACACTCAAAGACTTTTCATTTTGCACTCCTTACTTCTGTTCCTTCTCATGCACACTACAGCCCCCACCAACACATACATCCTCGCTCAGCAACTCTCACTCACTCCTTGCAATCTCCACTACGAGATTTCTATAAATCACTGGAAGTTCAAATAGGATCAGAAAACTAACATGGCAGTATATGTTGTGTATTAATTGCACAAAACTATGCTAAAGCATCGTGTAGGGGTTAAGCACACAGTATAAAAGGTAGGGAAATGAAAACTTAGTGCAAAAGTCCCATGAGCATTGGTGAACCTGTGGCATTGCATTCCTTGGGGTTTGAATGATCAGTGTGGAGAGGTTGTGGGATAACAGATGGACCAAACGTCAAACTTCAAGTTCAACACACGATCTCTGTGTGATGTTTATTCAAAATACAGGAGATAACCTTAAGCAATGGCATATCCTTTCTTCAGTACATCAGTTTGCAGCAACAGATTATGTATGTCCTTTCTCTGCACTTAGCCAGCACCATCTGACACTGATCTCTGATCAAAACATTTTTAGTGAAAACCCTTCATCCCTATGTGAGCCTTGTTTACTTGGGTAGTGGGGGCTCAAAAGGAAAAAAAAAACAAAAAAAAAAAACAAGCTAAACACTAAGAACCTCAGTGCAGAATCACTGAAAAAAGGGTTACCCCAAAGGGCATTGGTAACAAATCAAGTTTCAAAAAAATGCATCATACATAATTCCATAATGCAAAGCATCATGGGATATATGCAAATCACCATGACATTTCAGACTTGTTCAGTTTACAGCAATTTACATGCATTTTAAATAGCACAACTAACTTAATTTCTATAATAGTCACCTAGCACTTTCTACCATTATCAAAAACACCTAGTGCCATGGTATTTTCAACATTTACAGGTTTCATAAACATAAGGCATATACATCAAGGTATTTTATGACACAGTGCTATTACATACTAAATTCAACAACGATAAACACAACCTGTTTTACATACGCTTGGAGGTCACCATAAATAACCCCCTATACAAGGAGCTGAGAGGGAAAAGGAAAATTAAAGAGGATACTATAGCATAGTCAAGAAAGACAAGGGGGTGCCCATAGGTGGCCAACCTTGTGGATTACAGATTGTACAGGATAGATTAAGCTAAGAAACAGAAGAACTGTTGCAACAGATTTACGAAAAGGTCAGTCCTCAAGAGTGGCAGGAGCTTCTTGTCACAATCACACAGTACAGCATTGGCTATACTCCTAACTTCAGCACAGTCTTTCCAATGGTTGGAAAGAGGTTGCCAAAGTTAGGGTAATGCTAATGCTGCCCTTCAACTTCAACCCTAGCACCATATCACAGATAGAAGAGTGGACCATCCCTAAACTGGTGTCTGTACATGAGACATGGGTGTTCTGCTTTCTGCCTTTGCTAAAAGCAGGAACTTCATGACCTTTACATAACCATATGAATTTCTAATTCCCCTGCTGATCTCAAGTCAAATCCTATGATGCCAGCCAGTCAGTTTCAGGCTCTCAGAGACTGTATGTTTCAGATGCATCAAGTTCTGTTAGGCCAGAAGAACTCTTCTGCTTACTTGCTTCAGTTGAAGCTCATGTTACTTTTGATCCAACTCTTCCCGGGCCTTCTCAGCCATCCAGTCCTCCAAGTGGCATTTGTTAGCCACCTACACTGATTCAGACACCTGAGCCTGTATATCTCAAATTGCTCCAGTTCTACATCCTCCTGTTTCAACCTAGTGGGTCCTCTACACCAAAGTTAAGCTCTTTTGGTCATTATTCACAGCCTCTGCCACCCACAGTGCCATCCACACTGCTCTACCTCCATTCAAATGACTAGTACAGCATTCTTCAGCTCCCATTAACATTACTATTCTTCAGAAGTTACAATCAAAACATCCTTCTTCTTCCTAGTTGACCTAGTTACTGGTCTAAGGAACAGTTTCCATACTGGTACCCTAGTACCTCCTACATCGTCCTTCATTTGCAAAAGCCTTCTGTCTACTCTTCATGTTCCTGAAGCTGCAGACCTTCTATGAAAAGAATTAGACAAGGATTCATCACAGGCCCTTTTCATCAACCACCAGTCTTGACTTATCAAATTAGCCCCATGCGGTTCAGAACTTCACTGGAAAAAAGAATTAATAATCGATCTATTTGCTCTACATTCATCTGTCATACCCAGTATCACTTCTGTCACACCCTCAGTGAATGTTTTCATTAGATTATGTTAGTACTGAAAATGCTATTCGTTCCATAAAACTTGTGAGTTGGGGCTGGCCTGCCGGTGCAGTGGCAAGGCGTTCACTTGTGGCACTAACATCCTGGGTTCAGTGATGGACTCTGGAGTCAGAGGGCCAGCTGGGGGGAGAAGGACTGAGCATCCCAGGGACTGCCCTCCTTCTCCGGGGAGGGGGGGAGAGTGTCCAGCACACCTCAGACCTCTGGCAGAGGCTGAGGGTACCACCATTGGCAGCGCCACACGTTCGGAGGGCAGAGGGCAGACACTGGCATCATTGCACATCCTCACCCTCAGGGATTCAGCCTACCAAAAAAATACTGGCTCCGTTCATGATGGCCCCTGCCTCTGCCACTGCTCCTGTTGAGACTGATGTCTGCTAGGGAAGGGGGTGAATTCTGCTCCTGTGGCCCTGCCCTGGGGTAAGCCAGGCAAAGAGACTGAGTTCTTGGGAGGGGCGGTGACCTGGCAACCCCATCTAGGGAGTAAGCCTGGGCATGGGGGGGGCCAGCGAGCAGGGTGGGGGGTCTGAATCCTCCGGTAGGAGGGTTGGGAGACCAAAAAAAAAGAAAAACTTGTGGGTTGGTGGCATAGCTTGTGAAAACTGACATTGTAGATGCCTTCCAATTACTTCCTATGCACCCCTCTCTCAGGTATCTGTTTGGCAGCTGTTGGAATAGATTTTTATACTGCTGTCCTTCTAACCTTTGGTTGCAACACCAGCCCTTGGTTATTTTCTGTGCTCTCTGAATCACTCTGCTGGATCCAGCAAAACAAACACAAACCTCTGTATGTTCTTCATCTTTTCAGTGGCTTTCTTCTGGTCAGTTCTTGTCCTACTTCCCCCCCTGCAGCCAGTAGATCAAGCCACACAGAGTTAATCAACACACTTTGCATACCTATAACAAAACCATCAGCTCCGTCACTTCGCTGGAGCTTCTTGACATAAAACTGGGCTCCCTCCAACAAGCAAGACTACTGCAAGACAAACTAACTCAAATCACCACTCTCATTTCTGCCTTTACCATATCATCCTGTGCTAAAAGAGAATTCTGTCTGTCTTGGTTATGCAACTTTCCCCATCACCATGTGTATCATTCCCCAAAAGATCCTTCATTTCACACTTACTAGCCACTGCTTTATCTACTTGTTACCTGGACCACTATATCATTATTATACAATAGCTGTAGCAACATCTGACCTAACCATGTGGTCTTACTTCCTGAAGGAGGCAGTATAGCGCAGTGGTCTAAGGCTCTGAGCTGCAAATCTGGTGACATCCAGCAGACCAGACCTGGGTTTGAAACCCTCAGCTACCACTTGCATACTGTGTGACCCTGAGCAAGTCACTTAACTTCCTTGTGCTCCCAGGTCGCACCTGGAAACAAGCTCCGGCTTAGTGTGCCTTTCCTGGTTAAACAATTTCCACTTTCCCCGATGCAATGGAAAGCTTATTTCCCTGTTTTCTCAAGATCTGAGCCTTGCACTGCATTATGAAAGGTTGACTGATGCTATATCTGCATTTAGTTTTGCTACATTGTGCAACAATGCCTGGTTCACAGCTCCATGGCCTACTATCATGCCTGTTACCCTTACCATATACTGTGCATGCTGTACCTATGGCTTTCAGACAAACACCTCACCAACTATCAATGGACACGTGCTCCAATGACATATGGGCACATGCCTTCCAACAATGTGGCATACTCCCTTTTTCTGCCCTCAAGGGCCCAATATACTTTTGTCTTCTATGGCTTTGTATTACCATGATTGGTAAGATGTAATCTGTATGGTTTCCCATTCTATGTATTTGTCCTGTAACAGCAGTATGCTGGGGCTGGCAGTATAGCCTGGAGGTTAGAGTAATGAGCTGTGAATGAGCTTGGTACATCCAGCAGACAGACATGGGTTTGATTCCCACAACCTCCTCTTGCATATTGTGTGACTCTAAGCAGGTCACTTAACCTCCCCAGTGCTCCTGGGTTGCACCTGAAAACAGGCACTTATGCGTAGTGGGCCTTACCAAGTTACCAAAGAATAAAAATAAAAAATTCTTTTGCCATTTATGACTTCATACTTCACCAAACTGATCCCCTCAAAGGATTTTTTTTTAAATTTCTACAACCATTCCAAACAGTTATCAGTTTCTTCCTTCAATTGAGCAATTCAGGAATTTAAATCCAGCTATCACTGCATGTACCAAACAGTCCACCACATCTCTCAAGGCAGCCTATAAGATGTTCCTTCATAGTCTCAAGAAAACCACTCTCATGAAACCAAGCTGAAGACAACCTAGTGACAAAGATTTCGTCCAGAAACTCAGTCCTCTAGTCTGGTTTTCTGCACTTTTCATAGATCGGATACTGTAAGCTGCCGTGATGTTAGCTTTTCTGGATTCTTATGGACAGATGACTTTCTCCACTGCTACAAAACAGTTCTTATATCAGCAACATCTTCCAGCAGCCAGTCTATGGAAATCTGAAGATGTTTATGCCCTTCTACTCATAACCTCCAAGACAGGCCACATCTCTCACGGCATTTATAGCAAACATTATCCTACTTAAAATCAATGGTGTCCTTTCCACATCTTAAATCACTGAACAGCCTTTCATGCGTCTCTCTCCCCACCCATACTACTACTACAAGCAGAGAAGAAGACAGTCATGACAATGCCATGGTTCATTTCCCCTCATCATACTCCTAACTCACCTTTGATATAAACCACTAACCTACTCTAGTCATTTCTTTCCGATCAGCGCAGCCCCTACAGCATCAAGACATAACATTACTGATCACAACATCAAGCTCCTTGTCAACTGGTGAGCATGGAGTAGCTTGGCAGAAGACACCAGGAGGAAGGAGTGCTGTGTGACTGGACTTCTCTACTGGGACTAAAGAAGTAGAACTCTTGTACTTGGACCTTTAATTTAGGTTAAAAAAACAAACTAACAAACAAAACAGAAAAAAATAGTGTATTTGTCTGAGTTAACTGAACTGAATGGTTATCTGAACAGTTATCTAGGTGTAAATCTTAGGTGATTGAAAGGGCTTGATAGCTGTGCAGTTTAAATTACTTGTAGAAAGATCTAGTAAGTAGGGGGAATGGCTTAGCTAGAAGGAAGCTAAATTTAAAGACTGCCTTAGAAAGATTCTGTTAGTTGCTTGGCAGAAGACACCAGGAGGAAGGAGTGCTGTGTGACTGGACTTCTCTACTGGGACTATATTGCCCACCCAAAGCTAGTTCTACTTTTATAGGCACAGGATTTGACTGACAACAGGAACTTCCTGTTTGGGAGCAGGAAGTGAGTGATCACAGAGCCACCAAAGACCCACCATCCTAGAAGGGCAAAAGTAGCTATCTGGCCCCCTCTAGCTTCGGGAGGCCTGCCTCTGAGCAAGTAAGGGGTCTACTGAGAAATATAGGATATTCTTGTCACAGAACAGGACAATCAGGAGCTTAAAGGGCACAGAGGCAGAAAGTAAGTAGAGAGAGAAGAGAAAGGAAAAAAAATCAGAGGAAAGAGTAAGGATTCCAAACAACAGTTAATGGGCCAGAAATAAGACATGATGGGAGTGGTGCAGTGCAGTGGCTGTGGAGCAGCAGTCTTCCTGGAGACGTTCTGGGGGATGCAGTCCAATCTGCAGGCACCTCTCTGGGCTGAGGGAGGAGGTTGCTCATCTCCAGGCTGAGTTGGCCAGGATTTGTGGGACCTCCTCCTCCATCCAGGGACAACCAGTGCCACTGCCTTTGCCTCAGAGGTTGCCAAGAAAGAGGAGCAGTTGGACCACAGTGGGTTCAGGGAAGGTGAGGGTGGTGGAACAGAGGTGCATCCCTCCAGTTGTACCTCTCCACAATTCTTATGCCATTCTGGCAAAGTGTGGTTCCTCTATGGAGGCACCTGCTGTGGAGACCAAGGATGATGCTGGGAACCTCCACAAAGGAGACCCACAGGAGGGTGGCAGGGGACCCCACAGGGGAAGGAAACAACTCCTGGTGGGGGACTCCATTGTTAGGAAGGTAGAACTGGGGGAGGAAGGGGAGAGGGAGGTAATGTGCCTGCCTGGCGCCATGGCTTGGAGGGACAGGGAGTGAATTCTCAGGATCGCTGGAGCAGCTGCACAGGGAAGGGAGCTGGATGTCATTGTTCACCTAGGGACAAATGACCTGGCTAAGAAAGGGATTAGAGCAGTGCAGGAAGAGTTTGTGGAATTGGGAAGGGGCCTTAGACAAGCAGCATGCAGTGCAACCTTCCGGAGGTGCTGCCCATCTATGGCATAGGAGAGGCTAAGGTGTTCTGCACCATGAGATTCAATCAGTGGTTGAAAACTGGTGCAGAGCTCAGGGATTTGGCTTCACTGGGGACTGGAGTCCACCTGGAGTGATGCAAGCCTATACTGGCATGATGGGCTGCATCTGTCCGGGGAACCAGGATCTAGGTGATAGGTTTAAATGCTTCATTGGCAAGCATTCCAACTAGCCAAGGGAGGAGCACTGGAAAGGAGCAGGGAATCCTACCCCACCAAAAATACACATGGTAGTAGCATTGTAAACACCAACATAAAGGTGGTGATAGGGAGAGAGGAGTAAATGGGGAAAGTGACAAAGGCAAAAGGATAGAGATGGGGCAAAAAGGAGTAAGGCCATCAGGAAATGGAGGGATAAGAGCAACAATGCTGTGAGTCTGGGCAACAAGCTCCTGAGCTGGTGGCCTTGATGGAAGAGGGATGCCTGGATATTGTAGCAGTCACAGAAACATGCTACACAGAGAACCATGACTGGGATGTTAACATACCAGGGTACATAACCTATAGGAGAGACAGGCAGGAGAGAAGAGGGGGAGGAGTAGCTCTCTATGTAAAGGAAAGGATAAAAGCAACTGAACAAAAGAGTAAACAGGGAGGAGACGAGGCATTGTGGGTCACCTTGGAGACTGGAAAGGGTACCACAATCCATACAGGGGTTGTGTACAGACCCCCATGTCAAGGGGAGGGAATGGACAAGGATATGATAGAAGGCATTCTTAGGATGGCATAGAAAGGGGAGATACTGTTGATGGGAGATCTGAATATGCCAGATGTTAGCTGGAGCACATTTGCTGCAGCCACATCCAAGAGCAGGGCCATTCTCGATGCCCTACAGGTGGCAGGTCTCAGGCAGCTAGTTTCAGTACCCACTCATGAGGGAGCAATCTTAGACCTCGTACTCTCAAATGGGGGCAGTGAGAGGATCTCAGATCTAGAAGTGGGTTGCCATCTGGGGACAAGTGACCATCAAACAGTCTGGTTCACGTTAAACTCAGCTACAGAGTCAAACCATACAAAAGTGAGGGTACTGGACTTCAGGAGGGCTGACTTTGGCAAGATGGGAGAGTGCCTCAGAAAAGCACTAGCAAACAGGCTAGAAGGAGGGGTGAAGCAACAATGGGGAATCATCAAAACTGCCATCACAGAGGCAACAAGCCTTTGTGTGAAGCAAATAAACAAATCAAAACAAAAGAAAAAGCCACTATGGTTCTCAAAAGAGGTGGCTGGGAAAGTCGGGGAGAAAAAGATAGCATTCAGGAAGTATAAGGAAACACAGAAGGAGCAGGACAGAGAGCTGTACCAGTTAAGGCAGAAGGAAGCAGGTAGGGAAGTCAGAATAGCAAGGCCCAAACTGAGCAAAAGATAGACAACTCAAGTTAAGAAGGGATAAAAACCTTTATAGGGTATATCAGATGTAGAAAGACAAAGGAGGGATAGTGAGGCTGAATAGAAATGAATGGTGGGTGGGCAGAGGAGCAGTGAAAAGCAAGGGATACTGAACAAATATTTCTGCTCAGTATTCACAAAAGAGGAGGGAAGTGCCTAATCCAATTAACAGAAGCACTCTTTGATAGGAGAGTGATCCCAGCCTTTCACAGAAGAAAGGGTTCTGCAAGAACTCCTAAAACTGAAGGTGGACAAAGCAATGGGGCCTGATGGAATTCACCCCAGAATTCTAAAAGAATTAAAGGGGAACTAGTGAAACCACTGACTACTCTTTTAATAAATCATGGGAGGATGGTGTGGTACCGAGGACTGGAAGAAGGCGGATGTGATTCCCTTCACAGAAGTGGGACCAAGACAGAGGCAGAAACTACAGACCTGTCAGTTTGACCTCTGTGGTAGGGAAAGTGATGGAGTCACTTCTGAAGGAAAGAATTGTCGAGTACCTTGAGGCCAGTGGGGCACAGGACCTAAGGCAGCATGGGTTCACAGCAGGAAGGTCATGTCAGATGAATCTAATAGATTTCTTTGACTGGGTGACCAAAGTAGTAGACCAGAGAGGGGCTGTGGACATGGTCTACCTAGACTTTAGCAAGGCATTTGACACAGTTCCACACAAAAGATCAATAGTCAAATTAACCAGCCTGGGAGTGGGTCCCAGGGTGGTAGCCTGAAATAAAACATTGGCTGGACAACAGGACACAGAAGGTAATTGTAAATGGAGTCCACTCTGAAGAAAGAGGGGTTACTGGTGGGGTACCGCAGGGTTCAGTACTGGGTCCAGTTCTTTTTAATGTCTTTATAAGTGACATTGCAGAGGGACTGGAAGGAAAAGTATGCCTCTTTGCAGATGACTCAAAGATCTGCAACAGGGTTGATACACAAGGAGGCGTGGAAAGGATAAGAAGGGACTCGGCAAGGTTGGAGGAATGGTCAGAAGTATGGCAGCTAGGATTCAATGCAAAGAAGTGCAAAATAATGCACCAGGGAAGCAAGAACCAAGGGGAAGATTACACAAATTGGGGGAGGAAGTAACAACAACAAAAAGGAAAGGGACAGGAGTAATCATATCAGATTACCTTAAGGTTAGCAAGCAATGTGAGAAGGCAGTAGGGGGTGGGGGATACTGGGATGCATAGGGAGGCATCACCAGCAGAAAACAGGAAGTTGTTATCCCTCTGTACAGACAGTTGGTGAGACCCCATCTGGAGTACTGCATCCAGTTCTGGAGACCCCATCTCCGCAAGGACATAGACAGGATAGAGGCAGTCCAGAGGAGGGCAACTAAAATGGTGCAGGGTCTACAAGAGAAGCCGTACGAGGAGAGACTAAAGGAGCTTAATATGTATACCCTTGAGGAAAGAAGGGAGAGGGAGACATGATAGAAACTTTTAAGTATCTCAGTGGAATCAACAAAGTCCAACAGGGTAGCATCTTTCAGAAAAAAAGATGTGCAAGAACAAGGGGACACAATTTAAAGATAGAGGGGGGGGCAGTTCTGGGGCAATGTGAGGAAGTATTTTTTCACAGAGAGGGTAGTGGATGCATGGAACAGCCTTCCTGAGGAGGTTGTGGGGTCTAAAACTGTGGAAGAATTCAAGAATGCATGGGACAGACATAAGGCGGTTCTTGTGGGGGGTAGGAAGAAATAGGCTGTTGGTTAACTAGGATCTGTGACCTATCCTGTAGGTAGGGAAATGGGCAGACTAGTTGGGCCAAGCGGTCCTTATCTGCTGTCAAAGTCTATGTTTCTATGTTTCATCCTGTTGTGAATCACACATCCAAAATCCAAAAGCAGAACTAAAGAATACTTATTGCTTCATCTCCTCCCTGGAAGCACTGAGGGAGGGAGGATCTGATGCCATGTTTCCCCAGAGGTTTCCCCCATGTGGGGGGGGGAATCTACTCAAGTGCATTGGGAGGTGTGTGCTATTTCATCAGTAGATTGTTTTGGGCTGATGCAGTCTCCCATCATGTCCTTCAGCCTCAAGACCCCTTCTCCTGGCACCTCTTCTGAGGGTGGAACTACTCAGAGAGAGCCAGGCCAAGTAAGAGAACCAAGCACTACACATAACCTGATACATGGCCAGCTGCTACATGGAATTAAAAGGTTTGCCTGGAGTTTGATGGGGCAACTAGCCAAACTCCACCCCTCCACACTATAAAAATTCCCTGCATGTATCCCCCTTCCTGCCTTGGCAGCTTTGCCCCTCCATCCTCCCTTCCTCCTCCTTCTCCTCCAGTGCTCTCTTTCCCCTTTCTACTATTTCCTTTAGCCTCAAGATCCTTTCTTTTGGCACCCTTTATGAGGGTGGAAATACTCAGAGATAGCAAGGACAAAGTAATGTCACTAAGCACTATACCTAACCTCATGCATGGTCAGCTGCCACATTGAACCCCTTGCTCCACCTGCAGCACAGCTTAACAACCAATAATTATACCACTACTGATCAAACATGACTAGTACAGTGCTCTTCATGTACCTGAACCTTTCTAACATCCTGGCTGTCAGTCAACACACTGCACCAATCAGAGTGCCTGCAGCCAATGACGTGATCATTTGAATCTACCTCCTACAACAGCAGGTCGCCAACATCAACATATAGTGAGGAACTGTGTATATTTACACTGCAAACAAGCAGCCCCCCCCAACAAAACTCATAAAAAGGAACTAAAAAACTTCATCCCTACAACTGACCTAGAAAACCAAACTGCAAGCTGTAAGTAATAGCATTAAAATAAATTACAAATAAAAACACAACTATAAGTTACAGGCAACACAGACACTGAAAGTAGTACAAACTAAATGTCAAAGCAGTGATCCATTTCATAAGTGGAATAAGGCAATTCAATTAGGGGGATTATGCTTGTCTGTATCTTCTGGTAGTTGACAATCACCCCAACCCTTTGGGCTCAGGATTCCTCCTTACGATTTGGTGTATAAACACAGCATCATTTTCTATCATGCCTTATCCCTTTCATAGTGCCTGGACTGAAAAATAGTATAGAATTTACATTTATGAAGTACTGTAGTACTTTTCATACACTACCCCAAGTGCCTTATAAATATTTACAGGGATAGCCTAGCTGACATATATCTCATTTTCAGAGGGGTCCTGCTTCTGCATTGGGCAGCTTGGCATCACCCAATAGTACCATTGGCACTTTGATTCACAATGGTGTGGGCATGGAAGATAGCAGGACACAGATGGTAAAACTTCTTTTGACATGTTTATTGAAATAATAGATTGAACAGAAGGCAAAAAGTAATTCTTTAGGTTCTTATCAGGATAAAGTCTGTCACACTTTGATTTTAAATAATGTGGCTGGTGAGAAAATGATTTTGTATCAAAACTAGTTGATGGTTTTGCACAGTTAAAATCTTTGCTAGAGGCAGAGACTTAGGTGACTGAATAAACTATTTTTGTGAGCACTAACATGTAAATCTCTCATGCCTTTTGATACATTATAACATTTCTTCACAAAAAAAATCTTGTAAAATAATATTTTAATTTGTCTCAAGGCCTGAGAGATAAAGATTTTCTGTGAAACCAAACTGTGTGTGTGTTCACAAACAGAATACTTTATTCGAGCACTTTAATCTCTGCCTCTAGCAATGGTATTAAATATGCAAAACCATGAGGTTTGGGATAAAAATTGTTCTCTGCAGCGCTAGTTAATTATTATGTATGCACTGACTGGACCAAATGGACTGTTTGGAGAATTTTTCAACTAGATTTTTTAAAGAGGGCAGTTATCTATGAATAGTTAGCAAACTTGCCCTATGTGCAGTATGTGTAATGCAGCTGCAATTTATATCTTGGTACATTTTGCACTTTGAAGGACAGAACACCATACCTTTGAGTATTTATAATTATGCAAGATACTGGTACTGTATATGTATTTCTGGTGATCTTTAGGTAACCATTTAATTAAATGATTAAATCATTTTGATTAATTGACTGCTACCTGCCTCTTAATATTAAGTTCTGTCTTTCTCATTTAAGTAATATCCATCTCCGGGATGGTACAGGTTCAAGTTGCCTTGGTGGCACAGCTGGTTAGCATGACCAGAATGATATTCCAGGGATGCTGGGTTAAAGTCCCAGCTGAGGTATGTACTTCTTTCTCTCCTCTGTTTGTATGTGGTCCATAAATATGCACACAACACACATGTGTTTGAAAATGAAGTAATTATTTGTGCAGCACCAGGTTGTGCACTGGAGAAAGAGTAATTTGTCCTCCGGGATAACTCAGGTTCCAGTTGCCTTGGTGACACAGCTGGTTAGCATGACTGGAACTGTATTCTGAGCGGCCTGGGTTCAAGCCCCAGCTAAGGCACTTACTTCTTTCTCTCCTCTGTTTGTATGTGTTCCATAAATATGCACACTGCACACATGTGATTGAAAATGATGTAATTACAGTATTTGTGCAGTACCAGGCTGTGCATTAGAGAAAGTATAATGTGTCCTCCAGGATGGTCCAGGTTCCAGTTGCCTTGGTGGTGCAGATGGTTAGCAAGACCAGAACAGTATTCCAGGTGCCCTGGGTTCAAGTCTAAGCTGAGACACTTACTTCTTTCTCTTCTCTGTTTGTATAAAGTCTGTCACACTTTGATTTTAAATAATGTGGCTGTTGAGAAAATGCTTTTGTACCAAAATTAGTTGATGGTTTTGAACAGTTAAAATCTTTGCTAGAGGTAGAGACAGACAGACAGACAAGTAGGTAGGCAGGTAGACAGACAGCTTGAGATATATATTATAAAGGCACAGTAGAGCCCCTATAGTTAGGGTTGTACTGGCAGTTCTATGTTAAACCACAATTTTTGCACTTTAATAACTTTGCAACCGTTCAACGGATTTGCATGCACAGTCTCATGGGGTAGATCTCTACATGTGCCAAGTGTCATTCTGATCGGATGTGCAGTTTCCGAGTTGTGGATACTGGAATCATTAACTTTTCATAACTGTTTTGCCATTGGTTATAATGGGTTTTTACTGTCACCTGCAAAGCCCAGACAGTTTGGAATTTTGGTCTGAAATATTCAAGGTAGAAAGGAGTTGACTCACAAATGTGCCTTTTGCTGGTTTGGTGAAAAAATATTAATCTGTTCCAAAGTTATTCCAGTTTTAAAAATTCAAGCTCAGTAGGCACCTCAGGATAGCTATATGAAATGAAAAAGGCATTATTTTGTCATATTGCCATCATCCTTTTGCATTTGAGGAAAATCATTTTTTGTTTGGTCTCCATCTTGTTTTCAGCTTTGTCTCAAAATTCAGATTTGGAAAATCCAAAAAATGGTATTCTGGGGAGGAACCAACATATGTAGTTTGCTTATTGGGACCCCCTTAGCTGGATTCTGCACCTTACTGCTCCTTAAAATGTTTTTTTAAAACATTGAAACTTTTTTTTTTGTATCATGTGATATGAAAAAAGATCTTGTTTCATAACATGAGTCACAAACAAAGATCCTTTTTGTATGGGAAATCAATGTATTTCAATGGGGTTTTCAACTTTGGTGCATACATTTGCCATTTGTTCATATTTTGACACCAAATTTTCAACATATCCTTTTCGAAACCCCTCCTCACGAATACTGTTGGTGTCATTTGGGAAATCCTGCCGGAAAGGTGATTTTGCAGTCCTTTGGGGAAATCACCTTTCAGGTGGGATATCAAAATTTTCACCACCCTTGTTTAATAGGTGGGGTCATAAGAAGGCTATGTTGAGATTTTTGGGGTCAAAATATGTAAACATGCCAAAGTTATGCAGAAATGTTGACATTTTGCTATGCTCCCTCATACCTTTCGCAATTTTAAATACTTTGACTTAAAATTTTCAGCAAAACATCTTTTTATACCACCTCATGAATGGATTATGATAGAAATGTCAACATCCTAAGTAACATATTATATGCTATGGGATATGACAAAACAAGTGTGGAAACTGCTAAATATGTAGCCAGTAATATGAAAAGAGAGAGTCTGTTAGGCAGTAGAAATATGAGAGAGAATACTGAACATTTGAATATCATTTCTGAATACATGCCCCAGAGTCATGGAATTAAACAGATTCTATGTAAGATCTGGGACATTCTCATGATTGAGCCCAGATTAGAGCAACATGTGAAAGACCTCTCCCCCCAAGGTTTATCGTAAGGGATGAAATATTGCCAGGATAATAATCAGAAGCCTCTACAGTACTGAAGAATGTAAAAGACAAAGTAAAATACCAAATGGGACATACCAATGTGGTAATTGTACCTTTTGTCAACATTTGTACACAGGTTCAAAGTTTGTGCATTCAATTTCTGGATAGGTATTTGAGAATAGACATTTTATGAACTGTTGTACTAAAAATGTTGTAAACAGTACGTAGCCAGTTGTGTTTATATAGATTTTTATATTGGAAGAACAAAAACAGCATTTAAAACAAGGACTACAGGACATTTAAGGAGTATAGCCAAGCAAGATAAAACAAATGCTTTGACTTTGCATGTCTTACAAAAGGGAATGGGACATTATTTTGCTTTCCAGGGACTGGATAAGATTTATTTGAATATACGTGGTGGTGGTGGTGGTGGGGGGGGGGTAGGATTTGAACAATAAGCTGCTACAATATGAAGGCAAATGACAATACATCTTATGAGCCAGTGGTGAGAAGGGTCTCAGTGAAATGTTCAGTTTAGCACCTTTCCTAAAAGAGAAATTTTAAAACGATATAGATAAAATGGGTTATGTGCTATTTCTCTGCTAGTATTTATTATGCTAATTATTCTGTTTCAAATAATGTATTGTAAATTTGTAAGGGTGTTTGGTTCAGGGTTGAAATGTATTTCATTGTATATATTAGCATTGTACTATTTTGTACATATCATATATTTGTATAGATGGTTATTATGAGGGTTCTGTATGGCCTTTTGTACAGTCACACTATGAAGTACTGTAGCTTTAATTGAGTGCTTTAAAAGTAATACCCATAGCAATGGGAGCCATGCTTTGAAACAGCATCAGTATGATGTGAAATGTTGGCAGCTAGATGTGGGTGCTGTGAGCTTTATTGTTTTTAGCATTTTATAAATGTAATTTCAACTAGACCTAGCATTTCAGGTCTTTTGTTTAGTCAGTACACTGAATGGTCAGACTTTCTGTCCACAATTGTCATAAATCTAGCCTGGCACAGACTTTTGTTGAACTGTGTTCTGGGTCTTGAGCTGGCCCCTTTCTCATGCTCAGACCATGATCATCCTGTTTTAAAACTGTACTTAACGTCTGTGCTAGGAATGATCCATGACACCAGACAAGGGAGAAAAACACAGTAAACCATGAAAGGTACTGATATTTTCTTTTTTTAGGAATGCAGAAATTGTGTTTGCCAGCAGAAGGGATGACTGTCTTTGAGGTGGGAGGGGTGCATGATTGCAATCACTGTTAAAGCTGGTGGCAGTAAGTAACAAGCTGATAACAGATACAGCAGTGCACAGTTAAAAATGAGGATATTTTCTACAAGTTCATTGTATTTTGCTGACCAGATGTGATGGTTCAGGATAAATAAATGAAAGAAAGTGATGTAGTGAAGTTGTTACTTGGCTAAAAAAATGCCGACTTCAAAATCCTGTAAAATTCTAAATAGAATGTCTAAACAGGAATCACAGAACCATCAAATTCTGGGATCATGCACTTTTACTGGGACTAGTTATTTATAGTGCATTATTGTGCAATATTGCACTATAAATAATGAATCAGATTAGTCCATTGCTCCTTGCCATTTTATAACAGCAGATATTTCTCTGTGCAGCTGGTTAGGATATGAAGAAGGTTTTTCGTGGTCATCATAAGAACACCAGAAATGAAAACTCTGAATAGTGCTTGATGTTTTTACATTTGTTTATTTGCGTAAGGAGGGGATCGTGAGTGGAAAGAACATTTATTTATTTATTTATGTATTTGATTATTTAATGTAAGGGAGTTTTATTTTAGAGCCTAGCTGAATTTTTGTTTTTATGCACGAGTAAAAGTGACAGCCATGTTTCAGATGGAAATTAGGAATGAGTGAACTGGCTCATGAATTCTATATGTGATTTTTTTTTTCAAATTTCAGATCATGCTGTTAAACCTTTATCTTTACAGGGCAGTATTGGTACATAAATATATGTCAATGGAATGACAGCAGGCACTCAGAATATAATATTTCACTTGCCCATTTTCTAAAGTCTGTATATGGTACTTCGCAGTACTACTATATAATACATGGTGGGAATTTTCCCCATAGAAAAGATCATCCCTTATTTTCCTAAATACCTGGGGGTAATGTATCAATTAAAAGTATATACCTATATTAATCAAACAGTTTAAAATATATTTCCACACTAATTAAAAGATTATACTTACATTAATTAACACAATATGTGTATGGTACATAAAACCCAGGAGACCACACTGAGTACAGTTAATTAGCAAATCAATTAACCAGTTAACATGCATAAAAAACTAACTTGACCAGTTCACACACAAATTAAAACACTACCACCAGCACAAATTAAAGGAGTACTACAGTCAGTATTTGCAAAAACATATGTTGTGCAGAGTGTTTTGATTTGTGTGTGTAGTCCTAGTTTGTCCTTCCCTTTGTCTGCTATAAGGATTTTTTTTTCTAAATTAACATGCTAGTTTTATGGCCCCTAGGCTTCTCCATGTTAGCATGGTTTATTGCTCTCTCTGTTCCTACAATACCTCCTGTCCCATGTGACAGTGATGTACCCAGGACCATGGATTCAGCAAGCACTGTTTAGAGCCAGTTTTACAACAGTGGAGCTGTGATATTAAGTAACTTTTCTTATCCAGTGAGCACTAATGGCTACATTTACAGTTTAACAAATACTTGAGGGCTAACAGAGTAGGTTATTCTATAAGAAAACAGCTAAAGTCTTTACTAATTATAACATTGATGTTCTGGGGTGATTTGTGTGCTTTTTATGGCTGTGTGTAGTTTGATGAAATGAACATTTACTTCCACTTACTTGACCTGACACACATATATAAAACAAAAATATTGAATTAGAGCTATTTTTCTGAGGCCAGAACATCAAACCTTGGGGAGGTTATGAGGAGGGAGGGGGTGGGGCAGCTGCAAGTTGAGGGGGTAGTTACACAATTGAGTAGACTCAATAGACCATGAGGCCTGTTTCTGCTGGCATTTCGTATGTTCGTATGTATCTCCAATACTTGCTGAATCAGTGGTGTTGGATGCATCACTGTCACATGAGACAGGAGGCATTGTAGGAAAAAGAAAAGCAATAAAGCATGCTGAGATGGAGATCCCCAGGAGCCATAAAACTATTATATAACTAGCAGGCTAATTTAGAACAAACGTTTGAAGAACAACTAAACAGAGTTTCATAGGAAATCAAGACTGGAAGATTCTAAAACATAGGGCTGTAGTCTAAGCCCTTACCTGCCATATGATGTTCTTCATCTTGTGCAAAAAATATTTTTAGCACTGTTTTGTTGCATTTAAAAAAACTGTAAACAAATTGGTAAGTCTTTTAAAATGTCCATTTCGGTAGCAGCCTAAAATGGCCATGATGTGCTTGCGTGATGATATCGATGGAGTGAGAGTGCTCCGGACTAATAATGGGATATGTATAGGGGTCTGTTAAATATAGTTCTTTTAACACCCTTGGACTGCATGTATGGGTAAAATTCTTTACTGTGCATGTGTGATACCCTCTTTTCATGTGCACAGTAAAGGATTTTACTCATATGTGCAGTCCAAGGGTGTTAAAAGGACTATATTTAATAGGCCCCTATACACATCCCATTATTGCTCCAGAGCACTCTCACACTGTTGACATCATCATGCAAGCATGTCACGGACAACTTAGGCTGCTACCGAAGTGGGTATTTTAAAAGATGTGCCAATTTGTTTACGGTTTTTTAAACATGACAAAACAGTGTTAAAACTATTTTTTGCACAAAATGATGCACTTCATATGGCAGGTAAGGGCTTAGACTACAGCCCTATGTTTTTAGTTTTTCTAGTCTTGATTTTCCCACAAAACCCTATTTAGTTGTTCTTTAATAGCAAACAAAGGGAAGGACACACCAGCACTACATATACAAATCAAAACACTCTGCACAACATATGTTTTTGCAAATTTTGACTCTAGTACTTCTTTAAAAAACTATCCAAAAGATACAAAACCTGATCTAGACAAAACAAATACAGCCTGACAGCAACCTAAACGTCCCCCCTGTTTCTTATCAAACAACCATGTACCTCAGCACTGCAGCTCTTTCCTCAGATGCTAAGACTTCCATGCTACTGCCTCCGACCCTGTCCTCTTTCATCTACACTCTGGCCCTCCATGCTTCTGCTACCAACTCTGACTTCCATCAGCTATACACTACAAATGCCACATCATTCCTAAATTCAGACACCATGCTGTTCCCAACTGCAGATACCACACTGCTTTCAACCATTAACTATGCTGCTCCTGACTGCTACAACACCAAACTTAAGGATGGATCAGCTCAGTCATATCTCTTTTTATAGGAGGACCCTACACTATGGAATAAAAATGAGACAAAACCCTATGAAACAAAACATGACATGACAATATGGAAAAAAACAATGGGACATAAAAAATGAAAAGGGCAACCTAGAAATGCCTGCAGATATAATGTACAGATAAAACTACAATATCCTAATGTATTATATGAAATAAATGCTAGGTAAGTATGCCAAGGGAAAACACAATATGTACTGTATATATTCATTGTGACTGCATTAATGCACCAGTTAGGGTTCAACTTGTCACCAGAAAAGTAGGGAAATGTGGTGTTAGGGTTTCCAATCCTAACTCCCCAGCCCCCACGCAGCAACAGGACAAGGCCACACAGACATCCACAACAGTCATCATCAGGTAAGTCAAACAACATACAACTGTTTCCAGATGATACAAATGCAGTACTAAGCTAAGAAGCTTCTGCAAAATGAAACTAGTTGTATACCCTCAGGTCCTTGAGCCCACAAGGCCAAAATTACATAATTGATTTAGTTACTATTCTAACATAATTTACAGTACATGGTGCATTAGTAAATGGCTGTTAATATGTGATCTGCTCTTTTCATTACTGATCCTTTGGATTGAAGAACATGTTAATGCCTCTGACATTTCAGATTTTTGGATGGCACTTTTTTCCTTTGACATTGCCTCTGTTCTTCCTTTCCTTTCCTTTCCTTTCCTTTCCTTTCCTTTCCTTTCCTTTCCTTTCCTTTCCTTTCCTTTCCTTTCCTTTCCCTTCCTCTCCTTTTCTTCCTTTCTTTCCCTTCCCCCTTTGTTTATGTTTTCTTACATTTAATCACCTTAACTTTGGTAGGTGTTGTTTCCTAGTTGCCAGCCATGTTGCCTGCAATGCCACATTGACACATTCTTATATATTTTGAGTGCTAGTGCTGCAGATTGTTATTATAGTTTTCTGTACTTGGCATTTCTTGCTTTTATGCCCTTGAGCATTTCCATAGCATTAATGTATTCTAATAATGTGTATATTGCACTCCTATTGCAGGAGTTTCAAAACAATATTCTTTGTTATTTTATATCTCTAAGTTTCACTATAAATCACACTTCCCCCATCCTTGTCTATCTTGCATTACTTATTTGCTTGGCAACGTTTGCCCTTATAGATTGTGAGTAATGAACTGACTATTGTCTTAGTTCCTCCTTGTAGTTCTCTGTCCTCCCCTTCCAGCTCTTCCTTCTGTCCAGCTCTCGCTTCTTTTTTGTCCTCCTGTTTTTCACTATTTTTCTGAATATCTTGTTTTCATAAAACGTCTGGCAGAATTATGCATTGTTATTAATTATTCACAATGGGATTTTCTGGTATGCACTGAATTATAGTCAAGAGTTGATATGTTTGAGTTACTGTCTGTCTTTGACTACTGGATTGTTTATTGGCTGTTCTAATCATGTGTCTCTTGATCCTGATGTATTTATATGTGACAGTGAATATGTAGCTCCACCCCCTGACAAAGCATCTTGCCTTGGACATGAAGCACTGGGGTTTTCAAAGCCACTGACTCAGAGTGAGCGTTTTTTGGCTTTAATAAATTTCTACCTTCAGCATCAAATAGCATTGTTACCGTGTAAATTTATACTGTGATTTTAGTTACCTCTTAACAAACTGGCCCTTTGACTGCAAGCCTATTGTATGCTTTGTTTGTACCTTCTGGGTTTTCAGCCTTTTGCATCCACCTACTGTATGTGAGTGAGTGGCTCCTCTGTTCCTGCATTGTAACCCTTCTGGCATCTTTCTCATGCAGCCCGACTACTGCCAGAAGATAGTAACTAGGCATTTTGGAGGTATGTACAATGATCTCTTGTGATACAATTCCCTGTTTTCATGGTCCATGTTACTGAATAATTGGCATAGTTTGTTCAAATAACTCAGTTGGGGCTTCTGTGGTGTCTTTGTAAAACTGCCACTTGCATTTATGTCTTCTGTGTTTCTGACCATTGTAAGTGCAGATGCCTGCCCTACACAGAAATAATTAGTGACTAGCCACTTTACTACTTGTTTTTTTTATGAGCTAATATTAGTGACTTGGAGGCAACCACCTCTGACCCACAAACTAGCACAGCCAGTTCTTCCTTTTCTTGTTTTGAGTCAGTGCTGTGTCAGCTCAATTCCATTTATGTACTGTCAGTCTCTCTTTAAACACACACATACTACACCAACTGAAAATATTGATTTAAAAGCACTATTTCAAAGGTTTGAAGAAACTCAAGTTTCAAGAAATCAATACCTTCTACAACTGCAATTTTTTTTATAAAAAGTACAATAAAACATTTGGGCTCCTTGTGGCCTGCGGCTAGAGAAACTGCTCACAGGAGGTTTTGTAAAACATATTTATAAGACATAATGAGAGTCTGCCCTAACAACTTGCTCAACAGAACTGGTTAACAGTTTGCTAGACCAAGATGATGACATTTATACCTCACTACCTAAAGAGACTGAAGAAGTGTATACACAACTTCTGGCCCTTAAAGATGTATCACAATTTAAGAACGTTGAACTTAACCTACATAAAAAGCTATGATCCTATGAAACAGAAATCACTGAGAGAAAAAAAAATTCAGCCAAGAGTCCAACAACTATGAAAATAGTAAAAGTTTTTGTGTAGGATACGAGTAGACCACCTAGACCAGCAAGTAGGGGAAGGGCAAGAAGCAAATCAAGAAGCCAGGCTAAAACTCAAAGAGATCCATCTAATCAACATAAGAGAAAGATTATTGATCAAACTAAATCAGTTAATTTTTTTTTAGATCATACCAGCAGAGTGCAGAACAAGAAACATTTCACCAGGAGCCAAGGACAAAAAAAAAAAGACTAGACAAGGCCAACAAGGGGGCAGTAGGAGGCACAAGAACCCAGTCCAAACCATCAGTCTGCCCCACAAATATCAAGTAGTTAACCTTTCATCTATATAACTTACAGAGTCACAGCTACAAGTGCTGTCAAAGGGTTTAAACGTTGTACTGGATTCAATCATCAACAAATTTCAAATTTACATTGATTTAAAAAAGGTTTTTTTCAGAAATTGAATTTAGGAAAGTTTTTTTTGCCCGAAGTAATGATAATATGGGTCATTTAACCACAGATATATCAATATAGGTTACCAGTCCTTAACTACAGATGCTAATTGACTTACTGAATGAAGAACACAGCAAAATGGACAAAATGTTATATCACAAGCAAGAACATTTTTTTAATGATCGTGCGTCCTATTTCAAACCTCCATTAACCTTTAGTCTGTCATCTACTATATCTCCTGCTCTTCAAAAATTTCAGACAATTGTTATGCAGGAAGTGCATAAGCTTTTAAAGCCAAAATGGTAGAATGATAGAGGAAGTTCAACAACCGAGGAGAACATGGCTCTATAGGAACTTGCTACTATGAAATCTGTAGAAATTAAGCCCATGGATAAAGAAGGTAAAATTGTGGTCTGTGACAAACACAAATATGAGGCTGAAGTAAACTGCCAACTGTCAGATAATAATAGTTACAATTTCTGGAATCAGATCCTACCAGTCAGCTACAATCAAGAATGACTGAATTCCTGGATATATCATACCAAAATAATTGGATTACAAACAAGGAAAGAGAACACATGAAGGTTCCAAACCCCACTATACCTACAATTTGTGTGCTGCCTAAATTGCACATGGATCAGATGAACCACCTACAGAAGTTCCATTATATCAGGCCAGGAATCTTTGACTAAATAAAATGTCTGTTTCCATAGGCTTTTTTCTTCAGCAGGTAGTTGTCACCTTGCCTTCCTTTATCGGAGACTTGATGGACATCATCTTCAAGTTAAAGTGGTTGGTCTAGTCTGATGACATGATGCACTAACCATTGATGCCACATCTTCATACACATCTATTAGGCATCATCTATGGCTGCTTGTCTAGGAAACAACTCTCACTAATTGTGATGCCGTAATCGATTTTCTTAATTAGCTCATTATTAGAGCTGTACAACTGAGTCTAACATCTGTGTTCTATTAAATGGAAAGTTTTACCAGCAGGTACAAGGAAGGGCTATGGAAACCATCATGGCTCACTCCCTAACCTATTTTTGGGTTGGTCAGAGACAGCTAGAGTGTTTAACCCTGAATGGAGCCCTTTTCTGCCCCAGATAAAATAATAGAGCAGATGCATTGATGACTTACTAATAATTTGGAAGGGGGATGAAGTGTGAGTAGGAGAGTTTGTAGCTTTTCTCACTAACAATAACACAGGTATAAGCGTTAGCCACAAAATTGATTTAGCTGTGACTGACCTTCCTGACATTACTTTCTGTAGGGTACCTTAACAAAAAATTTAAATCAGTACCTTTAGAAAAGCAACTACAAGCAACACTCTCCTGATGGCACAATGTGCCACCCACAGCACCTAAAAAAGGTATTCCAGTTGGACAGTCCCAACGTATTCATTGAAATTGCTCCTCAATAATGATGTTTGAAATGCAAGCTGAGGACCTAAAATGAGTCAGAGAGGATATTCGCCCCCCAAAAAATTCTGGATGATGCCTGTAACTGGGCCAGAAATCTCAATAGAGAGTTCCTCCTTGTCCTTAAAACAAGAAATGAGGACAACAAAAAGGTGATCCCGGTACTGGAATACAATCACCTTACATCATAAATTGTAAATATCAATGATAACTGGCACATTTTATGTGCAGATAAGGACTTGTGCACCAGCCTCAGAGAGCAATCCAAGGTAAATTATAAGAGTGGGAAAAACAATGGAGATCTTGTTACACTCAGTCTCTACAAAAAAAATAGCTATTCAGACCCACATTTCCTGGTTGCCACCCTCTCTGTCAGAAGCCACAAATGTAACAGGTGTAACATCTACTACTATTGCACTCTTGGCAATAATTTCATCCAACCAACTACTCAGAAATCTTTTGAAATTAAGCAGTTCAAAATATGCAATACAACTTTTTTTGAATATGCAATTACCTGTCCATATCCTAAAGTCTATGTTGGGCATACCATACACCAACTTAAAATTCAAACCCAGGAACACATCTGCTCCATTGTACATGCCTGACCTCACACACCTTTGGGACCCCATTTTGCCCAGTTCCATATGAGAGATCCTGCTGGTCTTTCATTTATGGGCACTGAACACATGTCCATGTGCAGAGTGGGGGAAGGGTGCTAATGGTCTGGCCAGGTCTCACTCAGCTAGGGAGGCAGAGCTGAATCAGGTGTGGTGTCAGTTGTTTTTGCTTCTTAGAAGGAACTAGAAGGGGACAGGATCAGATCTGTTACAGTACAGTAGCTTCTTCTTGTTGTTTTTACATTGTTTAGAAACATAGAAACATAGACTTTGACGGCACATAAGGACAGCTTGGCCCAACTAGTCTGCCCATTTCCCTACCTAGAGGATAAGCTGCAGATCCTATTTAACCAACAGCCTATTTCTTCCTACCCCCCATATTGTTTCGTGTGGCTTCTACTTGGTAGTAAGTTATTTCTTTTCTTTCTTACTACTTCCTTGGGGCTAGCAGGGTATTGTCTGGGGCTGTTGGAATTTTGAAACCTGTTTTGGTAGCTATAAGTGGGCTCATTTGTTTGATGTTTCACTGTGTAGCAGGCTGCATTTGTAGAGGCCTATTTCTTCTGATTTAAAACCTATTTGGTGTGATTTAACTGGGTCTGTTTCTTTGCAATGGAGACCTATATCTTCTAATTTCAAGCCTATTTTGATGTGTTGTTGGTGAAGCTGTTTGAATTGGAGTCCTGTTTCTTTTGGTAGCAAACCTATTTTGGGGGCTTTGAGTAGAATTGTGATTCATTTTTGCTGGCTTCACTAGCTGCAAAGTTTAGTGCAGAGTGGGGGAAGGGTATTAATGGTCTGGCTAGGTCTCACTCAGCTAGGGAGTCAGAGCTGAATCAGGTGTGGTGTCAGTTGCTTTGGCTTCTCAGAAGGAACTAGAAGGGGACAGGATCAGCTCTGTTACAGTACAGTAGCTTCTTCTTGTTTTTACATTGTTTCTTTTGGATTCTACTTGGCAGAAGGTTATTTCTTTTCTTTCTTACTACTTCTAAGGGACTAGCATGGTATTGTTTGGGGCTGTTGGAATTTTGAAACCTGTTTTGGTAGCTATAAGTGGGCTCATTTGTTTGAAGTTTCACTGTGTAGCAGGCTGCTTTTGTAGAGGCTTATTTCTTCTGATTTAAAACTTATATGATGTGATTTAACTGGGGCTGTTTCTTTGAATTGGAGACCTATATCTTCTAATTTCAAGACTATTTTGATGTGTTGTTGGTGAAGCTGTTTGAATTGGAGTCCTGTTTCTTTTGGTAGCAAACCTATTTTGGGGGCTTTGAGTAGAATTGTGATTCATTTTTGCTGACTTTACTAGCTGCAAAATTTAGTGCAGAGTGGGAGAAGGGTGCTAATGGTCTGACCAGGGGCCTCAGCTACCTGATTGTTTCTGGAAGACTTGGGCTGGTCCCACCCCAACCCCTCTCTCCACTCCCCCGGTCCATTATTTCCTTTATACCAGGGCTTCTGACATCACTTCCTCAAATGGGAAAAGGATATGCACCTGTCATAGCAGAAGCAGACTTCCAGGAAAGGAACAGCAGCAAGTGAAGAGGTGACTGCTATCTCAGTGGAAGTGAAGTAACTGCAAATATAGGAGCTTTCATTGTTACTTCTTTGCATTACTATTGCATTGGGGAAAGGAGGAGTAGGAGTTTGAAGAAGGTTGTGCAATAGCTACTTAAAGTCTCTTTTTGAGTATGGCTAGGAAAGATAGGAATATAAAAAGCAGTTGCTCAATCTATCTAAACGTGTACAACAAAGGGGGTAAGGGAAATTAAGAAAATAATGTTTTGCACTGATAGAGGTGGGAGAGGGGAGACTTGGGGGAGTGTTTGGTATCCTGCATCTGGAAGGGTGGGAGGTCGCTGGTGTGCAATGACAGCAATGGGTAGGGTGGTAGGCTGCAACAACTGCGGTGCACCAGTCTTTCAAAAATTGCCTGGAGTGTGGGAGGATGTTTAGTGTGCAACCACAGAGAAACTTAGAAAGGAGATTGAGGGTCTGCAGGAGGAAATAAGACAGGCAAGGCAGATTGGGGTGGGTTTAGCCAATACTGGAGGAAGGAAGAAGGGAGATGAGGAAGGGTGATTTAAGCCAACAGTGGTGAGAGAGGGTCAGAGGAAGGGAAGCAGAGACAAAGGGGCCCAGGCCAGGAAGAACGATTGCCGGGGAAAGCAGGTCAGGAGACAAAAGACAAATGGAAGGAGGAGATAGGGACTTGTGAAGGGAGGCAAAGAAGTGGCAAAAGTCAAGGAGTGGAAAGGAGAGAACACATTACTATGAAGAGAGAGGGAGCGGGCATTTGTGAAGGGTCTTCATAAAATAGTTTTGCACTGCTAGAGAGGAAGAAGGTGGAGGAGGGAAATGATGAAATTAGAGGAGTAATTGATAAATGCCTGGACTAAACTGGAGTGGAGGGAAGTTCTGCTGGGAGAATTTCAGGAGGGACAAAAGGGGGAAATAATGTGAAGGAGGAAGAAGAGGAGCTGGAAATGACAGAGGGAGATGAATGGAAGCAAGCAGGGAGTAAGAGTGGTGCAATCTTAGTGCTGGGGGACTCAATACTAAGAGGAGTCAGGTGGGGTAGCAAGGGAGGACATAGAGTTGCATTTGGGTGGAGGCCATGCCAGGAATGACAGTGGAAAGGGTGGGACAATCTGTTCTGAAATATGCTAGAAGGGTAGGGACAAGCATCATTTAATTATACATCTTGGGACGAAACGATCTGGCTTGACAAGACAGTAGATATAGTCCAGAGGAGGTTTGAGGAACTAGTACACTTATGTGAGGGGCAGAAGATCAGCAACTTTTTCAGAGATACTTCCAGCGCCAAGGCAAGCACAACAAGAAAGCTGGAGAATAGAGAAATTAATGGATGGCTAAGAACCTGGTGTTGTGCTAAAGGGTATGGGCTGTTGGGGTGGGAGGGACCTGGGAGGACAGTAGTCTCTATGCCAAGGACAGACTACACTTGAGTGAGGAGGGAAATAAAGTGTTGAAACAGAGGATGGAGGAGTACATAGAAGAAGTTGGGGGGTGGCAATTGGGCAAGAGATATGCAGAGACCACACGTTGGGAAACCATATGAGCTTACCCCCCATAACAGTGACAAAGGACAAATGGCAAGTACTATTGGTGATGCTAGTAAAGGAGGGCAGGATGGGAGGAGGGTAAAGGTGGTTACCCTAATGCTAGGAGCCTTGAGGAGAAACTGCAGTTACAGGTGCTCATGGCAGAGGGAGAGGTGGACATTGCATCATCGCGGTAGAGAAACATAACCACCCAACAATGACTGGGACCTGCCTGTACCAGGCACAATTTATTTCATAGGGACAGGGTGATTGGGAAAGGAGGTGTGGCACTATATGTGAAGGAAGGAAGGACTGAAGTGTGGAAGGGAAGGAGGAGAGGTAAATCGGAGTCATGGATGCAAATCCAGGATTCCAAGAATAGGATTCTTAGAATGGGAGTGGTGTACAGGCCACCATCTCAGATGGAGGAATTAGACAGGGAACTAGCAGGACAGATCAGGGGGACCTGCGAGAAGAGTAGTGTGGTGATTGTGGGGGACTTCACCATGCCAGGAGTGGACTGGAGTACTCCAACAACCAGCAACAGAAGGGTACAGATACTGCTGGATGCCTTCCAGAACAGCTTCCTGCTGCAAATGGTCAATGAACCAACCAGGTTAGGGAATACCCTTGACCTTGTGCTGGCAAATGAGGACTCTGTGAGAGAACTTACAGTAGAGGAACTGCTGTCAGGGAGTGACCACCACTTAGTATGGCTCACATTGGATATGGGCAAGGAAGGAGTGGAATCTGGCACAAGAGTGCTGGACTTCAGGAGGGCCGACTTTGGGAGGATGGGGGAAATGGAAAAAGGGTGCCTGGCCAGAATTCAATCTAGTATGGACACTAATCAGAGGTGGGAGCTCATAAAGCTGGGGATAGTGGAGGCAACCACAACCTGCTGCAAGGCCCAAAGCAAGAAGGCTAGGGCTAAGAAACCGAGCTAGTTGAGCAAGGAGGTCATGGAAAAGGTAAGGAGGAAAATAGCTGCCTTTAAGAAGTACAAGAAAACAGGGAGTGGGGAGGACAGGGAGGAGTACTCGACAGAATCAAAGGAGGTGACAAGGGCAGTAAGGGGAGCCAAAGCATCTATGGAACTCCAGGCTGGCACAAGGCATTAAGAAGGTGGAGAAGGACTTTTAGTTACACAGGAGAAAAGGAGTTGTAAGGACCACATAGTAAGGATTAGGAAGGAGGGGGTTGGGTGGAAGATAGGGTGTGATAAGGCAGAAGCACTAAATGTACTTCTGCTCAGTATTTACTAAAGAGAAGTGACACCCAAGGGGAAGAAATGGCAGAAACAGGGAGGGTGACAGATGGGAACTCATGGAGGCAGAGTTCTGGAGGGTTTGAAGGCACTGAGGCGCCAGGCCCAGATGGCATCCACCCAGGGTACTGAAGAAGCTGCAGAGGTCCTTGCAAGACCTTTGGCAGACCTATTTAATGCCTCACTACATTCGAGGTGTGTACCTCAGGATTGGAGAATGGCTCATGTGGTGCCCCTCCACAAGAGTGGCCCCAAGGATGAACCGGGAAACTACAGACCAGTGAGCCTCACATCCATCGTGGGTAAGCTAATGGAGACTATCCTGAAGGAGAGGCTGGTGGCCTCCCTAGAGGGCAAAGGACTACAGCGTGGCTTCATATGGGGCAGATCCTGCCAAACCAACTCTGAATTCCTATGACTGCACCAGGCAACTGGACAGAGTAGCCAGTGGATGTCCTGTATCTGGACTTAGTAAGGCATTTCACTCGATGCCGCATGGAAGGCTGGGAAGTAGTTAGTAGGCACGGGTGCAAAGCTGGTGAGATGGGTAGGAAACTGGCTTCAGGGAAGGCAACAGAGGGTGGTGGTGGGTGGGGAGCACTCACACCCAAGTGTAGTGACAAGCGGTGTTCCACAGTGCTCACTGATGGGACCAGTGTTGTTTGGGATATTCATTGCAGACATATCATGGGACATCAAGAGCAAGATCAGTCTGTTTGCTGATGATACCAAGGTAAGGTAGGAGCAGTGGTGGATGGCAGGGGTTGCAGGATGATCTGGAAAAGCTTGAAACCTGGTCAGACACCTGGCAACTGGTGTTTAATGTCAAAAAGTGCAAGGTGCTGCATTTTGGGATGAAGAACCCAAGGAGGAGTTACCAGCTGGGGGGGAGTGCAGCTAGCCCAGACAGAGGAGGAGAAGGATCTGGGGTGCTCATTACAGGGTCAATGAACAACTCAGTACAATGTAGGAAGGCAGCTGCAAAGTCCAACAAAATGCTGGGTTGTATTGCGAGGGGTATATCCTCAAGGAGGGAGGAGGTGATTCTGCCACTGTATAGGTGATTAATTAGACCACACCTGGAGTACTGTGTGCAGTACTGGTGCCTGTATCTGAAGAGGGACATTAAGTTACTGAAGGGGGTGCAGCACAGGGCAACAAAGATGATCAAGGGGCTGGGGGACTTATCATATGAGAGGAGGCTGAGGGAGTTGAACATGTGCTCACTGGAGGAGAGGAGGGAAAGGGGGGACATGATTGACACCTTTAAGTACATGAAAGGAATAAACAAGACAGGTACAGAGGGGCTGTTCAAAGTAAGGGAGGGGAGGAACACCAGGGGCCACGATATGAGACTGAGGGAGGAAGGTTCAGGAGGAGAAGAGAGAGACACTTATTCACAGAGAGGATGGTGGCTGGGTGGAATGCATTACCTGCAGAAGTGGTATCCAGTAGAACAGTGGGACTGTCACAAAAAGGGATGGACAGACAAGGGGGAGGGTTAATGAAGGGGAAGGGTGGAAGGGAGGGGCAGCTGCAGAATAAGGGGTGCTAGCTGCACATTCGACCAGACTTAATAGACCTCTAGGCCTTTATCTGTCAGCAAATTTTGTATGTTCATATGTCCCAGAGAGGGGGAGACTGAACTAAGAAGCTTCTGCAAAATGAAACTAGATGGATATACACCCTCAGATGGTTGATCCCTCAAGGCTTAAATTACATAATTGATTTAGTTCCTTTTCTAACATAATTTATGAGGTGCATTTGTAAATGGCTGTTAACATGTGCTTTGTTCTTTTGATTGCAGCTCCCTCAGATTGAAAAGTATGTTCATGCCTCTGATGTTATAGCTTTTTGGATTCCCCCTTTTTCCTCTGACATTGCCTCTATTCTTTGTTTCCCTTCCCCCTCCCCCTTTTTGTTTATGTTTTCTTATATTTAATCACCTTAACTTTGGTAGATGCTGTTTTCTAGTTGCCAACCATGCTGCCTGCAATGCTGCATTGACACATTATTAGATATTTTTGAGTGCTAGTGCTCCAGATTGTTGTTATAATTTTCTATACTTGGTATTTCTTGCTTTTATGCCCTTGAACATTTCCACATTGCTCATTTCTTCTATTAAATGTATCTATAGTTCTCCTAGACAAGGTAAGGGCTAAGAGGGCAGGTTTCAGAAAATATAAGGAGACTCAAAGGGAGGAGGACAGGGAGGAGTACCTAGAATGTCTAAGGGAAGTGGGGAAGGTTATTAGGAGAAAAAATGCATGGACTGAGGAAGGACTTGCACAGAAGGTGAAAAAGAAGACAAGACATTTTATAGGTAGTGATAGAAGGAAAAACAAGGGGGATCGTAAGGCTCAAAGGGGAAGAGGGAAAGTATAAGGAGGGAGACCTGGAGAAGGCAGAAATACTGAATAAATACTTCTGTTCAGTATTCACTGTGAAAGAGGATGGGCAGGATCCATAGCCGACCAACAGTTGCCAAGGACGGGGAGAAGTGGACTTCAGTCCATTCACAGTGGAGAGAGTCTGAGAGGAACTCACAAAACTAAAGGTGGACCAAGCAATGGGACCAGATGGCATACACCCATCACCTAATTAAATGATTTACATAGCCCATGGCATACACCCGAGGATATTGAGGGAACTGTGAGAAGAACTAGCAGCACCTCTGGCAGCCTTGTTCTCCGAGTCACTCAACACAGAAGTGGTTCCACAAGACTGGAGGAGGGAACGTGTGGCCCCTATACATAAGTCTGGCAGTAGGGATGAGGCAGGGAACTTTAGGCTGGGCAGCCTCACCTCAGTAGTGGGGAAGATCATGGAGAAACTACTTAAAGACAGAATAGTGGGACATCTGGAAAGCATCAGTGCCCAGGATCTGAGGCAACATGAATTCACAGTGGGTAGGTTATGTCAGACAAATCTGATAGAGTTCTTTGACTGGGTTATGAAGGAAGTAAATCATGAGGGAGTGGTGGACATCGCCTACCTGGATTTCAGCAAGGCCTTCGACACTGTCCCACATAAGAAGCTGGTAAACAAGATGGGTAGTCTGGGCATGGGGCACAAGGTGGTTAACTGGGTTAGAAACCGGCTAATGGACAGGAGGCAGAGGGTGGTCATAAACGGGATACAATCTAAGGAGAGGAGGATGACCAACAGGGTACCCCATGGGTCAGTTCTGGGGCCAGTCCTGTTCAATGTATTCATTAGTGACATTGCATAAGGACTAGAGGGTCTGCCTGTTTTCAGATGACACCAAGATCTGCAACAGGGTGAATACCCCAGACAGGGTGGAGACAATGAGGAGGGATCTAGGGAAGCTTGAAAAATGGTCTGAGGAGTGGCAATTGAAGTTTAATTCAAAGAAGTGCAAAATTATGCATGTGGGACATAGAAATCCTGGAGAGAGTTACAGGATAAGGGGGGAGTTACTGACAACCACCAAAGAGGAAAGGGACCTGGGGGTTATACTGGAGGGCCTAAAGATATCTAAGCAGAGTACCAAGGCTGCAGGGAGGGCAAGTGGCATGCTGGGACGCAAAGGCAGAGGTATCACTAGCAGGAGGTGGGAGGTAGTTATGCCTGTAGTTATGCCTTTGTATAAAACACTGGTCAGGCCTCACCTGGAGTGCTGTGTACAGTTCTGGAGGTCACACCTCTATAAGGACAATGACATGGGAGAGGCAGTCCAGAGAATGGTGACTAAGATGGTACAGGGCTTACACCACAAAACTTTTGAGAAGAGATTAAAGGACCTCAGTATGTACTCACTAGAGGAGAAGAGGACATGATAGAAACTTTCAAGTACTTTAAGGACTTTACAAGGTGATGCAGAAGACATCTTCCATTATAGGAGGAGTACAAGAACAAAGGGGCATGATGTGAAACTGGAAGGTGGCAGGCTAAGAGGGAATGTAAGAAAGTTTTTCTTCACAGAGAGTGTGCTGGACACATGGAATAGTCTGTCACAGGAGGTCGTGGGGGCAAGCACTCTGGAGGGCTTTAAGCACACCTGGGATAGACATAAGTGAGCCTTGAGGGTGGGGCAGAGGGAGGGGAGGACACTTACCAGATAGGGTTAGAAGCCTAAACCAAGTATAGGGTTTGAGGGCAGACTGGATGGACCTAGCGGTCCTTATCTGCCATCATTTTCTATGTTTCTGTCTTATTTCAGGAGTTTCAAAACAATATTCTTTGTTCTTTCACATGTCTAAGTTTCACTATTAAGCCCTTTTACCCCCATCTTTGTCTGTCTTGCATTACTTAATTGCTTGGCAACTTTGGCCCTTATAGATTGTTAGTAATGGACTGACTCTATTTTCTTAGTTTCTCTTAATATTTCTCCAGCTCCCTCATCCTTCCAGCTCTTCCTTCTGTCCATTTATTATTTCTTTTTTGTTCTCCTGTTTTTCACTATTTTTCTGAATATCATGTGTTTATGAAATGTCTCACAGTACTACACATTGTTTTTAATTATTCACAATGTTTTGGGCTTTTTTTTTCTTTTGTATGCACTGAATTATACCAAGAACTGAATGCATGGTGTTGTTTATTCCATTTAGGGGGTAAGCAGACTCATGAGCGATAGCCCTGAGTTATTAGAGGTGGATAGGAGGCAGAAAGCTTTTTTGGGGGCCACTAACTACTTCTTGAAAATTTCCACAGTGTACTGTGTAAACCTTTTAAGGGGACGACAGCTCAAAGGGTTGCCAAATAAAAAATAATCAAGATTGTAAATATCCTTCAAAACGAATTCTATTTGCTTCCAATATGGCTGATGGGTGGGAGATAGCCACATGCACAATGTTCTCAGAGACACCAATGCATACCACCTGAGATTCAGGAGGTTAACCCCTCCTTGCTCTCTAGGTAGATGTAACACTGTATAGATGTAACACTGAGAACCAAATCTGAGGAAGGGTTCCCTGCCATATAAACCTAGAGATGGCCTTATTCTACAATTATAATTACATAGGGGATGGCATGATGGGAAAAGACTGAAGATAATATAACATCCTGGGAAGGATATTCTGGTGTATTGCCTCAATCCTTTGAACCCCAGGTATATCTGTGTTCACTTAGAGAGGTCATCCATGATCTGTTGAGTTAAGGGCTCAAAAATATGGAGCTCTAGGTGTTACAGGTTCTTGGTGAGCTTAACCCACAGGTATGGGAGTGTGTCTTTGTACCATTTAAAGGAAATAATTCCATTAACCTTTCTGAGGATACATAGCTTTAAAGCACTGACTCTGTTTTCTGCATATGTAGCTTGTACCCTGTAAGATCACCAAAGAGCTGTAGGATATCACAGATTGTTGGGATCAAGTCTGCTTAGGATGTCAATATTAACAGGACATCATCCATGAAAAGCAAAAGTTCGTAATCCCTCCCTCCCAGTGGTAAACCCGATATTCTGGGATCAGTGAGAATCACTTCAGCTAATGGTTTGAGACAAAGGGCAGAAAGTACAGGTGACAGAGGGCATCCCTGCCTTGTGTCTTTCAGGCTTCTTCCTAAATGACCCTGAAGGCAGAAAGCTGTATGGGAGAAGGAGTTCCTGGAATATTTTATAAAATTCTGCTGGGTGTTCATCTGTAGAGGACTTTATGACTCTGTTCTGCTGTAATGGGGGCTAGCAGCCATTGTGCCCTATTCTGGACTAATTTGGAAAGGGGCAGAGCACATATATAGGCTAGGATCTGCTCCTGAGAGGCCATCACTTCTGCTGCATAAAGAGACCTGATAACATCTGGAGAATACATTTCTAGTAGCAGATAGTTGTGTGACAGAAGTGCCAGCTAATGGATCATGGAGCTGCAGAACTTTGGTCTGTGAACAACGTGCACACAATCTGCATGTCATGTTTCATGCTCCCATGCTCTCCTCATAATACTTGTGTTTAAGGTTAAACAGGGTCTGTCCTATCTTGACCGCCAGTAGCTTCTCCATGCCCTGCTTCATGTATGCTATGTGGAGTGCCACAGATTTGTCACTTTTTTGCATACAATTCTGTAGAGTATGTGAGGTCTGCTGGAGTTCTAGAAGTCAAGCTTCTCACTCCTTTTTCTTTATAGAAAAATATGCAACTTGTTCTCCCTTGATCACTGCGTTGATCACATCCCAGAGAATGTGGACTGATATATCTAAACCTGAGTTCTCCTGAATGATACAAGGAATTAATTCTTTCATGGAACATTGAAATTTTGAGGCCCGGAGCAGCATCAAGTTAAGCCACCAGTGTGTGGTTCACTTTGGTTAATAGAGGATAAATTTCACATAAACTAGGGCATGGTTTGAGAGCAGAATGGTGCCATGGGATATGTTTTATAAGGAGTTGAGCTGTTCTGCTGTCATAAAGATATAACCTAATCTAGTTGATGAGTTTTTCTAAGGGTGTAGTGGGTATATTTTTACCCTGAGGGGAAGGAATATCTCCAGACATTGATTATACTGAGATGTGCCAAGATGTTTCACAAGTAATTCTGGAAGGGAGAAGATCGGTGCACATTAGGGCCAGTAGCATTAAGAGTTGGAGACTAGGTAGCGTTGAGGTCCCTGCCCATGATCAGCTGTCCTTGCAAGAGGGGTAGGAGTTTGTTAAAAGACCCCTGGGCCATTGTTTTCTCTGAGCCATGGGGAAATACACACTAGCCAGAGTGACCGGGGCACTATACAATGTGCCCATGGCTATAGCAAAGTAGCCCTCCTTATCAACTACCTGATCATGTAGAGATAAGGGCATACCCCTCAGTATAAGGATAATAGCTCCCCATCAAAGGCCTGATTTGCTCAACAATACCTGCACTGCTGAAAAGCCCCAGTTCTGAAATTTAGAATGTTCTTTGGCCAAGAGATGGGTCTCTTGAAGAAACACTATCTCCAGGCAGTCATGCTTTAATTTCTGGAGAAGGCGGTATCATTTTACAGGACTGTGGATCCCAACAATGTTAAAGGAAACTACCTTCGAGGGGTAAACCACTGATTATAATAAAGTGACGAGGTCGGTTTGGTAAGGTTGGACCTCTTCACCCTCAAAGGGTACAGTTTAGAAAGAAAGGGAGACAGAGTAAGAGAAGAGGTGCAGAACATCTTAGGAAAGAGAGGAGCAGTAGGATTCCATAGGGTAAACCTGATGGTGTACATTAACACTGCTAACCAGAACTACAAAACACCATTAAGGCAACTAGGAAAAATTAACAATATCATTAGAACAGAAGGCAAGCAGGGCAAACTGGACTCCCGATGCAAACTAAAGGAAGAGGGATTCCCCTATTGAGGTGCTTCCAAAGTAGGAAGAGGAAGATTTATCTCCTATGTGGGAGCAGGTTTAAGCTTCCATAGGAGGGAGTGCCACAACAAGTTGTGGGCCCCTGTAAGGGAAAATCATTTACAGTGAGGGAGAGCAGAGGGAAGAGTATGCACTATCCACCCTGCTTTCCATCAAGTTTTGGATGTCAGTGAGGGTCAACTACAGGTGATCCACCAACTCCTGAACCCTTCCAAAAGAAAACCAAAGGGAATCATAGGAGGTAAGGCTATGCAGAACCACCAGCCTAAGGCAGGCATAGGAGGATGACTGCAGTAGGTATATTATATACCAGGGGTATGGCTTGTAGGAAGGTAAAGAACCACAGCTCTCAACAGGGGGGGCTCTGGGCTGTAGAAAAAGCAATGAGCTAGAAACTGTGAGTCCATAAATGGTAGGGTATCTGGGCATGCTTTCGCACTCAAGTGGCCTTCCTGCCGGTGCCCTCCCCCCCCACAGGAACAGTTCAACACCCATCTGAGGGCGACCAGCCTGGATTAATTTCTTGAGAAGGAGTTCCACCCATGTAGAGGTCCCCCATCCAGGCTGTAAGCTGTGGCTTGTGCTAATCCTAGACAGGTGGGGCAGAAGTTGATACCAGCCCATTTACAGAAGAAAGGGTTCTGAAAGAACTCTTAGAACTGAAGGTGGACAAAGCAATGGGGCCTGAAGGGATTCATCCCAGAATTCTAAAAGAACTAAGAGTAGAACTAGTGACACCACTGACTACCCTCTTTAACAAATCATGGGAGGATGGGGTAGTACCTGAGGACTGGAGAGGGCAAATGTGATTCCCCTTCACAAAAGTGGGAGCAGGGCAGAAGCAGGAAACTACAGACCTGTTAGTTTAACCTCAGTGATAGGCAAAATGATGGAATCACTTTGAAGGAAAGAATTGTCGAGTACCTAGAGGCCAGAGGGGCACAGGACCCAAGGCAGCATGGATTCACAGCAGGAAGGTCATGCCAGATGAATCTAATAGATTTCTTTGACTGGGTGACCAAAGTAGTAGATCAAGGAGGGAGCTGTGGACATGGCCTACCTAGACTTTAGCAAGGCATTTGACTCAGTCCCACACAAAGATTAATATACAAGTTAGCCAGCCTGGGGTGGGTCCCAAGATGATAGCCTGGGTAAAATTGGCTGGAGAATAGACACAGAGGGTAATAGTAAATGGAGTCCACTCTGAAGAAAGGTGGTTAATAGTGGGGTGCCACAGGGTTCAGTATTAGGACCGGTCCTCTTCAGTGTCTTTGTAAGTGACATTGCAGAGGGACTGGAAGGAAAAGTATGTCTCTTTGCAGATGACAAAAAGATCTGCAACAGAGTTGATGCACAAGGTGGGGTGGAAAGGATGAGAAGGGACTTGGCAAGGTTAGAGGAATGGTCAAATGTATGGCAGCTTAGATTTAATGCTAAGAAGTGCAAGGTAATGCACCTGGGAAACAAAAACCCAGGGGAAGAGTACACAATGGGGGGTGAGATACTAACAACAACAAAAATGGAAAGGGACCTGGGGGTAGTCATATCAGATGACTTAAAGGTGGGCAAGCAATGTGAGAGGGCAGTAGGAGGCTGGGGGATACTGGGATGCATAGGGAGGCATCACTAGTAGAAAACAGGAAGTTGTTATCCTCTGTACAGATAGCTGGTGAGACCCCATCTGGAGTACTGTGTGCAGTTCTGGAGACCAAATCTCTGCAAGGACATAGACAAGATGGAAGCTGTCAGAGGAGGCAACTAAAATGGTGCAGGTCTGCACTGGAAGACATATGAGAGAGGCTAAAGGAGCTTAATATGTATAGCCTGGAGGAAAGGAGGGAGAGGGGGGACATGATAGAAACTTTCAAGTACCTCAAGGGAATCAACAAAGTCCAATTTTTTTCAAGTTCAAGTTCACGTTTATTGCAGGAAAGACTCCGCTGAGCAAGCTCATTCACAAGGAGGCCCTGAGGCACATACACATACAGTTCACAATTACATAGACAGGAGATATAAAATATAGAACAACAAAGAAAAAAATATATAATACAAAAGGTATACACAATAGAAGTCCTTATGCTATATATGCAGTACATTCCAGCTTTAACTTTGCCCTAAATTATGCAACACATTTCAGCTTAATAAGCAGAGGACCAGTTGGTACCTAGGAAGTTGACTTGGCATTGGGGACCTAGTAGCACCTACATACAGTATGTCTTTTAATTTAGAGATAGCTAGTGTTTTGTAGGAGTTAATTGATACAATGCTGGTTAGCTTCAGCATGGCCTGTAGTTGGTTCCAGATGTTTGGGAGGCCATATGAGACAGCTCTTTGGCCAGTTGTGGTACGTGTCCTGGGAACATCTAGTAGGATAAGGTTGGATTTCCTTAGGGAGTAGGCGCTATGCGAGATGTGTATGAGAGACGTTAAATAGACAGGCAGTTTGTGGAGTAGTAATTTGAGGTCCAAATGCCAGCATGCAGGAGGTGTCTGGTGGCAAGAGAGTCCCCCAACTGCTGCATAAAGATCACAGTGGTGGGTCCTGCATGCAGAGTTAGTAATGAAGTGAAGAGCACGGTGACAGAGTACGTCCAGTTTAGATAGGCTCAAGGTTGGGGAGGAGATAAAGATAATGTCTCTGTAGTCAAGTAAGGGAAGGAATGTTGCTTGGACAAGTCTTTTTCGGGTCGCAAGAGAAAAGAGGGTCCTATTTCTAAAGAAGAAACCCAAGCGTGCTTTAAGCCTCTTTGATAAATCCTCGATGTGGTTGTTGAAGGAAAGCTCATTGTCTCAGTTTTTTTGAGACACAGTTAGTAAAATGGTATAAGGGCTGCTGAACTCAAATACTCTCTGTAAAAGTCACTCAGGAATGACACCCCGGTCCCTAATACAAAAGGGCTCTGCCAGCAGGTCCTTAATGTAATCCCTCACACAGCAGTCCAAGCACCGAGGCAGGCTTTCCAAAACTGATATCCCTGTACCTCAGTAAAACATGAAGAAGGTCAGGCTTGCCTGGGTCTCTAAAAAGATTGCAGAAGCTATTTTATGCATGTGAAAGCTGAAAGGGTGAGCTGCCATTTTTATTTTAATGCTGAAGATGTAGGCCACCTGATGCAGTTCCTGTTGATCTGGCTGTCCGGGATCTTGCCTGGGCAGGGGTACCTCAATTAATTTAGCCTGCAGATCTTTTGTCACTTACTGTGGAGTTGTGAAGCTCTTTGGGCCATCCAGGAACATAATGGTAAGCCTGGAGGGCTATGGAATCTGAATCTTTAGCTGCTAGGCATTCATCATCCACACTATAAGGTAATAAACCTTCCTACCTATGATGACCACAGGCAAATAGTCATTATCAAAATAAATGTGATTGTTTTTATAGAGCACCTGTTTCATTTGCAATGCTCTAAGGAGTAAGTCTTGTTTAGTGGTGTAACTTAGGAATATTAGAGCAATGGAGCATGGCCATTTCTCTGGGCCACATGGTTCACAGTGAGGGCACAATGAGCTTTCTCTGTGTCAAGGAGAACCTCTGGGTCAAGTTACAGAGTGTCCCAAAGGAAGCCAATTAGAAAGGCCACCATGTCTCTGCCTTCCTCATATTCAGGTACCCTATAGATCCTCACGTTATTGCAATGGGATCTATTTTCAAGGTTGTCACATTTTTTGGTCAGATGCTGACATTCTTGAATTATGTGGAACAAAACTCACTCCAGCCTGTCTATTCTAGTGTCCATACCACCCGCATGCTGCTCCAAGCTTTGCACTCTGGTTTCTAGTTTAATTGGGCCATCCCACATTTCCCCATTTAGAAACATAGAAAAAAATGACAGCAGATGGAGACCGCGGGTCCATCTAATCTGCCCATGAGTTCCTGAGACCTGCTCAGATCTCAGGACCAAAAGTTGTGCTGAGTGTAATGACCATGGTAGAACCAGAACCTCCAATCTTCTAATCTGAAGTCAGAGACCTTATCCATTAGGCATTTAAGGCTTGGATCTCTACCTTAAAGTCCTTTATTTCTACTAAGATTGCTGCATTGGTGGGTTGGACGGGTTGGGCAGGAGACAGTGAAACTCATCCATTTTGCCTGTTAATTCTGGATGGTTCTGTGTCAGGGCTGGCAATCCATCAAGATCCTCCAGTTGTGGTTTTGTTTTCTTGCCTCACATTCTCCCATCAATTCTAGTAGCTCCAGGGAGTTGATGGATGTAAGTATTTTGCTGATGTTTCATGGTGGTAGAGCTTTTCAGAGGCTAGAAATCAAAGCTGGTCATCTAAGCTGGCATCCATAGTGGTGATGTCACCGGAATTCCCTAGTGCTACTGAATTTGTGTCATCAGGAAACAGTTGCATGTTTTTTGTCTTACCTGATGATGGCTGTTTGTGATTGCTTGTGTGGTCTTGTCCTTTTGCTAGTTAGGTGTGTAGGGAGTTGGGGTTGGAAAAGCTAACACCACCTTTCCCTACTTTTGTGTCGTTAAGTTGAACCCTAACTGGTGTATTAACACATTTTTTTTCACTATTACTTTCCTTTCTTTTTGAGATAGTGGAGCTGTATCCTCATTCACACAGGTCACAAGAGATGCAGATGCACAGAGCCCTCTGGGCCTTGCTCAAAGGAAGAGTTCATTTGCCTGGGGATGGGCAGTGCCCTATGGGCCCTGCGTTTTCCTGCAGTAACAAATGTCAAGAATTCATGGGGCTGTCTGGCAGGCTGCAGCTGTGGCTACAGATACAGGTGTACAAGGCAAAGTGTCCATCTGTCAGCCAAAGTGCAGGGCCCTGTGGAGCCATGGGAGCAGAGGTGCAGGCCCCTATGCACAGAGAAGAGTTCTCTTCACTATATGGTACTTAGTCCTATGCAGCCAACCCTGTACCTTCCCTTCGCAGGCTGGAGGGTGGTGCCACAGGGCAGCACTGTATCCCCAGCCTCAAGTCATCCAGCTGGCTCACTGAGCTCACCCCCAAACTCAGCTCACTGACACAGGATCACAAAGTACTACCCACTGGGCCAAAGGCTGGCACTGCACACAATGGGCCTGATTCTAAGACAGCTTACGCATGTCACAAGGCAACATGCACCAAACCCTATGTTGAAATCACACTTTGTGACATGCATTATGCCGTTTGTTATTCCAGGAGGTGGCCTGTGACATGGCACAGGCCACATGTGCCAAATGGGGGATACACCACCAGCTATGCCAGTAACCCCCTGCGATGTGGTGCAAGGGGGTTTCCAGCATCATTTACACCAGTATTCCAAAAGGGCAGCTGGTGGAATGCAAATCACAATTCAAAGTGGGACCATAGTGTAAGTACAGTTAGACCAGCTTCTAGCTGGTCTAACCATACCTACATCCACCGGAGATGCGCCACTGAACCTGCTGCCCCCCCAGCTGCCCCCCCATGGGCCCCATGGGTGCCCACCACATCCTCTGTGGCAGGGCAGCCCTCCGTGGGCAGCTGGCACCCTCTCACCCCATCCCAATGCAGTGCCCCATGGGGCTGTTTCCATCCCCCCACATGCCGGGCACCCTAGGGTGGTCCTGTGGCCCCCAGCCCCTCCCCAGCCCTGCAGGGCAGTGCCATGGTGTTAGGGTGTGGGGCTCTGGGGGGCTATGCCTTGCACTGCTTGTGCCCTGAAGTCTACAGCTTGTGGCACCCGTGTTGGGTGTGCCCTTCCCATGGTGCAGCCCTGCAGCTGCCACAAGTGGCAGGGCATAAGTGCTGAGGACCCTGCCTGTTCTGTAATATGGCACAGGGTCCCCAGTGTAGTGGTGAATGTCACAACTCGCATATGCCAGTGACTTGCGACATTCGTCTTAGAATTGGGCCCAATGTTTCTTAATAATTTTTTTAGAATTATGACCCCATATTTTCATTCTAATTGTTTTATGACTCCCCTTATAAAGATGACGTGAATTTATAGAATGCTGTCTGAAATGTCATTCTTGCCAAAAGTATGAAAACACATCACTTGTCATGTTCATGAGGTGGTGTGAAAAAATGGCTATGTTGAAAGTTTGGCATCCAAATATTGGAAATTACCAGTTATGAGTGAGCATGGAAAAATGTCAATGTATATTAATAATTTTGTTGGTTTTTAATATGTTGACCCCAAATTTTAAGTATAGTGTTCTTATGAGTCCATCTCATGCACCTGCTAGGTGAAAATTTTCAAATCTCACTAAAAAGGTGATTTTGTAGAGGGACTGCAAAATCACCTTTTAGCCTGGATTTGAAAAATTTCACCTGACTTGTTCATGAGGCGGGGTCCCAAAAAGGCCATGTTGACAGTTTGGTGGAAAAATATTGAAAATTAGCTACATTATGAAAGAATGTTGAAATATTTCAACGTTCGCTCATAACTTGGTAATTTTACCATATTTTTTCCACCAAGTTTTTTGCATAGTGTTCTTATAACCCCTCCTCATGAACCTGGTAGGTGAAAATGTTAAAATCCTGCCCAAAAGGTGATTTCATGGAGTGACTGCGAAATCACCTTTCAGGCTGGACTAGACAAATTTCACCTACCTTGCTTATGAGGAGGGGTCCGATAAAGGCCATGCTGAAAATTTGTTGGAAAAATATTTAAAAATAACAAAGTTAAGAGTAAAAGTTCAAAGTGCACTGAAAAACATTAACCATAACCTGTGAACTCACTGGGTATGAATTCACCCGACTGGACAGAGCTGGGGACAAGAAAGTGGGTGGCATACTAATCTACCATAAGAGCCACTTAAAAATCTCCCAAATTGCCCACCAGGATTCAAACGTGTCCCCCTGTGAGTTGCTACATGTGCCACTGCTATTTGGGGATGCAAAGAAACTGCACCTGGTGTGCACCTATAATCCTTCAAGAGGTGGGCTACCTGGATTAACTCACCTCATGGACAAAATTGGTCCCAGAGTTGGGGATAATGAACTCATAATCCTGGGGGATGTAAACCTTAACTGGGATAGTGGTAATGTTAAGTAGTTTGAGCCTCTGCTTGCTAAGCTTGCCCTGACCCAGCTCATCCGGGAACCAACTAGGCGGACAGCAAATGGATCCTTCAGCACCTTACTGGACTGGATCATGTCTAACCATCCTGACAGGATCTCATCAGCGGGTACATTATCTGACTCCATCGCTGACCACTCACCGGTTTTCTGTGTATGGAAAATTCCCACCCCCAAAATTCCACACAAAATTATGCATGTCAGAAACTACTCTAGATTCGATACTGAGGAGTTCCTGGAAGACCTAAGAGTTACTGACTGGTCTGGGGTGTATGGTGCCACTGACCCCTCGGCAGCAACCTCTTGCTTCCTATCCACCTTTGGGGCCTTACAAGACAAGCATGCTCCCAAGGTCACCCATAGGGTGAGGGGGTCCGCTACCCTCTGGTTAAATGGGAATCTCCTAGCCCAGATGCGGGAGAGAGATAAGTGTTGGGCTCGTTCCAAAGGTACCAGTGATCCCATGATTATTCAAAGGTACAGACACCTCAGGAACAAGTGCAAAAAGGTCATCAGGGTAGCAAAGAGTGACTTGTGCAAGTCTGCTCTACTAAGCTCTGCCAGTAATCCCAGGAGGTTCTGGAGAGATATTAAATCCCTTGTCAGCAGATCCCCCATCCAGGTTCTGAACATGGTCATAAATGGAGTCTCCTGCAATAATCCCATACTATTACCAACTCCTAAATAATCACTTCTCTGCCTCTCTGCCTTCACAACCCTCTTCTCACCTGATGAGGCTCTGTCCCACCCCCTTCCCTCCACTCTGCTGGAGGGTGACCCTCCTTGTCAAATGTTCCACCTCAGGGCTGTATCAGTTCAGGACTTGCAGAAATGCCTAGCTGACCTCTTCCAGTACTCCAGTCCTGGCCTAGACAACCTGGAGCCTAAACTCCTTAAGCTTGGTGCTGCACACATTGCCTCACCAGTAGCCTTTATCTTCAACTTATCCCTTGGCCTGGGGACCATCCCAGACATCTGGAAAGAGGCGAGGATTGTCCCTGTCCTGAAGCAAGGAAATCCCAAACTACCTGATAATTATCGACTGATTGCCAGTCTCCTAACCCTTAGCAAGCTCCTTGAAAAGGTAGTGGCTGAGCAGCTTTCGGAATATATCCACTCTCATGAACTTCTGTCTCCAGCCCAGCACAGCTTTTGTAAGGGACACAGCACCACCACAGCCTTAATCTTGGTTACATCAAGTATCCGGACAGCCATGGACCAGGGCAAACTCTCTGGTGCAATATTTATTGACCTGTCCAAAGCCTTTGACCTCGTTGACCACAAACTGCTTGGTGCACAGTTGTGGTCACTTGGTCTCTCCCCCCATGCCATGAAATGGCTAATGGGTTATCTACATGGCAGAAAGCAGTGTACCTGCTTCAATAAAGTCCTCTCCGAGCCCCTACCAGTGACCTCCGGAGTGCCTCGAGGCTCGGTACTGGGTCCCCTCCTCTCCTCCCTCTTCATCAATCAACTACCCATGGTTACTACCAGCTGTAGCACCACCATGTATGCAGATGATCTGGTAATCCTGGCTCACTCCCAGAATGCCACTACCCTAAACCAGAACCTGACCTATGACTTTAACAGGGTATTGTCATGGGTTACTAGTCACAAGCTGGTCCTGAACCTGAAAAAGACACGGGCTATGCTCTTTGGCTCAATGGCTAAAATCAAAGCCTCATCAGCCTGCTTACATGTCACCAGCGCAGATGGATTCTCACTACCCATAGTGAGCTCCATCAAATATCTGGGGGTAACACTTGACCCCCAACTTGACATTGGTAAAAATATACTTAACATCTGCAAGCCAGCAAACTGCAAACGGTCTGGCCTATAGGGCCAAGTATAACCTTACACCGGCAGCCAGGCTTGCCCTAGCGAAGGGTGTGCTCCTTCCCTACCTCAGCTATGGGCTGCATCTATTTGCTCACTCTCCAAAGACACATCTCACCCGGTGGTACACTGCTTACAATAACATTTGTCATTTTGCCTTGGCTGCCCCCCGACTCACCCACCGTTGTGAGCTATATGAGAAACTCTGCTGGCTCTCACCATCTAGATACCTTGATTTTGGTTTGGGATGCCTCTCTGGGAAAGTGATCAGAACTAGCATCCTCCAGGGGCTGGCCCGGCTTCTGCCTAAACTGAATCCTACCCCCTACCAACTTAGGTCTCTCACATCAGGGATGCTCAAAGTCCCTCCTATCCGGACCCTCATGGGGGATTGGGACTTTGCCATAAGTGTGCCCAGACTCTGGAATTCGCTGCCTGTGAATATCCGAGCTGCCCCCTCCTATCTGAGTTTTCAAAATTCCCTGTGGGGTTTCCTAAAACTAGCATCAGAGTGTGACTGCACCAAACCTCCCTAGAGTAAAGTGTCAAATTGTTTTGTCTGAACCTCCCCAGGGTGTCTCCATTGAATTCCTGGAAATATTTTCCCACTGTATCAATGACTTCTGACTACTCCTGCCTAAAAGCCTTGGGCATTTTACACCCATTATTGCTCCATGGTCATAGGCTAACCATGACATATTGACTTGGTCACTTGGTAGAAACTTGTACTACCAAGTGTTTCTGTTTCTGTCTAACATGTGCATATTTAGAAAAATGTGATGAGCTGTATATACCTGTCCGCGATCCAACTAGCCTAGGGGGTGTATACGACAATGTTATAAGTTATATTATGACCAATCCAGTCCTTGAGCTATGCTCCACTCATATGTATGATGACCTGTATATATCTGTTAGTTGAACTAGCTAGTCTAGAGTGTATAATCTGAAATGTGCTTACTACTATATGTTTCCCACTAGCGTCAAATGATGTATTTCCCACATGTTTGTTTACTGTGACAAAAAACTGTACTCTCTTTGCTATGTCTCCTTGACTGTTGCTCCTCATGTTGTACTCTCCCGGGTCATTCCTAAAAATAGGTATAATACTTGTCTAGTGTACTTACCCGGTAAACAAAAGCTAAATAAATAGATAACCCTGACTAACATTATTTCCTTGAATCACTGTTGTGGTACCTGGAGGAGGACATCATTCAGATCAGAGAGTGTATCTATGACATGGGACCCTCATTAGGTGAGTGAGGGTGTGGGGGGGGAAGGGTGTGGAGTGGTGGGTGCTGAGTGGGGGGTCAGGGTGGAGTGTGTGGGGGGAAAAGATCAACAAGGGGCTGTTTTCTTCTTTTCTTATTTTAAATAGCAAAACAAAAACATTTGACATCGGACGGTGCTTGCAGATGTCATGGTGTTTGCAAGTTGAGAGTTTTTTGGGGTGAAAAGATGGTAATAGTCACAGTGAAAGAGAAGAATAAGACAAATGATCCTAGACTGCTCACTTACTCACTATATACAACAAATAATGACATTACTTCAATGAAATGGTAAATATTTTCAACCCATTAGGTGCACAAAACATAAGTCATGAATCACAGTTATATACAGAAACAAGGAAACATAGAAACATAGACTTTGACGGCAGATAAGGACTGCTTGACCCTCCTAGTTTGCCCATTTCCCTACCTATCAGATCAGCTGCAGATCCTAGTTTTACCAACAGCCTACCTCCTGACAATAACTAACATTAATGAGAACAGAAGTTAACCTTTGCCATTGATCTTTAAATAATTAAAAAAAATACATTGTTTCTAGTGGTAGTAACCCTGTTCTGTTCTTCCTTTTTTTTTATTTGGACACTTTGTCTTAAGGGATGCACCTTTAGAAATGAGGAGTGCTTGTTTTTGTGGGTTTTTGGGGTGTGTATAGTTTATATGCAGCACAGTACACATCTGCATTTTTGCTAAGTGGCTGTTGAACCTACACGTTACATTACCTCATTCAAAGTTCAAAGCGGAGACAGAGCACACAAAGGATAAAGATTTGAGCTATGCATCAAACCCAAATCCACGGAACCCAGAATAAATCCACAGCCAAAAGGCACCTACTATTGAGGTACCATTTTATAAAGCAACAAATGTGGCATGTTATCTAGTTAACATTGGGCGTTCTGAGTAGGATAAACAATTAGCAGCCGAGAACATGAAAGGGCAAGAGTGAAAGTGGACCAATGGCTCTAATCATGTACAGTTAAACCATAAGGAAAAGAGAGTAAAAATGACTTCAGACACATAGTAAAAGGGAGTTCAGACACAGAAAATATGTACTAAACCGTTACAAAACATTAATAACACAAAAAACCATATCAAGACTGATCGGACTTCCTTACTGTTTACAGATGTTTTGGGTGCAAGCCAAAATTTCCCAGGTTACAGCACTTTGTGTGTGACAGGGGAATTCTTGGCTCATGACCCTGAAAGTGGTAACATAGAAACATAGAAATCATCGGCAGATAAGGATCGCTAGGCCCATCCAGTCTGCTCGTAGGCACGATACATTGTGTGTGGCCACTGACCCTATGTGATCAATGGCTTTTCATCACTCACTCCCTCCCTTCTCAGGCTTCCCTTGTGCCTGTCCCAGGCATACTTAAACCCCTCCACTGTGCTTGCCCCCACTATCTTCTGTGGCAGGCTATTCCAAGCGTCGACTACCCTTTCTGTGCAGAAAAACTTCCTCACATTACCTTTTAATCTACCCCCTTCCAATTTCATATTGTGCCCCCTTGTTCTAGTACTTTTTCTACATTGGAAAAGGTCCCCCACCTACACCTTGTTTATGCCCTTGAGGTACTTGAAAATTTCAATCATGTTCCCCGCTGTCTCCTCTCCTCCAGTGAGTACAGATTGGGGTCCCTATGTCTCTCATCATGTTTTGTGGTGCAAGCTCTGCACTATCTTTGTTGCCCTTCTCTGGATAGTCTCCACCTTATCTCTGTCCTTGTGCAGGTGTGGCCTCCAGAACTGCATGAAGTACTCCAGGTGAGGCCTTACCAATGTTTTACACAATGGCATCACCACCTCCCACCTCCTGCTAGTGATATCTCTGCCTATGCACCCAGCATGCCACTGGCCCTCCCTGCTGCCTTTGTACACTGCTTTGATACCTTAAGGTCATCAGAGATGATAACCCCAGGTCCCTTTCCTCTTTGATGACAATCAGCTCCTCTCCCCCAACCTGTAGCTCTCCCCAGGGTTCCCTCTACCCAGGTGCATTATTTTGCACTTCTTTACATTGAACCTCTGTTGCCACATCTCTGACCATCTTTCAAGGTTCTCCAGGTCCCTCTTCATTTTCTGTACCCCTTCTGGAGTATCCATCCTGTTGCAGATCTTGGTGTCATCTGCAAACAGGCAGACCTTTCCTTCCAGCCCCTCTGCAATGTCACTGATGAAGACATTGAACAGGACTGATCCTAGTACTGATCCATGTGGTACCCCACTAGTCACCCCCTCTCCCCAGATTGTACCCCATTTACCACCACCCTCTGTCTCCTGTCTGTTAACCAGTTCCTAACCCAGTTCACCACTTTGTCTCCTATGTCTAGACTACCCATCTTGTTAATCAGCCTTCTATGTGGGACAGTGTCGAAGGATTGCTGAAATCTAGGTAGGTGGTGTTTACCACTCCTCCCTGATTCAGTTCCCTAGTCACCCAATCAAAAATATCTATTAGATTCATTTGACATGCCCTTCCTGCTGGTTATCCTTGCTAAGCTGGCCACCCAGGATTTTGGGATGTCCAGAAAGGTATTTCTGGGCCAAATCTTTTAAAAAAAAATCTATCTAAATGAGTCCTGTTTCAGGTTTTGTTTTTTGAAAATACATCATTTATATGTATTTACCATCTTTTTTGTTTAGAAAAACAAACAAACAAGATGGCAGCCATAACGACCCCAAATTTTTTCTCATGACCAAAAAAACACAAATTTAGCAATAGGAAAATGTTACGAAAACAAAATTTTTGTGTCATATCACTATATCATGCTCATAAAAAAATATGAATCCTTATACATAAGAGGATATTTGAGGAAGAAATGGCAGGGAAGGGGAATATACTGTAGAGGATGTTGTGGAGCTATAAGGAGCTATCAAAGGAGGAATATTAAAGGCCACTGAAATCTGCATTAAGAGGGTGAGGAAGAACAATAAAAGGAGGAGACTGTTCTGGTTTACAAGGGAGGTGACAGAGGTGATCAGGGAAAGGAAAAGAGCATTCATGGAATATAAGAAGATACAAAGGGGGGGAGGACAGGGAGGCTTATAGAGAAAAGTGGAGGGTGGCAGGACAGAAGATAAGGAGGGCTAAAGCAGATACTGAGGAGAATTTAGCCACACTGGCTAAAATGGGGGCTAAAACATTTTTGTACGTATGTGGGGGAAAGAAAGAAGGTGCGGCAGGGGATAGTAAGGTTGAGAGGGGAGGGAGAAATACAACATGAAGGGGACTTTGAGAAAGCAGAATTGTTAATAACTACTTCTGCTCAGTCTTCATGGAGGAGGAGGAAGGTAGGGGACCAGAACTGGGAGGAGGGGCAGGGAAGGCAAAAAGATGGATCCCAGTTTGTTCAGCATAGACAGGGTAAGGGAGGAACTGGGCAGGTTAAAGGTGGACAAGGCAATGGGGCTGAATGGCTTGGAACCATAGGTACTCCAGGAGCTGAGGGAGGAGCTGGCAGTCCCACTGACAAGACTATTTAACTTGTCCATGGATACAGGGTGTGTGCCAAGGGACTGGAGGAGGGAAGATGTGGTGCCACCGCACAAGGGGGCAGTAAGGAGGTGGTGGAAAATTATCGCCCGGTCAGCCTCACTATGATGGTGGGAAAGGAGATAGAGGCACTAATAAAGGAAAGGGCAGTGGACTACCTGGTGGACAGTGGACTTCAGGATGAAAGCCAGCATGTATTCATGAATGTGAGATCCTGCTAGATGAACCTGATAGAGTTCTTCAATTGGGTGATGCAGGTGGTTGACCGGAGGGAGGCCTATCTGGACTTCAGTAAGGCCTTCGACACCGTTCCTCACAGAAGGCTAGTCAATAAGCTAGAAAGCTTATGGGTGGGACAGAAAATAACTAGATGGGTGGAAAACTGGTTGGCAGGCAGAAGTCAGAGAATGGTGGTAAGTAGAATGCATTCTACAGTGAGGTGGGTAATAAATGGGGTGCCCCAGGGGTCAGTGCTGGGACCCCTCCTTTTTAATATATACATCAGTGATATAGCAGAAGTTCTGGAGGAAGAGTGTGCCTATTTGTGGATTATGCAAAAATCTGCAATAGATGGCTATCCCGGGGGCTGGAGGCCGTGAGGGAGGACCTGAAGACTCCAGAGGGGTGATCAGAAACTTGGCAACTGAAATTCAATGCCAAAAAGTGTGCTGTGATGCATCTGGGGCACAAAAACCTGAATGTTGCTTATACTCTAGTAGGGGAGGAAATAAAAAAAAAACAGTGCAGGACAGGGATCTGCAGATCATAGTAATGAGCAACCTTAAGGTGGGTAGCCAGTGTAGAAAGGTGGTGGGGAAGGCTAATGGAATGTTGGCATGCATTGGAAGGGACATAACTAGCAGAAGGAGGGAGATGCTGATGCCTCTTTACAAGGCCATGGTGAGACCACACCTGGAGCATGGGATCCTGTTCTGGAGACTGCACCCACGCAAAGACATTGATGGGATGGAAAGGGTTCAGACAAGAGCAACCAAGATGGTGCACAGTATGCAGGGGAAACCAAATGAACAGAGGTGTAGGGAACTGGATCTGTACCCACTGGAGACAAGAAGGTAAAGGGGGGATATGACTGAAACTTTTAAACATGTGAAGGGGATTAATAAGGTGATGGAGGGGAGCTTGTTCAGAAGGAAGGGGGGGGCTAAAACTAGAGAGCATAACCTAAGATTAGAAGGTGGACGGTATAGAGGCAATGTGAGAGGGTGGTTCTTCATGGAAAGAGTGGTGAAGGCCTGGAATAAACTACCAGAAGAGGTGGTGGAGGCTGAAATAGTGGAGGAGTTTAAGATGGCGTGGGACAGACACATGTGATTGGGAAAACAGGGGAAGGGGAAGGCCAGTAAATGTGGAGATGAGTAGGGAAGGGGGTAAAGGACAGACTCGATGGGTTGATGAGGTCCTTTTCTGTCATCAGATTTTTATGATTCTGTGATTATCACTCTGTAACAAATTAATATTTTTCACAAAACCTTTGAGGGCACACCCTTGCAACAGGCCCCTACAACACTGAAAACTGTGGAAAAAACATTCCATACCATCTAGGTTGTAGGTGCGAGCACAAAAAATGTATAATAAAATCCTAACAAATTTATTTTCTGTACATGCAACACATCTGAATCACAGAAGCCTGATAAGCACCCATTATAAAACTTCTCATGTTTCCAGAACTTGTCAAAAAAACAATGCATCCCAAATTTGTGACAATTTTGTTGAATACCACAAAAGTTATTTAGGTGCAAAGTTAGGGGCTTAACACTGAACACTGTACTCAATCCTAACTATATTGGCGCTATGGCTACATGTGAAAATTATACTGGCGAAAGGTAACGTCTATGTTAAACTCAAATGTTGGAACCTTAATAACTTTGGAACCGTTCAACGGATTTGCCAGAAATGTGGCTTGCATAAGCTCTAGGTCTTGGCCTCTTAATTTACTGAATTGTGTGTGAATCCGTTCAGAGGTTTCTGAGATATAGAGTGCTGAAATCACAGAAAAATCTGTGCGTTTTGCCATTTATTTATCCACCTGGATCTCAGAAACGGCTTTAGGTTGTGGTCTAAAATTTTCAGGGTAGAAAGCCTTTGCCTCACACATGTGCCTTTTAAAGGTTTGGTGAAAAAATATTAATCTGCTCAAAAGTCATTACATTTTTACATTTTCCATTATTTCCTATGAAAAATTTATATGTCGGGCACAAAAGCTAGTCATTTAAAAAAATAGTTTTGTGCAAAAAAAGCCAAATGTTTGGACCTTAATAACTCAGGAACCGTTCAATGGATTTGTGTGACATTTGGCATGCATAATGGCCAGGGCTAGGTCTGTTGCAGTGTCACATTTTGTATAGATATGTTGAAGGGTTGCAACGTTATTAAGGTACAAATTATGCAAAACTGGAAGACTGTGAAATTTAAAAGAAAAGGCACATTTAATGATTTTTGAGATACTGTATCTCAGAAACCACAAAAAGATTCATAAGAAATTTGGATCAAGAAATCTGCCCCGAGAAATTATGCTAGCCAATATTTGTGCATATCTTTTGAACGGTTACAAAGTTATTACGGTTCAAAGATGAGAAAAAAATGGAAGGCAATTAATAAAAACATGTACAGTAAATGAAAAGAAGTTTGAGACACACTGACTCAGAAACCACAAAAACTGTTCAGATGAAATAAGCCACATCAATAGTCCTGTACCACAAGACTAGGCATACACAATTTCATGCAGATATATTGAAGGTTTGCAATGTTATTAAGGTGTAAAGTATACAAAACTGGAAGACTGTAAAATTTCAAAAAAAAAAGGTACATTTAAGGATGTTTGACACTGTAGCTCGGAAATCACAAAACAGATTCACATAAGATTAGGAACATCAAGAGACCTGCCACATGAGATTATGTGTACCAGTTTTTGTGTACATCTGTTGAACTGTGCAAAGTTATTAAGGCTCAAAGATGCAAAAGAACTGGAAGACTGCAAAAATTAATGAAAATGTAAAGATGTTTGAGACACAGTATCTCAGAAACCACACAAGCTATTCAGATAAAATTAGCCACATTGATAGACCTGCACCACAAGACAATGCGTACAAACTTTCAATACAGATATATTGAAGGATTGCAAAGTTATTAAGGTGCAAAATATGCAAAACTGGAAGACTGTTATAATGCTAGCACAGTGGTGCCAGTATAATTAGGGTGAAAGGTAACTTCTATGTTAATCTCAAATTTTTGAACCTCAATAACTTTGGAACCATTGCATGAAATTTGGCATGCATAATGTCTAGGGGTAGGTCTCTTGACATGCCAAATTTCAAACAAATCCATTGAGTGGTTTCTGAGATAGTGTTGAAATACAGAAAAATCCATATTTTTTGCCATTTCTTTGTCCACCTGAATCTCAGAAACAGATTTAGATTGTGGTCTAAAATTTCAAGGTAGAAAATCTTTGCCTCACAGATGTGCCTTTTAAAGCTTTGGTGAAAAAAATATTAATCCTTTCAAAAGTTATTAAAGTTTAAAAATTTCCCATTATAGCCTATGGGGGGAAAATTTACGTTCCATGCAAAAGCACTTTTTACTTTTGGGAAAGTATCACGGAACCTTTATAAAAATTCCATTGGTTTACATGGGGGACTTTCGTGAAAGTCTGCAGAACTTTTGCGAATGTTCCGCAGGTAAACAGCCCCAAAAAATCAGTTTCTTTGCCATTTCATAGCAAAAAACGGTTAAGGCTTTTGGGCTGAAATTTGCAAGGTGGCAAGCCCTTGCCCCAGAGATGTGACTTTTGCTGGTTTGGTGAAAAAAAAATTACACTGGTTCCATAGTTACAGCTCTCTGAAGTTGCAAATTTTCCCATTGGATAACACTGTGGCAGGCGCAGTGCCTTTCGTTGGCTATATCTTGAAAATGGTTTGCGATACAAATTTTTTGCTAGGCACAACTTAATACATCTTTAGGTGTACTAAGCACACATGGAGGTGGACAAGTCTTGAATACAACTTCGAAGGATTTTTTTCTTAGGTTACTATGGTTACTGAGATATTTTCAAATAAGCGTTACAAGGGTTACTTGGAATGCCTCTAGGCCTGTGCTATGTGTTTGTACTGATGAGTTGGTTGGAGCCCAGGGCCCAGAGGGCCCACACTACCAATTATTCATACTATTTATGCTAATTTGGGAGCTCTGGTCCCTCCTACACTATGCATCTACACTCATGGGTGGGTGGGAACGCAGGTCCCAGAGGGCCCATGCTCCCATCTATGGATACCATTATGCAAAACTAAAAGCACAGGGCTCTCCTGTGCTATGCCTCTATACTTATAGGTAGGTGGGAGTGCAGGGCTTAGATGGCCTGCACTCCTACTGATGGATATCATCTTGCCATACTGGGAGCACAGGACCCTCAGGTGCTATGCCTCTACACTTATGGGGAAGTGGGAGCACAGGGCCCAGAGGGAATGCACTCCCAAATATGCATCTAATTGTGCAAAACTGGGAGCACAGGGCCCTCAGGTGCTGTCCCTACACTTATGGGGGGGTGGGAGTGCAGGGCCCAGAAGGCCCATGCTCCCAAATACAGTATGCATGCCATTATGCAAAATTGGGAGCACAGGGCCCTCCTGCACTATGCTTATACACTGATGGTTGGGTGGGAGTGGAGGGACTGGAGGGCCTGCACTGCCATCTATGGATACCATATGAGTAACATTTCACTTTCTCAGAAATAAGGGAAATTCATTGCAAAAAACTTCATTAATGCATCAGTTAGAGTTGATTCCACACCAACAAAAGTCTTTATATTCGATGTTAAGGTTACCAACCTTACACCCCACCCCCACCCCCCACCCTCCACAGACCATCAGGTGCCAGGGTGTGCCTTGGGGTCATCAGGCCTAACTCTCACCCCATTCTCCTATACTGTACAATCTCAGCTTGTTTATACATGGAATGGGGTGAAAGTTATGGCTGACAACCCCAAGGCACACCCTGGCACCTGATGGTCTGTCGAAGGTGTGAGGGGTATGGGGGGGTTGGGTTGGTAACCCTAACATTGAATTTTCAGACTTTTGTCGGTGTGGAATCAACCCTAACTGATGCATTAACAGAGTGTTTTGTAATGATATGTATAATAAATGATGGATAAGTGTGGTATAAATGGATGCCATATAGGGAAAACAAGGCAACCACTACAAATGAGGATGAACCACCACTGACACACAATAGTAAACCAGATTATCAGCACACCAATAGGACAATATTTTTTCCAAACAGACCATTCCTTCTCAGACCTATCTGTCTTAATACTGAGGCAACTTCAGAAACACATAGGAGAGAAGGACATGGGAAATGAAATATATCAAACAATGTAATTTTGACTTTAATGGACTCAATCGGTACATTAAATTTATGACACACTATGGTAAGCATTAATACTGTATGTTACTTTTACTACTTTCTTTCTTCTTTCTTCTCTTCTTTCTGGGACCCTTCCCCCCATTGCACCCTGTGTATTTCAGATATTTTTAATCTGTGTTCCTGTCTGGTTACTTTCCAGTTACCAATTCTAAGCATAAATTCAGCCTCTCTTACAAATATCTTAGCACTTCCTAATCATCCCCTCCCAGCATTAGACCTGCTCTTATTCTCTGCCCACCTACCCTTCCTGTTGAGTTCTTCTCACCTATCCTATCATAATTACTTTGAAACACTCCATCACAGTGTATATAGACCTTGTACTCTGTTTATCTCAGATCTTTTTTATTCTGTGTTCCTAATAGGATACCTTTCCAGTTACCTCTTCAAGGCTTCCATTCAGCCTCTTCTATGAATATCTTAGCACTTCCTGCTAATCAACCCTTCTTGTTAAATTCTTCTCAGCTATTCTATCATAATAATTGTTTTTAAACATTGCATCACAGAGTATGTAAATACTGCTTATTTTGCTCAGTTTGTTATTCACCTGAAGAAGGGACCTGTGAGGCCCCAAAAGCTTTTGTGGTATACCATCTTTGTACAAGACATATGTTGGTCCAATAAAAGGTATCAACCCTTCCAGTGACTCCTGTAGTATACTACGAAATAAACCCATTGAGGGTACTAACCAGATCATAAAGCCATGAGACTGAAGGTTGAGTGGTTTTATCTAGTTAGCCCCCTCTATTGGTTTATTTCTGAGAATAGTGGACTTTTTTTTAGACTCTGTTTCTAGTACCAGAGGACCAGGGCATCTCTTGGGTGTACCCACGCAGCCTCGGTCTCTACTCATTGTCTAAAACCCCATCCCCCGGGAGTACAATGGCTTAGCACCCTTCCCAGGCCCACGGACCCATCCAGCCCCTCCGGTTTTACCCCGGGGGATGGTTCACCTCACCTACCTGGCAACATATCAGGAATTAGAGGGACGGTCCCATGGTGGGTCAAGAGGCTTGGGAGAGCAGGTAGGATGGTGGTCTGATGTCAGCATGTGGGCGTTGGCTCCTGGGGTCACTGTCACTTCCCTAGGTCCTCCGGGGATTTTCTTGCAGTGTTTCCCCCTCAGGATGCGGAGTGCAATGACTCCTGTGTGGCTCCACCATTCTTCTGCCAGTGGAATCTACCATTGTCCCACCCCCTTCGATGTCCCTGCTCTTGTGCTTCCTCCAGTCTTCACCAGATGCTGCAACAGAGCTCGGAACTCCCTGCAACCCATCCCAGGAGTGGAGAGCAGTCCTCCAGATGCTCAATCCTCTCCCTCCCCTGCCGACCCCCAATGGCCCAGGTCCGTTCATGAACCCAAGTCACTGGTGTGGCGCGAGGTGCAGCATCCAGCGCCTCAGACCTCAGTGCCACTGGGCTGGCTGAGAATAGTGGACTTACACAGCTTTTATTTTATGTAATACATTTGGATGGCAACTGTTTGTTTTGATCTCAATTGTTTATACAGGAAAAGGGTACACAGTAAAATAACTGCTAAACCCTCCTATGGGGAAAAGTCCCATCCATGTCACGTATTATATATACATATACATATACATATACATATACATATACATATATATATATATATATATATATATATATATATATATATATACATTCTTTGCAAAAACTTTGTTAATGCACTAGTTAGGGTTGAAGCAACAAAAGTAGGAAATGTGGTGTTAGGGTTTCCAACCTAACACCCACCCCCACCCTCCAGACAGGAACAGGAAAGACCATTCCTGTTTCAACTCTCATGTGCCTTTGCTAATCAGGCATGGGGTGTGCCTTGGGGATGTCAGCCCTAATGCTCACCCCATTTGACTGTAAAAAAAGATGAGATGGGTAGAGTCTATTAGAATGGGGTTAGCATTCGGCTGATAACTCCAAGGCACTCCCCATGCCTGATTAGTGAAGACGCATGAGAGGTGAGACAGGAATGTTTTTCCTGTTGCGATCTGGTGGGTGGGGTGGAGTATTAGTGTTGGAAACCCTAACACCACATTTCCCTACTTTTGTTGCTTCAACCCTAAGTAGTGCATTAATGAAGGTTTTGCAAAAAATTTTCTTACTTTTGAGATAGTATAATTGTATCTTTATTTGTCTGTGGGAGTGCAGGACCCAGAGGGCCCTGCTCTCCCACCCCTCCTTAGATGCATACATATCTACTGCTGTAGTTGCACAGGGCCCAGAGGGCTCTGTGCTTGTATTCGTAGCAACACAGGGATGAAATTGTCAGCATAGCCTTCCTATTATCCCACCTCATGAACCCAGTAATAAAAATTTTGAAATCCCTATGAAAATGAGATTCCATGCCACTGCAACACCATTGTGCACCACATGTGCAAAAATAGTTTGGCCAAGGTTTGGAAAATTACAGCTGTCTCATTCATGAGGTGTGTAAAAAGGGCACAGGGTAATTTTGCCACACACAAAACCACATGACAATTAATGCTGCAAGCATAAGGGCATGTGCTACAATATCGTTGGGCAAAACACTGATGAAAACAGCACAGCGCACACCCTTAAACTCTATGGGCTTCCCACCCCCTCTGGAATTTAAATAACAAACTCCGGAGGTTGCAGACTTCGGGGATGGGGAGAAACTTGTCAAGTGAAAGGTTTTTTTTCCTTTTTTTTAAATACTGCAAAAAGTTGCAGCACAGGGAGACCTGGGGGAACTGAACCATGGTTCAAGATCTCCCATTCCACCATGTGCTGGTGCCCTAGCCACTCCACCATGGCAGTGGCTCTACCAGGCACCCAGCACATGGCAACTTGATCAGTCCAAAAAAGAGCATACAGTGACAGGGGTAGGGGTATTTCCCTAGCACTGTACTACCCCGTCACTGTAAATCCATGTGCTCAGTAGACAATGCAGTTAATACTGCTCTGTCTTCCATGCATGGTATTGACTGGGTACAGTATAAAAAGATGTTTATGTTGAAAATTTTGAGTCAAAATATTTAAAATTGCCAAAGTTATGAAGCAGCAAAGCAAAATTTCAATGTACGCATGTAACTTTGGCATTTTTACATATTTTGATCCCAAAATGTTATCATAGCCTTCTTATAACCCCACCTGATGAACAAGGGTTGTAAACATTTTTTAAATCCTGCCTGAAAGGTGATTTCACCAAGTGACCATGAAATCACCTTTTTGGCCAGATTTACATAATTCTACCAATAGCGTTCATGTGGTGGGGTCTCGGAAATGACATGTTGAAATTTTGGTGTAAAAATATGAAAAAATGGCGAAGATATGAGCCAAAGCTGAAAACCCCATGAAGATACGTTGATTCTCCTCATGAAAAAGGATCTTTTTCATGACTCGTGATACGAAACAAGAATCTTTTTTCATATCATGAGTCAAGAAAAAAGATTTATAATGAAAAAAAAAGCAATATTTCAAGGGCATTTCTGCAACAGTTAAGTGCAGAATCCAGCTAAGGGGTTCCTGATAAGCAAGCTACAAGTGTTGGTCGCTCTCAGGAATGTCATTTTTGGGGCTTTTCATATTTGGATTTTTATGGGAAAACAGACAACAAGATGGTGGCAAACAAAACAATAATTTTCCCCTCATGAAAAAGGATAGGCCCTATATGAAAAAACTTTTTTTTTTCATTTCATACAGCTATGTTGAAGTACTTACTGAGCATGCTCAGAACCAATTTAAAAACATTTCTAAAACAAAAAACTTTGGAACAGATTAATATTATTTCAACAAACAAGTAAAAGGCACATCTGTGTGCTAGCCCCTTTCTAGCCTGAAAATTTCAGACAAAAATTCCAAACCATCTGGGTGGTGGCCAAATTCAAAAGAAAAACCCATTCAAACCAATGGGGGAAAAAGTGCAAAAAATTCACTTTTTGCACTATCCAGAACTCAGAATCTGCCAATCTGACTGGAACCAAACTTGGCACCTCCAGAGATCCATCCCACAAAACCATGCATGTGAAATGTCATGCAAATCTGTGGAACGGCTGTGAAGTTATTAAAGTGCAAAAGCTGGGGTTTGACATAGAACTGCCCATACAACCCTAACCTATAGAGGCGCGACCATTTACTTATTATATTTATTTATTTGCTTTTGGTAACTGGGTAAGTGCACTAGGCAACAGTCCTGCCTATTATCAGGCACGACCCAGGAGAGTACAACAGAGATAATACACAGATAACATCAGGACAATTCAGTAACAATATAAAATAGGAACAATCACTTACAATTTAGGAGAAAATACATAATAGACGTAACGACAGTACACTTTTACAAGCATCGTAGTGGTAGCCATAATTAACATAAGATAGACAATTGGAGAAGTCTGTCAAGTTAGGGGAAAGAAACACAGTAGCAAGGATACAACCATAAAGTTATTCCTAGACATCTACAGTTATATGGAGAAATAGGAGAGTCAAAAAAATTAGTCGCAATTGCAGTTACCTAGTACATAGAGGTGGTCAAACAATGATCACTTGAAGGAGAGGTGAGAGGGGGACATTTTAACAAGGGAGGGGAGTGGTTCCAGAATCTAGGAGCAAAATAGGAGAAGGCCTGCTCCCCCATTTTTGTGGTGGAAGACCGAACTGATAGCATGGGGGTGGATGACGACTGGAGTGTGTGGACACTGGGGACTGTGGTAAGCATATTACCCAGGGAGGCCAGAAAGGGTGGTCTAGTAAGGCAGTCAACAAAGTACCCAAGGGAGTACGAACAGAGGTCTTTGGGAGACAACCAGTTTAGGCCCGAGTAGAGCAGGCAGTGATGAGTAAGCCGAAGAGCTGATAAGGCAAACCTACAGATATTGTTAGAGGAAGTGTTTCACTTGCTGAGCACTCTAACATTGGCATGGTAGAGAACTGGGAGGGCATACAGGAGTTGAGGGAGAAGCACACCCCTGGCTACAGCTATCCGGGCAGTGGAGGTGAGAGAATGCCGTGATCGATATGCTGTGCCGATTCTAGCTTTGACAGCTCTACATACCTCATTGACATGTATGGAAAAATCAAGAGCAGGATCAAGCGTAACCTCAAGATATTTGAAAGTATCAGTATTAGTGACAGTATTACCATCCTGACAGTGGACAAGGAGCTTAGGAGATTCAGTGAGCACTTTTTTAGATGATCTGAACAGCATGGCATGAGTCCTACCTATGTTCAGAATTTGCTGGTTAGCCAAGAGCCAGGACTGAAGGGATTGAAAGTCATGTGATAGATTTAGATTTAATGTCAGCAGTAGACCTGGCAGAGTAGTATAGCACTAGATCATTGGCATACATGAGAAGGTTACTGAGAAGGGAGTGACTAGGAATATCATTTAGGAAGAGGGAGAAGATAAGAGAAGAGGACCGAGTATAGAACCCTGTGGAACACCATGGGTAATAGGAATAGAGGAGGAGAGAACCTTACAATAGGAAACTGCCTGGGAGCAATTGTCCAGGTAACTACCGAACCAGGATAGAGTAGAGTCAAAGACACCCAAAGCCTGTAATTTGGACAGTAGGAGTGGGTGGTGAATCATATCAAAAACCTTAGACAGGTCAATGAACACAGAACCTGTGAGCAGGCCCTTATCTATATTACTTTTGATATCACTCGTAAGCAGTGTCAGTGCAGTGGTAGTAATATGCCCCACCCTAAAGCCATGTTGGGAGGGGGATTGAAGATTTAACTTAAGGAGGTACTCTGAGACCTGACAATGGACAAGTTTCTCCAGAAGCTTGCTGAGCGTGGGGAGAAGAGAGATAGGCTGGTAATTGGACAGTAGTTTAGCGTCACCCTTTTTATACACCGGTATAGTTCTAGCCGATTTCCAGATCGATGAGACAGAGTCAGTACTAACTGAAAGATTGTAAAGCCTGGTTATAGGCCTTGCAAGCCAGCCAGCAAACAGCCTGATAATCCCTGGATGAATTCCATCCGGACCAGTGCTGCCACTAGCAGGAACAGTTTTGAGTAGAGCTAGAACTTCCAGAAAAGAGTCCTGAGCTAAGTCCAGGGTAGGGGGAGCATTTGAACTTGGTGAAGTGGCAGATCCAGGAGTGGGGGACCCATGTGGGGTAAGAGAAGGAAGGAGGGAGAAGAAGGAGTTGCATGCATTAGCAATAGTGAGAGGGTGGTTACAGTGGACATTATTTACGTACATATCAGAAGGAGTAGTTGGCTTTTTGTTCCCAAAAATTTCTTTAATTTGCGACCAATACCTTTTGGGTCATGAGGTGGAGGAGTGAAGGAGGTTCCTGTAGTAGGAGCTTTTAGCCAGTTGAATCTCTTTTTTGCATTTGTTGTGTAGTGATCTATAGGCTTCGAAATCTGTAAGTAGTCTAGAGGTCGTCCAAGTGGACCCCAGTTTATCCCTGAGTTTCAGAAGATGGAGCAGCGGGCGCTTAAGCCATTTAGTGATTATCCCTTTAACCTTTCTCGTTGTAACTGGGATGCGTTTATTTTGTAACAAGAGTAGAGAAGAGTTGAAAAAGTTAGTGACAATGTTAATATCGTCAGTATGGTATATGGGAGACCAGTCAACTAAGTTAAGATCGTGAACGAAGTTCTCCATATTCAGGTTGGAGAGACTGGAAGAAGTTAAAACTTTAGAAGGGAGTGAAGGGACTGAGTTATCCCATATACACTACACAGGGTAGTGATCACTTATGACATCCGGGAGAACAACTGCTGAGTTAAAGGATTCCTTTCTATTAGTCAGGATCCAATCAAGTAGAGTAGCACTAGTACCACCATAGGAGATCCTAGTAGGTTCCTGAATAAGCTGAGAGAGATTGGCCTTGCTAGTCAAGGAAGATAGGAGAGAAGATCGGGGGCCAGACCAATCAAAGTTGAAATCCCCAAGACAAATTATATCATTCTTCCCCGCAACTGACAATAGATAGACCATGAAATCCACAAGGCCAAGCCTGGAGTTTCTGGGAGGAAGATAAATACAAAAAATATGAAGTTTCTTAATGCCCCCAAGAAGTAGAAGGGAATGGAGAACTTCGCAGTTAGCAAGAGGGGGAACATGCAATGAAGTGATGTTAAGTTGGGGTTTATAGTAGAGTGCAAGTCCACCTCCTCTTTTTGAAGAAGGGCGATCCAGCTGCAGCATGTTATATCCCAGGAGAGAGCACTGGGAATCAGCTATGGAAGGCTTAAGCCATGTTTCCGATATGGCTAAAATATCCGAGTGGTTGGTACTAGTCCAAGCTTCCAGGTCAGGGAGGTTAGCCAGGAGGCTCCTGGCATTAATATGAGCAAAAGAGAGCCCAGACGACTGGGACAGATGGAGAGAGTGGAGAGACCGGATAGGATTGTTGACCAAAATGGGACCAGGATTTTTTTCAACATCCCTGGCAAGAGTGATGGATAGGGTAAAAATGAAGAGGGTCGAAATAATAAAAGCCCTAGCTACACTTCCAGGGGAGATAGAGAACTTACGCAGGATAAATTTAATAAACAACCCCACTTGTTTCAGGACAATACCAGCTTTAGGGAGAGAATTAGGAACAGGCCCAAATAGGAGGTTGGAGAAGTAGAAGTTATCCAGAGAGTATTCAGAGGAGGGTGACATAGGCAGTACTGAGCCAGAGAGAACAGATAGTAGCCATAGTATGAGTGCAACAGAAAGAAGAGAGAGAGAGCAGGCAAGGTAGCCATGATGGTAGGAGTAAAGACAAATAGGCAGCAAGGGGGGGGAGAGAGTAGGAGGGGAGGAGTAAAATGAGTGAAAGATAAACACTAGTCAGAACAGTGAACAGAGAAGGGGAAGGGTGACCTCTAGTGGTCAGAAAAAATAAGGAGCACATGGAAAACTAGGGAGATGGATTTAGAACGTTCAGCAGTCTTGCGAGATGTATATGACTCACTCCCCTCGGTGTCTATATAACTAACACCAGGAAAGGATGGGAGGGTATTGGGGGCGAGGTAGCAGTCGCAAGCGACTGCAGGGTTAGCACCTCCAGGACCAGCTCTTTCTCGGTGTGGGTTTCGGTGACTGCCTCCGTACCTGAGAGCTTCGGGGGTTGGGGGAGGGCTTCACCCTTAATGCCCTCTCGACCTGCGGTGTGGCAGAATGGATCCCTCCGTCTGAGGAGAGAAGAGAAGGTAGGGTTATTTATATCCAGCCCCGCAGATGCAATCAGCAGCCACCCAATTGTGTATGTATGAGTTAGGCAGGCCAGCAAGGCAGCGTTTGCAAGTTACTACAGATTTTGTGTGTGCCAGAGATTTCGGCTGGCCAGCAAGGCGGATTTATAGGATTTGTAACTATAGTTAAAGTGCATTAATAAATAAGTCAAAAAGCCCTTAAACTACACTACAATCAGCTTAGAAAGAAAAGAAAAAAATCATAAACTTAATGCTTTATATTACATTTAACATTAAGGTGCATGTGCAAATAAAGTAAAGAAGCCCAAGTACTCAAAAAACTTCCTGGTGAAGTTATAGTTAAGGTGCATTAAAAGTAAGGCTAAAAGCACAGAAAATAATCATGAAATTGTTGCTATAATTTTAGAATCACTTTAAGGTACATATGCAAATAAACCTAAAATGCACTAGCACTCCAAGAAAACTGCCCGGGGAAAAACTATCTCCACTGTTTGGTCAATATAAATTCAAACAAAAATGGCACCAAAGCACTCTCCAGGACCAGCTCTTTCTTGATGCGGGTTTTGGTGACTGCCTCCGTACCTGAGTTAGCTTTGGGGGGTGGGGAAGGGCTTCACACTTAATGCTCTCTCGACCTGAGGTGCGGTGGAACAAATACTCCACCTGAGTTAGCTCGGGGAGGGTCACCCTTAATGCCCTCTCGACCTGTGGTGCGGCGGAATGGATCCCTCCATCAGTATACATAGCTAAAAGGAGACAAGGCTAATTTAAGAAACCAGTGCCCTTTAAGTATATTAAATTCAGATTATAAGATTTTAACTAAGGTTTTGAGAGACAGGTTTGCTACAATAGCAGAACTTCTTATAAGTCCTTGTCAAACATGTTCCCTGAGAGCAAGGTGCTTACAAGATGGGAAATATTTGTAAGAGGCTCAGTAGGTACTCTAGATGGTAATGGTTCAAGTATTGACCAAGAAAATGCCTTTGACAGAATGGCAGATGAGCATTTGTTTGGCACACTCAGAGCTTTCAAAATCCCATAAAATTCATAAGATGGATAGAATGTTTATATAAACAAGCAATAGTAGTCCTAAGCGTTAATGGGTGGTTGGGAAAGCAGTTAGAACTCAAAAGGGGAGTATGCCAGGAATGCCCCCTGATACCACTTCTGCATATTTTCAGTTAAGATCCTTTGTTAAGCACATGCATTACAATCCATAAGTGAAGGGTATTTACATAACATCTGAAAGTCCTCAAATAAAGATCGTGGCCTATGCAGATGATACAGTGATTAGTACCCAGAATGAAAACTCTGGTGAAGAAATCTTAGATACTATGAATAAATGTTCAGCTGTCTCAGGTTCTAGTATACATTTTGGGAAATGTGTTGGGTATCCATTTGGTGCAGCAGTGGTAACTCGACCACAAAGTATAACATCTGTGAAGATACATTTCAAGATACAAAGATTCTATGGTTAATATTTGGTAAGAAAATATAGCAGAGAAAAACTGAGAACCATGTTTAACAAGCATTTGTCAATACCGAATGTTTGCTTGCTGGCATTGGCATTGGTAGTGTAGAAGTTACAGAGCTGCATAACAGAAATGGCAGTGAAGTATTGAACTGAAGCTAACCCCACCACCACCCTGCAGAGAGTGACAGGCATTGGGGTGTGCCTTTGGGTCGTCAGGCATAACGGCCACGCCATTTCACCACACCTTACCCTGCAGACACTGATAAGTGTCACGGTGTGCCTTGGTCTTTAGCTATGCACCCATTCCATCAGGAAATACAGCGAGATGGGTGCGGTATGGGAGAATTGGGGTGAACTTTGGGGCCAAAGAGTCCAAAGCATACCTGATGCCTCTCACTGGCTGCAGGGTGTGGAAATGGTATGAGCATTACAGGCAAGAATCCCAAGTCACACCCCTGATGCCTGTCATTGTCTACAGGGTGGGTGTTCGAAACGCTAACACCTCAGGCATTCATTGGTATTTTCACTCCAAATTTTGAACATGGTTTTTTTGTGACCCCCACCTCATGAACATTGGCAATATCAGTTTGTTAGCCAAAAGCTGCTTATGCACAGCGACTACGGCATTTGTCACCACAGATGCAAAAACACATTTCGAACAAGATGTGAAAAATGACAGCTATACTGTTCATGGGGAGGTGTAAAAAATGGCAATGTTGCAAATCTGCAGTAAAAATATTAAAAAAACTGGTGAAGTCACGAGCGTGCATAGAAACTGTGCAACACACACCTGTAATGTAATTAGTTTGGGAATTTTTTTACAGCAGATTGTCAACACAGGCATTTTGGGACCTCCAATCATCACGAAGTGTCACTGTGATTTTCTTTATCTGTCCCGAACAATGATTTCCCACAGCGACCACGCATCTCTGCGCTGAAAGTGTGAAAACACATTTCGGCCATGTTGTGAAAAATGACAGCTGTACTGTTCATAAGGAAGTGTGGAAAAATGCCATGGGTGAAAATCTGGACTGAAAATATTACAAAGTCATGAACTTATGATGGTGAGTGGAAACTGCGCAATGCTCACTCGTAACACAGTTATTTTATGGACTTTTGTCACCAAATTTTCAACATAGCCATTTTAAGACCTCTGCTCATGAACAGTGTAACTGTGATTTTCTTAATCTGTCCCAAACATTGCTTTCGCACACTGACTGCACCATTGTGTGCTACATGCGCGGAAACACATTTTTGGCGACGTGAAAAATGGCAGCTGTACTGTTCATAAGGAAGTGTAATAAAATGGCAATGTGGAAAATCTGGAGTGAAAATGTAGAAAATTCGCAAACTTACGAGCGTGAGTAGGAACTGCGCAATGCAAGCTCGTAAAACAGTCATTTCTAGGAATTTTTTCACCAAATTTTCAACATAGCCATTTTAAGACCTCTGCTCATGAACAATGTCACTGTGGTTTTCTTAATGTGTCCCATACATTGATTTCACACACTGACTGTGCCATTGTGCGCTACATGGGCAGAAACATGTTTTGGGCAAGATGTGAAAAATGACAGCTGCACTGCTCATAAGGAAGTGTAATAAAATGGCAATGTTGAAAATCTGGAGTGAAAATATTGAAAATTCGCAAACTTACGAGCTTGCGTAGGCACTGTGCAACGTGCACTCGTAAAACAGTAATTTTTAGGACTTTGTTCACCAAATTTTCAACATAGCCATTTTAAGACCTCTGCTCATGAACAGTGTCACTGTGATTTTCTTAATGTGTTCCATACATTGATTTTGCACACCAACTGCGCTATTGTGCACTACCTGGGCGGAAACACGTTTTGGGCAAGATGTGAAAAATGACAGCTGTACTGCTCATAAGGAGGTGTGGTAAAATGACAATGTTGAAAATCTGGAGTGAAAATATTGAAAATTTGCAAACTTATGAGCGTGCGTAAGAACTGCGCAATGCACGCTCATAAAACAGTCATTTATAGGAATTTTTCCACCAAATTTTCAACATAGGCTTTTTGAGAGCCCACCTTATGAACAGTGGCAGTGTCCTTTCATTACTCAGTCCTGAAAGGTGATTTCACACAGTGACTGCAAAATCACCCTTCGAGGCTGATTAACGCCATGACAGTGCCCAGGCTTGCTTGCTCATGAGAAGGGATCCCAAAAACCCCATGTTGAAAATTTGGTGCAAAAATTCCAAAAAATGCCTGAGATATGCAGCAAAGTTGAAAAACCCCTATCTATCCCATTATACAGCTTACTGGCATTTCCTCAGTTCGTGGTCGGCTTTGAAGAGTGCAGGTGTGTTCCCGGTCCACCGAAGATCGTCGCGCCGGAGTCCAGAGGTAAGTATGGGGTGGGGGTGTGGGAGGCAGGGTGCGCAGTGGTGGGCATGGTGGAGACAGAGACACCGAGGACCATTTTTGAGTTTCAGGTGTTTTTTAAATGACAGCGGCGGGACGTTTGCCACGCTAGGGTGGGCTCCCAGCGTGGCACAAAGATGGCTGATGGGGGGTGTGGAGCCAATGGGGGATTGGGCACCCCTGTTGGTGATAGCATGTGTTGCCATGCTGGGGTGGGCTCCCAGCATGGCACTCTGTACTCTGGGGGGGCAGGAACCAGTGGAGCCGATGGGGGATTGGGCACCCCCATCGGCTATACTGATGTGTAGCCACGCTGGGGTGGGCACCCAGTGTGGCATATAGAACTCTGTTTTGGGGGGTGCAGCACAGCCAATGGGGGATTGGGTACCCCCCCAGTCGGCTACACAGTGTGGGTGGGGGGGCGAGCACGCAGTATGAGTGTGTGTGTGTGCGTGTGTGTGTGTGTGTGTGTGTGTAGGGGGAGCGCGCATGAGCAGGCGATATCTTATCGCTGCTCACTGAAGCATAGCTCCCCCTATCAACTGTACACCACTGCATTTTGGACTGGTCATAGACAGCTCGAGCAAGCATTGTAGAACTGCGGCCGTGCCTGCAAACATACTGCCTGAATTGGAAGAGGGCTGCCACACCTCCAAAAACTCGGATGATGGCACTATGTTTCTTGCACATGCATGCAAGCAAACATAAAAATAGCTGAACAAAAAGGAAATAAATGTAAGTAGAAGAGAATATCTAAACTAAATACACGGGCTGGATTTTCAAACTTGCCTAAGAGCAGCGCGAGGTATGCCCGAGGACTGCCATGTGTCAAAAATGTGTGTGTTGAACGTCGTGCATCAGATTTTAATAGAAACACTGATGCAGTGACAGTGTCCCAGGGCATGATGCAAGGCAGAGCTTGTGGCAAATAAATGACGCTAGTGTTGGAAGTGATGCTGCATGCCCCATACGGACTGCGACAAGCACAATGGTGCAAGCAAGCAGGGAACACAGGGCACCAGGCCATAGCCAAAAACACAATTTCATGGAAAGGGAGACAGATGTATTGATCAATGAAGTGCACCACAAGTATGACTTATTGATGTCCCATGGAGGTGGGAAGGAAGAGCGGGACAAGAGGCAGCAAGCCTGGGCACATGTGGCAACAATGGCCTCTGCAGTGGCACCTGTGAGGAGAACCATAAGGGAGCTGCAAAAGAGTTACAATGACCTCAAGAGGAGGTCAAAGGAGAAGCTTGCACACAGTGCCCGCTGTGCCACAGGTACAGGTGGAGGACCATCCCAGATACTGAGACTAACACCACAGGAAGAACGTGTGTCCGCCCACCTCAGATGCTGCACAATAGCAGGGAACAGCAACCTGGACCTACACAGGCAGCAGAACCTGGCAGAAGGTGGGTATCAACTGATTCAAAATACACATACACCCATTAGTGCTGCAGCACAGCAGGCAGGACAGCAGTGTAGGTGGCAACAGGGGAAACGTCCATATTGCAAGTAAATATGGAATGGCCCTGAGCACACATAAGCGGTGCCCCTCCACAACACACAAACACCCATGGGGGTCAGTGACACAGGAAATCTGTAATGCACAGCAGTGGCTGCCCTTCAGGTGTTGCCAAAGATGCACATGTGCCCCCCCACAGCCCCCAACCACACAGCAGTATGGCGCATAGCAATGCCAACACAAACACATAGCAAATAGCAGAATGTGAAACACTGTGTAATGTGTAACCTACATATGTTACCCACATGGGTACTGAGAACGAATGAGACTGGCAACATAACGCAATCATGTAACAGCTGTAGCCAGACAGAGCCCCAACAATGTGACGAACAGCAGTGAACTGATGTGTAGCAATAGTAACGTTGAGTATGCACAGTAATGTGCCATGTAAATGCCGCTGCAGCACAGAGGCATGCCAACACAACTCACCCAAGCACTGTGGTACACATAGCTGTGTGCACCATAACAGGGGACAACAGTGGCACAGGTAAGCACATGACTCCAGCCATGTATGTGTGTAACACACACACGCAGGAGGTACACACGGTGCACATGAGCACATCATGCACACAGCTGACAATGACAGTCAAAAGTGTGTGAGCAGCCAGTGTCACACACTACTGTATATGACAACCAGCATCACAACACTGATACTATGACAACAATCCAATACACCATCACCAAAACACCCTTGAAGATAATAATAATAATAATAACACATTTTATTTTGCACAAGCGCCTTTCAGACCATCAAGGTGCTTTACAAAAAAATAAGAACAATCATGATAAAAACAGTAAACATAATAATAAAATGAGTAACAGAGGATCCAAATTATTCGGTGCCACCAAAAGCATGGCACCATAAAAAGGTTTACAGCGCCTGTTTAAACCCTCCCACAGTCATGCACTGCCGAAGCTGACAGGATAGAGAATTCCAAAGGGTTGGGGCCACGTGCATAAATGCACGGGCCCCTGAAGATTTCAAAGACACCCTTGGAATCTCCAGTAACCCCTTATCAGCCAAATGCAACTGTCGCACTGTGCGGTAAGGCACAAGAAGCTCTTTCAAATAGTCAGTGCCCAGTCCATGTAGAGCTTTATAAGTCAGTAAATTGACTTTAAAGGTGATCCACAACCTAATCGGCAGCCAGTGCAGATCGTGCAGCACAGGAGTAATATGGGAAGCTCGAGAAGCCCCTTTCAACAATCGAGCTGCTGCGTTCTGCACAAGCTGCAGGTGGCAGATATCAACCCCAGGAAGCCCTAAGTACAGGGAGTTGCAATAATCAAGGCATGAGGTCACAAAGGCATGGACCAATGTAGGCAAGTCCCCGGACGGAACCAGGTGCTTAATCCTGGAGATATTCCTACGATGATAAAAGGAAGTCTTGATGACGGATGATATCTGAGCTAGTAAAATCAGCCTGTCATCAAGCACTGCCCCCAGATTTTGCACCCATTCAGAGGATAGGATCCGAGAGCCCCTGAGAAAAAGTCCAGAGGGCTGATCAGCCCACAACCCCTCTATCCGGTGACCCGGGTCCACTACCATCACCTCCGTCTTTCCGGCGTTCAACTTTAACCAGCTTGAGTTCATCCAATCCTGGATTTCAGCAAGGCAGGTATTAAATGCCGAGACAGCTCTATCCTGGTCAGGGGCGAAAGACAGGTAGAGCTGGGTATCATCAGCATAACAGTGAAATCTCAGCCCATACAGTCTTCCAGTGTCTCCGAGGGGCAGCATATACACTGCAAACAACATGGGGGACAGCACTGAACCCTGAGGTACCACACATGGCAGGGAGAATGGTTCAGAGAAAAAATTCCCAGAAACATAGAAACAAAGAAACATAGATTTTGACGGCAGATAAGGACCGCTTGGCCCACCCAGTCTGCCCATTTCCCTACCTAATGGATAAGCTGAAGTTCCTAGTTAACCAGCAGCCTACTTCTTCCAACCCCCACCACCTAGAATTGCGTTATGACTGTTCCATGCATGCTTGAATTCCACCACTGTTTTTGACTCCACAACCTCCTCCAGAATGCCATTCCGTGCATCCACAACCCTCTCTGTGAAAAAATAGTTCCTTAAATTATCTCTGAGCAGCACCCCTTCTATCTTCAAATTGTGCCCCCTTGTTCTTGCACACCTCTTTTTTTGAAAGATGCTACCCTCTTGGACTTTGTTGATTCCCTTGAGATACTTGAAAGTTTCTATCATGTCCCCCCTCTCCCTCCTTTCCTCGAGGCTATACATATTCAGGTCCTTAAGTCTCTCTTCATATGTCTTCGGTGCAGACCCTGCCCATTTAGTGCCCTCCTCTGGACAGTCTCCATCCTGTTATGTCCTTGCAGAGACTGGGTCTCCAGAACTGCCGCAGTACTCCAGATGGGGTCTCACCAACTGTCTGTACAGAGGATGATAATAACTTCCTGTTTTCTACTGGTGATGCCTCTCCTATGCATCCCAGTATCCCCAACCCTCCTTGCTGCCCTCTCACATTGCTTGCCCACCTTTAGGTCATCTGATATGCCTACCCCAGGTCCCTTTCCATTTTTGTTGTTATTAGTATCTCACCCCCCATTGTGTACTCTTCCCCTGGGTTTTGTTTCCCAGGTGCATTACCTTGCACTTCTTAGCATTGAATCTAAGCTGCCATACATTTGACCATTCCTCTAACCTTACCAAGTTCCTTCTCATCCTTTCCACCCCACCTTGTGCATCAACTCTGTTGCAGATCTTTGTGTCATCTGCAAAGAGACATACTTTCCTTCCAGTCTCTCTGCAATGTCACATATAAAGACATTGAAGGGGACCGATCCTAATACTGAACCCTCGGTACCCACTAGTAACCCCTTTCTTTGAGTGGACTCCATTTACTATTACTCTCTGTGTCCTATTCTCCAGCCAATTCTTTACCCAGGTTGTCATCTTGGGACCCACTCCCAGGCTGGCTAACTTGTATATTAATCTTTTGTGTGGGACTGTGTCAAATGCCTTGCTAAAGTCTAGGTAGGTCATGTCCACAGCCCTTCCTGATCTACTACTTTGGTACCAGTCAAAGAAATCTATCAGATTTGTCTGGCATGACCTTCCTGCTGTGAATCCATGCTGCCTTGGGTCCCGAGCCCCTCTGGCCTCTAGTTACTCAACAATTCTTTCCTTCAGAAGTGATTCCATCATTTTCCCTACCACTGAGGTTAAACTAACAGGTCTGTAGTTGTCTGCTTCTGCCTTGCTCCCACTTTTGTGAAGGGGAATCACATCTGCCCTTCTCCAGTCCTCGGGTACCACCCCACCCTCCCATGATTTGTTAAAGAGGGTAGTCAGTGGTGTCACTAGTTCTGGCCTTAGTTCTTTTAGAATTCTGGGATGAATCCCATCAGGCCCCATTGCTTTGTCCACCTTCAGTTTTAAGAGTTCTTTCAGAACCCTTTCTTCTGTAAATGGGCTGGTATCAACTTCTGTATCCAGAGTGTTTCTACTGTTTGTTTTAGGTACCTCCCCCACTTCCTTTGTAAACACTGAGCAAAAATATTTGTTTAGTATCTCTGCCTTTTCACAGTCACCCTCTGCCCACCCTCCCTCCTCTTTATTAAGCCTCACTAGCCCTCCCTTGGTCTTCCTTCACTCCCTGATATACCTATAAAGGTTTTATCCCCTTCTTAACTGAGTTGGCTATCTTTTCTTCAGTTTGAGCCTTTGCTGTTCTGACTGCCTTCCCAGCTTCCTTTTGCTTTAACCGATACAGTTCCTGTCCTGCTCCTTCTGTGATTCCTTGTACTTCCTGAATGCTTTCTTTTTCTTGAACCTTCACTGCCACTTCCTTTGAGAACCATAGTGGTTTCTTACATAGTTTGTTTTGTTAATTTGCTTCACACAAGGCTTGATACCTCTGTGATGGCAGTTTTATTATTCCCATTGTTCTTCCACCCTCCTTCCTGCCTATTTGCTAGTGCATTCCTTGGCACTCACCCATTTTGGCAAGTCAGCCCTCTTAATGTCCAGTACTTTTGCCTTTGTATGGCTTGACTCTATTGCTGTGTTTATTGTGAACCATACTGTTCGATGGTCGCTAGTTCCCAGATGGCTACCCACTTCTACATCTGTGATCCTCTCTTCATCTCCATTTGAGAGAACCAGGTCTAAGATTGCTCCCTCTTGAGTGGGCTCCAATACTAGTTGTCTAAGGCATGCCCTTGTGGGCATCTAGAATAACCCACTCTTTGAAGTGGCTGCTGCAACTGCACTCCAGTTAACATCTGGCATATTCAGATCACCCATCAGCAATATATCCCTTTTCTGCCATTCTAAGTATTCTTTCCATCATTTCCTTGTCCATTTCCTCCCCTGAAGAAGGGTCTGTATCTAACCCTGTGCGGATTGTGGTGCCATTGCACAGTCTCAAATTTACCCACAGTGCTTCTTCTCCTCCCTGTTTTCCATTTTGTTCTGTTGCCTTGATTCCTTCCCTTATGTAAAGAGCTACTCTCTCCTCCTCTTTTACCCTCCCTGTCCCTCCTATAGATAGTGTATCCTGGTATGTTTATGTCTCAGTCATGGTTTTGTGTGTACCATGTTTCTGTGACTGCCACGATATCCAGATGTTCCTCCTTCATCAAGACCACTAATTCAGGAAGCTTGTTACTCAGACTACAGGCATTTGGTACTCATTGCTCTCCATTTTTGATGGCTTTACCTTCTGTTGCAACATCCCCACTGACCTTTCTACCTCGGTCTTTTTCTCATTTAGTACCCTGTTTTGTAGGGAGGCTGGGATTTTCCTGCTGCTTATCAGTGCCTCCCCCCTTGACTAGTTTAAAAGCTTGCCAATGAAGCATTTAAACTGATTGCTCAAAAGACTTGTTCCCTTCGTGGACAGATGCAGACCATCCTGCCAGTATAGGCTGGTGTCCCTCCAGGTGGAACCCCAGTCCCCAATGAAGCCAAACCCCTGTGCTCCACACCATTTTTTCAACCATTCATTAAACTGCATGGTGCAAAGTACCCTCGCCTCACCCATGCCATTGACAGGCAGCACCTCAGAGAAGGATATTGTGTGTGCTACTTGTCTTAGGCCCCTCCCCACCCTACAAAGTCCTTCTGCACTGCTCTAATCTCATGATGAGCCAAGTCATTTGTCCCTAGGTGGACAATGACGTCCAGCTCAGATCCCGTGCAGCTGTTCTCATGATCCTGAGGATGCGCTTCCTGTCTCTCCAAGCCATGGCACCAGGCAGGCACCTTACTTCAGTTTCCCTGCTCCCCCAGTTCTATCCCCTAATAATTGAGTCCCCACAGGAGCTGCTTCCTTTCCTTGTGGTGTCCTCTGCCCTCCTTCCTGTGGGCCTCCTTTGTGACAGTTGTCCTCAGCCTCTTAATCTCCTCTGGGGTGCACTCCATAGGGGAGCTATGCTCCCCAGAATGGTGTATGGATTGTGGTGTGGAACAACTGACTGGGTGTGCCTCTGTTCCACCATCCTCACCTCCCTGAGCCCACTGTGGTCCAACTGCTGTGCTTTTTCGCAACCTCTGAGGTAGTGGTGGTGGCTCTGGTGCTTCCTGGATGGGGAGGTTCCCTTCCTACCATCCAGTGTGGCCTGGGGAAGGTCCCTTACTACTGTCCAGTGTGGCCTGAAGACAGGCAACTTCCTCCTCAGTGAGAGAGTTGTCTGCAAATAGGGCAGCATCTCAGCCTCCAGAAAGACTCCCGGAAGACTGCTGCCCCACAGCCATTACATTGCACTACTCCCCACATTTTTTTTTATGTGTGTGTGATTGGTTTGTAATATAGAAATATATATATATATATATATATATATATATATATATATATATATATATATATACAATGTGTATGCTTATATTGTCAGTGCAGTGTGCTAGAGAGATATGACAGTGATATGCACCTTGCACTCTTGAGGAAATGATGTCAGAACCCCAGGTATAAAGGAACTATTTCCAGGGGTGGGTGGGTGGGGGGGTGGAAGGGGTTGGGCCTAAACTGTGCCCTCACAAACAATCAGCTAAAAGCTCTGACCCACCGCCTGATGAGTGCCTTCCTGTCAGCAAGATGCCTTACACAACAATCTGACAGAGAAAATACCCTGCTAATCAAACAGAGAGAAAATCACACATCCAAGTCAGACACAGGTAAACCTCCCCAGCCCCAAAACAGGCCTGGTGGTTTGTGCTCTGAAAGCTATCAGCCCCAAAATAAGTCAGCTGTGCTTTAAACTCTTGCACTAAAATGTTAAGAATTGTAACAAACAAACGTAAACCTAGATCCACCTCCCTCTGTTGCTTGAAAGACTATCTTTTCCTGTTTCACACTGCAGGTTTTTCTATGATCACTCCTTAACCGCAGTAAAAGGTTGTTCCATGTATCCACCACCCTCTCTGTGAAAAATACTTCCTCACATTGCCCCTGAACGCGCCCCCCCATCTTCAAATTGTGCCCCTTGTTCTTGCACACCTCTTTTTTTGAAAGATGCTACCCTCTTGGACTTTGTTGATTCCCTTGAGATACTTGAAAGTTTCTATCATGTCCCCCCTCTCTCTCCTTTCCTCGAGGCTATACATATTCAGGTCCTTAAGTCTCCCTTCATATGTCTTCTGGTGCAGACCCTGCACCATTTTAGTTGCCCTCCTCTGGACAGCCTCCATCCTGTCTATGTCCTTGCGGAGATTGGGTCTCCAGAACTGCACGCAGTACTCCAGATGGGGTCTCACCAACTGTCTGTACAGAGGGATAATAACTTCATGTTTTCTACTGGTGATGCCTCTCCCTATGCATCCCAGTATCTCCCCAGCCCTCCTTGCTGCCCTCTCACATTGCTTGCCCACCTTTAGGTCATCTGATATGACTACCCCCAGGTCCCTTTCCATTTTTGTTGTTGTTAGTGTCTCACCCCCCATTGTGTACTCTTCCCCTGGGTTTTTGTTTCCCAGGTGCATTACCTTGCACTTCTTAGCATTGAATCTAAGCTGCCATACATTTGACCATTCCTCAAACCTTACCAAGTCCCTTCTCATCTTTTCCACCCCACCTTGTGCATCAACTCTGTTGCAGATCTTTGTGTCATCTGCAAAGAGACATACTTTTCCTTCCAGTCCCTCTGCAATGTCGCTTATAAAGACATTGAAGAGGACCGGTCCTAATATTGACCCTGCGGTACCCCACTAGTAACCCCCCTTTCTTCAGAGTGGACTCCATTTACTATTACTCTCTGTGTCCTATTCTCCAGCCAATTCTTTACTCAGGCTGTCATCTTGGGACCCACTCCCAGGCTGGCTAACTTGTATATTAATCTTTTGTGTGGGACTGTGTCAAATGCCTTGCTAAACTCTAGGTAGGCCATGTCCACAGCCCCTTCCTGATCTACTACTTTGGTCACCCAGTCAAAGAAATCTATCAGATTTGTCTGGCATGACCTTCCGCTGTGAATCCATGCTGCCTTGGGTCCTGAGCCCTCTGGCCTCTAGATACTCAACAATTCTTTCCTTCAAAGTGATTCCATCATTTTCCCTACCACTGAGGTTAAACTAACAGGTCTGTAGTTTTCTGCTTCTGCCTTGCTCCCACTTTTGTGAAGAGGAATCACATCTGCCCTTCTCCAGTCCTCGGGTACCACCACCCTCCCATGATTTGTTAAAGAGGGTAGTCAGTGGTGTCACTAGTTCTACCTTAGTTCTTTTAGAATTCTGGGATGAATCCCATCAGGCCCCATTGCTTTGTCCACCTTCAGTTTTAAGAGTTCTTTCAGAACCCTTTCTTCTGTAAATGGGCTGGTATCAACTTCTGTATCCAGAGTGTTTCTACTGTTTGTTTTAGGTACCTCCCCACTTCCTTTGTAAATACTAAGCAAAAATATTTGTTTAGTATCTCTGCCTTTTCACAATCACCCTCTGCCCACCCTCCCTCCTCTTTATTAAGCCTCACTAGCCCTCCCTTGATCTTCCTTCACTCCCTGATGTACCTATAAAAGGTTTTATCCCCCTTCTTAACGAGTTGGCTATCTTTTCCTCGGTTTGAGCCTTTGCTGTTCTGACTGCCTTCCCAGCTTCCTTTTGCTTTAACTGATACAGTTCTCTGTCCTGCTCCTTCTGTGATTCCTTGTACTTCCTGAATGCTTTCTTTTTCTCTTGAACCTTCACTGCCACTTCCTTTGAGAACCATAGTGGTTTCTTACATGTTTCGTTTTGTTAATTTGCTTCACACAAGGCTTGATACCTCTGTGATGGCAGTTTTATTATTCCCATTGTTCTTCCACCCCTCCTTCCTGCCTATTTGCTAGTGCATTCCTTTAGCACTCACCCATTTTGGCAAGTCAGCCCTCTTAATGTCCAGTACTTTTGCCTTGTATGGCTTGACTCCTATTGCTGTGTTTATTGTGAACCATACTGTTCGATGGTCGCTAGTTCCCAGATGGCTACCCACTTCTACATCTGTGATCCTCTCTTCATCTCCATTTGAGAGAACCAGGTCTAAGATTGCTCCCTCTCGAGTGGGCTCCAATACTAGTTGTCTAAGGCATGCCCCTTGTAGGGCATCTATAATAACCCCACTCTTTGAAGTGGCTGCTGCAACTGCGTTCCAGTTAACATCTGGCATATTCAGCACGCCCATCAGCAATATATCCCCTTTTTCTGCCATTCTAAGTATTCTTTCCATCATTTCCTTGTCCATTTCCTCCCCCTGAAGAAGGGGGTCTGTATACAACCCCTGTGCGGATTGTGGTGCCATTACCGGTCTCCAAATTTACCCACAGTGCTTCTTCTCCTCCCTGTTTTCCCTTTTGTTCTGTTGCTTTGATTCCTTCCCTTATGTAAAGAGCTACTTCTCCTCCTCTTTTACCCTCCCTGTCCCTCCTATAGATAGTGTATCCTGGTATGTTTATGTCTCAGTCATGGTTTTGTGTGTACCATGTTTCTGTGACTGCCACGATATCCAGATGTTCCTCCTTCATCAAGGCCACTAATTCAGGAAGCTTGTTACTCAGACTACAGGCATTGGTACTCATTGCTCTCCATTTTTGATGGCTTTACCTTCTGTTGCAACATCCCCACTGACCTTTCTACCTCGGTCTTTTTCTCATTTAGTACCTCTGTTTTGTAGGGAGGCTGGGATTTTCCTGCTGCTTATCATGCCTCCCCTTGACTAGTTTAAAGCTTGCCAATGAAGCATTTAAACCGATTGCTCAAAAGACTTGTTCCCTTCGTGGACAGATACAGACCATCCTGCCAGTATAGGCTGGTGTCCCTCCAGGTGGAATCCCAGTCCCCAATGAAGCCAAACCCCTGTGCTCCACACCATTTTTTCAACCATTCATTAAACTGCATGGTGCAAAGTACCCTCGCCTCACCCCATGCCATTGACAGGCAGCACCTCAGAGAAGGATATTGTGTGTGCTACTTGTCTTAGGCCCCTCCCCAATTCTACAAAGTCCTTCTGCACTGCTCTAATCTCATGATGAGCCAAGTCATTTGTCCCTAGGTGGACAATGACGTCCAGCTCAGATTCCCGTGCAGCTGTTCTCATGATCCTGAGGATGCGCTTCCTGTCTCTCCAAGCCATGGCACCAGGCAGGCACCTTACTTCAGTTTTCCCTGCTCCCCCCAGTTCTATCCCGTAATAATTGAGTCCCCCACCAGGAGCTGCTTCCTTTCCTTGTGGTGTCCTCTGCCTCCTTCCTGTGGGCCTCTCTTGTGACAGTTGTCCTCAGCCTCCTTAATCTCCTCTGTGGGTGCACCCATAGGGGAGCTATGCTCCCCCAGAATGGTGTATGGATTGTGGTGTGGAACAACTGACTGGGTGTGCCTCTGTTCCACCATCCTCACCCTCCCTGAGCCCACTGTGGTCCAACTGCTGTGCTTTCTTCACAACCTCTGAGGTAGTGGTGGTGGCTCTGGTGCTCCCTGGATGGGGGAGGTTCCCTTCCTACCATCCAGTGTGGCCTGGGGGAAGGTCCCCTTACTACTGTCCAGTGTGGCCTGAAGACAGGCAACTTCCTCCCTCAGTGAGAGAGTTGTCTGCAAATAGGGCAGCATCTCAGCCTCCAGAAAGACTCCCGGAAGACTGCTGCCCCACAGCCATTACATTGCACTACTCCCCACATTTTTTGTGCATATGTGTGTGTGTGTGTGTGTGTGGGATTGGTTTGTAATATAGATATATATATATATATATATTATATTATACAATGGGTATGCTTATATTGTCAGTGCAGTGTGCTAGAGAGGATATGACAGTGATATGCACTTTGCACTCTTGAGGAAATGATGTCAGAACCCCAGGTATAAAGGAACTATTTCCAGGGGGTGGGTGGGGTAGGGGTGGAAGGGGTTGGGCCTAAACCATGCCCTCACAAAACAATCAGCTAGAAGCTCTGACCCACTGCCTGCAATGAGTGCCTTCCTGTCAGCAAGATGCCATACACAACAATTTGACAGAGAAAATACCCTGCTAATCAAACAGAGAAAAATCACACATCCAAGTCAGACACAGGTAAACCTCCCCAGCCCCAAAACAGGCCTGGTGGTTTGTGCTCTGAAAGCTGTCAGCCCCAAAATAAGTCAGCTGTGCTTTAAACTCTTGCACTAAAAATGTTAAGAATTGTAACAAACAAACGTAAACCTAGATCCACCTCCCTCTGTTGCTTGAAAGACTATCTTTTCCTGTTTCACACTGCAGGTTTTTCTATGATCACTCCTTAACCGCAGTAACTTTTTTTAAAATAGTTTAACAAATGCAGTATTTAAATCCTTCTGAAGTTACTAACAAGATAAACAGAGTTTACAAGCCCCTTCTTGGTTAAACACTAAATAAATATGTGAATAAAAGCAGATTACCAAGGGTAGTTAGTTTCACCTCCCACAGAATTAAGCAAAAGTGCACGTTTGCTTGCAGATATCAAGTGCAATATAGAATTTCTCCACACAGCTCATGAGCTGAATAAAGAATAGTGTCCTTCCAGGTCCAGAAAATGTGCTTTGTGTCTTTAAAATTGCAGCCTCCAGTAATCTATAGTAATCTGATCTAGTCTGGATATCTCCACCCAGGGCAATTTGTTGACAATGGTTATGATGCAGCCCTTCCTGTTCCAATACAACACTTTTGGTCTGAAAACAATGTCCTGCCCCTAAGGCAGTCTGTGTTTCAATTCACACTGCAGGTTTTGCTATGACAACTCCTTAACCACAGTAACTTATTTAAAAATAGTTTAACTATCACAAACTCCTACGCACCAGTAAATTATTTAAAAATAGTTTCTGTCCCAAAATCCTGGTAGTCAATCAAGCTACCCCCAAGGGACAACCAAAATGCAGTATTCAAACACTTATGAAGTTACTTCCCAGATAAGCAGAGTTTGCAAGCTTCTTTTTCAACTCCTCAGCCACCTGTAATTTATTTAAAAATAGTTTAACTGTCAGAAAATCCTAGTAGACAATCTAACTACCTCCGAGGATCTACCCAAATGCAGTATTTAAATCCTTCTGAAGTTACTAACAAGATAAACAGAGTTTGCAAGCCCCTTCTTGGTTAAACTCTAAATAAATAAGTGAATAAAAAGCAATTACCAAGGGTAGTTAGTTTCACCTCCCACAGAATTAAGCAAAAGTGCACGTTTGCGCTGCAGATATCAAGTGCAATATAAAATTTCTCACACAGCTCGCAGTTGAATAAAGAAGTAGTGTCCTTCCAGGTCCAGAAAATGTGCTACTCTCTGACTCCTACTAGTGAGGAAAGATGTAAACCACCTGAGGACTGTACCTGTCAGTCCACAGATGGACCTCAGACATCCAAGCAGCATCCCATGGTCTACAGTGTCAAAGGCTGAAGAGAGAGATCAAAGAACACCAAGATAGAACGGCTTCTCTGATCTCTTGCCATCAAGATGCCTGGAATGACTGGCAGACGTGAACAGGGACAGCAAATGTGATGCCCAAAAACACTTGCCGACAGCGGTGTATCCTACAATGCTGTGGTGTGACAAACCACACCCACACGCAGCCAGACCCCCCCAATGTGAAGTAGGCAGGACAACTGTGAATGCAGGCATGTATGACCACAATCAACAGCAGCAACAACCACCATTGAACAGTGCCAGACACAAACATGTGCCATGAGGGGCATATTGGACACATAGAGGGACATACAATGGCATCAACATCACATGGCTGTGAGCCCTGTGTGGGCAGACGCATGCACACTAAGGGGTGTGGTGCTACAGGAGACAGCGGGACACACATCAGGACATGTCCCCCCCAAAGCAGGTACCAAAGTGCAACAAGGAAACACACACACACACACACACACACACACATATACACACACACGCACACACACACACACACACGGCCATGTATAAACACAATCATGATAGAACAGAAGACCAATGGTATGGTACAGACCACAACAATCACAGCAAACAGACACACATGGACAATGTGTGCAGCTACCAGTGGACATGTAGACACCAAACACACTCTAGGTAGGCACAACACCCCACCATATGATGCAACAACACGGACCATAGGGAGGCATTGTCAAGCACAAACACAGCCGTATGGCCCTTTCCCATGGAGCAGGGTGACACAGTGTCATGTGATACCCACCATCCACAGGGTCAGACACACACACAATGACATCAGAGCCATGATGACTGCAGCAACCAATGCCAGGGAACAACCGGGGGAAGCAGACAGAGAACAGTGGATATCAGGGTGTATGACATGTATACTAAAGGCCATGCATGTAGTGTAGCACGCAGATGGACATGACAGACAGGCACTGGGCATATTCACAGGGGGAATATGCATGCACCACACTGTACCATGGCAAGAGATGCCTGTATCACACTGTCACTGTGGGAGAGCGTCCACCTGTTGCATGTCAGAGATGGGACCACCAGCAAGGATGGGTGGGATCAGACATGTAGTCAGTCTACCAACAGGTAACACAGATAACATGCTACACCCATGTCAGCAGTCAGCAATGCAGGTACGCAACACATACCAAGGCACCACACATGACCCATGCAATTGGAACTGTGGATGATACAACCTACCAATGCCAAACACCATAAGATGTACCTGCACAATGCAAGGGACCACAGACTGGTGTGACGGGGATGTAAGGACAACAGTACTGTAGTGGAAACCACCTTGACTGCACATGGAAACACTGCCCTGTGCACAAATAGTGCTGAGCAGTGGAAATACATGATGGGTGGAGCACCTGCACATGTCGGTGTGCAGGTGAGACACACCGGCAGGTACACATCCACATGTCAAACACCACCTGGTACAACATGTACCACTTGGATGTGTCATGCCCATGTGCACAGCACACATTAGTGCACTGTGCAGGGGACAGCCCTGCAACACTGACACCCAACCATGCTTACACCATCACACATGCATCCCCATATACAGGCCCACACACAGTTCACAAGTACAACTGTGCAAGGCATATGTGAGCAATGACACACAGCTGATGGAATGCCATACCATCACACAGCACCTTCACTAACACACAGCAAGTGCACAGATTCAGGATAGTGGACACACTCATGCAACACATCATATAGACCACCATGTGCACACCTCAGATTGACAAACGTAGCTCAATAATGTATTGTAACTGCTCTGTGACAGGTCACAGAAAGCACGCACAAGCACGCAGACATAGCCATGAGACACCTAGTCCATGTAATGTGCACATCACAGGCCAGTGACACCGCCACTGCATGCAGGATTATGAAGAAACCCAGTACATCAGGGCAACATGCAAACTTAAATGTGGGGATGTACACAGGCAGTAGTACACACAACATGGTTCGTCTGTCACTGCATAGTACAGCTGTGATACACATATGTCGCCAGCAGCAAGCACAACCAGCATAACAGTGTGTGTGTTCCATGTCCACAGATGACACTGATGATGACAGCAGGGCCAGTACAAGCAGCAATGCCACCACCACAACAGCATCACCAGCAACACCAACAGTCATGGGGGATGAGGACGAGGAGGTGGAGGAGCAGGAGGAGGTGCCACAGGACAACAGTGACTGCAATGACACCAGCACAGAGGATCCGGTGGACCAGGACACAGGGGGCAGGGAACACACACCCAACCGTGCAACATCCCACAGTACTGGTAGCAGTGTGCAACACAGTGATGTTGATGCTGGAAGCCATGAGGCCGATGACAGTGACAGCACACACACTGGACACAACTTAACCAGTGCTGCACACAGTGACAGACCCATGGATGTGGAACAGTATGTAAGCATGCCAGAACAGCATTTTGAGGATGAGGGTGGCCATCCTGACAATGACGAAGATTTTGGACAGTACATCCATGATGTTGTGCACATGGAGGAGTCCATGGCTGGTTCTATCAACAGACTATGTGCGATACTGCAGGCACACAGCAATGCTACACTGGAACACCTTGGCCCCTTCCATGGTACCATGACCGCAGTATGTGACACACTGCAGATTGGTGTCAGGGATAAGCAGGTGGCCAACACTGACATGTTGGCAATACTTCATGGTATACGGGCATGTGTACAATGTCAGGCAGACAATCAGGAGTGAATGACAGCTGTCCTGCAGCAACAGATCGAGGTGCAGCAGGAACACAACCAGGCAGCACAAGCAATGGCCACAGCACTGCAGGACATAGCACAGGCACTCAGGAATAGGCAGGTGCAGGTCACACAGACACATGCTGCCGGCATCCAGGGACTGCATGACAAGTGAGACCCAACAGGCCAGGACACACCCTTCAACACAGGACTGACAGGCATCGTCCAGCATGTGGCCAACACACAGCCATACATGGGCCCTATGAGCTATGGACAACATGCATATGCCATGCAGGGACATGCCCACGGTTGGGGCCAGTACAACAGCAACAGCTACAGGGATGGTCACCCTGCTTCACAACAACAAAGCATTGCATTGGGTCCCATTAGCATGCAGACAAGCCAATATCTGACATACCCCATGCCAGAGTACAGGGACAGCAACACAGGTGACCAGTGTGACAGACACAACCCCATGTACAATGCTGGCCACAGCACATACACAGCAACAGCCATGCACAGTGGTAATGGATACACCAGTGTGTGCAACACACAGCCAACTGACATGTGCAACCCCACATACAGGCTGGCCCTAGACAAGACACAGATGTCATGTCCAACAGAGGTACACAGTGCACACAGGTAGCCAGTCATGAGATGCAACTGTTAACCAGTGGCATGGCTGCACAGTCCCGCACCACTGCCACAGCACGGTCCAAAAGCACAGAAATACACACCGGCAGCTATGGCAACATGTCAGTGGGTACCCACAGCAGCACACAGGCAACCATGGTCGAGCCACCCAGGTGAGACAGTGACAGTGCACACACCCAGTGCATTGCCGTTGGTGACAGACAGGTCACTGGTGTACTAGCACTACACACCACAAGTCAACAGGATATGCAGTGCACCAGTCCATTGGTCAACACCACCGGCATGCAGGGACACAGCAGCACAGCACTGTCCACTGGGCCACAGACAAACCCACAGAGAATCCTGGACAATACATCCCCACATGCATCCATAGGAGGAGCAGTGGCATGTGAAGGTTCGAAAGGCAACATCACAAGCACGACCAAACCACAGGACACAGTTGACAACAGTGAACATGTACAGCCCACTACTGCACACAGCAATGCTCCCTGCATGACAGCAATGAACGCCACTAGGAAACAGGCAGCACATCCAAGAGGTAGGCCACAGAGACACCGTGATGTGGACATGGGCCCATTGGAATTTCAGCCCATGGGAGTCAGCCAGTCAAACAGTGAAGCACAGGACAGGGCCACAGACATTACCAGGGCCGTGCCAAGTACTGCTACAATGTATGTTGAGGATGCACATGGGTGTGCAACAACTGCATCCAGTTTGACTGTGGACAGTGCTGGGGAAGGTGAATCTGATGTCCAACCAGTTGCTACCACTGGGGTTGGCAATCGACATTCACAAAGGGTGGCAGCAGCTGCACAAACCCAACTGTCAGAGGCCAAGCGGAGGAAGAAAGCACAGGACACCCGATGATATGGGACACACCACTGCAGGCACAGATCCCATATCTGTGACACACATGAATACATATTCACCTTGGATGGGATACTGGACACTTTCACAAAGTGCACAGAACAATACCTGTGATGGGCATACTGACACAATGACCAACATGCACACAGACACAGCATAGTGTGATATGGACTGGTCTGACAACACACAACCCCAGTCAAGTACACACCATGCATTGCACTGTGTGGCATGCACATATGTGCCATGGCACTGTGCAGCAACCCCTACATACCACCAGCAGATGACCAGACAGACTTTACGTCTACCATTACATTGGCCAACATCACCACTGCTGGATGATGACTGTACCATGCATCCAACAGCAGTACTGTTCAGGCATACACAGCACATGTACCCCTGACAGATATCTAGGACATGCATGACAATGGACACCATTACAATTATCGTGTGACACTTCCCAATGACATGGCACACCCAGGGGGATGCATATACCCAGACTGCACAACTGGACACATAGGTGTCTGAAGCCATACCCACAAACCCCCATTTCAACACAACCAGGTTACATGTGTAGTGCAACCAACATAGGTGGCAGCACAGATCAGGACTGTGTACACAACTGTGACTCCTGCAGATGTGCATATGGACAGTGGGCCACAATGTCCATGTGCCGTATGGCAAGGGAACACATGGAACCACTTGGTATTACATCAACAATGCCTGCAGTGTCCCAGTACATGTAAGAGTATACAACTGCAGCAGTCACACAATCTGTACCATGAATGGTAGCCCAGTCACATATAAAGGTTCACCACTGCATGCCATGTGCAACTAACACAGACAGAAGGTCCAAACTTGTCTCAGATCCCCACATGTGCATCATGCAAGGGATCCATTGAGAAGACAAACCTTGATGTTCCAACATGCACGTAGAGCATTCCATCTGTGATAGTAGCACATGGGATACATTGAAGCAGCTGTATACTTGACTGGGCTGCTGGTTATGTTATTGTGTAGGTGATGCCTTGATATGTATACCCTGACATATTTGATATATCCTTCCACCACCCTCAGTCCCAGTGTGTAACGCCAACCTGATGTCATCCCAGTACATGGGTGACTGTGTTGCTGTCAGTCACTGGTGCAGGCCTACGCAGCTGGAGCTGCACTCTGTGTACAGCTGTTAGCAGTGGCTGCAAGCTGTGACACAGGTGTTTGCAGTGTGGTGTGCATGTATCACCCACACATGTCACCATGGTGCACACAGCACAACACTGTGTGATGTTAGGTGCATATCACCAATGTGACCCTACACTGGAATGATGACACCAGACACAAACAGGTTTTCATACACAACAAGCATACATTGTAGACACTCGAAATGGCATACACAACAAATGAACATGCACGTAACAGTAAGATGTAACTGCAAACTTTACAACACAGTATTGGAACTACAGCTACGGTCCAACAATAGTCATACATGGCTGTGTGACACAGCCTAGCAACCCCCCGGATTGTGTCCTGTGTTAACCCACACATGGCATGGGAACTAACAGTTCCAGGGTGCACAACGGTGCACACAAAATATACAAAACAAACACTTTGTTAACATAGCACGCATGATGAAACAATGAAGATTCTGCAACTCTATGTGGCAATGGCTGTCCATGCTCACCCCATGCTGGACCATCACTCTGCAGCCATGCCCAGTGACCTGTACATGTTCATAGTCCAGTCATTGGGGACAGCATGCCACTAAACATCCAGCTCCAGTAGCGTGTCTGTCACCGCCTTTATCGATGTCAGTAATGTACGCAGCTGCATGACCACATCCTGCAGCTGGCGCCTGGCAGTGGCAACCACCCGGTGGACATGGTCATCACCTGCAGCTGTGTCTACACTCCCCCCAAGATCCATCTGGCAAGGAATATCCCCTGCTGGTGCAGCAGGTACCATGGGCTGCCCTTCTTGTGACCCATTGTGGCCACTGTCAGGACGTTCAGCAGTCATATCAGAGTCAGCCCCCACATGAATGGTGTCAGCAACCACCTGTTGACGCACTGGGCATTGGTCACTGCAGATGGCTGTGTGTCATGTGCTGGGTGTGAGACATCCCAATGCCTAGTGGGCTGCTCACCACCCTGCACAGGCAGACATGCTGGTCAACCCACACCCTGCATCTGTCTGTTGTGCTCTGCATAACTACCCGCCTCCTGCTGCTTCAGGTCCCTCATTGCCCTTGTGAGTGCCCTGAGACACCTTGATGGCCTGCCACCACCACTCTCTTCATCGTCAGTACCATCATCATCACTGTTGTCATCACTGTCCCCTGCAAATACAAATGGGAGTGCCATGAGTATCATACTGCAACAGTCACACATAATCACAATGCAGCTGTATGCTATGATGTCACCATGTGTCTGCACAACTGTATAGCTAACCATAGATATGTCACATGCTGCTGCAGAACTACATGGATGTCTGACAGGGTAGCACATGTACATGTTCATGCATGTGACATGTGGATAGTGGTCATGCAAGGTGTTGGGAGTGTGTACAGTGGCATGTGCATTGAAGGGGACCTCTCAGTATCTGTTTTTTCCATCAACAGGTACGGTTCTGTACTGTTGATGTCATCCAGTCACGTGCAGCTATGCAACTGCATGTAAGGCCAGCATGCTGACGGGACAGTAGTGGCGATTGGCCTGGGTGACATGTGCACCTGTGAGGGTGGTACAATGTGTGCACACACAGTGTATGTGAATCTGCATGCAAGTTATGGTGTGCAGTTGCCCATGGGGGTGACACACTTGGGGGGGGCCGCACTCCAGTCCGTGTTGTGCATGTGTGTGCATGTTTAAATGTCCTCCGTACATTGCTCCAGATGTATGTGTGGTCACACACTACTATACACAGTGACTCATGGGGTGCATGCAGAATGAGCATGGTAACACCAGATGGGTCACCACCCACCCCATGTCCATCCACCTCCCTCATGAATGCCCTCATTGACACAGGTGGACCTTATCACACACACACATCCCAAAAGCGCCTACCCACACAAATGTCTATGTTGCACGTGAACATGCCCTGTACATCCCCCCATGTGCATGTTGTACAGTATGTGCCAGATTATCACAGGGGTTGTGCCAGTGCAACACCTGTATTGCACCCCATGTCAATATTCATTCTATCCCGATGTACCTGGGTGCACTGGTAATGTATGTGATGCACCTGCAGTGGGCATGGCCATGCATATGTGGCACATCCCGATATACAGACTGGGATGTGCAGCGCAGATGCTGGCAAAACCTCTAGATGTGCTGCATACCGGAGACCACAGTTGAGCCTGACATAAAAGGGTCAAACAGCATCCACACACAGGCGGGTGGCTGTATTGCAGAGTGCAACACAGCAACCACCATCTGTTTGGCCACACACCAACCCACAACATGGTCCAGAAGCACCCAAATGGTTCCTGATAGTCTACTGCCACCAACTCCATCCCAATACTCCACTCGGGGGCCATAATAAATTACAATCAGCCCTGGTAGTCTATTGGTACCCCCTCCATCCCAGTACCCCAATTGCTGGTAACATGTCAGGTACAGAATCCCCGGCAGTCTAGTGGCACCCCCACCCCACCTGTAACCCCAATCACGGGTACACCCTGGCGATCGTACACCCTGGTGGTCCGGTCCCCCCCACACAGGATCCCCTGCTTATCCAGCTCCCACCCCTCATCGGCGGCCAGCTACAACCCGACCGCTGCCGTCCTGATGCACTCCAAATGACAGCTGACAGTCGGGCCGTAGCCTAGTGGTCCACAATGTGGACCATTGGGGCTGAGGACATATAGTATAGACAATCACACATATCACGAATGCTCACATATTTGACTGTCTAGCAGTATGCTGTCTGTAGCCATTGGTCCACAGTGTGGACCTGTACACGGGCCCGACTGCTAGGGGCATGCAGAGTGCAGGGTGGGTAGCGGTTGGCTGCTGATGAGGGGTGGGCTGGGTGGAGTGCGGGGGTCCTGTGTAGGTGGTGGATGGGGAGGCCACTGGACCAACAGGGTGTACCATCATCAGGGTGTACCCACAATTGGGGCTATGGGAGGGGTTGGTATGTCACTAGACTGCCGGGGATGCCCATATCTGACATAGTACTGGCCAATGGGTTACCGGGAGGGAGGGAAGGGGTACCACCTGACTACCGGGGATGAATCAACAGTACCATAACACACTATTGGGGTTACGGGAGAGAGAGGGGGGTACCACTAGACTACCAGGGATTGTAAGTCTGTACTACTATTGGTAATTGTGGCTACAAGGGCGGGGGATACAACAGGACCCACTCTATCCACACCACATGCTATGCAGTGCGCCAGGCGCATTTAGCCCAGCTGCACTGCACAAACCATGCAAATGGGGCCATAATGACATGCAAATGGCCCCATTTGTGCCTTGCATACATCATGGCACCACTTGCATGTCCAAGTCTGACTATCTGGGATATGTGACCAGTGCAGCTACAGTTGTGCTGGGGCATTCCTAGACTTACCTGCCTGGGGGATGTGCCATCACATTGTATTTGCACGCTGCACATTCTGTGATATATTCAGAGGTGATGTGCCATGCCACATGGTGCTTGCATGGTTTACAAACTCCATGAGGTGTCATGCTTACATGAGCCATGTCGTGTCACATGGACTCATGACACCCTGTCCATTATGTCGTACCATGCACTCCACATGTGGCACATCACTTTCAGGGATGCTACACTTACCTTCCTGGTCCATACCACTGGCAGCCTTGTGCAGTCCACTTGACTGTCCGGTCTGTTCTGCCGGTCCCTGTGTGTCAGCTGCCTGTGGCGTACCTGTGGACACAGGAATGTTACATGCATTAGTCATTGCAGATACACCCACTGTTAGGGATCTGTGTGTCAGTCGCTGTGTTCATGTGTTGCTACACTCACCTTCATGTGGATGATGCCCGCCATGCATCTGGATGTCTGCCTCCCTGGCCTGCACCCTGAGGCTCTCCAGGATATCTGGCTTCCTGTGTGACATGTCATTCAGCTTGTGTTTCAGCTGTCTGCCTGTTCATTGCACACCTGACTGTGCCTTCAGTCTGTTGGTAACCCAGCACCACACTCTGTCCCTGTCCTGTGCTTTGTGCTTGGCTGCTCCTGGGGGTATCAGGATCCGTGACCACTTGGTCACACAGCTGACAAGCATGACAGTCTCTATGTCGGTGAACTTTGGTTTCCTCGTGTGTGATGTGGCCATTGTGCTCTTCCTCGGGGACCCTGTGTTAATTCTGTGTCTGTGTACAGGACTACACACTTGTGGGTACCTGCTGGCACAGTGACTGTTCTTCTCCTTCAGTGCCGCTGATGACTGGCAGCATGCACGTGTTTCCCACTCTGACATGACAGCAGTGTCACATGTCATGTGTGTTCCACACCCTGCAGTGGAGGCAGTCCTGGTTTGTGTTAGACACTGGTGACTAAGTGTTGGATAGGTGTGCGCCACATGAAATCCCCCCTCAGACACACTCTGACTCACGCTCTGCCCTGCTACGCTGACACCACCCAACACTGATGTGACACCATGATGCAGATGCAGGTTTTGATGCAGAATGGACACGTAATTCACCTTGGACTGATGCTGATGCTTGCTCTGCACTGCTATGCTGATGCCACCCGCTGCTGATGTTACACCATGACGCAAATGTAGATCTTGATGCTGGATGTGACACGCTATGTGACTGACTGTGCCACTAGTCGATGTATATGCACAACATGTGATGCACGACACATGTAGATGCCACCTGGTGTACAGTACATGCAGTTTATGTGACACACAGCCCTGTCATAATGCAATGTGTGAGTGTGATGCAGACTGCTGCATGTTGGATGACTATATCGCAGTGCACTGCACAGTGCCCTGTGATGCAGTGTGATGCACACGATGGTGTTCTAGTGCACCATATGAGGTCCATAGTGGTTTGTGCCACATTATGACTGTACAGGCATTCAGGACTATGGGGGCTAAAAGTCGTATAGGACAGACTGTGATGCACATACTGTGCTTGTTGCCTGTGCAGGGTCTGGACATACAGCTTGTCATGCTGCAGTGGGACAATGTTGAGATGTGTTATTGGTATTGTGGTGGACCATCACAGTGACCTTACCACAGTATCATTTCACATCCTTGTGCGCAACGTGACATAGCTGTGACATGCGTCTATCACTCTGCATCAGCATTCATGGTTTGTGTACAGCTGTGTGTGCACTATAGCGATGTGTGGCTGCCAGCAGTGCTGTGTGGTGGCCTGTGCCAGTAACACACAGTGTGGAGGGGTGTGACAGTGGTATTGCGTGCACATTGTGCATGTGTGCCAGCTGTGCTGCTTGGATGTTGGGTAGACATGCATGGGGGACTGTCTCGGTGGTGCCTGCATGGGTGCCATGTTGGGGGGGTGCTGGTGATACTGATATGCCATGATGGTGGTGGACCTGTGTGTGACCGGTTCTGGGTATGTATGCACCCATGTGTCACATCCGACTGCCACCCATATGTTGCTTTTACTCACTGTGTGTACTCTGTCACATGTGTCCTTGCTGATCTGTGGTCCTTTCACTTGTCTGTCTGTTACCATTAGTAATGATTCACCATGTCACTCTGGGTCACACATTAAAGTTGTTTCACGGTGTGTGTAACATTGGTGTGTCTCATGCATCATCTGCCAGTGTTACACTATAATACGAACATTGCTATTGCACATGTCCTACCCCCAGTATCACTAGTTGACACTGCCCATAGCCCTGTCCTCCACAGTGCTGCACACAACACCTGTATGTCATTGGCATGGACAGTAGTATGGGATGGTCCCACTACATACGGACCACTGTGTCGCATGTTACACTGTTGTCCTGTGCCACCCCCCTACAGTCACACATCCATGGTATCTGTAGTCCTGTTACTGTCATGTGTTGTGTTGTGCTGTCCACCCTGCTCGCAGCCCTCATGGCATTTCTGTTCAGTGCACATGCCCATCCCATTATGGCATGTGTCACACACCATACCAGACCCCTACCAGGTGACCAGGCTATGCTATGACATGTGTCTACCTGTCATACACACTGTGCAAATGGTTATTCAACACAGGGACAGTTCACAGCATACCTGTACTGCCTTGTTTAATTGTTTAATTAATATTTCAGAAAGACCTTTGAGCGTGAGCTCTTTTTACAAAGGTTCCACTTCAGAGTTGACAATAAGACAATACACATATTCAGTGGTTACAGAGGTCTGATCATTAGGCATTAAAGAGCGATTACATGATAATTAGACAAATAGGAGAAAAAAAACCGAGCAGTTGTAATTGAATACTAAGCTATTTCTTAGCAGTTGCCCTAGATAGCACACCCCTTGAAACCTCCAAATCCGTTGATAGACTATGGTAGAGTAACTGCATAGGGTTTAATGCTATCCCAGATGGCGAGAGGCTGGGTGACAGTGAAACAAGGGGGATTGGATTTGAAACCAACTGCAGAGAGCGAGAGTGGGGTGATAGTGAAATCGGGGAGGGCTGTGATGGGGGGAAGCAGCTCCAGAGGGCTTTGTTTGTGATGGTGTGTGTGTGTGGGGGGGTTTGGGAGGGGCAGTACCAAGTGTGTTTAAAGAGAACTGATAGCTTACTTAAGTCCTTGGCTAGGGTGGAATGGAGGCAGGGTTCTCTAGGTAGCCCTGCTGGGTGTTTCCTTGGGGGTAGGCCTGTCTAGCAAGTGGGTTCTGAGAAGCAGGTGCATTTTGAGTTAGACATTAGGTGCTGTTTGAGGCCTACTTTGAATTGAGACAGGCTGTTGTTTGTTTGTAATTTCATCGGGAGTTCATTTATCCAGAGGGGGGCCTGATGGGGAAAGCACGCTGCCCTAGTGAGGTTCGGTGGAATGGTATGGACAGTGCTCCATTCTTCCTCCATCTGGTGATGTGTGTTGAGAGAGAAACCTCAAGCAGGTTTCCTATACAGGGTGGGGTTTTTCCAAGGAATTCCTTCTTCCCAGGAGGCAAGTTTGGTATTTGATCTTGTCTTTTAGGTTAAGCCAGTTTGTACGCTCATACAGGGTGCAAGTGTGAGTGTAGTGATCTGCACACAGGGTGAGGTGGCATGCCTTATTGAGTGCAATTTGGACCCTTTTGGGCACAGTATCAGTAGCAGCTCCATAGACCACCAGCCCATAGTCTATCGTGGAGAGTATGGAGCTGGAGACTGAGATTTGGAGTGCTTCCGGCGTGAGGGATTTCTTATGACTATAGAGGACCCCTGATCTTTGTGTTTACCACTTGACAAGAGAGTCTACGGAAAGGGAGTAAGTGAGAGAGTCACTCAGTGTGACCCAAGGTACTTGAACAAGTGCACCTGCTCAATCTGCTCACCAGCCTAGTTGGTGATTACGAGAGGAGCATGCTTGTGTTTGTTGTAGGGGCTGGATTGTAGCATGGCCTTGGTTTTCTTGTAATTTAGTAGCAGCTTTTGCCTACTGAACCAGTCCTCGAGTTTATTGAAAGAGTTCTGTAGTTCTGTTTGTAGGGCAACCTGAGAGGTGCTGCTGCTCAGCAGCACGGTATCATCCGCATACAGAATAAGTTTGGTGTCACAGGCTGTGGGCAGGTCATTTACAAAGAGGCTGAAAAGCAGGGGCCCTAGAATTGATCCTTGAAGGACTCCTAGCAATACATCTCTGGAGCTGGATAATGTCTGCCCGATTTTGACTCACTGGCTCCTGTGTGTAAGGTAGTCATTGAACCAATTCACAGCGTTTGGTGCCACACCCAATATTTGGAGCTGGAGTACTAGTAGAGAGTGGCTGATGGTGTCGAAGGCTTTGGTGAGGTAAATGAAGATGGACCCCACCAATTTGCCTTCATCCAGCACCTTGTGCGCATAGTCAGTGTATTCCAGCAGTACCGTGGTGGTACTGTGTTTTTGCTTGAAGCCATGTTGGTTTGGGCAGAGCAGATTGTACTTACTGAGGTATTCTGTGAGTTGACTTGCCGTGATTTTTTCCAAAGCTTTCGATAGTAGGGAGAAGATAGATATTGGCCTGTAGTTTGACACCAGTGCCTTGTCACCATTCTTATGCACTGGAGTTACCAGGGCTTGCTTTCATACCTCTGGAAATTGAGCTAGGGTCAAGGATTTATTAAATAGCATTGTTATGGGCATAATAAGAATGTCAAGGGTGAGAGATAGTAACTTCATGTCTAGCCCGTCACTCCCCAATCTGGTTTTGCTAGGACTTTCCTGACCATCGTTAGGGCCTCCTCCACCATTACCTTCTTAAAGTAGAAGGCTGGGTGGTTAGTTATGAGCAGGTTGGTGCAACCTTGGTACTCTGCAGGCAGAAGGTAGTCTGGAGGCAGCACTGAGGACAGGTCTGTGAAGGCCTGGTTATAAGCATCAGCAATGGCTAGCGGATCTGAGGAGGATGAGTTATTAATGTTGAGCATCTTTGGGTGCTGCTTTTGATCTTTACCAAGGATGTTCTTGATGTTTTCCCAAAACCTCTTTCCATCTCCCCATGCATTGTTAAGCTGGGTCTTATGGAAATTGGCTTTTGCGAGCCTGATAAGTTTAGTGCACCAATTTCTAGTCGTTTTATAGCACTGTAGGTCATGCTTGCTGCCTCAGTTTAAGGCTTTTTCCCAGAGGCAGTCCCTCTCCTTTAGGAGTGAGAGGAGCTTGCCATCAATCCAGCCATTAACCTCCCCCAAATTTTCTGTTTTGTGCGTGGTGCACAGCTATCACAGATGGAATTGAAGCCCTCAGTGAAAAAACTAAGGGCCTGGTCCAGCGTAGGTGCCTTGTTGATGGGGGACCAGTTTAGGCAGACAGGGCCAATTTGAGGGATCCAAGTTTGCCTTTCCACAGAACCCTGCTCTCAATGAGGCGGGGTGGGCTTTTGGCAAGTTTAGTGGTCCATATAAAGGAGATTGGGGAGTGGTCACTTAGAACGTCCGGGAGAACCCTGATTCGGAGAATCAAGTCGGTGAACTAGCTAAGACCCAGTAAATGAAGGTGCTGGTACCAGCCTTGTAGTTCTGCCTGGTGGGGTGAGTTACGAGTTGCCTGAGATTGTGGGAGGTGATTAGGTCTCTGGAGGGTGTTGCCTCCTTACATAACCAGTTAATATTAAAGTCACCGGTCAGGATGAGTTCTGAGCCCTTTCTGAGTGCGCTAATTTCTTCCATAACAAGAGGAAGGCCTTTCTTGGCTTTCTTGGAGGGCAGGTAGGTTGTGGCAATGGTAAGGGTCTTGCCTTGTGGCTGCAATATGTCGACTACATTTCTGTGCGTTGCTGCATGGGATGTCTGATATGCTTCCTCAGGTGATGGTCGGCTTGCTGATATGTTCATGTTGGTTGCCATGTGTTAATGCCATGGGGTGACGGTCATGCAGCACACAGTGTATGTGTTGCAGCACTGTTGCCTGGGTGACCGACACCCCATGGGACAGTGTTGTGTTCCACAATTCTTCTGTTTGCCATGTCCCATGGGGTGCCTGGGCAGGTATGTTGTCATTGCCTGTGCTGGTTCCTTCGGGTTGGTTACACGATTCTGTGTGTCTCACTACATGGCATGGTGGCCCATTGCCAGCAGCCAATATCATTCTATGTCTGCGGTATTGCGTGCAGCACACTTTTTCTCATAGTGGTCATGGATGAGCCGTGCCCTTGTCCTGTTGCCGGCTGCTGCTGTACCTTGTGGTATTTGTCCTGGTGCATGGGCAGGACCTGCATCATTTTCATCCAGGTCCTACACATCACTATTACTGTCATCTGTGCTGTCATCTTCTGGTATTGATATCATGTTTACTAATGCCATGTTGTGGAGGATGCAGCATGCAACAAATTTCTTGCAGGCCATGTTGGGTGTGTACTGCAGGGCACCTCCTGATCAATGAAGGCACTTGAATCTCATTTTTAGGATTCCAAATGTCTGCTCTATGACAGCCCGTGTCACGGCATGTGCTTCATTATAGCGTGTTTCACCTGCTGTCTGTGGTCTTCTTACTGCCGTCAGTAGCCATGGCAGTAAGGGGTATCCACTGTCACCTGTGAATATGGAGGCATTGATTAGCACAGTGCTGCATATGTTTCTAGTGCATGCTGCTTTGCTGGCATCATACATATGCACTCCCTCACATATGCATGCAATTTGTCACCGGGGTTAGCATGGGTGTTTCACCTTGCTCACGCACTGTGACCCCTCACCTGTTTCAATATATGGCTCATGTATGTTGCCTGTCTGTGCTTTGGTCACTGCTTGTCTGTATGTCTTAACATGTCACCTGATGTCCTGCCACAATATGATATCCACTATCAGCCTCTGTAGTGGTCTGCTATGTCTAGCACCGCTATTGTTCCTGCCATCATGGGGTGTGCTACATGTGGTGCGACCCCTGTGTGTTACGTCTCCCCCTCCTTGCCATGCACAGGTCACTCTAACAGTGTCTGTGTGTCCCTGTGTGTTGCCATCCAGTCAGTGTGTCTGTCCTTACTGGTCAGCATGTGGCCACTACGGGTGTCATGCACGTGTGTACTGTGTGTTGCTGCTGGGTTGCAGTTGTTACACTGATGCCTGTGTACCTCTGTACTGCTGCTGATGCCAGTGTGCATTTGCACCAGGGCAGCAGTGGTCACGATAAATCATTTCAATTGCATCATGTTCATTCACATATCAGGCCTGTTTAGTACAGTAGGGTCTGCATGCTCATTGGCCCACGCTGTGGACCAATAGGCATACAGACCCTACTGAATGCTGTCAGTCAGCAGACAGCTGGGCAACATGTGGGTAGGGTGCTGCCACCCACCGCTGACTGGGTGGGTGCTGGGTGCATCAGTGGGCAAGGGAGGACGGGGGTACCACTAGACCATAAGGGTGTCTTTCGGTGATTCCACCTGTGATCAGGCACTGAGGTGGGTTCCACTGGACCACCGGGGATAATTAAAACCTATGCCCATGATTGAGCGATAGAGAGCAGTCCACTGGACCACCAGGGATAATTAAATCATATGCCCACAATCAGGTGATAGAGAGTGGTCTACTGGACCACCAGGGATAATTAATTCATATGCCTGTGATTGGGCAATAGAGGGTGGTCCACTGGACCACCAGGGATATTATTTACATATGCCCGTGATTGGGCGATGGGGACCGGTCCACTGGACCACCAGGGATATATAATATGGATGCCCATGATTGAGCATTGGGCAGCGGTACACTTGTCCACCAGGGAAATAATAGACATATGCCTACGATCAGGCGAATGAGTGTGGAGACCGCCAAGGGTCAACAGGGCACCGGTCCCCAATGGCTGCAGCCTAGCAGGACGCCAGGCATAAGTCACCAGGGATTGGCACACTACATGCAAATGACATGCAAATGGCTCCATTTGTACCTTGCATGCATAATGGCCTCATTTGCATGCCCAGCGCTGAATATTGCGGTTAATGCACCTAACGCAACTGCACTTGCACTGGTGCATCCCCCTGCTCCCCTTCTGCCACTTGCGCTGGCACAGTGCCACTGTGCTGTGCACAGTGCATGTACCCTCAGCGTCATATTCAATGGTGCTGAGCCATGGCACAGCTCCGTTGAATATCACCTGGTCCATGTCCTGTCGCAGCCTAGTTGAGCTGCGCCCAGGCTTGCGCCCCTGCCTGGCATAGTCTGAATATCCCACCCATATTGTCTAAGAGTTTGACATGTGTACCAAGTCATAAGATCTCAGAATTTGACTGTTTTGTGACTTAACAAAAATTTGAAAGAACAGTGACTTTAAAATCTATGTATTCAAAAGTGAATGAGGAAATTACAATTGATACGTCACATGATTTAAATAGAGTTAGTGAAATAGTGAGTTTAAAAAAAAATCTACTTTTTGTCCACCTTTATGTAGCACAATGGAAACATTTTTAAATTGTTATATATATACAGTATATATGATTTGCAGATGTCATTTATTAACAACTTGAATGGGGTATTGTAACATTAGCAATAACGAGAGAGAAGCATTGAGAGATTTGACTAACAATCCTTTGATAACCATAAAATCTGCAGATAAAGGAGGCAGCATAGTTGTCCAATATACAGAGAAATATGTAATGGAATTGAGAACACAGTGAATAAGGAGTTTTTTAATGTATTCACTTTTGATCCAACAACACAGATCAAGAAAAAGATTGATGTGTACTTATTCTCATTGCTACAGGAACAACTGATTAATGAAATGGTATTGGATTATTCCCCCTTTTCTATTACTTTATTGGAGCTCAAGAATTGGCTTGGGAAATCCAGCAGCCCATCTATTCCCAAAGATACTGGGTAATGTCAAAGTTTGTTCAAAATAATCAACACAGAACAAAACAAATACAATATCCCCCACCATCCAACTCAGAAACTTGCATTAGATTGTTTTCCAGTAAAAGTTTCAAGGAATGTGTTTTGTCTCCATAAATCTCTGACCAGATCTATGCCCTCAGGTACCAAAGTGGTGAGTGCACTGAGAATCCATGTGAAGTCAACTATGATCCCTTTCACTGGGGACAAAACATAAAAATGTTACACTGCTAGATGGCAGAGGGGCAGTGCTGAGCTCGGCAAAGGAAGTATGATTGTGGCATTTTTTATTTCTTAAATTCCCCAGAATCTCTCAGGCAGCAGCAGCCAGCACTCTCCTGTCAGTTCTCATACACACGCTCTCTCTTGGATTACCCAGAGGAGGCTCAGCAGCAGTTAGCAGCAGAGGATTTCCCCCTTGTCCTTGATTGCCTCCCCTCTCATCCTGGATGGCTCTAAAAGGCCATCATTCACTTTGAATAGGCAGGAATTTAATCTGACCAGGGATGGCAGGAACAGATGTGAACCTTGCTCAGCAGCCTGCAAAGCTTCAAATCCCGAGTCCCACTCTCTCTCTCTCCTACCTTAGGTCTCTGCAAGCAAGCATTGTTATGGATGAAGGAGCTCAGGACAGCCTGCAAAAAATAGCACTAGTACTTGTAAATGGGAACTTTAGACATCAGGAGAGAATTCAAGACCAACAAGTGCTAACCGAGCATGCTCAGAAGCTTGAATTTTAAAATTTAATAACTTTGTAATGATTAATATTTTTTTCAACAAACCAGCAAAAGGCACATTTGTGAGCCAGCCCCTGAAAATATCAGACCAAAATTCCAATCCATATGGGCATCAGGGGGTCTTAAAAAAAACAGCAAAAAAACACAGGGATTTGTAATTCATATGAAATGTTTTGCTTGAACCTCAAACAAAAAAAGCAGAAGTGAGTCATGAAAAAAGGACTTAAAATAAAAAAAAAATGTTGGAGTCATTTGTCTAACAGTTAACTTCAGAGTAGACCTAAGGGAGTCCAGATGAGCAACATAGATGTGTTGGTCTCTGTCCAGCATGTCATTTTTGTGGGTTTTAAAATTGGCATTTTTAGGAAAAAAGGACAAGATGACAGTGAACAAAACAACAATTTTCCCCTCATAATAAAAGATTGGCCCCATATGGAAAAAAAATCTGTTTTCATTTCATACAGCCATTTTGAAGTGCTTAGTGAGCATGCTCAGAACCAATTTTTAAAAATTTCACAATTAAAAAACTTTGGAACGGATTCAAATTTTTTCATTAAACAAGCAAAAAGCACATCTGTGGGCCACCCCTTTCCATTCTGAACATTTCAGACCAAATTTCCAAACTGTCTGGGTGGTAGCCAGATTTAAAGAAAAAAAACATTTAAACCAATGGGGAAAAAAGTGCAAAAAATTCACTTTTTCCACTATCCAGAACTCAGAATCCATCTGTCCAACTGGAAACAAACTTGGCATATCCAGAGATCTCCTCTATAATACCAAACATGCAAAATGTCATGCAAATCTGTTGCATTACTGTGAAGTTATTAAAGTGCAAAAATTGTGGTTTCACATGAACTGCCTGTACATCCCTAATTATAGGAGCGCAACCAAGGTTAGAGTTCACATTAAACTGACATAAGTAGAACAAAAGTAGGGAAATGTGACATTAGGGTTTCCAGTGCTAAGTCCATTCCCCCATCCCTCATGTAGGAAAAGGGAAAAACAGTATGGTTTTCCCTGTCCTGACTCTTGGCAAATCAGGGGTGGAGTCTTCCTTGGGTTTCTCAACCTAATGCTCACCCCATTATGATATAGCCTTCAAACATTCAGAACTGTGTCTCCTCATGTGTTGCCAATAACCTGTAGGTCCTGCCTGAAGAAAACAGATCACATATCACCTTATTTGATCATGGAATGGGGTGAGCGTTAGGATTGAGAATCCCAAGGAAGATCCAACAACTGATTTGCCAAGAGTCAGGACAGTGAAAACCAAAATGTTTTTTTCTTTTTCCTGCTGGGGGGGCATTAGGGTTGGAAGCCCTAACATTACATTTCCCTACTTTTGTCACTATAATGTGAAGCCTAACTGATGCATTAACTCAGTTTTTTGCAAAGAATTTCCTTACTTTTAGAGACAGTAGAATTGTATCCTCATGTGCATATCCATCAGGTTAGGGAAGTGCATGGGCCAGAGGGACCTGCACTTCCATTTCTCCATAGATACACACATCCATCTGGCTGTGGAAGGCAGGGCCCAGAAGGCTCCGTGCTTCCATGCCTCCAGAGTATCAATGTACGTGCTTGGTTGTAATTGTTTTTTTGTGGGTCTGACTTCAATGGAAAAAAATATATGATGTGACCCTCTTAGCTGCCAGCAGTTCATGGTATATGAGCAAAAAGGTGGTTTTAACGTTGTTACTCATAAGTCAATAAATTTATGTTGGTTTGCTGTGAAATTTGCTATGGTTATAGTGGAAGACAAGATACACCTTTGATGCATTTTTGATGATCACACTTTCATTGCCACAATGGTGAAGATTGGAAGTAATTTTGGGGTGCAGTGCATACTCCCAGAATGTTTAAGGGGGATTATTTGTTAGTCCTGTAGTACTTGTTGAGACCATTTTTGTGATACATAGATTCTTCCTCAACTCCACAGAGTGACAGAGTTATTGCTTATTAAAGTTGTGATGTTATCCTATGGAAATTTCCATTTTTAAATGTTTGTGTTTTTTTATATTGCTCCTACATTTTTGGGAGGGTATTATGTGTTAGTGTTGTAGTACTCATTAAGACCTTTTTTTATACATAGATTCTCCTTACTGTAACTCCACGGAGTGATGGAGTTATGGCTTGTTAAAGTTGCAATGTTATCCTATGGCAATTTTAATTCTTTTAATCTTTATGGTTTTTTATATGGCCCCAAAAAACTTTTTGGGGGTATTATATGTTACTGTTGTAGTGCTCATTGAGACCCTTGTTTCATATATATTGTCCCTTAACTACAAAGATTGAAAGACTTACAGCTTGTTAAAGTTGCAATGTTATCCTATGGGAAGTGTCATTTTTTAATTCTTATGTTTTTATAGGTCCCCCGAATTACTTTGTAAGGTATTATGTATTAGTGTTGTAGTACTCATTGATACCTTTCTTTTGACATCTAGATTGTCCCTTACAGTAACTGCAAATATTGATGGAGTTATGGCTTGTTAGAGTTGAAATGTGGGGATAAAACTAAGTCCACATTCTTTTTTCCTATGAAGAAATCTTTTTCATGAGATTGTATCATTCTCACAAAAAAGATTCTTTCATACGCAAAAAGAATATGAGAAATAACTTAGTCCAAATTCTTGTTTTTTTAATGAAGACAAACTTCTTTCATGTAGCCCTATTATTGTTTCATATGGCTATACAAAAAAAAAGAAAATCGTCTCACGAAAATTATTTTTAAATGTATTAAAAACACATTTCTGTGTAATTTTTCCAAAAACTAACTGCATAAACCAGTGAATGGAGTCCTGATTAACAAGATACATGTATTGATGTGTTTCCATGATATGATTTTTATGGGTTTTCAAAAAAAGACATTTTTTTAAATAAACAAAAACAAAATGGCAGACATATGAAAAAAATAATTTTTTCTCACAAAACAAGATTACCCCCATACAACACAGAATCCTTTTTCATATGGCCAAATTATTTTTCCATGTGAAAAAGCTATCCAAAAGAGCATATGGAATAACTCTGGAATGGAGTAATATTTTTTTTTATCAAACCAATAAAAGGCACCACTCTGGGTGAAGCCCTTTCTACCCTGAAAATTTCAGACCAAAATTCCAAACTGTCTGAGTGCTAGGCGATGACAAAAAAACCCAGCAAAAAATACCTTTTTTTCACTTATTACACTGTCTGGATCTTGAAATCCAGACATCCAAATGGAGCAAAACCTGGCACATCAAAAGACCTATCTCCCCACACCACAAATGTAAAATATTGTGCAAATTCATTGAACAGTGACAAAGTTTATAAAGTGCAAAGTTAGGGGTTTTACATTAAACAGTCTACTCAACCTTAACTGTAGTGGTGCTACCACACTAATATAATATATATCTATATTTAAAAAGGTAAAAGAGGAGGAGGAGGAGTTCTTTACATAAGGAAAGGAATAAAAGCAACAGAACAAAAGGGTAAACAGGGAGGAGAAGCAGCACTGTGGGTAAATTTGGAGATAGGCAATGGCACCACAATACGCACAGGGGTTGTATACAGACCCCCTTCTCAGGGGGAGGAAATGGACAGGGAAATGATAGAAAGTATACTTAGAATGGCAGAAAAGGGGAGATATTGCTGATGGGTGATCTGAATATGCTAGATGTTAACTGGAGTGCAGTTGCAGCTGCCACTTCAAAGAGTGCAGTTATTCTAGATGCCCTACAGGGGGCATGCCTTAGACAACTAGTACTGGAGCCCACTCGAGAGGGAGCAATATTAGACTTGATTCTCTCAAATGGAGATGGAGAGAGGATCACAGATGTAGAAGTGGGTAGCCATCTGGGAACTAGCGACCATCGAACAGTATGGTTCACAATAAACACAGCAAGAGTCAAGCCATACAAAGACAAAAGTACTGGACTTTAGGAGGGCTGACTTTGCCAAAATGGGTGAGTGCCTAAGGAATGCACTAGCAAATGGGCAGGAAGGAGGGGTGGAAGAACAATGAGGAATAATAAAAACTGCCATCACAGAGGTAACGAGCCTTTGTGTGAAGCAAATAAACAAAACAAGACGATGTAAGAAACCACTATGGTTCTCAAAGGAAGTGGCAGTGAAGGTTCAAGAGAAAAATAAAGCATTCAGGAAGTACAAGGAATCGCAGAAGGAGCAGGACAGAGAACTGTATCACCTAAAGCAAAAGGAGGCTGGGAAGGCAGTCAGAACAGCAAAGGCCCAAACCGAGGAAAAGATAGCCAACTCAGTTAAGAAGGGGGATAAAACCTTTTATAGGTACATCAGGGAGCAAAGGAAGACCAAGGGAGGGATAGTGAGGCCTAATAAAGGGGAGGGAGGTGGGCAGAGGGAGACTGTGAAAAGGCAGAGATACTAAACAAATATTTTTGCTCAGTATTTACAAATGAAGAGGGGGAGGTACATAAAACAAACAGTAGTAACACTCTGGATACAGAAGTTGATACCAGCCCATTTACAGAAGAAAGGGTTCTGAAAGAACTCTTAAAACTGAAGGTGGACAAAGCAATGGGGCCTGATGGGATTCATCCCAGAATTCTAAAAGAGCTAAGGGTAGAACTAGTGACACCACTGACTACCCTTTTTAACAAATCATGGGAGGATGGGGTGGTACCCGAGGACTGGAGGAGGGCAGATGTGATTCCCCTTCACAAAAGTGGGAACAAGGCAGAAGAAGGAAACTACAGACCTGTTAGTTTAACCTCAGTGATAGGGAAAATGGTGGAATCACTTTTGAAGGAAAGAATTGTCGAGTATCTAGAGGCCAGAAGGGCACAGGACCCTAGGCAGCATGGATTCACAGCGGGAAGGTCATGCCAGACAAATCTGATAGATTTCTTTGACTGGGTGACCAAGAGTAGATCATGGAGGGGCTGTGGACATGGCCTACCTACCCTTTAGCAAGGCATTTGACCAGTCCCACACAAAAGATTAATATACAAGTTAGCCAGCCTGGGAGTGGGTCCCAAGATGACAGCCTGGGTAAAGAATTGGCTGGAGAATAGGACACAGAGAGTAATAGTAAATGGAGTCCACTCAGAAGAAAGGAGGGTTACTAGTGGGGTACCGCAGGGTTCAGTATTAGATCGGTCCTCTTCAATGTCTTTATGTTTACATTGCAGAAGGACTGAAGGAAAAGTATGTCTCTTTGCAGATGACACTAAGATCTGCAACAGAGTTGATGCACAGGGTGGGGTGGAAAGGCTGAGAAGGGACTTGGCAAGGTTAGAGGAATGGTCAAATGTATGGCAGCTTAGATTCAATGCTAAGAAGTGCAAGGTAATGCACCTGGGAAACAAAACCCAGGGAAGAGTACACAATGGGGGTGAGATACTAACAACAACAAAATGGAAAGGGACCTGGGGTAGTCATATCAGATGACCTAAAGGCGGCAAGCAATGTGAGAGGGCAGCAAGGAGGGTTGGGGATACTGGGATGCATAGGGAGAGGCATCACCAGTAGAAAACAGGAAGTTATTATCCTCTGTACAGACAGCTGGCGAGACCCCATCTGGAGTACTGTGTGCAGTTCTGAGACCCAATCTCCAAGAAAGACATAGACAGGATGGAAGCTGTCCAGAGGAGGGCACTAAAATGGTGCAGAGTCTGCACCGGAAGACATATGAAGAGAGACTTAAGGAGCTTAATATGTATAGCCTCGAGGAAAGGAGGAGAGGGGACATGATAGAAACTTTCAAGTACCTCAAGGGAATCAACAAAATCCAAGAGGGTAGCATCTTTCAAAAAGAGGTGCAAGAACAAGAGGGCACAATTTGAAGATAGAGGGCAGCTCAGAGGTAATTTAAGGAAGTATTTTTCACAGAGAGGGTTGTGGATGCATGGAACGGCCTTCCGGAAGAGGTTGTGGAGTCAAAATCAGTGGTGGAATTCAAGCATGCATGGGACAGTCATAAGGCAATTCTGGGGGGTGTGGGTAAGAAGGAGTAGGCTGCTGGTTAACTAGGATCTGCAGCTTATCCAGTAGGTAGGGAAATGGGCAGACTGGGTGGGCCAAGCGGTCCTTATCTGCTGTCAAATTCTATGTTTCTATGTTTCTATGTATATATTTATAAAGCAGGTGGATGACATCTAGTGATCTGATTGGTTGAGAGCATTACCTGACTGTCTGGTTATAAGAGCACGCCTGGACACTTCAGACCAAAATTAAGTTTTCTTATTCATTTATCTATTTATTTGACTTTACACTGGCTGGGATAAACCAATGAGATGCACCATCTCATGTTCATATGGGCCCATGGAGGAATGCAGCAGACAAAAAGTAAACATAGTCCAGCAGGAGTAGTTACATACAGGTGAAAACATACAAGTCAAAAAACAAACTGTGTAAATGTAAGTTGACTGTTGAAGTAAATGACTGTTTACACTTCATAAATTGATTTAAAACCTATTCTACAATTGAACCAATACCCGTTGAGGTGTCCAGGTGTGCTCTGATATATAGACTTCTGGGGTGGTTGAAAGCACTTGGTGTACACCTCATGTCTCATGATACACCCAAGGTGTCCGTATATCAGAGCATGCCTGTACAATTCAAAGGGTGTTGTTCTTTACATACTGTATATCTATCTATCTATCTATCTATCTATCTATCTATCTATCTATCTATCTATCTATCTATCTATCGATCCATCTATCTACTCATTGCAGATCATGTCATTAATGCACCAGTTAGGGTTTAACCAACAAAACTAGGGGCCTAGCACTTCCATGCCTCCATTTATCCACATGTGTATATTGGTGGGGAAGTACAGGGCCCAGAGGGCTTTGCACTTCTGTTCTTTTAGAAAAGCAATTTAAGTGCTTCCTTGTTATGTTGTTGTTGTTGTTGTTGTTGTTGTTGTAGGGATGGACCATTTTCAGTTCTTATTTCTTAGGGGCTTCATGTTGTACTAGTTACTAAGACCTTTCTATTGAACTACACATTGTCCATCAACTCCAAAGATTGACAGAGTTAGAGCTTGTTAAATCTGCAATGTTATCCTATGGGAATTGTAATTTTTTAAATGTATTTTTTTTTTTATATGGCCCCTACATTTTTGGGGGGAATTGCGTTATGTGTTAGTGTTGTACTCATTTAGACCTTTATTTTCATATGTAGATTGTCCCATAATTGCATCTCTATTGACAGAATTATGGCTTGTTGCGTTGAAATGTGGAAAAAAAAAAGCTAAGTCCAAATTCTTTTTTTGTATGAAGGGATATTTTTCTTGAGGTTGTGTCACTCATATGAAAAAAGATTGCTTCATTCAAAAAAAGAATGTGAAAACAACTAAGTCCAAATACTTTTTTCATATAAGGGTATCTTTTTTTCTTGAGGTTGTTTGGTTCATACAAAAAAGATTGCTTCATACAAAGCACTTGTGGATAAATGGAGGCACAGAAGTGCTGGGCCCCTACTTTTGTCAGTCTAACCCTAACTGATGCACTATTGAAGTTTTCTGCAATGTAGATATATATAGTTAGAAATATGTAAAGAACAACACCCTTTTAATTGTCCGGGTATGCTCTGACATACAGACACCTTGGGTGCATTGCGAGACATGAGGTATATGCCAAATTCTTTCATCCACCCAAGAATTTTGAATTTACAAAAAATACTGGAACTAGAAATTTTGCTACTGAGAGATAAAATAGATATTGCAGCCATAACTGAAACATGGTGGGATGGGACTTCTGAATGGTCAAGCAAAATACCGGGATATAAACTCTTCCACATAAATAGAAAAGATAGAAAAGGTGGAGGTATATGTATGTATATACACATAAAATGAACATGAATGCATAGAAATAAATATAGGTATATGATATGGGCCCACATTTTCAAAGGGGATGCATGACCCAAAATAGAGATGTGCCGCACATCCTGAAAAATGAATCCCATATTCAAAAGGAGGCGATGTGCCGCCCAAATCCGAATTCATGATAGCACAGAAAGTATGCCAGTGGCACAAATATAGGGGGCATTCCCATGAATGTGCCATGCAGCCATATATTCAGCCAAAATGAACAGTGCAAGTGCAGTGCAATCCAAAAATGAGCAGCCCAAAGATAGGTATAAAAGGCGATGGCCTAAGTTTGCAAGCCATCCATAGGCAGGGCAAAGAACTGCAACCATGGAGAGCATACCATTCCACATAGCAGCTGTGATAGCGGACATGAGGAGATGGGAACAGCAACATAGCTAGAGAAGGGCCCGTAGGTAGTATACCCACCAGAGACGGTACAGGAACCATGTCACCTTTGAATAGCTGACCGACACCAAGATCATGGGCTGGTACTGTCTCAACAGGGCAATTCTTAAGACAGCTCTGTGAGCTGCTCCATGATGAACTGCAGGCACCAACACACAGAAGTCACATCATGATGATGGAGACAAAGGTGACAGCAGTACTGTGCCTGCTCGCCACGGGCACCTTTTATACCAGTAGGTGACATCACTGGAATCACACAATCTGCCCTGTCCCATCTCCTCACACAGTTCCTCACTGCTCTTCTGCCCCATGCTACGGAGTTCATCACATTCCCTAGCACAGCACCAGAGTGCACAGAAACAGTGCAGCACTCCTACAGGGTGGCATGCATGCCAGGCGTGCTAGAGGCAATTGACTGCACCCATGTGACAATCCGCGCACCACCTTACGTCGTTTATTTCATCAGTTGGCTGTGCCTGTTTCGGGGGAAAAGACTTCTGGTCCTGCTACATCCCTTGAATTTTTGAGCATCATTCTGGACTCCATTCGCATGGAAGCCAGACTCCCTATGGACAAGTTACGCAGAATCAAGACTTTGGTCCTATCATTCTCCAATCGCTCATCTTGTACAAAACATGAACTTCTGTCTTTGCTAGGTTATCTCTCCTTCGCTACACGTATAATTCCTCAAGGACGTACAGTACATTCATAGCATATTTGCTCAAATTGTTCCCTTCAGCTTCAGCCCTCCACCATCATATTTCTATTACAGCCACTGCAAAATCTGACCTTGCCATGTGGTTCCTCTTCCTAAACCAATGGAATGGTCACTATATATTCTACAAAGACATTTCTCAAGAGTTTTCTCTTCAAGTCTTCACGGATGCTTCGCCTACTCATGGATTTGCTGCTATTTTCCATCAATCCTGGATCTCTTCAACATGGCCTCATGAATTTCTACACTTACCCACAGCCACGACTTCTCCGTTATTTGAGATATATCCTGTAGTTGCAGCAGCTGCCACTTGGGGTCATTGCTGGTCTTTGTCTACAGTATTAATTTATACAGACAATCAAATAACAGTAGATATTATTAACAAAGGCAAATCATCTTCTTCTACAATCATGCTATTCTTGCAGAGATTAACATGGCTTTCTCTGATTCCTAATTTTTGTATTCAGTGTCTTCATATTACTGGTCATCTCAACACAGCAGCTGACTACCTTTCCCATTTTCAATTTCAGAAATTCCATATTCTCCTTCCTACGGCAGATCCTCTACCAACTCCAGCTCCTCATTTCAAGGATCTAGTTATGCCATGAGCAGTTACCTTACTACAGCACAAAACCTCATGTGGTCAGCATTATCTGTCAGCACACAATCAGCTTACCGCACAGCCTGGAGAAAATACAATTCATTCTGCGCCATGACAGCCTCCTCTGCATTCCCGATTTCCCTACTTACCATATTAGCTTTTATGACCTATTGCCATTCAACCAGTAAATTATTCTATTCCACCATTCGTCAATACTTAGCTGGCTTTCAATTTCATTTCTGCTTACAAGATCCATCATCTGGCTCCTTCACATCTTATCCTGCAGTTAAGCGCCTCCTTTCAGCAATCCAAAAACTTTCATTCATAAAGATGCCTACTCGCTTGCCCATCGACTATATCATATTCAAATAGCTAATTACTTTACTGAAGTCCGAACCTCCTACTTCACACTCCACCATTCTACTTGCAGCTATATCTTTGGCATTTTACGGATTTCTACACCCCGGAGAATTTACAGTTTCATCAAATTCTGCAACATTCTTTCTCAAAGTTAAACATCTTACCAAGCAAGCTGACTACTATGTTCTTCATCTACCCCCATCAAAGATGGACAGACTTCGAGAAGGCGTAGACATTCAATATTTTCCTACAAATACGGCTTGGTGCCCGTCTACTTCCTTAACCAGCTATGCAACCTTCATAGTCAATCCAGTCCTGATTCTCCCCTACTTACTTATAATAATGCTCCTCTAACCACCAAAGAATTTGTGGATTCCATTCAATCACTACTGCAATGCCTGGGACTTGATCCTTTCACTTACTCTGGACATTCATTTAGAATCGGTGCTGCTACCTCCATATCTCGAAAGAAAGTTCCAGCCTACATCATTAAACATCTAGGAAGATGGACATTGTCTTGCTTTGAGACATACATTCCTAATCCCGAAGCAGAAATACATTCAGCCTTTATTTCCATCTCCTCATAGTATGCCTAGAAGGAAGACAACTTGGTAGCCATGGTTCCTCAGAGGTTTCCTCCGTTAAAGGGGGGTTTTCCTCTCCTGAGTGCTGCCAGGTATACTCTCCATGAGGTGGAGGAGGTGGATTCTATTCTATTCTTTTGGGCCTTCAACTATCAGCTCATACTCAAGATGGGAACTAGTAAGGTAAAAACAAATAAATGTACAAACAAGTGGCACCAAGCACAATTCATAAACATTATTCCCGCACAGTGAATAATCTCCCAACGCCGTTCCATTTTCCTGTTAAACACACAACTCCCACCTCCTGTCTGTCTGGGAGCCAGTTACAAACCCGCGATGCAATCGTTGTTATACTGCAGCAAAATCCAACCTTGCTCCGGCTGTAATTTCACTAGCAAAACCTGGACTGTTGAGCTGACTTGGGGGTTGGGCTGCGGGGCTTAAACCCCTCTCTGAAAATTACTACTGAATGCCCCTGGACCCCCTGAGGCCTTGACCTAATAAGTACCCCCACCCCACTCACTCAAAATATAAATTACCCCCCCCACGAAAAGCAATACTCTTCTGCTGCCAGATGTCACTGATTGTCAAAAGGACCCTGGAAGCCTTATGTAGTTCTTTTTTGGTATTCCCCACACCAAATGTTTGCCAAACCCTGCACCTTAGAAAGAGCAGCATGTACGAGAAGGACAAAATTCTGCGCTGAGAATCAGTGGCGGGCGCCACACATTGAACACCTGACTACCCACACTGCCCAGCTCTCAGTCTTCTCACACCCGGTTTCACGGTCACTATAGAAATCCCTCTGGTGCCTTTCAGTGCTTAAAAAAAAACCACTCACATACACTTCACAGGTTTGGGAACCATGGAAGCGATAACTTACGTATACTGTTAGCCAAATTTAACAGAACTTAAGAACTATTGACTCTTTTATTTTAAGAGTAGAACTGAGCACTATATTATGCAAATAAAAGCTACGTATTCACCTCTACAAAAACTTGCTTTACAAAAAGGCATTGAGAAATCCACGTAATCCAAGGAAACTAGAACAAAATGTACTTCTCCAGTCCTTTACAACACTTAAACTAAGGGGTCTTCATGCTGTTTGTGGCAGGTTGCTCCCATTCAAGTGACTTTAAGAGCCAGCATGGTTATCACTATAAACCACAAACACTTCTTGATCTCCCCCGAGCTCAACTGTGAACCATAGATCCGTGTTTGGGAGAGTACTGTCCCAAGGAGGCAGCTGGGTGCGGGATGCTTCTGCCGTAGTTGGTGTGATGGTGGCAGAACTGGGGGGTTCACCACTCTACTGTACGTGTGTATCAGTTTTTCCCATAGTTAGCTGAGGGACCCAGGCGACCCCCTGCAGTAGGCAGTCATTCACAGTATAGTAGTGTAAACTGAGGCTCTTTTCTGGCTCCTTATCACTGATAGCTAGGGAAAGAGGCTGAGCAGGAAGGTGAAAACAGCACCAACAGGCTTTCCATTCCCATCTCAAACTTTTCATCTGTTGCATAGAAGAAAAAGTAGAAACTAGTTCCTAGAAATGCGGAAGGCTGTTGGAGGGGGCGGAAGGCTATTGGGGGGGGCGGGGAGAGAGCGCTTCAGTTATCTGATCATGCTCACCGAAGTGGCTCTCTCCCTTTCAACTGTACTGCACTGCATTTTTAACTGCTGTCATAGACAGCTGCAGCATTCATTGCCGAACTGTGGCCATGCCTGCAAACACAGTGAGGGAATTGGGAGACAGGGTGCCACACCTCCAGAAACTCGGATGATGGCACTATGTTTCTTGCACATGCATGCAAGTAAACATAAAACTGGAAATTAATTGAGACTATATTGTCTTTATCAGGAAACACACGAGGGCCTGATGAAGTGGTTATACCACAAAACATAGCCCATGAAGTGTAATTTTTGAGAATAAAGAAGAACATATTTAACCATTTTTCTGGTCTGAATGGAGTTCATCCAGTAACTTTATTTGTACAAAGTTTGGATTGGTCTTTTTCTGGATGACCCAGGCATTTTAAAGAAAATGTTATACCTCTGCATAGAGGTGAGGCAACCTAAACTTCCTTCACACGATGATAGGTATTACCACACACTACCAGAGATAAATATATTATTCCACTGCAACCCATTATGTATTCCCTGTACATACTGTACTGTAAACTAAATAACTTAATTTAGACAACAAAAAATCAAATTGAGCAAACTCATAAGTACAAAACAAAACATATCAAAAGTGATTAACAGATCACAAATGATTTATGTAATTTTAATGCTAGTCTTCTCATCAGCAAAAAAAAAAAAATCAAATGCCTTTCAATCTAGGTGACATCTGCGGCTGACTGATCTTTTTTTTACCACCCATAAGGCACACACAAGTTGATCTGCTCATCTCAAAGACTGCATTATACTTCTAACCAAAAAGGTCTTAACTAATTTCTGTACATCTAACACTTGGAGCTGTTTCTTTTTTTCATCTTCTAATTAGTATGAAAGGTTGCAAAGTCCTTTAGAAAAAAGGATAGTACTGCAAGAAGAAGTGCCCTCATCACAGGAGAAATCAGATAAGGTTCTTTATAAGAGCATATTTGAATTTATTTATTGAAAGAATCAGAATTATAACCTTTGAGTCCAGGACTCCTTTGCAAAGGCTCCACATCAAAAATGAAATAACATAACAGGGTACAAGAAAGACAAGAACAGAGCAATATTACAATGTTGAAAAGAGGACAAGTAACAACAATTCAAGGGCAGAGAGATCCACCCAAATCAGACAGCTAGCAGTAAACAACAATAGTTATAGTATCAAAAGGCAGTGATCAATAAACTACAGTCTGGTTACAATTTCTCCATGGTTAAGTGGTAGGGGCAGACCCCAGGTCAAAGGGAAAGTGGGGGAGCATGGTGGGTAACTTGCGTCCACATTGCAGATAGGGACTCGGCACAATCGCAGCAGGAGTGAGAGAGAATTTCCAAGCAGATTCCAGATTTAAATGGGCCTAGACACTGCTCCAGAGAGACAGCAGGATGTAATTCATTAAACCAGAGGGGGGCCTTGTGGAAAAAGGAGCATTGTCCCAGGGAAGTCCTGCAATGGGGTACTAAGAGAGGGGCAGACAGAAAGCTTTGAGTTGTCTGGGGCTGGGTGGAGTGCTGCACAAGATGGCGACATCCCGGGGGAAGGAGCAGAGTGAGACCTTTCTGGCAAGGAGACAGGTCTGGTATCTGAGCCGTCCATTGAAGTTAAGTGAGTTGGTGCGATGCTAGAGCTCACAGGTACGGGTCCACCGGTCGCATCCTGTGACAAGTCTGCAGGCTTTATTTAGGGAGACCTTACTACGGCAAAGGGTAGTGGGGTCAGTGGAGCTGTAGACCACAATCCCATAGTCAATAAGTGAAATCACCGAAGATGTCACAGCAAGGATTAGGGTGTTTGGGGGCAGGCAACCCCTATGCCTATACAAGAGCCCTATCCTAACATTGACAGAGTAGCAGAGGAGAGTGATGTGTTTGTGGAAAGTGAGAGAGGAGTCAAGGGTGATACCTAAGTATGTAAAGGTGGGTACCAGGTCAAATGGGGAGCCCTTAGGGTTGAGGATGGTGAGGGGAAAGTTTTTATGTTTGTTTTGTCTGTGGGTGAAGAGCATGGCCTTGGTCTTTTTGTAGTTCATGACAAGGCAGTGATACAAGAACCAGGCTTCAGCCTGAGTGAAGGAGCACTACAGGGAGGCTTGAAGAGAAAGGGGGTCAGGGTGACTGTTGAATATGACCGCATCATCAGTGTAGAGAAGCAGCTGACCCAAGCAGGCCTTGGGGAGGGTGTTCAAGAACATGCTAAACAGGAGAGGACCCAATATAGAGCCTTGGGGGACCCCAGAGTGAACTGGTTTACTGGGCAAGAGTGTTGGGCTTAACTTGACCCTCTGGGTTCTTTCCCTCTGATAGCTTTTAAACCAGGCGGTGGCTTCCATAGATAGTCCCAAGAGGGACGGGGATTGTAAGAGAAGAATGTGGCTGACAGAGTCAAAAGCCTTGGTTAAATCAATCCAGGTAGAGCCAACCAAGTGTCCTTGGTCAAGGGCTTTGTTCATGAAGGTGGTGTATTCAAGAAGGGCAGTAGTAGTACTGTGTCCCTTCCTGAAGCTATGTTATTCAGGACAGAGCAGGTCATATTTGGTGAGACAGTCAGTGAGTTGGTCTGACACTATTTTTTTCTAAAGCCTTGGAGATGGGGGGATAATTGAGATTGGACGGTAGTTGCCAGGGTAGGTACAGTCCCACCTTTAAGGATTGGGGTGATGGCGGCTGACTTCCAGCGTGTTGAGAATTGTCCAAGGCAGAGAGATCACTTGAGGATGTCTGTGAGGGGAGTGATTATAGCATCTAGGGTGAGCAGGACAAGTTTGAGGTCCAGTGAGTCACTACTAAAGCACGATTTGCTCTGGGCTTTGCTAAAGTGAGGTCTTGCCTCATGTGGGGAGAGTGTACGGAGCCTGGAGTGGGGGTGGTTGTAGGATGGGGGGTTTGGGGGTGGCTCAGGGGCCAGGTTGAACAAATTGAGGGAAGGATACCACTGAGGTCAGAAAAGGTAGAGTTAAGGGTATCTGCAATTAGAAAGGGGTCTTGGGATAGGGAGCCATTTACTAGCAGTTGGGCCGGGGGGGATATTTTTTTCCACCAAGTTCTTTTTTTATTTTTTTGCATTATTTCTTTACCTCCTCCAATGCATCCACTGTTGTTCTCTCCTTTGGGTGGCCAAGTCCTGCCATTGGCTCCTCAGCCAATACACCATCCAGCTGCTCCGATGCACCCGGTTGTCCAGGAGGTATCCCTTCACTGGGGGGGGCTCTCCCATATCCCACCAGAGCCCTCGGGAGGAGAGACCAGAGCACACATAATGCTCCCTTACATCTTTACCGGGGCCCGGAAATGCAGCCTGGAGGTTTCTCAACTGGGAGACAAAGGAAGGTGGGCTGCCATCATCCGGATGGCATGAGTGCATTTTCACGCTTTTCTGGTCCCTCTTGTACTCTGCTACTTGTAGTACCCCCTGGTCTCCACTGGAGGTCACTAACAGAGCAGGGCTACCCACCCAGCCCACACCAGGAGAGGAGAGCAGTCCTCTGGATGCTCAATCCTCTCCTCCCCTGCCAGCCCCCAGCGATCTGAGTCCATTCCCAAACCCAGGTCACTGGCTTGGTTTGAGGTGTGGCATCCAGCACAACTAAGTTCTTTAATGTTATTCCAGAACTTATGCCCTGAGCCCCAGGTGGAGAAGAGTGACTCCTGGTAGTGGGTGGCTTTGGCTTTCTGAATTTCCCAGGTGCATTTGTTCCTGAGTTCCCTGTATAATTGCCGGTTATGTGGTTTTCCCGATTCATTAGCTAAGTGCCACTGGTTGTCCCACTGCTTCATGAGATCAAGTAGGGTGTGGGAGAGCCAGGGAGTATCATCATTTTTAATCAGTTGCTTGGAGACTGGGGCATAGCGGTCGCAGGCCAAGTTAAACGTAGAGATAAAGTGGTCAAGGGCAAGGTCTATGGTGGGTAGAGAGTTGATGGGGGACCAGTCGCAACACAGCAGGTACTGCTTAAGCTGGGGGAGGGAGCCCTTTTTTAAGAGACGGTGAGAGGTAAATTTTGGTGGCCATTTGGGAAATGTTTCTGAGATCCATTTGCAGAGAACTGGAGAGTGGTCACTCAAAGCATCCGGGAGTACTGAAACCTCAGAAAGCTGAGCGGGCCTGTTCATGAGGATGAGGTCAATGAGAGTGGAGGTGCCTGTTTTATGATTGAGTCATGTGGGGAACTGGACAGCTTGTGTGAGATCAAGGGCAGCAATGGAATCCTTGTAGGGGGTGGAGGAGATTGCAAGCCAATTGACATTAAAGTCACCCAAGGCAATGATTTCACTGGAGAAGGGGAGCTGATCAAGGCAGTTCAGTACCGAGTCAAATGAAAGCTTTTGGTTCGGCGGGGGGATATATACCGTAACTATGTGGAGAGCTTTTCCTGAGTCATCAGTTTGCAGCCTGATGGTGAGTTTGAATCTGTAAGCAGAATAAATGGCTACTAGGAAGTGTACAGCAATAGGCAAATGTTCCACTTTGATTTCAGCTAATGGTTCCAAGTGCGGTCAGTACAGTGAATTAAAAACTATATTAAATCCCAAGGAGCTTAAGGTGTGAAAACCTATTGGGAACCATTAGCTGCTCTGAAATACCTGACAAAATATGGGTGAGAGCCCAATGGGGTTCTTTCAAAATGACATAGAACAATGTATTTATTTATTGGAAAACTGGTGACTGGTGAAGGCACACTAAGCCATAGCTTGTTTCCAGGTGTGACCTGGGGGTAGAGGTTACAGAGGAGAAGGGACAAAAAAATAAATAAAACAGTGATAGGCAAAAATGAACAGGATCACAAAAAACTATGATTAGAATTATGGAAAAGATGCAGAGACAGTGGTGCAAGCTATTAAACAGACACAAATATATGTATACTCTTGATGAAAGGAGGAACGGGGGGACATGATAGAAACTTTCAAGTTCCTCAAGGGAATCAACAAAGTCCAGGAAGGTAGCAGCTTTCAGAAAAAGAGATGTGTAAGAACAAGGGGGCACAATTTAAAGATAGAGGGGGGACGGCTCAAGGGTAATGTGAGGAATTTTTTTTTCACAGAGAGAGTGGTGGATACATGGAACCACCTTCCTGAGGAGGTCATTGGATCTAAAACAGTGGGGGAATTCAAACATGCATGGGACAGACATAAGGCAGTTTTAGTGGGGGGTTGCAGGAAGTAGGCTGTTGGTTAACTAGAATCTGCAGCTTATCCAGTAGGCAGAGAAATGGGCAGACTGGGTGGGCCAAGTGGTCCTTATCTGCCGTCAAAGTCTATGTTTCTATGTAAATTTAAAAATATCTAATAAGGGACAAAAAGTAGTAACCACAGACGGTAGCCACAATACACAAAAGTCATGTTAAGATGCTGCAGTATACAGTCGTGGCCAAAAATATTGGCGCCCTTGCACTTTTTCAAATAATTCACAATTTCCTCTAAACATAAGTTGAAATTAACAACAGTACAGTATTTGGTCTCCACAATTCTTTATTTCTCTGTTAATATTACAGAACCTTTGTTTTTGATTCAGAATTTAATATATCCTTTAAATCAGAAAATGAAAAGAAATGGCATTGCCAAATTATTGACACCCTAGACTTAATATGTGGTAGCACAGCCTTTGGTCAAAATAACTGCAATCAGCCACTTCCTATAGCCATGGATGAGCTTCCTGCACCTCTCTACTGGCAGTTTGGCCCACTCTTCTTGTGCAAACTGCCCCAGTTCTCCCAGATATGAAGGGTGCCTTCTCCCATCTGCTGTTTTCAGATCTCTCCACAGGTTTTCAATGGGATTCAGATCTGGACTCATTGCTGGCCACTTCAGAACAGTCCAGCGTCTTGTCTTGAACCATTCCTGGGTGCTTTTTGAAGTGTGTTTGGGGTCATTGTCCTGCTGGAAGACCCATGACCTTCGACGGAGACCCAGCTTTCTGACACTGGGTTCAACATTGCACTCCAAAATGGCCTGGTAATCTCCAGTTTTCATGATGCCATGCACACGTTCAAGGCACCCAGTGCCAGAGGCAGCACAGCAACCCCAAAATATCACTGAACCTCCTCCATGTTTGACTGTAGGGAAGGTGTTCTTTTCTTTGAAGGCTTCATTTTGTTTTCTGTAAACATAGAGATGATGTGCTTTACCAAAAAGCTCTAATTTGGTCTCATCTGTCCACAGGACATTCTCCCAGAAGGATTTTGGCTTGTTCAGGTGTGTTTTGGCAAACCCCAGTCGGGCTTTCTTATGTCTCTCTCTCAGCAGTGGGATCCTTCTGGGCCTCCTACCATATAGGCCCCTTTCATTGAGTTGGCGATGGATGGTGCGAGTTGAAACTGTCGTACCTTGTGTCTGAAGGTCAGCTTGAATCTGTTTGGCAGTTGATCGAGGTGCTTTCTCCACCATTCGAACAATCCTGCGCTGCAATCTTCGATCAAGTTTTCTCTTGCGGCCACATCCAGGGAGGTTGGCTACAGTGCCATGGGCCTTAAACATCCTAATAACATTACGTACGGTTGAAACAGGAACATCAAGGTCTCTGGAGATTGATTTGTAGCCTTGAGATTGTTCATGCTTGGCTACAATCTTCTGTCTGACCTCCTCAGACAATTCTCTGGCTGTCTTCTTTTCTCCATGCTCATTGCGGTACACACAGTGACACAAAACAGGAGAATGAGTCCTTTTCTCTATTCAAACTGGTTGAATGAGTGATTTTTATATTGCAGGCACCTGCAACTCACCACAGGTGAGTTCAATTCCAAAGTGAAGGAGAATCACCTGCTTGAAATCTAATTATTTATAACTACTTCTAAAATGTGCCAATAATTTTGTCCGGGCCATTTAAGGATTTCTGTGTGGAATAAGCTAAGACTTAGTACATTTTTCTGCTTTTTGTGTTTTATTCCACTGCAAACCAAAGAAATACATATGTGGATACCAAAATATTTTTTAATTTCAACAATTTTCAGGAAGGAATGGTGCATTGTTAGAAAAAAATGCAAGGGCGCCAATATTTTTGGCCATGACTGTATCTAAATAAATAATCAATACAAGCTATTAAGAATTAAAGAAGGGGCAGGGGAGGTCTGAGGAGGAAAAAGAGAAGGGGTGGGCGAAGGGGTGCAGGAGGAGTGGTTGAAACAAAAAAGTAGCAAAGAAAGGGTCAGGAGATTGGAGGAGAAAAGGACAGAGGATGAGAAGAGAGGGGAGGATGGGCAAAGGACAGGCACAGGAAGGGGCAATGGGGGGGCCTAAGGAGCAGCTTAAGAGAAGGGGAGGAGGATAGTCAACTAGAGAGTGGGAGGCAATTCCAGAGATTGGAGAGATGGGCAGGGAAGATAGATTGTTTGGTAGAGGTTTTGCAATGGGGAATAAAAAAGGTAGAGAATTAGTATAGCAGAGGGAGTAGGGCAAGGGGATAGATGAAAGACAAGTATGGAAAGGTAGTGGTAGCAGGGAGAGGTCCCAGTATATCTAGATTATATATAAATCTATCCTGCCTATTAAAATAGAGGTTATGAAGTGGCCCTTGATTATTGTACAAAATTACATTAAAGGATTATCTGTTTTCTTATTCTGAAATGTAATTGTTTGATTTCTGTTATTGCAACTTGCTGCCCTACCAACAGGATGCCATGCCCTGTGCCACATATAGCCTATACTCATTTGCTTAGCATTTAGCTGGGTTTTGTCTGCTCAGGGTTTATAAATGGTGCCCCCATCCCACCAAGAATAGTTTCTACCTCTAGTTTAGGTTAGAGTTTGCCCATGAGTTTAGAGTCCATGGGGCTCAGGCACCAGTGGATACATGCTCCAGCTGCAGCTGGCCAAGGGGGGGTTGCTAGGCTTAAAGTGGTGGCAGGGTCCCAAGTCTGGGGTGACACTTCTGTCCAGACTGAGACTCCAGAAGCTAGAATCTTGGCTGAGGTTCAAATCTGGGGACAGCAAGGGCCTTTTGGTGGTCCACCCTTAAGGAGGGCAGCCTGATGGTTTTGTACCTGTATGTCCTGAGTATCAGATGGTAATATACAGTTTTCCAGTCACTCTGGCTCACATGTGAAGGAGCAGGATCCAAACTGAGGAAATACAAAACCTGCAGGAGGGCAGAAGAGGTGCTGCATTAAGACCCAAGAAAGGGGCATGATGCAGAAGCCCTGGCAAGCCTTGAACCCATAACAACTTGACACTGTGACATCAACACATAGTGCAGAGGGTAAGATGCATTGAGTCTGTGTACCTTGTATTTCTTGGTGCTTATGCCCAGATACAAGTGGGTTGCTAGCTAGGAGGGTATATTCCTTAACCCCTCTACTTGTGCTGGGGCAGGTCAGGAGGGAGGAAACAAGGAACATCCATATGAGCTAATTCTTAACGATATATATAAATATATATAATTTATGAGTAGGATTGTGGTTTCCAGTTATTACTGTAGTTGGCTGTCTTAGGCTGCATACAAGAGCATTTGGTATTACAATTTCAGTTAAAGGCTGAGCTAGGATTAGCTAATTCTACTTGCTGTGGAGAGAGTTAGTGTGGAGAGGATTTTTGTAAGTTTTACTTTTTTTTTATTTAGCTTAAAGATTTCTGTGGCTGTGTTTTTTGAATTAAGCTTAAAGGTTTATGTGGCTGTGTCTTTTGAATTTAGCTTAAAGGTTTCTGTGGCTGTGTTTTTTGAATTTACCTCAACGGAGGCACAACAGCCCCACTTAAAGCTGAGGGGGAGGGGCCTAAAGAGGACTTGGGGCAAACATCTAATTTCTGGACTGTATGTGTTTGTGAGACTTGGCAATGCCATTGGTGGGTTTGTAATTGTGTTTGTAAACAACTGCAATCAGTACAGAGAGACTGTATTTCACTGTCCTGTATAAGTAGTGTGAACCATGGGTAGGACTGTGGGGTGCAATGGTTGTGAGGCAGCAGTGTGGATGAACATACTGTGGAGGCTGGGAGGGTGCCCAATATGCCACAGGCTAAGAAGGCTCAAGGAAGAGGTTCAGTGGTTTGGCAGGGAGCTGAGGAGGTTAAGGGGTGAGGGGAGGATTGCGTTAGTAGAAGGCGGACATCTGAGAGTTTTGGGGGGCACCACAGAGAAGGAATAGTGAGTTAAGGGAGGGGTCGGGAAAGGGGCAAACTAGATAGGAAGCCAGCTGATGAAGGGTGAACTCTAGTAGGGCCTAGCAAAAGAGGAGCAGCAGTAGGCAGGAGGGAGGAGAAAACACATGGTAATGCAAAGAGGGTAGGGAGAATGTTTGCTGTACTAGCGATACATGGGGAAGAGGACACTGGAGGAGATTGCACAAGAGACAGTACTCATGAAGAGGAGGTAGTGAGGGGCATTACTAGTGGAGAGATTGAGCATGGTATGGCAGGGGGAAGGATAATACTTGGAGTGGTGAGGAGGGAAAGGGAGGTTGGCAGTCAAACAGAAGGAGGGGGAGAGGTCTCAATTGAGAGGGGCAGGGGAGAAGACACTGGGGCAAATGGTAAAAGCACCATCTTGAGTGGCCCCAGGAATGAGAATCAGGGTGGGGGGTTGCCATGGACACAAGGAAAGAGGAGGGGGTATGCTGGTGTTGGGGGACTCCATCCTCAAATGGATCAGATGGGGCAGCAAGGGGGAGAGGCACAGTCAGACATGAGTGGAGTCCATACCAGGATTAAAGGCAGACAAGATAGGACAGGCAATCCTAAGGTGTGCAAGGAGGGGCAGGAGGAAATCGCACATTGTGGTACATGTGGGGACAAATGACGTAGCGGGGGAAATGGTGGAGGTAACAAGGGAGAGGTTTGAGGAAGTGGTATGGTTGTGCGAGGAGACAGGGGAGTCTGTGGCCTTCTCGGAGGTGCTTCCAGTACTCTGTGCAAACACAGTGAGAAAGGAGAGGATTGGAGAGTTGAACGCATGGTTGGTAGAATGGTGTTGAACTAAGGGGTATGGGGTTGAGGGCAGCTGGGGCAGTATCTGGGATAATAACAATCTGTTTGGAAGGGATAGGCTGCACCTGAGCAGGGAGGGCAAGGCAGTATTAAAGCAAAGACTGGGGAGGTATGTTGCAACAAAGGTGTATTTAAACTAGATGGGGGGGCTGGCTAGTAGACAGCAGGTAGGCAGGGATCCAATAGAATGGAGTCACAACCTTCCCCCCAGGCTAGCAGGGAAGGAATCAGGGTGGCTGAAAAGGGAGGGAGTAGACGGGAGGAGATGGAGGGTGATGAAGGGAAGGGGCAGGATGGAGGGTGGTCTCGCTGAATGTGAGAAGCTTAGGCATCAAATCAGCTGAGCTACGGCACTCTTGGCAGTGTGGAGGGTGGATATTGCAGCTGTCACGGAAACATGGGCAACCGAGCACAGGGACTGGAATCTGGCAATCCCAAGGTACAAATCATACAGGAAGGAACGTAAGTGGGGTGTTGCAGTCTATGTGGGGGATGGGATCAAATGCACAAGGGACTAGGAGGAGGAAAGGAGAACAGAGGCAATCTGGCTGCAGCTCCTAGACTCAAGGGTAGGAAACTGAGGTTTGGGGTGGTATACAGGCTGCCGTCCCAGTCTGAGGATCTTGACAGGGAATTAGCAGGACAAATCAGAAAGGTATGTAGAAAAGGGAAGGTGGTCATCTTGGGGGATTTCAACTTGCCGGGGCTTGACTGGAGCAGTCCAGTCACCTCCAGTGCTTGGGAACAAGTGCTCCTTGATGTGATCCATGAGGTTCTCCTGACACAGTTGGTCAGTGTACCTACTAGGCTAAAGAACACTTTAGATTTGGTATTGTCAAATGGGGAGGCAGTAAGGGAAATAAGGGTGAAGGAGCCACTAGCCAACAGTGATCGCCAAATGGTGTGGATTAATATCACGATATGCAGGGAGCCAGAGAAATCAGCAACCCGGGTGGTAAACTTCAGGGGGGCAGACTTTGGGAGGATGCGGGAAGTACTGAAAGGGAAACTGGAGGGCATAAGGCAGAAGATGGATGTGGAGCAGAAATGGGATATTATTAAACAGGGGATTACAGAGGCAATGGAAGCCTGCACTAAGACACAGAGTAAGAGGAGCAGAGCAAGGAAACTATGCTGGTTGAACAGTGAGGTAGTGGAGGTGGTAAGGGCAAAATGAGAGGTGCACCAGAGGTATAGGAGGATGGGGAAGGAAGGGGACAGGGAGGTATGTAAGATGGTCCAGGGAGGTGACCAGAAAAGTGAGAGAAGCCAAGGCCCAGAGGGAGCTGAGATTAGTGCAGGGAATTAATAGGGGGAAAAAGACTTTTTCAGATACTGTACATCAAGGAGAAAAGGAAGTATAAGAAGACAATAGTGAGGATAAAAAAAGGGTGGGGAGTGGCCGGAAAAGAGGGAGGAACAGGTGGAAGCACTGAATTGATATTTTGCTCAGTGTTCACTGAAGAAAAGGGGGACCGTTACCACCATGGGCTGGGAGGGTGGGGACGGGGAGAGGAGGCAATAGATAGAAGAACTGAGGGAGGTAGAGTCTTAGAGGGACTGAGGGCACTGAGGGTAGACAAGAACAGATGGCATCCACCCCAGGGTGCTAAAGGAAGATGGCAGAGGAGTTGACGGAGCCACTGGCAGATCTGTACAGCACCTCACTGGAGTCAGGATGTGTGCCAATGGACTGGAGGATGGCACATGTAGTGCTGTTACACAACAGCAAACCAAGGGATGCACCGGGTAATTATTGTCTGGTAAGTCTCACCTCCATAGTGTGCAAACTCATGGAAATGATACTAAAGGAAAGACTCGTGTCATACCTGGAGGAAAACAGTCTCCAGGACGTGAGGCAGTATGGGTTCATTCTGGGGAAGTCTTGTCAAACCAATCTGATACAATATTATGACTGGGTGACAGGTGAGCTGGATAAGGGTCATGCAGTGGATATTCTTTACTTGGACTTCAGCAAGGCCTTCGATTCGATGCCTCATGGGCAGCTTGGGAGAAGCTAACTAGTGTAGGGGTAGGGGCAAAATTGAACTGGATTACAAGCTAGTTGAGTGGGAGGCTGCAAAGGGTGGTGGTGGGAGGGGAGCTCTCAACTCTGAAGCCGTTGAAAAGTGGGGTGCCACAGGGCTCTGTGCTGGGACCAGTATTATTTGGGCTCTTCATATCAGCCATTGTGCACTGGGTGGTGAGCAAGGTAAGTCTGTTCACAGATGACACCAAAATTGGAGTAGTGGTAGATGGAAGGGAGGGATGGAAGCAGCTGCAGGGGGACCTAAGCAAGCTACAGGAGTGGTCAGAGAGGTGGCAGCTGGGGTTCAATGCAAAGAAGTGTAAGGTTATTCACTTAGGGGTGAAGAACCCAGGGAGAGAATACTGACTGGGGGGGGGTAAGCTGGGGATCACTGAGGAGGGGAAGGACCTAGGGGTAATGGTAACAGGGACCATGAACAACACTGCCCAGTGCAGGAGAGTGGCTGCAAAAGTGAACAAAATTCTGGGGTGCATTGCGAGGGGTTTTTCACCCAGGCGAAGAGAGGTGATCTTGCTCCTCTGCAGGTAGCTGGTAAGGCCGCACTTGGAGTATTGTGTACAGTTTTGGAGGCCATACCTGAAGCCTGATATCAGGTTACTGGAGGGGGTGCAGAGGAGGGCAATGAAGATGATATGTGGAATGGAGGGGAGAGACTATGAGAGCAAGCTGGGAGAACTGAATATGTACACCCTGGAGGATAGAAGGGACGGGGGGAACATGATAGAGACATTCAAGTATCTGAGGGGAATTAATAAGGATGGGGCAGATGGAGTCTTTAGGCTAAGGAGGTGTAGGGACACCAGTGGGTACAGGCTAAGAATTGAGGGTGGGAAGATTCAGGAGGAAATGAGGAGACACTATTTCATGGAGAGGTGGTAGCAAATGGAACGCACTACCAGAATGGGTGGTATCATGTAAATCTATGAACAGCTTTAAAGGGCATGGGACAGGGAATAGTGAGAGTGAGGGTGGGAGATGTGGGGGGTGGCAGGGGATGACAAATGGGAGGGGGTGGGGCAGCTGCAAACTAGGGGTGCTAGCTGCACACTCAAGCAGACTTAGATAGACTGGGTGGTCTGTTTCTGCTGACACATTCGTATGTTCGTAACCAGGTAACCTGTGGAACTCTGTATTGTAATAGTCTTGCTGTGACTTTAAGGGACTGGGTACATCTAGTGGCCCAGTCCTCTTGTGGCTGCAAGGGGACAAGTGTGAACTGTAAATATGTTTAACAATATGTAGAAGTGCTGCTAACTGTGATTCCAGCTGCTTTTAGGCACTGAACTTGCACATGCTGATTTTGCATGTGGTCTTGGTGGGGTTGCAGTTAGGACTCTAGCTATGTAATTTCTTGCCACGTTGCTGATGTTGTGCACAGTACCCTAGGTATCCCATGATTTGGCGAAAACATATGGGTGATGACAAGAATGGCAATGACAAGAACGGCAATGGAATAACACTGACAGAGAACAACAGCAATCGCCAAAATGGTGACCTTTGACTTTCACCCCCTTCCCAAGTTCCCCCACCCTGGAGTTGATTATATATAGAAGGATGGTGCAGGGGCAGAGCTCACCACAAAATAATCAAACTGTGTTGTCGTCCTTTTGGTGATCGCTGTGTTTGGTTGGTTGCCATTTACATCCTCGCCGTTTTGCCATCGACCAAATGACTTTGCCCCAAATTGATTCACTCATATCACATAGAACCAGTACCCTGTAAATAAATTGTTGATTTGTTGAAAGCAACTTATGCTTCAAGCTTGGTGCCATGTGTTCTGTGTTATGCTGTAAATACATTAAAAGGGAATAGCATTTCAACAGCTCAAAGTATATTGAGAAAACCTGTTAACTAAACACATGTATTTCCAAGTTGCCTTGCTGGGATCTGTATATAGCAAGAGTAAATAAACTCTATTTTTTGACCACCTAAGGGGGGGGGGCTCCAGGGAGCCATTGTGCTACTGGTCTGTGGCACAGAAAGGATGGAGAATGTAACTAAGAAGCACCCCCTTGCAGGTAAAGGAGGCAGAATGGCAGAGATCGAGCAGGGAAAGAAGAGGACAGTGGGTGGTCTCCCTGTGTGTGTGCCATGTAGCATGGACCAAGCAGCATTGCTGGAGTGGTACAGGATTTATGTAGGCAGTGCCTCTGTGATCATACAGGTAAGAAGTGAGGCAACCAGATCTAGAACTGTTTGAAGGGGAGGCTCTGGGGGAGATGTCATCATCCTGATACCCAAAGACATTGCAATTGCCCCAGGGCTATGGCCCCCCTTTCCAAAGCATGGTGGTGACAGGTAAGGGAGGTCTGGGGGGGGCTGTAATAGTGTGGGGTACTTGTCCTGGATCTGGTGCTGTGATTGGTTGTCGGAAGATCTGCAACAATCTGGTGCTTTGAAGTGCACATGATCTGCAGGTGCAAAGGAGTGCAGCTCTCCAAAAAGACTGGCACCACTGCATTTGTGACCTTGAAGGACTTTGGGATAATTAAGGCAAACAGCAGGTCCACAAGACTCTGACCTATCTGCAAGGGGGCTCCTGGATCCTTGGTTGGGGACTTCAATCAAAGAAATGGAGCATGGCTTGGTTTCAACAGGGTTCGACCCAAACAATTTGCTTCTCCATGGGGAAATTGATGAGCCTGCTGGGCCACGCTGAGTGGAGAGCATTTGTGAAGGAATAGACCCTGCTGATTTTTTTTGTGCTCAGTATCTGAAATCGTGAACGCTAAGATGGATCCACAAGATCATCAGTCAGTATATCCTTCTGGGGTCCCTGATGTCACCACCTTGCTACAACCTTTTGGGCCCAGGGTTGATTCAGTGACAATGTCTAAACATGTGGAAATTATCTTGCTGCTGCCTTTGTGCCTGGGATGTTTCTGCCCTACTGTCAGGAGTGTGCCTGTGGTATCGAGATGATTTGGATGCCAGCAGACTTATATTCAATTCAATTCAAGTTTATTGCAGGAATAACTCCATTGAGCAGGCTCATTCACAATGAGGTCCTGAGATCATATATCAGGAACATATACATAGAAACAACAAGGTATAATACACACAGTTACAGTACATTGAGTTAACATTGGGAACAAATACACACTGAATACATTACAGATATGACATTTACAAGGCAACAGCTTCAAGTACATAGCAGACTAATGGAGGTGCCAGCCTAGTACATTTGACACAGAGTACTAATATATGTGGGGAGAATGCAGGGGACTGTGTGGATGGAAGAGGGAGGAAAGGGAGAGATTGGGGGGATAAAGCAGGGGGTAAAGGGGGAAGCAGAAGATGAAGAGGGGGGGACTAAAGGTGGTGCCAAACAATAGGGGAGGAGATATAGGGAGGCTAGGAGTAGAGAAGTGGAGGTGGTAGGGTGGAAAGAAAGGACGGGGGAAGAGGGTAGCTGGGGAAAGGGAGAGAAGGAGAGGGAATTGGGGATAACCAAGGGGAAGGACAAGAGGGAAAGGGAAAGACTGCAGAGGGGGAGGTGGGATAGGAAATAACCAAGGGGATAGGAGGTGTGAGTCAAGGCTAGGACTTGCTGCAGCTGCAGATAACTTTCATTTCCCTTGCAGTTAGGGCTTTGAAGAAGTTAACTGAAACAAGACTGGATAGCTTTAGAATGGACTGCAAGCTGTTCCAGGCAGCAGGCAGGGTATAGGAGACAGCACACTTGCCAAGGGAGGTACGCGTCCTAGGAACATCAAGGAGAATGAAGTCTGACTTCCTAAGGGAATAAGTGCAGCAGGAGATATGGACAAGGGGGAATACATATCCCAGTAGCTTATTCAGCAGGATTTTAAGTGCCCAGATTCCAGCGTGTACTAAGCACCTAGTAAAGAGTGACATCCAGCAAGTAGCTGCATATAAATCACAGTGGTGAGTTCTGAAAGGAGATTTGGTGATGAATCGAAGGGCTTGATGATAGAGGACATCCAGTTTGTGCAGATTGGTAGACGAGGTGGAGCCATAGATTAAGTCACCATACTGAAGAAGAGGTAGGAATGTGGCCTGGACAAGCATTTTCCTAATTTCAGTCAGAAAGAGGGACCTGTTTCTGAAGAAGAAATCTAGTCTGGCTTTGAGTTGGCAAGTAAGATTGTCAATGTGAGTGTTAAAGGAGAGCTTGCTATCAAGCCATAAACCTAGGTATTTGAATTTAGAAACCACCTCGAGGGGTTCCACAAGGGGGATAAAAATGGAGGCATTCAAACAGCAGGGACAGTATTTCAAAGCAGGGACCCGCATAGCTTCCTGTGGGACTTGGTGAAGTGCTGGACAGGAGCCCCACTGGCACATCAGGTGTTTGACTTCACTCTTGGACAGTTTGCAACATTGCTGCATAATGACTTTGACGAAATCATTGACTTGCTAGCAGCTGGAGCAGAAGTGGTGATCGAACTGGATGAAGTGCCTGGACCCTCCCAAGAGTGCAGTGGCTCAACCTCCGGTGGCTTCACTGTACCCACTCACCCTCCACCCCATAGTCATCACCAATAGCATTGGGAAAATGTTTGCATCCCAGAAGAATAGCACCCAACAATTTCTGCATCTCAGAAGGAGAGCAACCCATTTGCTTAGCCTCCCAAAAGGAGAGCAAATTTCTGTGTTCATGAATCTAAGAAGGACATTAAAAGTCTTGCTTGTCCTGAGCTGATATTGTATTATGATAACCATTTTTTTTTTCAGTTTTAAGCTGGGCAAGAAATTTGATTGTCTAGCAGGACTGCTTCTGAGTGGCCATAGGGAGTAGGTGCTGCTGTCAGACTGTACTGCCCATAATTTACTGCAACATGTACTGTGTCTTGAGTGCTCCAAATGGTGCCTGGAACTTCATGCTTCAAAAAGGCTCTGTGGCCTGGTGTGCATATAGACTTTGAGCTTTCTGTGGACAGTGAAGGGACTAGTACTGGACATTATTGTCTCAGATCTTGTCTCTGAAAAGTAAATAGTTATTACATCTGTTTTGTATAATCACTGCTGAAGATCACATAATAATGATGAAGCTTGGCTTCTGCTTGTTTGTTATAATTTGAGTATCCGGTAGCTACACTGAAATATACATTCCTTTTCAGGTGTGACCTGAGGTCAAAATAGTTACAACACAAGACGTACAAAACCAAGTACAGAAAACATTATCAACAAATACAGCACTTAGTACAATTTATATGAACAAACTCGTTTTTTTTTTAAATACTGGAGGGCAGCTGAGAAGAGCTTAAAGGATGAGAGTTGCTTAGCCTGTGTGGGCAAAGAGTTCCACAAAAGCTGCACAATATACAAAAGTTTGTGTTCCATCTGTTGTATGCACAAATGATTTGACCAATTGGAGCTCATTAGAAGACCGTGAGTCATAGGTTGGAGTATGCTTGATTACAAATTACTCAAGGAAACAAGGACACCAGAATTCAAAATGTTAGCAACAAATTGAGATAAAGATAACTTGTAATTGTTATGGACTGAGAGCCAATTGAGATTCTCCAGGATTTGATGATGGTGGGTGCGATGCAATGCCAAAAGGGAAAATTTACCAATCTTTTGTAACAATACTTCTTTCTTGGGCACAGTACTAGCTGGTGAAGAATAAGTAACAATGGAAGAGTAATTCAAAACTGATAAGAGATTTTACTGTGCTATGGTCAGGAGAGATTCTTTGGTTAAAAAGTTGTGAATATGGTAAAGTGTGCCAATTTCCAAATGACTTGTAGCAGAAATTTTGTCCAAATGTATATTAAAAGTTTAAAGACAGATGTAATGTAGCTCCAAGATATTTAAATGAATCAACATAATCAAATTCACACCCCTCAACGGAGTGTATCTTGAAGTCTTGAGAAAATTGTTTCAATTTAGGAGCAGAACCAAGTAACATAGTCTTAGTTTTTGTTCTATTTAGAACTAAGTTATTCTGACAAAGCCAGCCCTGTACTTTAACAAATTTGTTAGTCAATGTAGAGTTAATTTCATGTATGGAAGAGTTATGAGCTAACAACACTGCATCATCTGCGTACAAAAGTAAATCACAGTCATGAGTACCTAGGGAAATAGGATCAATAGAAAGGGAAAGAAGCAGGAGACCCAGTATGCAGCCCCGAGGGACTCCATATTGAGCTTTTCTGAAGGCTGAGAGCACCCTCCCACACACAATTTTTACATACTGTGATTGACCTATCAGAATGGTAATCACTGAACCAAGCCACAGCAGAATTACCCACCCCCACATTTTTAAGACAATTTGTCAAAAAGGAATGGTCAACCAAACTGAATACCTTAGGTCCACAAACACAGCCCCTGTGAGACAACCAGCCTCAGTAGCCCTATGGACTGTGCCTATGACTCTAACCAAGGCAGTCTCAGTACTATGACCCTTCCCCAATCCATGTTGGTTGGTAGAGATCAAGTCATATTTCTAAATATAATCATTTAGTTGTTGATAAACTATATTCTCTTGCATCATGGGCAGGGCCGAGAATTGAAATAGTTTAGTAATTACAGAAACCAGATTTACAACCCGACTTATGTACTGGGATAATATAGGATTTTTTTCCATAGTTTCGGTACCTGTCCAAGTTGAAAGGACAAATTAAATAAAATAATAATAGGATAGGCTATTTCTGATGTTGCAAGAATCAAATTTTTAGGCAATTCATCACAACTGGGAGATTAATCAGGTTTTATCTTCTTGAGTAATTTTAGAACTTCTACCCTTCTTATGGTTTTTAAGAAACAAACTGGACCTATTTTGACTTCTTTATTTAAGCATACTTCACTGTTTAAGCTTTTCCAATATGGATCCAAATTTGTAAATTGTAGATTAAATCCCTCAGCAATTATAACAGGACAGGTCAATAACTGTGGATTCTTAAACATACTAGCTCTATTAGCAGTAAAGGGGGAGAGAAGGGATTTAATAGAACCCCAACATTTTTTGGGGTCAGACAAATTCTCCACTTGTTGTTTGAAGTATTTAACTTTAGCTAATTTTATTTCCCTTTTGCAATTGTTTCTTCTTTTCCTATATTCATTTAGGTCATTAATAGATGTAATCCCTTTATATGTAAACCAAACAGTGTCTCTTCCTCTCATCAGTTTAAAAAGATTGCTATTTAACTACTTGGAGTTCCTTCCACTCACTCTTCTTCTAATAACTGGGACACAGGTATTCACTATTTCCATAAATGTTTTAATAAAAAAGTCTAATGCACAATCTACGTCAGGTATTATTTTTAAGTATGACCAGTCCTCTTCAGACAGTCTACATAGTAAGTCAGGTACATCTAATTTAGAGTAATCTGTTAATTTCAAAATCTTTGGAAAAGGATTGACCCTGCCCCCCCCCCGCTTTCCAAATTCCAACTATGGGGTGATGGTCACTGATGCAATCTGAGACCAGCTCACTAGCTACAACATGATTGTTTCTATTTGTGAGAAACAAGTCAAATATTGTATGCTTATTTGATTTTAAAATAAGTCGTGTTGGTATAGTAATCAACTGCTGTAGCCCAGAAACAAGCAAGGCATTCTTATATTTAGTAATATTTGTCCCTTCCCCAATTAAGATTAAAGGCTCCTACAACAATTAATTCCCTTTGCAAGTCAACATCGTGAAAGCCTTGAATGTTATTTTTTGGGAGGTTGCATATTCAATAAATGATCAACTTTTTAAATGCAGTTACTCTGACCTGAATTCCAAGATGCTCACAATGACAGTGTGCAAAAGTATCATTAATGAAAGGCTCCACAACCAAAATGCTTTTAACATAAACCATTACCCATCCCCTTTTCCCCCTTTGTCCTATCCTTTTTAAAAATGAGATAACCTAAGATTGTTAGCTTATTGTCTGGTGTTGAAGGTCAAAGCCAACATTTAGTAAATAAGCAATAACCCACATTGTGCGTTGTGAGGCATGAGGTTGCTGGCAGAGTGTCCTCACAGCACTCAGGGTGTTGATTAATTAAGTGATAACATACATTTATTAGGAGTATACGAAGCAATAACCAGCTTTTGTGGATGACTAAATGCCAAGGCGAAGCTGAAGCGTTTAATTATCCACAAAAGGTGGTTATTGCAAGTATACTCCTAATAAATGTATGTTATTACTATTATGCCGCTAGGAGTTACATAGAATTTTTTTATGCAACTCCTAGTGAAAAAAGAGTGCTGTTAGATGTTAGATTCAGGATTTAAAGTAAAGCTGTGAATGAACATGAGCAATAGTGTTGGAGTTTCTGCGCGTGCTTAGAGTCACGGTTTCAGTTTTGAAAGGTGGAATTCACTGTCAATTTGTGAAATGAATGAAAGGAATAGATGTGGAGCAGTGATGTGGAGAATTGCAAAAAGTTGTTTCTCCGTCTTCTGTTTCATATCCCATGTTCTCCTTGAAGCTACGTTACCTGAGGTAGGACATTGTTTCTCGCTCCGTGATTCAGTTTCGTTTGCTCTCACTCCTCGATTCAGTTTGATTTGTTGAGCATCAGTGACAGATATTGTGGCAATAATGAAGCAGTTTAGGGACATAGGGCATGACATTTTATTTATTTTTTTACAGGAACTGTAGTTATATGTGTGGCATGCAGTGTGTTTGAATGTGCGGTTGAAGCTGAGTGAGACATGGTGATTAACCGACTGTGGGCTTGGTTAGAGGGCCATTAAATGACCATGGCATGCTTAGAGGGCCATTAAATTACTGTGGGTGGTTTTTTTCTTGAATAACTGAGTGTATGTGTTTGTACTTGTAGTTTGTGAGAGAATAATTGACAGGTGTTCTCCTTTCTGATTGGCTGAGAACAGATACCTGTGGTATAATCCCCAATAACCACACACCCTGTCATGGGTTATTGCGCTTATAATATGGCATGTGTTTAAACAACAAAAAAATATCAAGAAAGGTGGTTTTTGCTGTTTAAACAGCAAGAAAGGTGGTGTATCCTACCACCTTAAAAATAGTCCCTAACAAACAATGCATACTACATTACTGTTATGCACATAGAAATATCACACATACATTACTTAGATGGTCTGTGACATTTCTTGTGCATAACATTGTATTGTATGTTGCCTACCACCGTTACTGTAGCCCCCTCCCCCCACACACTGACAGAACAGTGCAGATGTCACAATCTGGCAAGTTCAGAGTACACGCTACCACTGGGAAACTGTAACTCTGTCTCTGTCTCTCTTTACACCACAGAAAAACAGACATAGGCAGACAGAGATAGAGAGGAGATTGCAAGACAGCAAGAGACACAGTTCAGTCTCCTGCCTTTGCCAGTCGACACAACAGAACTTTGACTGCCACTCGCCAGACTGTACACATCTCTCTCTCACATGCATCCCAGCACTCTGCCCTGTTTTGCTGTGTGTCTAATACTTCTGCATTTTTTGTCCGTACATATACTGCGCAGATTCAACTTCACCCACTGGGGTAATACAGTGGACTGCGACCGTTTCAGTTATTTTGTGGATGCCGGTATTTTAGCCTGTCTCCTGGCACCATACAGATCGGGGAAGGGTGGAACAGATGACAGGCACACCGTGCAAGGTGAAAAGCACACAGTCTTGTGGGACTGACTAGTTTCAAACTTTCGATGTTCGGCAGCTGAAATTCCCACATAACCCCCTACCACCACCACCACCGATGTACTTACTGGTAGACCATGCCACTGTGTTGCTCGATGGAAACCAGGACACGTCTCTGTCTTTTGGTGGTAAGAGGATGAAATCTGGAGTCAGCCATTGGGACACACTAAGCTCAGAAGGCGCAGCCACAGTTACCAGACAGTGAGGTGGCATCCTGGTGATAACAGAAGATAACCACTGCCTTAGTGAAGAGACACAGAGAGGACAGTGCCGCAATTCACACTGACATGTCTCTCTGTCTCTCGCTGCCACTGTCACTGTCTGTGTCCGCCAGTTCCACAACTACTGGTCCATGGTGCAACTATGTGGGAATGGAGAGGAGGGGTTACACAAACGCTCGGTGCCATCAATTTGTCTGATGTGAGACAGACACACAGACGGGAGATTGCCACACATGTCAATTGCAAGTGGCAGTCCCGCTGTGTGTCTGTGTCTGTCTCTTTCTCTCTGTCTCTCTCTCACAGTCACTCTCGATGAGCAGATGAAATGGAGCAAAGAAGACTATATGGAATCGTGTCATGCAGCACACATCTGCCTGTTTCTCTCTCTCTTGCTCCCCGCCTTGAGGTCTGATCTTCGGATATAACAGAGCATGCAGTGCTTATAGGAACAGGACAGAAATCACACACATTTGGCTGACTGGCACTAAAGATTAACGAACAGCAACACTTTCTGCTCGGTATGGGGAAAATTAGGTGGTCCATGGGGTGGGTAGGTGGGTAACAGCCAAGAGTGAACACATTTTAAAATCTGTGGTGCTGGTGGGTAGTATGAACTCTGTCACTTGCTAAAGTGTCACAAAAGCAATGGTCGCTTTTCATGTTTGTTCCGCACAGCAGAAAAAAGAACCAGTATGCCCACTGATTTCCACTGGTACCCATTCACATGAGCTGTTAGTGCATCATGCATTAATGTATGGTCGGGTGGCAGCTCTCCACCAATCATTTCAGTACTTGTCCTAATACCATGTTATAATGGCTAATATATCTGGCTTGTAGTATGCAACCCAAGCTTCAACCTCATGCATTTTAGAAGCTAAACTGTGAGCATTAAAATGTACAATCATTAAACCCCTTTTCACAAACTGAAAATAATCTGCATGTGTTTCAGTTTGGCCAGACAAGGATCCTGGATTCAGTTCAACATCACCAGACAGTAGCAACAATCTAGAAATAAATGTTAAGATAAAGTTATATATAACACTTACATAAATAAAAAAAAGATTTTCTAAGAAGAAAACCTGTATTATGTGCCAGAGTATTGTGGCTAGAACCAAGCACTTGAACCTGGGATAAACAAAAGTCACTGTTTGTAAAGAAGCAAGGATAAATGTTATTTATCTCACATGGAAAAGGCCCTGGATAGCTTTGAACAAAAGAAGTCAGTGAATAAAAAGCAGTGTAAAACAGGCCCAGGCATACTCCACACAGGGCCATTTTAAAAAGTAATATACTAGGAGGTTAGAATATTATAATTGTAAAATGCTGGTAAAATCAGCAATGTCCTGGTGAGACGTCACCATTGCAATACCCCTAGACATGGGAGTCACCTCAGGAGCTACCTCCTCCGAGGGATGGGTTGGAAGATAGGAGTGGCCGGGGGGGAAGGGTCTCACAGTAGCACAGGAAATCCCCATTCATTTCGGTGGGATTTTCTGTAATATATCTGGATCTATCTAGATACTGTATACACTGGAGCATATCTATGGCTACAATTGTGTGAATGGAGGGCAGAGTACCAGAACTGTGAAAGGATAAAGCTGTAGTAAAAGAGGTGCTGAGACTCAAGACCATTGTATGTGAGAGGGTGGTTCCCAGTTACTTTTTTTTTGCTTGTTTGTTTTTATGTGGGACTTGAAACTCATAAAAATGAGCCCAAAAGACAACACTGAAACCTATTGGATTACCTATGAGAGGGTGGCACGAGCTTGTCAGTGGCCACCAGCTCATTTGTCCATAGATCTTGTACCCTACTTAATTGGAAAGGCAAAACAGCATGCAGGAGTCTGGATGTATTGTCAAAGATGCTGAAAATTATGGGTCAGTGAAGGAAGCCATAACATGTTGCTATGATTTTAATGAAGAGACTTACTGACAAAGACTTAGGAGATACCAATTTCAACCCAGAGACAACCCTAGAGAGGCATACACACAACTCCTGAATGATGTGTTCCAGAAATGGATCAGACCAGAAGTCAAGATGGTAGAGCAGATAGTGGAGTAGATAGGGATGTAGCAGTTTGTCCAGAACTTGCCCGAGAGCATCAGGATCTGGGTCTTAGAGCATTGATTGGAGATGGGCTCTTGAGCCATGGCTCTGCTGGAAGATTACTTGCTGGTGAGGAAAGATGCAGGACTCCAATTCAAGCTAGTAAGACTGTTTAAATATTTTGTAAAAAGACATTCCAAGTCTGGGCAGGATCAGATTCCTGATACTGAAGTGAAACAAGAAAAGTCAGATTTCACCTGCTATGGCTATGAGGAAGTTGAGCATATAGTCCAAAGGTGGGCTGGCAGTACAGCCTAGAGGTTAGAGTGACAAGCTAGGAATGAACTTGGTATATCAAGTAGACATGTTTGATTCCCACAACTTCCACTCACATACTGTGTGACTCTCGATAAAACACCTAATCTCCTCAGTACTCCCAGATTGCCCCTGAAAACAGGCATTGTGCCTAGTAGACCTTACCCAGTTACCAAAGAATAACAGAATAAAATTATGCCCAAACAAAAAGGACATGCAATGTCACCTGATGTTAACTAGCTGGAGGAGTGACTGAAAAACCTCTGGCTGATGTCAGCAGATGTTACCTTTTTTCCATGGAGCTTTTTCTCTCAGTCATGCTCATCTTTCCAGGGATATAAAAATCATACATACACTCTGTGCGGACATACTCTAATAAATAGTAATAATGAAAAGATCCAGGAGCTCATGTTACAAATGATCTAAGACGCACTACTCAGACAAATGAGGCAATAGCAAAAACTAATAAGATCATCTGGGCTATGAAAAGAAACATTAGATCACGGGATAGAAAAGTCCTTCTGCCCCTCTATAAAGCATATAATAGGCCACATCTGTATTATGCATCTCGACTGTGGTGCCCATATAAATAGAGTGATACAGCCCAATTAGAAACAGTCCAAAGAAAATGTACCTAACAAGTTTCTGATCTCATGGATATGATTTATCAGGAACATTTAAAACAATTAAACTTAATGCCACTAGAACTCAGAAGATTAAGAGGCGACCTGTTGCATATGTTTGACATCATCCGTGGCCCATATTTATTGTCAGACTAGGCATCAAATTTAAACATGACATGATGTCTTCACCCCAAACTGGGAGCCCTGTATAGAACTAAGGACTCCCTCCTCCTGCCTGCTCATTGTTAACTCCTTACCAAAATGATTCAACCCTCTTTTGACTATGCTGATGTTATATATGGTACTGCCTCTGCCTCCTGTCTAGCCAGGCTTGACCCCCCCTCTACAATGCCTTTTGCTGTTTTTCCTTGAACGTCTCCCCCTGCATGCATTACTGTTCCCTCTGCTTATCTCTTTTCCTCTCCTTCCTGCACTGTCACTGTAAGCTACATTCTTATTTCCTCATCTTCAAATTCTGGTTTGGATCCCTCCCCTCTTACCTCTCTTCTGTCCTGCATCCAAGGCCCCCTATCCTCTCTGATATAGAGATGCCTGCACTTTATGCCTCCTTCACCACTTATCATGCTCTGGCTCTGCTGCCTTTTCTTATAGACTTCCCTCTCTCTGGAACGCTCTCTCTTTCTCCATTAGACACTCACCTTCCATTCTGTATCTAAAGAAAGCCCTATCCCAATATTCTTTGTTCTCGGACTCCTGCTCATGCTTAATCTGATCTCTTCCTTAGTATTTTTTTCCTGAAGCTGCTCCACCTACACATAATGCACCACTTCATCCCTCTATGTATGCATTACGACTGTTTCAACAATTGTTTACTGTCTATTGATTACCGCAGTTTTTGCTTCTCTCACTCAACATTTGTACCCTATTCATTTATTTCCTAATGCTTCCTGTATTTTTAACTCTTCTGCACTTTTGACTGGTTGTAAATTTGTACATTGCATATTGTATTATAGTAGTAAAATTGTATTATTCCCCGAAAATACTCCAATTCCCCTTCCCCGGGTCACACCTGGAAATGAGCCTCAGCTCAGTGTGTCTCTCCCGGTTACCAACTCTTTTTTTTTTTCTATCCTTTCTTTATCCTCCTTGGCAGGCTTGGAGGCTGTGTTCTGGCTGTGCGGCCATCCTGATTTACACCTCCTCCAACCTCAGGCAGACCATTGGTGCTAGCGAGGGGGCTTCTTTAAGCCGTGACACCCATTCTTCCACCGTGTTTTCTCCCTGTTACCCCTGGAGCCCCAGACAACTTTAGATGTGTGAGCGGAGGCACACATGCATTGCTTGGCCCGAGTGACTCTGCTGAGCCTACCTCTGGCCTAATGACTGACTCCTCTCTGTCACCCGCACCACCACCACCACCACCACCACCACCACCACGCCTCCACATGGTGGTGGTCAAAGGCCGGGAGAGTCAACCTCCCCTATCTGGGAGAGTAGATCAGCCAAGCGACTGTTCAATCCTCACCAAGCCCTCCTCCCTCCAGCTGACCCCCAGCAACCCATGCTCATCACTGAACACGGGTTGCTGGCATGGCAGAAGGTAAGGCATAGTGCCTGAGCCCTCTACACCATCGGGTCAACATCCGGTAACAACTTTTAAATAAATAAATATCCTCTAGAAGGCACACGTTGCAAATTGTTGTTGGTAAAACATTTAAGACATTAAAAAGGAAATGCTTTTATACAACATATATTTCAAATCCATGGAATGCTGTCCCACTGGAAATAGTAATTAGTAACACCAAGACAGAATTTAAAAACAGATTAGACAAATACAATGGAATTATGAATGATTACAATCAGTAGTTTATATAGGAGTAACAATGGGCATTACCACCTTCTAGCTCCTACTCCATCCTTAGTATGAGCCTTAATACTTGTTCTCTGGGATTAACAGTTTAAACTTCCCAGTAACATCATGGAGAACTGGCCGCCAGTGAGAGAGGTGGTGATTGGGAGTGTGCGCTAGCAGAGGAGGAGGGGCAGTCATCTTTAAATGGCTTGCACTGCCTTGAACCTGCACAGGTACTTTTAAGTCATTAATCACCTGCCTGCAATAGACTACCTTGTGAGTCAGCCTGTGTCACAGATCTCCATTTGTGATTTTCAACATTATTTGCTTCAAACCTGTCTACATTGTGCTGTGGCTCCTCTCTGCTACTGAACTGTGTAGTGTTGCTGTGCTTCTAACAGTTTAAGCTTCCCGGTAACATCACGGAGAACTGGCCACCAGTGAGAGAGGTAGTAATTGGAAGTGTGCATCAGCAGAGGAGATGGGGCAGTCATCTTTAAAAGGCTCACACTGCTACCGTGCGAGCATGATAGCACCAGCGTGAGTGGTGTGAGCGCCACTCGGTGTTAAAAAAGAAAAACATTTGTTAAACTGGGCCTGCTTACCATGAATTAAGGACAATCAAGGTTAAGGAGTTCATTTTACAGGTAAACTTTTTATTGAAATCTTTGCAGATGTATGCAATATATGCAAACATTTAGCACTGTACATGCAGACGGGAAAAACAATATAGGGCAGATATACACATGAGTATATGTACATACAGGAAAGGAACAGTACACCAATACAGTCTGTTCTTGATACAGTGTTTTGTTACCTTTACAGTAGTTAACAGAGAGGGTCTATAGTTGTCTTAGGAGAGTGAGTTACCACACGGTATTGACTAGGGCCTGGCTTTTCTTGGCAGCTAGGTGGGCTATGTGATGCATATAAGGAGACCACATGTCAGAGTAGGTAGCCATTTGTTGCCTGGTCAGAAAGGTCAGCCTAGCATTCATGGCCCGAGTTTCTATTGAAGTGATCCATTCCTGTACAGTGGGCAGGGATTTGGATCTCCATTTGGTAAAGATTAATTGCTTCACCTCAACTGAAGCCACAATGAGCCATTTCAGCTTCCGTACAGGCAAATGGATACTTTGGGGGGGACACCACAACAGCATGGTGGATGGGGACATTGGTATATCCACCTCAAGGATAGAGGAGCAAGTGTGTACCACCTCGGACCAAAATGGGGTAAGGTGGGGGCAGGCCTAAAAGATGTGGAGTAGGTCAGCCTCAGGAGAGTCACACCTCCAGCAGGTGCCCATTGGGGAAATCCCCATAGCTTTAAGTTGGGCCGGTGTTCTGTATCAGAGATGGAGTATCTTTTTCTGAATCAGCCTACTCTTTTGGTCAATACAAGCATGCTGGGCCAATCTCCGGCATCTATTCCAATTGGATGGAGGGATCTCAGTTCGTAGGGCTGTCTGCCAGTTGGCCCTAGCCTTACTTGTGGGGTCTGGCTGGGAGTCACATAACATACTGTAGATAGTGCCTGCTTTGGCCTTATGAGGTCCCAGTCATTCACCAAGTGTCAGGGTAGGGACATGGTTGGTTTTCCGCAGTTTACAGGGTTGTCACTTACAATGGGTGTCCCTCCAGTGGAGGTATACAGATCTGATTTGGAGGTACCTCCAAACGTCCTGAGATTTTAGGTTAAATTTGGATTGTAGCCCCTGAAAGGTGTCACTAGTGCTTTCATCAGTAATAAGGAGACCCCAATTGTACATATCGAGCAGTTTTCCCATGCAGCCCACCTGAATGTTTCACCCTCAATACGGAGGTCAGGGTTGTCCCCAAGGTATGTATACTTTCCTAATCTTGGACATTTCTTGGCTAGTCTAGTTGTTAGAACCCACGCTCTATGGGCCACCTGTATAGTAATCTACTGGGCAGCTTCACGTGGTAGTGGTGATCCTAGGTATATAGAGGGATGCCATATGCCTAGGATAGATTGTTCAATTCTACCCCATGCTGGAAGGGGAGAGGGACCACTCTGATGGAACACCAATGATGTCCTTGATGTAATGAAGGCATACATATAATGTTTGAAATAAGGAACACTCCACCCTCTTCTAGACCAATGGGCCCTGAGCTTGGATCTGCTAAACCTGGGAGGGGAAGGCTCCCAGAGGAAGTGGCCTATGAGTGAATCTAGTTTTTGGAACAATTTGTCTGGAATGAGGATAGGGAGATGTGCCAGCAGGTAGAACACTCTGGGGGCTAGCATCATTTTAATTGACTCAGTTTTCCCTGGGAGAGAGAGAGAGATTTAAGTGCTGCCATCTGTTCAATTCTTTTTGGAATGTGGATATCAGAGGATGCATGTTGAGCTGGCTAAGTTTGTGAAGATCAGGTGTTAGGGTAACCCCAAGGTATTTCATCTGGGAACCTGCCCAAGCTAGTCCAGTGCTTTCTCCCATTTCCGCCTTAGTATGCTTGTTAACAGGGATTATTTCTGATTTGTTTTTATTGATCTTGAGTCCTGAGATGGCTTCAAAGTTAGAAAATATATTCAGAATGGGATCCAGGCTAGACTGAATGTCTCTAGTCAGGATGAGGCCGTCATCTGTGTGCAGTTTTATTTTGAATTCTTCCCTCCCTATTGGTATGCCAAGGATGTGATTGTGGGAGCGAATAGCCGAAGCTAAGGGTTTGATGGCCAAGAAAAAGAGGAGGGGTGATAGAGGACAGCCCTGCCTCGTGCCCCGATGCAAGGTCAGTGGGTCCGACAAAAGGCCATTAGTAAGAACCTTCACTGTTGGGGCATTATATAATGTGCTGACCCATTTCCCAAAGTTCAGGCCTACACCGAAGTGTTCAAGAACCACTTGAAGATATCCACATTCTACTGAGTCAAAGGCTTTTTCGAAATCGATGGTAATGGCCGCTGCAGGAGAGGGCAAATGGGAGGCCTATTGAAATAAGGTCACTAGTGCCCTCAGGTGGTCTGCACTGGATCTCCCTTTTACAAAACCCACCTGTGATTCATGAATGATGGAAGGAAGTACTTTTTCCAATCTGGATGCAAGGATTTTGGCTAGTATTTTAGCATCTGCATTTATCAGGGAAATAGGTCTGTAACTGGCTGGGGAAAGAGGGTCTTTGCCTTCCTTGGGGAGGACAGTTATCACAGCCTCTTTGAGTGTGTCAGGAAGGGATTGGGCTGTATGAGATTCCCTCAGCATGTGGAACATGGGCTGATGGATAAGGTCCCTAGTGATTTTATAGAAGTCTGCGGGAAATACGTCGCTCCCTGGGGATTTATTGCTTCTAGCAGTTCGATCTCGTCTATGGGAGCATCTAGCATGGCCCTATGTTCTGCTGAGATACTGGGATGGGGGGATTTTGCAACAAAAGCATCAAAACTAGGCTTTCAGACAGGAGCATGAGAGCTATACAGGTTGTCATAGAATTCTCTCATAATGGTATTTATGACCTTGGGGGAAAACAGCACCGCTCCTGATTTGTCCCTTAATTTATCTATATGGGGTTCAGCCTGTTGTTTCCTTAATCTGTAGGAAAGGAGCTTCCATGCCTTATCCCCCTGGTCCCAGTACTTATGCTGTAATTTAGCCGTTTGTAGCTCCGCCTTCCTAGTGTCTTAAGGTATTAAGTTTAAGTCAAAGAATTGTGAGCTCATATATTAGAGACTGATTAGTTAGTTGATCTGGGTCATTTTTGTAGATTGCCTCTTTTTGTGCCAGCTGGACCTCTAACTGCCGTGCCTCTTCTTCCCATTGTCTCCTCCTGTGGACAGCATAGGATATGATCCTGCCTCTAATGGTGGCCTTAAAGGCCTCTCATATCATTTCTGTGGAGGCACAGGTTACTGTATTGTCCTGGAAATAGTGGGACACCTCTTGCTTTAGCCACACTTGGAACTGGTGGTCCACCAGTAGGAGGGGGTCAAGCCTCCATGTCACTGAGTAAACAATATTTGTGGTGAAGAAGGCCTGAAGGACCACCGGGGCATGATCGGAAATATGCAAGGGGGTGATAGAGGCATCCTTTATAGATGGGTTTAAGTTGGTAGAAGAAAACCAATAATCCAGTCTACTAACCATTGATCGAGCTGCTGAATAATAGGTGAAGTCTTTTTCAGTAGGGTGAAGGTTACGCCATGTGTCGGTAAGGTGATGTAAGGCTAATAGGTTGGATAGGGTCTTCAGGGCTTTACTATGGGGTTCTGGTTTGGCATTTGACCTATCTAGTAAGAAGTCCAGGGCCATATTGAAATCTCCACCCAAAATTATATTGGGCTGGTTGTGAGACATGTCTAGAAGCCGTTGGGAGATTACGTCGAAGAACTAAGGGGCATCGTCATTTGAGGCATATATGTTTCCTAGGATTAAGGGCCCTTTATTTGTTATGACCGTCTCTAAGACCCATCTCCCTTCCTTGTCCTTTTGTTATTCCACCAGCTTCCACTTAAGTTGCTTGTAACATTGGATTGACACACACCCTTTCTTCTTGCACGAAACACTATGTGCTTCCCACCCTACCCAATCTCTCAGTAGTTTCCCTGCTTCTGTATGATTGACCTTCATCTCTTGGAAGAAGGCAACTTGTGCTTTAAGTTTTTTGAGCCTGGACATCACCTTTTTGCGTTTTATCGGGTCATTCGGGCCTCTAACGTTCCATGTGGTAAAAGTTATTGGTGTTGAGGAATCCATGATGGGAATATATAATTATATAGTAATCTGTTATCAACAGGCCTTCTCCCCTCATAAAATGTGCAAGGAAAAGGTGATGTCCTCTGCTCTGAACTCTGTCTTTTGAATACTCTATGAGTGTATGCTACCCAGGTGTGCCACTTCTTCCCCAGTGGGTGAGATAAGTTATGACCTGACCATGCTGCAAAGATTTCTTTTCTACATAACTCTTGGAATTGGGTCTTCATGGCCCTCACCTGGGGGCAAGGTGGGACCTTTCGGGTGTTTTGATCACTAGGCGGACCTATGATGGGAAATACTTTCATCAGTGGGGTTGGGGTAGTAAGCCCTTCCCATACAAAAGAGACTGGGCCCCTCTTACGGTCAGAAGGAGCTGGCCCTATGCTCCACCAAGATCCTGAGGAGGCCTCTCAGGGGTGTCAACATGATGAACTACATGGTAAACACTTGACACATCTGTAGGAATAACTTTAACATCGAACATTTCAAACTGAAAACAAAAACTGTCCGAGATATTGTACCCGCTAAAAACCCGGGAACGTCATCCAGAGCCAGAACACTTTTAGCTGTAATGTTGAACAAATGCAGGAACTAACACTTACAGAACCTCAGTATTAAGAGAACCAAACAAGAAAAACCAATGGCAACAGCCATTCCGGGAAAAAGAAGTCCTATTGCCCCACAGTAAAACTCGCTAGTAAACTGAACGTATAAGAAAAGTGTATTGATTGCTAGGGGAGCTATCTATAAGCAGAGCCAAACCCATATTTAAGCAAGGCAGCAGCCGCTTAGTCAAGTATACATATATGGGGGATGCCAATGCTCCCCACACTCACAGGGGGAGGCCGGAGTACGCAAAGGCCTCGGGGGCACCTTGATTGAGGTAACCTGTCCCCGGGGGGTGGGGGATCCAGAGTCGGTAGAGGAATGGAAGTGGCAATCGAATGAGCGCCCCATGGGGAGCTCAGAAAGTTTCAGGGATCCCAGATCATTCAAGCAGTAGATAACCTTTGTTGCTCATGAGATTCCCCCCCCCTCCTCCCCCTTAGTCAGCCAGGAGCCATAAATGGCCTGGGGCAGGTAGAGCCTGAGACCCACAATGGGATAGAAAAAAGAAAAGGATATTAAGACCTCTTAGGTCAGCTGTGCCATCTTGTCTGATGCATCCAAGAGTTCAGTCAATGACTCAATGGAGTCAGCAGCAGTGTTGTCATCATCCGATAAGCAGCTGGCCCAGTTGGCAGGTAGGAGGGACCAGGCAGTATCGGAATCCTTCTCTGTCTTAGTTGAGAGCGTATTCTTCTTGGTCAACATAGAGAGATCCAATGCTACAGAGCTCAGTCATGAAGGGGTTCATATCTGTTGGATGTTTTAATTGGTGTAACCCCCGGGGAGCAGCTGCAAGTGTCTGAGGGAAGATATCTCCGTTGTCAGCTACGCGATCTCTGCCATCTTGGATGGGAAGAAACATCCTGTGTGGCCCCATATCTCTTCTTGGATTTCCATCCTTGAGATGTAGATTGCCAAGCTGGGGCTGGCATGCCTCCTTGCTGGTTGTCATGGTCTACCCCCTGGGCTGCGGCCTGTGTCTTCTCCATATTGGCATCTTGCAAACCACGAGGCGAGCCCCGGGTGTATTCCCTGTGTTCTTTGTCCTGATATTGCTGCATATATTGTTCTGCTGCAGTCAGGGTGTCAAATGTGAGATAGCCCCCATTCACCTGCAGGCATAGCAAAGCTGGGTACCTTAGAGAAGTAGGGATGTTAAGATGGTAACACATTTGCTTCACCCTTGCATAGGCTCTACAATGATTGCAAAGCTCTAACGAGAAGTCTTGGAACAACTGTACCCTGCATCCCTGCCACTGAAAAGACCTATGTTCTTGAGCTTGCTTGAGGTAGAATTGTTTTACCAGATAGTGCAGAAACTTAAACAGAATGGGTCTGGGACACTCCTCTAGCAGGGGACGAGGGGCAAGGGATCTGTGGGCCCGTTCAATTTCTTTAGGAGACAGATTGTTGCTTTGTACCAACTCAGGCAAGAGATTTGCGAGAAACCCAATCATGTCTCTGCCCTCGGCCCCTTCAGGGATACCTACAGTATGGATGTTTTTGCGGTGGGCAAAGTTCTCCAGATCACCTACCTTATTTAGCAGATAGGTCTGTTTATTGTGATGATCTTGGAGCATGCTCTCCTGCATTGTGAGGGTGGAGACTGTGTGCTGAATCTTTTGTTCGGTGTGACAGACCCTTGATGCCAGGGTGGCTAATTCTTTATTGGTTTGTTGCGCAGAGATTTTAATATCTGCAGTGTCTGTAAGGATTTTATCTAGTTTAGCCATTATTGCAAACATGCCCGGGGCAGATTGGCTAGTCTGAGGGCTAGACTTGTGATTGGAGCAATGCTTTGCTTTCATGCTTACCCTCACTGTTGTGCACATTATGGAGCTTCTGGTCAGAAAGCCAGTACTGCAGCACGCCCGTTTGAAATGGCTCTGTGCCTCGTGGCACTGTTCAGGATGGCACCATGGTGTTAAATCAGTTCTCCTTGGATGATTTCAGCAAAATTAGATTTATTGAATAGAGTGAGGTCCCCGGTAAAAGAATATAGCAAACTGGAATAAAATAGATCACGCTTTAGACAGATGATCGCAAAAATGGCTCTTGCGACGGACCCCCGAGTGTGAATTACACTGCCACCATGATAGATGGCAAGCTCTGCCCCCCAAGGTTAAAGAGTTTAACTTGGTAAAATATTTAGAATTTCATCCTAGGATTGGAACTGTAAAGGGGGTGTTTTTTAACTATAGAATTGTGTTTTAATTTAAACCATGTTGAAACTTCTAGTGCAATGTATTAGGTTGTATGTATTATTTAATCAGGTGAAGTCACATGTATCTTTGGGCCGGGAGGTTGCAGCGTCCCTTGGAAGGCAGCAGGACAGAACATCACTGTGGTTGATAACCATTCCTTCAGGCACTGCGATAACTCGTGAAGTGAGAAGAAACAGTTTTACAAACAATTGGAGTCTGTACAGCCATGTGAGAAGTCAGAGTTTTAGGGATAAAGACTTTAAATTAATATTGTGTAAACTAACTGAACCAACTACTTGTTGTATTGTACTGTTGCTTGAGGTGACGTGGAAACTAATCCTGGACCTAATATGCAATTAAGACAAGATTTAAAAATAACACTTGAAAATGCCAGGAGTATTATAAATAAAATGCAGAAATTTAGAATGTGGGTTCAATGTTTAGAGATAGATATGATAGGTATAACAGAATCTTGGCTATCTCAAAAGGTACAGGATACTGAAGTAACAATGGATGGTTATAATTTGTTCAGGTTGGATAGGGGTAAGTGGGGGGGTGGGGTTCTCTTGTATATTAAAAATAAAATGGGATTAAGGGATGGAATGTCTCTGTGTAGTTTAAGAAAAGTTGCAACTTTTAACTGGTATGGTCTATTCTCCCCCTAACATAAATGAAGATAAGTTTGAAGTACTAGCATCAAAAGCAGCATCTTTGTCAGAGGGTAAAGATATAATTGTAATTGCTGACTTCAATGCCACCTGGGGTAAACCAAGGGGTATGAAACTAGAAAAATATCTTGAGGTTTTAAATGTAAATCAGATAGTAAATCAGGTTACAAGAAGAAGTGGGGGTAAACAGTCATGGTAGTATTTTAGATCTAATGTTTTTATCAAAGGGGTTTAACATTGAGAAGTGTCAGGTCCTACCCCCCAGTTTGAGTGATCACAACCCTATATACTGTGTAACAGACAAATATAAATGTAGTGATGAAGGAAAGAGTATGACAAAGAGAGATTTAAAAAATTATCATCCAGAACATTTTGTCCAAGATCTGAAATGTGAAAAGTGGAAAGATTGCAATTAATTCCAGATGTAAATTTGGGGGTTGATGAATTCTCAAAGACTTTTTGGGGGGTCTCTAATAGGCAGCACCCTTTAAGAAAATTAAAATGAGAAAGAAGCATCTACCTTGGGTAAGTGATTTCTTAAAGAAAAAAATACGTATTAAAGATAGAGCTTGGAAAAAAGCTCATAAAACAAGGAATGGGGTTGATTGGGATAATTATAAAATGAAATGGAACGAATGTCAAAGACTAATTAAACAAGCTCAGAAAAGATTTTATAATTATAAAATTGAAACAACTCAAGATCCAAAACAGTACTGGAATTTAATTAAAGATCTGGATAATCCATTAAGTGCAAAACAGAAAATAAAAATGTCTGACAATAAGGGAGAACTTCTTGATTTGAAAGCTACAGCTCAGCTATTAAACCAATATTTTATAACATTACTGGATATTGACATTCTAGCTGGTAAATCAATGTGTATTGAGTCTCATAAAAAAACAAGTAATGAGGAAAATTTTCCCTACTTCTATTTTAAAAAAATAAAAATAAAAGGAGTTAGGAATGAGATTAAAAACTAAACACTAAAAAATCACATGGTATGGATAAAATTGAATCCAAATTCATTAAAGATGCAGTTGAATGACTCTCACCAATACTGACAGATTTATTTAAAGGAAAACTACACCCTTTTATCTTCCAAATGTTATTTGTTTCCATGTCAACAGACAGCTCTTTTCATGCAGCTGTTAGAGATGTATGCAACTGATTTAGTCAGTTTTCACAGTTCATACTAGGCCCAGTAACTGTTCTGGGAGGATCCATTTCATGGTTGTTGAAATCTCATTGTCCCTGAGAGCTGCATTAGCATATGAGAACATAATGCGTAATCGCCCTTTAAACTCCCCAGTATGCCTGTCTGCTTAGATAGTCTTCCAAGAAACAAGCTCCAAGAAGGTGTGAAATACCACATCTACTTTCAGTGAGCTTTGCAAACTATCTGAGTTATAGTGCAGTTTTTTTCCCTTTAAACTCCATTTGGTTTATGAGTTTCCAGAGAGTTTTTGCAGGGTATTTGTCCTTTCAGCATAGAGATACATGATATAAATGGTTGATCTGACATCATGTTCTCATATGCTAATGCAGTTGTCATGGACAATGTGATTTCAACAACCATGAAATGGAGACCACCAGGGCAATTACAGGGGCTACCATGAGAAATAAAAAAAAACTAAGGCTAATACATATAGCCCTAATAGCTACAGGAAAGGAGTTGTCTGTTAACATGGAAACAAATGAAATTTAAATGATATGAGGGTGTAGTTTTCCTTTAATCAGAGTTTGATGGAGAACACTTTTCCCTGTAAATGGAAGGTCACAAAAATCGTACTCATATTCAAAGGGGGTAACCCAAACGACACTTCAAATTATAGGCTGATTGTGGTCCTCTCATCCTCTCTAAGCTAATGGAGTGGATGGTGTACAACCAACTGTACAACTATCTGGAAAAATATTCCAAGTTAACAAAATTTCAACATGGTTTTAGGACAGGTTATTCAACTGGCACTGCACTTGTGGACTTTGTGGATAAGGTGGCAGCAGCCCTGGATAGGGGGAGTCAACTGGTGCAGTGTTCGTTGACCTGTCCAAAGCCTTTGATTTGGTTGATCACCATTTGCTGTATGAGAGGATAGAGAGGACTGGGATCACCCCTAGGTCTATTCATTGGTTCAAATCCTACGTGGGTGAAAGGAAACAACAAGTGGAAATTGATAGTCAACTATCTGATGAAGGTAGACTGTTAAGAGGTGTACCCCAAGGATCAATCCTGGGGCCACTACTGTTCTTGATATACATAAATGATCTACCCACAAGAATAAACAATACACATATAAGATTGTATGCGGATGACACCATTTTATTAGCATCAGCAAAAACACATGGTGAAATGATGGCAAGGTTACAATTGGATTTTGAAATTTTACAAGATTGGTTATCAAGTTCTAAACTTGTATTAAGTCAAAAGAAAACACAGGTTATGTACTTTGACAAGAAATCAAATAAGGTAACAAGAAAATTAATGGACGATAGGGAATTATTGAGTGATGGGAAAAAATTTACAATCACAAAACAATATAAATACTTAGTAGTAATAGATAGTGCTTTAACATTTTCTGATCACATAAATAATATAACAAAGAAAGTTAATAATAGAATCGGGACACTGCATAGGTCTTGCAGAATATTAAGTCAACAAACTCGGAGAGTAATCACTATGCAGTTAATACTGCCAGTATTGGAATATGGTAATTTAGTGTACAACTTTGTGGGTCAAAATCCCCTGGATAAAGTTGACAGGACATACAACCGACTGGCAAGATTTGCTCTTAAGTGTAGCTTTTTAACTCACCATTGCACCATGTATAAGGACCTAAAATGGGGTAGTTTACAGGTACAGTATAAGAAACAATATTCAACATTTATCTATAAGATAAATAAAGGGTTGATAAAGGGTAATATGGATATTGATTTTGGGTATGAGTGCCATAATTATGCTTTAAGGGGATATAAAACACAGGGGCCTTACTTATCCAATAGTTAATGCAAAATATGGGTCTGGCCTGGTGGCGCTGAGGGTTGAGGTGCTGGATGCCACACCTCGTGCCACACCGGTGACCCAGTTTAGGAATGAGTCCGGGGAGCCGGGGGTTGGTGGGGAGGGAAGAGATCGAGTATCCGCAGGGCTGCTCTCTCTTCCCAGGGGTGGGACGGGGATACGACTGCTCGAAGTGCGACCTCTGGTGGCAGCCGGAGGTAGCCCAAAGCAGCGTCATGGTGTATGCCTGGGGGTGGAGCCGCAGCAGCACATTGCCATGACAGCCAGGCTCCACAGGGGATCTCTTGTATATGAAAAAAAACCTCATCGCCGATAGGCAAAGGCGCCTCCCTCCACAGACCACACTCCTGCAAACGGACTCGGGATCTCAGGCTGCTCACCCCCTCTCTGGCCTGGTGACTCACCAGTAAGAGAAAGAGTACCCTGGGTGGGGGCAGCCGTTTCCCAGAGGGTAGACCTGGGGGATGTCTGGAGCCAGAGAGGAGCCACGTTGGGAGGTAGAGACTGGGGATCAGGAGGTCACTGGAGAGAGTTCGGAGGTAAGGGGCGATAAACAGAGTTCGAAAAAAAATACAAAATATGATAGTATGACATTGCAGGCTCAGGCCGCAAAAATCTGGAATAAAACTCCCCCCTCAAACAAGAAATTTGTTAAAATTATCACAATTCAAATCTGGGCTGGAGGAAATATTTTACTCTGAATGTACATGTTTGAAGTGATGTTATTATAAGGGGGGTTTGATGTAAATTGTTTGATATTTAAACAGGGAATGAAGTACCAAATTTGTAACTAGATTAATATCAGGTAAACTAATTGTTACATTTGTGAGTTTATTATTTGTACTGAATTCTGAAAGACTATAGTACGTTTTATAATGTATTTATGAATGATGTTTTACCCCGTTACTTGAATGAATGTATGTACAGGACAACTTTGAAAATAGGTCCTCGGACCTAAAGTTTTATATATCCTGTCTAAAAATAAATATTTTTACTACATATCCTGTTCAAGCCTGGCAACCCCTGTCTCCCCATGTCCAATTCCCTTCCGACTCCCTCTCAGCTTACACTCTGTGGCAGAGGATCCAAAGGGAGGGTCATCCTCCCAACCAAGGCAGTCCACTTTGTGGACTAGCATCCAGTATCAGCAGTCACTAGGACCCAGGGGGGATCCAGGGAACCAGGCCATCTTGTAGACTGCAATAGGATTTTCTTCCCTTTGGTTTCCTTCTACTTTCCCTGATGTGAGTGCTGCCCTCTGGGTTGCCTTGCATGTACACAGTACAGCCCTGTAGCAGGAGCAAGCTCCCTGACAAAGCTGCAGGGGTCACTGTGGCCATAGAGCTCACCTTCAGTCCTCCAACACTGAGGCACAGTGCCACTTGACAGCTTTCCAGCCTAGCCTGACTACCAATGTGGCATCACAAGGTCGTTTGCAGACTTGGGTTGCCTGCAAGTTAGCACAACACTCTGCCACTGGGCCACTGGGGCAGCTTGTAACACATGCAATCTTTAATAGATTCTGGCAGTCAGCAGACTTTTGTATGCCCAGAGGTGGTGCTAGAGCAACCCAGAGAGAAAGCTTGAAACAAAGAGACTTGAGTGCATGGGGAAACAAAATCATGCCCAATGGTACAAATACCTTTAGTACTGGGGAAGCTGCCATAACCTATACTAGAGAGTGTGGTTACAAATATTGCCTCTGCCAGAAGTGATTGACCATTATATACCAAACTTTGGAGGCTAGTTACAGACAGTATTGGCACACCAGATGACAGAAGTCACCACCAGAGCCTAAGCAAGAAGACAGGAAAATATTTGGGGGAAAATTATTCCATGCGAGGATATTTATAGAGTACAGTGCTGGGTGAAGCTGTCCTATAGGAAATAAAGGGAGGCCAAGAAACTGGGATGTCCTGAGGGTGGAGTCTTGCAAGGACAGGACAAACGTCCCTTGGACAAGACTGATTTGGCCTTAGAACAGAAAAAGAACATTACATTAAAATCTTCACATAATGGAAAATATGGTGTTAAGAATGCTGATGAAATTAAAGAGCTACTGACGCCTCACAGAAAACTTTAAAAAACATAATACTTAGGTACAATTCTGCTTGCATTCTATTTATATTCTGTATTTTTCCTCCTCCACATCATTTACTACTGAGGAAATTTACATGAATATGTGATTTTTATTCATCAGAGTTCCATTAGAGTTCATCTGCCTCTGTAGCTTACTCCCTACTTCAAGTAATAATCCTCTGTTGTGACATTGCAATTTGTTGTAATGGGAGTAACTATGATGCCACAAGAAGTGCATTATGACCTCAGGTAGGGAGAAAGCAACAGGAATAGATTAACTCTTCAGGAGCAGAGATCTGGTTTTCATGCAAATTACCTCAGTAAAAAATAATGGGGAGGAGGAATGCAGAATTAATGTGAAATATAAACTGAACTGTGTCTAAATATTATGTTTTGTTAAAGTATTCCTGAAGGTGTCAGCTGCTGTTTAATGTTATGTTTATTTGAATGCAAATTATATCTCATGAAGGGTGCGTGAGGACCCTAAATAGGGGAACATTTGGAATAATTAAAGATCAGTGATAACCATTGTACACATTATTAATAAAAGCCTGAATTCAAGTCCCTTCGTCATGAGTAGTGTTTCCTGAAAATTTCATGTTATTTGGTTTTGAGGTTTTCTTTAAATCAACATTTGTTAACGTGTTCTGCACTGACTGAAAACAGGCTGTTTCTGGCCCTCTGACTGAGCCTTGGGCAGTGATGACATCATATTGGAGAAATACTGCTTCAGCAGTGTAACTCTCTGCTTGACTGAAGGGCTGTTAACTTCCCAATTAGAGCAGCCAGTAGAGTTAGTTGTTTGCTGTCCAGGGTTTTACTAACCCAGTCTCTGGTTTGTGTTCAGATGAATTAGCTGAAAATCTATCATTCTATTCTTATAAAAAGTTGATCATTTGAGTTTCAGTGCTGAATTGAAGTGGTAGCCATATGAGAAATCAGCTTGTTTGCATCAGGGCTGTCAGTTCTTTCTCATCAAAACTCTATGGGTTTTTTCCTAACTATATAGCACTGGATTATTTAGTGGATAAAAAATAAATCTAAAGTTTGTTAATTCATACAAGTAGTTTGTCTTTGATGTAGTCTCCATGAATAGGTTCATGTAAGAACAATTTTTCCTGTCAGATTGACAAACAGGTACCTGCCACACTCTGCTATTTCAGGCGCATGTACTATATGAACTCACAAATTTCAGTTCTTTGGTGGTTTCTGTATGAAAATACGTAATGTAGGAGTATAACTGAAAGCATTATATGGCATCCTGATGCCCCCGGCCCCTGCCCCATAGTTGAGCTGGCTGCACTCTGCTGCTCCATCCTCTGCCCCACAAGCACCCTATCTCTTGCCCCGCATTCGAGGCTGCTGCACCCTGCTTCCCACTGTCTTTCCCCACACAGTTGGGGTTGCTACACCCAGTTGCCCCCATCATCTGTCTGAACAGGCAGGGCTGATGCATTGTGCTGCTCCATGCCCAAACAGTTGGGGTTGCTGCACCCTGTTGTCCTCTGTTCCCCAGTCCCACATTTGGGGACATTGCCCCCTGTTCCTCTCTTCATAGTCAGGGATGCTTTGCTCCGCTGTACCTTAGAGTCCCATGTCTCCTGCCTCTACAGTTGGGGCTGCTGTACAATGCTGCCCCATGCCACCAGAGGTGGGGCTTTAACTGCACCTTGCTATGCACATCCTATTGTCCCAAATGAGTAGGGCTGCTGCACCATGCACACCCCATCCCACTGTCAGGGCTGCTGTGCCCTGATGCCCCCCTGTATCCTGACCCACAGTGAAGGCTTCTGCACCATGGTGTCCTCTGGCCCTTGCCACCACAACTATGGCTGCTGCACCCTGCTCCTGCCTACTGAGGCAGGGTTACTGTGGTCTGCTGTGCCTTAGAGTCCCGTGCCTCCACAGTTAGGGGTGCTGCACCATGCTGACACTTGCCACAGGAGTTGTGGCATTTGCTGCACCCTGTCCTTTGCCTCCATAGTTGGGTCAGTTGCAACCAGGCGTGGCTGCTGCACCCTGTCCCACAGTTTGGGCTGCTGTACCCTGATGCCTCCCTTGTCTCCTGCCCTAACAGTCAGGACTTCTGCACCCTACTGCCCTCTGTACCTCACCTCCATAACACAAGATGAAAGTATTTTCTGGTTTTTCTTTTGGGCAATTTGGGCAGTGTAGCAAAAAATCTGACTTTGGTGACAGGGGGCAGTATGGTGCAACAATCCTAATTGTTGAGGCATGGGGCTGCAGGGTGCAGCAGGACACAGAAGCCTTCACTGTGTAGATAAAAGCAGGGTGCAGCAGCTCTAGCTATGGTGGCAGGGGACAGACTATATACAGCATGATGCAGAAGCCTTGACTCTGAGGCAGGACATGGAGGGGCATCAGGGTACAGCAGCCCTGACTGTGGCATGGGATGTGCATGGTGCATCAGCCCAGCACATTTTGGAAAATGGAAGTAGGCAGCATGATGCAACAAAAGCCCCAGCTCCAGCAACACTGGCAGCATGGTGCAGCAGCCTCAAATGTGGAGGCAGGGGACATGGGACTTCAGGGCATAGCACAGCACAGCAGCCCTCACTGTGGTGACAGGAACAGGGAGCAACAGGGTGCAGTAGCCTTGACTGGGGTGTGTGTAACAAAGGGCAGCAGGGTGTAGTAGCCTTGACTGGGGTGTGTGGAACAAAGGGCAGCAGGGTGCAGCAACCCCAACTGTTCAGGCAGGGGACAGCATGGTGCAGCAGCCCTGATTGTTCAAGCAGGGGATAGGGGCAACAGGGTGTAGCAGCCCCGAATCTATGGAAGAAGAGAATGGGCAGCAGAGTGCAGCAGCCTTGAATGTGAGGCAGGAGACAGATGGCTTGTAGGACAGGGGACAGGGGCAGCAGATTGCAGCTGCCTCAACTGTGGGCAGGAGATGGAGACATCAGGATGCAATATAGTGTTTCTAGTTATACACATACATGATGTATTGTCATATAGAAATCATCAAAGAACTGAAATCTGTGAGTTCTCATAGTACATGTCCCTGAAATTGCAGAGTGTGGCAGGCACTTGTTTGTCAATCTAACGGGAAAAAAATGTTCTCACATGAACCTATTTATGGAGGCTACATTAAAGACAAACTGCCTATCTGAATTAACAAACTTTAGATTTATTTATTTATCACCCCAATCCCAGGAATCACCTCCCCCTCAACCTCTCTCCTGACCTCTTATCCCCACTATACCGCATCCTACTTTGCAGTGCACCTCTGATGCAATATTGACAATGTCTCCTCTGGCTGCCTAGTTTGAACATTGCCTCAACCTAATTTACATCTCAAGCCTCTGTAACTTAATTGCACATTTTTTGGCCTGCTTAATCAGTGTACTGCGCTACTTTAGTGCCGCTATAATCCAATTCAGCAAAATGAAACCATTACCTTAACTGTAATCCTCCCTTAGTATCAATTAATAGATATTTAACTGTCTTTGACCAACTGTTGTCTTTGCATGATTTCGATTGTAACCCCCAGGGGTGCTATCCCAAGGGCCACCAACCCTGCCTGAATTGCTACTAACAGGTTGAGGGGCCTGGATCCAATGGAAGGTGCCTCCATCCAGAGGTCAGGGTTGAGATAATCTGGTATGACTTGATCGCAGCCCTCTGGGTCACTGCAACCCCCCTTTGCCTCCCACTAGTGGCCCACACAAATCAGTCACAGTGTCTTCACTGTATATGCTGGCCCCCAGGTGTGAACCAGACAGCTTGCTCTGGCTCCCCCCTGCAAAATGAAAGGTTATCACACAATAACCACTGTACAGTAATTCACCATAAAAGCACCCGTTAGCTAGTATACATTTGCAAAAAACAATCAATCTGATTTATTTCAGGGGGAAATAACAAGGACCGGGGGAAAATCAGGTTAATTAGCTCACCACTCTAATATGTATGTACAATAGCTATCTAGGGCACTGTGCACAGGCCTAACCTATTAGTCACTGTCTCTGGGTACCCAAACAATGAAGGCTAGTCCCTCGATGCAGCTGGTTGGGGCCCTGACACAGAAATGAGCATCTGATTTCTATGAAGGTTTGGAAGAGCCCACAGGCTCAATTATGGCAGCCAGTAAAGAAACCAACAGACCTGGCCCTTACTGGGAGCAATTGGCAGGGAGCAACCCTGATTTAATATCCACAACTTCCAGTATAAAGAGCACTCTCACACCAGCACAGGATCGAACCTGACACTCAAACACTTCTCCACACATTTATATGGAAAGACAGAGGGGTACCATACCAGGCAGCTGCTGTACTTTCCAATCACTTGCATTCCATACACCGGGCCAAAACGACGTAGGTTCATAAGTCCTGACAGACCGAGCGCGATTTGAGCAGATTCTCCAGTCTTCTACAGGGTGAGCCTGGTAGGTAGCCATGCTTCTGCACAGCCTCCTCTGACCGCTGCCTAGCGGATTTAGTCCGACACTGGCAGGTGTTTGAAATCGCCAACTTCTGGCCTTCCTCACGCACTTCCCGGGCGAAAACTCAGTGGCGCAGGAGCCCAGATCTCTGTCCTCACTCACAGCCACAATGACTCTGCCCCTTGGCAGTTTGGGCAAGAACTCACAGCAGGCAAGATACTGGGTTTAACCAGCAGCCTCTCAGGCAACTTTCCCTCACCGGGTGCATCCAGCATCAATATCTTATTCTTAACATCTTTTTCAATCTGGACTTCCCCTTGCAAAACACACTGGGCATTTGGGGCTAATAGCAATGGCTCTGGATCCTTCCTCCAGACGACACCCACCAGGCCTTCAGGTTCCTCCTGGCCAGCCTTTCTCTGAGTCTCATAGGCCTTCTGGATCAAGGCGGGTATTCTAAGAGCTTGCCCAGTCCTGGACACCTGCTTTTCAGAACACAATTGTGCCAATCGACCAAACATGTGAGCATTGGTCTAAATCAACAAGGGCATCCCATCATACAGTCCAGTGGGGGGACATACTAGGGTCAGGGTTTCCACTTGTTCATCCACCCCAGCAACAGAAGCAGGAAAGGCAACCAGATCCGGATATACCCCAAATATGGGTAGGTCTTGTCACTTAGCCCCCATACATGTAGACCATCCAAGGGTTGTAATGGCACCTCAGGCAGGTGTTTCTGATACCAGTCCTGGAACATTATGGTCACCTGAGAGCCACTGTCCAACACAGCCCGGGTAGGTATCCCATTCACGCACACAGGAGCCTCCATCAAAGGCCCCACCACATCAGACCATTCGGGGGGCACTGCGTTAGCAGTTACTTGGGCATTGGCCTGGGTCATAAAAGTCTTCCTAGGGGGTCGGGTGTAGGCCTTGCAGTGCCAGGTAATCAGCCTGATGTTGACCTTTCTTAAATTCTCTGGTAACTGGCACTCAGTCTGAAAGTGTCCATCCTCCCCACAATGGTAACAAAACTTAGGGTCCCGGGGGAAGGGAATACCTTGCCTGCTGGGGGCCATCCTGGGGGCAAGGGGGCTCCTCTTGCCTAGGGCGTTTGTTTCTAGGTAACTCTGGTTCCCCAAACCTAACAGGGTGGGAAGAAGTTTGCTTCAAGTCCCTCACTAGCTCTCGTAAATTTCTAATCTTGACCCTCAGCTCAGTTTCTACTTGGGGATCAGAGGAAATGGCACACACCCCCACCCCTCCTTGTGACTCTGGGGATACAAGAGAAACATCAGGCTCCCCTCAGAGGGTGGGCCTCATCTGGTTCACTATGCTCAGGGGTTTGGCACAGATTCACAGCCTCCACATAGGGTTCCCACCCCTCCTCATCAGTCTCTACTTCTCAGATCTCCCTCATCAATTGACAATACTCGGGCGGGGCAGCCCATCGATCATGTAACTTAAGTTTTAACAATATCACACTGGAAAATCTAGCAGATTTCAAAACATGCTCCAACCCAACCTGGTTCAAGGCTGCGGCTGTGATCCCCCCCCTTTCGATAGGCCTTCTGCAAGGCCCTTTCCACCCTAGTAACAAATGCGGACAACTTCTCATTCCTCCATTGCTTGGCAGACTTGAATTTCCATAATAAGTCCTCCCCAGTTTCTGTACTTCCAAACACTCCCTCTAAGGCAGAAAGATACTCTGCTGCAGTAGCTTCCGGGCAAGTAGCCTGCAATAACCAAATGGCTTCCAAAGCTGGGCACCACAGGCTCTCCATCAGTCTCTTTCATTTCTCCCCCTCAGAGCACTGCCACTCCTGGACTAGGGGGGTGGCATAGTCCATCCACCCCTTCAAATCATCTTTCCCTGAGGGCACTGGCACTGTGCCAGAAAAAAAGGTTTAGCCTACGGTAAGAATCTAGCTGTATAGAGGGAACCACTAGGGGCAGTGGGGCCAAAATAGAACTCTTGGGGGCCCGGGAGAGGTACTGGGGGAAGCCTGGGGGGTTCACTAGAAAGGTCCAACGCCTGCAGTAACTCCTGGGTAGTCCTCCCCTCCACAGCTAGCAATTTAAGCAGTTTATCTTTGAAGCTATTAGTCTGGGGAGACCCCTCCGGGGGTGACTGACCCACTCCAGAAGTGAATGACCCTCCACCCCTGTTGGGCACTTTCTGGGTAGATCACTGGGGGTACCCTCTTGGGGTCAATGGCTGTACTACATAAAAGGAACACCTGCAGGGTCTGATCAAGCAGGTCAGCCATACGCCCCTTCACCTCTACCTTGCCTAAACATTTGACACGCTCCACTACAGAAATAATGTCAGCGTTCATGGTCCCCAGAGGTACATCTAGTAATAACACAATTTTCTGGGAGTCCAACTCTTCGGCTTCACCCCACCCCATCAGTTTATGTACCATCGTCTTAATAGGGCCCAGCTTAATCTTAGCCATAATATCCCCTTCCAACTTTTCCTTTAATTTATCCATATTGAGGTACTTCGTCCACTCAGCCACTAGGGGATGCTAATCCCAGCAGTGCCTCCAATTTGTAACCCCCAAGGGTGCTATCCCAAGGACCATTACCCCTGCCTGAATTGCTACTAACAGGTTGAGGGGTCTGGATCCAATGGCAGGTGCCTCCATCCAGAGGTCAAGGTTGAGACAGTCTGGTATGACTTGATCGCAGTCCTCTGGGTCACTGCAACCCCCTTGCCTCCCACTAGTGGCCCACACAAATCAGTCACAGTGTCTTCACTGTATATGCTGGCCCCAGGTGTGAACCAGACAGCTTGCTCTGGCTCCCCCCTGCAAAATGAGAGGTTATCACACAATAATCACTGTAAGTAATTCACCATAAAAGCACCAGTTAGCCAGTATACCTTTGTAAAAACCAATCAATCTGATTTATTTCAGGGGGAAATAACAAGGACCGAGGGAAAATCATGTTAATTAGCTTACCACTGTAATATGTATGTACAATAGCTATCTAGGGACTGTGCACAGGCCTAACCTATTAGTCACTGTCTCTGGGTACCCAAACACTGAAGGCTAGTCTCTCAATGCAGCTGGTTGGGGCCCTGACACAGAAATGAGCATTTGATTCCTATGAAGGTTAGGAAGAGCCCACAGGCTCAATTATGGCACCCAGTAAAGAAACCAACAGACCTGGCCCTCACTAGGAGCAATTGGCAGGGAGCGACCCTGATTTAGTACTCATGACTTCCAGTATAATGAGTGCTCTCACAGCAGCACAGGATCAAACCTGACACTCGAACACTTCTCCACACATTTATATGGAAAGACAAAGGGGTATCATACCAGGCAGCTGCTGTACTTTCCAATCACTTGCATTCCATACACTGGGCCAAAATGACGTAGGTTCACAAGTCCTGACAGACCGAGCGCGATTTGAGCAGATTCTCCAGTCTTCTACAGGGTGAGCCTGGTAGGTAGCCATGCTTCTGCACAGCCTCCTCTGACCGCTGCCTAGCGGATTTAGTCCGACACTGGCGGGTGTTTGAAATTGCCAACTTCTGGCCTTCCTCACGTACTTCCCGGGCGAAAACTCAATGGCGCAGGAGCCCAGATCTCTGTCCTCGCTCACAGCCACAATGACTCTGCCCCTTGGCAGTTTGGGCAAGAACTCACAGCTCAGGCACCACCCGATCCCATTGGTGGGCTGCAGACACCAGTTACTTAAGTCAGTCTCCATTGGTGCAAAAAGGGTGCCGTAGCCCAGAACTTAATTTCCCAGAATTATGGGCTGTATCCCCTATGGCCAGACAGCTCCAAAATGAGTCCTAATCCTGGTTGGCTCAAAAGATCTCCATTTTAGAGTCCCCCCCTTTCCATTGGCCCATCTCGAAAGTCCAGGTCCAAAATGGAAGGGCTAGACACACTGAGTCCCAGCTGTAATGGAAGCAGGTTAAACAAACCATAAGTTCATTAATACTCTAAGCAGTTACAGCCAAACAGTTACATCTGTCTGATGGGCTCCCATTGCGCTTTTCAGCGACTACCAATGAGGTGAGTGCACTGCAGCTCAGGCGGGATTCGAGCAAAGGAACACACTCCCCCCCCACATTACCACTGAAGCCTGCAAGCAGTGCATAGAGGCTCTAACAGCACTCACTGCAATGCCGTAAAAATGGCTTAACCGCCGGACACCCTCCAGCTTGGAGCACCCAACAAGCTCCCAGAAGACTTCTGGGGAACCCCATTTATAAGGGGGTTTACACGATCATTGTGCATCATGTAATCCAATGTATTCTATGTATTCTGTCTTGTCTTATCTTTGACTTGAAGCCTTTGAAAAAGAACTTATTCAGCTCAAAGATTGTAATCTGAAACTTTAAATAAATAAAATAAAAACATTTTTATATCCACTAAATAACCCAGTGCTATATAGCTATTAAAAAAACAGTTTTGATGAGACACAACTGACAGCTCTGATACAGACAAGCTAATTTCTCATATGCGTACCACTTCAGTTCAGCACTGAAGCTCAAATGATTAACTTTTTAAAAGAACAGAATGATAGATTTTCAGCCAGTCCCCTGCGGGCAGTGCTGTGCAATGCCAGATCGATTAGGAATGAGACCACAATTATTGTGGACTAGGTTTCATCAGTCGATCTGGTTTGCATCATAGAGACCTGGATGAGTGATGATGCTGACCTGGTTTTTGAGGCCGCCATCCCCCGGGCACTCTGTTGTGCACTACCCCAGAGTGGAACGCAGGGGTTGGGGAGTTGCCATTTGTTTTAGATCTGAGCTGGGATTCACCGTGCACCCAGTGGAAGGACTGGGTTCTTTTGAATGTGTGGCCATTCTTGGGGGTTGGGGGCCAGGCTGCAGAATTCTCCTAATTTACTGCCCCCCTGGGGTGACAGATTTTCTGCAGGAGGTAGCCGACTTCATCATTGGAGAAACATTGGAGTCCCCCAGATGTTTAATTCAGGGGGCTTCAATGTTTGGGCCAACGACAAATCATCTAGGCTTGGTTAAAACTTTCTCCAAGCTATGTCATCTCTGGGCCTGTCAAGGGAAGTTTTCTCTGTGACCCATCAGGGCGATCACATATTGGACCTGGTCTTCTCACTAAGACTTGAGATTAAGAACCTCAAGACTGATCAGATTGGTTGGTCCGATCATTGCACAGAAGAGTTCTCATTCGGGGTACCCCTGAGAGCCTTCCCCCTGCTGAGATGGTAAGCTACTGCCCTTTGGGGGTGTGACCCCCAAGGGTCTTCTGGTGGTAGCTGACCTATCTAGTGTGGGCATTGCATTCGATGGGGGTACGTGCACTGCAGTCGCCGCTTATAATAAGGTGTTGTCGGATGCTCGGCTCCCTCACACTGGTCCGTGTACAATCCAAATCTTGTCACTTGAGATCTCTGTGATTTGATGGGGAGCTCAAGGCGATGAAGATGTTGGGTCAGAAGTTGGAGTGCTGCTGGCGGAGAATGGGCCTGGAGACGGACAAGTTGGCCCTGTGTGCTCTCCATGGTGAGTACCAGGGGGCAATCAACTGTAAGAAGGCAGAGTTCCTGTCCAGGGAGATTTCTGCTAGGAAGAATCAACCAACTGTGCTTTTTGGACTGTAGACAGGCTGTTAAATCCAGCCTGTCTCCAGTCGAAAAAAGCCTTTTTTTTGTCATACATTTTTATACCATTTTGTCGGCTGGGGCGGTTTTACCTATGGTTCCCCTCCCATCCTCAAGCTATCACCTCAGCCGCTGCCCCAACTGCAGCCAGAACTCTGGAACCCCTATGTTCCACCCCTTCCTGGCCACATCACTGCGGGTACTTACTCCTTTCGTAGTGGAAGACCAGAGGGCAGACACACCAGGGAAGCAGCTTGGGTGTGACTGTCGCAGCGGTGCACCAGATCCTGCCTTCCTTGTACACATAGGTAGTGGTATTGTTTTCTCCCTGGTTTCATCCCCCTCGGTGCAGGAATTCAATGATGCCAAGGACTCTCTGGGTGTGCATCCACACCAGGCACATCCAGCATCAGCCTGTGTCAGCCGCTTGATGGACTACATCTTGCACTAGTCCCCAGTCACCGCCAGGGGTTGGTACTGCCACGGTTGTTCCCTTCCACCCTCCTTGAAGGAGGAGGGCAGTCCCTGGGATGCTCAATCCTCCTCCTACCCATACGATCCCCAGCACCTGAGGTCGCTCCTGACCCAGGGTCGCTGGCGTGGTGCCGGGGTGTGGCGTCCAGCACCTCAACCCTCAGGGACACCATGCTGGCTCAAAAAAAAGCCTTTTTGAATGCTTTATGCAAAGAGTTTGCTCAGTTCTTCTCAGATAGTGTCTGCCATCAGGCAAGGTATTCCACCAGTGAGCCAATATTTCACCAATAGTGATCGACTCAGATGCCCAGAGAGCAGTCCACCTGGTTGGGGTGAGTTTGGACCATTGGAGATGGCTGAGGTCATTGGGGTTGCTTCCAAGTTGAGGCACACATATTGTGAACTGGACCCGATGCCAACGCATTTCTTGATGGGATGTGTCTACTCTGTTGGCATGGTGTTTGAATTGATTGTCCAGTGCATCCTCTCTGAGGGGATCTTTCCTGATGCCTTGAAGGAGGCATTGGAGAGACCCCTTCTGAAGAAATCATCATTGGACCCCGATGTCATGGCAAATTACCATCCTATCTCCAACCTTCCATTCCTGGGTAAGGTTGTTGAGAAGATCGTGGTGCTTCAGCTTGAGGAGCATCTCATGGCTTGTGATCTATAGGAGCCTCCCCAATCGGGATTTCGGGCAAGTCACAGCATGCAAATTGCGTTAGTTCAGGTGCACAATGACCTTCTCAGGGCAAGAGATTGAAGGGAGGGGGCAATTCTCATTCTCCTCTGTCTCTCCTCAGCTTTTGACATGGTGGACCATTGTGTGTTACTTGACTGCCTGAGGGAATTTTGTGGACTCGCCGGCACAGTCTTCTGCCGGTTTGAGTACTTTCTCACCATCAGGAGGCAAAGGGTAGTGATGGGGAATTTCTCCTCCTCCCCATGTCTCCTGTCTTGTGGAGTACCTCAGGGTTCACCAGTGTTGTCACCAGTGTTGTTCACTGTGTACATGCTACCCCTGGGAGGGCCCATTAGGAAATACAGCCTTGGTTTTCATTGCTATGCCGATGATACCCAGCTGTATCTTTCCTTTGCGCCGGGGACAACTGACTAAGTGGATATGCAAAACAGTTACCTTGCTGAAATCAGCAACTGGATGGCCTCCAGCTGGTTGCGACTGAACCCCGATAAGACGGAGGTACTGGTAGTGAAGTCGAACAGAGGGCGTGATAGGATAACTTCGGGTGCAGAGACAGGACTTGTCCTGGGTTCTGTACCTTTGAACGCCTCCTCCAGGGTGCGTAGCCTAGAAGTTATTCTGTACAGTGGTTTGACACTTGAGGTTCAGGTGTTGGCCCTGGTCAGTACCAGTTTTTATCATCTATGGAATATCACTAGGATTAGGCCCCTGGTTCCACCCCTGGACCTCCCTACCTTAGTGCATGCCTTTGTGACATCAAGGTTTAATTATTGTAATGCGCTCTACCTTGGGGTTTCGGAAGGTACCGTCCGCCGGCTTCAGCCAGTGTAGAATGCAGCTGCCAGATTGTTGACGGGGTAGTATAACTACTGCCACATCACCCCAGTGCTGCATGAACTGCACTGGTTGCCAGTCAAGTGGAGGATCCTCTTTAAGGTGGGCTTGCTAACCTTTAAGGCCCTACATGGCCCTGGTTACCTGGTGGACCTTTTTACGCCTGCTACCTTAGTACGCTCCCTTCTTTCCTCCTCAAAGGGCCTCTTTGCGATTCTCAGGAAAAGGTTAAAAACTGCTGGTGACAAAGCCTTTAGTGTCGCCGGCCCCATCCTGTGGAATTCGCTCCCTCCATCAATAAGGGAGGCCCCTTCAGAGGAGGTATTTAAGGCCTTCCTGTTTGCACAGGCTATTCCTGACCCAGCTTTATAAATACTGCCCTGTTCTGACCTGTTACACTACTTGTCCCTGATTTTCTTTCTTTCTTTCTTTCTTTCTTTCTTTCTTTCTTTCTTTCTTTCTTTCTTTCTTTCTTTCTTTCTTTCTTTCTTTCTTTCTTTCTTTTTACTTAATTAGTATTGTGGTTTTATGATTATCTTATTTATTAATGTTGTTTTGTACTGTTTTTATGCATGGCACCCAAAGCCTCTGGGATTGGGCATCTTTTAAATAAAATTTGCCTTGCCTTGTCTAATTCATCTTAACACAAACCAGAGACTGAGTTAGCAAAAACTATGGACAACAAACAATTACCGTAACTCAACAGGCTGCTCTAACTGAGAAGTTAACAGCTCTTCAGCCTAGCAGTGACTTACGCTGCTGAAGCCGTAACTTACTCCCATATGATGTTATCACTCTCCTAGGCTCTGTCATAGGGCCAGAAACAGCCTGACTGTTTTTAGTCAGTGCAGAACAAGTTAACAAATGCTGATTTAAAGAAAACCACAAAACTAAACAGCATGAAATTTTCAGAAAACACTACTCATGACACAGGGACTTGAATTCAGGCTTTTATTAACAATATGTAAAATGGTTGCCATTGATCTTTAGTAGTCTTCAAGAGATTTTGGCAAGAGATCTTACGGCTGGCACATCAGATCCCTTAGTAGGACACCTGGGTAGGGGTTAAACCCTGGCCCAGATCATGCATCCTTTTATTGGCTCAAGATACCTAATGAGTTTGTTGAGTTTTGCCAGGCCAGTTTTGAGTGTCAAAGACAGCAGCCATCTGTGGGATGACTGGATCAAATTGGTATTGGTGTCCCTGGTGGAGGTTCCATTTGACCTCACAGCCATAGTCAGAGACCGGCCAGTTGAAAGAACTCTCAAAGGGGAACCATTATATTCTGCTGGTGTGCAGTTATGCATCCTGCTACCTAAAAGCTGCTCCTATGTGAACTATTGCAGACCAGAGGGTTGCAGAGGAAATTGCTAACATCTTAAGTAGCCTGGGGATATTACAGTGTGTGAGACCCTTACAGTGGTCAAATTACACATCTGTCCTTATGAAAGGACTATATACTGTAGGTTGCAGGGGGTGAATGTAGTTAAGACTTCGCTGAACCATCCAGAAACCATTGGATTGGTTAGGAGATTTAATCAAACCTTAAACTGAATTCCTAAATGTGTGGAGCAGGACCTCCAGCAGTGGGACTGATATCTCCCCTACCAGCTATTTGATTATAGGGAGGTGTCACAGACATCAACTGGCATTTTGCCCTTAAAGCAAACATCCCACTTCCTGCTTGTAGGGATATTGTTCTGAAGATGTTCCTACCCATCTTCAATTATGGTGACACTGTAAAGATAATGCAGCACCAAAATCCACCCTGGCTAGATTTGACCCCAGTTCAGTCCTTTTGTCACTTCATCCTTGGCAGCCCCGCACACTCGCTACTTCACCGTTTACTCTTCTTTCACACTCCCTTCTACCAAAGATAGATGCCTTGCCTCTCCCATTGCATATCATTTATCTGTAAATTCAGGTTGGACTCCCTCCGAGCTGACCTCAGTTCCCTCCTCTTCCGCTTACTCCCTTCGAAACTCTGAATCTAGATCACTCTCACTTCCTCTCACTGGTCTCGTTTTCCCTCACGATGGTAAACTAGGATAATCCTGCTGTAATAGGGTAAACTTGTGACTAGTGTGCAACCTTCCGTCTGCTGGCTTGAAATGGGAAAGGGTTACTAAGGACCCAGCATTATAATGTCACCTCTTCCTCCAGTCTGTTCTTTCCTCTTTCTTCTCTACCTCTTCCTAGGCTGACTATCCAGGGCATGTTCTCAATTCACAATCTACTTCGTGAGTGGTTGTGCTTCCATCCCCTTCTAAAGGGAAGAGATAAAAGGTGCTTCAAAAAAGGGCAGAGATGTAAGCATATATCATATTCATGTCCAATGACACAAAAAAAAAAAATCCGCACACTTTGGTTCATCTCCTTATTTATTCATTTCATTTTTCCCCTTTTTTTCACTTGTTAACCACATTCACTCTCCCACAATCAGCATCTTTTGTTTTATGATGTTAAACATTCCACCAACATGTAAAAATGCTGACTTTCTTTTTGCCTTATGTTTGCATTTATTTCTACTTCATTGGCTTTTCATAGTCTCATTTTTTACATATGCACTAAACTAAGGCAAAAAGAAAGCATTTTTACATGTTGGTGGAATGTTTGACATCATATAACAAAATATGCTGATTATGGGACAGTGAATTCATGTTAAGAAAGAAACATGACTTTGGATTGCCAGTTTGTGATAATTAATTTATAATGAGTGACCAGTACACTGTGGTTAACAAGTGAAAAAAAGGGGAAAAAATGAAATGAATAAATAAGGAGATGAACCAAAGTGTGCAGATGTTTTTTTTTTTGTGTCATTGGACATGAATATGATATATATCCAGGGCATGTGTTAGGGTCCTTTGGGGTCTTGGTCTTCTTGCTGTGGGTAGAATCCATTTGTTTGTTGTCCTGCTTTCTCCCTTCCCCACACAGACACAGAGTAAAGGCACTGTTCTGAACTGGGTCCTGCATTCATAGCTCTGGGCTTGGATCTGTATATAAAAATACCTTTAATTTTCTATGTAACCAGGCTCTTAGTTACCCCACCCCTGTTTGTTCAAACCTGGTTTCTAACAGGTTAACGTGTAAATCAACACAATTAAATAAATAAAGCTTTGGTCTTATTGTAACTGTACCTAAGCATATTTGAATTCTGTGTTTTGTACATAACATTATTTTCTATGTTTTGTACATAACATAACTGTATATGTATTGTGAATGTCACTTCATATCTAAAATCTTAAGTCTGTGCATAATGGCGGCTATGCATGAAGATGAGACAGATACGTGACAGAGCCACGTACATGGCCTGCGCAGCTTTGCACCTACGGACAGGCACATGCAGCACAACAAACACTAATCCATGGCACACACACCCCAATCCGGTGTGCAGCTGCATGAAGTGGATCAAGGAACAAAGCTGGGCATCAAATTGACTGCCCATCCTAGGTCCCAAAGTGGATTCCCTGCTCCAACAGGAACAGGGGATCTTGGGAAAACACAAAACTGTAAAAATGCCAAAGTGTGGCAGAACACCCAAATGGCTGCCCAGACCTCCCTGACAGCCTGGTGATCTGGGGCAGCACTGGGGGGTGCACAACTATGCTATGGATGTTAGTCCAATAAAAGGTATTACCTGGAATGTATCTGTTGTAGTTGTTTTCTCCTGACAGATTATGCCATACCTGTGAGTATATTTCAGGGCAGATATCAGTGATATTTTTGCTTCCTGTGGACCTAGAGTGAAGATATCAATATATCCTCACTCTAGGGCCAATATCCTCATTCCAGGTCAAAAATATACATACTGTATAGTAGGTCCTGATTGGCTCATTCAGAACTCATTTGAATGTTCATCCTCAGTAGCAGTACTAACCGTATTCAAATGTGAATAACTTTACAACAAAAAATGACAGCATGGTACTGTGAGCATGAAATTTGTTCAGCACAGAAATATCTATAAAATGAGTAGTGTTTCATTTATAGATACCTTTAATTTTTTTTATAATTAGCAAAAAACTTCAAAAAATTCATTTTCTTTCACTTTTTGTAACAAAGAAATGCAAATAACTTTTAAACGAAAAATGATACCATGGTACATTAAGCACAAAAGTTGAGCAGGACAAAAATATTTACAAAATGAATGGTGTTTCATTTATAGATATAGTACCTTTTAGATATTTTACAATCAGCAAAAAATGGCAAGAAATTCAATATTTTTTCACCTTTTTGGAGGTATGGCATAAATGGAACATGCAACCCCCTACTGGAAATATTGTTGATATGTTTTGTTCTCATCCAGATTGACCCAATGACATTACTCGTGGCTTCGCCGTTCATGATGTTATTGGGTCAATTGGCAACCGAACTAAAATAATGACAATATTTCCAGTAGGAGGGTTGTGTATCCCTTATTTATTTACTCAGGATAGCCCAGATAAGATGCAACATATTGTGTCCAGTGGGGTTCTGCTTCTACCCTCTTCTACAACTGGGGGTTGCAATACTGGGAGCTGAAGTGACTTGCCCAAAGCTGCACAGTAAGTATTTTGCTGTAGCTGGGTTTAAGCCATTTACCTAATGAAGAAGAGGAATCAGCATTCATATAGTGCTTTTTATGCACATTGTATCCCAAAGCACTTTACAAGCAATGGGAGACTGGTGATGAAGTGACTGTAAATGTGTAGTGGCAGCCTTTTCACATATGAGCACCCACATACAGCCTTGGACAATTGCAAGAAACCAGTTTTATGGGAAGGACAATACTGGCCAGGACACTGAGGAAAATACCCTACTCTTGTGAAAAGTGCCTTGGTTCTACTTTCACCTGGACAACCACCAAGATAGTATCAGGGATGGGCAGAAGGAACCTCGGTTTAACAGTTCATCTGAAGAACGTCACCCCACCCCACCCCACTCCGCTAACATTACAGCACTTAGGTGCCAGTGTTTGTGGTATGAGCCCAAACCTCATGTGGGAATGGTGCAGTGATGGTTCCCAAACTGGAGCTCTAACCCCAAGGAGACACTGTCTCCTTCAACTGAACTAACACAGCTATCACATTTGTTTTTGTTAACATCTACTAGAAATGTTAAGATATGCTGTGATTATTTGGTGCCCTGTTAGATAGAGTCAGATCTTGGATGTAGCTTTTCAACAGTGCCTTTTATTAGACTGACTAAATACCAAGATAGTTCACTTATGTGGAATGCAAGTATTCACTTATAACAGTCACGTTTTTATTAACATTTTAACAATGATCTAATTCTTTTCAGATTTTTTTTTAAGTTGGGGTTGAGCAATAAATGACCTCTGTAATGAAACCCAACATATGTTTCATTGTATGTATCCTTACTAACAGAGTGTCTTTTGTTATTTCCCTCTTTTGTAAACCATGATCCATTGGAATGGGCTGACACCTGCACACCTGATTTCATAGTTTCCATGACGCATATCTTTTGAACAGAGATGTTTTTTCTTCTAGTTTTACTGCTTCTGAATAACACAACATACCCTATACTTTTTACCTTTTCAGTTTATATCTCTTTGATTAGCCATAGAGCCCCCCCTTAATAGAGCAGTATGCTTACCTTCACAATTATACTGTAAAACCAAAGGCTCGATTCTCAAAATGGGCTTAGATCAGCACAAGCTGTGGCAAACTGCAACTTGCACTGATGCCTGGTGCACCAGGGACCCTGTGCCCGATTCTCTATTGGGCAGAGTCCTAGTGGCAAAGTCCTGTGGCTTGTGGCAACCCTGGTAATGCACCAAACAGATGGCACATCCCTAAGGTTTGCCACAAGCTGTGGGGTGGCTGTATGCCACTCTAACTAGTCCTTGATGGCTAGTGACCCCCCACCCCAAGCCCTGTCTTCCCCAAAATGCAATTATTAAATATAACCTGGTGGTCTAGTAGCCCCCCTCCCCAATCCCTGATTTCCCCATAATGCAATTATTAAATATAACTTGGTGGTCTAGTGGCCCTCTTCCCCAAACCCCAATTTCCCCAAAATAAAATTATTAAATATAACCTGGTGGTCTAGTGGTCTAGCAGCCCCCCTCCCTGATTTCCCCTATTTGTCTGCAGTTTGAATCCCCCCACTCAGAAGTGCCCTACCATCCTGCACCCCCCATCCCATGACGGAGCTGGTAAATGGCACAGCCCACCACTCACCATCATGGCCAGATGCCGACTGGTCTCTCAATGAGTGTGTACTGTGTTATAGTACATGCTCAGTTACCTGTCAGTCACTGAGCTTGTACTATAAACAGTACGTGCTCATTGAAAGCTCAGTCGGCGGCTGGCTGTGGTGGTGATGAGCGGTGGACTGTGCCAGTTGCTGGTTCCATTACAGGATGGAAGGGTGTGGGGTGGTAGGGCACTGCTAGGTGGGGGGTCTACTAGACCACCAGGTGTTTGTTATTATACATAACATTCAGGGAAATCAGAGATCGGAGAGGGGGGCCACTAAACCACCAGGTTATATTTAATATTTGCATGTTGGAGAAATTGGGGATCAGGGAGAGGGGCCACTAAACCACCAGGTTATAGTTAATATTTACATTTCAGGGGCCGGCCCACCGGCACAGCAGTAGGGTTACCGCTCACGGTGCCTGCGACCCGGGTTCGGGAACGGACTTGGGGAACTGGAGGGCCGGCCGGGGGGAGGAGGATCGAGCGCCCAGAGGCTGCTCTCCTCCTCCGGGTAGGGTGGGATGCAGGTCCCGCTGCAATACCACCACCTGGGTGACCACAGGTGGTGGTGCAGCAAGGACTGCATGAAGCAGGGAGGGAGGGAGGATGTCCGCAGGGAGCCGGAGCATTAGCAGGCTGTGACGTGCATCGCTCCTAGGCTCTCCTAACGTGCAGACATCCTATGGGGATGGGCGGAAAGAGGAAAATACCTTCCAGTGCTCCCTGTAGATGGAGCTTCAGGCCCCGATCCCAAGGCCCCTGCCGGCACGGATGATGGATCCCCGATGAAACTCAGTCGCTCGGGGCGGTGGAAAGGGGGGCCTCACCTCGTACCCGCCTGGGGGTCAAACCAAGGCAGCGTGGGGGGATGACTGCACACGATGCTGACAGACAAGCAGGGACGCACAAGGCTGTAGGAGACTCCTGAAGGTAAGGAAGCACCGGGGTGAGAAGGGCGTAAAAAAGAAAGTACATAAAAAAAAAAATATTTACATTTCAGGGACTTCAGGGCTGGGGAGGGGGACCACAGCACATTGTTGCATACTGGTCAACTCTCCCAGAGGGAGGAATTTCTAAGTACCATTAGACCAGCCCTGTCTGGTCTAAGGGTGCTTAAAATTTCTCCCTCTGGGAGAGTTCTGTGAATCATGCGTTAGGTGCATATGGCAGCCTGTGTCTGCTGCAAGCCCCTAGCACCATGCCGCAGCCCATGTTTGGGTGCACGGGTGGTGCAAGCCCCGCTTGGGGCAGGCAGCCTGCAGTTGATGCAGGCTGCCATTGAGAATCGCTCCCAGCACATCTTTTGGCACAAGGGGCACTTTGCGTCATTCTTTGTGGTGTAAGCCCCTCGCGCCATGCTGGAGACTTTGAGAATCGAGCCCCTAGTGTCTACATTCTCTGCTCATTTACTGATGCTGATGCTCTCTTTTACACCGGGCATATATTCGCTTGATTCTGCAACTTGCAGCAATGCTCCAAAATGTTAGTCTGCAAAAATAAATCATAGAAGGAGGGTAAAATGCTCTTACTCTGCAAATCTGGTTTCCTAAATTAGCCTGGTGGGTAACTGCTCATTATATAAACTGTTGATGTGGATAGATTCCTCACCCAAGCCCTCATAGCAAGAATCTTCATGCTCTCAACTACTTTACAGTCCTGCAGACTCTTGTTAAATGTATCCAGCTCAGCTTTCAGCCCAGCTCCAAAAATAACCCATTTACAGTCCTTTTTGACAGAAAGGATTTCATATGAAACCTATTGAAAAATTGTCCAGATCCAAAGACTGACCAATCTGCTCCTTATTTTTAAAGGAAGCTATTAACTAACCATTCAACACACTTTCAATATATTTTACATACCCAATTTCTTTCTTAAAGTACCCAGGTTGTAGTAACGGAACTCATTTCCCATACAAAAATATCTGTTAACAATGGGGCTGAATGAGGTATTAACTTCAAACTGCCTCTTAATTTAAACAGCAGCACCTTCCCTAGGCCCACTAGACTTCCTAGAAGCAAGGATGTCACTAGAATTTTGAAACTCGGGCTGGGGGAACATGTCCCCTTTACAGGAGAGAGAAAGAAAAAGCACAGGTTCAGGTGGAGTCTTCGTGCTACATTCATTAGGTGGTAAATGGTGCATTTTGAAAGCGGGTAAAGTGACAGAACTAGACAGTATAACAAGCAATGGTACTGTGGTCTAATGGTTAGAGCAGCAGCATGAGGTTAGGAAGACACAGATTCAAACCCCACCAGAGCCAAACACCACAGTGTGTGATTTTGAGTAAGTCACCTAAACTTACAGTGTTACACTCTAACCAGCTGTGGATATGGGCAAAGGTTAGCTATTACTAGAAATAAAAATTTGCATCTCAGCTGGCTATCCTGTGTAAATAAATTGCAACATAAAGAAAGCATGATAGGGCAGCTCTCTTACAGAGTGTAACACACAAAAACAACAGTCACAGCAGCAAACAGGTTTTAACCTATATCAGCCCATGTCAAGCAATAGCAGCACTCAAATCTGGAGAAAAACGGGTTCTTACAATGTAATTTGAAGTATCACCACCCCCTGACTCCCCCTCATGAAGTGGCACCTCTGTGACACAAAGCACCAGGGTTTTGCGCCGGTCCATTTATCTGCAGTTTGAATACATGTTGGTGGTGATACTTCAAAAATCTTTGAGTATCCTTTAATTCTCCAGTTCTGAGTGCTACTGTTGTTTGCTGTGACTCACACAGAGTGTGTTACAGAGCCAAGGTAAGTCCCAGAGAATACAGGTGATGGGGTTGGTTGTAGGGGTTAGGACCAATGGGGGCCAGTCGGCTGTAGGGAGTATAAAGCACACAAAAAAATCAATGTATTCTGTCTGTATGGTGGTATTGTGGTGGTGGAAAGGGCTTTGGGTCCATCCCCTGCAGACATATTGCAGTGCCTATATCCAGCTTGAATAACTGGTCATTTGAATTTGCATTGTTTAAATTAAGCATACACAAGATGGATCACTTATTGGATTGGGGCAGGAAGCAGAGGGTTGTGGTATAGAGGCAATGCTCTGAGTGGAGAGTGGTACAGTGGCATCCCTCAGTGATCAGTACTGGGGCTAAAAAAACACAGAAAGTGGGTGCACATGATAGAAGTTAAGGAGATCATGCCTTTACTGCAAAAAGAAAGGACTGTAACATCCTTCTGGCAAGAGAACATGGACTTGCACATGTACATATCGCCTTCTAACAAGGTTCCCTCAGAGAGTGGTGCTTAGTACTCCTGTTTTACCTTCACATGACAATTCTGTAAAGTGACTGTACCTCTAAATTCATCTCACCTCCCTCTTATCCCCTTCCAACCACTGACATATTCTGTAAATGGATAGACATGCTCAACAGATTGCAACTTCTTCAGCAATTTGGAATACTCTGTCTCTGCCACAAAGAATTAACTTGTGAACTCAGTTAAGCTGCTGTCCAAACCAACTGGTTTCTTCTGGCTTCATTTGTCCTCTTTCCTCCTCCATTATCCCTAGTGAAACATAGATCTTCCATTCGAGCTATGATTCCTAAACACTTCCAGAGCATCCAACAAGTGCAGCTACATCTGTACTGTCACAATAGACAATATGGAAGTGATAAAGACCACTGTTCCATTTAGTCTGTCCTGTCCCTGCCTCAGTCCAGGTGCCAGTGTATTACTGGCCACACCATACCTGACTACACAGTTTCCTCCCCCCCCCGGTCCCTTTCCCTGTTCATGATTTTTCCCACTACCACTCTACTCTGAGCCCCACCCCCCCAAGTCCCATATGTCTTTCCCAGTCATGCTTGAATTTATTCAGCGTCTGCACACTAACCTGCCCCTGTGGCAGTTGGTTCTAGTTGTCCACTGCCCCTTCTGTGAGAAAGTACTTTCTTGCTTCTATTCTGAATTTGCTCCCCTCAGACTTCAGACTGTGCCCTCTCATAATGTTTCCTTCCTTGAGCTTGAATATCCCCTGACAATCCACTGTGTTGTTGTTTTGAGGTACTTGAAGGCTTCAACCATGTACCACCTCTCCCAGTCTCCAGAGAGTACATTTTTAGGTCATCCAACCTTTTTTTAAAGGATCTTCCCTGCTGACTATGGATCATCGCAGTCTCATCTTCTTGAATGCCCAACAGGCAGTCCCTATCCTTATTCAGGTATGGACTCCAGAACTGGGCACTGTACTTTAAGTGAGGCCTGACCAGCAAGCAGTTTAGTAGCAGGATTACTTCCTTTCTTCGAATTAAGAATGCCCTTCCTATGCCTCAGAGCATCCTGTCTACATTGCTGTATGCTTTGTCATGTTGTGCAAAGTTTGTCAGGTTGTTGCTGATTATGACTTCAAGGTAGCACTTCTGTTGTGTGTTCCAGAAGCCCTACCACTATTCAGTACTCAGTCTGGGGGATTTTTCATCCCAAGTGCATAACCTTTCATTTTTTTTGTCTTGAAGCTTAGTTGTCAGATGTCAGACCACACTTAGTGAGATCTTCCTTCAGCTATCGGATGCCTTCCTTGTTGTCCGCTCTGCTGCATATCTTTGTCATCCACAAACAGCAACATCCTACCCCATATGCTTTCCCCATAGTCACGTATGAACATGTTGAACAATACCAGGCACACAACCTACCCCTGCATCACGCCACTCATTGACCTCCTCACTCTGACCTAACCTCAGTAATAATCTCCGGCTGAGCCCAGTCCCTAAGCCAGTTGCCCACACACCTAGTCGCAGTGTCCCACACCCTTACATCCCTCAGTTTCTTAACCAACCAATTGTAGGGCACCAACTCAAAAACCTTACTGAAGCTCAGTTGTAAGACATGAAGGGCTCTTCCTTTGTCCAGTTCCTGTGCAAGCTCAAAGAATTTAGTGAGGTTTATCTGACAAGATCTTCCACTCATAAACCAACTCTGCTTTGGGTCTTGAAACCTTGTGCATTCAGGAATTCAACCAGCCACTCCTATACTATAGGCTCAAGTAACTTACCCAGGATGGATGTCAGGCTTACAGGACTATAGTTCCATGGGTTCGCCTTATCCCCACTAGTATGCAGGGGGGATACCAACTGCCACCTTCCAGTCATTTGCGATCTCTCCTGTATCCAGGGAAAAGTTAAACAAGTCTTACACTGGCTCTGCCAGTGCAGAAGCCAGTTCTTTCAACACCTGAGGGTGCAGTCAATTCAGACTAGGTGACTTTTAACCCCATTGACACCTAAAGTGCATTTTCCTCTGAGATGGTTCCCTTGGTCCATTTCAACACTTCTTCAGCCTGTATCCTGCAGGGGAAGGGGGTCTTCTAGACCACCAGGAATATAATTATGTTTATAACAGGGGACTTGGGCTGGGGAAGTGGGACTGCAGCATGTTGACACATGGTTTGAAACCCTCCCAGAGGACACACTTCTAAGTACCCTTAGACTAGCCCTGGCTTGTCTTAGGGTACTTAGAATTTTGCCTTCTGGGAGGGTTTTGTGAATTGCAATTTCAGTGAAATGGTAGCTTGCATCTGCTGCAAGCCCCCTAGCACCATGCCGCAGCCCATTTTGTGGCACAAGGCTGGTGCACGCCCCCTTTGGGACACAGTCTGCATTTGATGTAAGTTGCTTTTGCAAATTGTTCTCGGTGCATCTTGTGGTGCAAGGTGCACCTTGCACCATTCTTTATGGTGCAAGTGACTTGCACTCTTCAGGGGAGCTTTATAAATTGAGTCTTCCGAATCAAAACAGCTCCATGTCATTTGCAGTTACCGATGCCTCACATATCCACAACCATACTTAGAATAACTTTATTCGCTTCCCCTTGGTGTTTTTCAGTTCCTGGCTATACTTTGAACATCATCCCTGTCTGCTTATGGGAAGTATCCCTTTGTCACTGCAACAGCTACTGTAGATGAGGTCATCTTTGTTCTTCCAAAACCATAATAATGGTCATGGACACAGCACACCTGATAAATACAGCCATGAAGCTGAAGATGTATAAATTCTGGAGGGATTTGAGGGAGTATTTCTTCACAGAAATTGTGGTGAACACCCTTCCAGCAGTGGTAGCAGAGGTGAAAACAGTGGTGGGGTTCAAAACACCTGTGACAGGCACAAGAGAATCATAGGGGTAAGGAAGGGATGGTGCTGTGGATCATATGGGTCTGCAGCAATAAACATAGGTCTAAAAAACATGGGCAGACTAGGTGGAACCAGTGGCCCTTATCTGCTGTCACATTCTACAGTATGTTGCTATGTTAGTAGGTAGCTGTCAAACACTACCTGGTTGGTATGCACTCTATTAGAGACATCTACATTATAATCACTCCTGTATTTCCATCTGAACATGCAACTAAAGCCCTTTTACAAAAGTCTAAGCCATAATCAACCTATTCCACCTAGCAACTGACAGACCCTCTCGGTGGCAGTGATGCACATGATAGCTGCAGTAATAGACATGGTCAGCTATTTCCAGATATTTCACAATATTTCTAAAGAGATTCTCTCTGCTGGCCCTACAGTGGTACTGAGGGCAGGCAGAAAATTTCTCTAGAGATATCACAGAAATTTCAGGAAATAGCTGCCCATGTCATTTGCTGCAACACTGATATGACTACTTTATTCAAACTTTCTGCCACCTCTACCAGATTTAATGCTCCGAGTAGCAATTATTCAGGCGGTTGAAGAGTTTCTCTGGCCTGATGAGTGTTGCTCCTTATCATTAACATTCATTCTCTCTAAACATTTGAAGGTATCTGACCGTATCTAAGTCACTCCAGTCTCTACGTACTCTGAATAACTTCATCCAAAACAGATAGACTATGAGTGGTGAAAGTTCTCATTATGCAGCAAACAGTGGACTATGCCCTATTGCTGCATTTGGAGCATATCTACCTGCCTACCTCTCTATTACAACATCTACTTCTAACAGAATATGGAAACATAATGTGTCCTTGGTGGTTGATATCCCAGATTCAGAAATATTGTTCACCCAGGTTCCCAGCATTGGATTACTTGGGCTATTCCTTCAAGAATTTGGGCGGCTTTCATGATCGCAACAAGGAAGATATTTTTCAAAACTTACATCCAGTCTTTATGTAACAACAGGCAATTCAATATACACATATATCAGAAAAGTGATGGGGTGATAGAGGAGGCCAACAATATCCAGGTAGGCTGAGTCCACTCCTTTCACTGACCAACATCTTCAAATCTTTCTAAAACAGATCAATGTAGGGCATGTTAATAAAATGACATATTAAAAATACAGCTTTTTTCCTACGATAACAAGAAAAAAATACAATGATATTATGCTGTGCAAAAAAAAAAAAAAGAAAGGATCAAGGCTATTCAATTCAAAAATGTAAATCAGAAAGATCTGCACACACTAGTCCACCACACCAATTCAAAAAATATGTCGTAACATTTTATTACTTACACAGAAGATACAGATTCAAGTGTATCAGGCATATTGCGCTAAAGGTGGTTCCCCACAGCAAATCAGAACATCCTGATGCTGCTTCATGCAGGAATATGTTCCCTTTAACTTAACATGGGGGAGGGTTGTTACCGAGGATTGTGCTTAGCCCTGAGAGAGCGGTGGCAGCAGCAGTCATCTGATCTGAGCTTATAAACGCTCTGTCATGCACTGCAGGCTAATGAATCTTTCATTGCTGCAGCCCAGTTCTAATGTCAGCTGCAGGGAATTTGAGGATTTGTAATGATAGAAAATATCAGTTTATAAGTCAGCAGAATCAGTCTGATACAATATACTAAAAACACAAGGTGCGGAGCTGCAATACTGAAAGGTGTAGAGTTGGTGCAGGCCATGAGGGCAGCCAGCCCTTACAACAATTGAACAAACACAAGGTTGTACTCACTCTAAGGAAGCATGACGTAGGCGTGAGGTAGGCACAGTGTCTGTGTCCATAAGTGACATTTATTACAGTGTACCTCAGTACACTACAGCAAATCTCACTGATTGAATTTGCAGTATTATTCTGCATTTGAATCTGTGTGCTGGAGCCATATACTGGCACTTGTAAGATGCACCTGATTTATAATAAAGTTTCCAGCAACACGGACACTGTACCTACCTCATGTTTCCTTGGAGTACGGACTACCTTGTGTTTGCTCATTTAATACAATATACTATACTGCAGCAAACAATAAGTACAAAAAAAAACTGTTTTGCACACAAAGTGCAAATTGGGACCATTCCCACACCTAGGCATGGTGCTCTCAGTGCTGACAGTTCCCCATTAATGTCATTCCTAGAACTGAGTTCCCCTGGATTTCCCCATTTTCCAATCCTGCTCTGAGTAGAGAATGTAAGGGGTGGCTCCAATAGAGAGGTAAGGTATTCCAAAACTTGGGAATGAAAGAGAATGCTTGTTCTTCCACCACAGTGCAGCACTTAGGTACATGAAACAAGGACTTTTCAATAGATATGATGGGGCAAACCTAATGGGAACACTGGAGTGGAGCAGTAATAGAAATGGGGGTTGAGGATCCAAGATGCTTGACAGTGAAACACTCACATGCATATGAATGCCTGACAGATGGAGATAGCCATCTTAAGGTAAAGTTTAGATTGTAATTATGTGTAAGATGATTTGAAGACAGGGCAATACAACATATATTATTATAGGTCACATCTCATTTTGTCACGGCACACTTTGAGGAGTTACCAAAAGATAGGTGATCATAATTTAAGCTGGTCAGCAAGCCCCCCTTAGCAATGGCAAGTGGGCTATTGTGGTGAGTATATTTCTCACTCTGTAGGCTAAACCAAGCTTATAGTTTACTACCTTGCAGGTATAGGAGATATACAGGGAGAAATCCAGTGAGTAGTCAAGAGTAGTACCAAGGTGCCGGCCCAATGGCGCTGAGGGTTGAGGTGCTGGATGCCACACCTCGCGCCACGCTGGTGACCCGGGTTCACAAATGAGCCCGGGTTGTTGGGGGTTGGCAGGGAGAGGGCGTGGAGTGGGATTGAGCTGCTGCGAAGCAGTTCTCCTCTTCAGGGGAGGGATGAAGAGTTTCCCCGGCCCTTGCCTGCCACCTGGTGGAGGACAGATGGCAGTTCAGGCAACAGGAAGCCCGGTGACAGCCAGGGGTGGGGTGGAAGGGTCTGAGCTAGTACCCAGAGTGTGTGTGCACCTCCATGCCCATGCACTGCCATCTCTGCCAGGGTCCCGGGATCCTCAGGAGAAAACCGGGGGGAAAATGCAAAAAGTACTAATAATAATAAAAAAAGAGTAGTACCAAGGTATCTAAAGTAGTCAATGAAGGCCAGCAAGGATCCATTAGTAGATGTTACCAATACGGCAATAGTACAAGGTTTAAGTTGGGGACTGGATCCAAATAACAGTATCAGTGTTGGTGGCTCAGTCGGTAGCATGCTAGACCCTGGAGCCAGAACATTGGCAGGTCATGGGTTCTAGCCCCACACTAGGTGCTTAAGGGTAATACCCATAACTGATATTAGTGCAGTAGGTGGGACTTGTGTTTTATTGAGGTGCCATCCTTTGGATGAGACATTAAACCAAGGTCACTTCTGCCTATCTATGGTCACCATCCAAGTGGAAGTTAAAGATCCCATGGCACTTATCCATGAAGAGTAGGAGAGTTTACTTGGTGTCATGTCCAGTATTCCCCCATCTATAAAACAGGTCCATGTCATCCCTCATCCCAAGGGCACAACTGGAAACAAGCTATAGGTTATGGTTAAATGTTGCTTTGCATAGAAATCCATGCCAAGAGCAGGGTTGTTGCACTGCAGTAGTGACATCAATATGTTGTGCTACAGAAATGATGTTACTACTGCAGCTCAACAATTTAGAATGCTGCCACACCTCTGCTTTCCTCTAGCCAATTGAGCTGGAAGCGTTTTTTTTTTTAAACTTGAACTTAACTTAGAGAAACAGCTGCAGTTGGTAGCTGCACGTTTAATTAGCAATTTGAGCCTGCCACCAACCCTCAAGTGCCCTCCCTCCCAACTGTTACTCCACTGAAAGGAAGCTGAGGGTCTGAAATGGGCATGACTGTCCATACACTATAAAAGGTAATGTATTGGTATCCATACATGTGCAAGCCCGTGTCTTCCTCTTGAGTTTTCTGTTGGAGCCAGGACACCTCTCGAGCTTCATTCTCAATGCAGACACAGATTTGTTATGTATGGCTGCCCATAAGTAATCTTTTTTATCACAGCTTAAAGTTCATTTCCTGGTCAAACATTACAAATAAATGAAACATAGCCTGAGTCTTTTTAGCATTAAGCATTAAGTACCAGTTTGCTATTCATGAGCCAGGTCTGTACATTACAAAAGCAACAGGTGACCTGTGAATTTAAATGGCCTACACTTTTAGAGCTAAAATAAAGTGCAAGATTGTCTGCATACATTAATAAGGAGAAGGTCTCAGACACGAGGGAGGTTATTATTGAAAATAAAAAAAAAAGCAATGGACCCAGGACTTATTCTTGAGGAACCCCAACACATGTTGTAGCCATAGCTGATAGATTCCAAAATATCTTAATGTGATGTCTGTTGCTTAGGTAATTTGCAAATCAGGAGACATCATGGGGAGAAAGGCCTAGAGCATTAGTTCTCACACTTTGTGATTGCAAGCCTCCCCCAAGCCATGGAAAAAATGTTGAGCCTCCATCAAATTGGGAAAAAATCTTGGGCCTCCCCAAAGAAAAAAATATGATATTTTGCATAGTACAACAGGAATAATATGAGACAAATAAAGTTGACTATGTATATTCCCTTTTTATTCAACTTACTGTTCTCCACCCCCAAACCCACACCCCAGGTTATCCTTGTCATTCCACTTTTCTGACTCTTGGACCCTTGTTACACTGGTTCCTCTCTATCTGGAACAACTAACTTAGCCACTTCATCTCTCCCCTTCTTACCCTGTTGTTAAGCCACTTCCTGTACCCTTAACCCAGGTCACACCTGAAAACAAGCATTGGCTCAGTGTGCCTTTCCAAGTTACCAATTTTCATATAAATAAACACCTACTGTAGAAACAAGCCCTGACTTAGTGTGCCTTTCCCAGTCACTAATTTGCATATAAAAATCTGCAGTAGAAACATGTTTTGACTTAGTGAGTCTTCTAGTCCCCAATTTACATATAAATACACACCTAGAAACAAGCTTTGGCTCGATGGGCCTTTCTTGGTCACAACCTTGTGCATAAGTAACGAAATCCACCTGCCATTATCCATATTTAGTTTGCTTCTTCCCATCACACAAAACATCCAAAACTTAACATTTAAATATTATACATTCTTAGACTTGACTGGGCCTCCCCTGGAACAGTTTGGGGCCTCACTTGGGAGGCTGGTCTCACCATTTGAGAACCACTGGCCTAGACCAAGTAGTTCTGAACATAAAAGCTGATGATCCACCAGGTTAAAAGCCATAGAGAAGTCAACAAAACCATTCCAGTCAGCATTACCCTCTAAATAGATACTTTAACATCATTTGTGGAACTTGACAAGTACTGTAGATGTGCTGTGACCCTTATAAAAACCATGTTGTTCAGAAGTCAAAAGGTTATGCTTGTATCAGTACTCAGACGACTGTGTTGCAACCACCATTTCCAGTACTTTGCTAAGTGCAGACAGATTGCTATGGGTCAGTAATTATCAATGAGCTTAGGATTACCTTACTTAAACACTGGCACAACCTTAGCAGTTTTCCAGATATCAGTCATAGTACCAGGATAGAGACACATAAAATATGTAATCTGCTCAGGATACTAGATGATGGGCCACAAGTTTGAGAATCCTGGTTCCAGACAATCATGACCAGGTCTGGTGCAAGGGGAGTGGGTGTACAACAGTTTATGAATTTCCTCTGCAATCAAAACTTTCAGGTAAAACTGAGGATGACTAAAGCAAAAAGGGAAGGTAGGGTGGTCAGTTAATGTAACCGGTTGACGAGTAGGAGCAGTATAAGTAGTTAGGTCAAAAAGGTTGCATGCAACAGGGTAATTACACTGTAGTTTATTTTTTTTATTTATTTAATTCATATATCGGATTTACAACCTTTGAGTCAAAGACTCATTTACAAAGACACCTCATCGCAGGGAGGGGGAACAATCAACCTGTGAGACAAGACGGTGTGGAACAATACAGGTGAGATACATACAGCATACATAGCAGAAAATTCAGCAAAATAAACATAGGCAGTTTACCGGAGCACATAACAGTAATTCATTGGGGGGGTCCTAGCAGGTCATGCAGGCAATAGCCAGTGGTAAATAGCCTGGGGTAGGCTATCAAGTGAACTGTTGGACCTGGATCAGTTTGGGGGCACACGACAGGCCCTACAGTAGACACATACATTTCCGAGTGCTAAGTAGGTGCTTGCGTAGGGCAGTTTTGAATTGACCAATTTTAGGGGTGTTTGAGATGTGCATGGGGAGGGAGTTATACCAGGACGGTGCTCTGTGATAAAAGGATCTTTGGGCAAGTGAGGTCCTGGCTCTAGGTACCTGGAAGGTGGCTTTGTTGGCGGTATGGGTGGCGGCCAAATGAGAAGCACGCTGAAGCTGTGCAGTGACACCTGGGGGACACAGTCCAAGTAGAGTCTTTTTAGCCAGTATGCCAGTGTGATATTGCAGGTGTTCTTCCAGATTGAGTATGTTCGAGGTGGAATAGAGTCGGCATGTGTGGGTTCTGCTTGGGGCACCGGTCAAGAGCCTGCAGGCTTTGTTGATGGACTCCTGAATTTTGGTGAGGGCAGTGGGGTCAGCGGCTGCATAGATGGGGAGGCCATAGTCAACTAATGACAGGATGGAAGAAGTGATAGCCAGCCATAGGGCAAAGTCAGGGAGGCAGTCTTTGTGGCGATAGGGGAGTCCAATCCGGTGTTCATGGCAGTGGATAAAGCACCGACATGGGCATGGAAGGAGAAGCGAATCAAAGGTGATGCCCAGATATTTGTATGTTGATACCTGCTCAAGGGGTGGAGGTGTTGGGAAGGATGGAAAGGGGAGCATTTTTGAGTTACTTTGGCGGTGTGCAAAGATGGGTGATTTTGTTTTCTTGAGGTTCAGGACCAGGCGATGGTCGAGAAACCATTTTTCAGCTTGGCTGAAGGAGGATTGCAAGTTGTTCTGGAGAGTGACCGGGTCGGGGTGTGAGGCAAGTAGGACTGCATCATCGGCATATAATAGCAGCTTTCCTGAGCAAGAGCTGGGAAGAGTGTTCAAGAAGAGACTGAACAATGTGGGGCCCAGAATGGAGCCTTGTGGGAATCCGGAACATACAGGCAGTGCCGAGGATAGGCTACTATTTAACTTGACACGTTGGGATCTATCACAGAGGTAGCTAGAGAACCAGGCCAACGGGCTGGATGAGAGTCCCATTTTACAGAGGGTGTCTAGCATTAATGGGTGGTTCACAGTGTCGAAGGCCTTGGACAGGTCAATGAACACTGCCCCAGCCATCTCCCTGGTATCTAATGCAGAGTGTATATGGTGGGAGATCTCCAGCAGAGCTGTGGTGTGCTGTGACCTGGGCGGAAGCCATGCTGTTCAGGGCACAGAATGTTGTGGCTAGATAGATATGCTATAAGTTGCGTGGATACTATTTTTTCCAGAACTTTGGAGGGGGGGGGGGAGGATGGAGATAGGTCTGTAGTTGTTTGGTACAGTGCGGCCTCTATTTTTATGTATAGCAGTGATTTCAGCCTGTTTCCATGCCCTTGGGAATTGGCAGAGGCACAGGGATCGATTAAGGAGGTCTGTGAGGGGGACTAGCATAACATCCAGTGTTAGGCGGAGTATCCTGGAGTCGAGGGGGTCACAGCTCAGGTTGCAGGAGGAGAGAGCTTTTAGGAGGATTGGCTTCATGTCCTGTGGACAGATAGTCCTAAAGAGAAGAGGGGGGCGAGCAATAGCTGGGTTGTTGTTTATCGAGATGGGGTCAAAGAAGTGGGCCGGAAGGACTGAGCTTAGATCAGAGAAAGTTTTGTTAAGGCAGTCGGCAATACGGGAAGGGTCCGCATTAATAGTGCCATTTATGACCATCTGAGAGGGAGGAGGGGAGCAGGTTGTCCCTTTCAAATCCTTCACATTATCCCAGAAGGTCCGGGCATTGCCCCAGGAGGAAGTCAAGGTGGATTGGTAGTGGTTAGCTTTGGCTTGTCTTATGGCCCAGGTGCACTGGTTGTGAGCTGTGTTATAAGCTTGCCTGTCTGCTAGTTTGCCAGTCTCAACAGCAATGTGCCATAGGTTATCACGCTGCTTCAGTTGTTGGATCGGGGGGGGGGGATATCCAGGCAGCTGAATGTCTCTTAGTATGGATGTTGGTGCGGGGCAAAAACATCACAGGCCTTGCAGAAGGCATTGGTGAGGAAAGCTAGGGTGATGTCTGTATCCGCTGCGAGGGAGATTGGGGACCAATCAAGCTGGGCAAGGTACCGCTTAAGTTTGTGTAGTCCTCCGGGGTGAAAACGGCGACAGAGGGGTGGCGTGGTGTGCAGTTTTGAGTGTGGGGGAGGACCAGTGGCAGAGAGTTGGAGAGTGGTCACTGAGGGAGTTGGCTAGGACATTAACATCCTTTACTTTGTGAGGGCGGTTAGAGAGCACAATGTCTAGTAGCGTGCTAGTCCCACTTGATTGCAATGTAGCTACATGTTTGTTGCATGTAACTACATTGCAATTGCAATGCAGCAACAATGCAGTTATACTATAACGCTAGTATAGTTAGGTGACACTTAAAAGTGTAACCTTACAACTGGTCCCACCTAGGAAACTGTCATTTATGAGATGGTTGGAAGGTCCACCAACAAGGCCCTTAATGTATCCAAAAGCTACAAGGGTCCCCAGCAGAGGCCATCAGAATGTTCATGCAATAGCTATTCTTGGTAGTGTGGATACATTTTTACCCTTCTGTACTCATTCTGATCAGTCAAAAGGAAAAGGGCCATAAAAGAGGATTGACATTTATCCATGGTCTTCATCAAAGAGAGCATTGTCGCTATGTAGCCACTTAGTAGTGCCCCTTATGCTCCTCTTAATGAATGGGACATGTTTCTCTTGTCATATGGAAATTTGGGAAATGAAGATGGATAGTGCAGTCTTGACATTTAAAGAGGTATGGACAGGAGACCAATCAACAAGGGCAAGGTCAAAGTAAGGAGCATATCAGGATCAAACCTAGAGAAGTCCCTTAGAGTAATGATTTTAGGGGATACTTTTGGCAAGCAAACCTTCCATATACTGTATTTGGGGCAATAGTTGCTAATCAAACGAGAAAGGATACCTGACCCTCACCTTCTGCTATGCTAGCAGCTCAGGTTCATAAACAGAAACAGGTTGCTTACAGGCCAATCAGGCATGGATGTATTGAGCATCCCTAGGACTGCTCCCCTCCCTCAGAGAGCATGGTAGATGTGTCCGACTTGGTGGCTGCCACTAGATGAATCTAGCTGGCAGCACTGTGGGATGCAAGGGGAAAGAGCTTCTGCCAGCAAATGCCGAGGGGCATCTCTGCAGGTTCAGAGCTCACACAAAGCATCATTACTTGTGGTGGGAGCCTTCTGAGGATGGAGATAATACCTGTCATGGGAAGTGGACAGGGCTAGGACAATCTCCCTAGTTAAACTCTGAGCCAGTGTCTGAGGCACTGGAATACCAGCTCACCTCTTCCAGCAATGGGGCCTATCCTCTGGGTGACTTGTGGTTGTTCTCTCATAACTAACCACAGTAAGCCATGTGCTAGAGGGACCCTGGCAATGGGCTGCCTTCCTTTGCAAGACCATCCAAAAACCTCTTACATAGGTCTGACAGGCAGTACACACGCCATTGTCCATGGATCCCACTTCAGATTACAGTACAGAGTCATATGTAGGTTGTCCCTGCTGTGTTGGCTGTTGGTATCAGATTCTTCTTGTTCCTAGGATGGCCCAGGTGGCAAGTCAATAGGGATCATATCATCAGATGCCAGTGAGTGTGCCTGTTCCTCCTCTATTGGCTCCAGATGCCACTCAAGAGCTGGTAGCTGAGTGAACAGCTTCCTTCTCTTCGATCATATGTTTCCCCCCAAAACCAGTATTTTTCATTTAAAATAACAACGGTGATGGCTAGGGAAGGCAGAGGAGAAGACAGATGCACCTGGTTCCACACCAGAACTACTCCTGCAAGCCAGGATTGCAACAGATTGCAAAATCGCAGTTTGGAGGAGAGTAGGAGCCTGTCATCTGCAAGATACCATGGGCCCGACTACGATACTGACATGTACAGTAGACTGAAAAACACTGCAACACTGACCCTTCGAACCATTGAGATTTGCAGCCAAAATCTATCAATGCTCAATCTTACCCTAGGTTGGTCATTATGAAATTTTCCAGCTATAAGACAAAAGAGGACATTTTGAGGTTTGCCTGGCAAAAGAAGAATGTCAGATACAACAGGACTAGGTTTTTGTTCAACCATGATTACCTTCCAGAAATACAAAGGCAGAACCATGCCTATGATGAAATCCTGAAAGTCCTGGGGAAAAACAGATTCACTTTCACACCCCCTATCCTGTTCTCCAGTGAGTATTTTTGGAGAAAGGCATCTAGCTCTACAGTTCCCCAGAGGAATTAATTGCTGCCCAGAAGAGAGAGGATTATACCGTGGACATAAGTGAACAGCCAATGAAATCATCAGACTGGCAGCTTACCACCATTGTAAATCCTCTGATAACCAATGGCTGTTGATGAGTATGTCATCTATATCCTCTGCAGCATAGGAATAAATACAATAAAAGTAAAAAACAAAACAAAGCAACCTCTTTAATATTTGTATTTTATTATAGTAAAAACAAATGAACCTTGGTATAATCTCAATAAGCCACTCAGAGTATGTGGGTTATCGGGGGATTTACCACAGCTGGCTAAGATTTATCCACTCGGCTGCTCCTCATGGGCAAACCAGTCCAACTGTGGTAAATTCCCTGATAACCCACACCCCCTCATGGCTTATTGCTTAAACAGCCAATATCCTCACACCCAGTAGCACAACTGCCAAAAACAGGCACACAAACCAGCTATCCAACTGGGCTACAGTAAGGAGACAGATAGTGAGATGGACTGGCCATATGGTAGCACCCACTGCACTTGAAAACATTTGTCACGTGCTCCAGGCCCTGGGATCCACAAAGGTAAAGATTACTCCAGGCTCCAGAAAGTACACTTGAACACCCAGGTGTGCACTGTTTTTTTTTTTTTAATATCAGTGCAGGACCACAGTATCTTGCATGTCACCTTCACTGCTTTTGAATATCACAGCGCCTGTTTCCTAGTTTCACTGTGACACTTGCATCCTTTTGAGGACTTACTTAGACATGTTATAGACTCTTCTTATGTTTTAAAGAAAGTGTTGTGTCAGCATGTGGGCTGCAAAAAATACAAAAAAGGTAATATTAAATGCATTCTGAAAATAGAAAACAGAGTTAGAATCAATGTTTTAACCATACAGGTAGGTCTTCTTCAGGAATTATCTAAAAGATAAAACAGCAGTTAGTCACATTCATCTACTCTTCACTACATGATTGCCTACTGTTTTTTTGTGTTGCGGGCATGTGGGGAGGTTCCATTACCAGTTTCCATCCTAGCTGCTCTAGACCTGGGTTTTGAAGTAGTACTTAGTACAGTGATTTGTAGGCAGAGGTTTCTCAGTTCAGGCTTGATTTCCTGTCTGATTGGGTTAGTGGATCGTGCTCATACACTGCCCTCAGTGAGATCTGCGGAGCAAGTCGGAGTGCCATTGGTTGAAACTACTGCTGATCTGGGTTGAAACATTTAATGGAGAGGGGACACCTGTGGGGGGGGGGTGTCAGAGCAGCACTGCAGAGACCTGGAGTTTTGGGTCAGCCACACAGCCCCTTCTGCTTCAGCACCGATTGGGCATTACTCTCCTGCATTTGCTACACACACAGTGGGGGAAGTTATTGCTATAGGCTTCATACAGATTGAATAGTGGTGTTTTCTAATGGTTTCTTACTATAAGCAACAACTAGCAGCTGAAAAGGAGTCAGCATTTACTTTGGCTTCAGCTTTCAGAAGCAGCAACTAGAAGCTGAAAAGGAGCTAGCATTTACTTTTAAAAGCACCTCATTTTGGAGAGGGAAGCTAGCAACTAAAAGGAAGCTAGCATTTACTTTTAAGAGTACCTCATTGTGGAGAGGAAGAGGGGAATCACCTAAATCTCCCCTTCCTCCATCACTTAACCACTAACAGCTACTGCTAAGGGGTAGTAATAGTACTACCCACCCCCTCCTGATCACCCAGGTTCTTTCTACATTTATAGAAGCTCAAGGGAACTTCCTACAGGGCTCCCAAAGGAAAACACCAGTGAGAACAGGAAGAGAGGACAGAGAAGACGCAGTGCAGTGAGAAAGAAACAGTGACACCTACAGGTCAGAAGGAAAACAGACATGGACATCCAAATCTGCCAGAGCTGCAGAGTGCTGGTAGGGAGGCAAACATTCTGGAGACTGGGGTGCCCCGTCTGCAGGACAGCTGTGGAACTATGGAGGGAAATATGGCAGGCAAGAGAAGAGATCACAAAGCTGCAGAAGAGACTGGATTGGGGTTGCCCACCACCCCCCTTACCCACCCACTCCCCCAAAGGCTCACAGATCTTGGGAGATGGAGGGTGGTGGGAGGGGGCAGCGGGGCAGCGGGGCACCAAGAGCTAAGATGAGGCACTGCCAGCCACATGCTATCCACATGCAGAATCATTTTGCGCCCCTAGCCAGGGGACAGAATCCAGGTGAGGAAGAAGGAAGAATCGAGCAGGACAAACCTAATACAAGAAAGCAGGAATGAGGTACAAGGAAGGAGAGGAGGAATACACAGAACAGCAGGAGGATTCTGGTTGTGGGAGACTCTATGTTGTGAGAAGTGGAGGCATAGTCCATAAGTGTGAAGGGAGCTGAAACAACAGTGAAATGCATGCCAGGTGCATCTGCAAGGAGAGATAAGGACAGAATAGGACAGCTGATGAGAAGAGATCAGGATGCTGTGGAGATCATTGTCCATCTTGGGACAAATGACATAGCAAACAGGACTGTGAAAGAAGCCAAGGCAGACATAAAGACCTTAGGGAAGAGCCTTAAGGAGTACACAACACATCTGGCCTTCTCGGAGTTGTTGCTGGTTTGGAGGAAGGGTGGAAGTGAGGACGAGATCAGGAATGAAGAGCTCAGGGAGTTCAACCAGTGGTTCCAGGGTTGGTGCACAGACAATTGGATGCACAACATTGGAGACTGGGGAGCATCTGGAACAGAAAGCTCTTCAAGCATGATGGTCTGCATCTCACCGAAGAAGGAGCAAGAACACTAAAGCAGAAGTTGAAAGTCTTCTTGGAAGATTTAAAATGGGATGCCTCCAGCACAGAGAAGATCTAAATGCGGACACAGCAGAAAGATATGAAGGTACCCTGTTGATCCCCTTCAGATACTTAAAGGTCTCTGTCATGTCTCTATCATGTTGCCCCTTTATCTCCTTTCCTCCAGGGAGTACATACTGTATTGAGAGCTCTGAGTCTCTCCTCATACAACTTATCCTGCATCCCAGACCCCATTTTTGTCACCCTCCTCTGTACTGTCTCCATCCTGGCTATGACTTTTTGGAGATGGGCCCTCCAGAACTGAACACAGTACTCCAGATGAGGTCTTACTAGGGAGATGTACAATGGTACCACAACTTCCCTCCTTCTACTTGTTATACCCCTCCCTATGCACCCTAGTATACTGTTGGCCTTTCCAACAGCTTTGTTGCACTGTTTGTTCACTTTGAAGTTGTCTTCTATGACTACCCCTAGATCCCTTTCCTCTGTGGTGGCCTCCAGTGTTACCCCGTCTAGTTCATACTCGACCATAGGATTCCCTCTCACTAGGTGCATAATCTTGCACTTTTTTGCACTGAAACCCAACTGACATTCCTTGGACCAGTTTTCTAGCCTCTACAGATCTCGCCTCATTTTTTCTATACCTTCCTGTCTATCTACCATTACATAGCTTTGTATTGTCTGCAAACAGGCTAACCCTCCCTTCTAGACCTTCTGCAATATCACTTATAAAGACATTGAAGAGCACTGGTCCCAGCACTGATCCTTGGGGTACACCACTTGTTACCCATCCCTCCTGTGAGCTAACCCCATTTACCACTACTTTATGTGTTCTGTTACTGAACCAGTCTCTAACCCACGTGACGACCTCTGTCCCCACCCCCAGATTTGCCAGCTTGTGGATTAGTCTCCTGTGTGGGACTGTGTCGAAGGCCTTCCTGAAGTACAGATAGGCCACATCTACCACTCTTCCCTGGTCTATTTCTTTTGTCACCTACTTGAAGAAATCAATCAAGTTCATCTGGCATGACCTCCCTGCAGTGAGTCCATGTTGTCTTGGGTCCAGCGGCGCCCTTGTCTCTAGGTAGTCCACCAGTCTATCCTTAAGCAGAGTTCCCATCATTTTACCTACTATTGAGGTCAAACTAACTGGGCGGTAGTTTTCTGCCTCCTCCTTGCTACCACTTTCTAAGTTTGATCACATCATTAATTAAGTAAGTAATAAGGCACAACAGGGGGTGTTATGGTGGGATAATGGCACACGCGTTTGTAAGCATTTTTGCTCTACATTTTCAACATGGGCTTTTTGGGACCCCACTTCATGAACAGTGGCAGTATCATTTCATTACTCAGTTCCAATAGGTGATTTTGCACAGTGAGTGTGCTATTCAGTGTCACAGCTGCGAAAACACATTTTGGGCAGGATGTGAAAAATGACAGCTGTACTGTTCATGAGGAGGTGTGAAGAAATGGCAATATTGAAAATCTGGAGTGAAAATATGAAAAAGTGGTGAAGTTACAAGTGTGCGTAGAAACTGTGTGATGCACGCTCATAACGCAGTCATTTTTTGAAATATTTTTACCACATTATCAACATGGCCTTTTTGGAACCTCCCCTCATGAACAGTGGCACTGTAATTTTGTTAATCTGTCCTGAACATTGATTTCACACAGCAGCTGTGCCATTCTGTGCCACAGGTGCAAAAACACATTTCAGGAAGGATGCAAAAAATGACAGCTGTACTGTTCATAAGGGGGTGTGAAAAAACGGCAATGTTGGACATTTGGAGTGAAAATCTTAAGAACTGATGATGTTACGAATGTGTGTAGAAATTGTGCAATGGACACTCATAACACAGTCATTTTTGGGAGGTTTTTCACCAAATTTGCAACAAGGGATTTTTGGGACCCCACTTCATCAACTGTGGCATTGACATTTTGTTAATTGGTCCGAAAAGGTGATTCCACACAGTGACTGCAAAATCACCTTTTGGGACTGTGAAATTAAATGAGATGGTGACCCAAGAACCCCACACTGAAAATTTAGAACCAAAACTCCAAAAAGTGACTAAGATATCAACCCAAGATGAAACCCCCCATTGATTGCCATTACAGGGCTTACCGTGATTTTCTTTGGTTTGCGGTTGGCTTTTGAAGAGTGCAGATGTGTTTCTGGTCCACAGAAGATTTCTGTTCCCAACCTCTGAAGTTAAGTATGGGTGGGGGGGTGCGTGGAGGTTAGGTGCACAGAGGGAGGTGCAGGTTGGGGGAGGGGGTCCGTTGGGAATGGCGAGGACCGTTTTCTTTTTCCAGGTTTAAAAAAACGTTGTGAGTCTGTTTTCTTTTTTACAGGTAAACTATTCATGGATTTTGGCACACTGTGGTGGGCTCCCAGTGTGCCAGAGTACTGGGGAGGATCAATGCCGACCCAGGGATTGGGCACCCCGAGGTCGGCTGAGAATATAGTGCTGTGGGGGGGTGCATCCAACACTGAGAGTGAGTATCCCGGTGTCGGAAATACCACAGGTAGTTTTTTGCACACTGGGGTGGGCTCACAGTGTGCCACATTAAAGGGAGATGGGGGATACATGCTGACACAGGGATTGAGCACTCAGATGTTGTCAGGCAGGGGGATCTGCTAGCATGATTGTGCTTAGAGTAAAAGTGTCTTCGGGCACTGAATACTCCCAGCCTGTACAGAGATTAGGCTGTGACATACTCCGTGTGGGTGGGAGAAAATAAGCAAATGGAGACAGCAGGATGTGGAGGAGGTCAGTGAGGAAAGTGCCTCCTCCCACCTTCCAGGAAGGGACTAGTGGGGTGGTGAGGGGGGGAAGAGACATCAGCCAGTCTGATCACGACACAAACAGCTGTTTGCTGCATGGTGACCTGCAGATGAAAGGAAAAAGCTGCCACATGATTGGTGTGGCTTTTTCTTTTCAAGTGCAGACCACTTCAGGCAAAACAGCGTCAGAACCAGCCTGGCTGATGATTGGTGTGATAATGTCCAGCCCGTTGTAGGGCACTCTGCATTGGACAGACAGTGTCACACACCTCAAAAGTCACTATCCCAAGGAATTTGCAGCACATGCGCAAACTCTAAAATGAAAACATGTATTTTTGTGTTTTCAATTACTGCAGTATAAGTATAAGGTAGTTAAGTGAAAAATAAAAAAAAAGTAGTGTCTGCCCACTCGCTGCTGTCACCAGCTCATTGTCGCTGACTTCCGATTCTTCTGGGCCCCAGTCATGCTCCGGTGTCGATTGGCAGTTTTTGTTGGTCCCTCCATTTAAAGAAATGCTGCAGTAGGTGGAAAGTTCAGGGAAAAAGATGGTCTGTGAACCCCAGACTGATGAAAGTGTGAGGGAGCAGCAGTTGTTAGATGTACCAGGTACGGGGAGAGTGGGAGTCGTTTCTGTGAGCCACAAGGACGAGGTGCACGGTTAGCGAGGAAGGTTCTGAGAGTGGGTGCTGGGTTCTGCTTGTTGGGAGGTACTTTCAGCCGGGCTGATGTGCTGGGACAACAGCCCAGCTGAAAGTACCTCTCAACCAATCAGGATTCAACATTTTTAGTACGAGTTTCATAATATGCATTGAATCCCAGCTCTTTTTGATTAATTTGTCTGTGTGTCTGGGCTCCTCCTCATCATTCATCTCCTAGCAGACCCTCCTTCTTCTCCTCTTTCTTCTACCATATCTACTTTTCTGATAAATGAATGGTACCTGCACTTTTTCAGCTCTTGAATCTCAGTTTTTGTCAGTTTCACTAGTGATTTTTTCTGGTAGCAGGTCCAGAGCTCATCCTGGATGTGCCCACATTCTCCTGCTTTCATTTTTATGTTCACATTTGTGCTTGCACAAAGGGAAAATACTGCTATGATAGTTGATTTCAGAGGTTTGTTACTTTCGGTCCAATGCAGGGCAGTCTGCAGTGGGCTTGAGAGTGTAATACCAGTCACAACCAGGTTGATCATAATACTCTTTTGAGCTTGCTGGGTGAAAACTTTGTGAAATTCAAAGCAATAGAGCTGTTTGAATCACAGGGCGGCTCTTTGCTTTGATCTGCATGATGCCAGACAGTAAGCAGCTGATAAGCATCATGATCAGCCTACACCTCATCCTCCCCTCCACAATGCAACTGACTGCACTGACTGCACATAACTGCTGCTCAACATCTGTGTGCCCCTTTTAAGAGGAAGATCCCCTCTACCTTTTTCTGTATACCTGTGCAGTTTGTAGGCAAGAACAATGATGCCTCTATTACACCCTCCTAATTTCATTAGGATTTAAATGTAGATGAAGTCACATAAGTCTGGTGTGAAAACCTACGTGACTACAGTGCAAAGGTCATGACCCAAACAGACATAAGGCAATTGTAGTGGGGGTTGGCATGAAGTAGGCTGTTGGTTAACTAGAATCTGCAGCTGATCCAGTAGGTAGGGAAATGGGCAGACTGGGTGGGCCAAGTGGTCCTTATCTGCCATCAAAATCTATGCTTCTATGTAACTCATGTAAGACATCCTGGAATTGTATGATGTTATAGTGCTGAAGCCTGCAGTAGTTATACTGCAAAGCTTGCAGCAGTTATATTGTATTAGTCATTGCTGTTGCTGTCCTCTGCAGTCCCTAAGTTCTTATCTTATGCTGGCCATGAAACTTTTCAAGGTATGGTAAGTGCCCTGCTATTTTCTGTAGTTTAAAGTGTATCTGAGTTAGGAAAAAAATGCTTATGGAGAATACAGGGACTTCACAAGACATGTAACAGAACTGACTGAGAGTATAACTTCTGACTTGTGCAGGTACGCATCATCAACTCCCATCATGGCTTGCACAGCTGGGGTTATGACCTTTGCAATGGAGTCAAATAGATTTTCACACCGGGACAGAACAGACTGAAGCAACCTCATTTATTGTTAAATTAGGGTTAAAATAAAGGAACGCAAGAGAGGGAATCATTGTTTATACCTACAAACTACACAGGTATACAGAAAATAAGCTGAGAAAACTTTCCCTTTAAACAATCCCACCCTCTGCCAAGTACCTCTCCTACCTCCCTATTTGCTTTCTGTGCCCCTTTTAAAAAGATCCCACCCTCTGCCAAGTATCCCTCCCATGTCCCCATCACTTCCCATGACCCATAAATAGGAACCTGACACTGGGGTGCCCAGTCCCCAGTGTTGGTATCAGAAATAAAGAAAACCATCCCTCAATGTCTTTTTTTTATTTTATTTTTTCACACCCTATAAAAGAGAAAATGGTCCATCCATGTCTGTTGCTACCACTGCCACCATTACCCTCCCCCACCTGACCCTCCCCCCACTCAGCACCCACTAACTGACATCCCCTACACCTTACTTACATACTTGGGTTTTAACACCATAATCTAGTCTGAACCAGAGGCAGGTCTTCATGCCTTAATGTTGGACTGGGAACAGAAGAAATTTGGGTAGGCTGCAGTCAATGTCTTCAATGCATTTTGAATTTGTACTCTTAACTTGGTATTGTTTAATATTTTCCCCAAAATTTTCAACATGATCTTTTTGGAACCCCACCTCCTGAACAAGGTAGGTAAAATGTTTCAAATCCAAACCAAAAAGTGATTTCTCAGTCACTCTGTGAAATCACCTTTCAGATAGGCTTGGATCATTTTCACCTGCAGGCTTCATGAGCTGGGATCATAATGGAACACTATGTAGAAGATTTGGGATAAGAATACTAAAAAACAACAACGTCATGAATGTACATTGACATTTTTCAATGCTCGCTCATAACTTTGTTAATTTTCAATATTTTGACCCCAAATTTTCAACATAGCCATTATTTCACATTACCTCATGAATGTGACAGGTGTCATTTTTCAAATCCTGGCAAAACGTGTTTTGGCACTTGTGACACGAAATTATATTTTGGCCAGTATTTTATAATTGACACTTGTCATGTTCTGAAGGAAGGCCATAAAAAGACTGTTGAAAATTTGAAACCAAAATGTCACAAAACAATGACGTTATGAAGAAACATATTTTTAACAGTTACTCATAACATTGCAATGTGTGCAAATTTTGGCCCCCAACTTCAACATAGCCCTCTTGTTATCCCACCTTAGGAACAGGACAGGTGCCATTTTTCAAATCTCCAAGACATGTTTTTTGCATTTGCTTTGTGAAGTCACCTTTTGAACGGGATTTAACAAATTCCACCTGCCGTGATCGTTAGGTATAGTCATAAAAAGACTGTTCAAAATTTGGGGTCAGAATGTCAAAAAACAACAAAGTTATGAGGAAACATAGACATTTTCCAGCATTCACTTATAACTTTCTGATTTTTGCAGATTTTGGTCCTAAATGTGCACATAGCCCTTTTGTCACCACATCTGATGAACACGACAGGTGTCATTTTTCAAATCCCCTTTAAAACATGTTTTCACAGTCCTTAGCAAATCTACCTGTCTTGATCATACTACAGGATCATAAAAAGATTATGTTTAAAATTTGGGGTCAACATGAGAAAAACTAAGCAAGTTATCAAGAAACATTTACTTGTTCGGATGTTTCCTCATAGCTTTATTTTTGCAGATTTTGGCCCCTAATTTTCAACATATCCCTTGTTTTACCCCACCTCATGAACATGGCAAGTGTCATTTTATAGATTCCCTCTGAAACATGTTTTCATAGTTGCACTGCAAAATCACCTTTCAAATGGGATTTAAAAACAATTTCACCTGCCTTGCTCTTAGCATCAGGTCATAAAAAGACTGTGTTAGAAATTTGAGGTCAGAATGTGGGAGCCCACTGAAAATTAGATATTGCCTCTCAGTTGGCTTGTTCTTGGTAAATACCCCAGCAAGCATGGCCCTGACACGTTTGTCAAGTTAAAGGAGTCAACTTGACACCAATAAGTAGCTTTACATGGATTTTACCCAATGCCAGGCATTTAGTGAGAGGGGAAAATCACTTTCTTACCAGCAACCCCAAAACATGGTTGGCCATGAAGGTGTATAATATCTGGCTTGCTGACACAGAAGTAACAAGAATCTGTGCACCATCAACATTTTCGAATGAGCCAATCAGTGCAAACTTTGTAGTTGTATCTTAAAATGGTATCTTTACTCAGCATCTCTACTAATCAAGGGATCTTAATGTTAACTACCATGATCTGTGTTCCGTTTTAAGGACATTTGCAATTGAAAAGTCAAGAGACCTCATTATTTCTTAAATTTACAACTGTTTTGTTCCAGCCCAGCAACTTGACTGATTCAGTACAAAGCTGTGTATGTGGGGGGTTGGGGTGGGGATAGACTACCATCACTGCTACATTGACTTTTGCTGAACAGCCCACATGACACTTAATAATTTAGTTATGAAATTAGTGAGGCCAATATGTCAAGCAAACATGACATCTTTAACCTAATTACTTTGGTAAGCATAGCCTGCTCCCCTCCATGTTACTGGAATACTTTTTGCTTCATTTTAAACTGTCTCTTTACTCGGCATCTTTACTAATGAAAGGATCTTAACACTGACTACCATGATCTGGACATGCGCAATTGGAAAGTCTTAGTCAACAGATGTCACTATTGGTTAAATTTACAACATGTTTTGTTTCACCCCAGCAACTTGATTGATACAGTACAAAGCTGTGTGTTTGGGGGGGGGCTATCATCTTTTAACTGTCTGGCACTTGACTGCTAGAATGACTTGAGATGAACGGCCCATATGGCACTCAGTCATTTAGTTACAAAATTACTGAGGCTAGTATTTTTAGCACATATGGCATCTTAAACATCATTACTTTGGTAAGCATAGCCTGCTCCTCTCCATGTTAGAGTAATACAGTTTCCTACTTTGTTTCTTAGAAAAGGGACACATATTTAAATGAACAAGTGCACAAGAAGGGGGTTGCATGCAAGAAAATTTTACTTTCTTTCTTATTTTTCTCTTTTAAAATGAAGCAGGTTTTGCATGGACCTACTGGTTTCCATGGCACAAAGCAGGGCTGTAACTCTTAATGAGTACTTTTGGCACTACGCCACCTGATTATATAATGCAATACTTTATAGTGTTGCACATTACCTTTACTATTGACACACCCACTGTCCTCAATCACTACCCCATGCAAAGCTTGACAGTAGCATATATTGCTACTTTTGCTCACCACAAGAAACCAAATGAGAATTTTTCTGATACCCAGGTTGCTGGGACTTTGTGATGGGGGATGGTGGTAGGTACCCTTGGAAAACTGAGGTTTATACATTGCACACTCCTGATAGTGTTGCCTCCGATTCACCCCATTAGGTTTTTTTTCCTGCATGGTTGCAGACAGCCTTCTTCAAGGTTGCATGGAGCTTGAAAGAGACCAGGATATCAGCAGAAGTTCAGAATGTTCAGTAAATGACCTTGAGGGTTGGTTTGCTTATTTTGTTTTATCATCAGTTGAGAAGCCAAGTACTAGCATTGACTGCATTTGGCCAATATGGAATTCATTTTTATATTAAAAGTATTTTAATTTAGGACACCCCAATTCACAGCTGAATCCCTCCATACCCAGTTCACATCTAAATGCATCCAAATCCCAGGTTCACAGTTTAACTCTCCTGATATCCCATTTACATCTGAGCAACCTTGATCCTCAGTTCACGGTTGAATTCTCCTGATTCCCAGTTCACAAATGAACTTTCCATTTTTTAGTTCACTGGAAATTAGAATTCAGATTCTACAGGGGAGTGTAACAGTAAACGGGATTGAAGAAGTTTAGTGGTGAACTGTGGATCAAGGGAGTTCAACTGTGAACAGGGGATTTAGGGAGCTCTGCTGTGAACAGCAAATCAGAGGATTTCAGCAGTGCACCAAAGATCGGGGAAGCAGCTGTAAACCAGAGATCATCAGAGTTCAAATGATATTTGGATCAGGGCAATTGAGTGACTTGGTAGATTGTATCCCTGAGACCTGGTCTAAGACCAGTTTCTCTTTTCCTAGATGATCAGATTTGGGACAATCACATTTGCAGCTATTGTAGCCCTAACAAGAGTTTGTTTAAACTTACAACCATATATCTCAGTATGCCAACCCTCCCATGACCCACCCCTGAGTAGTTTGAGAGTGCCCCAGGTGAATCAAGTGACCGTTACGATTGACCCAAATGGCTGATACTGTAATTCTGTGCTATAGTATTAATGGTCTAACCAACCTTGTAAAGCATTGTAAAGTCATGACCTTCCTTAAAAAAATCTTAAGCTGAATTCCACCTGTTACAGGAGACCCATCTATCTAGGTCCCAGCACAACAAGTTACAGTCTTTTGGTTATCAGAGGGTCTTAGCCTCCTCCTATAAAACTGGGTGAAAGAGGGGAGTTGCCATTCTGATTCCCGACAATGAGGCATTCAAAGTGCTTGACACTAAACTAGATGTTGAAATCTGTATCAATAAAGAGGAGGTACCATGGGGCAATGCTTACTTTAACTTCAGTATATGCCCCTACAGAGGTGTATTATACTTTCGTATGTAGATTATTTTCTATTCCTCTCAGAATGGGAGGGGCACTGATAATAGAGGGAAATTTAAATGTGACATTTATCCCTAGTTTGGATAGTACCTTGCAAGTCCCAAGGCAGGAACATCAGGTGGCCAAAAAAGGTCTGTAAATTATTATTTGAGCTGCGCTTTATGGATGCCCACTAAAGAAAACACAGTCCGAAGTGGCCGCCTCAATGCCCGACTGAAAATCACCGGTCAAACATAAAAGAGTGTTGCGCATAATGTCAGTTGACAGTGAATTTGTTGACCGACTGTCATGGATTCTACCATAAAGGTGATATTAAGAGGGAGATTGACAGAGGTGAGAATAGGAATAAACGGGCTTGAGAAGCTAGACAAGAAGAGTTAGAGAGCCAAATACAGGATTTGGAAACTCAACAAAAGATAAAATTAAACAGGCATTATGAACGATGTTAATGTGACCAAACTTTCAGCATACCTTATGAGATTGAATGCCAAAGGCCTTGTGATCAAGTCTTATAGGAGTACCTATATGGGGTCCTTGACAGGTACAGTTTTACGGATGCCTTTATTTCCTACATTAAGACATTGTACCAAGCTCCATGTGCATATATCAGGGCAAATGGTCTTTAACCTGAGCAGAGGCACGCATCAAGGATCCCCACTCTCACCTTTATTTCTTACCCTCTATATTGAGCCCCTAGCACAGACCATCAGGCTCCATAAGGATATAGTGTATTTAGGTGGGCAATTATGAGCATAAAGTACAGTGGTGTCCCCCAGGATGAAACCCACTTTTAAAGCACTCTGCAGTATGCTGCAGCAGACCTACTGAATAAAGCAATGTAATTTCAATGGCAGTTAGACCCTTTTGTCATGCAGGAAACTGTGGCATTCACTTCATCATGGCAGTGTCACATTTTGTTTGTGATAGCTCCATAGGACCATAATGTGGCATTTTTTAGTCTTCTAGTGTGGAGTGAGGACCAGCCAAGTTGGGCATAAAGAGAGCAATGGTGAGTTCTGAAAGGAGCGTTGGTGATACATTTTAATGCTCTATGATAAACTGTGTCCAGTTTAACATGGGCTGCTTTGGAACAATGACTTTAAAGAAAGTCAGCATAACCAATGAGAGGAAGGAAAGTGATCTGGACCAGCCTTATTTTTGCTTCATGGTTGAGTAGATGCTTGATTCTAAAGAAAAGGTCTAGCGTCTGTTCTAATTTTTTGGACAGAACCTCAATGTGGGTAATGAAGGATAATTGACAATCAAGCCAGAACCCCAGATATTTAAACTTGACCACTACTTCAAGTAACTCACCAATAAGGGTCAGTATCTGATATGTGGGACCAGGAGTAGTCGCGTTTATAGCTGGGTCATGAGGTGAAAGAAGCATGACCGTTGCCTTTTTTTGCATTATGCAACAACTTCAGATGAAAGAGATTTTGTTGGAGCAGGTTAAAGTCCTGTTGCAGATCTGTATAGGCAAGCTCAAGGGAAGACCTGGTGACATACAGTACTGTGTTGTCAGCAAAGAGATGAACATTTGCCACCCTGATGTTTGAGTTAGTGTTGTTGATGTAAATTACAAATAATAAGGGCCCCAATATGGATCCTTGAGGTAGGGTTATAAGGGGGAGAGGTCATCTTCCACTTATACTTGTTGCTGTCTACCAGTTAGGTAGCATGAAAACCATTGCATAGCGGTGGTGTCTAGGCCATTGTCTTTTAACTTGTGTAGTAGTATTATGTGATCCACATTGTCAAAAGCCTTACTCAGGTCCAAGAAAACTGTGCTGATATGGTTTTAAGTGTTAAGCACAGTTTGCCAGTCATTAGTCACCTTACCCAGAGTGGATACTGCACTGTGCTTTGACCTAAAGCCAGATTATAGGGGAGTGAGCATGTTAAAGGTGTCCAAATGCTGTCTGTGCTGCATATCAACTAACTTTTTGAGTACTTTAGATAAAATGGGTAACAATGATATAGGCCAATAGTTATTGAGGTCACAAGGATCGCCAGACTTAAAGAAGTGGATTATGCTTGCTATTTTTCAGGAAGATGAAGGGACCCCTTGTAATAGAGACAGGTTGAATAGGTGAGTAATAGGTGCTGTTAGGAAATTAAGTCCCAATTTAAAGAACAGGGGTTCAAGCTGGTCAGCTCCAGCACTTTTATTGGTGTCTAATGAGATTAAAAGGTCCTCAACCTGTTTGAATATGATGGAACTGAAGCTAAATTTTGGAGGATGCGGGTTGCCCAGGAGGGTGGCTGAGGGGGTCAGTGGGGATGGGCTGAATGGAAAGGTTGCCTGCTGGAGATGTATCAAAGGCAAGTCCTGCAGTGGCAAAGTGGTTATTTAGCTGCTTTAATTTGTGGTGTTTGTTTGTAAAAGTGTCTCCACCAGACACAATCTTGATGCGTAGGGATGGGGATGAGCTGTGCCCTTCAATTTCCCTTATAATTTGCCAGAATTTAGCAGCATTCTTTTTTAAGGAATCCAGTGCCTTTTGGAAATACTCCACTTTGGCAGACCGTATGAGGTTTGTACATTGGGTCCTAGATGTCCTAAATGCTAGCCAATTGGACACTAACATGGTTTTTCAGGCCCTCTTCCACAATACATCTCTGGCATATAATGTTTTCAATTGTCTAGTGAACCAGGGGCAGGTCCTTTTCCTTGTTCTTACTTTCTCTAATGGGGCATGTCTGTTGAAAGAGGGTACAGGCCTCTGTGACAGTGGGGGCAAAGTAGAATTCCTGGCATCTTATGTGGCTCAGTCTGGTCAAGAAGTCGGTGCAAATAAAGTTGCAGAGATTCCTTTTATATATGAAGCTAGAAGCAGATGTGAGCTTTGATATGGCCCTCACACATGTAGTGACCCTGTGGTTGCTGATATTATTGTGAAACACCCTAATGTGTGAGATTTATTGGGGTTTATTTATGAGAATTAAGTCAAGGAGGGTACTATTTGCTGGATGTTTGCTATTTGGACAAGTGTGCTCAGAGACAAGCTGTGTGGGACCATATACATCACACAGTTCTTTTATATGTTTGGAGCTTGGGGAGTACCAATCAAGATTAAAATCACCTAGGGTGATAGTTTCTGTACTGTGAACATCCAAAAAGGTATGGAGGTGGGATAACAGTTCGAGTAGCCCTGCAGGAGGTCTATAGCACCCTATAAGGAATATGGACTCATTTGGGGATAAAGAGACCATTAGTGTAAGGCATTCAAACTCTCTAGATATAGAGGATAATGGATGGGCATCAGATAACAACAAGGCTGTATTCACTTTGAGAGGTTGCCATGACAATGATGTAAACCTCGAGAGCGAACCTCGAGAGGTTTACCATTGTAATGGCAAACTCAAGAAGTGAGTTCAGCCTTGTTGCTACATGATGCCCAACTATTATCTTGTGTAGTGTATGGGCATCAGTGAACATCGACCATTAAACTCCACATATTTTGCATTTTTTCCATGAAATACTACAGCCGCTTACCATTAAAAGAGACCAGAAACATGACCTGGATTGCAGTAATACAGATACATTTATTTCTTGTGTTTAACATCACAAACAGAACTATTTACTTAAAATTCAAAGGTAACACACTGTGAGATTTAGTAATAAATCTACACTAATGATTAATCACAAGTGCGACTCTGAAGTATTCACTATTTAGAGATGGACTGTAAGTCAGTTCAAGTTGCCTCCTGAGTTCAAACTGTCATAAGGGAGAGGCAGCCTTTGGATCCAGAGTAGAGAAGGTATTTTAACTGTTTTGAGTACACTGCTGCTGCCATTACTGCCGATCGTTTCTTTTGTTTTTTCACCAAAATCTTACAACAGTGCCAACAGTCGCAACTCATTCGGTGTCACAAGGTGGAAAGAAAAAAAATGAATGGTCAGCGATGGAACTTGTAAAGATGCTTGAGATGAAATTCCAACTTGTTAGAGAGATTATACTTTTGTTTAAATTACAATACTGTCCTTTGTTCAAAATGGGAAAACCATGGTGCGCTGTGTAATAGTGCCAACAAGCTCTGAATGACAGCACCATTAATGTCACAGTGCACACAGTAAAGGAGTATCAGTGATTTGTGTGTGTCAGCAGAACAGACCAATGGGGAGCAATGGAGCATGATTAAAAGTACAAAAAAGAGGTGTTCGTATGCCCTCAAAGTCCTGACTCACAGACAGCCACTCTTACAAACCAGGAAAAGAAGTTAAGAACATGTTTATATGGACATCCAGTGACTTAAAAATCAACTGCAGATATATTACAAACATATTATAAACTTTACTCCTTTTTCCTAACATAAGGACAATCAGGCCTTATTTATTACATATGAAATGTAATAAATATAGCACCCTATAATATAAGAAAAGAAATTGGAATGGGAGAAATTACATTTAGAAATGAGGGCAAAAAATAAAATCAAATTGGCCTCCCACCTAAAAGAGGTAAACTGAAAGATACTAGTAAAGTAGCTCAAAGGAATATAAGAAAAAAATTTAAAAATTGCATGAGCGAGGATAGTTGGAACATTAAGGAAACATCATTGAAAGAAACTGAACAAATGAAAGAGAGTGTTATACAAAGCCCATCAGCTAATAAAAAAAGGCAAATCATATTGAAATTCTTTAAAAAAATGGGGATGGTAATAGAAGGAAATAAAGATGGCAGAATAGAAATGAAATCAAAGAGGATTAAAAAAAGTTTAAATAAAAAATGAGCTAAGAATAAGGAAAAGCAAGAAATGAAGGCAACATCAAGCCAAAAGCACAAAACTGGGGTAAAAAGTGAGGATAGTTTGGTAGTTTGTAGTGAGGATTGGAAAGTGGAAGAAAAAACAGAGAAAATGAAACAGGTGGAGAAAGAGAAGGAACTAAAAATTGAAAAGAATCTGGAAAGTATTTTGTTTAGAACACCAAAGACTGATTTTGTTCTCCCTCTATTTAAAGTCCCTATCATGCCAGAAGAAACTGAGTCGAGGCTGAATGATAACCTAAAGCAATTTATAGTTTCAGTTCTACAAAGTAAGGTCTCTAATGAGACTTTTATGTCCAAATTTTGTATCATCAGACCATTAATGGGCACAGAAATGGTCCTATTGCTTTCGGATTTATATTTTGTATTAAAGGCTATAGAGAATCAGAAGGCTGGATTAAGAGAAATGGGAATGGAACTAGATAAGGTTACTGAAGTTAGGTCTTTTTTTCCAGAGTTTTATGAGAACAATAGGAGTAAATCCCTTTTAAAGAAGGACTTGGTGATATCAGTATTTGGTTTGAACAGATTTCTCCATGAATCTAGATACAACCTTCTTGTTAAGGTTGTAGAGTTGTAACAGAATCTCACTAGGGATGACAGACTGAACAGTATGATTAAATATGTGAAAAGACATGAGGAAGGGGGTCAAATTTCATTGGGGTAAAAAATGAAAAATATTTCAAATATATTCTTTCTAAAATGGAGTTATTGGACAGGGTGGAAATACAGCTCCACAGTGAACATGATATACCAGAAATCAAGGATGAACTACTAACGAATGTACACTGGATAAATATGATAAAGACAGCTAACCATTTTCAGACATTACAGGATTTAAAAGATTGACATTCATTTGATATGAATTTTAACCTGGAGAAAAAAGAGGGAATCCATGGTTATAACATTTTATCATGGAATATAGCGGGTATAAAGAATAGATTAGCAGATCCATCTTTCCTTGATTATTTGTCACGATTTAGTTATATATGCCTTCAGGAAACATGGTCTGGAAGAAATGTAAAACTTAATGGATACAAAGGATTTTATAAACAGGCAAGTAGTACCAAAAAATATGAAAGACTTTCAGGAGGACTATGCACATGGTGCACGATTTTAGACAATGTTTATTATAATTATACAGAAATATTTATAGACACTGAACACATCCTGCCTATAAAAATGGTAATTAATAAATTAAGTTGTATAATTATCAATGTATATTTTCCTCCCAAATCCTCCAAATATGCAGAATTAAGAGATTTGGATAAATCAGTTGAACTAATAGAGTTGTTATGAAACTGATCTGGGCTGTACGTTTATAATAATGGGAGATTTCAATGCCAGGGTTGGACACAGTCAAAATCTGCCTGGGGACCTGGCTTTGGCATGTGCAACTCTGGATCACATCTCACTTAGAGTGAACAGGAAGTGCAGGGATATTAGGCAATGTAAAAGAGGACTGAGATTCGTACAACAGCTAGAAAAAATGCACTGATAATGATCAATGGGAGAATGAAGGGAGACAAGGAAGGGGCTTATACATATATGGGAAGCAGGGGGTCTTTGATATTAGACCTTTGCTTTTCTCTGGAAATGATTTCATTTTTGGAGGATTTCAGAATTGGGTTAAGAACAGAAAGTGAACATCACCCATTCGAAATTAAAACAAATTTGGGGCCACATTTAAAAAACCAGGCAGCTAAAGCTGAGGGGATAGTAAAAGTTAGGAAAGGAATTAGATGTGATTTACTATCAAACTTCAAATCCATCCAAGTTTTAACAGATTATGGAATTAGAGAAGAATTTTCAAGTTTGGAACAACTTAAAACAGCAACAGATTTTGTCACTAAATATAGTGAGATTATGAAGTTTTTGTCATCTATTATAATAAAAGTGACAGTCACCAAAGTAAAAAAAGGGAGTAAATGGTTTGATGTTGATTGCAGGAATTGTAAAAAAGATCTGAATAGGTATGTTAGAATAACATATAGATTTCCAACTAAAATTAACAAATCTAACCTAAATAAAATAAAGGAAAGATTATAAAAGGATGCTGGAAAACAAAAGAAAAAACTACAGAATTAAAATGTGGAGAGAGTTTGAAAAAATAACTAAAGAGAAAGATCATAAAAAAATTTGGGCAAATAGTTTTAAAAGGATGGAATGAGCTCCCTGAGCAACTTGAGAGTTATATAGATCCCATGACTTGGGAAGAATATTATAGAGCTATGTTTTTTGCACAAGATTTGGAACAAGGTAAAAGCAAGGTTGATTGGACCCCAATAAAATTAAAATTTTCTACAGAGGAAATACTTCAAGTCATCTCTAAGGCTAAAATACACAAGGACCCGGAACCTGATGGGATCCCTATGGATATTATTATGGATGATCACCTCTTGTGGACCCCTGTACTCTCAGGTTTATTTAAGAAGATTACTCAAACAGGTATAATTCCACACACATGGAGGGATAATATTATCATCCCTATTTTTAAGAAAGGAGATTGGAGAGATCCTAGCAATTACAGGCCAATTAGCTTGCTGGATAACTCCAAAAAAATATTCACAAAGATTTTATTTAATAGTATTATGGAATGGGTAAAAAGGGAACAGATTTTGGATGAGGTCCAGGACGGCTTTATGCCTGGCCACTCTACTATTGATCAGTGTTTTGTCCTGTCCCATTTGATACATAAATACACAAAAATTAAAATACACAAATTATTTTGTATCTTTGTTAATCTGAGGGCAGTTTTTGACAGGGTGGTTAGGGAAAAGTTATGGGAGATACTACATAGCTATAGACTACATCAGGATATATTACAACTAATTAAAAATTTGTATCAGGATAATTATACCACAGTACGCTATGATGCAGAGGGTGATTGTACAAACAAATTTTCAACTAATATAGACCTGCGGTAGGGCTGTGTGTTATCTCCCATTTTGTTTAACTTGTTCCTTAATAAAGCTCTGATGGGGCTAAGGGATCCAGAGCTGCACATGCCCAGGTTAGGTTCCAAGGCATGTCCATACCTGTCATACGCTGATGATGTGGTATTAATTTCCACAAGTTACTTGGCGATAAGAAGGAGTTTAAACCAATTTTATAAAGAGTGTCTTAAACTTGATCATGAGATTAATTTTAACAAAACAAAATATATGATATTTCATAACAATCCGATTAGAAAATGCAGGATGTGTAGATTAAAATGTAATAACATCGATATTGAATATGTGACTAAATTCTGTTATCTTTGTATAACATACACATACAACCTTAAATGGAAAGAATATTTTAATACAATAATTGCAAGGGTTGACAAAATTATACCACTTTTTAAAAGATTTAATTACAAATATGGTGGGCAATCTGTAACTGGTTTACTCAGGATATTAAATGCAAAGGTACATACCCAGATTCTATACGGGGCAGAGATATGGGGAACGGACAAAATAGAGTGGTTAGAAACAATAGCAAACACATTTTATAAATATTTGTTGGCAGTACCCAAGGACGCTGCATCATGTCTAGGTAGACTAGAGTTAGGTCAACTTCAAATTAAGTGTTCTGTAGAAATAAGAGCGGCAAACTACTGGCGAAAAGTGTACAACATGCAAGACGGATCTTTTCCAAGAATGTGTATAAAGGAGATATTGATGCATAAATCAAATGGATTTACCTTCCCGAGCACTAATGTATTGCAGAATGTCATTAAGCAGTACGGTCTATTGGCTGTGATAACACTTAGTTACAAAATTCCGTATAAAGAAATAAAGAAAATTGTTAAGGCCAGGGTTAAAGACATTTACTTTCAGAAAGATATTTCTATAGCCAAAAATCTGAAATTTAGTAAATGGTTGGCCAACAATGTAAGAAATCAACCTGTTCTCAACCAATATCTTTACTTAATAAAAACTATTAACAGCAGAAAAGCTTATACCAAGTTTAGATTTGGATTTATTGAAAGTAACAGTCTAAACAAAATATATGGCACTGGCAATACCAAGACATGTGCTTGTGGGAAGGACGAAGATTCTGTCAAACATCTCCTCTTATTTTGCACTTTATATGAAACCCAAAGGAAACTTTATTTTGGTGATATACTAGCAACATTAGATATGGAACCTATTTATCAGTTTAATTATCTTTTAAAAACAAATAATACATTGCATTTAGAAAAAAATATCAAGTTACTGTAGAATAGTAGAATATAAAAAGCTACATATTCGTAACAAAAAGTATGTTTTAGGTAAAGATCTTGGTGATTCAACCGACTACTGTATTTACTATAACAAAGCACTTTAGTTGTAAAGCTTGCTGGTTATGTATTGGTAATTTGATATTTGTTAAAGTGTGTGATATGTGGAAAATGAAATATGGCATATATGTATTTTATATATATTTATGTATTTTTATTGCTGCTGTAATAACAATTTTAATTTGTTAACAATAAACTACAACCAACTAACCAACTAACTACATATGAAATGAAGAAATTGCCATTTGTCATGAACAGATACTATTTTAAAGCTCTCCTATTTGATGGTTTCACAGAAAATCCCTCAGGCATTTTTTAACCAGCTGGCAGGATCTTTGGTGAGTGCTCATTCCATTCAGGCAACAATGACATCATTTTCCTCAAGGGCCTGGCAGCTCAGTACACACCCACCCACCTACATACACACACTATTGTACATCAGATTGCAAAATAGCAACAGCTCATGTTTACTTTCAATTGGCTGAGGATCTTTGCCTAATGAATTTTATTGATGCAGCATTACATAGAGGATAATGCATGATGATTAGTTGTTAACCATGGTGTAATCACGTCAAGCAGTCGCCAGGCCCACCATGTAAATCTCGATAGCATAGCTTGAGAAGTTTATGGTTGGCATGGTAACTGCAAGAGGTGATTTCACCTGGTTAACAACTAATCATCATGCATTTTCTTTATAGTGTATGGAGTATGCTTGTTGTGGCAAAAAAAAACAGTTACCCTAAAACTTGTCTCGCTGATAAAAACACAGTTTGCTTCTTACCTCCCAGTTCCACACATGATACATTATGGTCTGGTTACAGAAACTTTTATTGGGGATGAGAAACACGAACAGTATTTAAAAAACTAACTATTGCTTGAAGAAAAATGGCAAGGCAAGATTAAGCGAATCGTTCCTTTTGAAACACTTAGTGAAAGTCCAAGAAGTTATCTGGTTGGTCAAGCACAATCATGTGCTTCCAGCAGTTAGGGTCATGGCCTCTGCATTGATCTGAGGGGTTGTAGGTCGCAGGATACAAGTCAGTGGCTGGCAGTTCATGAGGAGCTAACCTGGAGGTGGGGCATTCAAAAAGAGAAAATATTTTAAACGTTTACTTTTTTTACAATGTATTTTACAAGCCTGTAACTAATGCCACTAGCTTCGATTATCTCATGGCTAGGAGCACTGTTTAACAAACTGCTGTTGTCCATTTTTTTCTATTGTTGTGGTCTGCACTGAAACTGCCGCAACAGATTGTGTGTGTTCAGATTTACCACATGGAATCGCGAGCGCTGTTCTGATGCTTGAGTTCTAACTTGTAATCCTACTGCTCTGACGCACGCAAGCAAGATTTATAAGCATATAGGTCAGAACAGTGGGACTACAGGAATAAAAAAAGATGCCTGGTGAATGTTAACAAGCTCTCCCCATACATTATAGATAAATATTTAGTTACTTTCACAGATTAATCAGTAATTTTTAGTGGATGATACTTTAAAATAAGGAAGAAGCTGTTGGGGCTTCATTCAAGGCAGGAAGAGAACATAGGAAACAAAAATATTCATGTTAAGAGCTTGTCATGTTGTTGTTTTTTTTGGGGGGGTGATACTGAGCACCAAGTGCTGATTAGCTTGGGGAAATATATATGTACTCATGATGTTGTACTGGAATAATTTGTTTACTACAGGCCATCACCAGAAAACTGGAAGCAAAGACTGATTTTTAAATGTCATAATATGATATACTAAGCTGACAGGACCTTGACGAAAATTATGTCATTTTTGCTTGAATGGAATCAGAACTCACCTAAGATTCCACCAGCTGGTCTGAAAATGTCTGAGGGATTTTCTGAGAATCCTTCAAAAATGACAGGCAGTAAAACAGCATCTGAACATGAGAAATAGCTGTTCCTGCAAATTACTTACACTATATATGGCGTGGTTGTTCTCATGGTGAGCAAATAAAATTGGTAAAAGCATTTTAAAAACACTGCAACTGATCTTTAATCTCAGACTGTAATACACAGACTTGCACTACAGATATGACATGTTTGTTTAAATTACGATACTGTCCTTTGTTTAGAGTGGGAATACCACAGTGAACTGTTTATTAGTGCTGACTGACAAGCTGTGAATGACAGCCCCATTAATGTCACAGCGCACACAGTAATGGAGTGTAAGTGATCTGTGTGTCTCGACAGAATGGACCAACAGAGAGCAACAGAGCATGATTAAAAGTACTTCAATGTGCCTGTGCAACTGGTTTCATGCTTGTGTATCATAGATAAACTTTGGCTGTTCACGTCTCTATCCATGGAATATACCACCCTTCATGGGAACGAAGGCAAGGAACTCTAGGGGAGGGTTCCACCCCTTGAGGTACTGCGGGAGTGACTCCCTTGGCTAAAGGTACCATAGGAAGAAGCCCATGGGAGAGAAAGGCATGCCGCTGGAGGTGGAGGGGTGCATGAAGGGGCAAGGAAAAATGCTTGTGTGTAGAATGAGGAGAGCAGCCCTTAAATAGGCAAAAAAAGGGATGCGTGGCCAGTTGCATTGCCCCCTTGAACTACAGGCTACAGCCTTCCAATTCAATGTGCCTGTGCAACTGGTTTCATGCTTGTGTAATGTAGATAAACTTTGGCTCTTCATCTCTCTATCCATGGGATATACCACCCTTCAGGGGTACAAAGTCAAGGAACCCTAGGGGAGGCTTCCAACCCTTGAGGTGCCACAGGAGTGATTCCCTTGGCTAAAAGTACCTTAGGAAGACACCCAAAAGAGTGTCAAGCAAAGCATACAAGGTAGTGAACACATATTGGGGTTGAGGACCTGTACATAGTTCAATTAGTAGTATGGGTTCAGTTGGTAGCATGGGTCAAAAAAGACCTGTACGTAGGTCAGGTGGTAGCATAAGTTCAGTCAGTAGCATGGGTCAATAAAGACCTGTACATAGGTAGGTTTGTAATGGAGTTCAGCTGGTAGCATAGGTCAGTTGGTTGTATTGTTTGATTAAGTAGGCAGGAAATGACAGGTGAATCATGACCCACTCGGTGGTCTGACTTTAAGGCATGGAGGCTTGGCTTCCTCAGGGGAGAGAGAACAGCCAAAGGGGGAGATGGGATGATTACGGGACATCCACCTGACTCCATCCAACAGCAGAAACCTACCTAAGTGGGAAACCTACCTAAGTGACCTAGGGACTATAAGGATGCCTATCTAGTATTATGACCATTGGCACCGAGGAGAGGAAAAACCCCCTTTCAGGAGGAAACCTCTGGGATCCAAGGCCTAGGTCACCTTCCCTCCAGGCTTTGTGACAGTTGTGGTTAGTGATGGCTCTGCTACTGCAATTTAGTAGATCAATCCAAGGTAATTGCACTTTCGGGGAACACACTTACTCTGTCTCTCTAACAGGAATGCCATGGAGGGTTGTGAGCACAATCTGCAACAAGAATCAACCAAGGCAGGAGGAGAAGAGTAACGACCACTGAGGCACTCAGCCAGCCTACTGATCTATGAACAGACCAGGTGAACCAGCGGCAGCTGTAGGGAGAATACCATGGAAGCATGCCCGTGGAACCCAACTAGGGCAATTAAAGGGGCTTCCAATGACAGCCCTACCACTTCACCGCTGAAGTCTTAAATGCTACATCAAGAGGTGCCATTGGTACGGTTGACAACTGAAGGTCCACCCGGAGTGAGGACCTTCCCGACTATGGGCCAGGTGAGAAGGACTCCGCGCCAAGTTTTGCAAGCTCAAGATGTAGACTTCGGGGTGCAGGGAGAGAGAGACCATTGGCCACAGGGCTAGCTCTGAGTCCTGGAGTAATGGATATGGTCGATATGCCTCCAAAATGTGGAAACATGAGTTGTAATGAGCATGAGACCTGTACATGGTAAGGAGCATGGGACCCGTACGTGGGTCCTAATGGATGATAGAGACATGGGAGACCTGTATGTAGGTCAGACTGAGCACTGTGGACCCTCTCGTGGGTCTTGACTGGATGAGACATGTATGTAGGTCAGGCTGAGCAATATGGATCCTCTCGTGGGTCTAGGTAAGGCAAATAGCAGTTGTAAACCACAGGAATGCATGCTGACCAAGTCCATTAGAAAGCCAAATTGGGAGTGAATTGCATAGCATATTATGAGTAAGAGAATGGCAAGGCTGGGTGAAGCCTGGGGCCGATGGTTGGAGAGGAGGAGGCTGTGAAGCCGGTTAGGTAGGAGGAGGCTGCAAAGTCAGTACGGTAGGAGGTGCAGTTCGAAGCAAGTAAACATGATATGCTCTCAGACTTGGAAGGGGATGCTAGTATTGAAAGGAGTGGGGTCCTGGAATGAACAGACTTGCAAGCTGATTGCAATAGTGCCATGATGGCTGGTATATGAGCAATACTGGTAGTGCAAGGGGCAGGAAGGCTGGGAGGACTGCAAGGGACAGGAAGACTGGGAAGACTGCAAGGGACAGAAAGGCTGGGATGACTGTGTAAATGAGGTGCAGAATACCAGGGGAAAGGATGGTAGAAGGCTGGGTGTGAGCCAGCTGCCCTAAGGTAGAGAGTTGCCTGGAATAGCTGGTTGAAGAATGCCATAAAGGTTGTGTGGAGCATCAGTAGAAGGCCAGGGTGAGCCACTGACCAATGAAACACATAAGAAGTTTATTTATTTATTTTATTTAGTTGACCTGGTAAGTACACTAGACAAATTCTGCCTATTTTCAGGCATGACCCTGGGGAAGGGGATACAGATGAATGCCAACTGACCTTGAACCAGATTAAGCTGTTGGTGGTATTTTTAGTGAATGGGGGAAATTTGCTCAGGACACTGGGGAAACTTCCCCTACTCTTTTCGCGAAGTTCCATGGAATCTGTAACATCCACCTGAACTAGAACCAGAACAGGCAGATGGGACCTCGGTTTAACGTCTCATCCAAAAGATGGCACCTCAGGAGTGCAGCACCCCCTTCATGCTGCACTACATTGTCAGTATTGAGATTTAACCCAAGTGCCTGTTGTTGGGATAGAACCCACAGCCTTCTGATCTCCCAGCCTCAGAGACGAGTGTGCTACCTGCTGAGCCACTGACACTGTTAAAAGTTAAAAGCTGCCCCCATTGCTTGGAGCCACAATGCCCAATGTGACTCCTCAGTCCCCCACCATAGGAGAAACAAAGAAGCCACAAACATGACACCACAACACCAAGCAGCTAATGAAATATGTTAAATATGTGCCAGTCATGAAAGTAGGATTAGGTTATCATCAGAAACAAACTGCTAAGGGTTTGGTATGAGTAAGGTTTGGTAAAGGTGGGCGTAGCAACAAATGAGCCTAAATAACACAAACATTGAAGTGAGGAGTAATGCAGTAGAGCAGCAAAAGTAATTGAGCAGCATCCAGCAGCAATTAACTGTAGCTTGTAGGGGTAGCAATCTGAATGAACGTAGAAACTGTAGGAAGAGGCAATGTACTGAAAACAGCAGCAATATTTGTTTGGTACAAGTTCAGGAAGCAGGATTGAGTTCCATGGACTAGGTTGCTTAGCATATAGTGAAAAAGTAAAACAAGGGAATGTTGTTAGCTAGGCAGCAAAGCCATGAACAGGTGTAATCAATTAAGGGGAACAAGGCAGCAGATTGCTGTGTGAGCTGAAACAGACAATGACAATAACAGGGACTGAGGCATGTTAAAGATCAAATGCAAAGCTTTATGGTGCCGTTATGAATGTGTCTTTCAATAAAGTATTGGCCATTGAACCCTGTGTGTGCTTCTTTTATTTAAAAATCCTCCAAAAAGTTAATTTTCATACCTTTGTCATTCCTCTGTCTGTTGTCCAATTCACTGGATTCTGTTTTGACGCTATGCACGCCCCCTGCTTCTGAAAGCGTTCTCCGTGATTACATCATTGGGAGGGATGACACTTTGACAGCTGTCTTCTAAGTGGCTCTAGTTTTCCCATGTGGTGTGCCGAAGTGTGTTCATGTAGTATTGCCATCTTTTCTCGAAAGTACTGTAATCTGACAGTAAAAGTTCTAATTTCATGGTGTTTGAGTTTGCACAATGTGAGAAAAATAAGTAATACTTCTGTACTTGTTTCACAGTGCACTCCTCTAGGTGCATCATTATTGGTATGTGTGCAACAGTGTGACGCATCGTGGTTTCAAGCAGTTCCGTGCAATCGATGCTCCTTTATATTTCTGTTATTTATTGCCTATCCTTTCAGTTTGCCCTCACACTGCATAGCATTTTAAATTTTTTTTCTGTCATCATTGTTTTGATGGAAGTCTGAAAGTGTATGGTGCGATTACTGTAGCTGTGCCTGACTTTTTGTTGTACGGGTGGGACATACAGTTTTCAGGGCAATTGAAGTGCCTTTCTATTTCTCTTATTTATTGCCTATCCTTTTCAGTTTTTCCCTCATGCCACATTGCCTAATCACCCCCTGTCCGTTTATTAGTCTGCCATCAGATACCAGATATCAGATGTTCAATACCGTGTGTGCCAGATGTCACCCACATCTTTTTTGATATTTCTCCCGATGTTACCTTTTTTTTTTTTTTGCAGGCATAATTGATTTTTATTAAACTCTGACCGTCTATTATGTCATTACTGTAGCTGCACCTGACTGTTTGTTATGGGGGGGGGGTGTACATAGGGCACCATAAGGTTTAGCTTTATATGACATAATATCAGCCCATTCATTTTCTGAAGTCGTGTTTTGTTGATTTCCATTTAGTGCATGTACTGTCAAACTGCTGCATACTTCCTTACTTGTATACTTGTGTGTCATGTTATCCTTCCTTTGTTATGCCCTACTACTACTAATTCATCTGTAGAGTGTTAGTTGTAAATGGAATACTGTTTCTCACTGTATGGCATCTGTTGCAGTGTACTAATTAGCGGGCACCCCTGTCCCCAGCCCAACAGGATCTATCAACATCGCAGGTCCAAGTATCCACCTTCACAGTACTATCCAATGTTGATGCATGAAAGCAGTGCTTCGCTGTTGCACGTTGATTACCTCAGCTGTGTTCGAAATAAACAAATATGGTTTAGTGATGCCATATTTTATATTTTGTTTTTTATTTGTGTGCGGCCAGTCATACTGTTCACTGATATTTTTTTACTGTCCCAACTTTTTCTATTATTGAAATCTGTACAAGAAGCCAGCTGGATTATTGTTTTTTTACTAACAGTAAACACATCATCATTTTGCTCCATGGCACAAGCACAATTTTGTAACTGATGATGGCACTGTCCAAGTGCACAATGCCATGCTGTGTGATCTGCACTGCTATCTGCATATCATGTGTAGGTCTGTTTCATCATTGGTATGCCCCCTAAAAACCACAAAGAAGTGTTTCTAACTTTTCCTATTCAAACTTTGAATTACAAGCACATACAGATGCAATGACACAAAATGCCAACTTGAAGAAATGGCACATCTGAGAAATAATTGGTTGCATTAGTAGTCCACATTGTGTGTGGGCCGGATGTAGTACTGTATGCTGTCACACCTTTTCATAATTAATTTAAATGTTTATTACAGTTTCAGATTTTCTTCATAATCATTTGTTCAAGTTACATACGAACATATGAGCAGATGAAAATACCATCATAAACATGCATCGTGTTGTATAGTGTGTAGTGTCTGCTACACTTTGTAGATAGCATCTCAGCTTACAGCTGGCCCTCACTCAACCCCATCCCAGTACCCCTACCCCTCATTCTGTCCATACCCCTTTTGAAAATGTCCACCGTGTTACAGTAGTGTCTGCTCTGTTTTGGTGTTCCATTTGTCCACAAGTTTTGCATCACTAAAATGTCTCCTCACTTCAACTATACACCATTCAACCTACTGTGAACACATACCAACAAGCATACTGAGATACATTCCAGAATTAATTAATAAATAAATTAATTAATAAAATATATTGATAGTTGTACTAATGTCCATTACAGCCTTTCATTGATGCCCTCACACACTAGTATTGTACATATCCTTTCTGTACCACCTGATCCCCGTGCTCATCATACAACACTGTTGATACTGGGTGGCACACTTCTTCAATACCACAGCATAAGTGTGTCCTGACTAAACTGCAATTTTGTCCTTTTTTTTTTCCCTGACCGCTGAAATCACAGTGGTTTATTCATACTCCACGAAACTGCATCCATCACTTAATATTGTACAATGTATCATTAAATGTAAAACTGTTAGTGCTACTATCATCATATTACAAGGTACTCTGTTGTGACTGATGCCATTTGAATGTTGTGCTTCTGTTTTTCTAACTTTTACCATTTACATCCATTTCTGACTGTGGTTCATGACCACATGAATGTTTGCTCAAATTTCTCATTCAATTATACATGTTTATGTACTAACATTTCAGTAAGTGACATACTAATTCTGATTGTTAGGTTATTTTAATGTTTCATCGATGTACTGTGCTATGTTTCTTTTCTTCATCTCAGTGCCATCATGAAACACTGCTGCGCGGTTGGGTGCACAAACGGTAAAGGCTACACTAGCAGCTTTTACCATTTTCCGAAAGACATCAAAAGATGCCGACAGTGGACAATGGCAGTAAAAAAGGGCTGGATGGGAGCCAAAGGGCAACACAGTTATCCGTGTTGATCATTTTGCAGCAAATCAATTTGCTATTTCTCAGACTTTATTAGACATCACTGGATTCACTCCTGGGCAAAGGAGATTGAAACTAGATGCATGCCCTACTATTTTTGCTTACAATTCTGGAAAACAAAAGCGTCACAGCACGGCATCTGAGAAGAGACGCCAATTAAAGGTTAGCATATGTATTTCTATCTTTTAATTTGTTCAAACATTTCATATTATGTTCCTCCAGAGAACCAGGTCATACTTGTCTTCCTATTGTACACCCATAGGTTCTAAGTGAAGTCGGACTTCTTCCAGACAGTTATACACAATGCAAGAGTTGTGGTAGGACTGCAGTAACACAAACTGACAGTGCCATTGATGAACCATCCATTGAGATTCCACACACAAGTAATGAAATCCTCCTAATGGTGCAGTTCTCAACATGCCCTGAACTGATTTCTACGTGCTGTGATACTGCTTGCCAGACTGATGTGGTGGTGAGTACAATCAGCTGTTTATTCATGCATTTTTTTCCTAACATGACGCATGGCCACGCTTTAATAGTACTTTATTTACACAATCAGTTTAACCTTTAGCGTGGTAACTTTGACAGAACAAAAAACAATGTTTTGGTTATTGTGGATTGTAATAAAGCTTATAAGAAACGGAGCGGTTGTGGTATTTTCTGAAGCTGACACAGGGTTCACAGGCACAGGCACAGTAGGAGGTATAAGGGAGGGTGGGCAAGACAGAAAGGGTGGATGCACAGCATTGTGGAGGTGGGGATTGCAAGAGGGCAACAAAATACATGGCACTTGTCGGGGGGAGAGGAGGACCGGTGGAGGATAGTGGATTAGCATGCTGTAGGTGAAAACCAGTGGGGGTATTTATTGTGCTTAAAGTAATAACAGATTTTCACCTCTGCTATTCATGAGTGAGTGGGAGCAGCACCATATAGGTGGGGAGGTGGACAAGGAGGAGATTGTTGGACTGGTGAAGGGAAAGGGGCAGAAAAGCAAGAGCAGCATGGTTGATTGGTTGCAGCTAAGGAAGGAGTGACATGTAGATGCAACCGGGGTACAGAACAATCAAAGCAGTGAGACGGATGAGAGGGGCTCCAATAGGGGGTTGGGGGGACATAGATGATCAGAGTTTGCATCAGAGGGTGTAAGGGAGGGATCACTCATCAGAGGGAGGGGTGGGTGGAAGGATAGTGGATGCATAAAACTCTGGAGTCAGACTGGTAAGGGTAGTAGGTGGTATAGGAGGAGTAGGGCAGAGGCTGTGGGAGTAGAGAAAACATGGTAGGAAGTTGTAGGAGTCACAGATGGTGCAAAGGGTGATTCTAAAGTGCATGCCATTGTTGCCCTTTTGATGAGGTAGGTGTAAAAGTGAGTTGAGTGGGTATGGAATATGAACAGGGATGGTTAATTGTGCTGGGTGATTGTATACTGAAGGGTGTCACATGTGGTGGAAGTTGGGAAAGATAAAGTTGGATCTGGGTTGAATTTATCTGCTGGTTGACCACAGAAAAGGTGGGGCAGGAACTTCTCAGGAGCGCAGTGAAGGGGAGTAAGAAACCTCACATAGTGATGCTTGTGGGTACAAATGACTTGGCAGTGGAGTATGTAGAGGTGGTAACGGGGAGATATGAGAAGTTAGGTATGCAGGACAAGGAGGTTGTGCAGTCTGTGGCATTCTCTGATATACTCATGGTACCATGTGTGAGCTCAGTGAGGAAAAGGAGATAGCAGTTCAAGTGTCTTATGGATTGGTGCCATAACAGGAAGTATGACTTAGTGATGTGCTGGGGTAGGATTGGGTACAAAAGTGATTTATATGCAAGGGACCAGTTACACTTCATCAAGGAAGGGATGGGAGTACTGAAAAATGGATTACAGGAGTGTATAGCAACTAAGTTTGATTTAAACTAGGCGGTGGGGTGTCAAGAGTACTTGTGATAGTAGAACCGAGGAAGGGCACACACCTTGTTATGGGTAAAGGCTGAGGTTGAGTGACACAGGGATGGTGCATGCATGGTTGCCTGGTTGCAGTACAGAGTGCAATACCCCACTGTAATAAGTGTGGAGACAGAGTGAGCGGACCACCAAGAAAAGTTGGCCAAACCAAAGAGGAAAGGGGAGATAACAAGGAGGTGAATGAATGGAAGGTCATGTCCATGAATGAGAAAGGACTGTGAAATAAAGTTGCGTAACTTCAGGTGCTGTTGTCAGAGGTGAAATTGGACCTTGGTGCACTGACTGACACTTGGCTCATGCAGTACCATGACAGATATCTGTCAATCCTATGGCACAGTATGTACCGTAATTAGCAGTGTTGCTTTGGAGAGTGGGTGGGGGAGCACTGTATGTGACAGAAGTGGTCAACTATATGAGGGACTAGGGGGAGGAAGGAAGGACAGAGGCACAATGCTTGCAGCTTCAGGACTGTAATGGCAGAAAGCTGAGGTTTGGGTTGGTGTACAGACCTCCAGCTCAGTCAGTGGAACCGGACACACAGCTAGTGTATCAAATAGGGAGGGTGTGCAGAAAGTGGAGTATGGTGATGGCTGGTGATTTAAAACTACCAGTGGTTGATTGCATCACACCTGCCACCACCAGCACAGGACAGGAGGTGCAACTGGATGCAATCCAATAGGGTATCCTGATGCAAATGGTAAGTGGGCATATAATACTAGGTACTATGGTGGAACTGGTGCAGTCCAATGAAGAGGTGGTGATATAAGTAAGGGTTTATGACACAGTAGCTGGTAGCGACCACAAAACAGTGTTGTTCATACTCACATTGGCCAGTGAGACTGGAGGAAGAGGTACTAGTGTGGCGTGCTTTAGTCGGGTACACTTTTGGAGGATGAGGGAAATACTGCAGTGGAGTCTCCAGGGTATTAGACTGGACATGGATGTATAGCAAGGGTGGGAAACTATCAAAACTGGGCTAGCAGAGGCCACAGACGCCGACACCAGGACTAGGAGCAAGAAGGGCAAGATCCATGAAACAATGATGGTTGAAAAGTGAATTTCTGGGGTGCTGGTTGTGTGATGAGGGTTATGTACAGGAAATTTAGGAGAACTAGGAATGAGGAGGATAGGGAGGCTAACGGGAATTGTTCCATGATTAAGAACAAGCAGGTTGCAATGGCCACGGTTATCACAGGGCATAAAGTTAGTGGAGGGGTAATTAGTTATATAGGTCATGTAAAAGATGAAATGAAAGGACCACATAGTGAGGATAAAGCAGGGAGGGAAATGGTTCGCGAAATGAGAAAGACAAGCAGAATTACAGAAAGAGTACTTTTTCTATGTTTTCACTAACGAGAATTATGGGCCACTACCACCATGGATGTTGACTGTGGGGGAAGGGGGTAGTGGATATGACAGACACAATGATCAGGTGGAGTAGGGTGCTTCAGGTGTTCAGGCCTGAAAAGAGTAGACAAAGCACTGTATCCTGATGGCATCCACCCAAGGGTGCTTATGTAGATGGCAGAGGTGTTGGCCGAGCCACTGGCACACATGGTTAGCACCTCCCTTGTAATGGGTTGTGTGCCTCAGGACTGCATGGTGGCCTTACACCGCAGTGGTCCTAGGGATTATCCAGGACATTAATGGCCTGGAAGTCTCACTTCAATACTCAGAAAGGTTATGGAGACTATAACAAAGGATGTGTTGGTAAGCTGCTGTAAGCTGTGTCTGTTGAAGGCTTCAAGAGAGGCTACATCCAGGCTATCCCCTATCAATGCTATTGATTTGGTTCACATCCCTCCATGCAGTGCTTACTTTGATGCACTTGACCTCCATCTCCACCCGATTAGGTGTCCCTAATTGTACACAGCATAGAATACAGTCCCACAGCACTACAATCTTCCCATTCCTCTGTGCTAACTTTCCTATTTTCCCATGGACTGCATCTTGGAGTTCCATACCAATCGCCATGCTCCTGGTTGTATGTGTCTTTGTTGGTCGTTACCATTACCACAAAACAGCATAGTGGTTATTAACAGGGACCTGTGGGGGATGTGCCTCAGACCTCTCCCCACTTTCCCTAAGCACACTGTGTTCTGCACTGAACTGCACTGAAATGCCAGCAGTTAGGGCAGCATGGCATCCTCCAGAATGTCCCAATTCAGACTGCTGTTTCTCAGCAACTGCACTGCACTACTATTAGACAGATTACAGAGAGTGGCTGGTTGTTGTTTCCTGTCATCACTAAGTTTTGTGATGACCAGTGTTCCAATATGTTCTTTACTAGGACAAGTATTCATTTTGATCTTCATTTGACATTTTGATGACACACAATACTGATATGACTCTGATTGCTGATGACAGCAACATGTGTACAAAGGTGAATGGTATAATGGTTTGGTTCACAGTGAAGGAGGGTAGTACAAAGTTGGACAGCTGTCGCCACTGCCTGAAGAGTGACATTAACTTACTGGGTTGACTGCAATGTACACACAGAATGGTGACCCATAGTCTACTTGATTTACCATACAAAAGTAGACATCAATACAGCAATACATATGTTACAGTAAATTTTTTTTTTACAGATCACTGCAACAAAGGTCAGTCAAACACTGAAATATGTTCCATCTGGCAGTGTGAAAGCTTGATTTTCCAGAGGGATACAGACATACCCAACCGGTGTACACAGGGGTGTACAGGTTTCTATAGCTTCCTCTCCCATTGTATCAGTTGGTACTCGGTATGATGCACCACAAGTAGAAGTAGACCCAATTGATGCAACTGAGAGAATGTCAACTTCTGCATCTGACACAGAAGATGATGACTCTGAGTTTCATGATGATTCAAAAGAGGACCCAGATTGGGAGGTCTCTCATTTTGCAGACTGTGATATTGGTGATGAATCTGACTATTGCAATGAGGAGGATTATACTGAAAGGTACATTTTCCTTGAATTGTAATGATCCTCAAACTATGCACATCAACACCCTTTTTTGGGGTCATTAATACATTGCCCAGTTGGTGTTAACAAGAGGTCAGTGCCTCCTATAAGTGACCCACTGTAAATTCACACATGATCCATGAGTAACCACCGGGATGCAGTGGAGGACATCACCCCTTACCTCATGCAAGATCTCATGAGTAGTGTGCAAGCACAGGTGCATCACTGTGCCACCACGGTCATTGGCGCGAGTAACATCTTCAGGTGTGGATTTGTTGCTTTGTCCAATTTTCTTCTCAGAAGCCCATCACAGGTCACTGCTCATGTAAGTCCAATTACACTGAGGTGCGTAGATACTCAAGCTTGCTCAGCTGACTGGTCAACTCCTGACCCTCACTTGAGTTGAGCATCCTGTGCTGCACTGGCACCATCCATCCAGGGATACTGTTTACCAAGACATTCATTTAAACTATGGTCTGTAAAACAAGATCTACCATGTGTGATTGTACGTTTGAGCAGTACTGTGATGCCTCGCTGGAAAACAAAATTGTCACTGATCTTATATCATTATTCAGGTGTTGCTGGGCACTCATTTTACTTTTGTTGTACTACTTCTGTTTTTGTTTCCTTATTTTTCTGTTCAACAGCTGCACCGAGCTCAAAGTGGACAGTCCACCGCACAAGCAGCGTACTTTTGTGGTTTTTGAGAGTGCCCTGGTTCAACTGCTGCAAGTATGCTTGATATGCTTCTCCACAGGGAAGGTTTTCCTTTGATGGATGATTGGTGGACTTGCAATATTTGAAATGCTTTGCAGCAATGGACATAGGTGTTGTTGGGAGACACAGCCACGGTTAGGGACTCTTCCGGTTGATAACCGTCTTACTGTGACCGCCATATATTTCAGCGGTGGTAGTCCAGTGCATATTTTAAACTTCCTGTCATATCTACATATGCCGAGAATAGCAATCAGGACATACCATCAAATGCAGTCCAGTTACCTGGTTCCATCTGTCTGACGTGTCTGGGGAAGACATCAGGAGGCCTTACTGACTGCGATGAGAGGAGGTACAGCTAAACTTGGTGGCGATGCGCGTTGTTGTTCGCCGGACAAACTGCAAAATTTAGTTTATATTCCCTGATGGACTTAGTGCACTCCAAGATTGTTGATATGCAGCTGATTCAGATGACTGAACAATTCCTTATTGTCATCATCACTACAGTGCTGTCCTTTGTGTCCTATGATGCATTATTGCGCAATAATATTGACATGGTCATATCTTTTTTAAGAGTAACGAAGTATCACGCTCCAATGCGATGGAGCTTGAGGGACTGAAGCGTGCCGTACAAAAAGTCAAATCAGCAGGAGCGAAGACAGAGTCTCTAACAACAGACCGCCACGTTGGAGTTAAGGCACATGCGTGAACAAGAAAAAGAGATACAGCACTGGTTTGACATCTGGCACATTGCAAAAGGTTTAATTCATTGATTGTTACTTGTATCTTACTTTTCGTTCACATATTCCATGAAAAGGTCCCACATTTGTAACACAGTTTTCCACTCCATTTTCGGTTTTCATCGTGCATTTAAGATTAGCTTTTCTTTTTACATAAGTATTTTGTTAGAAGTACCATCTGTTACTATCATGTATTGCTGTGCACAGAACTCTGAAAAATGTGTATTGTATCACGTCATTACATATTAATAAGGTCTTCTGTCAATGTAGGGATCTGGAAGAAACTTGAAGCAAAGTCAAAAGGAGAGACTGTGCATTGCTAGCTACATGGGCCAAAGGGATCAGCCACCACCTGTACTGGTGTGCTCGAACCAGCGGTGGAGTGGGGGACATGGTAGTGGCAAAGTGGAAGTCAGTTGTAAATCATGTTTCTGACATTCACCATAACCACTGTGAGCTGTTCCCAAATTGTGAACATGGACCACTGGCAGATCGCAAATGGACTGAGAGAGGTGATCATCTCATGAAATGCTGTGATGTCATTGTCTGAAGTGCCTGATGCAGTTACATTCATTGTACCATCATATGGATATTTCATTTGAACGTCTTACACTGAGTTAACGGCTTTCTGGTGGTAGGACAGTTATGCACAGACTTTGTGACCTGTTGCGTCATTGTAATGTAGTCTGTAATCAAACTATATAGAAGGAGTAATGACATGCACTGTTGTCCATGGCTGGCTTATGTTCCATTCGTGGTGGACATCCACTTTGTGATTACGCAAACCATGATCTATGTCTGGGAAACAGATCTAAACCATGTCCCAATCTGGTGGCAGTTAATAGTGCCGTATACCATTTACGGTGATCATCTTGACTTGGTTTGGTTTTACCATTAAAATAGCTGTGCACGTTCAAGAATCGATGTGGGACCATGTCATATACATTGACACTTGCAAATGTTTCAAAAGGTGGTAATAAGTTTGCTTTTGTTGATTCCTGTGCCATGACAAACATGGTGTCCATGTTGTCTGTACTGTACATTAATTTCTGAACCTTTTCCATTGCATGTCCCTTACTGGTAACGTCTTACTTACATGTTTCTCTTCAATATTATCTTGTTGTAGGAAATCGCGCTCACAAGAAATTGGAAATTATATGTAACAACAACCTGCTTATGAAGGATATTGGGAAATTGTCACCATCTGAACAAGCCTCTGCACTACTGTCGTTCCACAAAGAAATAATTTTTTTTGCACCAAAAATGACACATTACTTCTACAACAGAATGGAGGCCAGCTATGTGTTGTTGTTCATACTGTTATTCACTATATAGATAATAAAGTATAGGTCGGTGTGTGATAACTACAAATTTATATACACCCGTGGCGTTAAATGCTACATAAAAGCAATAGGTGTGTGTAAACTTTGATTTACATAAACCAACTCATATTTAGTGTCATATAATTGCTGTGTAGATTTGGTTTGCCGCAGCAATTATATAACATTGGTGTGTATCATCTCAGCAGTGGATGAGTCAACCCCTCTCTCAGCTCAATGGTTATGGTCTACACTGCTTCTGTGATGGTCCAGTGATCATCTTGTTGTTTTTGCTCCACCATTTGATCCTTCCTCTACCTACATTGCCCTTATGTCTTGCACTATTTATAATGGCATCAGCAGTGAGGTGATGGATACAATCAAATCAGACAAATGTCAGTGCCACAGCAATTGTAACTTCAAATATATGGATTGACAAACCATGTCCATGAAGTACACATACAAAGTTGATTGGTGAAGGTACATTGCGCGGTTTTTCACAGTAAGCACATTTTTTTTGTGTCATTCACAGATTGATGGTTGCAGCCCTTCATTTTAATGAGAACTCAGAGAGGACATAGAGAGTTCGTAGAGATGGTCAGGCCATGTGGGGAATATCATTTCCAAAAGCAAGAGGTGGTGCCCCCGTCATAGAGGAGATCAAAGTGCCCATTACAAACAGTAAGTGTGTGTGTGTATATATATATATGTATATATATATATATATATATATATATATATATGTGTATATGTAAGTGGTAACCCACTCCAGGGTGTGTGGTTATTGGGGATTAATCAACAACCCAGGTGCGTTGTGAGGTACAAGGCCGCAGGGAGAGTGCTCTCACAGTGCCTGAGGTGTTGATTAATCCCCAATAACCGCATACCCTGGAGTTGGTTGTTGCGCTTATAACATGGGGTATCACCACAAGTGAAACAAACTTGAGGAAAGCATGATTAAGTCCTGAAACATAGGAAGTATTTTATGTGTTCTTCCACCTGCACAAATACTGTGTTGCTGACACTGATATATATGCACTGCTGACACGGCTCCGTAATTCACCATACAGTTTATATCATCGTGTTGGTGCTGTCAGGCACAGTGTTATAATAGAAAGACCACTTGGAGTCTAGCAGCTTTGATGCGCACAGTGACAAACTGTTGCTCCCTGACAGTGTATAGGAGTAGTATTGTGTCCCACACCTCCTCACAGTAGGCCCCCCCATTACACCAAGGTTTAACAGCAATAGTGGCACGTGGCAGGAATGGTTACCATATTCCTCATACAACCCACCTACTGACAAGTAGCTCACAAGTCATAGGTCTTCCTACAGTGAATCTTTCGGTTACTGTTGCGAGGAACTCTACAAGCTGTTTATCACTGTCAGAATGTCACCAGTGCCAAAACTTGTACAGTGTACACCGCCCAATGCCACCAACACACATGTTTATACGTTAAACAGCATTGCAGATGAATTGATGGTCAGCAGCTGTAATACCAGTTATCAGCCTGGCCCGGTGGAGCTGAGGGTTGAGGTGCTGGATGCCACACCTCGTGCCATGCCAGCTACCTGGGTTCGGGAATGAGTCTGGATCGCTGGGGGTCAACAGGGGAAGGGAAGGATTGAGCATCTGGAGGACAGCTCTCCTTCCTCTGGGGTATCCACGCACTATGCCTGGCACCATGGCGACCTCTGGTACCACTACACTTCAGGGCCAAAATAGAGGGTTGCAGAGTCACGGCAAGACGTTCCCTGGCATCATTGCACGTCGGGACTCCGCCGGATGAGGGGGTTGGGGAGGGTGCAATGAGGGAGGAGGAAAAACAAGAAAATCCCCGCTCCCGGAGATAGGCGAAGGCACCACCCTACAGCCACACTCCACCAGCCGAACTCGTCCAGCTCCTGGGCCGAGCCCAGCCTGGCCTGAATTCATGGATAGAGTGCCCTGGGAGGATAGGGCAGCCTCACCTCGGGAGGGCTCAGAGCCAAGGGGATAGCCGGGCTGGTGCCAGGTTGCTGGTGAGTTTCAGGCACGGAGGTAGAGCTCGTAGTGGGTGGATGCCTGAGAGAGTTCTCCGGGGCTCAGTGGAGTCAGAAAAAGAGTTAAAAAAAAAAAATACCAGTTATCAAGCACGTTAATTATTATATAATTACTGGGCTTCCCTTTTTACCATAGGGAATTCCTGGCATAATGTGCCATTATAAAGGACTGTTCTTTACGGCAAACACGCACATGTTTTCCCTCACACTGCACATGTACTCACTGGACTTTGGTCCTTCCCGACCCCGGTGATTGCTCGCTCTTGCCTTCCACAGCTACAGTCAACCACCAGAGGAAGTAGGCATTAACTTATTTAAAAAGAAAGCTAATTTAAATGGCATGGGTACAAAAACCATGTTTTACAAATGTTGAAATAAACATTTAAACTGATGTCTGAAAAAGAAACTGGAGCATGGCCGCAACGGAGCCTATAACATTTTATCTAATTGCTGTGGTGAAAAAGGTTAACCCAGCAATTAGCTGGCAGTATAGCCTACAGGTTAAAGGAACGAGGTGTGAACGAGCTAATACATGCAGCAGATCATACCTGAGTTTGATTCTCACAACCTCCACTTGCATACTGTGTGACTCTAATCAAGTCACTTAACCGCCCAGTGCTCCCAGGTCACCCCTGAAAACAGGAACTTGTGCCTAGTGGGCCTTACCCAGTTACCAAAGACTAAAATAAAAAAATTAAAAAATGAAAAATAAAATAAGGGTCGGTGTGTCAACTTGAAGTTTACACACACCCTTGGGGTTAGATGCTATTCATAAACCCCTCGAGATTCACTTTTGGGTTTAATGTAGCATCTAACCCCTCGGGTGTGTGTAAACTTCTAGTTACACACACTGTTCCATATTTTTTTGTATTTATTAAGTCGTTTAGTACACCATGTAATGAAAACCATTAATTGCTTTTTTTTCTTCACACAGGTTACGTGCAAGAATTGACAGACGTGGTTTTTCATTTACGTGCGGAGTACCCCAGTTACAGGCTTGCAGGACTGAATAATCCTGACCATCACGTGCCACCTCCCGTTGCATCTAAGTTTGAGAAGCAAGAGAAATTGAAACTGGTATCTGAGCACAGAAGTCATTACAATAAGACTTGAAATTAGTGTCAGAGGCTGATTTCCATAAAGTACAGTCAGAGAGAAATGTATATTGGGTTGCATAGTCACTACATCAATATTTTTTCTTAATTTGTGCCAAAGAAAGGTTTCTGTGAATTAACATTGTGTGTAAAACATGCAGTGACCATCATTTCTTCAGTCTTGATTATAATCATACAAAATGCAATGTGCAGGTCAACAGACAACATGAAGTCACTGCTTAGTGGAACTGTTTATGGAACATTCTATGTTGATTAATGATTGCTTGTAATTTGGTGCAAGATGACTGTGATAGTGGAATAACACTGGTATGGTTACTTACGTCACTTCAGTCACACTAATACATTGTGATATTAGGTCTGTTGTTACATTTCATTTGCACGCATATCCTCAGTATGGGTATGATAAGTAGCCTGCATATAGTTGAACAAAATCATTACATAGCTGTTTATAGTGAATTATTGCATCTTTCATAGAAGTCATTTATTAACCTATGCTATGGTTAAGTAATTGAATACTTTTGGGGCAACTTGGGAGGCATTTTCAATGAAGATGCCGTCAGCTCATCTGAGATGAGATGAGCAGGCACATCTCAGTTATGTGACCACCTGCTACTTTAAAAGTCTGCAGATGGGCAATGACAGCTATGCTTGGCCAAGCACATACCATGAATTCTGGGACCCACGTGTCAACCAGCTATCAAGACAAAGTTGCACAGTGCACCATTCACAGCTTGCTGTCTCTCTCCTGGTAACCACAAAAAATACATTAAAATTCAACACATCAGCTGTTATATAACAAGTGGGGGGTCACACTCACCCACCTAGTATGCACATTTGTGTAGATATACTAACCTACTACCATCGTAAAATGACAGCAGAATATGCCTAACATTCTTTTGAGTCTGACATGCACCGAGGGCCGAGTTTTGTTGTCCACTCCTCCCCTCCTCTCCCCCATTTGGTTATACTGACCCCAGTCCAAGATGTGCCACCTGCATTGGACCTGGTCAGATTTCCACGCCCACTGTACCTGTCCCATCTCCTGTTATGCCCGTCCTCGGTCTCTGCCTCTACTAGCTGGCTAGGCAGCACATTCTATGGCTACAACACCCTTTCACTGAAATAACACATCCTCCTCTCTCCTCTGAGCACACATGCATCCAACTTAAACCCATTCCCTCTCAATGCCACCTCCTTCCTCCTTTGCAGCATCATGACTGGGCCCTGCTTATTGATCCCTTTTATATACTTTAAGATCTCTATCATGTCCTGCTGTCCCTCCTGTACTCCATAGTGTACATGTCGCATTCCTTGAGCCTCTCCTCATAGGTCCTCTCACACAGCCCACAGTTCATTTTGTTTGCTGTGCTTTAGACCCTCTGTAGAACTATAATATCCATCTTTAAATGTGGTCCCCAACACTGCACACAGTACTCGAGGTGTGGCCTAACAAAGCAATTGTACAGGGGAACGACCAATTATGCATTTGTGCAGGTAATCCTCCTTGTCGATGCATACCAGCATCCTATTTGTCCTTGACGATGCACTCCCACAGGTATCTCAGTTGATCATTTTGACATGTACCACTACCCACAGGTCCCTCTCACCCTCCGTGAATGTCATTTAGCCTCCTCCCTGAGGATACCCCTGTCCAGGACTCCTGACTCCCAAGTGCAGAACCTTGCACTTCCCTGCATAGAATTTCACTTTCCATTTTCCTGTGCACCTTTCCATAGCCTACAGATCCTCCTTCAGGCCACCCTCCCCTCTACATCATCCGCCACTGTGCCCAGCTTGGAGTCGTGTGGAAAGACACTCATTTCACTCCTGATCCCCTTCCTTATGTCAGAGACATAGGCTTTCAACTGGACTGGACCCATCACTGACCCAGGGGGCACCCCAGTAGTAAGCCAGCTTGGTGAGGAGGTAAACCCACCAAGCATCACCCTCTGAGTATGCTCAGAGAACCAACTTCAAATCCATATTAACAGCTGTCTCCCTACCCACATTTCCTTCACTGTAGCCCACAGGCCATTGTGGGTTATTGAATCAAACGCCTTGCTGAAGTCCAGAAAGAGGACATACACTGGCCTACCCCAGTCCAAGGCCCTCATCATACAGTCATAGAGCTCCACAAAGTTAGTCTGACACAAAATTCCTGGGACACATCCATGCTGCCTATTGTCCAAATACCCTGTTTGGTCCAGTAACCTCCCTAGCCTTGTCTGGACGATACCTCCAATCCCCTTGCCGACCACAGACATCAGGCTAACAGGCCTGTAATTTGTATCCTCCTCTTCCCTTGTCCCCCCTTGTGGACTGGCACAACATGGGCCTTCTTCCAGTCTTGGGGCACCCATCCAGTCATCCACCAGGGGGATTGCCAGGACATCCTCCGGTTCCCTCAGCACCCTGGGATGTATCTCATGTGGCCGAGGTTCTTTGTCCATCCAAAGGGACCCAAGGGCTTCCTTTACTCTCTGTACTGGGATATCAGCCTCTACCTACTCCCCCTTTTGCACCCTGTACTGCCCGCACCACCACCTGTCTGTGGTGGCCACTCCCTTTGCACAGACATGTCAGGGCCCCAGATCTGTATTGGTTCCATCCCTTCCTTCTGTTTCACCCTGCCACCCCCCCGGAAGACATAGTCCCTTCACCCTCCCTGGTAAATACTGATGCAAAGTACCTATTTAGGACCTCTGGCTGTTCACCCGCCACTTGTGCCCAACCATCACCTATCCGTATCCTGCTGATTTGCCCCCTTACTTTCCTTTTTTGCACTATGTATCTAAAGAACCCCATAGAAACAGAAACATCTGGATACCCCTGGCCAAGGGGTGCTCCTTTTTTGCCTAATCTTACTCCCACAACCATGGTGACTCTCTTGGCTGTCAGCTCATACTCCACCTGATCCCTTTCACTCCTTATTCAGTCAAAACTATCTGTATACTTCCCATTTCCCTGAAGTCTTCACCCCTAAAGTCAGTTACCACCGTCCTTGTTCTGCTTCCCTTCCCTCCATCCAGGAAGAACCAGACTGTGGTGTGATCACTCCCCACTAACTATTCCCTTACCTCTAGGCTGTGCCTAGTGTGCAGCCCCTTATCCTCCCTGTTCTCCCCTATTCCCCCACCAGGCCATACCCCAATTCCCTACACCACTCCCTAAGCCACTGATATGTCTTCATAATCTTCTTCATTTTTTTCCCCACTACACATTGGCACAGGCACAATTAATGAAAAGGAGATCTTACATGCCCATGGAAAGCCTTACCATGGCCAGGTCCTGAAACCTTGACTGAATTTTGAATTCACTATTTCCATTTATGTCATTTGTCTCCAAGTGCAGTAATACTGTATGTCCTTGGTCCCCCACCCATTACCTTGACAGTGAGTACAAGTCATACTTGCCCTTGTGAACCATCATCCCTGGGTTACATTTGGTGCTGATTATATAGTTTTTACCCTCCACCTGCCCCTCCCCAGGGATGCCTTTCATAATGGAATCCCCCAAAAGCAGTACTGTAGCCTCCACCATGGCTACATGTTCACCAGTCGGGTTCACCCTCCTTACATGACCCTCATCAGCCCTTTGTGTGGTGTCTCCCCCCATCCATCTTCTAGCAACTCCCACAATCTGGGTGTTGAAGATATACAGTTACCTGTTGTCCATGGTCACCCCCTATACCACTGTCCTGTCCCTCTTCATCCTCCACACCCCAGAATCCTTCTCTGTAAGTCTATCCTCACTCCTGAATAATCCATCCACCATATCTGTTGGTCCACTTTGCTTCCTGGTCGCTATCATCCTGCGCCTTATGGACTGTTGTGCCCACCTTTTCCATACCCATATCCTAATCCTTGTTCACCTTATCCTCCTTTTTCCTCTCCTCCCTACTTCTCTTCAACATCTTGTCCTGGTCCTCCCCTATTGTTAAACATTTTCAATCCCTGCATCTTGCCCCTTCTCTCTTCCTATCAGTGTCTTCCTCAGCTTCACCATCAACAGCATCATCATCATCATCGTCATTCACCTCCCCCCGGCCCCTCCTCTATCTACTTGCATATAGGGTTAAAATAATTTGTGAGCCTTACTCCATCCCACAATACTCACCCTTCCCTATGTCCCCTCTTGGTTCCCTGTGTACAACCAAAGTCTGTTGTGCTGTGCTGTGTGAATGCCCACCATTTGGCTCCCTCTGGACAGCCCCAGCACAGTATCATGGCTGCACCACACCCTGCAGTCCCAACCACCCTCCCAAATATGACCACTCTAGTGACATGTGGCTCTTTTAAAGTGTTATACTGTATTCACCACCACCCACCATTCCGGCATCCATTTCCACTGGTGTTACCACTGTGTCAGCACAGAAAAGCACCCTGATGTCAACTATGAATTTTACTGTACAGTTTGTAGGCATGCCTCCTCATGTAATTGTTTTTTATCATGTTAAAAGATGCTGTTGATGTTAACCTTATTTATGCCATTTAAGCATTTGAATGTGTAACCCATATCCCCCAATGTTCACAATCCAAAATGTACCAGCCTGTCCTCATATGGCTTCCCCTGCAGTTACAACAACTTTTTGGTTGCCATTCTATGGACTCTTTACACTGTTCCCTTGTCCTGTTGCATGTAATGCTATAGTTTTGTACACCTGAAGGATCACATCACTCCTTCAAGTTGTGAAATTGTGAGTTACGAAAATGAATGCATAACTTCGAATGTGTTTCAAAAGTTTAATGGTTCATATACTGTATGTTTCTCAGATAGTCATTGAGAAGTAACATGACTTTACAGTTTCTTGCAGCAATATCACTGAACTGGGTTGATAACAGATTTTGTACACAGTAACTGTCTTTATTGAAAAACCATCGTGCAACACTTTCAAGTATAACATTAACTGTTTCAATATAAAATTTAATTTTCATGTATTAGTACATGTGTCGTTTCACTTTATTGTGCAGCAATTCACAACGTTTTAAATGTTTCAGCAGTGTCTGACATGAACATTGACTGTTCACCAAAAAGTCCAGCACATGGGCAGCATGAAGGCTAGGAAGTAATGGTGTTCTCTGCCTACGAAAAAGAAAAGGATATGGTATCAGTGTTATCAACATATAATGTTAACAGTTTAGGATTAAGACATTAACAGTAAAGCAAATAGACATTCATGTATTGTGGAAGATTACTGTGGGAAGCAACAATGCAGACACAGAGAGTTTCAGCTTTAGAACATACTAGCAGGGTAGCATCCGACCCTGTACAGACTGATAGGCATCATGGGTGTGCCTTTGGATTGTCAACTGTAATGCTTATGCCATTCCACCCCCACCACCCAACCCTGCAGCCAGTCACAGGCAACAAGGTGTGCAAAGGATGGTTCTGCACCACAGTTCACCCCATTGTCCTGTATTGTACCCACTTCAACATATGTCCTTAAGGAGTGGGGTTACTGTAAAGCCAAACACCCTAAGGCACACCTCAACATTTGTCAGTGTCTGCAAGATAGGGTGAGGTGAAATGGCATGAATGTTATGGGTGACAAGCAAAATGCATACCACAATGCCTGTCCGTCTCTGCAGGGTGGAGGAGATATTGGCGTGAAGTTCAATACTTCACTGGTATTCCTACTCTTCATCTTCAAGTCCTGCATTTCCAATGCTAATACCAGCAAGCAAGCATTCGGCATTGACAAATGCTTGTCTATACCAGTGGGTGCACTTTGACCCTACCAAGGGGTGTCACTGGTTGTCATATTTTTATATCATTGAAACAGTATCCCAAAACTAGTATTTTAATTAAGTGACTCATACAGATGTCTGTAACATCATAACATAAAAACAGAAAATGGAACAGCTATGTAAATACTTCATGTGTATGTTTTGTAACAACTGAAGCTGTCCATGTCTACCTACCTACCTACCTATAAAATTCCTGAAAACCTTTGTAGGTCTCAGGGGGAAATTTAGCCCTAATGGCACATACAGCACAGGATGGCAAGACTTTGCAATTACCTGTTCCTAATTTCTGCCACACCCAGTACACAAATTTTCGGTACGCCATGTAATGCAGAAGCCTGGAAAATAAGTAAAACTGAAAGTAGTGAAAACCAGATGGCAAAGTGTAGGTGACACTACATTATGCAACACATACAGCAGCAATGACTATGCAGTGACTAGCCAGTTGTGCATCCACCATTTGAAACAATGATGATTTGTCTAATAAAATGCAGAATGTGATTAACTGAAAAAAGTAATTATTATATATTATTTTTATTATTATCACTATTTGACCAGAGGGACAGGGTAGTCAGGAAGGGGGGAAGGGCATCAGTCTATATCAGAGAGGAAATAAGTTGCACAACTGAGGAGTTGGAGGAAGGGGAGGAGGAGGAGGCATTATGATTTCAGTCAAGGTCCACTACAGACACAAATGTTACGTTGGTGGTGGTTTAGGGACAGGCACCTCATCTCACAAGTATTGAAAGCTGCTGGGAAAGGAAAGGTGGTAATTGTGGTTGACTTCAGCATGCCCAAGATGGAGTGGAGCACACCATCCTCAACATGTGGTCAAACTAAGGAGATCAAATAAGGCTTGCAGACTGTGGGTTCCTGACTCAGGACATCACTGAACCAACAATAGCTGAGGAAATTTTTGATATGCTGCTCACAAATGAGGAGCATGTACATGAAATAATGATTATGGACAACCTGCCTGTCAGTGACCATTGCACAGTATGGTTGCCCTTTGATATGCACTGGCAAAGCATGAAGAGTAATAAAAAAAATTGGATTTCAGGAGGGAGGAACTCAGGAAAACTGGCATCACAGCAGGTATGGGGGTGGAGCAAAGGTGGTCCATCATTTGGAAGGAATGCAGCTTTCCACCAATTGGTGTGTTACGCTACAGTGAAAGCACAGAAGGGCCAAAGCACACAGCTGGTTCACTTCTGTGGTTGTCAAGGCAATAAGGGAAAAGAGGTTTGATTATGGAAAATTAATGAAGCCAAGAGAGACGTGTAGAGGGCAAATTACCTAAGGTTTGCGAGTGACGAAAGTTAGAATGGTCTCACTAAATGCTGGGAGCATGGGGAATAAGTTCACAGAGTTGCAGGAATTGATTGCAGAATTGATGGGTAAGTGGGCATAGCTGCCATTACTGAGACATGGTCAACCAGGCACCATCACTGGGACCTAACCATGCAAGGGTACACAGTATTCTGGAGGGTAGCCTATGATGTGGGCACCTGTACAAGGGCGCCATCCGAAACAGCAACGCTATCACGGTGAAATCCCGAATGGTGATAGGGAGGGGAAGGCGACCGGATGTGGGGGTGGATGAATTGAGTGACAGGATGTCGCTAAATGTACACGTGCATATGGGGGGAGCAAGCACGGTGAGCATGGGCTGGGAGGGGGTAGAGGGGATGTAGGGGGTGGCACTGTGGTGGGCTGCAGAGCTGCACCATGGCATCAGGGGTTGGCCAGCAGCTGGGGTGGGTGAAGTACCGGGTTCGGGTCTGGGCACTGGTGCTATTATATTGCGCCTCGCCTGAACCTTTATTTTTCATGCTTTTGACCCCCCTCGACATGCACCCCACTGGAGCTGAGAATCCTTTAGTAGGAGGGTGTAGGGGTGAATCACCACATGTGGGGTGGTGTGGGAGGGCACAGCCCCCCCCAAAGAAAGCATGAAAACCTAAGTCCCCAGCGCCATTATTCCATGCACCGAGTGTGTCAGAGTGCCGAAAAGGTTTTTGCCACTATGATGTTGCGATAACGGCGATCACCTTTAAGCAGTCGCCGTTATCACATACAACCATTCTGGAGGGATGCAGATAAAGGGAAGATGGGGGGGAGCTGCTGTTTACATAAGGGAAGGGTTCAGATGTAACAGGGAAGAAGGGGACGAGGGCAGGTCTGAAGTAATGTTGCTGCAACTACACAGCCAGAAAGGGACCAAGATCTGTCTGGGGGCGTTTATAGGATATAGTATCATGTAGTGATCTGAAACATTGATTAAAGCATTTCTCTCAATTATATTCATGTCTTAGAAGTGCAATAACCCATGACAGGGTGAGCGGTTATTGTAGATTAATGAACACCCCGGGTGACATGAGGACACTATGCCTGCAGCATCATTCATCACAACACACCAGTGTGTGTTGATTAATGCACAATACCCACACGTACATCAACTCTAAAAGCATAGCACCAAACCCCAAATAATTAACAGGGACAACTGTCTCTGAAGAAATAAAATTTATTCACATGCTAGGAGGCATGAGCCTGATGCATTTTGGATAATGTATTCATTTTGAAATAACTGCACACCCTGTCATGGGTTATTGCTTACTTGCTCAATGGTGGTTAACATACAGTAACACTGCATGGTGGGTGAAGTATTTCGATGGAATGTCATGAATGGCAAATTTGACATACAGAGGTGCATATACATAAGCAAGTCAACCTATATTTTGGTGGAAGAATCATGGTAAGAAAAAGACAATGACAGAAACTTAACAGTTGCACTCACTCATTGGTACTTTCATTATCACCAACAGGGCCGTCAACCTCTACATATTTGTACAAACTGGACTGGAGAACATCGTCATCCAAGCAACAGCTCTTGAAACCCTGCACATCAGTGATGCAGCTGATCTCATCTGACATATTAAATTTTTCCAACACTGCACAATAGATCCAGTAGCACTGGTTCTCAATTGATGATGGCATTAATTGCCAATTACCACAGCTGCACCTGAAATGTAAATAAAGCAATTTAAAAAATAATGGACTAGGATTTCCGTACAGAAATTAAACAGTTTGATCACAAGTGAATGTCATCCATTTATGCCAGTGTGCACATACACCACCCTGTATCAGGACACATGACACAGTGGAGCCTGAGTACAGAATGAGCATCTTTCAGGTGCGACACACAACAGGTGAAAAACAGAATATTGGGATATGCTATCAGAAGTAACAGAGCATAACAATTAACATAACACTGTTAATGGAAATAGCATCAGCACACATATTATTCTAACAACCACAGTAATGCAAGCCATACAAAGAACTTTGTATGCTGATAACAATATCATCATCAGGAAGGGATGCTGAGTATTGTTCCTTACTGACAGTGTCACTACACACTAGTAGGGAGGGCTGGGGGGATACCGGGATGTATAGGAAGAGGCATCAACAGCTGAAAACAGCAAGTTGTTATCACTCTGTACAGATAGTTGGTGAGACCCATCTGGAGTACTGTGTCAAGTTCTGAAGACAACATAGAAACATAGATTTTGATGGCAGATAAGGACCGCTTGGCCCACCCAGTCTGTCCATTTCCCTACCTAATGGATAAGTTGCAGATCCTAGTTAACCAGCAGCCTACTTCTTCCTACCCCCACCCACTAGAATTGCCTTATGAGTTATGACTGTCCCATGCATGCTTGAATTCCACCACTGTTTTTGACTCCACAACCTCCTCCGGAAGGCCGTTCCATGCATCCACAACCCTCTCTGTGAAAAAATACTTCCTTAAATTACCTTTGAGCCACTCCCCTTCTATCTTCAAATTGTGCCCCCTTGTTCTTGCACACCTCTTTTTTTGAAAGATGCTACCCTCTTGGACTTTGTTGATGCCCTTGAGATACTTGAAAGTTTCTATCATGTCCCCCCTCTCCCTCCTTTCCTCGAGGCTATACATATTCAGCTCCTTAAGTCTCTCTTCATATGTCTTCCGGTGCAGACCCTGCACCATTTTAGTTTCCCTCCTCTGGACAGCCTCCATCCTGTCTATGTCCTTGCGGAGATTGGGTCTCCAGAACTGCACGCAGTACTCCAGATGGGGTTTCACCAACTGTCTGTACAAAGGGATAATAACTTCCTGTTTTCTACTGGTGATGCCTCTCCCTATGCATCCCAGTATCCCCCCCAGCCCTCCTTGCTGCCCTCTCACATTGCTTGCCCACCTTTAGGTCATCTGGTATGACTAGCCCCAGGTCCTTTTCCATTTTTGTTGTTGTTAGTATCTCACCCCCCATTGTGTACTCTTCCCCTGGGTTTTTGTTTCCCAGGTGCATTACCTTGCACTTCTTAGCATTGAATCTAAGCTGCCATACATTTGACCATTCCTCTAACCTTGCCAAGTCCCTTCTCATCCTTTCCACCCCACCTTGTGCATCAACTCTGTTGCAGATCTTTGTGTCATCTGCAAAGAGACATACTTTTCCTTCTAGTCCCTCTGCAATGTAGCTATAAAGACATTGAAGAGGACCGGTCTCATCACTGAACCCTGCGGTACCCACTAGCAACCCCCTTCTTCAGAGTGGACTCCATTTACTATTACTCTCTGTGTCCTATTCTCAAGCCAATTCTTTACCCAGGCTGTCATCTTGGGACCCACTCCCAGGCTGGCTAACTTGTATATTAATCTTTTGTGTGGGACTGTGTCAAATGCCTTGCTAAAGTCTAGGTAGGCCATGTCCACAGCCCCTCCCTGATCTACTACTTTGGTCACCCAGTCAAAGAAATCTATCAGTTTTGTCTGGCATGACCTTCCCACTGTGAATCCATGCTGCCTTGGGTCCTGAGCCCCTCTGGCCTCTAGATACTCAACAATTCCTTCCTTCAGAAGTGATTCCATCATTTTCCCTACCACTGAGGTTAAACTAACAGGTCTGTAGTTTTCTGCTTCTGCCTTGCTCCCACTTTTGTGAAGGGGAATCACATGTGCCCTTCTCCAGTCCTCGGTACCACCCCATCCTCCCATGATTTGTTAAAGAGGGTAGTCAGTGGTGTCACTAGTTCTACCCTTAGTTCTTTTAGAATTCTGGGATGAATCCCATCAGGCCCCATTGCTTTGTCCACCTTCAGTTTTAAGAGTTCTTTCAGAACCCTTTCTTCTGTAAATGGGCTGGTATCAACTTCTGTATCCAGAGCGCTTCTACTGTTTGTTTTAGGTACCTCCCCACTTCCTTTGTAAATACTGAGCAAAATATTTGTTTAGTATCTCTGCCTTTCACAGTCACCCTCTGCCCACCCTCCCTCCTCTTTATTAAGCCTCACTAACCCTCCATTGGTCTTCCTTCGCTCCTGATGTACCTATAAAAGGTTTTATCCCCTTCTTAACTGAGTTGGCTATCTTTTCCTCGGTTTGGGCCTTTGCTGTTCTGACTGCCTTCCCAGCTTCCTTTGCTTTAACTGATACAGTTCTCTGTCCTGCTCCTTCTGTGATTCCTTGTACTTCCTGAAAGCTTTCTTTTCTCTTGAACCTTCACTGCCACTTCCTTTGAGAACCATAGTGGTTTCTTACATCGTTTTGTTTTGTTAATTTGCTTCACACAAAGGCTTGTTACCTCTGTGATGGCAGTTTTTATTATTCCCCATTGTTTTTCCACCCCTCCTTCCTGCCCATTTGCTAGTGCATTCCTTAGGCACTTACCCATTTTGGCAAAGTCAGCCCTCCTAAAGTCCAGTACTTTTGCCTTTGTATGGCTTGACTCTATTGCTGTGTTTATTGTGAACCATACTATTCGATGGTCGCTAGTTCCCAGATGGCTACCCACTTCTACATCTGTGATCCTCTCTTCATCTCCATTTGAGAGAACCAGGTCTCTCAAGGACATAGACAGGATGCAGAAAGTCCAGAGCAGGGCAACTAAAATGGTGCAGGGTCTGCAAGACAAGCCATGCGAGGAGAGACTAAAGGAACTTAATATGTATATATTTGAGGAAAGGAGGGAGAGGGGGGACATGATAGAAAGTTTTAAGTACCTCTGTGGAATTAACAAAGTCCACAGAGGGTAGCATATTTCAGAAAAAGAGATGGGGAACAAGAACAAGGGGACACGGCTCTGAGGAAGTATTTCTTCACAGAGAGGGTGGTGGACTCATGGAACCGCCTTCTTGAGGAGGTTGTGTGGTTGAAATGGTGGCAGGATTCAAGAATGCATGGGACAGTCATAAGGCAATTCAGGTGGGCAGTAGGAAGAAATAGGTTGTTGGTTAACTAGGATCATCAGCTTATCCAGTAGATCGGGATGTGGACAGATTAAGTGGGCAAAGGGGTCCTTATCTGCCATCAATGTCTATGTTTCTATGTTGTGGTGAGATGGGAAACATTCACTAAAATTACCACCAACACCTGCATCAGTTTAATTTCAGTTGCTTACCGTCTGTTTCCCCCCGCACACCACTTGTCACGGAAAAAGGGAGTTGTAGTGTCACTGTGCCTACTGTGTCAAATAAATTCAATACTTAAAATAAATATATAAAACTTCAATGGACATATCACAGTGCATGGCTTGGGAAAAGGGGATGCAAAACACAACTGCAGTATTCAGAATGATTTATGTGTGAGTCTGTCAATGCCTGGTTCACAGAAACACCTACTGAAACACCTGCAGCGAGGAATGGTTATGCAGTAACAGAAAAGGTTGCATGTTGTCCCTACACACAATAGCAGCAGTGCACAATATCAAGGAAACAACATGTATGAGACTCTGACAGATTCAGTGACATTAATAGAATAGATGTTTGAAGTGTCAAAAATTATGTATTTAACCATGGTGAAGTACCCTCAGGTGTAATGTCTTCAGGATTCAGGATTATACATGTCTGTCTGTGATGAGCATAGGAACAGATATGTGTGTAATGCCTCTGCAATGTGGGTCATTACAGTAGTCTGTAAATAACCTGGAAGATGTGATGACAGGCTGTGCTAACAGTGATGAGTGCTTGTTGTGGACAGAGGGCAATGCCTAGTATTTTGCTTTGTGTTGTGCAAATAGTAGGGAATAGCTACAATATGCAAGATGGTACACATGGAACCACTGCAGAGATTACCTGTAGCAGAGGCAATGATTACTAGGCTGTCTGTTTTACTGATATGCATTGCCATTCAATACTGAGAAATGTACTTCATGTCTACATAATTGCTATTGGTAGTGAGCATTGGGGTGGAGAAATGGCAAGGTTGTGTAACACGAGAAGTGAGATAAATACTGCTGTTCTCAAACTTCAGTGTCGCAAAAGAAAGAATAATAGCGATGGTGTACCATTCAGGCAGCTCCATGCCACATCCCTCGTTGCCACTGTCAGGATTGTTATCAGACCCATTCTCAGTGTCTGAAGGTGAGTCGGGAGCATCTGCTAATGGCTCAAAGCAATACAGGACCATATGGGTCCCAGAGGAGCCAGCAACACAGGACAGCACTGTGATTTCATCTTCGGAGGAGGAGGAGGACATAGCTGACTGGAAGGATAGTCGTACACCCTATGACGTCATCGTGTGCGCATCCGGCGACGTTCACATCTGATGTAAACACAGGGAAGTTAGAGCATGCAGCGCGAGATGTGCAGACTTTAAAACCATAAATTTTAACAACAATGCCAACACAGAACAGGCAGAAAAACTCAGCAATCATCAGAAAACAAGGTAGGACAACAGATTTGGGGCTACAAATGATGAAAATGATGAAGTGTTGCATTTGATCTTTAAGCAGAAAGCAAGGTGAGCTAAAGCATACAGAGAACAATGCAGTGAACAGAGGGCTGCAATAGTAGGTGAGAATGGAGCCTGGGGTACAGGCACAAGGTAGCATGAGGCAAGGAAACACAGAGTATATAACCTGAAGCACAAGCAGCAGTGTATAAACAGGGCACTAGAAAACTAGAAAGTCCAAAAGAAACAAACAAGGCAAACACAAGAACAGGAGCAGGAAGGGAACCAGCACACACAGAAGCACAGAGTAATACAAACCAAAAGCAGAAAAACAGAAGCCCAGCACAAACCAAGCAGAGTCCAACCAGGCATGCATGGGGCGGCAAAGCCCTAGTAGGCCCCAGGAGAGAAGGTATACCGGCAGAGTCTCCAGCAGCAAGGAAAAATGCTTGTGTGTGAAGTGAGGAGAGCAGCCCTTAAACAGGCAAAAAAGGGGTGTGTGGCTAGTTGCACCACCCCCTTGAACTATAGGCTATAGCCTTCAAAAAAAAAAGGCATGAAACTTTTAATTAAGTACAAGAAAGCAACAGCATAGGCATGTAATGACAGTTAATGGAGCATTAATGCAGATTGCATCCTTTGCATTTGATCTTTAAGCTGTAACTTCGGGCATGTGCATTAGCACTGATGCTAAAGCGCATGCCAGAGTTACAATCTCAAGGACAGGCTTCTGACATTGAAAGACGCTCAGCTGTTTGCTGGTGCAGCTTCATGCAAATCAAAGGACTGAATCCCTCTCTGACTGGAGCGGCTTCAGTCCTTTGAAGTACACAAAGTTTCCGCCCAGCAAGCAGAGTGGCGACAAAACCACAGTGCGTGGTCATTGGTCTACACTGTTGAGCCCTTGCTATTCTGAATTGCAATGGGCTGGGCAGTGATACACCCCCAAAATCCTTGTTCACTCCTCACAAAACCTTTGGTGGGCAGACACATCAAATGTGAAAGAAGTCACCTAAGAAGGTGAATGCATTAAATCCCAGCATTAAACTTGATAACTCAATCAAAATTCTGTTTGGGGTGACACATGCCACTCATATAGATCCAGATAGTGTCCTAGAGCTTGGAATCCCTCCTCATGGGATATATTTATGTAGAGGGACTGCATGTCGAGTGTAAAAAGAAGTCTGATTTCTCAACATGGATATCCCATGAGATATTAAGAGCCTCCATGGAATCCCTTAGGTATTATCCTACCCCCCCCCCCACAAAAGGTTTTATAAGTATGTCCACATATTTGGAAAAGGATTCAGACAGGCAGTTAATTCCAGACACAATGGGATGACCATGGGGGGATTCCAGGCGCTTATTGACTGAAGGAAGGACATACATGTTAGGCCTCAGTGGGGATAGGGTGATAGATTCCTTAGTTTCCTCATCAATTAAACCATTATGCCATGCTGTTCTGATATATTTATCCACCTTAGCCATGAAGGGGAGTGTTGGGTTGTTAGACAGGGCTTTATAAAACCTTTTACTTGCCAGTTGGTGCCTCACCTCTGCAACATAGTCAGAAATATTCAAGACCACAACACTTCCCCATCCCCAATTTTAATAGTAATGTCAAGTTTGGATTGCACATGTTTTAAAGCCTTAAACTCATCCTTTGCCATGTTGACAACATTTTGCCTTTCCCTTGCATTTACTGATTTTTCCAAATCCTGCTCAGAGGCCAGCAAAAATACCCCCATGGTGGTTTATTTTTTTGTGGAGTAAAAGTTTATTTATTTTTCAGCTTATCATGGCCCAGAGTCTCTACATTCTCTGAAGCTGCAATGTCCATCGGTCCATGTTGTGATTCCTGTGCTTCAGTTATATTCCCTATAACCAGGCTAACAGTTCCTTGATCACCCCAGCATCTCTTGATAGAGAAGAATCATCTGTAATTGTAACCCCAAGGTCCTTTTCCTCCCAGGCACATACCATGACCTCCCCTCATATCCTGTACTTGGCTCTGGGGTTTTTGTGTTCATTGTATATGATTTTGCACTTTTTATTTTTGAATCCCAGCTGCCAAATTCTGGATCACTCTTCTAGCTTTTCCAGGTCCCACCTCAAGGTTTCCACTCCTTCTGTTGTGCCCACTGTATTGCAGACCTTGTGTCATTTTCAAGTATACAGAATTTTCCTTTTAGTACCACCCCATGTCCATTATGAATATACTGGAGGAGGGGGCCATCTTCCAATACCCACTGAGCCGCAAGTCTTTGCAGTTTAGCAACTGGATCAACAGGCCCCACTTCCTTCTCACTCCCTAAGTTAATCTCTCTTTTTTGAGTTAAATGGCCATAGCCATATGTTTATTGTTCACCCAAATTTGTGATATGCTGTCCAGAGTGATATGTACAGGTGCAGGTCTCATCCGTGGTTTCACTGCCACTCCCCTACCTGAGGAGGGTGAGGAGGGGGCATCATCTTTAAAGGAGGCCCGGCCTCCAGCTTGGACTGGTACCTTCAACAAGGGATGCTTATTAAAACCTGGAGGACCCTTCCTTCAAGAGCGATGGGAAGACTATTAGCTGACAGAAGAGTCTCTTACCCCTGTATGATAGAATTATCCTTCTCAGGTTCAATGTAAATGGAAAATGCCAAGACCCATCCAGGCCAGGCATGAATCTGATGGCCAAACTCCCCATACTGACAATGAAGTACCTGTCTGGATGGGTGCAGGTGCCCCCCCCCCTTCTGTTATCATTACCATTTTCTGAGACTCACAGATCAGCACAGACAGGCCTTATTTGTCCCCCCAAGCATCTCAGCCTAGCCATTCATTCACTGCATCCCAAATGACTAGGCTGAACCAGTCATATCCCACCTCTGATAGGTGTTTCCCATCTCTAGTGTACAATCCTGGGTTATCCTCCCCTGTGCTGTTTTGTACATGCCTCCATGTAAAACCTTTGCATCATATGCAAGCATGCCAATGAAGTACTGGGCCACCTCAAACACATGCTCTGTAAGTCCTCTTTCATGACCTGCAAAAGGTTAAATTAGGTCCTTCATCAAGATTCTTGTCACCCTGGTGAATCATCAAGTCCAGAAACACCTTTTTGTGTTCATTAGCTGCACACTGGAAAGCAGGTCCCTCCACAGCATGCCTTGCCAGCTAGGTTTTCTGGCCTGCACCTCCCCACTTCAGAAACAGGTCCTTGACCCCAGGCTGCTGCCTCACTCTCTGTTCTGCCCAGTGTACATAAGAGTGCCTGCATATCCTCACTTTTGGAGTTATATGCCATGGACCTGCTCAGTGCAAGAGAAAAGCGAGATAGGCTATAATAGGTGCGGCCGAACATTTCTGTTAAAATCCCCTCAAGTACCACTGCCCCACTGCCTGACTTTAGCTGTCTGTCATCCTTTATACTTTCACTGTTATTGCTGCACCTATCCTAAAGCAATGTTCTCATAGTACCCAGGTTTAAGCCCTACTTTCTCTAAAGTCTTCATGGGTATATGAAGGAACTGGTATTGCCTAAGGCAAGATCCATCCTTATGGCTGAAAAAGACATCTCCCCAGGTGGCCCCATTGTTATGTAGTTGAAGACACACTGCTCTACAGTTCACCCAGCCCACCCAAGTGTGTGCAGGTTGATCCTGTCATGCTCAGATCCTGCGCCGCTACTGACCACACATCCACCAGTAGCTGCTTCTGCACCTGCACTCAGGAGAGGCCAGGCGATATTGTCAGCCTCACCATGAGTGTAAGTCTTAGGGGACTGGAGGGGATAAGGTCACGAAACATGGGAGGATTGGGCCAGCACCAGAGAGATCAAGGGAATAAACAGTAAATTGTACAAAACAAGCATCTTTCAATGCCGAATGTTTGCATACTTAAAGAGCCCATGTTTTGAACACACATGTGTGTATATTGCATAACTGCACCAAAGACTGTTACAAATGAAATAATACTTCACTTATAGATAGAGCAGTGAACAGAGTTGTTGAATACTGCTTTGTTAAGCCTGTGATTTTTTCCTTATGACAGGATGTTTACAGCCTAGCGACAATTTAAACTTTTTTTTATTTTCACCTTTAGGAAAAACAAAACAAAGGAGTCCAAAGGAGCATAGCTTCTCTTGGTATCAGAAAACCAGATTGGGAGGGAGGTCATCAATGCTAATATGAACATTTTAGGTAACATAGAAAACTGAAGTGGAAGAAGGCAGCAGAATTTCAAGTAGCTGCCAGCAGAGCTTTTCCCCTATGTTACCTTTGGTTATGATAAGTAGGTGAACCTTTGCTGGAGCCAAGGCCAGAGTAGGGTAACTTGGAGCCCTAGACCCAAGACAAATCTGGTCCCCCATGACCTTGGCTACACCCCTTCACCTTAACACAGGGGTAGGAATTGGATAAGGCACTGGAGAAAACCATCAGCACAATGGCAGAAAAAGGGGAGTTGCTGCTAGAGGGTGACTACAATGTGCTAAATGTAGGTTGGAGCCCCCCTTCCCGTGGCCTAAGCTAGATGCAGGGACATCTTAGACTCTGTGCAGTTGGTGTTTTTCAGGCAACTATTGAAGAAGCCCATTTGTGATGGGGTAATACTAGACTTGGTACTCACAAACAGGGACAGTATTGTAGTCTTCAAGGTGGGATTCCACCTGGGGCCCAGCAATCACCATACAGTGTGGTTTAACAGAAGGACAGCACCAGAGACAAGCCACACAAGGGCAAAGGTCCTGCATCTCAGGAGGGTAGATTTTAGAAAAATGGGTGAATGCCTCAGAGCTCACCTTGCGGGGGGGGTTGCTGGGGTGAGGTGGGGGAACTGTGGGGCAAATTAGGATGGCATAGTGTAGGCAACAAACCTTTGTGTGATAGAAGAGAGCAAGAACAGGAGAAAAAAGAGAGCACTATGGTTCCCAAGGGAAGTGGTTGCAAAGCTAAAGGCTAAAAGGGTAGCATTCAGAAAGTACAAAAAGATGCAGAGGGAAGGGGAAAGAAAGATGTACCAGTAAAGCAGAGAGAAACAGGAAAGGCAGGGAGGGGTGCAAACTAAAGAAAATATAGCTGAAGAGGAAGCTAAAGGAGGCAAGACCTTTTTAGGTGCATAAGTGATGAGGAAGACAAGAGGAGGGATTGTGAGGTCAAGAAGGGCAGGGGAAGACTGCACAGAGGAGGATGAAGAAAACACAGATATCCTGAACAGATACCTCTGTTCTGTCTGCACAGTGGAATGGGAGGGAGGATGGACCAGAAAAAAACAGCAAAAACCCTGGGAGGCAGGGGGAGGTAGACACAAGTCCATTCATGGAGGAAAGAGTCTTGTATGGACTTGCAAACCTGAAATTGGATAAAGCTATGGTAGTGGACAGGATATAGCCGGGTGCTGAAGGAACTCAAAGAGTTACTGGCTACACCTCTATCAGCCCTATTCAACAACTCACTGAAAACTGGACCTAGGAATTCCTCAGGTTGTTTAACAAGGGCCAGCACTCAAAACTAAGTGCAGTATCTGATATCGCTGTGGCAACCCCCCATCAAATTTATTTACCTGACTGAACCAAGTTGCAACTTTTCCATTATAGTTTGCTGGTCCTAATTAAAATCCCAGCTGTGCAACTGAGAGAACTGTAGTACAGAGAGGTTATAGAGAAGCTGGCCTCCCAGGGGGGAAACATTGTGACAGAAACCTGGCTGTGCCACCAGAGATCCCATGAAATAAAAAATAAAAGTGATTCAATGTGCTTACGCAACTAGAGGAGATGATGCTTGTGTGACTTGTGTCACTAAAAATACCACCAACAGCTTAATCTGGTTCAATTTCAGTTGTTTACCATCTGTATCCCACCCCCGGTCGCCCTTGAAAAAGGGACTTGTAGTCCCAGTGGGCTTACCGGGTCAACACAATTCAACAAACAAACAAAGACTTGAGTTACTTTTGTGGCTTTCTGCCTCTCTATCCATGGGATATATCACCCTGAAGGGGTACGACGCAAGGAATCCTAGAGGAGGGTTCCCCCCCACAGGTGTCACGGGAATGATTGCGTTGGCTAAAGGTAGCTTAGGAAGAAGCCCTCAGGTAAGAGAGACTTGCCACTGGAGGAGGAGGGGTGGATGGTGGGCAAAAAGAAATGAATCCTGGAGATCCCCAGGATGCGTGCCATTATAAGCCTGGTTGGGAAGTGACGTAGTTGCTCTGCCATCGAACCTCAGACTTAAAGCTTTGCCATTCAATGTGATTATGGAACTAGATGAGATGATGCCTGTGTGACTTGAGTTACTTTTGTGGCTTTCCACCTCTCTCTCTGTGGGATATACCACCCTCTAGGGGTACGACGCAAGGAACCCTAGAGGAGGGTTCTCCCTGCAGGTGCTGCGGGAATGATTGCATCTGCTAAAGGTAGCTTAGGAAGAAGCTCAAAAAGAATACCCAATTGGGTGTTGAGCATCTAAGAGGTGAGGATGATAAATGGATAAATTCTGAGAAGATGATAAGGGCGGACTTCCTAAGGAGAGAGGGGAAAGCCGGGGCCACCATCCATCTCCGTCCAACAGTGGAACCTAACTAACTTAAGACAGTACTAACTCTAACTAATATTATGACCATTGGCATGGAGGACAGGAATAACCCTCTTGAGGAGGAAACCTCTGGGGATCCAAGGCCTAGGTCGCCTTCTCCCTCCAGGCTGATGATGTTTGATTTGAGGACACATGTCGTTAAAGAAAAGGATTCATTAATGAGAGGGATATGAGTAGGGAAGATGATGACGGGATAGGAAAAAAAAACAAAAAGAAAGCACAGATTGAAGAAGAAACATGAGGCAGCAGGGACCTGAGAGGGGTATGCTCGAGTAGTCGAAGGGAAGGAGTAGAGCTATGTAGAAGTCAGAGGAGCAAGGGGTATCCAGATGTGCCCACGGGACCACCGAGGATAATGCAGACTGGCTTGATTGAGCAATGCGAGGGAGTAGACACTGAGGCTGATGAGGCATGCCTGATTATGGGATGTAAACGATGAGACCCGGAGGACGGAGTTGATAAGTAGGCTCCTCAAAAGGAGGAAGATTCAGAAATGAACTTGAAAAGGAACTTGAATGATGGTGGAGAGCCTCCAGCCAGCCTGTAGTGAAGGGCGATGGACAGGAAGGCATGGCACTTGAGTGGAGATAGAGTCATATCGAGGTGCATGATGAGAGATGGAAGCAGGAGGAGAGATGGAATCATGATTGGAGCAAATCCTTGATGGCCGATGATGGATGGATAATGATGGAGTGAAGCCATGACTGGAGTAAATCCTTGATGGCTGGTATTACATAATGAGTGGTGAATGAGGACTGGAGTCATGAACCTGATGAGTGCGGCAGGAGGGCCGTGGGTTGATGAGGTGGCATATGATTAATAATAGGTATACCCAAAACAAATAATGATTTGCAGGCCAGATGGAGACAGCCAAGGCATACAAAGTGAGTGATCAAAATAGATGAGCAGGACCAGGCACCAAAGAGAGGTAAGCTCGAGTGAATGATGAGAGTAAGTAGATTCGGAGGGCCTATATCGAGTAGAAAAGGCACAAAAGGGCAGAGAATCACAAGAGGTGCCAGCCAAGGCCAGAAAGCAGATGTGAATCCAGAGAACCATGATACGGTAGAGAGCATAAGCAGAAACGTGTCAGATTAGAGCTGCGGCAACACATGGTCATGTAGTTGGAGAGCCAGGACACCAAACAGTGTCATGCCATCGATGGACAAGTTAACCAAAGTAGATAGAATGAAGTAAAAGGGGAGGAGAATAACCACACCAGCTGAACGGTGGTGGCTCTATCCATAAGTCGATGAATAAAGTGGAAATGCTGACAGATCAGGGACTACGCAGGGGGAGATGAAAAAGGGTAGCCATGGCACCAAGGAAGCACAAGCATGGGCTACAATTATAGGTCAGCAAACAATAGTGCACAGTTGTAAACAGAGTAGAATTAACTGAAAAGCACTGCTCTGAAAGGGCTAGACCTGAAGCATGTGAAAGGACAGGTAGGCACACAACAGAAGCCGAAGAAAACCTGAGATGCCTATGAGAGAATCAAATAAAATGCTCTGCTCTGCCAAATTTAGCAGCTGAGAAAGCACTGGAGCGAGATTCAACATTGGGAGTTAATCAATGTAGCTGAAAATGTAGGTCAAGTGAGGCTGAGAGGTACCCCAACAGTACACCTCCAGATTAACTGCCCATGCATGGTAAGACGGCACAGCGATGCATTCATGACGCGGAAGCAGTAATTACTGGCTGCCAAAAGCAATGCACGGTATAATGTCAGCACCAAAATTATCAGCAGTAGAAAAGAAGGAGAAAGGTAGCATACAGTAACGTGGACTCTGAGCAGAATTAAGACAATTGCAAAGGAATGAAACACCAGGGGCAGTGACTCCTATGCAGACTGCAGGGTGCAAGTGTCAGTTCTGCGATATTGCAGCAATGCAAATGAGTGTGCCAGAGGGAAGCAGGCCAAACGCTGCTGTGTGTGCGCCAGTGACCATGGCTGAAAATAACATGTCGTCACTGCAATGGCATGCAAGGGGGCCCTCAGAGGCAGAATAGCGTAGAGGCCAAAAGCACCGAGCAGCAAACCCGGCAAACTGGGTCAGAATCCCACAGCCACTGCCTGCACACCGAGTAACCATAAGCAACTCACTGAATTACCTCATGCTCCCAGGACGTGCAGATGAGCAAAAAGCAGTGTGAGCGCAGGGTAGAAGAATCAGCGAAGGAGCAAGGAGTAGGAGGAGCCTGAGGAAAGGAGCACTCACAGCAGGCAGTGTGACCCAGAATGGAAGTGCAGAGGTGCTGGCACAGGGGTCAGTGAAAACAGGATGGGGAGAGTGAGGGGAGGCAGGGGAAGACAACTGCAGAGCCAGCGGCCATGAGAGGGAGGAAGCAGGGGAGGAGCAAGAGGACAAAGCGACCGGGTGACCGAGAGGAACATCTACAACACAGGGAAAGAATGCTGCAAGCAAAACAGTGAGAGAGGAACAAGTGGCTGGAGGCGCGAGGAGAAAACAAAAACAAGCTCAGAGCAAGGGAGGTGGGTGCCTCCAGCCCCAAAAAGAAACAAATCCTGGAGAGCCCCAGGATGAGTGGTGTTATAAGCCTGATGGGGGAGTGATGTAGTTGCTCCACCCATCGAACCTCAGGCTTAAAGCCCTCCCATTGTGTTTGCCGGAATCCCACTGAACCCTAGATACTGTAAGTGAGGGTGTGGAGGGAGTATGGGGTGGTTGGTGCCGAATAGGGGGTCAGGGTAGGTGGGGGTCAGCATCAAAAGACATCAATGGGCAGTTTTCTGCTTTTTAGGTAACAATTACTGACAAACAAATGTCTATGAGGAACTTGCGGCATGGGGGGACCTCAGTGTTCACATACATGAAGTGGATGGGGCACAAACTATATGGAGGATGATTACCTTACAGATGCTTGCTCACAGTGGGTTTCAGCACCCGGGGGGGGGGGTTTGATTTGATTTGAAGATGTGTTCCTGCTCAGGGCAGGCATGACAGCATCCCCTTTAACATTATCTTGTGGGTCACTGCTGCACACAGTGCAAGATGAAACAATTGTTCTACATGGCATAATTACAGCAAATTCAATAACTTTCATGGTCAGCTGCAACTTCTGCGGTTGGCTGGGAATAATGAATATTCCACAGAAATCTGCAGTCATGAACATAATCTGTGAATATAGCCCCACACGGTGTGGGAGACAGACTCAGTGGGCCAGTGGCCTCCTTCTGTCTTTACAACCAGGCAACCAAGTAAAGGGGGTTATTGTAATGAATTAGCTCCTAAAAGTATTTCAAACCCCAAGGTTTGTTTGTTAGTTTTTCCACATGTACAATGATCAGCAAGGTTGATAATGATGCTGCACAACTGCTTGCAGGGCAGCATCATGCAGATGAAAGCATCGAGCTTGGTCCTTTCAATTACAAGAAGTTTCCACCATGCAAGTTTTGAACAGTGTCATTATTGCTGACCATTGGCCTCTCACTATTAGGCCCACTGCAGGCTGAGCTGCATTGGACCCAACAGTGACACACCCTGAAATGCTGTTCATGTAGTAAAATGTTTGCTGTATGTCCTCATGCAAACATAAAAAGGGGGAATCTGCAGCAACAGATTCAGTGGACTAATCTGTAGATAACCATAAGGGTTACTTACTGAGATGCTAATGCACCATGAAGCACCGGGGGGGGGAGGTGGGGTTACACTAGTCAATGCCAGTGGAATATTGCAGTATCTATGCAGAATTTGAAGAAACCTGTGCAGACTAGCATTGCTCAGATTTCGGATGGCAAATTCAGAATCCTCAGATTCTGACTTTTTTTTTAAATTCAGAGTTTAGGAATTCAAGGTCAAAAATCCGAATTCCAAAAAGCATTTTGAAAGCAGATCTGAGTGTAATGAAGCCCATCTCTGACCCTTTATCTGTGAGTGATGGAGTCTGATTGTGGACTAGAGGAGGCCTGGCTCATTGTGCAGCTGTAGTGGCAACAGTAGTCCCAAAGGTCTCTCGTCTTCAAAGTTTCTTCTTTTCCGGCATACAGTGATTCACCCCCCCCCCAGCATCAAGCCATACAGAACACATCCTCAATCCATTCCTTCCACAGCACTGGCACATTTATTCTCTCCCTCTCCCCAATTCACAGAGCCCCATTAACTAAAATGGTACTAGCTATTTAATAGCAGCAGCTGCTGGTTCATTTGAATTAGTCTGCCAATGATTCTCTCAAGAATAGTTCTTCTCTCTCTCTCCCTGGACCATCTCTGTCTGATTTATTTAAGCTTAATTATTTAACTACTTGTACTCCCTCATCTTGGGTGCTCTCCCCACTGCCACACTCTCCGAACCCTGACTCCCAGTCCTCACTCAGTTGTTGTTTTCCTAAAGTTACCAGGGAGGTAGGATGGCCAACCTAACAAAGCACCCAGAGCAGGCTCTGTCAGATGCATATAAAAAGGCATCTGTCACAGCCTGTTCCCAGGGCCTTTCTGTTCCACCCAACCTCCCAGGTAACTCTGGGAAAACAACCACCACATGAGGACTGGGAGTCAGGGCTGGGAGAGTGTGGCAGCGGGGAGAGCACCCAAGATGAGGGAGCACTAGTAGTTAAAATAATGAAATTCAAAGGATGGGTCATGTATGGTACAGTGAGGCATGGGAACAACAAACTGCATGGTTATGTGGATGGACTTGTAGTACTTTGAATTAGTTCAAACTGGAAGACTGGAGTTGGATGGCTTAGTCTTTAGAGGATCGTCAGTCGATTGCTGGAGCTGGGGGCACTCGAGTTGGGGGGGGGTGTACACATGTACTCATCATGTTGTTAGAGAGTTGGAGACTTCATCATCATTTATCATGCCATGGGACAACCAAAACTGCCCTCTCAGTCTTTTAAGACTCCACACAGAGAAGGGAAGGGGAGGAGTGAGGGAATGAGGGAGACAGACTTTGATGGCAGCCTTGCACTCTGTAGGGTCAGAGTAGGATTCCAGAATTGAAGTTCGAAAATCCAGTGTGGTTCCAACAGAACAGATTCCAGAGAATCTGAGCAACCCTGCTACAAACTTTCAACATGAAAATGTTTTGAAAAACAAACCCAGAATTTTAAACACATTTCTGAACTGCATTGTATGTGTCAACCTGTTAAAAAAAACTGCTTGTAAATCGACGACTGTGACTTGTACACGACACAAACAGGGTTTAAGAAAACAACACGCGGCAAAACTGCAGCATGGTTTCCTGTAAATACTAGATACATAGATATATAGACACTGTCAGCAGATAAGGGCCTGTGGCCCACCCAGTCTGCCCATTTGAGCTTGTAAGTTCACTTTACGTTTTTCTGGAAGTCCGTTGCCCCTTACACCTGACATTCAGAATTCGCTTATGTCTATCCCATGCATTCTTAAATCCTGTGATTGTTTTAGCCCCCACCACTTTCTCTGGTAGGGTGTTCCACTTGTTCACCACCCTTTCTGTTAAGAAATTCTTCCTCATGTTTCATCTGAATTGCCCTCCCTCCAACTTCATCCCATGCCCTCTGGTCTTGGAACATCTTTTTCACTGGACGATAGTGTATTCCTGCACCCTGTTCCTCCCTGTAAGGTACTTGTATGTCTCTATCATATCCCTTCTGTCTCCCTCCTTTCCTCCAGGGAGTACATATTCAGATTCTTCAGCCTGTACTCATAGGACTTGTGATACAATCTCTGTACTATCTTTGTTGCCCTTCTTTAGGGAGATTTAAACAGAGATGTGCAGCTTCCCACCATAACGATAATTAAGTAGAGCAGCACTCTGTACTATGTTAAGGAGAATCCAGACACCTAATTCCAGTGTTCAGATCCTTTCACTGGCAAAACTTGAAGTTGTTACAGTTACAGTGTTTCTCAGTGCTTGACAGTGCTAAAATTCAAACTGTGGAAAAGAACAAACGTTTTTACTCTCCTCCATTTTAGCTTTGTTTTTCTTTTGCTGTTTTTCTTGGCTCAGTTGCCTAAACTCTCTTAGGAGAGTCTTTTTCAATTGTTGCCTCTTTATTTTAGGTTGTTGGCATATACCAAGACATTCTCTTTATTTCCTTTCCTTGGATGTTTGAGTGTTTTGGAATTATTTGTATTATTATGGTACATACAGTTCCCACACCAGTAGTTCCCTTTAGATGCTTCTGGCATCCATGTTGGTCTTATTGTTCTGAAAATACAAATAATTCCAAAATGTTTAACCATCCAAGTGGAATGGGAGCCAAAAGAATGCATGCAGTAGGCTTTTTCTTGGTTCAGGAAATGGAGCTGTGTTAGAAATAAGTGTCAAAAATTCAATAAGAAAAGTAGAGGAATTGCACAGATCACAGACAATGTAAGGAAGCTCCAGCAGTAAGCTGCTAACAAAACAAAGCCGCAGCATAGGCGTTGACTATGAGGGGTGGTAGGAGCTGAGAGGCTGAAGCCCCCCTGGGAAGATTAGGTAGGGGCTCTGTCCCCCCCGGACTTTAACACAGTTGCAGCAGGGAAAGGAGGGATTAAACGGGATCAAAACATTCCCAAAATACATGCAGATGCCATTCCATCTCATCAGCCAGCCACTAGCACTGTCTTTAACTCCCCTGCCAGCCCAGTCAATCTGTGTGCACCATTGTGAGGAGGACGTGCGAGGAGGACCAATCATGGAATTCGGGGTACCTTGGCAGAGATGTGGTGGTCACGTGATGCCATTTCAGATTTTCAGTGGGATTGGCAGTCACTTTCCCTGCTCACTGGCTCATCCTTAGTGTTGTGGACAAGTGGAGTACCTTTTTGTTGTTGGTTCCCTCTGTTGCTCGTCACTCCGTTCCTCCCTTCCCATCAAGGCCACTCTCAGGACATCCGATCATGGTCGCTTGTCGGTCAATGGACCCCCTAAGCGTGAGGTGGCAGGCAAGGAGCTTGACTCATTCATGAGCACTCAATGGCATTCCTGGAATGGGGAGACGGACAGACATAGCTGGGCCGGGGCAGCAGCAGAGATGAGACAAGACTGGGAGCAGCCACCTTCAGAGGCCCAGGTCTGGGAGGCAGTCAGAAAGCAACTAGACTGGAGCAGCAGCAACACCAACAGTGAGTTGTCTGGGGCCTGGTTGGGGGGTATACTGTTCAATAGGTGAAATGATTGCAAGTTACAACCCTTACCCAGCAGATAGTCATCAGTGCACTGCCAGTAGCAAATAGTGGATTTTTACTTGTACCAGTAAGGCTGTTTGTTTTCAATTGTATAGCATAGCAATTGTATAGCATAAACATTTCGACTTTGCTCACTGATCACTGTCGGTACCTAAGCCTCTGATTAGCATTTTTTTTCCTAAGTGCCATGAAATACTGATGTTCCCACCCCAACTATTTAAGACAACTCTAACACCATAAAACATTTGAGTAAATAAGGCTGCCAGCCCTGCCACCTTGCAGGTAGTTGCATGCTTCCCTCACTTGTTCAATGCTAATATGCCCTGCAGACTAATGGGTGAGTTGGCAGGGCTCCTAAACGTGGAGCGAGTAAAGGAAGTGCATGGCTGCCTTCCAGATGGTGGCAGGCAGCTGCTGTAAATGACTGCTATGAAGATGTAATAAAAGGTTAAAAAGTATTTTTTAAAGGGCTTCACAAAAATGACTACGTATTTGGGCTAATAACACTATTTGTGGGCTTTGGTGTCCACATGGAAGGGCTCTTTGATTTGCAGAGTTTTCTTTTAACCTAAGGACAACAATACAATAAAGTAATATAAAAATAATTAAACAGATGCCAAGCAGTAGGAGACTGCTTTGGCACACTGGCAACAATGGTTTGTGTGCTGAGCTTGGGATGTGTAGTGCAGAGACTGACAGAGAGGGTTATTAAGTACCTCCCTGGTGGGTGGGATATTACTGTAGTGGCCCATGGTGAAGGTGTGTGGTAGTGCCATTGGCAGTGATGCTAAACATGCGATGATGGGCACCAGCCCTGGGCACTGACACAGCGTTAGAGGGAATAACTTAAAAGAACTAAAATTATCAGTAGAGTACAAATTATAATATACGCTAGACTACAACACAACTGTATAATATGAAATGATGGACCCTTGGCTTATGGGGTTATAAAGAATAAATTACAACCTGTTTGGTTGAATTAGAGGCGAGTGCCATTTGAGTGCAGTACACAGACTAAGCAATAGGGACAATGATTAATTCAACAATGCATGTAATATAAAACTAAGAAAACATGATAACAAGTGACTGAGAGTTCTTGAGCATGCTGTTTTTAACAAAAAGAAGCACAGGTATGATCAGTGGCGGGATGTGGTATTACATATAGATCACTGTGGTAATGGTAACCATGATCACCAAAGGGATAAAAGGATCCCATGGCACAACTCTTATCAAGCTCTGAGGACGACGTCATCACATCGAAACATCAGCTGCATTGTGGTGTAGTCCACGTTATGGCAAGCCAAGGATGCTAAAAATGGCAACAGTAAGTACGCAGGAATGGAAACTTGAAATCATGAAATGGAACAACCCGGTATGTGCTAACAACCTAAAATAAAGAGGTAACAGTTAACAAGCATTTGTCAATGCTAAATGTTTCCTTGTATGGTGTATGTGGCAGGGGTGTATTGTGTTAGTTGAATCTCAAGTTAAGGTTAGTAAAGGAATTTTGCACCTAAGCACATGCTGTCTGAGCAGTAGTGGACTACTGTAAGCTGTCTACAACCCTGTTGAGTTAGTATGGTGTAGTGGTCCATCTAGGTAACTGGGTTATCACAGGTTCAAGTGAAGCCCTTCTCCCAATAACACCATCGCTTTTCCCATTAGCTCTGCCCATGGGACTTTCTTGAAAGCTCACCAGTCTTTTCAGCAGTACTTTGGCAGGTAAGTTCCTCCACAGAGCAGTGGCTTAAAGGCCAGACCTCAGGGAGCTCTGCATGTAAGGGGGAAAAACTGCCCAGAATATACATTTATGCAGATCTGGCTAAAAATAGTATACACTGATGAGCTCAGCAGAAATACTGTAAATAGGATGCTGTTAAGATTTTTAACCTTAAATTGGGCTTTCTGTTAGAAGAGTAATTTGTATATGTTGCCTTCTCATGGTGACGGGAAGTTAGAACTGGGGTGGAACAAATGGTTGTCCGATAACCCTCCTGGGTCTGGAAAAAAAAGAATCTTGTCTTCATTTGTCAGATTGGAGGAAACTATGTTGAGACCCCAAATAGAAAGACAAAATATGACAAAAGAGATTTATCTTTCTCCAGGACAACATTTTTGAAACAGCAACATTTTCTATTCAGCTTCAATGGCTTCTTTCTTGGTAGCATCTCATTATATTTACTGTGGTAGTTAGAGATTCCTGCAGAAACAGCACTGGCAGTTCAGAGGCATTAAAACATGAGTTTGTGCTTAAAATCAGCAACGGCAACAGGATATAACACAAAAAAAACACCACATTTCTTAAAACTGGGCTACTTTAAAGTTTTGGACACAGTAGATTGCGACGCAGGATGTGGGGACAAACTCACCTACCACACGGCAAAGAAGCGGACTGAGATCTGCCTCAGTTATTACTATGTTCATTTGCCTGTGAGTGGAGGTACACAGATGTAATCAGGACTGCGGAGGGGGGATCGCTAGCATGTGGGAACTGGAATCATCTGCTGCTGTCACTGGAGCACACCAGAGGATAGCTAGCAGGTCATTGGCATGCGTCTCTGCTACAGCAACCATGGCCTGCGCCTTGCAACCCTTGCCCAGTTGATCTCTGTAACACGTAAAAGGACCAGAAGAAAGCAATGAAGTGGTGCACATCTGCGAGTTTGAATCCCACCCCTAATACTTTGAACCAGTGATGGATTCTGCTCCCTGCAAGTCACCTAGCCTGGCTGCCTCTGTTGAGCAAAACCCCGAAGCCAGGACTGCTGCAGAAGAAGCGGGCGGTAGAGCAGCACCTCCACAAGCACAACTTGTAGCACTGCTACAAATTCCTGCAGACACTGGGCAAAGACACCTACAGTAAGATGAAGAAGGACATCCCTGGTCCGGCTGAGTGGTGAGTGTAGTACTGGGGAAGAGAGTTACAGCCCGGTATCCACTTTTGTTTTTCTGCAAGCTCTGTGCAATACACTGTAACTTTTTATGTTTCCTTGTTTTTTACTTGGATTGGATATTGTTCTTTCACGTTTACGGTCAGTGGAGAAAAATGGAAAGATAAGGTGGCTGTTGAGAGCTGTCTGCTTGCCATTTACTATGCAAATAAAGGTAATGAAGCACTCTGTCTCATTGGAGCGCTTCATTTCTTTCAAATGTGGCTGCTTCTCACTGTGAAATTCCCATCACCGTCACTCTCTGTTTGTGTGGTCATTTGTCTGTCAGGGTCGAGCCCACTGTAGATTGGTCTACATTGGACTTGTCCCTGACACACCTCTCAAATGTCATTCTGCCCCAAGATGTTTTTTGTGCACGTGCAAGGAAACATAACAAAGACTCTCATAAGAGGATTTAGGCAATTGATCCAAGAAAAACGTAAAAAAAAAATGTAGTTAAAATGGAGGAGAGTAAGAACTTTGGTTATTTTACGCAGTTTTAATTTTAGAACTGTTAAGTACTGAGAAACACTGTAACTGTAATGACTTTAAGTTTTGCCAGTAAAAGGATTTGAGCACTGGAATTAGGTGTCTGGGTTCTCCTTAATATAGTACAGAGTGCTGCTCTACTTAGTTATGGCTATGGTGGGAAGCTACACATCTCTGCCAGAAATGTATTCCTTGGTGTCCAGTGGCATCCCCACCCTTCAATCCCAGTCTCAATGCCAGAAATGTATTCCTTTGTGTCTAGTGGCACCCCCACACTCTACTACCACAGTCCCAATGCCAGAAACATATTCCCTGGCATTTAGTGGCACCCCAACCCCCCGAATGCCTGTCCCAGACATGCACCTGGATGCTCTGGTGTCTAGTGGTACCCCCCACCTACTGATCACCCATTCTGGTTATGTCAGCAATGCTTTGGTGGCTAGTGGATCCCCCACCCACCCAGTGCCCATCCTGGTGTGACCGCAGAGGCCCCAGTGACTACTGGAACTCCCCCACCTTGGCCACCCAGCCTGTATAGTTCTCTGCCTCCCTGGTGTCCAATGGCTTTCTCAGGAACTCATGGCTCAGGAACCCAAGGCTATCCCTGGCATCCTGTACTCCCATGACCACTAGTCACCACACGGACCAGCACATAGTGGAGGTTGCACTGGCCCCTACCCAGCCTGCCTGCAACCAGCACACTACCTAGCCACTTCCCCATACCGATGCTGGTGGGGACATTTGTGGGGTCATGATAATGACAGGCATAGCCCTCCACTCAATTCCATTGCAGGCCACCATATGGATTAACAGTGAGTGCAAAAACAGTATACTCTCTATGCATGCTCAGTCATTCCATATGGCACCCAGCCATGGAGGTGAGTGGAGGGCTGTGCCAGTCGTTGTTGCAGGCTGTCCACACATTCCTGCCATCACAGGTGGGCAGTGGTGGCTGGGTGGTGTGCTGGGTGAGGTGAGGTGGGCAGGGACCCACAGAACCTGCACTGTATGCCCGTCTGTGTGGCAACCAGTGGTTGCATGGGGGGTACTACTGGATGCCAGGGATAGGCTCAGGTACCATGGCCATGAGCTTTGGGGTGGGGATACCACTGGACACCAGGGAGACAGGGAACTATACTGGCCAGGGTGGGGATTCTGCTAGCCTCTAGGGCCTCTGCGGCCACACAAGGATTGATGGGGGGATGCACTAGGCTTTTCAATCACAAGAATGTGGTGTACACATTTGTGGAACCCATACAACCAGAACAAAGAAAGAAATAAGTGCCTTAGCGGGGTTCTATAAATGTGCACACTACACACTTGTGATTGAAAATGTAATTATCTGTGCAGCACCAGACTGTGCATTACAGAAAGAGTAAGGTGCCTCTGGCTGTCCCAGTTTCCAGTTGCCTTGGTGACGCAACTGTAGCACAACCAGAATGGTATTCTGAACAGCCTGAGTTCAAGTCCCAGTTAAGGCACTTAGTTCTTTCTCTCTTCTGTTTGTATGGGTTCCATAAATGTGCACACTGCACTCTTGTGATTGAAAATGTAATTATCTGTGCAGCACCAGGTTGTGCATTGGAGAAACAGTAAGGTGCCTCTGGACATTCCAGTTTCCATTTGCTATGGTGGTACAGTTGGTAGCGCAACTGGAATGGTATTCTGAGAGGCATGGGTTCAAGTCCCAGCTAAAGCACTTATTTCTTTCTCTCTCTTCTGTTTGTATGGGATCCATTAGCCACCATAGCATCACTGATATAATCGGGATGGGTGATCAGTGGGTGGGAGATACCACTGGACACCAGGGCATCCATACACATGGTGGGGACCCATGATTGGGGAGTGGGGGGTGCCACTAGAGACCATAGACACCATAGAATACATTTCTGGCATTGGAACTGGGATTGGAGGGAGGAGGGGGGAGTGCTACTGAACACCAGGGACTATGTTTCTGGTATTGGGAGTGGTATCAGAAGGTAGGGGGTACCACTGGACACCAGGGAATACATTTCTGGCATTGGGACTAGGATTGGAGGGTGGCAGTTTCCACTGGACACCTGGGAATACATTTCTGGCATCGGGACTGGGATTGGAGGGTGGCAGGTTCCACTGGACACCAGGGAATACATTTCTGGCATCAGGACTGGGATTGGAGGGTGGAAGGTTCCACTGGACACCAGGGAATAAATAAATTTCTGGCATCAGGACTGGGATTGGAGGGTGGGGGGGGGATGCCACTGAACACCAGGGAATATGTTTCTGGCATCGGGACTGAGACTGAAGGGTGGTAGGTTTCACTGGACACCAGGGAATGATTTTCTGGCATCAGGACTCGGATTCGAGGGTGAGGAGTGCCACTGGACTCTTGGGACTAAAGAACCATGGAGGGGATGGGCGTTTAGGGAGTGGGGTTGCCCTTAGACACCAAGGGCAGTCTACATTAATAGGGTATAGGTGACTGGGGGGGTGAGGGCACCATGGGAAAGCAGGAAACACTATGACACACAATGCTCAATGGAGCACTATGGGTGCTCAGTGGATGGGAGTTACCACTACTCGCCAGGGTTCTATGCACACGTCATCAGATGGGTGATTGGGGGTGTATGGCTACAGTACAGTTGTCTCGCCATCAGGGCTTTGCACTTCATTAAAGAGCTAGTGTACTGCCTAAAAATAATATTAGATTTTAAAAGCTGCCAACCATCACCTTTTATATCTGAGGAACCTTTTATTTTCTCTTTGTTTAACTAGAAGATAGTTTACCTGATGTTTGTAGGTGTGACGTGTGGAACAGCACTCTCCCCTGGTAGCTGACATATCTAGCTCTACTGACCCCAACTACATCAGCAGCATTGTGACCTCACTGACTGTGACATCACTGCTGCTTAGGAACAGCAACTCAGTGACTGCCAAGTCATTCACTTGTGATGTCACTGTCAGTGAGATAACAATGCTGATGATGTAATGTGGGGCAGTAGAGCTAGATATGTCAGCTGCCAGGCAGAGTGCTGTTCCACACATCACACCTACAAACATCAGGTAAACTATGGGGCAGTAGAGCTACATATGTCAGCTGCCAGGCTAAGAGCTGTCCCACACTTCCGGGTATAATATTATCACACAGAAAACTTTCTGATAAGCAAAAGGAAAAAGAAAAATACTTCAGAAATAGAAAGTTACAATTGACTACTTCTTAAAATTTGTATTATTTTCCTGTCTGCCTATTTGACTCCATTAACTTTCTAAGACTAGACTTGAACTGGTGGTAAACAGTGCCCCTTTGGGTGCCATTTACCGCTGATGCAAACTGCTGAATTTTCTGCTGTACCTGTATGCAGGAGGGGGAACCACCTCTTTTGTTTGGGCACAGCATTATGTTAGTGCTTCAGCAATAATGGTGTTATCCTGCTCTGTATGGATCTCTGAATATAGTCCCCATTCACAAGCTGGGTGCAAAATCCAGTTAGTGTGGGCAAACCCCAGTTAGTGCCAAAGCTAACTTTTGAATATCTGACTCCTGCTGTCTTCTGTAACTGAACCCCATGACAGATTTCATGAAGAAGAAAGCATCTAAGTACTCTCTCATGGGACCACTTTGGTCCTTTCAGCTGAAGAAATTTCTGGTGTGCAAACACTCAACAGTGCCATGATCAGCCTGGCTGATTTTTGACCTGTCACTGTTGAGCCCACTGCAGCCTGAGCTGCACTGGATCCAACAGTGACGCGTATACCGTTGATGACGCACAGTGATTAGGGTGCCGTCATTAGGGTGCCCAAATGAGGGTGAAACTGATCCCGGAGCCCAGGAGAGCTCAGCACCATTCTCTATGCAGCCTCAGCCCCAATATGCCAGGGGTGAACGTAATTATATTTTTTTAAGGGGGGGTGGAGGGTACATAGCCCCCCCTTCATTAACCCCCTCAAAACCATCAGCACCCTGTAGGTTGATGCCTGGCACCCTAATTAATGGTGCCCCATTACCTGTGCTTTGGTTTCCCATGGCACTTTTACAGGCACAGCGTCGTAGGTGAACCACACTGACACACCTCTGAAATGCTGTTCTTTGTAACAAAATACTTGCTGCGCAAGCATATACACGCAAACATAAAAAGCTGCAAAACCTTTTTAAGGCTGCTTAGTGAAAGCAGATTTCCTGTTAGCAGTCCACTGGGCATGATTAAACTGGAAAAGGCAAACTTCACTGTTTTGACCATTCCAAAGAAAAAAGTCAGTGGGGTGCTGACCACAGCACAGCTGTAATGCAATGCCACTGATCATGCTGTAAGTTCAGACTGAATCCTGAGAGGAGAAGAATGGAAGCACTGAACTGTGTCCTGACAGGTGAGTGCTGCAGCCACTGGTGCATTGTAAATAGCAGGTTTTCCCGTATTTACCGTACTGCTAACCAGGTGCTTGCTCTGGACTTCCACAATAGACTTTTGAGTGGCTAAACTATGTGAACTGAATTCTACAGCATTCTGACATCCTATTGCTCTAAATAATAAAATGATGCATCCCGTGCTTTGCATCACAGCCTTAATGTGTTGCCTTAGTTCTTCCTCGTGACTCACCTGCTTAAAGGTACCTTTTGCAAAACTACCACAGTTCCTCTTTTGGTGGGTAATGGAAGCAGCACTGATGTGTGTTGGCTTGTAATGTCAGCCTTTCCTTAATAAAGGTCAAGTGTAGCGGAGACAACCTGATACAGGGGAGGAGACATGAACAGGTAACAAAGGCCAAGTGTAGCGGAGACAACCTGGTGCAGAGGAGGAGACATGAACAGGTAACAAAGGTCAAGTGTAGAGGAGACATGAAAGGTTAACAAAGGTCGAGTGTAGCACAGACAGCCTGATGCAGGGGAAAAGACATGAACAGATAACAAAGGTCAAGTGTAGCAGAGACAACCTGTTGTAAGGGTAGAGACATAAATGGGTAACAAAGGTCGAGTGTAGCAGAGACAACCTGATGCAGGAGGGGAGACATGAACGGGTAACAAAAGTTGAGTGTAGCAGAGACAAACTGATGCAGGGGAGGAGACATGAATGGGTAACAAAAGTCGAGTGTAGCAGAGACAAACTGATGCAGGGGAGGAGAAATGAATGGGTAACAGATGTTGAGTGTAGCAGAGAAAACCTGATGCAGGGGAGGAGACATGAATGGGTAACAAAGTTTGAGTGTAGCAGAGACAATCTGTTGCAGGGGAAGAGACATGAACGGGTAACAAATGTTGAGTGTAGCAGAGACAACCTGATGCAGGGGAGAAGACATGAACAGGTAACAACGGTCAAGTGTAGAGGAGACATGAAAGGTTAACAAAGGTCGAGTGTAGCACAGACAGCCTGATGCAGGGGAGAAGACATGAACAGGTAACAAAGGTCAAGTGTAGCAGAGACAACCTGTTGTAGGGGTAGAGACATAAATGGGTAACAAAGGTCGAGTGTAGCAGAGACAACCTGATGCAGGAGAGGAGACATGAACGGGTAACAAAAGTTGAGTGTAGCAGAGACAAACTGATGCAGGGGAGGAGACATGAATGGGTAACAAAAGTCAAGTGTAGCAGAGAAAACCTGATGCAGGGGAGGAAACATGAATGGGTAACAAAGTTTGAGTGTAGCAGAGACAATCTGTTGCAGGGGAAGAGACATAAACGGTAACAAAGGTCGAGTGTAGCAGAGACAACCCGATGCAGGAGAGGAGATATGAACGGGGTAAACTGGAGACAAGAGCATGGCAGCATGACATTCATGGCCACCATTGTTCAGGCAGTCTGCCAGAGAGTCCCAGTCCCACCACTAGATCCATGTGGAGGCAGACAAAAAGGACCCACTGCCGGCAGAGGTGGGCATAAGGAGATGGTAAGATGGCTTCTGGGAAACAGTGTGGTGTGTTGGTATGGGAGTGTGACCAGTGCCTGGAATAGACTGCCAGAGGAAGTGTCGGAGGCAGAAACAGTAGGGGACTTCAAGCATGCATGGATTAGACATTGGGGAATATTAGAAAATGGGCAGGAAGGGGGGAAGGTTGCGGGACACTCACAGTGTTTGCAGAGACAGATTAGGTAGGTCCCTTTTCTGCCGGCAAATTCTTGGAAGAAGGCAGGAAACTATAGAGCTGTAAGCCTGACTTCAGTAATGGGCATAGTTATGGGAACACTACTACATGAAAGCTTTGTGGAATACCTTGTGACCAATGGATTGCAGGATCTGAGGCAGCATGGGTTCACAGGGGGGAGATCTTGCCAGACAAACCTAATTGATTCCTTCAACTAGCTGACCAAGGAAGTAGATCTGGGAGGGGTAGTGGATGTGGCCTACTTAGATTTTAGTAAGGCCTTTGACACTGTTCCCTCACAGATGACTGGTAAACAAGCTGGGTAGACTGGGAGTCGGTCAAAAGGTAGTAAAATGTGTACAAAACTGGCTAAGTAACAGAAGCCAGAGGGTGGTGGTAAATGGAGTTCTTTTAGAAGAAGGCATGGTAACCAGCGGGTGCCACAAAGGTTAGTTCTGGGACTGGTTCTTCTTTAATGTCTTCATTAGCAACATCCCAGAAGGGCTGAAAGGGAAAGTATGCCTGTTCACAGATGATGCAAAAATCTGCCACAGGATGGCTATACCTGGGAGGGTGTAGAAAACATGAGGGAGGACCTAAAAAAGCTGGAAGAATGGTCAAGGGTATGGCAACTGGGTTTCAATGCTAAAAAGTGCAAAATTATGCACATGGGACACAGGAACCCTGGGGCAATGTACCAATTTGGGGGGTTACAACAACAAAGCAGGAAAGGGACCTGGGGACATCATATCAGATGGTAAGTAAGTAAAGTAAGTAAAAGTTTATTTATAAGCGCTTTTCAAAAACCAAAGCGCTGTGCAATAATAACATTAAATAGACAAAATATTAATAATAGAATCAATCTTTAAACGCTTTTAAAAACGTAAAGGTTTATAGCTCAGATTTAAAACTCTCGATGGTCAGGCAACCTCATATCCGGCAAGGTAGAGAATTCCACAGGGTGGGGGCAGCGTAAGAAAATGCACGTGCCCCAGATGTCTTTAAACAAACCCTGAGAATCTCTAGCAATCCCTCATCGGCGGATCGGAGTGAGCGAGAGGGACAGTAGGGAGTAAGGAGATCTTGCAGTTACCACGGTCTCTGTTCATGTAGGGCTTTATAGGTCAGTAACCCGACCTTAAAGGTGATCCACCACTGAACCGGTAGCCAGTGCAGTCCACGCAGCACAGGCATAATATGACTATTTCTAGACGTCCCAGTCAAAAGCTTGGCCACTGCATTCTGCACCAGCTGCAAGTGGCGGATATCAACTCCTAGTAGCCCTAGGTACAAAACATTGCAGTAATCAAGGCGAGATGTCACAAAGGCGTGGACCAAGGTAGGAAGGTCAGCCAGAGGAACCAGGTGTTTCACCCGAGTGATATTTCTAAGATGGTAAAATGAGGATTTGACAACGGCCGACACCTGAGATTTTAGTGTCAGTCCATCGTCTATAATAACGCCCAGATTACGTACCTGGTCTGAGGTTAGGAGTTGGACACCATTGAGCCATATGCCTGATGGAGTCCCAGACCTACAACCTGCCTCAAGGCGACCAGGGTCCACAGCCAGCACCTCAGTCTTATCCGGGTTTAACTTCAGCCAGCTGATACTCATCCAATCTTTGATTTTGGATAGACAGTTGTTAAGTACAGAGATCGCATCTTCCTGTCCAGGATTGAAGGACCAATACAACTGGGTATCTTCTGCATAGCAGCGAAAACCCAGATTGTATTGCCTAATAATGTCTCCCAATGGCAACATATATACGGCGAACAACATGGGTGCCAAAATGGAGCCCTGTGGCACCCCACAGGGTAGGAAAGATGGCATCAGAGGAATAAATTCCAGTGACAACCTTCTGCCTCCAACCCGTGAGGAAGGAACGAAACCAATGTAGAACTGTACCAGTCAGTCCACAATAAAGCCGCAGGTGCTCCAAAAGCACACCATGGTCCACAGTATCAAATGCTGCAGAGAGATCAAGAAGGACTAGAATAGTACGGGCCTTTCAATCTCCCACAATCAGGAGATCATTTAAAACCCAGACAAGGGCGGTCTCAGTGCTATGTCTTTTCCTAAATCTCGATTGAAGAGTATCATAGACATTGTGATTAATAAGACGGTCATCCAATTGTAGTGCAACCACCTTTTCAATAACCTTACCCACAAAGGGCAGGTTAGAGATAGGTCTGTAGTTAGCTAAGCAGTCTAGATTCAATGAAGGCTTTTTTAGGAGTGGTAGAATGACCGCCTCCTTTGGGGGGTCAGGAAAGATCCCCTGCTCCAAAGATTTCCAGACAATTTCAGCAAGGATCGGATAGATAGTATCTACGCAACCTAATAACAGTGACGCAGGGCCCGGATCCAAGCTACAGCTGGTCTGTCGTACAGTTTGGACAATCCTCACAATATCCATGTGCTCCGGCCTACCAAAGTCAGACCAGGTAACAGAGGTGTTTGCTTCCTCACGCCAATCACTGCAAACCCTTAAAGAGGGAGCTTGGCCGATACCCGAACTGATGCTAGCAATCTTATCTGTGAAGAACCGAGCAAGTTCATCAAATTTTTTTTGTGAAAAATCTCTTCCAGACTGCAGACAGAGTGGATTGCACAGTCTGTCGACAGTCTGAAAGAGTTGAGCCAGTCGGTTCCGCGAAGCAGCAATCTCCCTGGACAGGAATTCTGCCTTCTTACTGGTGATTGCTGATTGATCATAACTGTAATGGTCCATCAACCTAAGTTTGACTGCATCAAGGCCAGTATGCAAGGTAGCAAAGCAGTGTGATAAAGCAGTAGGAAAAGCTAGTAAAATGCTAGGATGCATAGGGAGGGGTGTCACCAGCAGAAAGATGGAAGTGGTGTTACCCCTGTAAAGATCAATAGTGAGGCCCCACCTGGAGTACTGTGTCCAGTTTTGGAGGTCCCATCTCAGGAAGGATATAGATTGGGTGGAGGCGGTAAGGAAGAGGACAACCAAAATGGTGCATGGCTTGCATCAGAAGCCCTACGAGGAAGGTCTCAAGGAATTAAATATGTACTCTGTAGAGGATAGAAGGGAAAGGGGAGACATGATAGAAACATTCAAATACCTCGATTGAATTAATAAAGTACAGGAGGGTAGCATTTTACATAGAAAGAGACCCTCAAGGATGAGAGGGCATGATATGAAGCTGGAAGGGTGGAGGCTCAGAGGGGATGTGAGGCAGTACTTCTTCATGGAAAGGGTGGTGGATGTCTGAAACAAACTCCCTGCAGAGGTGGTGGGGACCAAAACAGTAGCAGGATTCGAGCATGCATGGGATAGATACAAGGAAACCTTAGCAACAGGTCTGGGGGGGAGGGGAGGCCAGAGATCAAGTAAGATCTGCGGTACCACAGTAGGTAGGGAATTTTAGGGCAGACTAGGTGGGCCAAGGGGTCCTTTGCTGCTGGGAGGGCAGACTAGGTGGGAAAAGGGGGCCTTTTCTGCTGACAACTTCTACATTTCTGTGTTTCTAAGCTCTTCTTTAGGGAGAAACAGGAAGTCCTGGGACAACTGTTAAACCGGTTGACAGGACTGTTTCACAAAAATTATATGCATGGCTTGAACAAATTGGGATTTTCCCAAATCTAAATCACAATAAGCACATAAGAAATTTTCACAGAGGTTTAGCTACGGCATGTACAGCAAATATTTTGCATAAATGTTTAGCCCTTTGCTGGCAACAGGGTACTGTTGAGGCATGCTGGTGGTGCGGGGCAGAACTCCCAGCCCGGGATGTTAGAAGAAGTGGCCAGCATGGGCAAGTAGGTCTCATCACAGTGCTCTATTAGTGTCCAGGTGGGGTCATGGTGGTGGCACCTTTAGCTGCATATGTAACAATGTGTTACCCCTCCCCTCATCTTCCAGGCCTCTGTCCCCGGTGCTGTCTGGTGTGCTTGAAGAGAAAGGTGAGAAGGGACAAAAAAAAATGGCATCATCTGAAATGTCATATGACAACTCCCAGGGCTTCACCTGCACTACCTGATCCTACAGTGTGCCAGCTCCACTCCCCACCCTCATCAACCAAAGTATCAGCCTGTCATTTCCTTCCCTGTTGTAGCAGGAAAGCCTCCTTCCAGTGGGAAAATGTCAAACCTTACAGATCAACAGCACACCCTGAGAAAGCAGGTGGTGGATAACCAGAGGCTCACTATGAGTATGGCATGTTGAGAGGGCACCTTGGTAAGCCCAGGAGTTGGAGGTTGTCAACTCGAGCAGGTGAAATAGAGGCAAGACACACACACGCACACACACACACACACACATGCTCACGCATGCATGCACGCACACACACCATTCATCCCTCAGAGAGAGACACACACACACCAGTGATGTACCATAGAGACACACACACACACACACACACACCACAGAGATACACACACACAGCACAGATACCCACACACAGCACAGATACCACAGACACACAGCACAGACATGCACCACATAAACAGACACACACCAGAAACACACAGACACACACCACAAACACACATAGACACAGAGACACACACACCACAAACAGACACACACACAAACGCACCACAGACACACAAAGACACACACCACAAACAGACACAGGTGCATGAAACACACACAGGCATACAAAACAGAGACACACACACACACAACACACTTGTAGACACAGAGGCCTTTACCACACACTCATACCACAAACAGACGCAGAAACACACATTACCACAAACACACACTACACACATACAATACAGACACATGCACACCACAGACACACACAGACACATGTGCACACACACACACACACACACCAAAAACAGACACACCACACACATATACCACAGACATGCACCACAGACACACACACAACACACACACATGCACAACAGATGCACACACAGAACCCCCACACACACCACAGACACACAAAACACACACACTTACACCACAAACACAAACACACACCACAGACCGCACACACACACCACAGATGCCACACTCACACAACACACACTGCGAGACACACAGACACACCAGACACACAAATACACCACAGACACACACATATCACAAACAGACACGCATATACCACAGATACGCACACACACCACAGACACACGCACACACACCATAGATGCTACACACACACACACACACAAAACACTCACTGTACAAACACACACAGACACACACCAGACACACAAATACACCACAGACACACACATATCACAGACACACACACACACCACACACACATACCACAGATACACACACACACACCACAGACAAAAACACACACACACCACAGAGATATACACACAGCACAGACACCCACACACAGCACAGACACCACAGACACACAGCACAGACATGCACCACATAAACAGACACACACCAGAAACAAACAGACACACACCACAAACACACCTAGACACAGACACACACACCACAAAGAGACACACACACACACACACAAACACACCACAAACAGACACACAAAGACACATACCACAAACAGACAGGTGCCACAAACACACAGACACCACAAACAGAGAGACACACACACACACACACACACACACACACACACCCCTTAGACACAGAGATGCACACCACACACTCATACCACAAACAGATGCAGAAATGCACATTACCACAAACACACACTACACACACATACAATACAGACACATGCACACCACAAACAGACACACACACACATATACACACAGACACATGCACATACACACCAAAAACAGACACACCACACACATATACCACAGACACGCACCACAGACACACACACAACACACACACATGCACAACAGATACACACACAAACCCCCCACACACCACAGACACACAGAAACACACACACACAGTTACACACCACAAACACAAACACACACCACAGACACGCCACACACACACACCACAGATGCCACACACACACAACACACACTGCACGAACACACACAGACACACACCAGACACACAAATACACCACAGACACACTCATATCACAAACAGACACACACACCACACACACACATATACCACAGATACTCACACACACCACAGACACACACACATACCACAGGTGCCACACACACAACACACACTGCATGAACACACACAGACACACACCAGACACACACAAATACACCACAGACACACACATATCACAGACACACACACTCACATCACATACACATACCACAGATACGGACACACACCACAAACACACACAGATACCACAAACAGAGACACATGCACCACAGACACATTGATGCACAATGCACACATCACACACATACCACAAACAGACACACACACACACCACGAACAGACACAGAGACACACACCACACACATACCACAAACACACACACATATATACACACACCACAGACTCACACACATGCACATACCACAGACACACACACACACCAAAAACAGACACACCACACACATATCACGCACACACCACAGGCACAGTTACCACAAACAGACACAGACACCACAAACAGAGAGAGACACATACATACACACCACAGACACAGAGATGCACACTGGACACATCACACACACACCACAAACAATTACACACACCACACAACACAAACACACATACCACAAACAGACACACACAACTCACAACACACAGACAGATCCCACAGACACAGACACCACAGAGACACACACACACCACAGACACAGAGATGCACACTGCACACATCACACACATACCACAAACAATTACACACACCACACACAACACACACAAACACATACCACAAATACACATGCCACACAGACACACACATGCACACCACAAAGACAGTCAGACACACACACACACAAAACAGACACACCACACACAATCACACACAGACACCCTCCACGGTCACGCACACCACACAGAGATGCACACACACCACATACATATGCACAAACACACACACCACACACGCACAACACATACACACACACACACACATATATACACACACACCACAAACACATACATCACAGACATGACACACACATATACAAACACACAAACCACACACAACAAACTGACACACACCAGGGTCATTGCCAGGATTTTAGCAGGGGGTTCTTTTAGTGATCTTTGGGGGTAAGTTTGTATGTGTAGCATGTGAAAAAGCTTTTTCAAACAGCTGGGGGTCTGAGGGCCGCTAGGTACTAGATGCTCTGTGGTGTATTTTCCTGCTTATTCTGAAGCTAAACAACTCACATCTGAGCTCTCCTCCACTCCTTCAACCAAGAAAAGTTATTCTTATCTGGCTGGTTGTAGGGTGAATACATATATGTATTCTGTGCCTGAGGCTAGCAAGGAGCTAATGTACTGTACCTCAGGACAGAGCTTGCAGCTGGTTTTGGCTGGGATTTATATAGAACTAGCTTGCTGTTATGCCAACCTGCTTGTAGTGTAGGGGTCTGGGGGCCACCAGGGCCCCAAAAGCTTTGGGGTACTAGATGCTTTGTGTTGCGCATGCTGTGGCTTATGTAAATAACTCACATTTGAACTTCCCTCCACTAGGGCTTTGTGAATCTCTAAAAGTTCTACTGTGCGAACTTTCTGAGTAGAACCCAAAAAAGGTCTACCTGGTTCTACCAGGTAGAACCCAGTAGAATCGGGTTCTACCAGGTAGAACTGGGTTCTACCATTTATAATCAAGTTCTACCAAGTAAAACCAGGTTCTACCAAGTAGAATCAGGTTCTACCAAATAAAACTAGTTCTACTATGTAAAAAAACAAGTTCTACTAAGTAAAACCAGGTTCTAAACGGTATAACAAAGTTCTACAATATATAACACAAAAAAAAGTTTACATGGTTCTACTTAATTAAGAAATCCACAGAAGTATTGTTTTTTGTTTGGGAAAGTACATGTAGTACTAAGAATAGTATAAATACAATTAAGTATTGCAAAGCTTTGGTGCATAGGATTCTGTCTTGGTGCTCGAAAGCTTTGCAAAACTTACCATTCTTAAAGTTAGAATCTTAGTATTACATGTATATTCTCAAACATGCAAAATACAATATGTGGATATTTTTTTTATAGTTAAGTAGAATCAGGTGGAATGTGCTTACTACTTACATTTTATAGAACCACCTGGTTAGCCAGCAGATGCTTAAAAATACCAGTGTTGAAACAGATTTAGCAAGTGGTAAAGGTCGGGGATGATATACGACTCATATATTATCCCTGACAACTTTAGCTTTTTAAATCTGGTTACAGGCAGCCCAAAGAGTTAACCCCATGAGCCACACCCTATTACAATAATTTTAAATCTTCCCCCACTGCTAGACTCAGGTACTAATAGAGTCCAGTTCAAAATAACTGGTGCCCATGGTACCTATAGCTTCAGCTGCTTTAGTACCAAATAAGTACATGGACAGAAGTTTACAGCACAAAATGTATTTAATCCACACAGTGTGGTAAAGCAAAACACTACACTGCCCCAGCGCTTCTGTACCTTATCTTCTTAGTGCCCCCCCCCGAGGAAGGCATGGTGCCGACGCGCTGGGGCAGTGTGGCATTTTGCTTTACCGCATTGTGTGGATTAAATTATGTTTCTATTTTAAACTTTGTCTGTGTAGTTATTAGCTTGGGGCTTTCTGTTATTCTGAGTAACTGTCAATGTTAGTAATACATTACCCACCATTGTTTTCTCCTTTCCCTCTAGTACACTCTCCTGCCCTGATCCCTATACTTCCCATAGGTAACTATGTTAATATTACTTCATTTGTCCCACCCTCCCAAACATCTGCCCCTCCTCATCTTTACTCATCTTTACTCAGAATAATTGAAAAACCCAAAACAGTATACCATCTGCAAATTGTGTTTATAATGCCAGGTCACATGCATGGTTTGGTGTCTAACAATGGAGGGTGAATTGTATTTGTAAGAGGGAGTTTCCCAGGGGGTTTGGAGGGCTTGGAGTTTTGGACGGGGGCTAGGGTAAGATCAGTGATTTTTTTTATTGTCATGATAGTCAGTTAGTGCAGTATGTGGGAACAGCATTTTGTAAAATCTATTTTTTTTTAGTTTCATTTTACAGGTTATGATGAAAACAGTTTCTATCTGGTGAATGGTTCCTTCAGATCAAAACATTGGATGTCATTGAATTCAACACTGAAATTGGGAATGCATTGTAAAGTTGACATTTTACAGCAATTGTTAATTAAATTCCAATCTGGAATTGAACCAGAAGAACAGTTATTTGTTATTTATTTATTCTATTAATGTTTTTGTTTGTTAACAGCCAGTAATAAATATTCACTGAATGTGTATTTTGAAATAAAAATCCAATAAAACAAATGAAGAGCTGTGTGACAATGTGTAGTCATTTTGGTTATTTTAGCTGAACTGCCATATGCAGTGGTCCTTCAGTTTATGGTGCTAGTCAGATTGGGCCTTAGTGACACATGAGAACCAGCTGTGGATGATTGTTTCTGAAATTAATGGAACTTGAGGAAAAGGAGGAGACAGGGAACCCACCAGTGGAGAAAAGACAGCTGGAAAGGCTAGTGGCTACCAGTGGCAACAGAATCCTTCACCATCATCGTCGTTGTCATCAGCGTGGCATGATGCCATCTGTGTGCTGTCAACCTGCATAAATTTGGAACAGTATATGTTTTTGAATTGAGGCAGATTCATTTTTAAAAAAGTGAGCCTCTCTACATTCTTTATGGAAAGACATGTTCTTTTGTCATTCACTATTGCCCCAGCAGCACTAAAAATTCTCTCTGAATATATGCTGGCAGGTGGGCAACTGAGGTATTCAATTGCGATCTCAGTTAAAGAAGGCCAGATCAATTTTTTGTGTTGCCAGTAAAGCAATGGTTCATCACCTGTAGTGAGATGTACAGTCTCCTCCATATAATCCTTAACCATTTTGCAGCAGGCCCTTCTGGTACCACTGTTGCCAGCTGAGCCTTCCCAGCTGTCTTTATTAGACCAAAGTCTGACAGCATGTCCCACAGTGGTTTGTCCTCTTGTGATGTAGTAGCAGTTCTAGTCTGTGTTTGATAAGCCAAAACATCAGTAGTGGTGGCAGCAGCAGCAGCAGCAACAGCAGATTGTCCTCCCTCCCTCTCCACCAGATTTGTTCAGAATTTGAATGTTGACAAAAAGGGCACTGATGATGTACTACTTTTCTCAACTATACATACTGACACTTGCTCAATTAACAGTTCATGGTAGTGTTCCAGGTCTTTAAAGTCATGTGGTTTGAAGAATGTCTCAATTGTATCCTTAAACCGAGGGTCCAGAAGTGTGGCCAAAATGTAATGTTCTGCTTTGCACATATTTTCAATGTGCTCGTCAGCCAGGAAGGTTTGTATTATTTTTCCAACAAGTGATGCAGCATTGATGTCATCATTGTCAAAGAACTGTGACTCAAGATGCTGTAGTCTCATCCTGTTGAGTGAAATTAAGGGTAGGATCTGACTTAGTCTGGCACCATCAGAGTTCACCACTTGGGTAGCCTCCTCAAAGGGTTTAAGGATACTACAAAGATTCTCCATCAGACACCACTGATTGGGGCTGATATTCACATCTCCTTTCCTGATGTCATGTTGGACTGCATACTGATGAATGGCTGTTTGTTGTTCAAGCATTCTCTGCATCATATAGTAAGTGGAATTGCACTGGGGTTGGAACTTCCTGTATCATCTGGTGGAGAGAGAGGCTGTTTTCAATCTGAATATGCCGCAACAGCTTTCGGGCTTTCCCAGAATGGCTAAAGTGGATGCACACAGTGCAGGCAGCTGCAGTCAAGTTCTACACATTTCAGTCCTCACTGATAAAGTCTTTTACCACCAAGTTAATAGTGTGTGCAAAGCATGGTACGTGTGTAAACCTACCAAGTCTTACTGTTTTCACAATATTTGAAGCATTGTCAGACACTATAAACCCTGATTGCAAGAACTTTGGAGTCAGCCACTCAGCAAACTTTTCTTTAAGGTCCTCCAGAAGATGTTCCACTTTGTGGTCTTTTTCAAAACCATAAATACATAAAGCTGCCTGCCTTTGAACTGTGAAAGCCCCTTGCTTCTTGCTGCCGCTGCCGCTGCCAGTGCCACTACATGATGGTGATAATGATGATGATGATGAGGAGGAGGAGGAGGAGGGAGGAAAGTTTACCCAATGACCAGTCACAGCCATATAGTCAGTCGTGACCAATCCCTGGGGGACCCCACTACTATCTAGTCCCTCCTCTGACATGGCACCATTTATCCTCACTGACTGGGAACAGTCAGTTAGCCAATTATTGATCCACCTTATAACAAATGTATTTAAACCCATGTTTGTTATTTTGTGTATCAATAAATTGAGAGGAACAGTTTCAAAAGCCTTCCCTATGTCCAGGAGGATGACATCCACTGGCTTGCCCTTGTCTATATGTTTACTTACAAATTCATAAAAGGATACCAAATTGGTAACACAAGACAGCCCCGTATGGAAACCATGCTGTCAGGGATTATCAATCCATAAATCTATAATTTCTTTGTCTATTTCTTTTTTAATAAGTCTCTCCAAAATTTTACAAGTTATTGATGTAAGACTGGAGTGCTACAGTATCGCTCAAATATGTACCTGACAGGCAAAACTAGAACATCACTTCCCATTTTCTTTAACCCAGGTCAGTGTGACTCTCCCATATAGACACCTATGTGGTACTCTGCACCGCTCATCCCTATTCCCTATCGCCATTTTATTTAATGTTGCCACACTGCCATTCCTGACTCAAAAATGGCCACGAAGGACAATTAATATATATATATTTTTAATGGGACCCTCGGCTACCACTTCAGAGCCCCACAGTGTCCCACATTTGCACTTTCAGTATTCCCTATTAGCCACCCTATCATGGTGAAAAAACAGTTTCTACAGTCCAGGTACACACAGTGACTCACACAGTTCTAATTGTACAAAGAAAACATAGTGTCTCCACCATTGAGGACCCAGGCCCACAAAACACATGAAGGCACACTGAACCTTTTTGTCCAAATTGCAGAAAAATAATTATCTGTATTAACACAAAGCTTAGACTGGCAATATTACAATTATGGCAAAATTTGCCATTATACTCGGGGGCCCTTGAGAATTGGACAGGCACAGGGAGTTTTGAGAGGGCTCTGAGCTCACAAAAATATTGTGTCTTGTGGTTTTCTTTATCAAAAGTCCTCACAGCACTGCCTGACAGTTTAACACTCTTAAAAAGATTACATTAAAATAAAAAAAGTCCTCACTGCAGCCAGTTTAGCACTCGTGCGCCCCCCCTTCCCACACCCACCACCAATGTTCCCACCATCTCGTCGGCTGTTAACAGCTGAGAGGGAGCTCCTGCCAAATAAATTGAGGCATTTTTTAAAAGTCTTCAAAGTGCTGCCAGACATCCAGTTTAGCACACTCAAAATATTAAATGAAAACATCCTCACTTTAGAACTCTGTCTCGTCCCCCCCAACCCAACCTTTCCTCCATCTCAGCTGTTAGCAGAGGCTCCTGCTGAATAAATGAGGCACAGAATAAGTTCATTCGGCGGTCACCAGGCAGCAGACTTACTAGGCTGACGAAAAAGTCTGATAAGCTCAAGCCACCAGCATTGCCTTTTCTTGTTGGCTGTTTTCCTCGAGTCTCGGCCACCACGCTCCATCTTCAATCTCCAGCTTGTTTCTGTGGAACAGTGTGAATTCTGGGCAGCCAACATGATGCAGACACTATGGCATGGAGATGCTTATGTCCTGAGCATGACAACTGATTGGCCAACAAAGGATGGGGAGGAAGGGCCACAGCATGAAAGATTTCACACTGAGCAGCTGGACGCTAGGGGCCACCTGATTGGGCAGATCAGAAACGGTTGAGGGAGCATAACAAGGGTCAGCACCACACAGTACTAAGGAGCAGAGTTGATTGGTGGTGGTGGGGGGGTGCATGTGTCAGAGAAGCCAAGTGGGCACTTTAAAGTTACTACAATCCCAGGGACGAAATTTAAAGAGATGGTACACAAAAACAGCAAAATACATTAAATAAACAAAAGGAGGTTCCAAATAGGGAAGGGAGTTCGATCGAACCTGACGAACCCCACCTGGCAACGGGCCTGCACACAAACCCACACCAAAAACACAAACACCACAGACACACCACAGACACACCACACACAAGCCACAAACAGACACAGATACCATAAACAGAGACACACACACACACACAGCAGACACAGAGACATACACCACACACATCTCACACACATACCGCAAACAGATACACACACCACAAACAGACACAGAGACACACACGGCACACACATACCACAAACACACACACCACACACACAAAAAACAGACACACACACGCATACCACAGACATGCACACACCAAAGACACACACCACACACAACACACATACACTCACACACCACAGACACAGATGCCACAAAGTCACAGACACCACAAACAGAGAGAAACACACACACCAGACACAGAGATGCACACCGCACACATCACACACACATACCACCAACAGACACACAAACACACACCACAAACAAACACACACACACATATCACACACATGCACCACAGACACACACACCACACACAGACACACAGACACACACCACACACGCATAAAGACACACCACACACACACACACCACACACATTACAGACATGCCCACACACACACCACATACACCACAGATATCACAAAAACACACACCACAGACATGACACACATGCACACACCCACACACACCACAGACATGCTACCCACATACACTACAGATGTGCCCCCCCACACACATACACCTCAGACACATACCACAGACACACACCACTCCACAAACAGACACACACAAACAGACACCACAGGCACACACACAGACAACACAAACATGCCACACACACACCACAGACATGCCCCCACACACACACGCACTATGGACATGACACACACATGCACACACACACATACACACACACACACTGTTTAGCTTTCAACAATCCATTATACTTTAAGTAAGGCACTATATAAAACTAAATTAATTTCTTGTCTTTCTCATGTGGAAGAATTCCAGCTGAAAATTTCCAATCACTAGACTATTCAAGTTTGTCTTTCCCATACATTTTTTTTTAATCGAGATTTCTATTCTTCTGTTGTAACTTCTGCCCTCATATTCCATTCTGGGCACCAAAAGGGAAAAAGAAGTTGGATAGGACTGGCATAATGCAAGAGATATTCAGGTGGGACAGGTCATCCCATGGGGTTTATGCGGGCAGAGGGGCTCCAGCTGGAAGGAAGTCATGAAACTGATGCTTCACACTACTGGAGAAATAAAGCAATTGGGAGATGGCATTATGGATGGAGCAGATAATAGAGGGAGGAGCAGAATATATTTGTGGAAAGCAAGTCATGGGATGGAGGGGCAGGGAGCTGAATGGTAAAGTTGGAGGCAAGGAGGCTGGCACTGGGGAGTGCTGGATAATGAAGGGAGGGCAGTGAATATGTGAAAACGCAAAGGCTGGGGGATATACAACAGACAGGGGAGCTGGCAATGGAAATAGGGGCTGGGGTAAGGTATGTGTGTAAGCTTCACAAATGGGATTTCCTGTAAGGGAAGTCGGCCCCCTGTGCTCCCCCACAGCCATCTTGGTAGTGGTTCCGGGTGGGCTCCGGACCTGTGGCACCCCATTTTCTCCGTGGCTGTAGCCACCAAAATTCCCAGTGTCTCAGGTCCCTATAAAGAAAGAGACTGAGCTCTGTTGGTGTGTCTTATGCCTCCAGGCATAAAATGTTACAGTATACCAGTCCTGGGAGCTGCCGAGGGTCAGGACCAGACGAGTGTAAACAAATATTTATTTATTTTTATTTATTTCATTTTTGTTGACCGGAAAAGGAGGACTAGACAATTTTGCCTATTTTTAGCCTCGTCCTGGGGGAAGGGGATGCAGATGGATGTCAACTGACATTGAACCAGATTAAGCTGTTGGTGGTATTTTTAGTGAATGGGGGGAAATTTGGCCTGGACACCGAGGAATTTCCCCTACTCTGACAGTAGGGAGAACTCTTGGCTATTTTCCAAGGTGGCCAACTTGATGGATCCTGGTGGTGAGCTGGGTGTTACTGTAGCAGGGGAGCAAGCTTCTTCCCCTGTTCCAAACTTGCTAGAGGCTAATGAAGACAATGTGGAGATGGAAGACTTTCCTGAAGAATTTTTTGAAACAAATGATATGGATTTATCACAACCAAGCCTCCCATCATCTGTTCCTGATAAAATACTGATTGAGTTTGCTTCTACTTGTGTGGGTGAGCCTGATAAAAATGCTAAAAAAGAATTCATACTGCAAAAACTGTCTGAGGAAGAGGTTCTGTTTAGATGATGGAGGGAAGTGCTACAAGCTGAGCTGTCAGCCATGCAGAACGCTCCCTTGACAGGCCGAGGTGATGAGTCATCTCCGGCTTCTCAGATGTTTGCTATTTTGCTCAGATGTTTGCTGACGTGGCTACTTCAAAGACAGCTGCCGTCCCACAACAGACTGTAGCTGATATGAACTCTAAGTCCCGGCTGGCTGGCAGCTCTGTACAATCTATGGTTGTGTGCCGAGAGCCGGTCAAGAAAATTTCCAGTAACCTGCCTAGCACTGTTCCAACAAGCAGACAGAGGTCCCCAGCAGTCCTTCAAGGAATGGAAGCCCTTGAATGATTCTACTGCCTTACCTGCTGCTCAGATCATTTCTGTGGATGTGCATACTGATCCCCTTTCAGCTCTTAATGTTCCTAAGGTTACTGTGCAAGAAAATAGTCAGAAAAGGGCTGAAGTTGTTTTTTCCCCCTACTTCTCCATCCTCTGCTGCAGCACCTGAAAATTCAACATCTGAAGCACTCAGCTGGTTGCCGGCCTGTGCATTGGAAGGAGTGGGCTGGGTTCAATCGAATTTGGGTCATTGGTCTCCCGGCCTGCATGATGCAGATGTACAGCATTACCATGAAGCTTTGACCCCTATTTCTTCACAAACCTCCACTGTTTCTGCTGCTAGTATTTCTACAGAGGTGGGTGAGCCCACACATGTTGTTTCTGCACCATCTACTTCTAATGGACATCACAGTGCCGCTCTGAATATGGACCCCAATGCAAGCATGCCACCTAATTCCTCTGCTGCTCCAGCACAATTGACTAATCCCATTGTTTCAGACACTCCAGAAAATAGACTTGGACCCTCAAATTGTGACTTACAAGACCCTGTTCGATGTGCTTGGCTTGACCCTATGTTTTGACTGGCAGACCTATTCCAAAATAAACAGGAACCAGCCCCACACAGAAATGCTGTATGCCTAATCTACAAAGGGGGGTTAGAGTCCCCCCCCCAGACAGACTGTATGTTGCCAAACATTTGTTCAAGGGGTCTTTGACATTTTTTTCCATCTAAGATATTTGAATTGATACATCTGGGTAACTCCAATTTTGATGTGAACTTTAAAACTGTCTACAGTTTAGATAGATTTGGGGCACAATACCAACATGTTAAAAACACTCCTGTATGGATTCCTTTTTGGCCGTACCTCTCACAAAACCAGCAGTAAAGAACATTACCATAATATTCCACAATGAGGGTATTAATGTTGAGGACATTTTGTTTTGGTTGTGTCAAAGGTGTGAGGTGTTGGACAGACAGTCCCCCATTCTAGATAGTGAGCAGATCTGGAATGGGGGATGGAAAATCAAGGTAAAGCTATTTTCCACTAACGGTGGTCCCATTCATTTGCCTAGCAGATTTTTTTTAGGAAAGGACAGGGTGGTCCTGTTCTATATTGGGCAACCCAAATCCTGCTTTAAGTGAGGATCTCTTTCTCATCTGAGTTCTGCATGTGACACCCCAAGGTGCAGTTATTGTCTCGATTATGGCCATGTTTCTGCTAATTGCCTTAACCTTTTTAAGTGTAACCTTTGTGAAAGAACTGGACATGGTTATGGTAAATGCCCCTGGGCATCCCACAATTGAGATGATTGCCCATCTCATGAAGGTTTGATCGATAAAGCCCAACAGATGCAAGCTCAAAGGGTTGCTGCTCAGAGTGACAATCCTCCTCTCATATAGGAGGAACTCCCTTTACCCCCTGCTGTTCCTGAGTCTCTCACTGAACCAGCACCCCCCCTCTTATTCTAGTAACTGATCCTGTCTGTGCATTCAGAGCACACCTCTGACCCTGGTATTAGCACTACCACTATGATCATGGACCAAGAAGATAACTGTGTTACTGATATGCCCCCACCCCTCCCCCTAGTCAATCACAAACCTATCAGAAAGTTGTCCCCCAAAAAAGGAATAGACTAGGTAAAACTCTGACCTCCAAGATTCATTCAGGGTCACAAGGGGATGTAGATACATGGAAATCTTGGGAACACATTTGCGGTTCTTGCACCAGATAAACAGAGAAACAAAGACTCAGAGGGTGAGGAATCTGATTCCTCTTCTATTGCTTCCACGACCACAAACATCACATCAGATCCTGAGGATGGGAAAGGGGAAAAAACAATTTTGTGCAGGACTAGACGAAGAAGAGTTTCTAAAAACCCCTGATGTCATGGATAATTTTTCCTTCTCAAGCCTTTTCCCATGTATTCTCTTTCTGTGACTACCATTAATGTGAATAGCATTAAAAGTCAGAAAAAATTCTTACTGCTTTAGGTATTTTCTGTAATCAGGATGTCCGCATTAAAACTCTACCTGAATTACAGCAGGCTACAAGAATTTGGACAAAAGGTGCCTCATTTTGGTCCATAGGTGAGGAATTATGTGATGGACTGGGGATTTTATTCACCAACCTTGAACTTAAGGTACCCAGATTAGTGGACATACAGCCAGGTAGAGCCCTCCTCTTAGATATTAATTATCAAGGAGATGGTTTCAGATTAGTTTCAGTTTATGCCCCCCCAAACTAAAGCTTTAAGGTCATCTTTATTTAAAGATATACAACCTTACCTCCACACTTCTTGTTTAGTAATATGGGTGGGGGATTTCAATTGTGGGTTGGCCTCCACTGATAGAGGCCTCAAAACAGATTCTTTAGCTCTTAAGCAAGTACTAAGCACAGCTAATTTGTTGGATGCTTATCACTTAAAATACTCTTCTGGGGTCCACACGTGTTTCAGGGGACCCATTTCAATTAGAATTTATTTTATTTTTCTATCCACCAACCTCCAGGTATTACACTTATACTTAGGTATGTGGGAGTTTTCAGACCATAGGTCAATCACAGTAAAAGTCAGTTGGGATCAGTCTCCCAGATGTAGGAAAAACATGTGGAGACTTAATAGCACTGTGTTAGAGGAGGAGCTTACCAGACAGGCATGGAGGAAAGCACGGTCTGCCAGACTGTCTGTTGTAAGTTTATATGATAATAATCTGGCTACTTGGTTGGACGAGACTAAATTATCTTGGTCATTTTTTTTTCAGTCCCAGGCTAAAAGAGCTATTAATAAAGATTATCATGAACACGTACATCTTAGAAACCAACTACAAAAGTTATTCTCTTTAGCAGAAGTTACTAAAATGAATTATAGTGAACAAATTAAAGTTATCAAAAAACAGATGGTAACATACCAATATAATAGAGCCAAGTCTCTGGAACAAGAATTAAGATTCAGCACTAATATAAATAAAGGGTCCCTGGATCCCGTCAAGGAATGTAAAAATTGAATAGGACACAGAGTGTTTTCCGCAGCTGTCTGATTCTGGTCAGAAGATCACTTCTCCTATGGCTACTGTAAAAGAAATAGAAAAGCATGTTTTTTCTCTTTTTGGGGAGACCCCTCCTGTTGATATTACTGCCATGCATTTTGACACATATGACCTCACACAATTAGGAAAACAAGAAGCAGGGAACTTGTCTAAACCCATTTTGCTAGACAAGATCGAATCGGCCATTTCTTCTCTTAAGAATAATTCAACACCAGTTACTAATAGAATATGCTCAGAATTTTACAGAACTTTTATTGAAGAGTTCACCCCTTCACTAGTCTTAGTATTTAATGACATGCTACAGAACACTGCTTTGTCTGACTCCATATACCAAGCTCTTCTAATTCTATTATATATAAAAAAGGGGTAAGGGAAGAGTTAAAAAATTGGAGATCTTTGAGTCTTTCTAAACACAGACTTAAAAATAATTATTAGAATCCTTTTAAACAGGCTCGCTGTTGTCTCTGATAGATTGCTGAGTCCATACCAGACTTGCGCTATCCCGGGTAGATGCTAATATGACAATCTCATCTTGCTTAGGGAAATATTTAATAACGCCTCTAATAAAGACATCCAGTGGTATATTCTTGGAATTGACCAAGAGAAGGCATTTGATAAGGTATCTCATGACTTCCTAATTGCTACCAATAGAGCTTACAGAATACCACAGACCTTTGTAGGTTGGCTGGAGGTAATGTATAGTAATGCCACAGTTACTCCTAATGTTAATAGGTGGCTAGGGGAAGTTATCCAGGTCAGGAGGGGAGTCAGACAAGGCTGTCTCCTTAGCCCCCTGCTATATATGTTTAGCATAGATATCCTTTTAAGAAGCATCGCAAACAACGATTTGATACAGAGACTGTTTCTCCCATGTCCCCTGCAGTTAAAATGATGGCCTATGCTGATACATAGATACATAGATACATAGACAGTGTCGGCAGATAAGGGCCTATGGCCCACCTAGTCTGCCCATGCTGATGATTTGGTTCTATAACTTAGTCCATCTTCAAACGAGCAGGCCCTAATAGATTCTTTCACTAGTTTTTCCATGATCTCTGGCTCCAAGATTAATTATGAATAAAGCAAGGGCATTCCCTTAGGTGGATTCTTGATTCTGGTCAGTTCTCAGATGGTTCAAATATTTGAGGGCCCCATTTCTATTTTAGGATGGAATCTAGCAGTAATGACTCTGCCAAACAAAACTGGGAAATCAGGCTACACAAAGCCAATAGACTGGTCTCTTCCTGGAAAGGACAGTAAATAGCTAAGAAAAAAGAGAGTTCTCCTATTCAAGACTTTGTTGCTCCCAGTTTTTTATATATTTGTTATGTATTCCCAACCCCACAGTCTATACTGACAGCCCTGTATAGCGTACAGTATGTTTTCAAGCCCTATGGGGGTGTAGATTGAACCCCATAAAAGGGAATTCACCTACAGAAAACTTCAAGAGGGTGGCATAGATATGATCAATCCTGTGGTCTTTTACTGTAGCATCTTTCTTACTTACAATTTAGGGCAAGCTTTAAAACTGGGAGCCAGTATTTGGAAAGATAGTGTATTGTCTTGGTTGGAACCTTGCTTAGCACCCTGGACTCAAAAGAAACCAGGGCTGCTGAATAAAATCTCATCTCTCCCAAGATGTGGCCTGGAATTACTCAAAGCTTCTATGAAATGGAATATTACTATTACCTTACTTCAGACATCTGATTGGAAAGCATTATATTCTCACATCCTTCGGGCTGAGTTTAGTTTTGTCCTTCCCTAATTGCCCTCAGAATAGATTTGATTTTGTCATAAGACAACTGACTAATAAAATATTACCTGAATTTGTATGGGATAATGTTTGGTTGGGCAATTTTGGCAGACTCAGTGTGCTCAATAACAGCAAACACAAACAGCTTACAGACCGGTTTTGCCCAAGAGCTACATGCCCTGATGTTTTACAGACACAGGCTCACTTATTTTCAGAATGTGACTACATACTCCCATTTTGGGCCCACATAGCCAGAGTGTTTCATGAACCTCTTTTTCCTTCATTGAAATATACCACCTTATTTTACAGTGATTATTCAGGGGGCTGGAGCAAGTATTATGATGAGACCCTATATATTATACTTTCTATATTTAGGTATTGCATATGGCAAGCTAGATGTGTCTGGGTTACCCAAAAAAGAATAATTCAAGAGGCTGAGATACTCAGGAATATTTAATATTGTTTACAGACATTAATATTGAATGATACTAAACGATTTTCTTATGAAAAAGTTCAGCTTTTGTGGATGAATTGTATTAAATGGAGAAATATTACCTAAGGGGCAGACACTGGTGTTTGGGTTGTCAGGTATGAATTGACATTTATGACTGTGTATATGTTTTCTGAGTTGTAATGTTTTTGCATTTCTTATTGTATATATTTGATGTGTTATTGATGTTTTTCACAATAAAATATCTCTACTCTTTTCAAGAAGTGCCATGGGATCTTTAACATCCATCTGAACTACCACCAGAACAGGCAGATGGGGCTTTGGTTTAACATCTCATCCAAAAGACGGCACCTCAGGAGTGCAGCACCCCCCTCATGCTGCACTACAGTGTCAGTACTGGAATTTAACCAAAGTGTCTGGTGAGGGGATAGAACCCACAGCCTTCTGATCTTCCAGCCTCAGAGGTGAGTGTGCAACCTGCTGAGCCACTGACACTGTCTGTGCATTACTAGGCATACATGGCCACCAGGGGTGTAAAATTTAAAGGCGCCACATCGCCCTTTAGTGGTTTCAGCCATGCGGCTATTAAAAATATATCCATGGCTCCAGGGAAAGCAGAGGAGCCAGGGCAGGGGCCAGGAAATAAAGACCAGAAGACTCCATTTTGGAGAGTGTTTCTGCCCTTATAGAGGCCTCAATAATAAATAATAAGGGTGAGTGATTGGGACTACAATATAAACCAAAATGACAGCCCCCATGGGACTACAAAATCAAGGGGGTTGCTGGGTAAAAGTTGCAGGGCAGACAAAAAATGGAAGTTAGACAGCCAATCAGAAGGGGAGATGCCAAAAGCTATATAAGGAACTGTTTTGCCTGGGAAGAGCAGATCAGCCAGAGTGGGAGTGCAGAAAAGACTGTGTGGGCTTCCCAGCCCTATAACTGCAGTCAGGCCGGCAATGGCCTAACAAACCCAGAGATACTTGAAAGGACAGCAAGAGACAGAGCTTGGGGTTTTGCAGCAAGAAAAAGAGAAGGTTTGGGGGTTTTCTGCAGACATCCAGCAGCTCGAGATCAGCCAGAGAGAGAGAGAGAGAGTGAAAGCTGCAGTGCAGTAAGAGCTGAGAGACTGTGTGTGTGCTGCCTGATTTTCCAAGCACTGCAACCCTTGCAAAGAGACTGAGCTACTGTGTTTCCCATTGAAGGGGTAATTGTGGTGAGTGCCAGCTTTGGCAAGGGGAGAGCCTGAGTGTGCTGTGGTTGTAGACTGTGAGAGGGCCCAGCACCGCTGTGAATAGAGAAACCAAAAGTGATAGTGCTGGGGTAAGAGCCTGTGCAAAAGCCCAGCTGTAACTATGTGACTAGGGTGTACAGCAGAGGAAGCTAGGTTACCATGTCTATCATTCCCCAGATCAAAGAAGAGGAAGCAGACCAGCGGCAGAAGATGAGAGGCCTGCCTGGTGAACACTGTATATAAAGACCTTTGAGGCAAAGTTAGCAAGGCCAGGCAGGTGAAGACCAGCTGTCTTCATTTTCTCCTGTCATCCAGCTCTGTGGCCAAGTGGTGCACCACCATCCAGATATCTCCACGGTACCATACAACTGCCAGTTTGACTGCAACTCAGCTGGCTGAAACCCTCCTTGTGGACTTCTGAACAGTAAATACCCCGAGATGCAGCTTTGAGGAATCTTATTAGCTAGCTAGCTAGTTTGGTCACAGGGGGTAAGTCCTGGGCTGGACTGTGCCAAGTAAAAAGCTGTGCCCAGGCAGTATGTTTAAAGTTGAAACCAGTTAAAAGTTATTTGGGTCCCAACAAAAGACCCCAGGCCTGCATTACCATCCGATGAGGTACCCACCACATCAAGGTACATTTCTGGTTGTACCCAATGGTGGGAGGCAGGGATTAGAATGTGGTGTATTTCTGACCTGCAAAGTATTGGGCTGTTTGATATTCTTCCGTGTTTCCCCTTCCCTAATAAATACCTTTATTGTTTGCCTGTTAACTATTGTGGCTATGACTTATTGTGACGGAATTACTGTGGGTGGGGAATTGTTTTTGTGTGGGGAGAGTGTCTTGGAGGGCAGCCTATGTATTTTCCTGAGGGGTGGTAACCTGTTCTCTGTCCACAGGTATCCCATGCCATTTACCCCAGGTGAAGGCACCACACCATACTTATTGCCCACTGTGGAACCCTAGCTGGCCCCCTCAGAGGTGTGAACCAAGTTGACCAGAGGTTCCAAGAGCAGTCAAGATGAGTCAAAGGGCTGTTACAAGTGGAGGCTCTGCTGGGATTTGCTGCTCACTAGTGGCTACCCCGAACCTGTTTTTCAGAAAAATTTTGGTGTCCCCCCCAGGTGTTTGAAAAAAAAAAGAGGGACAAAATGGCCTTCCAAGAAGCAGAGGACTGGTGCACGTTTGAGGGATTAGACCCCCAGAAAGTGCTCCTAATAAAAAAATGTGGCTAAAGAATGAGATAAAGAGTTCATTTTGGGGGTGTTAGATGGGGTCCCTGAAGGAATGAGGGAAAATAACAATCCAAAGGGTGACTAGAGAACCTGGCACCCGGTTTAGGAATTTGTTTGTAGAGACTGATAAGGACTTGGAGCCTGTAGATGTGCCTCCTTCAGTGACCCTCGCAGGGTTCCAAGAGGCCTGGGTGATGCTGAAGAAGGGGAGTCCAGCCAGTCCAAAACTCTCTGCCCCTCCCCTGACTCCCCCGTCCAAATGAAGGTGGGAATTTCAAGGCTAAGTTAGTGTCCCTGCTTGCTAGTGAAGGGAAGTCCATGAAAGAGATACAGGCTTTGCTTCCAGAGGGGGAGCCCACTCCCATAGTGCTGCCTAGTGGGATGACCCCTATGAGGTGGTGCCATATGAACAAAACAAGCAGCTATGTACCTTCACACGGGCCACCCCCATTCCAGCTGGGAAGGATGATTTTGAAAGATGAATATCTTAGGCAACCCAACTGGTCCAAGTACGGAGGTGTTCCGATGAGGAAAAGTGCAAGAGGGTTGTTGAGAGCTTAAGGGGAATGGCTCTGGACATGATTAAGTTCTTGCAGGCCAGTCAGCCTACATATACAGCAGATGACCATCTGGAAATATTGAAAAGCACCTTCGGAGCTGTAGAGAAGAAGGAGGCAATCATGTTTCAGTTGTCGGGCACCATCCAACAGCAAGGGGAAAAGTCACAGTACCTTAACAGGGTAGATGCAGTGATGCACAAGATCATTGAGACTGGTGGGGTCAACCCAGAGCAAGCTGCCAAGATGAGGCTCGATCTGATCCTGTGAGGTGCTGTACACTCCCGATTGACTCTACTCTCCCTTAGGCTATGGGATCACAGAACCAACCCCCTGACCTTTAAGCTGTTGTTGGATGAGATCAAGGAGGAGGAAGCTCTGGAAGATACTGGTGACTCCTTACAAATGCCTGCAGTTACTGTTGCCAACTTGCGACCCCAAGCATCCAACCCCACAGAACTGCCACCCTCAATGGAATTGGGTGTTGTGCTGAAGTTGCTTAGAGAGTGTATGCAGGACTTAAAGGGGGTGAAGAAGATTCCCTCAGACCCTACTATGGCTGAGTTTCAAGAAATAAAAAACTGTGTGAAGGCTATCCCAAGAGTCCCGGTCATTGCCAAGTGCTGTCCTGCCTGAGTCTAGCTGGTATTCAGCCCTCTATGCTGCCCCCAGGGAAGGCCCCAAATACCCCCAGTGTCCTGAGAAGTTTGGATCTGCTTTAGATGTCATCATGATGGGCATGTGATGTGAGGATGCATATGGGTGGAGAAACCCCAGCTTATTGCAGAAACACAGAGGCAGAAGGACCAGGGAAACCTCATTGGGGACCAGTGAGGGAGCTAACTGGGTCCCCACAATTGCAATGCTCCACCAAATGGACCGACAACCAGATTCCACCCGGCAGCCAGGTGCCACCTGGTCTGATCATCCTCCAGGTTGATGCGGAGGTCTTGATTGAGGGAGTGCCTTGTTTCTCCCTACTGGATAACAGGTCACTGCCCCTCCTACTCCTGTCCTGTCATCACTATGGGGAATAGGTAGTTCCAACTACCCCATAGCAGTTATTGCCTTATACAAATCTGGTTAATCTCAAAGGGCCCAGATGAACACCCCACCATTAAGACTTTGACCCTGATCTGCCCAGAGCCCAAAGGGATGACAGACATGTCTGTGCTAATTGGGACAAATGCAAACATGTTTGGGTGGCTGGCTAAGATGTGTACAGAGAGAGGCAGAGCAGATAAGCTAGTGAACCCCCTGGTTAAAGCTGGGGTGAAGAGGGTCAGTCTGACTGTGAATAGTGTGGAACCAGAGTTATTAGAGAAGTCTGTTGGTGTGGTGTGCAGGGTGGACAGCAATGAATTGATCCTTCCCCCGAGTTCAAAGTGCAGAGTGGTGGGAATTGCCCAGTTTGCTCAGCTGCCCCAAGGACCTGCCTTCACCATTGATGCCCCACTGGAAGCCAGCTTACCAGAAGGGCTAATGGTACAAAGATGGGTGCTGCCACCCCCAAATACCCCCCTGGGCCAGGCGAGTTATGGTAAGGGTCAGGAATGAGTTCAGGAAACCCATAATCATCTGGAAGGGTCGTGCATTGGTGAGTATCTACAAAGTCAACAGTGCTATTGTGTAGAACCTGATGGTGACTGCAGAGGATGAAATAGCTCCAACCTGGCTTGATTTTGGTGAGCCTCCCATACCTGCCAGCTACTGGTGGAGTTTAAGCCAAAAGTTAGCCAGACAGCGAAAAGTCTTCTTACTCCATTAGTGGGACGTGGAGTGCATTAGAGATGAAGAACATAGGATTCATCTAAGGGATGATCGTCCTTTCAGAGAAAGGTCTTGGAGGTTGGAACCTGGAGACATCGAAGACATCTGGCAACACCTACGAAAGTTATTGAATGCAGGTATTATTACCGTGTCTCAGAGCCCCTATTCCTCCTGGTGTGGAAAAAGAGCAGAACTATGATGATGTGTATTGATTATCACACATTAAAGAAGGAGACTATCCCCAATCAGTACACAGTGCCCCAGGTGGAAGATGCTTTGGCCAGCCTGTCTGGGAGTCAGTGGTTCTCCATGCTGGACCTCCAGAGCAGCTTTTACCTAATCCCCATGATAGAGGAGGACAAAGAAAAGACCCCCTTTATTTGCTTGTTGGGGTTCTACCAATTCAAGCACATGCTGCAAGGAATATCCAGAGCACAGGCCACCTTCCAGCATTTGATAGAGAAGGCTGTGGGGGATGTGAATTTGCTCAAAGTCATCATCTACCTGGATGACTTAAGCATATTAGCACACCCAGGAAGAACACGACGCCTGACTGATGGAAGTTCTGGATCAGCTGAAGGAGTCTGGGTTAAAAGTTTCGATCGACAAGGGCCAGTTCTGCCAGCCAGCTGCAAAGTATGTTGGGCACATTGTCTCAGCGGAAGATGTTCGAACTGACCCAGCTAAAGTAGAGGCCCTCACCACCTAGCCCAGACCCACCAACTAAAAAGCTCTGCAGTCCTTCTTGGGGTTCTGCAGCTACTACCATCGCTTTGTAAAATACTACTCGATGGTGGTACACACACTAAATGACTTGATGCAAGGTTATCCACCTACCAACCAGAAAAAGTGACAGCAGCTGGCGAAAGACAGTCCTCCCAAGGAATATACAAAGGTTGTTGAACCCTTTGGAGACCAGTGGACCCCTGAGTGTGAGGCTGCTTTTTGAGAAATTATCAGAAGACTGAGTTAGACCCTAGTGTTGGCATTCACAGATCCCAGCAAGCCCTATTTCCTCTACATCGATGCATGTTTGAAAGGGTTGGGGGCAGTGCTCTACCAGGAATACCCCTAGGGACTCAGGCCTGTGGCATTAGCTATCTACAACCTGTTACCCTCTGAGAAGCACTACCCCATGCAGAAGCTGGAATTTCTGGCCTTGAAGTGGGCGGTAACTGGAAAGTTTCATGAATACCTGTATGGGGTTCCTTTTACAGTTCGAACAGACAACAACCCGTTGACTTATGTAAACACTATGGCAAAACATGATGCTGCAGGGCACCGTTGGCTATCTGCCCTATCCACTTATGATTAGAGCCTTGAATACTGAAGTGGGAGGACCAATGTAGATGCAGATGCTCTGTCAATATGCCCACATGGTGACCAATCTGACCCCCAGTGCAAATAAAGAATGCCATTGTCAAAGCGCTGTGTTCAAAGTTTACTCTGCAAGATCATGATCCATTCACTTATTCTGCCAGAGACATCGACATGCTGGGGGACTCACCTGAATCTATCCCATCTGCATATTTCAATTTTACTGTTCTGGCTATCTCTTTACTGCCTCAACCCAGTAAGCCAGAACTACAAAGGGCCCAGAGAGGACCATGCCCATCAATATACAAGTTGAGCTCTTGAAAAGGGGCATTCTGCAGAACAAGTGCATGGCCACCACCCTGACACCAAAATAATGCTGCATGAGGAGGACAAGTTGGTCCCAGTAGATGGACCGTTAATGTGCAAGGTGCAAGACAATGACAACCCCGAGTATCCCAAGCTCCAGCTGGTACTACCATGGAGGTATCGCAAGGCAGTCCTCACTTCCTTGCATGATGGCATGGGTCATCTGGGCTTTGAGCATACCCTCGATCTGTAAAGCAAGGTTTTATTGGCCCAGGATGAAACACAACATTGAGAGGCATTGCAAAAGCTATCTGAAGTGCCTAAAGAGAAAGACCCTGCCAAGACGAGCTGCCCCTTTGGTCAACATCAGTACCAGTGGCCCTCTTGACTTAGTTTGCATTAACTTTTTGTCTCTCAAGCCCGACAGAAAGAACACAGTGAATATTCTGGTTATCATAGACCACTATACCAGATATGCTCAGGCCTACCCAACATAAGATCAAAAGGTCAGCACTGTTGTTAAGGTTCTGCAGCAGTTTGTGACACACTACGGCATTCCAAAAAGAGTCCACTCAGACCTGGGCTGACATTTTGAAAGCTGGCTGGTCAGGGAATTTCTGGCAACATACAGTATAAAGAAGTCATGCACCACACCGTACCACCCCCAACTGAACTCTATTGAACATGTTGGGTACCCTGGACCCGCCGACAAAGCCAACTGGAGTCAGAAAGTGAGCTACTTGGTGCATGCATACAACTGCATCAAGAAGGATACCACCTAATGTTCCTCTTTTTACCTCATGTTTGGTCATGAGGCAAGGCTGCCAGTTGATCTCTTCTTTGGTGTGTCCCCAGATGGCACGTCCAAGAAGACCTACCTCCAGTACACCCACCAGTTGAGAAAGCAGCTACAGAAAGAATACCAGCTGGCATCTGAAGCTGCAGCCAAAAGTAACCAAAGTAACAAGCAGAGGTATGACAACCGAGTCCACCACCAAGTGTTGCAAGTGGGGGATCATGTCCTACTCCGAAACCTGGGCATACAGGGCAAACATAAACTTCAAGATCAGTGGGACCCTGAAATCTACACAGTGGTTGAACAACTGCTGGACTTGCCAGTGTAGAAAATCAAGCAAGAACAGGGAAGAAGGTTGAAAAAAGACTGTCCAGCAAAACCACCTGCTCCCCATTGGCATGGTAGGCTGTTGGTTAACTAGGATCTGCAGCGTATCCGTTAGGTAGGGAAATGGGCAGACTAGGTGGGCCAAGCGGTCCTTATCTGCCATCAAATTCTATGTTTCTATGTTTGGCAAGATCATGCCCAACCCAGCCTTAGAATCCAGTTACCAGAAGGCCAAGAACAAGGAGCAAGACTGCACCGAAGAGACAAAAAAGCCTTAGTTCATCCATGCCTCCCGAAAGGATCACATTGAACCTGAACACTGGTCCAACTGAGCCTTTCAAGAGGCCCCACAGAAGTGATACTTCTCCAGACATGCTTTCCAAGAGGACCACATTGAACCTGAATACTGATCCAACTGAGTCTCCTGAGTGGCCCATCAGCAGTTCTTCTGAGGAAAGTGAGGATGAAGACTTCAGAGTTTGTCCATACAGTTATGTGCCTGCACCAAATCCACCCCTGCATCAATGATCAATGGACTGTATAAGCTCTCATCTTGCAACAAGTACCAGCCCCCCTGGACTCTGTGCTTCCTTTGAACCCCCATGCTACCCCTTTTTACCCTGGAAGAAGGCCCAGTATCCCTATACCCAAACCTGAGTGGGACATTGAAATAGACGATGAGAATGATTTGGGCTCAGTGAGCCTGTTGCTGATGAACCGGCCATCACTGATCATGCTGCTGTTTCTATGCCTGAGCAAGTTCTGGACACTGTTGTTTTGCCCAAACCTGCACCTGTGATGTCTGAAGAGCAAGGCCAGGTAGAGGTACCCTGTGCTTGTAGTGAAATTTCAGCACCTGACACAGCCCTGCTTAGAAGGTCAGAGAGAAAGCCCAAACCAGTTATCAAGCTCATGTACAATATCCTTGGTGCCTCCTCCAATATTCCCCTCCATGCCATTCATAAGCCTGTGGTTTCCATTATCTACCATTCAATGTGTTGCACCAGGAACAGGGTGGGAAGGTGTGTGTGTTTGCCAATGTGTACTGCTTTCTAGATAGTTATTCTATGTCTGGATAGCTAATGCTGTTATTCTTTTGTTATTGACACTGTTATTGATATTGTTGACTAGATAGGAATCAGGTATCTCACCAGAAATGTACATGTTAACATGTTTATTGCATTTAGATGACTTGTCGGGACACCAAGCATTTGGCAAGGGGTGTTTGTAACCCTCCCAAATGGGCTTACCTGTGACAACAGCTGGCCCCCATGCTCCCATGCCACCATCCTGGCAGTGGCTCCGGACCTGTGATGCCCCATTTCCTCTGTGGCTGCAGCCACTGAAATTCCTGGTGTCTTGGCCCCCTATAGAGACAGGGGCCACTCTCTGTTGCTGTGTCCTGTGCCTTGGGGCATAAAAAGTTACAGTATACCATGCCAGGGAGCTGCCAAGGGTCTGGACCAGCCGAGTGTAAACAAATATGGTGGACCACACATTGCTGGGCATGCGCAGCCACCAAGAGTGTAAAATTTAAAGGAGCCATAGCTCCCTTTGTGGTTTCAGCCATGCAGTCACTATTAAAATATATCCTCAGTTCCAGGGAAAGCAGAGGAGCCAGAAGCCAGGGGAAATAGCAACCAGAAAGCCTCTGGTTTTGGGGGAAGATTTTTCTGCCCTTATAAGGGCATAAACAATAAAGAATAAGGGCAAATGATTGGGACTATAGTATAAACCAAAATGGCAGCCCCATAGGACTACAAAATCAAGGAAGCTGCTGGGTAAAGGTCAGAGGGCAGCCAAAAAGCCCATGAGTTAGGCAGCAAATCAGAGTGAGAGTTGTCAAAAGCTATATAAGGGATTGTTTTGCCCGGGAAGAGCAGATCAGCTAGGGCGGGAGTGCAGAACAGATTATGTGGGCTTCCCAGCCCTATAACTGCATTCAGGCCCCAACGGCCTAACAAACCCAGAAATACTTGAAAGGAGAGCAAGAGAAAGCTTGGGGTTTTGCAGCAGGAAAAAGAGAAAGGTTCTGGGGTTTGCTACAGACATCCAGGAGCCAGAGATCAGCTAGAGAGAGAGTGAGCTGAAAGCTGCAGTAAGATCTGAGAGACTGTGTGTGTGTGTGTTGCCTGATTTTCCAAGCACTGCAACCCTTGCAAAGAGACTGAGCTAATGTGTTTCCCATTGGAGGGGTAACTGTGGTGAGTGCCAACTTTGGCAAGGGGAGATCCTGAGTGTGCTGTGGCTATAGACTGTGAGAGGGCCCAGCACCGCTGTGAATTGAAAAACCAAAAGTAAGAGTGCTGGGGTATGAGCCTGTGCAAAAGCCCAGCAGTAATTGTGTGACTAGGATGCTCAACAGAGGGGTCTAGGGGACCACATCTATCATTCGCCAGACTGAAGAAGAGGAAGAAGACCAGTGGCAGAAGACAACTAGAGGCTTGCCTGGTGAACATTGACTATAAAGACCTTTGAGGTGAAGTTAACAAGGCCAGACAGGTGAAGACCAGGGCTCTTCATTTTCTCCAGTCATCCAGCTCTACGGCTAGTGGTGCACCACCATCTGGATACCTTTACAGTACCATGTAACTGCCAGTTTGACTGCAACTCAGCCGACTGAAACTCCCATTGTGAAATTGCACCAGTGTTGATTCGTTCCACATTGACTGTAGCCGCAAAACAAACTCTAACTGGTTTATCGTGGGTCTGGTGCAACTATTTCGAATTGGTGATATGTGCAATATTTATTATTAGAGGTTGCTGACTGGATTGCAACCCCCTCATTTAGCTGCTCAATGACCTAGAACACTAGTTTAGTCACGTACAGTTACCGTGACAACTGTATACAATCCTGGTTTCTTCCCTTAACGCGCCTTGCCGCTCCCTCCTCCCCCACTGGTGGTGGCATCCCATTGGATGGGGTTGAGGGGGTTAAAACTCTTCCTGGGTAAATGTGGCAGCGTTTACGGTGGTGGCCCGAGTGGCCTCAGAGAGGCAAAGTGCTCCAGAGTTAGAGGAGTTTGAGGACTCGATGGTTTGTAAGCTAGTTTATGAATCACTGGAATTTTATTTATCAGAATTTCTAAGTCAGTTGTATGTGGCTGGGTTCTGCTGCTTAGCAGCTTATTAATTTTAGTTATACCATGGACCTCGGACACTGACCAATGAGAACAGCAGGCTGGCACCTTACCTCCATTGTAAATCCTCTGATAATCACCGCAAAAGGTGCCAGCCAGCCACATCTTGTAAAAAAAGGAATCCGACGGGGAAATCACTGAACTCCAACCACCATCTTGTTTCAGCACTAAGCAGAGACTGTAAAACAGCAGCTCCGTACATCAGTGGAAACAAAACAAAAACACTGACTGCTGTACTACTGAGTCACTTATTTAAGCATTATACCAAGTACTGTTTTTTTAAATAATAAAAAAGCAGTGCTGAGTATAATCATAATAAACCACTCAGGATCTTGGTTATCAGGGGATTTACCATGGCTGGTAGCGGTTTACCCTCGGCCGCGCCGTGGCAAACCACTCCAGCCATGGTAAATCCCCCAATAACCCACACCCCGTAGTGGCTTATTGCTTAATTATAATATGGCTATAAAGAATCAGTAATCTGATTGGCTGAGGAGCTCGGAACCCAGTGCTGATATCCCATGATGACAGCACTGGAAGAAGGTCCAGTAGCCTCTTCACAATAAAATCAATAGTACCAGCCATTCCTGACAGCCATCACAAATGTGGATGTCACCTTTACTCACTAAAAACCTTCAGTTAGGCCCTAAAACTGTGTTAAATTTATAAACATAAGAATTACAGTAAATGTTATTTGCCCTTATAATATAGAGGATAATGGCTGGAGATCGGGTGATAACCACGCTGTAATCACCTCGAGTGGTTGCTAGGGCAACATGGTAAACCGTGAGAGCGCAGCTCGAGAGGTTTACTGTAGCCCTATCAACCACGAGAGGTGAGTTCAGCGTGGTTGTCACCCGATCCCCAGCCATCATCTTTTATAGTGTATGGTGAAAAAAACACAGTCTGCATTCTATGTGTGAGAATTGTGGAACTCTGGTGCATTCTTTTTTGTTATGCCACTGTTTGGAAGTTCCAAAGTGTGGTTAACAACTTTTAAAATTCTGAACAGTGTATAACAAAGCTGTGTGACTGCTGATTATGGTGGTTAATAGGCACTTACCATACATTATACTCTTGTTACACACACATACATAGCTTAAAAAAGTAAGTACTACAATACTTCAAATTGTAGTTTATGGTGTTTCTTTGCTGACCATGAAAAACCTCCCTCCTGTCCTCAACTGCTTACTAGGGAGGCCTGTGTTGTTTAAGCTGTTACAGATAAAACAAAAGCCCTGGTTCCACCTGAGGCCTTCTGTTGTGTACTAGTGGGAATAAACATTCTGCCAGCAGAATTGAGCAGAGGATTGAATTCTTGCATTCTATCTGTAGTAAACATTCCATCTCTTGAATGTTGGCAAGACAGAAAATAAACAAGACAGAGAAAAGGAGGAAATATTATAAAGAAGAAGAAAAAAAGGTGAGGGAATAGGTAAAAGGGGATGAGTTGGGGGAAACTAGAGGGTTTAAGAGCTAATTAAAAATACATCAATTTTGCTGTATGTAATATTTAAACCTGAGATGGCACGTTAGTGCTGAGATGTGCTGGGACTGTTTTAAAAAAGCCATAAAAATGTTTATTTTTTGATTTTGTGCATTTCTTCACCCCCCCCAAAAAAAACCTCCATCTTTGACCCATTTTATAATCACAGTAGGACACACTAGGGTGTACATTGTGGTAGGGTACCAGCACTTCTTCGGTGGTTGAAGTGAAGGCACTCGGCGATGCCTCATACCTCATGATACACCGAGGTGTGCCACTATCCAACCACAACGCATACCCTGTCATGTCTTTTTGTTTAATTGTTTTTTTTTTCTGTTTGTTAGGACAGTCTTCACTCCTGTTAAAATAACAACAACATGGAATCACAGAAAATAACCATATGGATGCCTCTGCCACAGCACGATTGATCTCTATAGGGACACTAAATGGGACTGTCATTATTAATATCTTCAGTTCTACAAAGTGAAAAATGAGATAAAAGCAGGAGTATAAAAAAATATTGGTAAGCTCAAAGTAACAAAATCAGCTATAAAAAAGTCATTGTAAGCAATATGGAGGGATACAGTAAAGCTCTTGAAGGGACTAATTTGTCTCTATTTTATGTCTAAATTAATTATAATAAAGATATAACTTCTAATGTGTTTCTTATGTTTGTTGATTAATCATTTAAGTCTTCTTGGATTTTCTCTAGCCATATTATAATCGCAATAATGCACTCCAGGGTGTGCGTCGTCCCTGACCAACATCACACCTATGGTGGCGGAAGCACTCGGCCTGTGGCCTTGTGCTTCGACCCACCTTAGGTGTGACATTATTCAGCGATGACGCACACCCTGTCATGCCTTATTGCTTAAGTGACTCAGTTCAGTGAATGTTGTGCTGCATGTGACTCAAAATTATTTTGCTATGTCTCACTTGTTACTTTGTGGAGGCAGTAATTTTAGTGTATTTTCTCTTTTTGGCACATGAAAAAGCAGCAATGAGGGTTACTGGATGCATTGTGTATCTGTTTACGTCTCCCTTATTTACGGGGCTTACTGTTCACATGTATACTCATAGGAAAGTTTTACTGTTTTGTTACTATTAGCTTTGTCTGGAGACATTGAGCCCAATTCAGGGCCTACCAATGTTGCTTTTCAAGACAAGATGGCTCCTGTCTCTCCCTGGTATACCGTTCATGGTTTTAAAATTTTACACTTGAACTCTCGTAGTTTGTTTCCCAAGTTAGCAAATGTTGAGGCCCTCATGTCCCTTTATAAGCCTGATATGGTTATTGCTTCTGAGTCCTGGTTAAAACCATCCATTCCTCACAATCTTTGTTCACTCCCTAGATATAAGTTACTCCAATCTGATCGAAAAGGGAAAAAAATGGGTGGGGGGTTGCTGTTTATTATATGGAACATCTTGAGATTTCAGTATTGTTTTTCAGCCAAAGTTCAGGGTTACAAAGTGATTGACTGTTATTGTATCTACATTTTGGTGGGGTAAAACACGTTATTGGTTGTCTTTATAATCCACCCCAATGTGGTAAACCTGGTTGAAAAGACTTTTTGGATGTTATCACCCCTAGTGTAAAAGATTGTGACTTTCTTTTAGTTTATGATATTAATTTAAACTGACCGATATCCATGGTTATGAAAATCTATTAAATTATTTCAAGTTACTTCAAGTAACTTGAAAGGCAGTATAGCTCAGTGGTTTAAGGCACTGAGCTGTAAATCTAGAGACCTGGGTTTGAATCCCACAGACCCCACTTGCATACTGTGTGACCCTGAGCAAATCACTTAACTTTCCTGTGCTCCCAGCTTGCACCTGTAAACAATCTGTCAGCTCAGTGAGTCTCTTGGTTAAACAAATGGCAAAAAATAATACAAGAACCTACCAGACTTTTACTGGGATTCTGGCAATCATTCTGTTCTTGACTGGTTGGTAATAAAGAAGAATAATTTAATCTCTCATTCTGGGGTCCTGGGTGATGCAGTTAGTGACCACCAGGTTAATTATGGTGTCCTAAACTTTAAATGACTTAGGGCGCCCCCCCTGTGTAATCAAGTATCAAAATTTCAAAAAATTCAGTTCAACATTATAGGACTTGAATTGGACAAAGTGGGCAGGTCCTTCTTGAACTGTATTCCGGATCTTGATTATGCTGCAGATTGTTTCTATCAGCAATTATTGGCTATCCAAGATAAACTGTTTCCATTATGTACCATTTGGGTAAGAGGGGATGATACTCATAAATGGTTTACTAATGATTTAAAGCATTATACTAAACAAAAAAATGATGCTTGTGTTGCTTATAAGAAATCTCCCTCATTGGCCCTTCTCCAAAAATATAGAGTCTCACAGAATTTGGCATGTCAGATGATTAAGTAGGCAAAAATTATTTAAATGCAAACTGGAGGGTATTTCTTCAGATCCTGAGATTTTGGGACACCATAAATTCACTTGTATCCCCACAGGTAAAGACATCCATTTCTTCCTTTCAGTCCTCCGGTAAAGTGATCACTGATGTATTTGAGATGGCTAACTTATTAAATACCAGGCTTTCTGATGTCTCCAAATTGGTCCCTGATGTTCCTTCTTGAGTTGGATCCTTAGGGCAACCTACCAATCTATTTGGTAATACTAGTAGTTCAGACAGTTCTGATTCCCCACCTAATTTCTACTTTTGTAGGGTTACAGCTAAAGAAGTTTTGAAGTTGTTATGCTCTTTACCTACTAAGTCTGGTGTCTGTGGGGGGGGGGGGGGACTTGATTCAAGATTTGTGAAGTTGGCTGCTCCATATCTTGCTAATCCTCTCTGCTCCCTGTATAATTTATGTTTGACCACTGGGGTTTTGCCAAAGGCTTGGAAAGTTTCCTGTGTTGTGCCAGTTCCTAAGAAGTCCAATGCTGTTGCAGCTGAAGACTATTGATCCATATCCATTTTAAATCCATTAAGCAACATTTTGGAAAAACTTATGATTAATCATTTAACTAGTTATTGGAATGTGCTTTGCTCCAAACAGCATGGTTTTAGGTGTGGCCGTGGTACTGGCATGGCACTGGTCAGGTTCACAAACACTGTCCTGCAGGGTTGTGATAAGGGTATCTTAACTGGGGCAGTGTTTGTTGACCTGACCAGGGCTTCAGACATAATTAATCATTCCTTGCTTTGTAGGAAGTGAATTGAGATGGGAATCTCTGAAACTGCAGTGGTTTTGCTGAATGATTTTTGCAGGAGCGAGTCCAGAGTGTTTCTATTGGTTCCATTTTGTTTGATTCTCGATCCATTAAGTGTGGAGCACCTCAGGGGTCCATACTCAGTCCCATGTTATTTTCTTTGTTTTATAAATCTGGTCCCTTCTATTTTTAGTTTATGCAAATGCATTCTTTATGCTGAATATTTGATTTTGCTTTATCAGGGTCACTCTATTGATCACATTAATCTAGTGTTGGAGGATGAATTTCAGAAGCTATGTTTGTGGATGTCTCCAAATCTCATGGTTATAAACCTAAAAAGACCAAAATCATGGTTTTTGGCAACTCCTTTTATATGAGGGAAAATACGCATTTATTGGTTCAGGATCCATCTGGTTCGTTGCTTGAACAAGCAGACGAGTTTAAGTATTTGTACATTAATCTTGACCTTGTCTAACATTCTCTTCTCAGGTTAAGGTCGTAAGAAGGACCATTAATCATCAGTTGGGATTGTTGTATAAATTTATGCCCAATTTATCTTTTGAATCTCAGAGGTCTATTGCCTTAGGGACCCTTATGGCGCACTTGGATAATGTTTCCTCCCTATATAACAAACTGGGTAAGAAGGAGTATCAGGTTCTTAGCATTGCTTATAACAACATTTGCCATTTTATTTTGGATGTTCCTGTTATTACCCATCATTGCACTCTTTATTCATCTTTGAATTGGCTTTCCCCCAAAGCTAAATTTTTGTATTCTATAGGAAGCATGGTGCACCAGGCTATTTGCTCAAAGAACCTGTCTCCTTTCTCCAATTTAATTGAATTAAGGGAGTCTCAATTCAATCTGCAGTCAAATCAATGGATCCTTTTAAATTCTATTCAAGTAAACAATAATTATGGTTCCTGATCCTTTCCTTCATTAGCTCTATGTTTTTGGAATGATCTATTGCTTTCCCTGAGATCTATTAAATCATTTCCTGGATTTAAATGCAAGCTCAAACAGTATTTAATGTCTCATGACATCCATGTTTGCTAAATGTGATTGTTATGTCGAAGTGTTGTGACTTATGTTTATTGTCCAGACATAGAAACATAGAATTTGATGGCAGATAAAGACCGCTTGGCCCACCCAGTCTGCCCATTTCCCTACCTGATGGATAAGCTGCAGATTCTAGTAAATCAACAGCTTACTTCCTCCTGCCCCCCCCACTAGAATTACCTTATGCCTGCCCCATGCATTCTTGAATTCTTCTACTGTTCCTAACTCCACAACCTCCTCAGGAAGGCTGTTCCATGCATCCACAACTCTCTCTGTGAATAAATACTTCTAACATTACCTCTGAGTCATCCCCCCTCAATCTTCAAATTGTGCCCCCTTGTTCTTGCACATCTCTTCTTCTGAAAGATACTACCCTCTTGTAGCTTGTAATTCCCTTGAGATACTTGAATGTTTCTATCATCCCCCCCCTTTCCTCAAAGGTATGCATATTAAGCTGCTTTAGTCTCTCCTCGTATGTCTTCTGGTGCAGACCCTGCGCAATTTTGGTTGCCCTCCTCTGAACAGTCTCCACTCTGTCTATGTCTTTGTGGAGATGGGGTCTCCAGAATTGCATGCAGTACTCCAGATAGGGTCTCATTAACTGTCTGTAGAGAGGGATAACAACTTCCTGTTTTCTACTTTTGATGCCTCTCCCTATGCATCCCAGTATCCCCCCAGCCCTCCTTACTGCCTTCTCACATTGCTTGCCCAGACTGGAAGAAGGGCTTCTGCCCAGTGTCCTTCCCCAGTTAACAAAACTTAAATAAAATAAAAATAAATATGTATAAAATATCCTGACCTGCGGCATTAGGGAGGCTGTATTAGCTTGCTAGCTAGTTAGATCACAGGGGGTACAAAGCTGTGTCCATGCTGTATATTTAAAGTTTAAACCAGTTAAAAGTTATTTGGGCCCTGATGAAAGGCCCCAGGCCTGCATCACTGTCCAGTGAGGTACCCACCACATCAAGCGACATTTCTGGGTGCACTCAATGGTGGGAGGCAGGGATTGGAATGTGGGATATCTCTTATCTGCAAAGTGATGTGCTGTTTGATATTCTTTCCTGTTCCCCCTTCCCTAATAAATGCCATTATTGTTTGCTTGTTAACTATTGTGGCTGTGACTTATTGTGATGGAGTTACTGTGGGTGGGAAATTGTTGTTGTGTGGGGAGAGTGTCCTGGGGGCAGCTTATGTATTTTCCTGGGGGGTGGTAGCCTGTTCTCTGTCCACAGGTATGCCATGCCATTTACAGCACCCCAGGTGGAAGCACCATACCATATTTATTGCCCACTGTGGAAACCAGGACAGCCCCCTTGGATGTGTGTGTCAAGTTGATCTGAGGGCCCCAGAACAGCCAAGGTGAATCAAGGGGCTGTTACATGTATTTATATCTATATCCCTTATCAGGTTAATTCATTAGCAGCCATTTTAGCTCTGACCAGAGTTTGTTCTAGCTGGGACTCTCTTTGCTAGAACACCACTTCTTAAGATAAAGAAACCTCAGTGTGGGCTCCTTTTTATGGCTGCATGGTGAAGCTCTGCAGACGTTTTACTATCACATAGAAAAATGGACCTCAGCAGATTGCTAACAGACTTCATTAACGTGGAGTTTTATAGCAATCCCTCCACTCAGCAGTTTGTTTACTGCACTATTATTTCTTTGTTAGTCAGTGTTTCCTAGTGAAGAATGAGGTTCACAATAACCATACGTGTATTTCAATCTTAATTTGTGCATAACAAGACTTGTGTGATAACATACTTACTAGTTTCAGCTTGTTTTTATGGCTGAAAAGAAGAAACATACATGTATACTAGAGTTTCCCTTATTGAAGGTCTGAAGCTGTCAGTGTCTCATTCAGCAGACTACAGTGTCAAATTACAGACAGTCCAGCTACAGCTCTGCATGCCTTCCAGTTTTTGTAGCTCTTTGAGAAATGTTTTAAACCCAGAACTCAGCCCCGTAATTAAAAAACAAGACTCTCAAGTACTGTGGAGGAATGCTGTGGATATTTTTATATTCATCATTAATTTTATTTATTTATTAAATGTTAATAACCGGGTAAGCCCACTGGGCCCCGAAGGTCCCTTTTTCAGGGGCGACCCGGGGAATTACATGGAATAATACATGGGGTAGCATACAGCACAGGTACATTACACTAGACAGCGAGGAACATAATACATAGTAGTTTTTCAGCAGTTACATTTAAGAGGTAAGACATAGTAGCTTTTTAGCAGTTAACATATCCTGGGTAAGCTCTACAGATGGGGTGCAGTGCTATATAGATGGGGTGCAGTGATAGTAGCTATTTCCAAATGAGGGAGAGGGGTGGACTTCCATTTAGGAGCCTCTCACTTTAGCAGTTGCATATGGAGGTGACCATCATATGAGCCTTCAGCCTTGTGCGGAAGGTGTGGTTAGAGGTAGCATCCTGAACACCAGGGGGCAGGGAGTTCCATAGGGTGGGCGTTGTGATGGCAAATGACTTACCCCCTGCCTTGGTTCTAACCCTTGGCACTGCGAGAAGGGTTCTGTCCGTTGTTCTGAGGAGCCTAGGGTTTCTCTCTTTTGGACAATGAGTCCAGTGAGGTTGGGAGGAGGGGATGGGCTGAGTAGTTTATGAGTGTGGCAGAGTTGGGGGTATTGGAGCCGGGCCTCCCGGAAGGATCAGTTTAGTTGGGACACAGTGTCACAGTGGTGAGCCTGGGAGCCAGATAGGGTGGCAAAGTGAGCCACCTTGTGATAGAGAACTTGTAATCTGTTAATCTCTTGTTAGGCAGCTCCCTGTATCACTGGGGCTGCATAGGAGAGGGTAGGGAGGAGGACGCTTGTGGCGATGGAGGCCCTGGCCACAGGTATCAACTGGTCTTTCAGCCTACACAAGGTCCCGAGTTTGGCATGAATATTTTTGGGTTACCTGGTCGACATGATCCTTGAGGGAGAAGCACTGATCCAGGGTGAGGCCAAGGTATTTTATCAATTCAACCACCTCAAGTCTTTTTCCTGATTTGGTCATCAGCCTGAGATGTGGGCTTCTGTCCCGGCTGAGGGTTCTTGGGCCAAATAGCATGGCCTTGGTCTTGTTAGGGTTAATGATCATTCTGTTGGTGACAAGCCATTGCTCAAGGGAACCCAGGTCTTCCTGTAGCCCGGATCAGAGATCTCCCAGATTAGAGGAGGGGCGGTATATGACCGCGTCATCTGCATACTGTACCACTGAGCTGCCCCCACAGTGTTTACTGAGATCATTTGTGAAAAAAGAGAAGAGAAGGGGGCCAAGGATAGATCCTTGGGGCACCCCATCCATTAGGGAGAGAGGCTCCGACAGGGAGTCTTTCCATTTTACCCTCTGTGTCCTCCCTGTGAGGTAGCTGTTGAACCATGATAGGGAGTGGCTGTCTAACCCGACCTGGCTCAGTTTTGTAAGGAGCAGGTTGTGGTTTACAAGGTCAAAAGCCTTGGAAACGTCAATGAAGACTGCCCCGGTTGGGGATCCCTTGTCCAGTTCTCTAAGAACATCGGTGGAGAACTTGATAAGGGCGGTGTCAGTCCCATGATTGGTTCTGAAACTGTGCTGGGAGGCGGTAAGCAAATGGTGGAGCTCTAGTAGTCCCGGGGGTTGTCCATAAATTAGTCTCTCTTGAATCTTACCAAGGCTAGATAGCAGGGAGATGGGCCTGTAATTGTTGGTAGTCTCCCTTGAACCACCCTTGTGGATGGGGACTACATGGGCCAATTTCTATTATTATCCATTATATTGTAACAAAAAAGAATGCATTTGCAAACTGGAAAATCATTGCAGTATAAAAGAAATGTGTGTAAATTGGCAGAGTGTGTGTGTGTGTGTGTGTGTGTGTGTGTGTGTGTGTGTGTGTGTGTGTTTGCAGAACTCTGTCAGAGGCTCCTGACAACTCTTTCTGCTGCAAAGGCTCACCCACTCCCACCCTCTTTACAGACATAACTAAGTTTTAACCCTTAATTATCAGCTTTCTTGTAACTTAATGGTATTCTTTTATTTTACCTTTCAGTTCTTTCCTGCATAGTACAAAGTGGTCAGATACAGTGTAAAGCTTCCCTACAATATAATGGATTTAGTGTTGGTGAAAGGCGAGGAACTGACATTACTGGAAACTGAAACCCTCTGTTTATCCATAGAGATAGATACAGTGTGGGTAGAGACACCATGTGGTGATTGTAGTGAGAGACAGACAGCTCTTGAGCCCCAGTTATCCACTGATACAGGTATAGTGCAGGGTTTCTCCACACTGTGCTGAAATATAGTGGTGGTGAAAGGTGAGGGGTTGACTGCTCTGGAGACCTCTGTTTATCCACAGATGCAGGTACAGTGTAGCATTTCTCCACACTGTGATGGAATGTAGTGGTGGTGAAAGGTGGGGAACTGACTGCTTTGGCAGTCCCTGTTTGTCCACAGGGACAGGTACAGTATAGGCTTTCTCTACACTGATGAATGTAGCAGTTGTGAAAGGTGAGAGTCTGACAGCTCTGGAGCCCTCAGTTTATCCCAGGGACAGGTGCAGTGCAGGCTTTCTCTACCCTGTAATGAATGCAGTAATGTTGATAAGTGAATGACTGACAGCTCTGGAGACCCCTGTTTATCCACTGATACATATAGAGTGCAAGATTTATCAATTCTGTGACATATTTAGTGTTGGTGAAAAGTGAGGGACTGACAACTCATGAGCCTGAAGCCCTGTGATTATCCAAATAGGTACAAAGTGAGCAGGTACAGTTCAAACTTCCCTACAATATAATGGATTTAGTGTTGGTGAAAGGTGAGGAACTGACATCACTGGAAACTGAAACCCTCAGTTTATCCAGAGATAGGTACAGTGTGGGTAGAGACAGTGCATGCTTTTCCTAACTGTGATGTGTTTTTTAGTGATAATGAGATGTGAGGGACTGACAGCTCTGGAGACTGCAGACTCCTGCTCATCCACAGGGACAGGTACAGGGTAAATATTCTCCATACTGTGATGAATTTTGTTTTGGTGAAAGGTAAGGGTCAGATAGCACTAGACAATGAAGCCTTCTGTTTATCCAATGATCCAGGCATGGCACAGGCAGGATCAGTATGTATTTTTTGCTGGTGAAAGGTAAGAGGCTTATAGCTCTGGTGAATAAATCCCTCTGTTTATCCACAGGGGTGGGTACAGTATAAGCAGGTAGAGTGTGCACTTGTGTGTATGTTATGAATGATTATACAAGTGACCGTGGTGGGACTCTAATAAGAATTTCAGAGCACATACAACTGTGCTTCTGCTATTGGATCCGTGTTGTTTTAATAGTTTTTTATGCATTCTGTTACTATAAAAGTTTGTGCACATTTGGATATCATGCAATCTATATACCCCCCTCCACACACATACACACACACATATACAAACACACATGTTTGTGTCAGCCAGAAACTGTGGCTCACAATCTTTTATTTGTGCTAGATGTTTTCATTCCTTTTCACTACTATCAATAATATAATTTTGCAGCCATATTGGCTCTGTCTAGAGCTAGTTTAGATCCAGCAGAGTCTTTCAAATTAATGAATCATATTATACTTAAAGGTTATCTTTCTTTAAGTTTTCAGAACACATTCCAAAATGAGTTCATTTGCATCCATTAACTTATTTAAGACAGTTAAACCAAGAAATACTGAATGGACAAGAGGTATACTCATTCAGGCCCAGATACAGAGTTCCTTTCCCAGCAATGCACCCATGTTGGAGTAGTGCAGGCTGCTGCCTGTGATAAGGCAAATATACCCTTGGCTTCACCCCCCCCAGATACGGACTCCAGGAGGATTGATGCCATGGCAAAGAAACAGTGCATGGCAGCATCTTTGGGACTCAGGCAGGCTAATTATATGGCCTATACAGCTAGATACCAGAAGTCTAGATGGGACACTGTAATGGCTCTAGCTAAACAGGTCCCTGGCCAGCTTGCCAAGGAGCTGGAGCAGGTGGCTGCAGATGGTATTGAGGCATCCAAGGTGCAATTTCATGCTGCAGTGGACTCCAATGATATTTCGTCTAGAGTCATGGCTACATCTGTGGCCCTTCTTAGGATGGCATGGCTCAGATGTACTAGCCTGTCTCGGGATACCCAGACTAAGGCCATGGATTTTCCTGTTGTGAGTAATTCTCATTTTGTGAACAAACAGAGAACTACATGAAGAAAATGGATGAATACAGGACCACCTATGGGGGTGCTCAAGCCAAGGAAAGGCAAGCCACTCCCCAGAGGCAGCATTCCAGGGGCAGGGGCAGGCCTTTTCATAGGCCTTTTTACCAAGCCCAGGCCTACTCTTCCGCATTTGCCCAGAGGGGGTTCTTCAGAGGGAGAGGCAGACGGGGTACAAGCAGGCCTGCTACCACCTCTCAGCCTAAAGCCCCTGCCAAACAGGCACCCTGATGGGTTTGCCCGGGCTGATTCTCCACCACCAGTAGGGGGCAGGCTGGCTTACTTTGTCCAAGACTGGATGTCTTTAACATCAGACAACTGGGTCCTGGAAGTAGTAAGCCAGGGACTGGTTCTCAGCTTCAAAAAATTTCCCAAGATGAGAACCAGATCCTTTCCACCTGCAAATCCTTCAGAGGCCCTTGCCCTAGAGGCAGAGGTATCTTCCCTCTTGGCTCTGAGAGCCATAGAAAGAGTTCCATCCCTACACAAGAAAAAAGGATTGTACTCCAGGTGCTTCCTAACTCCCAAAAAGACAGGAGAATGGCAGCCCATCCTGGATCTCAGATATTTAAACAAGTACCTTTTAAAGCCAAAGTTCAAAATGGTGACTCTGGGAATAATTCTACCCTGTCTAAGGCCAGGAGACTGGCCAGTTTCCCTGGACCTCAAGGATGCCTATTTTCACATTCTCATCAGAAGCTCCCACAGAAAGTACCTCAGGTTCGAGCTGCCCTCAGGCCACTGTCAATTCAAAGCAATGCCTTTTGGCCTAACTTCAGCTCCTAAGGTGTTCACAAAATGCCTGGCAGTAGTGGTTGCTTTCCTAAGGAGAAAAAAGATCTCCATCTTTCCATACCTGGACAACTGGCTCATAGTAGGTCAGTCTCCAGACCAAGTCAAATCACACCTACAGATTACTCAGCAACTGCTCACTTCTCTAGGATTCATTCTGAATCTTTCAAAATCAGTTTTGCAGCCAGTGCGGCTCCTCACCTTCATAGCGGCAGAGCTGGATACAATAAAGGCAAGAGCCTTCCTTCCCCTGGACAGGGCAAGGACCCTTGTTACACTGGCCTCTTCATTCACCCTCCAGGTGTCTCGACCAGCAATGCATTTTCTGCAGCTCCTGGGCCACATGGCTGCCTCTACAGCAGTGGTCCGGGGAGCAAGATTTCAAATGAGAGACATTCAGTTCCACTTAAGAGCCTTCTGGTCCCAGAGAAAGGATTCTTTGACCAAGCTAATCCCAGTGACTCAAACCCTGATCCAGGCCTTGTAGTGGTGGCAGGATCAGGACAACCTAAGACAAGGAGTCCCCTTCATCACCCAATCTCATTCTTTGATCCATACCACAGATGCTTCCCTCTTGGGCTGGGGAGCCCACTTGGGGGATCTAATCACCCAAGGGTTGCGGTCACCTCAAGAATCTCTGCTTCACATCAATCTCTTGGAACTCAGTGCAGTGTTTCTAGCACTTCAAGTTTTTTCCAAGTCTGTTCAGAACAAAGTAGTTCAGATCAGGACAGACAATACCACCACAATGTGGTACATCAACAAGCAGGGGGGCACTCGGTCTATGGCCTTGTGCACAGAGGCAATGAAGTTGTGGTCTCTAGCCTATTCCCTGAATACCTCTCTGAATACCTCTCTGATAGCAGTGCACCTCCCAGGGAAGGACAATGTCCTGGCAGATGCTCTCAGCAGGGTTTCCCAGGGCCATCACAAATGGTCCCTAGATCCCCTGATTTTGAAAGTGATCTTCTCCAGATGGGGCACCCCACAGATAGATCTTTTTGCAGCCCCAGACAATACCAACTTCCTCTTTTGCTGCAGGCCCCAGTGTTAGGCTCAGTCCCCTGGATGCCCTAGTTCTCAATTGGGAAGGGAAGTTCCTGTATGCTTCCCCTCCTTCCCTCTCCTGTTCAAGGTGCTAGTCAAAATCAGGTCTCAACCCTGCAAAGTGATTCTGATTGCTCCAGACTGGGCCAGACGGCCCTGGTACCCTCTCTTGTTGTCCTTAGCAGTCCACCTTCCCCTGTCTCTTCCCAGGAATTACAACCCATTAACATGTTCTCAAGGGAGGGTTTGGTATCCGAATCTCAAATATCTCAATCTCAAGGCCTGGCTCTTGAAGAGTTAGAGTTTGCTGATTTGCATCTCTCTCAGGGGGTTCTGGATATTTTAAAGGCTTCTCGAAAGCCTTCCACCAGAAAGATCTGCAACTCCAAGTGGAAAAGGTTTACTATATGGTGCTCTGGGAAGCATATTTCTCCAGAGTCTGCTGGCTTGCCCACAGTCCTTGACTATATGGTTCATCTCAATAGCTTGGGACTCAGACCAGCTACACTAAGAGTGTATCTGGCAGCTGTCTCTGCCTTTCTGTCAGCAGGCAAGCACTCTTCCCTTTCAGCTCATCCTGTATTCTGTAAATTTTTCAAGGGATTGCTGCATACCAATCCTCCTTTCAGGGACCCTGCCCCTGCCCCTGCTTGTGACCTTAATGTTTACATTGCTCAGCTTATGCAACCCCCTTTTGAGCCTTTGTCCTCAGCAGAGCTTAAGTACTTGATTTTGAAAACTGTGTTCTTGGTAGCCATCCCTTCTGCCAGATGCATAAGTGAGTTACAGGTCATGTCAGTGGAGCCTGATTTTATCTCTTTCCACAGAGATAGGGTGGTCCTCAGTGCTAATAGGAAGTTTTTGCCTAAGGTGGCTTCAGGTTTCCACCTTAACCAGTCTATGTCTCTTCCTGTTTTCTTCACTGACCATTCCTCCTCTGGGGAGAGGAGGTTGCACAGCTTGGATATGAAAAGGGCTCTTAGCTACTACATAGAGTGCACCAGGGGTCACGGGTTTGACTCCCCCAACTGTTCCTCACGTATGGTGAGGTTGGTAAGGGAAAACCTGCCACTAAGAGATATATTGCCAGGTGGATTGTCTCTTGTATGTAATTCTGCTATGAAAAATTAGGTAGGATCCCACCCTCAGGCCTGAGGGCTCACTCTACCAGAGGTACAGCTGCTTCCCTGGCTGCTGCCAGGGATATTCCTATCTTAGAGATTTGTCAAGCAGCCACCTGGAAAACAGTACATACTTTCACCAAGCATCACTCTCTGGATATCCAGGCTAGGAGTGATGCTCGGTTCGGCACAGCTGTGCTCCAGAGCCTATTCCCAAAGTAGGTTCTGTCCCTCCTCCATGGAGGTACTGCTTGGTAGTCTGTAATAGTCAGAATACAGCAAGACTTCACGTTGTTTATAGAAAAAATTACTCACCTTAGTTATGTTGTTTCTTCTAATGGAGTCTTGCTGTATTCTGACCTCCCCCCCCCCGCCTCCCCTCTCAGAACCTGGGTTTTGGGATGTGGGTGGGCAGGAACAGTGTTGGCACCCTCGAGGTGCCTCTAACCCTTTTAATTTGGGGTGTGTGTTGTGTTTTGATTTGTGGGTTTCCTGACTTGAGTCTTTGCCTTGGAACCAAAAATCCTTTTTATTAGATTTAATTGCCAGTTGGCTAGTGTAAGTTTACAGTTTCCACACAGGATGTCCAGTGAGTTTAGCTCATAAAGATCTGACGATTTGGGTTCAAACAACAACAGACAGAGTCTCAACCGAGCTCGAGCTCAGCGTTCCATGCCTTGCATGGAAAGTTAACTCTTTCCTCTCCAGGGCAGTTCAAAGGTTGGCTATCACTGCAATAGTCAGAATACAGCAAGACTCCATTAGAAGAAACAACATTACTAAGGTGAGTAATTTTTTCTTATTGACTCATTCTGAACAGAAATCAGTGTCCTGCAATTACTTGTTTTTGAGGCTCTTTGCAAAGTTTACCTAAATGTAATTATAAGTTCTTGATTGAAACATAATAATGCTTTATCACTCTAAAAAGGGGGAAGAACTGATTTTGTCCAATGGTAGGTAGGTGATTAGTTATGTTCAATATCTTTGAAATACAATAGCTGTTTCCTTGTTTATTTCATTTTTTTTTATTTATTAACTGCAGATTGTGCTGTGCATTTTGCCTTTTCAGTGTTTTTGTTAATGTTTCTATGTGTCTTCGACATTCTGTGATGTCAATTTGTACTGTTCTGCCATGTTAACTGATCAGTGCAGAACAGTTGGAAATGCATTCATCGAACGTTCAGGACACATTGGAACAGAAAGTTATCACCAGTAAAAAGTCTGATTGGTAAAACCCATGCAAAGGTTTTTTAAAAATAAATATTTTTTTAGCTACAGATATAGCCAAATTGTCACAGTTAGTTAAATAAGAGACTTATTCCTGACTACATGGGCTCCATTGGTCCACTTCAAGACATGAGACATAGTATGGAGTTTCTTCCATGACTTAAGTAAGCAATAAGACACAATGGGGTGTGCATTAGACAGCACTAATGCACAGCTAGGGGGACATAGTGAGGCACAAGGCCAAAGGCCGGGTATGTCCATTCCCCTAGCCGTGCATTAGAACTGTCCAATACATATTCCCAGAGTGACTTATTGCACTTATAAAATGGGCCTGTGTATTCTAAATGGAGGTTCTAGTTTTAGCTGTGCATTAGACACATCTTTCCCCATTTTATAATTACTGTTATAAAATGGGTAAAAGAAATCCTTCACCCTGACTGGTCAAAATGCATGTCCTTACAGGTCAACAAACTGAAAGGTGGCACTACTTTCCTAATACCTTTTACCTCCATAGGTGAAAGGGCAGCAATATCATTGAGCAACTGATATCATCCATCAGTCCCTCTGCAACCAGAACTGATCTTCAATCACAAACATGGCTGCTACCTTTACACTGTAAAAACCTTCAACTGGGCCCTAAAAATAAAACTACCTTAAATAAAAAATAAAACAAATGAAGTAAACATTGTTTCCGTGATCATCACACTCTCCTTACACACATAAATTTAAATCATTAAGTATTGTCTATAGTTTTCATTACAACTGTTTCTTTACTGACAGTGAAAAATTCCCCTTCTGTCTTTACCTGCTTATCAGGGAAATCTCTTCTGCTTGCCTTGACAGTGAAATAATTGAGTCACTGGCTCTAAAACAGACCTTTGTTGCCTGTGTGTACAGTATGTTGGGAGAGTAACATTCTACCAGCGGAACTGAGCAGAATTTTTGAATCCTTGTATTCCATGGTAAACATTCCATGATAAACATTCTGTGTCTTGAATGAGGGAAAAAATAGAAAAGAAAACCAAGATGAAGAAAGTAGGCAATACAGTAATACTTTATAAACAAAAAGAAAAGGTGGGAAAACACAGTTACAGAGGCAGACTCAAACTGCTCAAATAATACATTGCTGTCCCTCCAACTCACTGGATTAGCATTTTTCAGTGAGTTGCTGTTCAAATAATGTTACCACTCCTCTGCCCAAGTCTGGGGACTATTTTTCACCATATTTAAATGAAATAACATACTATTATTAAATCTTTAATAATGTGCCCAGAGTTTTGTTTGATTGTTACAGAAATAGTTGTTACCCATTTAATAAGAGCAATAAGATACTTCAGGGTGTGGGTTGTTGATTGATAAGAGCACTACTCAGCTACTGTAGTCACTCGGTGAAGCGCCTCGTGCCTAACAATGCACCTGGGGGCATGGTCTTATCAATCAACAACCCACCCCCTGTCGTGTCTTATTGCTTTCATGACTTACTGAATGAACAAAGATATGCCCTCCCCTCTTCCTGCCTGGGTTTCAGGCTGGGCCTCTGTCACTTCTTTAAACCAGAATAAAGTATTGTTCCTTAATTTCAGTAATCTTTGATGGTGTATTATTTTTCTTAGTAAGGAAAAAACAGTGCAGTTTTAACAGTTGTATCTCCCCCTGTTGGGGAGTTTATATTCCTTCCCTTTAGTAGAAGGGTACTGTTGTACATTTAAAGAAAAATGTGAATGACCATTACAGCTTTTATTTTCTTTTTAGGAGATGGCCATGATGCTTTAAAGTGATATTATCTATCACACTTAGTGTTGCAATTCTAAGGAGGACAATCTTTCTTTTGGCCAGGCAAGCATTTGTACAACTGTCATGGATATACCGTGTAAGTTAAAATTCAAATATGAATAGAAATATAAAACAGTAAATGTAATAGAACTGGAGATACTAAAGGGCATTTTGGGATATTTAAAATTGTTTCTATCACCTTTAGATGTTGCTAAAACTATATGTTTTTTTCTCTTCAAGAAACAAGAAACTAGACCATGTGAATTATTCTGTAAGGCTGGATGCTAATAATCAGGTGTCTACAGCAAGGTATCTAAGGATCCTCTTAGATAAAGGGTTGACTTTCATATAATATGTTGATTGAAGATTGCTAGCAGGACAAAGGATGTATTATTACCTTTGTACAGATCACTGGTAAGACACATCTGGAGTACTGTGCTCAGATCTGGAGTGCTCCCTTGATGAAAGCTGGGGATGGAGGGGGGGAGATGGTGCAGTGAAGAGCCCCATACCCAAGGGCTTAACATTGGGTAGGCAGATAATGCTTCTGACCTCAGCAGCTCATCCTACTCGGGTGGTATTATGCAGTGCCAGGTCCATTAAAAACAAGACAGCAGTGATTGCTGATCTTGTTGAGTCATCGGACCTGGCTTGCATCACTAAAACCTGTCTGGATGAGAATTCTGACCCAGTTCTTGAGTCAGCTGTTCCAACCAGGTTTTTGGTGATACACCACCTGATGATGGATTGCAGGGGCAGGGGTGTAGCCATTTGTTTTAGAACAGAACTGGGCCTTATAGATGTGCCAGTGGGGGAGACCAGGTCCTTTGAGTGTATCATTGGCGCAGGCATGGGTGCAGGATCCTTCTTATCTACTGTCCACCCGGGGGTGAGAAGCAGTTACTGCAGGAAGCCATGGATTTCATCATTGGTATGGTGTTGGAGTTCCCCAGATGGGTGGTGCTGGGGGACTTCAATGCCTGGGTCAATGATGAACTCTCGCAGTTTGGTCAGGACTTCCTCCAACTAATGAATTCATTGGACTTCACTCAGGTGATTACCTATGCAACCCATATTCATGGTCACTCATTGGATTTGGTCATTCTACTGGGGATGGAGACCTCTGACTTGGCGGAGGAGCCAGTCAGTTGTTCTGACCATCACATCATAAGATTCAGTTTCCAGGTTCCCCCAATAGGCCTGCCCCTGTGGAGATGGTCCAGTACTGCCCTTTAAGTGGTTTGACCCCAGATGGCCTGATGGCAGTGCTGAACCTATCAGACATGCCGAGTGTAAGCAAGGACCCAGGGAACCTGATGCAGATCTATAATATGGCTTTGATGGACTCTTTAGATTCCATAGCTCCTGTCCATGTTCATCCACTCACTCTTCACCCTCTGTCCCCTTGGATTGATGGGACCCTGAGGGAGTTGAGATGAGTTAGATGATGGCTAGAGTGGTGCTGGCAGGAATCTGGCTTGGCTGCTGAAAGACTTCGATTGATGTCCCATTATAAGGACTATCAGTCAGCTATCGCCCGTAAGAAGAGTTCTTGTCCAGGGAGATTGTTCTGCACAGAACCAACCAGCCCAGCTCTTCCAAAATTTGGACAGACTGTGAAATGCAGCTTGTCTCCAGCCACGGAGAGCATTGTCACAAGAAAAGTGTGATGAGTTTGCTCAGTTCTTTGCTATAAGGTTGCCGGCATCAGGTCTGATATTTGTGTGGCCCACTCCAATAGGGATTGCAATGGTCAGTGGGAGGTTGCTGCTCCTTGGTTTGTCTGCTCTGACTTCGACCAGTTGGTGATCATGGATGTCATGAGGATCATCCAGAGTTTGCAGCCGATTAGCAGTAGTTTGGACCCAGACCTAACTCTCCTCCTAGTGGGATGCGTTGAGGTTATTGGCCAAGTCATAGCAGAGATAGTCAGGTGTTCTTTAGAGACAGGTGTGTTTCTGGACACCCTGAAGGAAGAGGTAGTAATACCCCTCCTTCAGAAATCCTCTCTTGACCCCAACGGTCTTGTTAACTACAGACCTCGTTTCTAACCTTCCTTTTGTAGGGAAGGTTATTGGGAAGGCTATTGCGCTGCACCTGGAGGATCATCTTACCATCCATGAGATCTACAACCCTCTCCAGTCAGGTTTTAGAAAGAGGCATAGTACTGAGACAGTGCTTGTTCAGGTGCTCAATAATCTCCTGATAGCGAGAGATCGGAGGACCCATTCCATCTTTGTTCTCCTCGATCTTTCTGCAGCATTTGACACAGTGGACCATGGGGTGCTACTAGAGCGCCTGTGTCTCATCTGTAGAATGTCAGGTATAGTCCTGAAGTGGCTCCATTCATACCTCACTGGCTGGTTTCAGAGTGTGGTGTTTGAGATTTTTTCCTCGGATCTGGTCTCCCTGCCTTGCAGGGTTCCCCAGGGCTCTGTGTTGTTACCCATGTTGTTTGCGGTGTATATGTTACCACTGGGAGACATTGTGAGGCAGTATGGGCTGAGTTTTCACTGTTATGCAGATGATACTCAGCTCTACATGACCTTTGTGCCCAAACAGGGTGATGTGGTCTCGGTATTTAATAACTGCTTTGCTGAGATCCAGGACTGGATGAGTGCTAATTGGTTGAGGTTGAACCCTGACAAGACTGAGGTGTTGGTTGTGGACCCAGGTCATCGGCCTGAGAGCTACTGGTGGGGTTTCTCTCTAGGCTTTGGCTCGGGGGCAATCAGCTGTTCACCTCAGACTGGATGCGCAATCTGCGCATTATTTTTGACGAAGGGCTGACGCTTAAATCCCAGTTGTCAGTCGTCATTGAATCCTCTTTTCACCATCTGAAGAATATCACTCAGATTAAACACCTGGTTCCCCGATGACCTTCCAACATTGGTCCATGCCTTTGTAACCTTCTACCTTGACTATTGCAATTCTCTATACCTAGGGCTCCCAGGGGTTGACATTTGCTGCCTGCAGCTGGTGCAGAATGCAGCGGCTAGACTGTTGACTGGCTTATCTCGAGCCTGTCATATTATGCCTGTGCTCCGTGGTCTGCACTGGTTGTCAGTTCAGTGGTGAGTCATTCAGTGGTGAGTCACCTTCAAGGTTGGTTTGCTGACCAATAATACCCTACATAGACAGAGTCCATGTTACCTGCAAGAAGTCCTGTGTCCTTACTGCCCCCTCCGTTCACTGCTCTCCACCGATGTGGGATTGCTAGAGATTCACAGGGTCTGCCTGAAGACATCTGGTGCCAGGGTTATTTTTGTTTATGGCCCATACCCTGTGGAATTCTCTACCTCATTCGGTAAGGGAGTGCCCAGCCATGGAGAGCTTAAAATTGGCCTTAAAAACCCATCTGTTTAATCTCGCCTTCTTGGATTGTGGATAAATTACTGTTATGTAGATACATAGACACTGTTGGCAGATAAGGGCCCATGGCCCACAAAGTCTGCCCATTTGAACTTGTAAGTTCCCTTTACGTTTTTCTAGAAGTCTATTGCCCCTTACCCCTGACCTCCAGAATTTCCTTATGTCTACCCCATGCATTCTTAAATCCCATGATTGTTTCAGCCCCCGCCACTTCTTCTGGAAGGGTGTTCCACTTGTCTGCCACCTTTTCTGTGAAGAAATTCTTCCTTACTTTTCCTCTGAATCACCCTCCTTCCATCTTCATCCCATGTCCTCTAGTCCTGGAACATCTTTTTTGCTGGAAAATAGTATATTCCTACACCCTGTTCCTCCCTGTAAGATACTTGTATGTGTCTATCATATCCCTTCTCTCCCTCCTCTCTGCCAGGGAGTACATATTCAAGTCCTTCAGCCTGTCCTCATAGGACTTGTGATGCAGTCCCTGTACCATCTTTGTTGCCCTCCTCTGAACTTTCTCTACCCTGTCTATGTCCTTATGTAAGTATGGTCTCCAAAACAGTACACTGTACTCCAGGTGGGGTCTCACTAGTGTCTTGTGTGGTAGAATTATGACCTCCCTTTTCCTGCTGGTGATGCCCCTTCCTATGCATCCCAACATCCTATTTGCTTTACCTGTTGCCTTGTCACACTATTTCCCTATCTTGAGGTCATCAGAGACGATAATCCCAAGGTCCCTTTCCTGCTTGGTGCATGCTATGTCCTCACCCCCAACTGATATGTTGTTCCAGGGTTTTTGTGCCTTATATGCATTATCTTGTACTTCTTTGCATTGAATTTCAACTGCCAAACCCTTGACCATTCCATAAGCTTCTGCAGGTCCCTCCTCATTCTTTGTACACCCTCTGGTGTGTCCACTCCATTACAGAGCTTTGTGTTATCAGCAAACAGGGAAATTCTGTCTTCTAGGTCCTACATAATGTCACTGATGAAGACGTTGAATAGGACCAGTCCCAGCACTGATTCCTGTGATACCCCACTGGCCATTCTTCCATCTGTGGAGTGACAGCCATTTACCACCACCCTCTGTGTCCTGCCACCCAGTCAATTACGTACTCACCGCACTACTGTCCTGCCCACTCCCATATTCCCCAGTTTGTTTAATAGACTTCTATGTGGCACAGTGTCAAAGGCCTTGTTGAAGTCCAGACTGGCTATTTTAAATGCATTCCCTGATCCACCTTCCTTGTCACCCAGTCGCAACTTCAATGAGGTTGGTCTGGCATGACCTCCCCCTGGTGAAACCATGCTGCCTTTGGTCCTGAAGTCCGTCGGCAATCAAATGTTCCACCAATCTCTCCATCAGTAGTGCTTTCATGATCTTCCCCACTACCGAGGCCAAGCTGACTGGTCTATAGTTCCCTACTTCCTCTTTGTTCCTGCTTTTGTTTAAGGGGACTACATTTGCTGTACTCCAGTCTTTGGGTACCTCCCCTGTTTCCAGTGATTGGCTAAACAGGATTGCCAGAGGCTCAGCCACCACTTCTCTTAGTTCCTTTAGGACTCTGGGGTATACTCCATCTGGCCCCATTGCTCTATTGACTCTTATTCCTTCCAGTTCCTTTAGAACCCTTTCCCATGTAAAGGGACTTGTGTCCACTTCTACGTCATTCCCACCCCTTGTATTCCCTTCAGGCCCATTACCTTCCTCTTACTTAGTAAAGACTAAGCAGAAATATCTGTTCAGTATGTCAGCTTTACCATTGTGATCCTCCAAATGGGCCACGTCCTCCACCTTCAGTCTCATTATCCCTCCCTTTGCCATTCTTTTTTCATTTATGTACCTGTTAAAGGTTTTGTCCCCACTACCCACTGATTTTGCGATGCTCTCTTCTGTCTGAGCTTTGGCTTCCCTTACTGACCTCCCTGCCTCCCTTTGTTTCTCCTGGTACTTCTCCCTATCCCCTTCTGTCTGTGACTTTTTGTATTGCCAGAATGCGAATGTTTTGACTTTCACTTTATCTGCTACCTCCTTGGAAAACCATAACAGCTTCCTCTTCCTTTCCCCATTGCTAGCCTGTTTAATGCATAATTCTGTTCCCCCTGTAATCCCTGTTTTAAATATTGCCCACTGTTCTTGGAATATTGTTGACTCTATATGTTTTTAAATTGTGTATGTGTTTTAAATTGCTGTATTTTTTATTATTTGTACAAGTGCTTGGATAATTTTGGACTTGCACTTTTTAAAAATAATGTGAGTTGAGTTAAGTTGAGTTGAGAGTAACCAAAATGATTCATGGCCTGAAGGTCAGATCTTATGAAAATTGGCTTAGGGCACATAACATGAATTTGCTGGAGGTCTCAGAAGGGAGAGGGGTGATATGGCGGAGACTTCCAAGTTCCTGAAAGGAATGAACGAAGTAAACTATGAAGAACTGTTCTACAGGAATAAATCATGTAGTACATGGGGGCATGAATGGAAGCTGGCAGGGGGAAAATTCACGAGGGATGTCAGGAAGTTCTTTTTTTATGGAAAGAGTAGTTGAACCATGAACAGTCTCAGTCTGCTGGCTGAGGTGGTGGGTGCAAAGACCATTATCAGCTTCAAACATGTTTGGGACAGAGTCAAGGGCTTAATAGTCACCCAGGTTTGGGGGGTAGCAAAGCAGGGAACATGGGGGCAGGTAGCGTGCGTATCAATCCATATAGACACTAGGTCTCAGGGGTATAATAGGGTACTACAGGCAGACTAGGTGGACAAATGGTCTGTTTCTGTTATCAGCTTCATACTTCTATGTTAAATTTCCAAGAAACTGACTGAAATTACACGTTTAAAACTGTTAAATCTCCCTTCCCTCATGGCGCGGGTCTTATCTTTGTAATGCTTACAATCTGTTCTCTCTTGACCTATGACATGTTCTAGAGAAATGCATATCAAAGTAACCTTGCCTTGGTAGAAGGACATGTACTAAAGAAACTACTGATATCTCTTTATTATGGACGGAGGACACATAATTCCATGAGTTTTAGAAAGAAACTGTAGCAAGGAGACATGACTGAGATAGGTAAACATTATTTTAAAAAGCAGTTCTTTACTTCCACATGTACTTTTATAAATACAATGTTTTAGCTATTACAATTTATAAGAGAATGCATTTTTAAATTTTCAGTTTCCTTTTCCAGGGTTTGTAATACATAATGGTAGCCTGTCTAAGAGCTGTGTATGAAAGGTCTTTGACTGTCCCCCAACTGACTTCATGGATCCTTAATTTATGACAAAATACTCCCTACTATGACACTAGACTGTGGTGAGACAAACGGCAATCATGTGGCTAGTAGGGGACAGTCCACCTTTTACAAAGACACAGTGAAAGAAATACTGCAATATCTGAAACAGTAAGTAGAACAAAAGTATGACAAAGCAAAAAAAAAAACTAGAAAACACTAACGTTTAATACAATTTTTGTAAATGTCCTAGTTTTTAGCCTTGTGTAGCAGTTTGGTCTTGCTCTTTAAGTGGTAATATGGTCTAGTTATGACTGGTTAAGAATATGGGGTGTCAGCAGATTACACATAGTTAACCTTTTCGTAAATCATAAAGCCCTCTGCCATGTCCCACATGGTTTTTACTGTTAGCATTCCCTAGAGAATTAATGTTCTCTGAATGTTTTTTTGCTGTCCCTTAAAAATATAATAAAATGGGCTTGAAATGTGCTGCTTCCTGATTGGCTAAATACGTTTTGAGACCTATATTTGAATTCCTCAGAAATGCACAGGTTGGAACAAGTTCAGGTAATGTGATTGAAATTTGGGCCAGTCACATACAGAATTCATGAGTCGCTTTACTAATCCCTGACTGCCATCACACACATGGCTACCACCGTTACTCATTAAAAACCTTCAACAAGGCCCTAAAAAGTAATACTCTATTAAATGGGGAAAAACTGAAATAATTAAAACATTTCCTCTATGTCTACCCTCCTTACACACACATAAACAAAACTTAAAAAAAATGAAGTACTATTCGATTGGTTTCTGGTGCTTCCTTGGTAATTATGTGAAAGCCCCTTTCTATACTTGCCAGCTTGCCAGGTCAATATATGCAACTGCCACTGCTCAGATAAAACTAAGGCCCTAGCTCCATATAAGGCCTTCTGTTGTGTGTGAGGGGGTAAACATTCTGATAGAGGAATTCTGCAGCATTCTGAATTCCTGTGTTCCATAATAAACATTCTGTCTATTATCAAATGTATGGAAAAGAAAATGATTGACAAGTGCTGAAGGACTATTTTTTACTGTTACTTTTAAAGGGGTACAATCAGCATCAAGAGCCCCACACTCAAGTGTGGGACTGGTCATAATGTGCACTTTGTATACAATATAATTTTAGTTTACTTAATGCGTTCTGTAGTATAATATATTTTGCTACTACAAATCCCTGAATCGCCTGCAACTGACATCATAGCAAAAGCTACTGTACAACTACTACCTTCTGCTCTCCTTCAGTGCTGCTGCTCTGCCTCTCAGGGGTCAAGAAGGCTCTTAAGACTTCCAGTGCCTTCTCTCCTGCCTCTGATCATCACCTTGGGTCCTGCCTGCTACAATGATGTCATCCTGGGACTTTGCACTTTGCTTAGCTGCCGACCAATCTGGGAATGCCATTACAAAAGCAACACCTTCTTAACCCTGCTGCAGCAGTTGGAAAACTGCTCCTGAAGCCCTTCTGTTTCCCTGATTGAGCCACATTGGGGTAAAAGCTGTTGTAAAATCATTGCCTTCTGCACTCTTCCAGGGCTGCCACTCTGATTCTCAGGGGTTGAGAAGGATCTTGGGACTGCCATCTCCTTCTCCCCTGCCTCTCGTCACCACCTCGGGGGACCAGCCTGCTACAACAAAGCCACCCTGGAGCTCTGAACTGGGCTTAACTGCCAACCAACCAAACAGGGGTACCATTACCAAAGTTGCTCTTTCTGAGCCCTGCTGCACCAGTGGGAAGCCACTACTGAAGCCCTGCCATTTCCCTGTAAAAGTCCATTACTTTAATGGTCCTTTGCACTGTGGTCCTCTGTACTAAGAGCTGCAGTGCAAAGGACAGTGGGAATATGATGTAGGAGTTAGCCGTTGGCTGGTCATGCTGCCCTTGCTGTACGCTCTGTACGCTCTCTTTAACTCTTAAAACTCTAGACCATTTAAATGACTGTAAGTACCTGCCCTAAATTGGTTGCTTGTCATCACCTATGCTGTGTGGTGCTTTTGTGTGTACCTGTCTTGGTTATAGTCTTGTGACTATAGGGTACCTGGTATCAACTGATATACCCTCATCCTAGAAACGCCATTTCTGGGTACCTGTATTTTTAATGTTCTACAGTAGGTACCTCATTTAAAGCACAGTATTACTGCAGTTTCAGTCTATTATATTGGCCAAAACTACCCATATTCCCCCATTTACTAAAAATACCACCAACTGCTTAATCTGGTTCAAGATCAGTTGGAATTCATCTGTATTCCTCTCCCCTGGGTTGCCTGAAAATAGGCAGAATTTGTCTAGTGCACTTACCTGGTCAATAAATACTAAATAAATAAAAGATTTAGTAGTTGCTGTATAGCTCCTTGCAAGAACAGATACAGAAGCAATTGATTTGATACCTTTTAATGGACCAACTTCATGAACCCTATAACAATCTTAGTTTATCTTTAACCTGGGTGGGGGTTGCCTTTCAGTAATCACATCCTTATACAAACTGTGACACTTATAGCTTGATTTACGAGTTATCTGCTTCAGCAGTGTTATCTTATGTCAATTAAATTTATATGCAGTAGGATTCTTTGTTTGTATGTTCCACCAAGCACCTTTGACCAAGGGTTCCTCCTGGCTGAAGGCAGTATGGCACTGTTAAACTTCTCTGACATCATCTTCTGTTTTTTTTAAATGAGTATTTTAAACCAATGGGGATTTTTTTGTTTTTCTCTGCATTATCTAGCTGTTGTAAGTATTGTATTTTCTAAACAACTGCTATGAGCTTCTGAAGAAGGACTGGTTGGTTCGAAAGCTAGAGCACTTTGTTCTTGTTGTTACATCTATTTTGGTCCATTAAAAGGTATCAAATCATTTGCTTCTGTATTTATAATAAATAAAATAAATTGCTTTCTTGCTATGTGTCTTAGAGGCACTTTAAATTTTGTTTTACTGTATTAATTATTCATCCTAGTGACTTCCTGGTCACCAGTCCACCTACATAACATAGTTAGCCTGTTAAGTTGTGCTTTTGGTTAGAGATATACCACTAATTTCTGGTTTTAGCTCGCCGAAATAGCTGCTGCTGTACTTATTTGGGTATTTCCTTCCCACCTTATATCGTTCATCATGCTATTCATTCTCATAATATTTCTAACCTCTATCCTCTCAATGTCCAGCTCCACTCCTACAAGTATCTCTGCTCAGGTCCACATTGTTACTCTACCAAAAGCATCTTTCTCTGTCATTCATGCTGGCTTGCTTTCCCACAACCACCTATGCCATTACTCTACCCATCTCTATCCTCTCCCTCCTCCTGGCAAGCACCCCTTTACGTTATACCTAAGTCCAGAAAAATCTCATTATTGCTACTGGCCCACTCTGCCAAGAGATTGCTCATCCTTCTCCTTTTAGTGAGTGGTGATATTGAGCACATCCCTGGCACGGCTCATCCTGGCATGTCCCCTTACACACCAACTGTTTTACATAGAGACCTGGCTATTTACCATGTTAATATCGGCAGCCTTTTACCCAAAGTTAAAATGCAGTCCTTGCTAAGGCAACCACAGGGATGAAACCATGTTTGGTTGTTACTGATTATAAATTTATTAAATAAAAGCATGTTTAAAAGACAGGCAGCACTCCTATACCATGTCAAATATGTTGTGGTATGGGAGTGCTGCCTGTCTTTTAAGCATGATTTAATTTTAATAAATTTGTGAATCAGACAACCAAATGTGGTTTTAGCCCTGAGTTTACCTTAGCACAGACTTTGTTTTTGTTTTGCTACTTGAAGTGACATGTCTGGAGGTTGGTATATCTTCATCTGCTAACTACCTTTGCTCCTGTGGTTACTCAAAATTGACCATGTCAGAGCATGGGTGTCTCAGACCTCGCCTGACATACTATTAATCTCTGAAACCTTTTTTTTCACCAGAATTCCCTCCTCCGATATTGCAATATGTAGTTTTTCTGTCTATAGGCAGGACAGAGGCAAGCATGGGGGGTGGTCATACTCTACATTCCCTCTTCCCTAAATTTCTCCCTGGATTTCACAGAAGCTTTACTTAGATCCCATGAGCTAATCTGTGTGTAAGCCCCTCTCATTGGGTGGGCTTACTAGCCTGTGTTGACTCCCCTTCCCCCTGTGGTGGCGTTTAGTTTGGAGAGTGCCCTCCAGCCCTGTGATCCATGCTGCCACCAGAGGGCAGCAGCAAGGAAGGTATTTAAGGCACTGATTTACTCTGAAAAAGGGAGAGGGAGAGGAGAGAGAGAGAGAGAGAGAGAGAGTAGGAGTCAATAGTGGGTATAGGGACAGTTCCCAGAGAGTGGTTCACCCCCTTTGACCTAGTAGGCCAGCAGATCTTTGCAGCATTGCTGCGGCGTGAGGTTATGGTGATCTGAGGGAGGGTTATAATGTTAGTAGCAGTTGTGTGGGTCTGGGAGAAGAATTCCCAGTTTTTAGCTTGTACATCAGCTGCAATGGGTAAGAAGCTCAGGAGGCAGAAGGAGCAAGATCTCAGTGGTAAGCATCTGGGATTCTGGTACACCAGTTAAGGTAAAGGGCACCTGGGCAGTGGGACTGCTGTAGTGGTGGCAGAACTATAGCAAAGCACTTCTGGAGGTGGCAGCTGTCGCTGCCTGAGGGAAAAGTACAGTTGGTTGGGAGAGTCTCGGTCTGGGATTTACCATAGGGCCTGCTGTGCCCATGTCTGGGGCAGGCCCTGGAATCTACTGTGCCTGTGTCTGGGGTAGGTCCATCAGACCCATTAAGGGCCAAGGGTTTCCGGTGGGTAATGTGAAGCAACTGAGGAAGGAAAGGAGCCAACCTGTTACTTTTTCAGCCCAGTGCTTGTGTGGAGTATCACTGCTGAAAAGTGCACTGTTTTGGCTCAGGGAGTTGTTCTAGGAAGTCCACTTGGGAGCAGCCATGGAGACTTAGGCTTCTGATCCACCCTGAGGTATTTATTGCTCTACTGACATGAGATGAGTAAGGCACTCCTCTATCAGGAGGTCTAAGGGATATGGAAATGTAAACAGGGAATTATGATGTGAACAAGGGTTTCTGTGGAAGAAGCTGTTGGATCTTAAGGAGCCAGTTTGGTCTGATTGTCCTTAGACCTATGTGTATAAAATCATGCTGCACACTGACTGAAAAAAAGAAAAAGAAAATATAGTATCTGAACCTACTGTTTTTGACTGTCTGGACTCTTAGCCCTATGGAGCTGCTCCAGTTATATTCATGGCCTGATCAATATGATCTGCGTCTAATCATTTTTAGGCCCAGAATAAAGTTCTTGGTTTGCATCGTGGTGGTGATGCTCATTCTTGATCTGATGAAGTAAATGTTAATAAATTCTGATTTTAACTGCTCCATTTGTCATTTGCATACTGGAATAAGAAATTCCTAACCCCCCCTTCCCCAGTCTGGGGACACTAGCAGTTGGCACTACTCAAATTGGTGATGTCCCTGTTTGCCACCTCTGCTGAGCCTAGATGATTCGGCTGGGGGAAGAGATAGGCCATATCCAGTTTGAAGACATCACAAGGTAGGCTGCCTCTTTACTAAAAATTCAGCAGCGAGAACTGTCATGGAATGTTTCTGGTCTGTGGCCCCTTTCTGTCCACACAACATTAGGTACCCATAGACATAGAGGGAAAGGGGGGGTTACCTGTGGTACCCTAAATGTCCCTCACTCAGTTCCCCTACTTATAACTGGATTTTATTGCCCCCAGAAAAAGTGAAGATGCCATCTTTGGACATCATTTCTTGCTTCCTTGCCAAACTTTCCCCTTCCAAGTTTAAGCATATAATGCTGGGTGACCTAAAGCATTATTGACTGAACCCCAAATCTTCATCACAACATTTCAAAATAAAAGTGTCCACCAATTGTTATAAGCACTAACAAGACTAACAGCCTGTACATCAACCACTTCCTCATTGATTGGATCCTATCTTCTCATCCTCATCTTATTTCATCAGCACATATCCTGCCTGACATATTCAGCAGCCACTGTATTAGCCGCTGTGTCTGGATGATCAGATCTCCTAAATCTAGCCCCAATATTATCTCTGGTCACTCCCTATAGAACTTCTCACTACTCACCGTCCTGGTAGACCTCTCCGCTGCTAACTGGAATTCTGTATTTTGTTCCTTGGAACCAGACCAAGTACCGAGTAAATTTATTTTTATTTTCTTATCTATCTGTGATACTCATGCCCATTAAAAAAAATTGGGTACGAGGTAAGCATCTTTATTTGATTTTTGTTGACTGGGTAAGCCCACTCCCTTTGGTATCTCCAGATATTGTCAATCTTTTCAAGCAAAGAGATGCCACCTGGTCTGCCACTAAGGTGTCTGGCACCCCTGCTGACAGGCTACAATATAACAGACTCTGAAACCTCTGTACCAAGGCTCAAAGAACCCAAATTCATTTTTGACTCCCCATTACTTTTCAAATTCTGGGACACTGTAAAGATTCTGCTTCAGCCAGCTCACTCTGCCAGTTCCGTCCCAACCCTCAGTTGTGCGTCTGGTGTAATATTGGACCCATGTGCCATTTCTAATGCTTTTAATTATCAGTTTGTTGATGGCCCCTTGTTGTTGGTTCCTTCACATCCCAACTAATGCTATTTCCTCTCCTCTACCTGTGTACAGCCATTCCAAAGCTTGAAGGTTTTGATTCTCTCATTTTACTCCCCCCTGGATTATTCATTAGTTTATGTGCTTTAAGCCTAGCTCTTGTGCTGGGTCTTATGGTCTCCTCTCCCCGCCCTGCTTCCTAAAGTTGACTGCTCCAGCTATTGCAGCATCTACTGCCCACATCTTTAACCACTCCCTGGCTGCTGGAGTTTTCTGGCATCCTGAAAAAGTACATAGTTATTTCCCTACACAAAAGTGGTCCCTCAAATTCACTGACTGACTACCGACCGATCTCACATCTCCCTTGCCTCTCCATATCTTTAGAGAGTCTTGTAGCCAGGCAACTTACTCACTTCTACTCACTTCATGTTTTTTTTTCTGACTATCAGCCTGTTTTTTGGGCTCCCCACGCCATGTCCACTTCCATTCTCAAGTTTACTGACTTGATTCTTATCAATGTTGGTAATAGTATGCCCCCAGCATCATATTTTTGACCTAGCTAAGGTGTTTGACATGATGGACCACTCCCTTCTATTAGCCAAGCTTCATGCCTCTAGTGTCTCCTCCTCACCACTTTCCAGGCTCTCCTCCTACTGCTCTGGTCACTCCCAGATTATCTTCACTGGATCAGGCCTCTTTGGCCACAGTCAAGTCACTCTGGGTGTCCTCCACGGGTCTGTTCTAGGCCGCCTCCTTTTCAACATCTTTGTTAATCATCTACAAGGGGTAGTAAAATCATTTAATATTGAGATATATGCAAATGACACTATTCTGTTTACACACAGTAAAACTCCTGGGGCCTGATATTTAAAAGATTGTCTGGGTGTGTAACCAAGTTTGCCCGTGCAAACTAGATTTTGTGTGGATGTGCAATATTGAATAGCACGGTTAGCACAGGCAAACTGGATTTGCACCTGGGCAAGATTCAAAGAGGGGCACAATGTAAATGAAGGTGTGGGGATCTGAATATTGGCACAGTCCAATATTCAGAGTATGTGGGCCATGCAAGGCCATTCTGCCCGGCCCCCTTGTGCTGCACACATACCACTGATGGAAACCCCTGACTTACTCCTACACAACCCTAGCAGTTGGTGGAAGAAGTGCATTGGCTCCCTTGACCCCCAACACTGTTGTCTCTGGTATCCAATGGTTTCCCCGATTGCCATCCTCATGTCCAGTACTAAAATTCTCTGGTGGCTAGTGGTCCCTTCCCCTGCCAATCACCATGCATATGTACAGTATTAACATTCCCCATTGGCTAGAGGTCCCTGCCCCCATTGATCACCACTGCCATGCACAGCATTAACATTCCTTGGTGGCTAGTGGTCAGCCACCCCACTGATTGCTTGCCAAATGCTTAATATAAAGCATTCACTGATGTCCAGTGGTTCCCCCACCTTACATTCACCCAGTGTATCACCAGAATGTTCTCTGAGGTTGAGTGGTTCCCCTATCCCAATACCCTGTCAATAACAGATACACCATTTCCTGGTGGTCTAGCGGCCCTCCGTCCCTCCCTATCTCTGAGCTGCCCATAACATACAATAGATATTTTTGCCCAGTGTTTAATGGACTCCCCATCCCCCCACCCTGGCAGGTAGTACCCCACCACCCAGCTCCCTCTTCGTCCTGACCCCAGGTCGGTGACCAACACAGACCTTCACTCACCACCATGGCTGGCCATCAACTAAGCTGTCAATGAATGTGTATTGTATACAGTACATGCTCATTGATTGACAGCAAGCTCAGAGCTGTCAATCCATGAGCATATACTGCATACAGTAGGCACTCATTGATAGCTTAGTCGGCAGTCAGTCGTGGTAGTGAGAGTAGGGCTGTATCAACTCATCACTTACTCCCTTGAAGAGAGGAGAGTGAAAGGGGACATGATTGAAACCTACAAGTGCCTCACAGGAATGAAGAAGGCAGTGGCAGAGCCAGGTTTGGGAGCTGGGGGGGGCATTCAGTCAGTCTAGGGCTCCACAATGGGCCCTAAACAGTGAATAGAGATGGTGGATGGGCACCAATAATCACACTGGGGCAGCCAGGAGGGAACAATGCCCCCCCCCAGCTCCACTACTGGAACAAGGTGCAAGTGCAAAGCCTGTTTTAGAGAATGGAAGGCACTACAACAAGAGGGCATGCAATGCAGCTAAGAGGGGGACTTTAGAAGAGACATGCATAAATACTACTTCACAGAAAGTGTGGTGTATGACTGGAATAGCATGCCACAAGAGGTAGTGGGAGCAAAGACTTTGGGGAGCTTCAAGAATGGATTATGTTTCTTCCCTATATAACAAACTGGTTAAGAAGGAGTATCAGGTTCTTAACATTGCTTATAACAATATTTGCCATTTTATTTTGGATGTTCCTGTTATTACCCATCGTTGCACTCTTTATTTATCTTTGAATTGGCGTTCTCCTAAATCTAAATTTTTGTGTTCCATAGGAAGCCTGGTGCACCAGGCTATTTATTCAAAGAACCTGCCTCCTTTGTCTGATTTATTTGAATTAAGGGAGTCTCAAGTCAGTCTGCAGTCAAATCAAGGGATCCTTTTAAGTTCTATTCAAGTAAACAATAATTAAGGTTCTCGGTCCTTTTCTTCATTAGCTTCATGTTTTTGGAATGATCTATCGCTTTTCCTGAGATCTATCAAATCATTGCCTGGATTTAAATGCAAGCTCAAACAGTATTTATTGTCTCGTGATGTCTCTGTTTGCTAAATGTGATTGCTATGTCAAACTGTTGTAACTTATGTTTATTGTACAGATCGGGCTGGAAGAAGGGCTTCTGCCCAGTGTCCTTACCTGGTTAACAAAACTTAAATAAAATGAAAAAATAAATAAAATACAAAGTATCCTGACCTGCGGCTTTGGGGAGTCTTTCTTAGCTTGCTAGCTAGTTAAATCACAGGGGGTATAAAGCTGTGCCCATGCAGTATATTTGAAGTTTAAACCAGTTAAAAGTTATTTGGGCCCTGATGAAAGACCGAAGGCCTGCATCACTGTCCAGAGAGGTACCCACCACATTAAGGGACATTTCTGGGTGCACCCAACGGTATGAGGCAGGGATTAGAATGTGAGGTATCGCTGATCTGCAAAGTGATGTGCTGTTTGATATTCTTTCCTGTTCCCCATCCCCTAATAAATACTGTTATTGTTTGCCTGTTAACTATTGTGGCTGTGACTTATTGTGATGGAGTTACTGTGGGTGGGAAATTGTTATTGTGTGGGGAAAGTGTCTTGGGGGCAGCTTATGTATTTTCGGGGGGGTGGTATCCTGTTCTCTGTCCACGGGTATCCCATGCCATTTACAGTACCTTAGGTGGAAACACCATGCCATATTTATTGCCCTCTGTGAACCAGGCTGGCCCCCTTGGAGGTGTGTACCAAGGTGACCTGAGGGCTCAGAGCAGCTGAGGTGAGTCAAAGGGCTATTACATGTATTTATATCTATATCCCTTATCAGGTTAATTCATTAGCAGTCATTCTGGTTCTGACCAGAATTTGTTCTAGCTGGGACTCTCTTTGCCAGAACACCACTTCTTAAGATAAAGAAACCTCACTGTGGGCTCCTTTTTATAGCTGCAAGGTGGAACTCTGCAGACGTTTTACTAGCAAATAGAAAAATGGACCTCAGCAGATTGCTAACAGACTTCATTAAATTGCAGTTTTATAGCAATCCCTCCGCTCATCAACTTGTTTACTGCACTATTATTTCTTTGTTAGTCAGTGTATCCCAGTGAAGAATGAGGTTCACTATAACAGTACATGTACGTCAATCTTAATTTGTGCATAACAGGACTTGTGTGATAACATACTCACTAGTTTCAGCTTGGTTTACAGCTGAAAAGAAGAAACATGCAAGTTCAGTAGCAGCCACAGACACTGCAAGCTATTTCCCAAAATTTCTGTGATATTTCCAGATACTGTATATCTAATGCTTTCTCCATTTCTACAGTAGGGACAGCAGAGAGAAACTCTTTAGAAATTTTGCGAAATATCTGGAAATAGCTGCCAATGTCTGTGGCTACTACTGTATACTAGAGTTTCCCTTATTGAAGCTATGAAGCTCTCAGTGTCTCATTCAGCAGTCTACAGTGTCAAATAACAGACAGTCCAGCTACAGCTCTGCATGCCTTCCAGTTTTTATAGCTCTTTGAGAGTGGTTTTTAACCCAGAACTCAGCCCCTGTAATTAAAAAACAAGACTCTCAAGTACTGTGGAGGAATGCTGTGGATTTTTTTATATTGTAATAAAAAAAGAATGCATTTGCGAACTGGAAAATCATTGCAGTATAAAATAAATGTGTGTAAATTGGCACTGCAGGGTGTGTGTGTGTGTGAGTGTGTGTGTGTGTGTGTGTGTGTGTGTGTGTTTGCAGAACTCTGTCACAAGCTCCTGACAACTCTTTCTGCTGCAAAGGCTCACCCACTCCCTCCCTCTTTACAGACATACCTAAGTTGTTACCCTTAATTATCATCTGTCTTGTAACTTAATACTATTATTTTATTTTACCTGCCAGTTCTTTCCTGCATAGTACAAAGTGGGCAGATACAATGTAAAGCTTCCCCACAATATAATGGATTTAGTGTTGGTGAAAGGTGAGGGAATGACATTACTAGAAACTGAAACAATCAGTTTATCCATAGAGATAGGTACAGTGTGGGTAGAGACACCATGTGGTGAATGTAGTGAGGTTGATCAGTGAGGGACTGACAGCTCTTGAGCCCCATTATCCACTGATACAGGTATAGTGCAGGTTTTCTCCACACTGTGATGAAATATAGTGGTGGTGAAAGGCGAGGGGCTGACTGCTCAGGAGACCTCTGTTTATCCACAGGTTCAGGTACAGTGTAGCATTTCTCTACACTATGATGAAATGTAGTGGTGGTGAAAGGTGGGGAACTGATTGCTTTGGCACCCCCCCTGTTTGTCCACATGGACAAGTACAGTACAGGTTTTCGCCACACTGATGAATGTTGCAGTTGTGAAAGGTGAGAATCTGATAGCTCTGGAGCCCTCAGTTTATCCCAGGGACAGGTGCAGTGCAAGCTTTCTCTACCCTAAAATGAATGTAGTAATGTTGATAAGTGAATAACTGACTGCTCTGGAGCCCCCTGTTTTTCCATTGATACATGCAGAGTGCAAGATTTATCTATACTTTGATATATTTAGTGTTGTTGAAAAGTGAGGAACTGACAACTCCCGGAGCCTGAAGCCCTGTGATTATTCAAACAGGTATAAAGTGGGCAGATACAGTTCAAGCTTACTTGCAATATAATGGATTTAGTGTTGGTGAAAGGTGAGGAACTGACATCACTGGAAACTGAAACCTCCATTTACCCAGAGATAGGTACAGTGTGGGTAGAGACAATGCAGGCTTTTCCTAACTGTGATGTGTTTTTTAGTGATGATGAGATGTGAGGGACTGACAGCTCTGGAGACTGCAGACTCCTGCTCATCCACAGGGACAGGTACAGGGTAAATGTTCTCCATACTGTGATGAATTTTGTTTTGGTGAAAGGTAATGGTCAGATAGCACTAGACAATGAAGCCTTCTGTTTATCCAATGATCCAGGCATGGCACAGGCAGGTTCAGTAAGTATTTATTGTTGGTGAAAGGTAAGAGGCTTATAGCTCTGGATAATAAAGCCCTCTGTTTATCCACAGGAGCAGGTGCAGTATAAGCAGGTAGAATATGCACTTGTGTGTATGTTATGAATGATTATACAAGTGACAGTGGTGGGACTCAAACGAGAATTTCAGAGTGCATACAACTGTGCTTCTGCTATTGGATCTGTGTTGTTTTAATAGTTTTTTATGCATTCTGTTACTGTAGAGGTCTGTGCACATTTGGATATCATGCCATCTATATACTCCCCTCCACACACATACACACACACACACACAAACACACATGTTTGTGTCAGCCAGAAACTGTGGCTCACAATCTTTTATTTGTGCTAGATGTTTTCTTTCCTTTTCACTACTATCAATAATATCATTTTCAGCCATATTGGCTCTGGCTAGAGCTAGTTTAGATCCAGCAGAGTATTTCAAATTAGTGAATCATATTATACTTAAAGGTTATCTTTCTTTAAGTTTTCAGAACACATTCCAAAATGAGTTCATTTGTATCCATTAATTTATTTAGGACAGTTAAACCAAGAAATACTGTTACTGACTCATTCTGAATAGAAATCAGTGTCCTACAATTATTTGTTTCTGAGGCTTTGTGCATAGTTTACCTAAATGTAATTATAATAAAATTGTTAAACAAAAAATAAATGTAATTATAAGTTCTTGATTGAAACATGATAGTGCTTTATCACTCTAAAAAGGGGGAAGAACTGATTTTGTCCAATGGTAGGTAGGTGATTAGCTATGTTGAATATCTTTGAAATGCAATAGCTGTTTCCTTGTTTATTTATTTATTTTTTTTATTTATTAACTGCAGATCGTGCTGTGCATTTTGCCTTTTCAGTGTTTTTGTTAATGTTTCTATGTGTCTTGGACATTCTGTGATGTCAATTTGTACTGTTCTGCCATGTTAACTGATCAGTACAGAACAGTCGGAAATGCATTCATCGAACATTCAGGACACATTGGAACAGAAAGTTATCACCAGTAAAAGGTCGGATTGGTAAAACCCATGCAAAGGTCTTTTAAAAAAGAAACATTTTTTAGCTACAGATATAGCCAGAGTGTCACAGTGAGTTAAATAAGAGACTTATTCCTGACTACATGGGCTCCATTGGTCCACTTCAAGACATTATGAGACATAATATGGAGTTTCTTCCATTACTTAATTACTAATGACTTATTGAATGAACAGAGATATGCCCACCCCTCTTCCTGCCTGGGTTTCAGGCTGGGCCTCTGTCCCTTCCTTAAACCAGAATAAAGTATTGTTTCTTTAGTTCAGTTATCTACAATGGTGTATTATTTTTCTTACTAAGGAAAAAACAGTGCAGTTTTAACAGTTGTATCTCCCCCCTGTTGGGGAGTTTATATTCCTTCCCTTTAGTATGAGGGTACTGTTGTACATTTAAAGAAAAATGTGAAAGACCATTATAGCTTTTATTTTCTTTTAAGGAGATGGCCATGATGCTTTAAAGTGATATTATCTATCACACTTAGTGTTGAAATTCTAAGGAGGACGATCTCTCTTTCAGCCAGGCAAGCATCTGTACAACTGTCATGGATATATAAGTTAAAATGCAAATACGAATAGAAGTATAAAACAGTAAATATAATTGAACAGGAGATACTAAAGGGTGTTTTGGGTGTTTAAAATTGTTTCTATCACCTTTAGATGTTGCTAAAACTATGTTTTTTTCTCTTCAAGAAACAAGAAACTAGACCATGTGAATTATTCTGTAAGGCTGGATGCTAATGAATCAGGTGCCTACAGCAAGGTATCTAAGAATCCTCTTAGGTTGACTTTCATATAACATGTTGACTGAAGACTGCTAGCAAGAGAAAGGATGTATTATTACCTTTGTATAGATCACTGGTAAGGACACATCTGGAGTACTGTGCTCAGATATGGAGTGCTCCCTTGAGGAAAGCTGGGGACAGGGGGGAGATGGTGCAGTGTATAGCCCCATACTCAAGGGCTCCACATCAGGTAGGCAGATAACGTGTCTGACCTCGGCAGCTCATCCTACTCGGGTGGTGTTATGCAATGCCAGGTCCATTAAAAACAAGACTGCAGTGATTGCCGATCTGGTTGAGTCATTGGACCTGGCTTGCATCATTGAAACCTGGCTGGATGAGAATGCTGGCCCAGTTCTTGAGTCAGCTGTTCTGGCCGGGTTTTCAGTGATACACCACCCTAGAACAGATTGCAGGGGTGGGGGTGTAGCCATTTGTTTAAGAACAGAACTGGTTCTTATAGATGTGCCAGTGGGGGAGACCAGATCCTTTGAGTGTATCATTGGTACAGGTGTGGGGTGCAGCACCCTTCTTATCTACTTTCCACCCAGGGGTGAGAAGCAGTTACTGCAGAAAGTCACAGACTTCATCGTTGATATGGTGTTGGAATCCCTCAGATGGGTGGTGCTGGGGGACTTCATGGTCTGGGTCGATGATGAACTCTCACAATTTGGTCAGGACTTCCTCCAACTAATGAATTCATTGGACTTCACTCAGGTGATTACCTCTGTGACCCATATTCATGGTCACTCATTGGATTTAGTCTTTCTACTGGGGATGGAGACCTCCGACTTGGCGGAGGAGCTGGTCTGTTGTTCTGACCATCACAACATAAGGTTCAGTTTCCAGGCAGCTTGTGGCCCTGACAAAATAGAAAATAGATTATTAAAAGAAGCTGCCCAAGTGATATCCCCAGTATTAAGGGATATTTTTAACTGGAGCTTAAGGGAGGGATTATATCCCGCATTATGGAAGAAGGCTAAAATAATTCCAATCTATAAGGGGGGTGATCTATTGGACACTTCAAACTATCGCCCAATAGCATTATTGTCAACAATCTCCAAAATGTTGGAGAGGATTGTCTATGGGCAACTAACAATATACTTGGAAAAATATCAAAAAATTACCCCTTTTCAGTCAGGTTTCAGACAGGGCAGGTCCACGGCTACTGCACTCACCGATTTCTTGGACCTAGTTACCACCCCTCTGGCGGAGCGGAGATCGGTGGGTGCAGTATACGCAGACCTATCAAAGGCGTTTGATTTAGTAAATCATCGTGTTTTGATTGAGAAACTGAGATGCCTGGGAGTGGATGATGAACCATGTGGTTGGTTTAGATCATATGTAGAAGACAGAACTCAGTTTGTAATGGTGAATGGATACAGCTCTAGCTTGGGTACTGTTACTAGGGGGGTACCCCAGGGATCAATCCTGGGTCCCCTCCTGTTTTTAGTATACTTGAATAACTTACCAAGAGTAATTAAAAATTCACAAATTAGATTGTACGCTGATGATACTGTCCTGATTGCATCAGGTAAAAATGTGGGTGAACTGGAACAAAAATTGCAGGGTGATTTCTTAAATATGCAAAAATATTTTACAAAATTTGGACTATTGATTAATAATAAAAAAAAACAGACTATGTACTTTGGGTCAGAGAAGAAGGATAGAGTAGGCACAAACCTGTCAATTAAGACACAGGATGGGAAAATATTAGAGCAAACCCAGTACTATAAATATCTGGGGGTCATAATTGATCAGGAATTGAATTTTGAACAACATGTGACTGAACTTATAAAAAAAAAATTTCAAAACTAGGGCTTATGAGACACATATCAAATTGTTTAACAAGGGAAATGTGACTGAGTATAGTAAACCAACTACTTCTCCCTGTGATTGATTATGGTAGCCATATCTATAGACATAACTCAAAAAAACAAGTACATAGCCTGGATGTTTGGTATGATAAATTAGCCAGATTTGTGTTAAAATGTGATTTTGGTACCCATCACTGTGATATGTATTCAAAGTTGGGATGGAATTCATTAGAACAGAGGGCAGAGGTTTTTTGGTTAACACAGATAAAAGGTTTACTCAAGAATAATTTACAAAATCACCGATTGTATAATTTAAAAAAAACGGAACATGGATTAAATTTACAAAATCAGGCAGAGCTTATCTTACTCCAAAATTAAAAATAGATATAGTACAATGACCTTCCAGTATAAAGTTTCAAAAAGTTGGAATAGGCTCCCTGCTTCCCTTAGGGACACAAACCTGTCTTTTTTAGAATATAAGACTGCAGTGAAACATGAGCTGCGTTTTAAATGTCTGTGTAATAGGTGAAGTTTGATTGTTATGAATATATGATGTTTGGTTGTTTAAAACAAATGAAATGACTGTATGTACCTAATTGTATGATAACTGTATCTATACGTTGTGTATTTGTTTATTATGTTTATTTATTTTGTACTAAACAGGTATGCCTTGTAAATAGGGATTCTTTGAACCCCTAATGGCATAATTTTCTGTATAAATAAAATTTTACTACTACTACTACTACTAGGCTCCCCCCAGTAGGCCTGCCCCTGTGGAGATGGTCAGTACCACCCTTTGAGTGGTTTAACCCCAGATGGCCTGGTGGCAATGCTGGACCTATCAGGCATGCCGAGTATAAGCAAGGACCCAGGGAATCTGTTGCAGATCTATAATATGGCTGTGATGGAGGTTCTGTAATTCACAGCTCCTGTCCACATTTGTCTACTCACTCTTCACCCTTGGTCCCCTTAGTTTGATGAGACCCTGAGGGAGCTGAGGTGAGTTGGATGATGGCTAGAGTGGTGCTGGCAGGAATCTGGCATGGCTGCTGACAGACATGGATTGATGTCCCATTATAAGGACTATCAGTCAGCTATCTCCCATAAGAAGAGTTCTTGTCCAGGGAGATTGCTGCTGCACAGAACCAACCCACTCAGCTCCTCAAGACTGTGGACAGACTGTGAAATCCAGCCTGTCTCCAGCCACGGAGAGCATTTTCTCAAGGAATGTGTGATGGGTTTGCTCGGTTCTTTACAGATAAGGTTGCCGGCTTCAGGTCTGATATCTGTGTGGATCACTCCAATAGGGATTGCAATGGTCAGTGGGAGGTTGCTGCTCCTCGGTTTGTCTGCTCTGACTTCAACCAGTTGGTGATCGTGGATGTCGTGAGGATCATCCAGAGTTTGCAGCCGATCTGCTGTAGTTTGGACCCAGGCCCAACTCGCCTCCTGGTGGGGTGCATTGAGGTTATTGACCCGGTCCTAGCGGAGATAGTCGGGTGTTCTTTAGAGACAGGTGTGTTTCTGGACACCCTGAAGGAAGAGGTAGTAATACCCCTCCTTAAGAAATCCTCTCTAGAAGTCTGTTGCCCCTTACCTTTGACCTCCAGAATTTCCTTATGTCTATCTCATACATTCTTAAATGCCGTGATTGTTTCAGCTCCCACCTCTTCTTCTGGCAGGGTGTTCCACTTGTCCACCACTCTTTCTGTGAAGAAATTCTTCCTCACTTTTCCTCTGAATCACCCTCCTTCCATCTTCATCCCATGCCCTCTAGTCCTGGAACATCTTTTTTGATGGAAAATAATACATTCCTGCACCTGTTCCTCCCTGTAAGGTACTTGTATGTCTCTATCATATCCCCTCTCCCTCCTCTCCTCCAGGGAGTACATATTCAAGTCCTTCAGTCTGTCCTCATAGGAGTTGTGACGCAATCCCTGTACCATCTTTGTTGCCCTCTTCTGAACTTTCTCTACCCTGTCTATGTCCTTATGTAGGTATGGTCTCCAAAACTGTACCCTGTACTCCAGGTGGGGCCTCACTAGTGTCTTGTATGGTAGAATTATGACCTCCCTTTTCCTGCAGGTGATGCCACTTCCTATGCATCCCAACATTCTATTTGCTTTACCTACTGCCTTATCACATTGTTTCCCTACCTTCGTCCCTTTACTGCTTGGTGCATGCTATGTTCTGTGATAGGGTCAGTGACCCTACCCCAGTTGGAAAACTATAGTGATGGTTAAAGCAGCTCAGCTTCAACAAAGTTTATCCCATGGTGCCAAATTAGGGATATGTAAGGCATGAAGTCGTCCTTGGAAGTAAAATAAAGTTGTAGTTACCGTTTCTTTCCTTTATGTAAGTCTGTTGTATTTCATATTTTGTTATTCATTTATCTGAGCCTTGCTAGCTGCAGGGATCACCATAAGCATTACATGAGGGATTTGCTCTTAAATAAGAGTAAAAGAAACTGCCCAAGGGGTGTAACCTGCCAGCTAACAGATGAATAAAGCTGTCCTTGCTGTAGAAACTCTTGAGTGTGAGCATGGCAGTTTGGCTATTTAATGGGAGGATGCAACCTCCCCCCCACCCCACCTCACCTCAGTACAAGTATAACAAAGTGAGGAGTGATAAATCCAGGCAAATATACCTGTGCTAAATAGTTTGCTGTTTGCAGCCTGCTGCTGATTTTAGGAAACAGTTGAGGCTATCTTCCTGTGAAACAAAACTTGATATAAGGAAGTATTTGATAGCTTTAGAAAAGGAGGTTTGTAAAAACTATATAAACTATAAAAGTACATACAGGATAACAGTTAAAATAGGTTGAGCTTTCTCTAGAAGAATCTATGCTTTTTAAAGGGTGTTTGTATCTGGAAGCTGGGAGTTCAGAGGCTCCTGGGTCTGTGTTCCTGCTGCTGCTATATCAGCAGCTGCAGCCATTTTAGAAAGGTGTTCCCTTAGGGAAGAGCTGGCCCTTAATTGCATCAGTATTTAGGGAAGGCTTGGGTCTTCTACTGCCAGGAAGTGACTAGTTTAAAGGGATGAACTTTTTGAAAAGGAGATTTGTTTGTATTTACTTGTGTTTATGCTTTATGTAAGGGATTTAGCATTGTGTAACAATTGCCCTATATATATCCTGTATATTTCCTTAAAAATAATGCAGCTGTGTAAATTATAAATCTAGTATTCCTCCAATTGTTTAATAGAACATGATTGACAAATCATGTGACACCTGAGCAGTATATAAGGGTTCCTCAGGTAACCTACAGTCAGTTTACTTTGGGCTGAGCAGTAGAGAGGAACCTCAGGGAGAAGCAGTGTGGAGCCAGAGAAGCAGCCAAACATGAGAGACATGCCAGTGTTGAATTAATGAGATCCTAGTTACCCAAGGGTGAAGGTGAGGCAAGCTTAAGGTGTAGCTCAGGTTGAAAGCCTTGTAAAGCCTAAAAGCAAGGAGGAATCACTGTAGCCTGGGATTGGCCCTGGACCTCCAAAGGTCAGGTTTGGGCTACCTGGATGCTAGAAGCTGCTCACCTATAATTTACCAAAGGAAAAGGACTCAGACTGGTGAGAAGCTGCAGAGGCCTGAGTGTGCAGACACTCAGACTGCAGAGGAACTTGTAGAAACCCAGGGGGTATTGGCAGGGTGATCATACCATGCGATGGGTTCAATTCCTGGTCTCTAGAGGGCACTGTAAGGTCCAGCTGCAGTGTTATAGTGAGAGGTCTTCTAGCTAAGCTCCCAGCCCATACTCTCTCTTTCTCTCCACAGTTGGGGTCGCGAGGGCAGTGATCGGGAAGCCCTCCCCAGCCAGCAGCAAGCCGCTGGACGCACCCCCCTCCAACGCCACTGCAATAGACCCACAAGGTACAACGAACGCTCCGCTGCATCGGAGCCTGTGTTTTGGCCCCGCCTCCCCCACCACCGCCCTTGGTGAGCACATTGTTTTATAGACTGAATCACGTGAGCTGCAGAACCCATCAGCTCACTTTCCCATTTGCAGCTTATCAGCTGCTACCACTAGAGGCCGCTTTCCTCTACCTAAACCTTTGTCAATCTATACCAATTATGTTACCTCTCCTGCCTCTGCTACTTCTCTTTCTTGCCCCTCTGGCATCCCTTCCCCCAGCAATCCTCCCAATAAGGGTACCACCCCTGCCTACCACCCCCAGTCTCATCCCCAAACCCACCGATACTTACCCTCTCCAGCTACAATACTGTCCTAAAGCACAAAATTGGCACATTAGTACCAACATTCTGCCCCCTCTTTTAAGCTGGGCCAGGACATTCTCCACACCCAGGTTCTCAGCTGCCCACCGCCAGCAGCCTCAGCTCCCATCCTTTCCCCCAGGCACAAATACTTTTGGCACAGATGCAAACAGGTCCTCACACTGCTACTCCTCCTGGCTGGTGATATTGAGCCCAACCCTGGACCCATCATTTCAAGCACTCACTCCCCGTTTACATTCCTAAAGGGTCTCAGGCTCCTGCACCTAAACATACGCAGCTTGCTAAACAAAATAACTGCCCTGCAGCCAGTCACCCTAGCCCATCACCCTGACATTCTGATCATATCTGAAACCTGGTTAAAACCGCATCACACTGACGCTGAAGTATCCATCCCTGACTACGCAATTATCAGACATGATCGCCCAGGGAGAAAGAGAGGTGGAGGGACTGCCATGTACATCTCCTCTAAATTACAGTTCACTTTAATTCAAATCCACTCACTCCCAACCCACATCAACTCTCTCCTAATCAAAATATCACTCCCGTGCTCCACCCCTGTGTATGTTGTGGGGTCCTACTGCCCCCCTGGTACACCCACACCTGACATTCTATCACACCTGGACACGTTAAAGTCATTAACCATGGGTGGCAAGCTTCACACCACCTGCGATTTTAACATCAACTGGCTAGCCACAGATAAGCCCACCTTAAGACTAAGATCAAGGCTCTAAATCTCGCTCAACTAATCGAACACCCCATCCGGCTAAACCACAAGATGCAAAATCACTCTCTCTCCTGGACTGGATCCTCTCCTTCCACCCCCACAGGATCCCATGAGCGGGCCTGCTCCCAGACTCCCTAAGTGACCACCACGTGATCTTCATGGTCCGGAAGGTGTTCAAGCCCCCTGCTCCCCCCCAAAGACACTCCCGACAAGGACATACAATTCCCAGGACCTACCATCGTTCATGTACGACCTAGGCCAAGTAGACTGGACTTTCATCCCAGAGGCCACGTCTATTGATGCTGCCTTTGAAACTTTCAAGGCCAAATTTCTAAGTGTCTGGGACTACCACGCCCCCCTGCGCACAAAAAGGGTCAGAGGTGCCCACCTTCCCTGGATCACTGCAGATATCATCAGCCAATGCCACTCAAGAGACCATGCATGGAAAGTCCATAAGAAATTGGGCACACAGGCAACTTTCCAAAACTACAGAACCCTCCGCAACGTCTGTACCAAACTCATTTGCAACTCAAAACAGAACTACTTCCTATCGGCTTTCAGTGCAAACCTTAACCACCCAACAAACTTTTGGAAGTCATTCAAATCCCTCTTCTCCCCCACAACCCACCTGCCACCACCGACACTGTCACAGCAGGGCACTACCATCACCGATCCCAGTGAGGTAGCCACTACTTTCAATACCTACTTCTCCAGCTGCCTGACTCGCTCCTATCCTCCCTCCAGCATCCACCCACCCCATGTCCTCCCTGCCAAGGGCACTCACACCACCCATATAGCTTTGCCTTTTGCCCAGTATCCTCCGACGAAGTTCTCAACTCCCTCCTTTCCCTGAACCCTAACTAAGGAAAATGCTTCAAGGCCCTTGATGCCAAGATGCTATTTCTGTCAGTCCCAGTCATAGCCGCCCCGCTATCCGCACTTTTCAACCTCTCTTTCTCTCTAGGCAAGATACCGTCCGCATGGAAACTAGCTACAGTCATACTCCTCCTCAAAGGGGGCGACCCCTCTGTCCCGGGTAACTATCGCCCCATCTCCCTACTCCCGATCCTGGCAAAAATACAGGAATGACTTGTCCTCGCCAAACTCTATCCTTATCTGGACACCTCCTCCTTTCTGACCCCATACCAATCCAGTTTTCGTAAGTCTCACTCAACTACCACATCTCTGCTAAGACTCACTGACGACATACTCACAGGCATAGACAAAGGCCACATCACCTCTGCCATCTTCATAGACTTAGCCAAGGCTTTCAACACCATCTCCCATACTCTGCTACTGTCTAAATTAAAAGAAGCCGGTCTCACCAGTCCAGCCTCCACCTGGTTTCACGACTACCTGGTGGGTAGGCATCAGGCTGTAAAAGTCAGATCACACATCTCCAACCCCCTACTAGTTACCACCGGCATCCCACAAGGCTCAGTCTTGGACCCACTGCTCTTGTCCATATTTTTAAATGGACCTCCCATCAGCCTGTCATTACTCATCCATCCAAATGTATGAGGACGATACAGTGCTGTATGCCACAGGCCCCACCACAAGCGGGGTGGTAAACCTGCTGCAAGAGGATTTCAATGCCATCCGACAATGGTTCCAGTCAAACCAACTATTCCTGAACCCAAAGAAAACCATGTCACTAACTTTTGGCTCACAACAAAGACTATCCCGCCAAGCACCGTGCCCCCCTTTCCAAACCCTAGATGGTACCCCCCTAGAAGTTTGCACTACTTTCAGATACCTAGGTCTCTGGCTTGATCAGCACCTTGATTTCACCACCCATATTGACTCCCTACACAAGAAACTACTCCCTAAACTCGGCGGCCTATATAGGAACAAAAGCTGTCTCCCCTCTCCAGCCAGAAAAGCAATTGTTCAAAGGATGATACTCCCTATACTCGACTATGGAGACATAGTCTATACTACTTCTCCCTCCTCCGCCTCGGCCAGCATTGACTCCCTTTATCACTCCTTCTGTCGCCTTATCCTGGACTGCCCACAAACAACCCACCACTGCACCTTATACAACTCCTTAGCTCTGCTGTCCCTTCAAGACCACAGACAAACCCATTGTGCTAGGTCCGCAGCCAAATTCTGGTCCCAGACCCTTCCCACTTACCTGGCTTCTGTACTCTCCACACAACCTCCCCCCACCTACCCCCTCAGAAGCAGAGACCCCAGGCTCCTCCACGTCCCTTTCATGTGCACATCCAAAGGTCAGGCAGCCTTCAGATTTCACATACCACAGCTATGGAACACCTTGTCAGTTGAAATATGACACTCACCCAACCCACGCCTCCTCAACTGCCTACTCGGCACCCACTTTACGTCAAGCTGCTCATGTTTTTGCTAGAGTCCACTATGTATTTAGACTATTTGTTTATATGATTCTCTGTAACACTTTCACCTCTAGCTGATCATGCTTTAGCTAGTATACACTATGTATTAGTTTACTGTAGTTGTTACTTCCCTGTAGCACTACCCTCGTGTATGCTCACCTCTTCCTATGTTCCTGTATCTACCTGCTGTTATTTGTCTGCATGGCAGATGGACCCCTCACTGTGCTATGACCTGTATTTGAGTTATTGTATTGGGACTTGTCCCCCAGGTCACATCTGTAATCGAGCAATTCACTGCTCAGTATGCCTTCCTGGTTAAACTCGTAAACAAATAAATAAATACTCTTTATTGTTTTTCTTATAGTAACCTGACAAATGTTTGCATCTGAAAATACTACCTGTACATAACTGGCAATAAAACAACACCTCAGGGTGTTTTGCACATTATTTTATGATTCCTGCTGTCTTCCGTAACTGAACCCCACGACATGTTTTCACCCCCCAACTGATACGTTGTTCCAGGGTTTTTGTGCCTCATATGCATTATCTTGCACTTCTTTGCGTTGAATTTCAACTGCCAAACCCTTGACCTTTCTTCAAGCTTCTGCAGGTCCCTCCTCATTCTGTTTACACCCTCTGGTGCGTCCACTCCGCTACAGAGCTTTGTGTCATCAGCAAACAGGGAAATTCTGCCTTCTAGGTCCTGCGCAATGTCACTGATGAAGACGTTGAATAGGACCGGTCCCAGCACTGATCCCTGTGGTACCCCACTGGTCACTCTTCCATCTGTGGAGTGACAGCCATTTACCACCACCCTCTGTGTCCTGCCACCCAGCCAATTACCCACCCACCGCACTGCTGTCCTGCTCACTCCCATATTCCCCAGTTTGTTTAATAGCCTTCTATGTGGCACAGTGTCAAAGGCCTTGCTGAAGTCCAGATTGGCCATTTCCACTGCCTTCCCTGATCCACCTTCCTTGTCACCCAGTCGGAAAATTCAATGAGGTTGGTCTGGCATGACATCCCCCTGGTGAAACCATGCTGCCTTTGGTCCTGAAGTCTGTTGGCAACCAAATGTTCCACCAATCTCACCTTGAGTAGTGCTTCCATGATCTTCCCCACTACAGAGGTCAAGCTGACTGGTCTACAGTTCCCTGCTTCCTCTGTGTTCTCACTTTTGTTTAAGGAGACTACATTTGTTGTCCTTCAGTCTTTGGGTACCTGCCCTGTTTCCAGTGATTGGCTAAACAGGATTGCCAGAGGTTCAGCCACCAGTTGTCTTAGTTCCTTTAGGACTCTGGGGTATACCCCATCTGGCCCAATTGCTTTATTGACTCTTATTCCTTCCAGTTCCTTTAGAACCCTTTCCCATGTAAAGGGACTTGTGTCCACTTCTGCACCATTCCCACTCCTTGTACTCCCTTCAGGCCCATTACCCTCCTCTTTCTCAGTAAAGACTAAGCAGAAATATCTGTTCAGTATGTCAGCTTTACCACTGTCACCCTCCATGCGGCCCACGTCCTCCCCCTTCAGTCTCACTATCCCTCTCTTTGCCATTCTTTTTTCATTTATGTACCTGTAAAAGGTTTTGTCCCCTGTAACCACTGATTTTGCGATGCTATCTTCTGCTGAGCTTTGGCTTCCCTTACTGACCTCCCTGCCTCCCTTTGCTTCTCCTGGTACTTCTCCCTAGTAGTAAGTAGTAAAAAAATTTATTTTTATACAGGGTACATGCCGTTTGGGTTGATAACCCAGTTTACAAGACAGACCTGTTCCTAGTGTTACACTAAACATATACACATGGACAATTTTATAACATTTCCCTAACAATCCAATAAGTTACACATCATTTAAGACATTTCTATCTCTACTGCAACACTTAAGACATGCTCTTTATATTTATCTAAACATGTAATATTATAAAGTCGATGACACAATAAAAGTATCACAATGACAAGCCCTGGAGCTACGTAAGAAATATATTTACATTTATACAGTAATAATTACTTGACAGGTGGAAAAATCTGTCTATTCTACCCTCTAAGTGCAAGCGCATATAAATTTACTAATCTCATTTATTTCTTGAACAAATAGGTCATAAGATTGTGATGTACGTGCTGAAAAGGGTAAAATGTTCCAGTGTTTTGATGCTTGATAACCCAAAGTTCGTTTACCATATTTATTAGTAATTTTGGGAACAGAGATTTTTTTATATGAAGTGATCTCCTAAATTTATCAATTTGTTTTTGTTTATTGAATAACATAGTGTTAATATAATGATTTGGGTAAGATGTATGGTATTTAAAAATTGTTCTCTGCCATGTCCTTTTGTGAATAATATCCAGAGGTTGCCACTGTAGTTTGTTCAATAGTGTACAATGGTGTGTTCTAAATTTGCATCAAAGAATGTACATTGCCAGGTTGTAATGTACTTTGTCTAGTTTTAATAATAAGTGTTTGCTAGTTGTGTGATATATAAGTTCTCCATAAGTTATTACAGGCCTAACTAGTTGTTCAGCCACAGTTTTTCGAGCGCTTTTCCCTAGGCTTTTTGTTGTCCTATGAAGGACTCCTATTTTTTTGTTTGCTTTATCTATCAAGGTGTTCACATGCACTTCAGAGGACATTTGAGCATAAAAGATTAGGCCCAGATAAGTATGCTGATCTTCCTGCTGTAAGAAATCTCTATTGTCTATTTTAATTTAAAGTTTTTCTTTTTGTTTTGAAGCAAAATGCAATAATCTTGTTTTTTTGTGTTAATGATAAGGCCTGACGTGGTGAACCACTCCCTCAAACTATCGAAGTCTAACTGCAGTTTTCGTTGTAAATCTTGTATGTTTGAACCAGATGCTATTATAGCGGTGTTGTCTGCATACAATCTCACCTGTGAATGCTTCACAGCTTGTGGTAAGTTATTACTGAATATCAAAAATAACAAAGGTCCCAAGATGGACCCTGAGGTACACCCCTTTAAATACTTCTAGTTCGTGATATTCTATCTGAGATCTTAACTGTCTGAAAGCGCTCTTCTAAGTAAGACTGCAGCCAACATCATGGCCCCTCTGTGATACCCATATCTTCTACTGCTTGTAGAAGGAGGGAGTGGTTTACCAGGTCGAAGGCCTTAGACAGATCTATGAAAATTGCTGCTGTTTCCAACCCTTGATGTAATAAAGTATTAATTAAGTCACTAAATTCCAATAGTGTAGAAGTAGTTGAATATGCTTTTTGGAATCCTGATTGATGGGGGGTAATTAAATTATATTTTTCTATGTAATCCATGATTTGTATATGAACGTGATGTTCAAAACTTTTAGACAGAATTGAAAGAAGTGCTATTGGTCTATAATAGTTTACATCAGATGCCACCCCCTTCCCTTTAAATATAGGAGTTATTCTAGTTTCCCTCCACACTTGGGGAAAAAAACTATTTCCAAACTCCAGTTAAAAATGTGTGTTGTGACTGGAGTAATCAAATGTGCAGCCATTTTCAAAAATCTGCCCTCCAATCCATCAGCTCCTGCAGACTTATGTATGTTCAAATGTCCTAAACCTTTACTTACCTCATTAACAGTTAGTATTCTAAATCTAAAAGGAGGGTGTAAGTCCTGTTTTTCTCTATTAGGGTTTCTGCAATACCCCAATCTGTTTTCATCGACATTATACCCGGGCAAGTCAGCGAAAAAATTGTTTAATAAGTTTGCAACTGCATAAGGGTCATCTATTTGTGACCCTTAAGCTTTGATGGTTATCTTTTTAGAGGAATCTTTTCACCTTGGATCCCTTAAGCTATTGATATTCTGCCAGAACTTCCTAGAATTATTATCACCTAGTATCTTATTTCTATAATAAGTGGCTTTTGCTTTAATTATTTGTGCTTTACATCTGTTTCTTATTTTTTTAAATAGAATCCAATCATTTTCTTGCTTTGTTTTCCTAGCCTTTTTCCAGAGTCTATTTTTAACTCTTATAATTTTGGATAATTTCTTATTTACCCACAGTAGTCTTACTTTTTTGATTTCTATATTCCTTTTAGGGGCATGTTAATCACAAATCTTATTAAATGTATTTGTAAAATACTGTATTGTTAAGTCTAAATCAGGAATCAGCAGACATCTTTCCCACTTTCCCCTATCAATATCTGCTAGAAATTTTACTTCAGAAAATTTTCTAATGTCCCTTGATCTTATGTGACTAGTAAAGTCAAAGTGTTCATAAATGGATAAAGTTGAAAATGTTCCCCATATTGGATTATGATATCCTAGGTGGGGGGCAAGTACCCCTAAGTTCTCAATCTCGACAACAGAAGTTACAAACAGCAGGTCTGGTATTGTCCCTTTCTTTAAGGTATCAGTATATCTTGTAGGGGTTTTTATGTGTTGAGTCACATCTAAATCTGAAACTAGTTCTTTTAGTTTACTGCCTCGAGGACCCAGCCAATTACAATTCAGGTCACCTATCAAAACCAGCAATCTGTCTCCTAATACTGCATGTATTTAGTTTATTACTTCCTCTATATTTTCCAACTTAGCCTTTGGGAGGGAATATATTACTACAAACATTAATCTTAAAGATTTTATCTCAAGAGCCAAGTATTCAATATTATTGTCTGACCCCTTAAGTACAAGTTCGGTGTGGCCCAAACAGTTTTTAATGTAGAACAACACTCCTCCCCCTCTCTTGGGTCTGTCAGAATGAAACAAGGTGTACCCAGTTAGGTTAAGTTCTTTATCCTCAATTTTTGAGGTTAACCAAGTTTCCGTCAGGCCCAAGACATCAGGGGTTTGTTCTTCAACCATAACATTAACTAGGTCCATTTTTGTTTTCAAACTTCATGCGTCGCCATGTAGGACCTTTATAGTTCTATTCTTGCATCCAGGATTAAGTTCTATGTCACCCCCCAATAGTAATAAAACTGTTAGGGCTGCCCCCTGTTTTTTCTGAATAACTCTATCAATTGTATATGGACTTCCAGCATTTACCCTAACACACTGGTTGTAAGCCCTCCAAGAATTTGAAAATATGTTTCTTCTATGCAAATTTATACCCATTTTACCCTGCATATGGTTTAGATGTAACCAACAAACTCCATTAATCTATTCATCCCCCTCCTTTTGTAAGTCGCACCCCATAAAATATGGCAAAAAGTGCCACACTCAATAATAACCATGTGTACATTTTCTAACTAAGTTTAGTGTGTCATTTCTATAAATTTAAACTTCAGTCTTGTTCCTTGATGTAACACTCTATCCCAGTAGCATATAAAGTTGCTAAGTTATCTCTTCTCCTGAGACTTGCAACTCAGTGTTTCAATCAGCAGTATCAAGTCACTTTAACAAGCTCAAGACTGTTAGAATGTTAGTTGATGCCTCTGTTCAATCAGAAGTATTAAGTCCTACTAATAAGCATCAAGACTGTTTGAATAAAAGAGCTCACTAAAACAAACAGTAATTTAAAACAGTGTTCAGCTCTTAGAGCCGGTCTAGGGCATAACTATATTTTCATTAGTTCCTTCCCAGGCAATTCATCTCTAATAATGTACAATTTGCTAAAATATTTACAAACTGTTTTGATTTTTAATCAACTTCAAGCAGAATTGTATAGTGCCAAAAGACCTTACAAAACAATCAACAAAGATCAAAGACAGCAGACACAGACACTTATTACATACTCATTTAAATTCATCCATGTGTTATATCAATAACCCTATCCCCTTCTGTCTGTGTCTTTTTGTATTGCCGGAATGCAACCTTTTTGACTTTCACTTTCTCTACTGCCTTCTTGGAAAACCGTAACAGCTTCCTCTTCCTTTTCCCCTTGCTAGCCTGCTTAATGCATAATTCTGTTGCCCTTGTAATCCCTATTTTAAATATTGCCCACTGTTCTTGGAATATTGTTGACTATATATGTTTTTAAGTTGTGTATGTGTTTCAAATTGTGGTATCTTTTATTATTTATACAGGGGCTTGGATAATTTTGGACTTGCTCTTCTTAAAAATAACGTGAGTCGAGTTGAGAGTAACCAAAATGATTCACGGCCTGAAGGTCAAACCCTTTGAAAATTGACTTAGGGCACGTAACATGAATTTGCTGGCAGTCTTAGAAGGGAGTGGGGTGATATGACGGAGACCTCCAAGTTCCTGAAAGGAATGAACAAGGTAAATTATGAAGAACTGTTCAACAGGAATAAATCATCTAGTACATGGGAGCATGAAAGGAAGCTGGCAGGAGGGAAACTCACGAGGGATGTAAGGAAGTTCTTTTTTTTTTTATGGAAAGAGTAGTTGAGCCATGAACAGTCTCAGTCTGCTGGCTGAGGTGGTGGGTGCAAAGACCATTGCCAGCTTCAAGCATGTTTGGGACAGAGTTAAGGGCTTAATAGTCACCCAGGTTTGGGGGGCAGCAAAGCAGGGAACATGGGGGCAGGTAGCGTGCGCATAAATACCATAAAGAAACTAGGTCTCAGGGGGTATAATAGGGTATTACAGGCAGACTAGGTGGACAAACCATCTGTTTCTGTTATCAACTTTCATGCTTCTATGTTAAATTTCCAAGAAACTGACTTAAATTACACATGTTTAAAACTGTTAAATCTCCCATCCCTCATGGCATGGGACTTATCTTTTTAATGCTTACAATCTGTTCTCTCTTGACCTATGACATGTTCTAGAGAAATGCATATCAAAGTAACCTTGCCTTGGTAGAAGGACATGTACTAAAGAAACTACTGATATCTCTTTATTATGGATGGAGGACACATAGTTCCACGAGTTTTAGAAAGAAATTGTAGCAAGGAAACATGACTGAGATAGGTAAACATTATTTTAAAAAGCAGCTCTTTACTTCCACATGTACTTTTACAAACATGATGTTTCCACTATTACTATTTACAAGAGAATACATTTTTAAATTTTCAGTTTTCTTTTCCAGGGTTTGTAACACATCATGGTAGCCTGTCTAAGAGCTGTGTATGAAAGGACTTTGACTGTCCTCCAACTGACTTCATGGATCCTTCATTTATGACAAAATACTCCCTACCATGACACTAGACTGTGGTGTGACAAACAGCAATCCTATGGCCAGTAGGGGACAGTCCACCTTTTACAAAGACATAGTGAAAGAAATACTGCAATATCTGAAACAGTAAGTAGAACAAAAGTATGACAAAGCAAAAAAAATATAAACTAAAAAACACTAAAGTTTATCACAATTTTTGTAAATGTCCTAGTTTTTAGCCTTATGTAGTAGTTTGGTCTTGATCTTTAACTGGTAATATGGTCTAGTTATGACTGGTTAAGAATATGGGTGTCAGCAGATTACACATAGGTAACCTTTCCGTAAATCATAAAGCCATTTGCCGTGTCCCACATGGTTTTTATTGTTAGCATTCTCTAGAGAATTAATGTTCTCTGAATGTTTTTTTTGCTGTTCATTAAAAACATAATAAACTGGGTTTGAAATTTGCAGCTTCCTGATTGGCTAAATAAGTTTCGAGACCTGTATTTTAATTCTCCAGAAATGCACAGGTTGGAACAAGTTCAGGTAATGTGATTAAAATTTGGGTCAGTCACATACAGAATTCATGAGTCGTTTCACTAATCCCTGACTGCAATCACACATATGGCTACCACCTTTGCTCACTAAAAACCTTTAACAAGGCCCTAAAAAGTAAAACTCCATTAAATGGAGAAAAACTGAAATAATTAAAACATTTCCTCTATGTCTACCCTCCTTACACACACACATAAACAAAACTTTAAAAAAATGAAGTACTATTCGATTGGTTTCTTCTGTTTGTTTGGTGATTATGTGAAAGCCCCTTTCTATCCTTACCAGCTGGCCAGGTCAATATATGCAACTGCTACTGCTTGGATAAAACTAAGGCCCTAGCTCCATATAAGGCCTTCTGTTGTGTGTGAGAGGGTAAACATTCTGACAGAGGAATTCTGCAGCATTCTGAATTCCTGTGTTCCATAATAAACAAACATTCTGTCTATTATCAAATGTATGGAAAAGCAGATGATTGACAAGTGTTGAAGGACTATTTTTTACTGTTACTTTTAAAGGGGTACAATCCGCACCAAGGGCCCCACACTCAAGTGTGGGACCGGTTCCAATGTGCACTTTGTATACAAAATAATTTTGGTTTACTTAATGCATTCTGTAGTACAATAGATTGTATCAGACAAATTTTGTTTAGTTCTAGGCTAACATCTTCTGCTACTACAAATGCCAGAATCCCCTGCAACTGACATCAGAGCAAAAGCTACTGTATGATTACCACCTTCTGCTCTCCTTCAGTACTGCTGCTCTGCCTCTCAGGGGTCATGAAGGTTCTCGAGACATCCAGTGCCTTTTCTCCTGCCTATGATCATCACCTTAGGGGTCCTGCCTGCCACAGTGAAGCCATCCTGGGACTTTGCACTGGGCTTAGCTGCCAACCAATCTGGGAATGCCATTACAAAAGCAACACCTTCCAAACCCTGCTGCACCAGTTGGAATGTTGCTACTGAAGCCCTGCTCTTTCCCTGATTGAGCCACATTGGGGGTAAAAGCTGTTGTAAAATTATTGCCTTCTGCACTGTTCCAGGGCTACCACTCTGATTCTCAGCGGTTGAGAAGGATCTTCGGACTGCCAGCTCCTTCTCCCCTGCCTCTCGTCACCATCTCAGGGGACCAGCCTGCTACAACAAAGTCACCCAGGAACTCTGCACTGGGCTTAACTGCCAACCAACCAATCAGGGGTACCATTACCAAAGTTGCTCTTTCTGAGCCCTGCTGCACCAATCGGGAAGCCACTACTGAAGCCCTGCCATTTCCCTGATTCCCCATAAAAGTCCATTACCCTAGTGGTCCTTCTGCACTGTGGTCCTCTGTACTAAAGGCCACAGTGCAAAGGACAGTGGGAATGTGCTGTGGGAGTCAGCCATTGGCTGGTCATACTGCCCTTGCTGTACACCCTCTTTAACTTTTAAAACTCTAGACCATTTAAGTGACTAAGTACCTGCCCTAAATTGATTGCTTGTCATCACCTATGCTGTGTGGTGCTTTTTTGTGTACCTGTCTTGATTATATTCCTGTGACTATAGGGTACCTGGTATCAACTGATATTCCCTCATCCTAGAAACACCATCTCGTGGTACCTGTATTTTTAATGTTCTACAGTAGGTACCTCATTTAAAGCACAGTATTACTGCAGTTTCAACCTGTTATATTGGCCCAAACTGGCCAAATTTCCAGCTATTCACTCAAAATACCACCAACAACTTAATCTGGTTCAAGGTCAGTTGGCATTCATCTGTATCCCCCTTCCCCGGGTTGTGCCTGAAAATAGGCAGAATATGTCTAGTGCACTTACCTGGTCAATAAATACTAAATAAATCAAATAAATTGCTTTCTTGCTATGTGTCTTAGAGGCACTTCAAATCTTGTTTTACTGTATTAATTATTCATCCTAGTGACTTCCTGGTCACCAGTCCACCTACATAATATATTTAGCCTGTTAAGTTGTGCTTTTGGTTAGGGATATACCACTAATTTGTGTTTTTGGCTCACTGAAATAGCTGCTGCTGTACTTGTTTTGGTTATTACCTTCCCACCTTATATCATTCATCATGCTATTCATTCTCACAATATTTCTAACCTTTGTCCTCTCAACGTCCAACTCCACTCCTACAAGTACCTCCGCTCAGGTCCAAGTTGTTACTCTGCCAAAAGCATCTTTCTCTACCATTCATGCTGGCTTGCTTTCCCACAACCACCTCTGCTAATACTCTACCCATCTCTATCCTCTCCCTCCTCCTGACAAGCACCCCTTTACCCTATACCTAAGTCCAGAAAAATCTCATTGTGGCTACTGGCCCATTCTGCCAAGAGATTGCTCATCCTTCTCCTTTTAGTGAGTGGTGATACTGAGCACAGCCCTGGCACTGCTCATCCTGGCATGTCCCCTTACACACCAACTGTTTTACAAAGAGGCCTGTATATTTACCATGTTAATATCGGCAGCCTTTTACCCAAAATTAAAAATGCAGTCCTTGCTAAGGCAACCACAGGGATGAAACCATGTTTGGTTGTCTGACTCACAAATTTATTAAAATAAAATCATGTTTAAAAGACAGGCAGCACTCCTATACCATGCCAAATATTGTGTGGTGTGGAAGTACTGCCTGTCTTTTAAACATGATTTCATCTTAATAAATTTGTGAATCAGGCAACCAAATGTGGTTTCAGCCCTGAGTTTACCTTAGCACAGACTTTGTTTTTGTCTTGCTACTTGAAGTGACATGTCTGGAGCTTGGTATATCTTCGTCTGCTAGCTACCTTTGCTCCTGTGGTTTTACCCAAAATTGACCATGTCAGAGCATGAGTGTCTCAGACCTCACCTGACATACTATTAATCTCTGAAACCTGTTTTTTCACCAGAATTCCCTCCTCCGATATTGCCATATGCAGTTTTTCTGTCTATAGGCAGGACAGAGGCAAGCATGTGGGAGTGGTCATACTTTACATTGCCTCTTCCCTAAATTTCTCCCTGGATTTCACAGAAGCTTTACTTAGATCCCATGAGCTAATATGTGTGTAAGCCCTCCCTCACTGGGTGGGCTTACTTGCCTGTGTTGACTCCCCTTCCCCTCGTGGTGGCATTTAGTTTGGAGAGCGCTCTCCAGCCCTATAATCCATACTGCCACCAGGGGACAGCAGCAAGGAGGGTATTTATGGCCCTGGTGTACTCTGAAAATGGGAGAGAGGGAGAGAGTTGGAGTCAGTAGTGGGTGTAGGGGCAGTTCCCGGAGGGTGGCTCCCTCTTTTGACCTAGTAGGCCTGCAGAGTTTTGCAGCATTGCTGCGGCGTGAGGTTATGGTGTTTAAGGGAGGGTTGTAAGATTAGTAGCAGTTGTGTGGGTCTGGGAGAAGATTCCCCAGTTTTTAGCTTGTACATCAGCTGCAGTGGGTAAGAAGCTCAGCAGGCAGTAGGAGCAAGATCTCAGTGGTAGGCAGTATCCCCTGCTGTGGTTCTGGGATTCTGGTACCCCGGTTAAGGTAAGGGGCACCTGGGCAGTGGGACTGCTGCAATGGTGGCAGAACTATAGCAAAGCACTTCTGGAGGTGGTAGCTCTCACTGCCTGGGGGAAAAGTACAATTGGTTGAGAGCGTCTTGGTCTGGGATTCACCATAGGGCCTGCTGTGCCCATGTCTGGGGGCAGGTCCTGGGATCTACTGTGCCTGTGTCTGGGGTAGGTCCGTCAGACCCGTTAAGGGCCAAGGGTTTCCTGTAGGTAACGTTAAGCAACTGAGGAAGGAAAGGAGCCAATGTGTTACTTTTACAGCCCAGTGCTTGTGTGGAGTATCCCTGCTGAAAAGTGCACTGTTTTGGCTCAGGGAGTTGTTCTAGGAAGTCCACTTGGGAGCAGCCATGGAGGCTTAGGCTGCTGATCCACCCTGAGGTATTTATTGCTCTGCTGACACGGGAAGAGTAAGGCGCTCCCCTATCAGGAGGTCTAAGGGATATGGAAATGTAAACAAGGGATTATAATGTGAACGAGGGTTTCTGTGGAAGAAGCTGTTGGATCTTAAGGAGCCAGTTTGGTCTGATTGTCCTTAGACCTATGTGTATAAAATTGTTCTGTGCACCGACTGAAAAAAAAGAAAAAGAAAATGTAGTATCTGAACCTGTCATTTTTGACTGTCTGAGCTCTTAGCCCCATGGAGCTGCTCCATGTTATATTCATGGCCTGATCAATATGATCTGTGTCTAATCATTTTTAGGCCCAGAATAAAGTTCTTAGTTTGCATGAAGTCATGGTGGTGATGCTCATTCTTGATCTGATGAAGTAAATGTTAATGAATTCTGCTTTTAACTGCTCCATTTGTCATTTGCGTCCTGGAATAAGAAATTCCTAACCCCCCTTCCCCAGTTTGGGGACACTAGTAGTTGGCGCTACCCGAATTGGTGATGTCCCTGTTTGCCACCGCCACTGAGCCTAGAAGATTTGGCTGGGGGAAGAGATAGGCCATAACCAGTTTGAAGACGTCACAAGGTAGGCTGCCTCTTTAGTAAAAATTCAGCAGCGAGAACTGTCATGGAGTGTTTCTGGTCTGTGGCCCCTTTCTGTCCACACAACATTAGATACCTCTAGACATAGAGGGAAAGGGGGGTTACCTGTGGTACCCTAAATGTCCCTTACTCAGTTCCCCTACTTATAACTGGATTCTATTGCCCCCAGAAAAAGTGAAGATGCCATCTTGGACATCATCTCTTGCTACCTTGCCAAACTTTCCCCTCCCAAGTTTGAGCATATAATGCTGGCTGACCTAAATTGTAATTGACTGAACCCCAAATCTTCATCACAACACTTCAAAATAAAAGTGTAAACCTCCACTAATTGTTATAAGTGCTAACAAGACTTAACAGCCTGTCCACCAACCACTGCCTCATTGATTGGATCTTATCTTCTCATCCTCATCGTGTTTCGTCAGCACATATCCTGCCTGACATATTCAGCAACTACTGTATTACCCACTGTGTCTGGATGATGAGATCTCCTAAATCTAGTCCCAATAATATATTTGGTCACTCCCTACAGAACTTCTCACTACTCACCTTCCTGGTAGACCTCGCCGCTGCTAACTGGAATTCTATATTTTGTTCCCTGGAACCAGAGCAAGTACAGAGTAAACTTATTTTTATTTTCTTATCTATCTGTGTTACTCATGCCCATTAAAAAAAATTGGGTGTGGGATCAGCATCTTTATTTGGTATCTCCAGATATTATCAATCTGTTCAAGCAAAGAGATGCCAGGTAACTTACTTACTCACTTCTACTCACTTCATGATTTTTTTTATCATATAATTTATTTTAGTTTTAAAAATTATCTCTTGCACATATTATATTACAATCCAATACATTTTCACAAGAAAAAAAAGACATCTTAAAGAGATATATCAAGTCCAATTCAAATCCGGGGGGGAAGGGGGATCATACAAATTCATACAAACAAACTATTGAAATAACAGTGTGGTGAGCAAATCAGAGGTATTAACACCTCAAATGTCCTTTATGTATCAACTCTCCATTATTTCTTTTATAGCATAACCCCCTAACAGAGTATAATTATATAACACATATAACACAAATAACTAAGCAGCAACTTAGTATTCAAAAAGGAAAATATATGACATATATTATTTGATAATGTTATATTTATGTTAATCCCCCAAAACCCTCAACAGCGTCCAGAACATCTCTAATTCAAAAGTAGTTGGGGATTCAGAACCCTCTGCAGACTCTCCTGACTCTCCAGACTCCTTATACCGACCCCTCAAAAACTCTGTCAATTGGTCAAGTTCAAAGAACACATATCTCTTGACCTTATATCGTATTCACACTTTTGCAGGTGCAAATAGCTGAAATTGTGCACCCAATTCCAATATTTCTTGTCTATATGCCAAGAATTTTCATCTTCGCTGCTGAGTGGGTAAGAAAAATCCAGGAAAATGCTAAATTTAAAGCCCTTATACAAAAGTGTTCCCTTCATTCTAGACAGCTTAATAATGTGATCCCAATCTGACTCAAACGCCAAAGAGAAAAAGATTGTGACTTTTTTTTCTATATCCCTTACTTCTTCCAATTTTTGCCTTTTTAGTACCCTAAAAGCCTTGGAGACAAATGGGAGATTGTCTTGGGGTAACTTGTAAACAGTAGCGAAAATGTCCATTACCAAATTCCGGGTACACTCAAATTTGTCATCAAACTTTAAAGGTAACCCCACTATATGTAGATTCCAATATATGGACTGATTTTCCAAATTCTCAGTCTTCCTATTTAAGTTATAGTTGTCCTTAGCAGGAGCAGCCCCAGACAGTTTGATTACTTTAGACCCATCTGTTAGTTTCTGAATATTCTGTGTGTTGTCCAGGGCTTGCTTAGTTAATTTAATGATATTCTCCTGATTATGCTTTATCACAGTTTGAATGAATTCCACCTTCTGACTCAATGCCTCGAATCTGCGATCTAATCACTCCACTCCTTGCAGGATTTTGTCTCTCGAATCCCCCATTAACTTCATGGTGTGTTTCGGGCTAGCTGACAACCGTTGAGTCGGGAACTCTAAATCCACAGCTCGGTCTGGTCCCAGAGTAACTTTTTGTGGCCTGGCCCAAGTGCTGAACAGCAGATGGATTCTCCACTGAAATGTCCACTTCATCAGGTATTTGTGTAACTCACATACCTTGTGCATATCGCGGCTGAAACTCTGATTTGGAGCCTTGGCCCTGCAGTTCCAGAGACCCTAACTCAGGCCCAAAACCGCCGGACACTCTCCGATGACTGGGGCTGATTTTGGGTCTGAAAGTTTTCTCCATTGGCTGGATACGGGGTGAACTGTATTCCTCGGAAGAACCACTCTGTCTGTCTTTCAATTTAGATGACATTTAAACTACTTTTTAACAGTTCTATTAGAGTTCTAATGCTCTGTAACCCGCATCATACAGCCATGGAAATGCGGACCACTCTCACAGCTCCACCACATGCTCAGCCATCTTGCCCCCCGTCCCCCACTTCATGATTTATTTTCTGACCATCAGTCTGTTTTTCGGGCTTCCCACTCCATGTCTACTTCCACTCTCAAGTTTACTGACTTGATTCTTATCAATGTGGGTAATAGTAGGCCCCTGGCATCATATTTTTGACCTAGCTAAGGTGTTTGACATGATGGACCACTCCCTTCTATTAGCTAAGCTCCGTGCCTCTAGTCTCTCCTCCTCACCACTTTCCAGGCTCTCCTTCTACTGCTCTGGTCACTCCCAGATTATTTCCACTGGGTCAGCCCTCTCTTGCCATAGGCAAGTCACTATGGGTGTCCCCCACAGGTCTGTTCTAGGCCCCCTACTTTTCAACATATTTGTTAATGATCTACAAGGGGTTGCGAAATCATGTAATATCGAGATATATGCAGATGGCACTATTCTGTTTACATACAGTAAAATTCCTGGGGCCTGATATTCAAAAGATTGTCTGGACGCATATCCAAGTTTGCCCGTGCAAACTGGATTTTGCGTGGATGTGCAATATTGAATAGCATGGTTAGTGCAGGCAAACTGGATTTGCACCTGGGCAAGATTCAGAGGGGGGCACAATGTAAATTAAGGTGTGGGGACCCGAATATTGGCACAGTCCAATATTCAGAGTATGTGGGCCATGCAAGGCTGTTCTGCCTGTACCCCTTGTGCTGTGCACATACCACCAATTGAAACACTTGACTTACTCCCACACAACCCTAGCAGTTGGTGGAAGAAGTGCAGTGGGTCCCTTGACCCCCAACACTGTTGTCTCTGGTGTCCAATGGTTTCCCCAATTGCCATCCTCATGTCCAGTATTACAATCCCCTGGTGGCTAGTGGTCCTTCTCCCCACCAACCACCATCCCCATGTATAGTATTAAAATTCCCTGGTGGCTAGTGGTCCCTCACCCCACCGATCACTGTTGCCATGTACAGCATTAAAATTCCCTGTTGTTTAGTGGTCCTCCACCCCACTGATTGTTGGCCCAATGCTTAATATAAAGCATTCACTGATATCCAACGGTCCCTACCCCACCTTACATCCACCCAATGTATCACTGTAATGTTCTCTGAGTTCGAGTGGTTCCCGCCATCAGAATCCCCTCTCAATAACAGATACACCATTTCCTGGTGGTGTAGTGGCCCCCCTTCCTATCCCTGAGCTGCCCATAACATACAATAGATATTTTTGCCCAGTGTTTAATGGACTCCCTATCCCCCACCCTGGCAGGTAGTGCCCCACCACCCCGCTTCCTCTCCGTTCTGACCCCAGGCTGGTGACCAGCACAGACCTTCACTCACCACCATGGCTGTCCATCAACTGAGCTGTCAATGAATGTGTATTTTATACAGTACATGCTCATTGACTGACAGCAAGTTCAGATCTGTCAATCAATGAGCACATACTGTATACAGTAGGCACTCATTAACAGTTCAGACAGCAGCCAGCTGTGGTAGTGAGTGTAGGGCTGTGTTAACTCATCACTTACTCCCTTGAAGAGAGGAGAGTGAAAGGGGACATGACTGAAACCTAAAAGTACCTCATAGGAGTGAACAAGGCAGTGGCAGAGCCAGAGGAGCCATTCAGTCAGTCAAGGGCTCCACAATGGGCCCTAAACAGTGAATAAATATGGTGGAGGGGCACCACTGCTCTCACTGGGGCAGCCAGGAGAGGACATTGCCCCCAGCCCCCCCCCCAGCTCCACTACTGGAACAAGGTGCAAGCGGAATGCCTGTTTCAGAGAAAGGAAGGCACTACAACAAAAGGCCATGTAATGAAGCTAAGAGGGGGAAAGTTTAGAAGAGATGTGCATATATACTTCTTCACAGAAAGTGTGGTGGATGACTGGAATAGCCTGCCACAAGAGGTAGTGGGGACAAAGACTGTGGGGAGCTTCAAGAATGCATGGGATAGCACAGAGGTGTATTAGGTAGAGGAACCAGGTGAGTGAGTGACACCTGTGATAAACTAGGGTCCATTGTGATGGAATAGGCAGGGCCAAGAGTCAGACTGGATGGACCTAAACGTCCTTTTATGAGCCAAAAATCTATGTTTCTATATTTCTGTGGGAGGCCAGCTTTATCTTGCTGGGAGGGTGTTTCCATTGTATCTTCTCTCTTGTCCCTCTTCAGGACATTGTGAATCAGATGAGCTGTGCATACACACACTTGAATGTGTGCACCTCACTGAGCAACATCTCCCCACCTGCAGTGAGCAGCCGGAACCGCAATGCCGCCTGTAGATCCCTAGGTGGCAGTTGTGCTGTGGATTTTGCTGCTTACCCTCCCCAGAGGAGGAGCGTGTTCTCTGGGATGCTCAGTCCTCCTCCCCACAGCCACCCCTAACAACCCAGACTTGTTCCCGACCCAGGTCACCTTCTTGGAAAGCAGTACCACTACACTAAGAGCCAACTCTAGGGCTGCTTTTTGGAGGTATTTTGGACATTATGGGTCTCAGAACTATTGGAGTGCCACAAGGAGATCATCCAGGTAGCATTACTATAGGTATCTGCAAATAGTACAGATCTCATGGCTGAGCAACTCTTGGTTGCCCTCTATTTTTGCAAGACTAACCAGAGAGGAGTCTTTGGGGTGATTAATATCTATCTCGGCAGAGACACATATATATGCATGACCAGCCATGGAGTTGTTAGATTTAAGTATGCATCTGGCTAAGTCACCCTTTTCTGCATAGTAAGTGCACAACTGCTAACAATTCTAGACAGCTTGGAAGAGAGTGTTTGGACATTGTGTACAAAACTGGATCCCTGGTATGTCTTTCAATTGTGCAGAACTCATAAGAACAGGAAGGTAGTTTTGTTTGGTGCTTGAACCAGCCAAACTACAGTTTGTATTCGGTCTACCCTCAACATGACACAAAGGCCCAGATATTCAAACTGCGCTCAAAACTGGCGCAACAGCAGGAGCAAGCGCAAACCAGTTGCGCAAATGTGCAACAGGTGCGATATTCAAACATGGAGCAGAGCAAATTGCGCAAGCAACCAATGTCTGAATATCGCACATACTGCGCCATCGTGCAACCAGGAAGGAGAAGCTGAGCCAAAATGTTGCGCTATGGCTCAACCAGGGAAGCTCAGCTGAGCAGTCCAGAGCTGCCATAGCGCAAGCACAGCCCCCCCCAGAGCAATGGGACTGCACATCCAGGGAGGCAGGCTGGGGCCCACCGCCAGCCATGCCACACATGGGCACAGGAACACACTGCAGAACCCACACCACACTGGCACACCCCAAGCACAGCATCACTGGGGGTGGGACGGATGATCCACGTGCCAATGGGGACAAGCCAACAAAGCATAGCAGAGCCCTGACACCCCAGCACAACCACTGGCAGGCGGAGAGTGCCACAGACAGGGGGTTGACAACCACAGTGCACATCAGCCCCCCGTATGCACAGCACACCCTGCACTGTGACCCCAAGACACCACCCATGTGCAGTGACTGGCACTGCAGGAACCCATGCAGTCCCCCAGCACATGTCAGCCCCGTGCAACACAGAAGCCTACAAGCCAGACACACCCTGTGCACCCAGCACTGGGTGGCAGGAGATGGCAAGACCAACTGAAAGTCACTGCCATGCTGGAGATACCGCCCCATGCACACACACACACACACACACACACACACACACACACCCAGGACCATACCAGCCCAGATGGCATGTACACACCTGCAACTGAGCACCCATAGCCATCTGCAAATCAGAGACCGACACAGTATTCATATATCAAAATAGAAATGTATATTAAACATATTTCAACAAGAACAATAAAAACTATTTACAAGGGGGCGGGTACAAGGAAGGGGTGTTCAAGAGGAGGATTAAAAACTTGGAGAGGGAAGGCAGGGTGGTAGGGATGGGAGAAGTGGGAAGGGTAATGTGGGCTACGGCCCAGCCGGCTCCTGGTCCTCCCCCTGCTGGCGCCCCGTTCCATCCCGGCCCTGATGGCGTCCATGCCTCCGGATGGCTTGCAGGATCCTGTGGTTTGCAATGCTGACCTCTGTGAGGCGACGGACATCCTCCGTAGAACCTCGAGGCCTAGGAAAATGGGAACACAGTCAATGGCTGTGACTGACCACAACCCTGAACACCACCCAACCTGCAAGCCATATAGCCCAATGTCCCGCACCTGTGATGGCATACACCCACCCACAGTGAACATGCACATGGCCATCACAAACAGGCGGTACCAGCTATGCGCACCACCGCCCACACACACTGCCCACGTCAATCACAGTACAAACTAGGCTGGCAAGTGATGTGGCAACGTGGTGCGATGCCAGTTACACAGCTATGTGCCCAGTGCATGCCTGGACCACCAGTGACGCATACACAGACGTGCTGTGATACTGCACTGTGATGCATGTCACCTGTGTCGTGCCTACATACATGGATACATAGACAGTGTCAGCAGATAAGGGCCTATGGGCCACCCAGTCTGGCCATTTGACCTTGTAAGTTCACTCTGTTTTCTTATAAGTCTGTTGCACCTTACCCCTGACCTCCAGAATTCCTTTATGGCTATCCCATGCATTCTTAAATCCCGTGACCAAGTCAGCCCCCACCACTTCCTCTGGCAGGGTGTTCCACTTGTCCACCACCCGTTCTGTGAAGAAATTCTTTCTCATGTTTCCTCTGAATCGTCCCCCCTCCAACTTCATCCCATGCCCTCTAGTCCTGGAACATCTTTACGCTTAAAATAGTGTTTTCCTGCACTCTGTTCCCCCCTGTAAGATACTTGTATGTCCCCATCATATCCCCCTCTCCCTCCCTCCTCCAGGGAGTACATGTTCAGTTCCTTCAACCTGTCTTCATAGGACTTGTGATGCAATCCATGCACCATCCGTGTTGCCGTCCTCTGAACCCTCTCTACCCAGTCCATGTCCATACGTAGGTATGGTCTCCAGAACTGTACACTGTACTCCAGTGTGGAGCCTCACTACTGTCTTGTATAGTGGAATTATGACCTCCCCTTTGGTTGTGTTGTGCATGGCTGGTGGTCTTGCCCCCCCCCCAGCATGCAATAGCATCCATGAAGTAATGAAACTCACACTCCTCCAGCAGCTGGCTCTGCCGCTGCTGCTGATGCTGCTGCTGCAGTTGGGGCACAACACCCCCTGGCACCGGGGCCCTGGCACAGCCCACTTCACCCTCGCCCTGCGTCCTCAAAATCCGGCCTGTGGGAGACATATGTTGAGACAAACATCAGTGTGACTCAAAAGCAGAGTGCCCCCTGCCCCAGTGAGAGTGCCTGCCCACACAGCCATAACCATCCATCGCACAGCTGCACACACTGACACAGCCAACCGTGTCCGAGCCGGCACCTATGCACAGCCACCCAAGCACACACACACCCCTACAGAGAATATAGGTGCATAGATGGTACACTCACCTGGCCTAGGCACCACGCCCCGCCTGGCACGTGAACGCAGCCGCTGGCGAGTTCCGTTTCTTCCGGCGGAGGTCACTGTACCGGTGCCGGCACTGCTCAGCAGACCGGCCCCCGCCAGTGACCTCCACCAGGTCAGTGGCCACTTGCTGCCACACGTGGGTCCTAGGCATGGTGAGGGGGGCCTCACCATACAGTGCCTCACAGTGGGGCTCCACCAGGGCCACCAGGTTGGCCACTTCAAGCTGGCTCCAGGACACCGCCCTCCTCCTAGCCATGGCACCAACTTTACAGCAGGCAATATGGTGCCCCGCTGCGCCGTAACCCCACGTGGAGTTGTTGCACAATAGACCACCACAGGCTCCAATTGCGCTGTTCGAACAGTGCCGTCACTTTACATGACGCTGTCACCAGACAGCGCAATAAGGACGTACACATGGCATGCGAACAGCGCCAGAGAGCAGAGGGCATACACAAGGTCACGGCAATGACACAAGGCTACGCACAGCACCAGAGGATGTATAGGCATCCTGCGCAACTGCCAAGCTGAGCACCAGTGCCACAGTGGACTATCGCGCAGTAGTGCCACAGCGCCATATAGTGCCCAGTGCTGTAGCGCCACTGGCACAATGGTTACCATGGCTTGAATCGCCTATCGCGCTCAGCAGGTCTACAGCGCGATAGACGCATGCGTAAGCTGTCTGGGCATGCACAATGCAGTGTAGCGCGCAGCCACAAACCTGCGCCATTGGCTCAGCCGGACCTTCCGTATTGCACAAAGCGCAAATACGCGATATTCAGCCGACATATGCAAATCATTCGATCAGCCATTCAAAGGTGCAGTGGCGCGATTAGCATGTCATTAAAGTAGCGCCACACTCAGTTTGCATGTGTTGCGCTATAAAAATGCGACAGTGGGTTGTGCTGGCCAGATTTGGTTACTGCAGGTGAGAGGTGAGTTACATGCTGTGTGATGCTCAGGACAATGCTCATGGGCAGGGTGCCGGAGGATGATAAAGGCTGAGGGGCTGAGCATGAAAGGGCGCTTAGAAGGGACAAAGGGCACCTTTCTATCAGTATCTGCCATGGAGAGGAAACGGGGGCTTCCCCCCGGCTGGCAGCTATGCTCATGGGGAAATGCTGTCAACTGCACAGTGACAGGTGTCCACTTCCACCCATACAGATCACCATGACTGACCAGAGCCAAGCTGAGGTGTGGACGGTGGGTGTAGGAGGAGGCCGAACTTCACCGCGGCAGAGACAGAGGCCCTCTTCCAGGCCTACCTGGAGGATGAGCCACTATTGAGTGGACGGAGGGGCACCCCTCAGGAGCGTGCAGCTGCATGGGAGGGGGTAGCTCGGGCCGTCAACCTGCATGGAAGCCACCAGCGCTTCATGCAGGAATGCAGGAAGACGATGGGGACTGACCGCAGGAGGCTGAAGGAGAAGGTAGCAGCCTTCAGGGCGGCACGTGCTGGCACTGGTGGGGCCCACCAGTGGTGTTGCAGCTGACCCCTACAGAGGAGACACTGGTCGCAGCCATGCAGCCGAAAGTGCCATTCGTGGGCATTCAGGCGGAGGATTCCAGACAGGTGGAAGCCCATCACTGCACGGTATGACATGGTGGTGTTGTTGGGGGGGGGCTGTTGTTCACATGCACTCACATGTACTCTCTTTCTGTTACAGATCCTGTTCGTCTGCAGGAGACGGTGGTGGTGGTGGGTCCAGACAGTGAGGAAGACCTGCTGGACGTGGAGGAGGGACCATCCACCTCCACCACCAGCCTGCAGGCACTGCAGCAGCATGCACGCTGGGCCTACAACCCGTGTCAGTGATACCGGTGCAGGGGTGCACAGCCTGTGTCACAGCAGTCTGGCATGCAGGTATGCCAGCATGCTGTGCCTATGGCAGTGGCACGCACCTGCACCATTGATGATAGCAGGCCTGCAATGGGCAGTGATAGGTGTGTGTCCCATGACGGACACATGGCAGGCCAGCATGTGCCCCTGGGCCTTCCTGGTTCACACCTGTGTACCAGCATGCTGGCACAGTCCCAGGCTGTGCCTGTCAGCACCGGTGGGGCAGCACCGGTGGCTGTGCAGGTGTCTGGCACTGTTGTCAGCACGGAGGTGGAACAGGTGGACCTGGGGCTCAGCAGTTGAGGGCAGCAGCAGTCGCACACCAGGTCTGGGGGTACAGTGTCAATCAGTGGCACATGTCCACCGCTCATTGATCCGCCCATACCTGGTCCTGGCGAACAGCGCCCACCCTCAAGGGGTGCTGTGCACCAGGACCATCCACACCCTGGGGGTCACGAGGCCATTGGGGCAGAGTACCCACTGGACGCGCACACCCACCTGCTGCAGGACTCGGTACAGCTGCAGGGGCAGGTTGCAAGGTCCGTGGAGGCACTGTCTGTGTCCGTGGAGTGGCCTCGCAGGGAGTGCGCTCAGGACCGAGCCGAGCTGGTCCTTATGCGGACGGATGTGACCGCTGCCATTGACAGGCTGACCCAGGCAGTGGTCTCTGTGGCGGACACATTGGCCACACTGTCAGGTGCCCCTGTACCACACACCCCACACAGTGCGCTCTCCACTCCCCATTCCCGGCGTTCAGCGACACCAGGCCTGTCGATGCCGGGTTCTGCTGTGGGCATCCCGAGCACCCCTGGTGCAAGTTTGTTTGGCAGGATGCAGACCCCTGTGCGGGCAAGGTCGCGTTCGCGCAGTGGGACCCCTGGTGGTGCACCAGCGCCACCCGATGTGGCCCCTGCTCAGCCTGCCAGTGCTGCTGGAACACAGCGGGGCCGCCCACGCATCCGTGGTGGCCGTGGAACAGTGCTACCTGACTGAGCTGTCTCCCAGTGCAGGCCCTGTCTGGTGCTGCCCTGTGTGCAATGTGTGTCATAGTGGGCAGTGCACTGCTGGGTGCTCTGCTCACCACGCTGACACACGGACCACCTGCACACTCTCCCAACTGCTGTCCACAGGTGCGTGTGCATGATGATGCCTGCATTGCACTGTACAGCAAGGTAAGTGTGCCCAGGTCCTGACACATGTACTGCGGACAGTCCGGTGGTGGTGGGGTGGTGGTGCTGTGTGTTGGCAATGTCATTTACGCAGTGCTGTGCTGCTGCCCATGTACGCTGCCTGGTGTGTGTGTGTGTCCATATGAGTGCTCACCCCTCTCTGATGGTGTGTTAGTATGCCTGGAACTGTCAACTCCCCTGGCCTTCATGCACGGTGTGTTCCCCTGTATGCCTGTGGTTTGCGCATGGACAGTGTTGCCTGCACATGTCCCCTTGACTTACCTGTGTTGGGCATAGTGCTCTTCTGCAATGGTGTCCCGGTGCAGCTGGGCCTCGCGGGTCAGTCGGGGTCCCTCCATCTAGGGGCTGCTCATCACCCACATCACGGCGCCACTGGCGTCCCCATCGCTGTCCCCATCTTGGACCTGTAATGGCTATCCCATGGTCTTTGGCCATGTTGTGCAGGATGCAACAGGCCAGGAATATCCCACAGGCCTTTTGGGGGGCTGTACTGTAGGGCTCCGCCGGAGGTGTCCAGGCATCGGAAGCATGCCTTGAGCATCTCAAACACCCGCTCTATGATGTTACGTGTTGCAGCATGTGCCTCATTGAAACTTAGCTGCACTGGGGTCGTGGGGCGCCGGTACGGTGTGAGCAGCCAGGGATGGAGTGGGTATCCGCAGTCACCTGTGTGGAGATAGTGGAGATCAGTGTCATGTCAGGTCCATATTGCCCATATCCTTGTGTGCCACTACCATGGCACCTGTGTCATTCCCACCCTTGCCCAGAGTTTGCATTCCATACATGTGTACTCACCCACTAGATGACCCGTGGGGATGTTCCCACTCTCTCGAATCGATGGCACAGTGCAGACTGGTGCCATATGAAGGCATCATGTGCTCCACCAGGGTGTGTGGCATAGACATTGATAATGCGCCCAGTGGCATCACACACCACCTGGCAGTTGACACTGGAAAAGCCCTTTCGGTTCCGATAAGCCTGGCCGTCGGGGCCAGGTGGCGTGCGAATGGCCACATGGGTGCAGTCTATGGCCCCTAGCACGCCAGGCATACGTGCTACCCTGTGGAACTCCTGCATGTTTGCTGTACGCTCTGCCGTGGTGCTGGGGAAATGGATGTACCGCAGGCATGAGGCAGCAGTGCGCTGAGGAATTGGGTGAGGATGCGGACGTGGCCGACTGTGTAATGCCTGTGGTGTCCCCTGTCGGCCTCTGGAAGGTGCCCGTGGTGAGCAGGCACATGCAGGCTGTCACCTTGGTCTCCACGGACAGAGCATGACTCGTCGTGAGGGTGCCTGCATCACATCACTGCACAGCTTGCAGAGCCGTCCTCAGTATTGCCCTGTTCAGGCGGTACCGCCCACAATCTCGACGCCTGTGTACAGCTCGGCTGATGCGGGCACGACATCGCCTGTCGGGGGCATACCGCTGATGGCCCCTCCGCGCCACGCCCCTCTGCAGCATGGTGTCTCACCTCTCATTACAGCTTCCATGTGGAAGCTGACACTGTCCATCTCCCTGGCTTCTGCCCCCCCGGCTGCTGTTCCTGTGTTACCCCGCTGCCCCCACTGCTGCTTCCACTGCACCGGGCACCCCCCACTGGCCTCTCTGTCCTCCTGGACCCACTGTCCCTCTCTGCCCTTCCAGCTCCTGTCTCTCTCTCTCTCTGTCTCTCTCCCCCAGTTTGCGGCCTGCTAGGGTTCTTGCGCCGCTTCCTTGAGCCTTTTTATTTTGGCTCAAATCCGGTACCTCGCAACTTCCGGCTGAGCCACTCTTGCGCATTGCGCAAGTGTTCGGATATCGCATTACACTTTATGCATGGACCCGCCCCTTCGCCGCGCATGCCTTCATTTTCATTGCACTGTTGCTCAGCATGTTTTCCGTGGCGCAACTGGCCCCTTCTGAATATCGCAGAATGGCGCATTTTTGGAGTTGCGCACGCGCAACCCTGTTGCGCATGGCGCAACCCTTTTGAATATCTGGACCAAAATCTACAAAGTAAGATAGGCTGTATAGTCACTGTGGTACAAGATACAATGTGAAATAACACATGGATAACCCAAGGTCAACTTCTAAAGAGATTGCCAAGAAATAAAAAAAGGAAAGAAAACTGTTGTTCTGAGACTAGCTCTTCAGTAGGGAGAACCCTCTCTCGTGAAGAGTTACTCTTGAGTTGTGTGTCTGAGTGTTACCCCAAATTGTGTCAATCCCTAACATGAGGCTTTTGGCCCATGAACTTTTGTGTGAGCTTGGAGTGGCACTGGAATAATTTTTATAGTGGGGGTGCTGAAAGCCATTGAACAAAACTGTATAGGAAGCCATAGGGAATTGTACTTCAAGCAAGCGGTGCTGCCACACCCCTAGTACCAGCACCGGGCGGTCTCAGCTTGGGAGCAATTAGAGTGTTAAAATAGCATTTTAGAACTTAGGCCACATGCCATTTTATCCTACTGATGTGAGGCTATCACACTTCATCCTGGCATACTTTACAAGACAGTAATAAATAGCTTTTTAGGGAGCTGCTGGAGAGCAAACTAGCAGACTAAAGGACTTTCTGTACTTCAGGTGTAGTTCAGCTAAAGGTGACTGTCTATGAGATCATGTTGCTAGTTGTGCTTTTAGCCTGCTCCTACAACATCATGCTGTTGCTGTATTTCCTTATACTGTTCTATTTTGAGATTGTGTAACAGAATATCGTAGCATGCTACACTTATGGATATTATCTAGTTTGCATGCGATCTGTTGCTCTCTGGGTGTTGCTTTGCATGCTTTGCACTCAGTTTCCTTTTCATGGTTAACATTCAGATAGCTTTCTAATGCAGTGAGCCATGGCTTAGCCAGTTATGCAAAGTTTCATTTGCATCTAGAAAAACTAAGCATCAGTCTGAGATAGCAAATAATTCATCAAGGACTGAGTTTTTATTGGGAAATTGATATTTTTCAAAATAACTTTATTTTATACAACACCAGTGATTATACATTTTTCCTGATAAATTTATTATGTTATTTAACCACCAGATAAATATTTATCTAACAAAAACAAAAGTAACAGCACACTACTGGACATTATGTTGGTTAATAAGCCTCATCTGTATTCTCACGCTGGAGTGCTATTCAGTGATATAAGCGATCACTGTCCCATAGCTGGTATAAGATCATCAATCAAGCCATCCAACCCCGCTAAATTTCTCCCAAGAAGGTCTAAAAAGAACCTTAATATCATAGGATATCTTCATGATCTGTGTCACACCCCACGCTGGCAAGAATTCTATCTCACAGCTTCAATGGAGACAGCTCTACAGGTCTTAAATGATATTATCATAAGTGCCCTCAATACACATGCACCTCTCTCCAGTGTCAGAACCAAGCTCAAATCTTGTCGCTGGTTCTCTGCTGACCTTAAATCTGCACTGCTTGCTAGAGACAAGCTCTGGAAAAGGGCAAGAAAGACCAAGGATCCATATGATTGGCTTCAATTCAGAAAAGCCAGAAACTCCTGCACAAAAAAAGTGAGAAATGCCAAGGCTGCCTTCTACACAGCTGAACTGGATGCCTCCTACCATAACCCTTCCAGATTCTGGGGGACCATAAAGGGGATCCTAGGACAAGATTCTACCACTGTCTTACCACCCAAAGTGCACCTAAATAATGTGGATATCACTGACAAGCAAGAAATCTTGAATGCCTTCAATAATCATTTCACTACAGCCGGTCTAGCTTTCGACTCCTCTCCAGCAAATCTAATGCGGTCACAATTAAACTTCCAGTCTACTGAGGGACAAAAGGCTGCTTCCACATTTTCCTTTAAGCCAATACTATTAAAACAAGTAGAAGACCTACTACTCCATTTGGATACAACTAAAAGCGAGGTGCAGACTCTGGACCCCTATTTTCTAAAAGTTGCATTGCAGCCTTAGCAGCCCCCTAACTCACCTTTTCAATTTGTCCCTAGCCACTGGATCTATTCCTTCAATATGGAAGACAGCTCAAGTGTTTCCCACTTAAGGCAGGTGACCCCATGGACCTCAACAACTATAGGCCCATATCCATCTTACCAGTATTGTCCAAAATGTTTGAAAAATTAGTGAACATCCAATTAATGCCTACCTTGACACCAATAACCTCCTTAACCCAGCTCAATCTGGGTTTAGATCCATGCACAGCACCATCTCTGCCTTAGCAAAAGTTACAAATGATTGGCAGACTGAATTAGACAAAAGAATAATATCTGTGCTGTATTTCTGGATTTAAGCAAAGCCTTTGATACTGTGGACCATGAACTATGAATCTCCTCTCTGCATTCCATAGGCCTCGACTCAATCTCTTTCAATGGTTCAGATGCTACCTCTCCGTAGAATACAGCAGGTAAAAATGAAGGTGACCTATCTACCTTAAAACCACCTAAGAGGTGTACCACAAGGTTCCATCTTGGGTCCTATCCTCTTTGCCATTTATATCAATAACATTAACTCCAATCTCACCAAATCTAATATTCACCTTTTTGCAGATGATACTGTCCTATATGTCAGTAATCCTACACCAATAAAGGCCTGTGAACTTTTACAATCTGAGTTCTCTCTGCTGCAGCACAAATTACTAGAAAAGAAACTCCTATTAAATGCCAAGAAAACGAAAGCTATGATCTTCTCCACCAAGAGCTTCTCTTCCACTCTCTCACCAAACACCCTTCCCCAATTATCTACCATCCTTGGTGAAAGTCTGGAATATGTGGATAAATTTAAATATCTTGGGGTTTGGATTGACAATAGACTTGACTACACTAGCCACATTGAAGAGCTCCTGAAAAACTCAGACAGAGACTTGGCCTATTTTACAGGATCAAACATTATCTAACCAGAGATTCTAAACAAAGATTAATCCTGGCATCATTCCTATCCCTCATTGATTATGCTAACTTCCTATATGGTCACTGCTCCCTTTCCCACTTCAATAAATTGGATACCTTGTATCATAGAGCTCTTAGATTCATTACAGACCTTCCTTTCAGCACCCACCATTGCTCTCTCTATAATGCAGTCGGTTGGACATCCCTACATCATAGAAGAAACAAAAATGCTGCTTTATGGATCTACAAAGCTCTAACAAACTACCATCCTACATTTCAGATTGTTTTACTCAGGTCATATCCAGCCCATATGCCCTAAGGAACAATAGACTCATCATGCTGAAGATACCTATTACCTGTACCCGGTATGGGAGGGCTGCAATCAGCTACTCTCTAGCACTTATCTGGAACTCTCTTCAAAAGACCTTGAAGTTGAATACCCTCATTCCAATAACATCCTTCAAAAGCTGTACACTAGTCTCTTTCCAGAGCCATGCAACTGCTTCCACAAGACCTAGTCCTATCATACCCCTCTTTTCCCTACCCTTTTGCACTTCCACCTTAGTTTGTTTTCTAGCTTTCATCCACCTATTTCTTACCAGACTTTTCCCCAAAATCCCATCACCTCGCTTTAATCTTTCAGTACTGTTTATTTTTCCTTTTTATTATAACCCAGATTCATTGGCTCATTGCTTTGTATATATGTGAATATTCTTGCATCTGTTCATTTATAAAGTCTTTGTTTTTGTATTCAATCTGTATCTTGTATTTGTGTAAAATTGTACCTTTATATTGTTATGACCAATCAGGTCCATCTTGTAAATGAGCTATGCTCAATGATGCTCGCCTGAATAAATAAAGATTTTGATTGATTGATTGATTGATCTAGTAGGTAGATACAAAGTCACTTTCTTTGATCTTTGCTCAAAACAAATCCAATCACCAATCAGAGAGCAGCTATCGCAGTGCTGATTATATCACAACAGGCTTAGGCAGCACTGAAGCCAGCAGTTGAAATCATAGAAAAAGAGTAAAATATTCGCACAAAAACAAGATTTAGAAAGTTATAAATGTTCAACTAATGTTGTATAACTTGATTGTTTAGTAGTGATGCCTTTAAGGGTCACTAAGCTTCATCAGTTGCAGACTAGGGCCTTAAAGTAAATTGCTAAGATTTTAAATTTCTGATTTTGGCTTCATAGCCCCTTACCCTAATGCAGTGATAGTTCCTTTGCGGTAAAATAATAATTTTACATATTGTCCTGAATGGGAGGGAAAGGAATGCAACTCTGGCTGAACTGCCGGCCAGCCAATCCCTTCCACTTCCCAGTCCTCCAACCATACCCCCGTGCTCAGACGCTTTGTGATGCCTTACCAGGGAGAGCCTGGCGGTGTACCCCGTTGAAGCTTATGGGGTGGATTTCAAAACATTATTATGCATGTTTAAGCTATCTTTCATAAAAACGAAAGCCACTGCTCAACTAATGGGGCCTATTAGATGAATGGTGGCTTTCATTTTTTATCAACGGTAGCTTAAACAGGCATAATAATGCTTTGTAAACCATCCCCATAGATTTCAATGGGGCACATCTCTGTGCACTCCCTGGTAAGGCATCACAAAGCATCTAAGTCCGGGGGCATGGTTGGTGGCCTGGGAAGTGGATGGGATCAACTGGCAGGCAGTTTGACCAGAGTTACAAAGCCTTCTCTCCCTTATTGGACTACATGAAAAATCATTATTTTGCCACAAATGGGCTATGGACGCAATAGGGTAATGGGCCATGAAGCCCAGTATACTGTCTTAGAAATTTCCTTTAACTTTCCAACAAGCATTATCTGCAGAATACAGTAGCTGGTATGTAGGGGATACATAATGGCCTGACTCAAAATATGCAATTTATCTCCACTTGTGAGTGTATAAAGACTTTCATAACTCATTTGTGGCTTCACCACTCATGAGTTATGGTCTTGCCACCTCGTACTTGGAGATAAATTGCTTATTCTGAGTGGGGCTATTATGTATCCCCTATATACCAGCTACTATATGCTGTCAGATAATGCTTGGTGAAAGTTAATGTGGACTGCAACTTATGGAGCTTAATGACGCTTAAAGGAATCTTTTTTAAACTCACTGGACAAAGTGAGCATAATTTATACTCCAAATCTAGATCACATAGAAGGGGCAGAGGTATAGCCATTTATATAAAGGACATGATAAAAAGGAAGAAATCCTGCTACAGCAAAGCAACATAGAGATGCTATGGGTCAAGCTATTACCACCAAAATCTGCCAAAATAAATGTAGGAATAATCTACAGATCCCCTTCAATTATGCTAGATGCTGAAAACATAATAATTGAGCACATAGCTAATTTAAACCCTGCAGAAAATAACATTATACTGGGAAATTTTAACTTACCAGGGATTAACTGTGTGAACCTGGAAGGAAGTACTAGAGCAGAATCAAACTATATCGAGGCTATGGACCATGCTGGATTAGAACAGAAGGTGTTGCAAGGGACAAGAAGGATTCAATATTCTCGATCTTTTTCCGACAAATATGGGGGACAGGGTGGGAAATGTGGAAGTAGTGAGCCCGCTGGGAAATAGTGATCATTGCTCAGTGTTTTTCCATATTAAGGAAGTCCCTAATATCAGTACTGCTATAGGAGACACACATATGTTAAATTTTAGGAAAGCTGACTTCAGGTCCCTGAAGACAAGTATGGAAAACTGGGACTGGGAGACCAAATTAAGTGGTGCAACTGTAGATGAAACCTGGGGGATATTATTAAATAAAATACTAACTGAAGTGGTAAATTATGTACCAACTAGGATGAAATATGACAGAAAAAGGACAGTTCCAGGGTGATTCAACATAAAACTTAAGAAAATGGTAAATAAGAAAAATAGGCTGTTCAGAATAGTCCGAAAATCCAAGGACACACAGGGTATGGTAGTATATAGGGAGATGGCCAGGGCTGTAAGGAAAAACATTAAAAAAGCAAAGCAGACTATGAACTAACATTAGCAAAAAAGCTAAAAGATAACAAGAAACTGTTTTTTGCACATATAAATAAAAGTAAGCAAGGCCGTAGTAGCACTGGACCTTCTATAAATACAGAGGGCAAATCCACCACCAATAAGGAAACAGCTGACATTCAGAACAACTATCTCTGTTCAATATTTAATTTGTCTAATTCGGGCAAACCTAAAGTTAAGGCCTGCGACACAAAATCAAAACCTGGAAAAATAATAATTGAACAAAAAGATGTTAGAAATAGGCTCCAAAAAATGTATACAAATAACTCTCCAGGTCCAGATAAAGCACACCCCAGAATCTTGAGGGAACTAGCTGATCAGCTGACACCCCCACTTACTTACATTCTTCAGTTGTCATTAGATAAGGGGGGAGTGGCACAGGACTGGAGGGAGGCCCTGGTGGTACCTATATGAAAGAAGAGACCAAGGACCAAACCAGAGAATTTCAGACCGATTAGTCTGACTTCCATGCTGGTTAAGATTCTTGAAGGCATACTTAAAGATCTTACCATAGTACATCTTGAGACAAGTAAACTCTTAGATCCCACCCAGCATGGGTTCACCAAAACAAAATCCTGCCAGTCCAATATGTTGGTGTTTTATGAAAAAGACAAGTAAGGCCTTGGACCAGGGGGATGCAGTGGACATAGCCTATCTGAACTTCTCTAAGGCCTTTGACAAATTACCGCATGATGAACTTATAGGCAAGGCCACTGTTTTTCGGTTTTTAACGGAAAATCCGGTAAAATTCCAGAATTAGGGCTGCCTGAAAACCGGTAAAAATGAAGATTTCATGGAATCTGGCATTTTCTATCAGATCAATAAATCTATAAAAAAGTGTGTTTTTCTTTTAATTCCTTCCTGTACTATTTTCAGTTTGCTTCATTTAAGGCTCTATATATTAAGCCTTCTTTAATTCTGATTATTTATGCACATACTGAAAAATGATAAAAGAATCCCGGTAAAATCCAGAAATTAGAGTAACAATCACCAGTGAAATTCCGGAACCTTAAGTCTTGAAAACGGAATTTAATTGTTTTAATCACCGTAAATCAGTGGCCTTGCTTATAGGGGTTCTGGAAAATGTAATTTGGACTTAAACATCATAAACTGGGTGAAAGCTTGGTTGATCAACAGAAGGCAGCGGGCAACTGTGAATGGGGTCCTCTCGGAGTGGGCAGAGTTGACAAGCGGGGTACCGCAGGGCTCCATATTGGGACCATGCCTCTTCAATATCTATGTGACCTCACTAAACCTCTCTCACCCTAACATTTGGATTACAAAATTTGATGATGACTGTAGAATCGGGGCAATAGCAAATACAGTTAAAGATGGAGAGGCTCTGCAAACAGCCCTAACTGAAATCTATCTACAGACAGTAAAATATAAACTAAATTTAAATGTCGATAAGTGTTCCATTATGCATTTGGGCAGAGAAAGTTTAAATATAGCATACACTATGGGTAACAAGGACCTACCAGTTACTACTAAGGAAAGAGATCTCAGGATAATAGTTACATCAGACCTGCAATTCAGTACACACTGTAACAGGGTAGCAAGGAAAGCAAATCAAAACCTAAACTGCATCCTGCGTAACATCAGCAGTAGAGATAAGGAAGTGATACTCCCTCTATATTGTTCATTAGTTAGGCCCCACCTAGAATATGGGGCCCAGGTGTGGTGACCTTGCAAAAAGGGTGATATCATTAAACTAGAAGTGATCCAAAAAAGAGCTACAAAAGCAGTCACTGGATGTAGAGCACTTGCTTATTCTGATAGACTGGAAACTCTGGATTTATTCACTCTTCAGTACTGAAGGACAAGGGGGAATATGTGCATGGTATATAGAGCACTACAAGATGGTACCTTAGTTGCTAGTTTTGGTTTGGTATTAAGGAAAAGAATATACCAAACCAGAGCACATCCTCTGCAACTAACCATGGGAAAATGGAACTTACTCAAAAGAAAGTTCTGGTTTAGTCAAAGGGTGGTCCCTTGTGGAACAAACTACCCACTGAGGTGGTTAGCAGTAATACAATTGAACTCTTCAAACTAAGACTAGATACTTACATCTTGAATAAATACAAAATGATCTAAATATTATACTGGCAAGCACATCAAGGACGAACGTCTAATTTAAGCTTGTGTAGTCTATGAAATGTATGAAAAAGTGGCTTAATTATAAACTGCCCATTGAAATGCAAACAAAATGCATGGACACTGGGGGAACAACATGATAAACAAATGGCTGAGACACAGTAGCCTGACTTTCTCTTCCTGCTGCCTTTACCTGTGATTTCAATACATTTTTGGTGCTACAGGATACTGTCAGGTTTTTGGAGTCTATGTTGCCCTTTTTTGGCAGTGTCTCTAATCTAATAAAGTAGAAAAAAGGATACACAGCATACTTATTTCCATGAGTGATTGAAAGTAAGGGATTGCTTTCATAAGTTATTATTTTGTATTATTAAATGAAGTTTTGAGCTACAATGTAGTAATCATACCACTGCATCATTTTGCTATGTTTGCACTGATAATGTACAAATAAAGTATAACCACCCCACTGCTACTTTATTCAGTTAGCACCCCTGGTGCCCATACTGGGCACAGACTCAGAACATTTAGAAATGGTACCACCACTAGCTTTGGAAATGTATACCAGGCTCATTCTTCTAGAGATCAAGGGGTGGGGGTGTACAAAAACAATAACCTATTTGGTATTTACAAACCCAGGTCCTGGGGAGAGATTTTTTGCTAGGCATATGCTAGATCTATCTTCTGGAGGGGTACCTAGTAAATCCACACAGAAAGCAATAATGTAACTGTGCAGACCATAATTGGGGTCTCCAGAGTGTGACTTTATTCCAAAAGATGTTCTCTAAAGCAAGGGTGGACTCCCAAGGTTTACACATCATGGCACTAGGAAGTTGCAGAACAACAAATCGAAATGTATCTGACAGAAACTCTTTGTATTCTCACCACAGTAGGACACAGGACTCTTGCACTTTGAATTCCCACATGACATAGGACATAGAACAACTTAGACTTGTATTCCCACATGTCGTAGGACATAGAACATTGCTTCCAGTGGCACTGGCCACAACTGAAAACACATTTGCTAACACTGGCACCATTCTTCATAACCAGAGAAGAAACTGTAACCCACTCCAGGGGGTAAAAATATTCTCTTCAGACATTTGACCATTTCTCTAAAGTAACCAGGTGCCATTACTGAACCTGTTAGTCCTGACCTGGTTACTCCAGATGGGTTCTGCTCACCCTTTGTGACAGCCATTCTTTCAGAGTTACACCTTAAACATTTGGAAACCTTTTGAATTACTTTTGAATGAAATGGCATTCTGAATTCAAATTTACCACCTCAATAATGTAAAGGTAAGAAGTCCAGAACAGTGTGGTATAGTCATACCTCTGGACATCACACACCTCTGACAACTTTAATTCAAAGACAGTCTTGCATGTCTGTACTTACAGAAAAAGAAATGGTGCCTTCCCTCTGGGCATAGAACACAACAGAACAGGTACTTGCTTTCTGTAGCAAAAGTTTGAATCCACTCACTGGTAGACATTTGAGGTAGCTTCAAAACATCCTGGATCAAAAAGGGTATTGCCCCTTGGATCCATCCACTAGCAGTCCTTTTCACCTCTCCAGGGATGAAAATCAGGAAATCCTGCTGTAGAAAAGGTCTCCACTACTGCTCTTAGCAAGCTGGAGAATACCAGAACTAGGGTGAGAATGCAGGGACCTCAACTCAGAGCCCACAGATGAGCAGTTCTCACTCCTTCAACTTCAAACTGCAACTCTACACTGACTCACACTGACTCCCATCTCAACATTCTAGCTCCCTTCCCAACAGCTGGCACAAGGGTTATGTTGCTGCAAGAGCTCCAGATGAGCTCCTCACTTCCATCTCAGCTGAGGCTAAGTAAATAATAGAGTGAGCAGGTGAAAAACCATCTAACTAGTTAATCACCAGCTGCCTCTCCCTGCCTAGCACTGATACTGAGGGGATTCTAGTAACCCCAGGGGACTGGGTCGATACAAAAGTTTTTTAACTTCTTTGTAATGCTCTGTGTGCCAATCAGGACTTGTGTGCTGCCCTCATTTACAATTACGGTGACCCTATTCAGGGGACACCCACCACTGTTAAGGCTAGCAGTGGCTCCATAGCTGATTGCACTTTTTTTCTCTTTTGGACACACTACACTGCACAACATGGTTATGCTGTTTCTTTAATATATGAATTCAAAATAATTACCTGTTAGAAGAGTCTCCATTGTTTGCACCAAATTATGTTTGAGCAAGGTGCTCACCACTGACCCATGTCTGCACACATTAGTACCTATACATCATCATTAGAACTAGTGGCTATAAACAGGCTCTTTATGCTGTGCATTTGATCATTTAACTTATTAGTCATCCTCTTACTCATGCTAGGGACTTACCATTATGCCAAAATATCAACACAATTAGGTGGACAGGTGACAGATATAATTAAGAAATGAGACTGTTATAAATGAACAGCATAAGGTGTCTGTTAACAGCTAACTAGTTCTAATGAGTCAAGGATGAGCATTATTGGTCAAAACTTTCAAGTACTTTAAACTTTTTTTTTACTTCTTTTGGCACTGTGATGACATGAAAAGATTTACTAACTCGAGTCTGACTCTGAAGACTGCACATGAGTGGTTTAAATGGCTGTCTGTAATCAGTATGAATCTTTGCTTGTACCACTTAGCTCTGCTTGAGTATTTAGCAACCAGAGAGGACTAGTGTAGGTTTCATTCTTTGATTGTGTGTCTGCTTTGCTTGTCCTTGTTATATTATAAATTATGGTAGCATTTTTAGCCTACCAGAACTGCTTATTTCTAAACCTTGTAGTTATTCTTATAATAAAGAGGCTGTGCCTATTGTTCAGTGGTGCAGCAGACTACGCGCCCTGCCCCCTACAAGCACTATTGAAGCAGCGTGCTCCACTCATATTTCCTTGCTGCTGCTCAGTTGTTGCGATATTGCTGTACTGATGCTCTGTTGCAGGTAGACCAGAGGCTTCCCTCTGTCTTTCTGTATTCATGTCCATATATCTTTCCTATTGGTGGGCATTCTTTCCCCTTCCACTGCTACTCATTTTTCCAGAAAATGTGAATCCCTGTACTTCCTCTTCAACCTTCTCTTGTCTGTTTTCCAGAACATTTTTACTATCTTGATTTGCTACATGTTCTCTTTCCTTATGACCTGGATCCCCTGATCTTCCAGTTTCTATAGATGAATTTCCTCACTTACTACACCTTAACTTTCAATTTCATTGTTTGTTCTATAGGTTCATTCTGGTTCAGGTTCTCTCTCTGTCCATTTCCAACTGCTGCACCTGGATTCATTTAGCCAAATCAGGTCCAGACTAACAAGAATTAGGAACGGAATTGTAACCCCCGCCCATAGACTGGTGGGAGATCACTATGCAGCATTTTCACCCCTTATACTTGCACTAAGGGTTAGTGTTTCTAACTCTGCAAAACAAGTAGCTGAAGGTTTCCTGTTTACTGCCTTTCTGCCCCAGCAATGGGAGGTGTCCGTTGCAGAGTACATCCAGTACTCATTGACTCTTGTACTTTCCCAAGCTTTTTTATGGGGCCCAGGTCCAAGGAATGTGAGGTTGAGAAGTAGTGTGCAGCTCCTTTAGCCCCTCAGAACTGAGGGTACATACGATCTGTCTGTGATCTGCTGGAGGAAGTCCACAGTCTTGATGGTGACAGGATTCCATGTCCATTGTGGCACTGATTCCCTACATGGTGGGTGCCCAGAGGCTCAGATTCTGGCAAGGATCTGATGTGGGGGACAGCGAGGGCTAGATGACAGCTTACCCTCATGAAGGGCTGCCTGAAGGTGATCACAAACAACTGTCCCAGGGAGGGACTAGAAATGTGAGCTGCAGTTTCCCTGCCATCAGTATGGTTCCCAAAGGTAAGTGAATGCTGAACCCAATGCTGATTACCAGAAGAGTGCTGAGACATCAAAGTCCAAGAGTAGGGTGCGAAGCAGTGAGACAGTTCTATCTCAGTACAGGGATACCTATGTCAGAGTGCTGTATTGTGCTAGCTAGGAGGTATATCTCTCACCCTGTTGTCAGAGAGGCTGAATTATTGTGTATAACTGAGCTATATGGGGCATGGGTAAATCTTGCAGTTAACCTTGGTGCCCCCACAGCTGCAATTAAGATATCAATTGTAAAATATGTTATACTGTTAAGAGTAGGTCCTGTGACTTAGAGGCTTGGGACATGTAAATAATGATGTATTAGGCCTTCAGTGAGGATATGGTAGGGGCTCCAGCTATTTAATGCCACACTCTCTCTGGAGTTTGCGTGGTGCAATGTAGATAGATTTTTAGTTTTGCAAGCACTTTTTCTGTTTCCAATGTAGTGCTCTGTGTCCCAGTTCTGCTGCTGTAAATAAGTAAGGGGATCAAAAGTTAGGCCCCGGAGTCAGTTGAAAAAACAATTATGACTGACTTACCTCACATTATGACTGATTTTCCAACTAGTTTGAAATGTATGACTTCAACTAACTGAAAAAAATCCAACCGAATTTTTCAACTTTCACCGTTGTTGAATTTTATTATGTAGTAGTTTGTCACTTTTTTAACTTCATAGCTTGTGCCACATTACACCACTAGGGGGCAATTAACAATCACTAGTCATGCCTAGGGATGTAAGTTTGTCATGGCAGTCATACACATCATTGATTCCATGACGTTTGATCTTTATTCAGGACTTCCATGACTTTCACTAGTGTCATCAGAATGTAGCAATGATGACAGTACTACAACATTTATTACTGTTTACTAATGATTTCATGAACAAACAATGAGTCATTAAAATCTCATCCATGACAAACTTACATCCCTAGTCATGCCTCATCATTGCTTAATAAATCGCACTTTGGTTTACATTCGATTCTGTACACACATCACAGCCACTCACAGGGGTCAACCTTAATCTTTTTTTGCTCTAGCCAGCAGGGCAAGGTGATTCAAAATTGCAGTAGCCTGCAAATGGCTGCAGTAACCCACAATTCTAATGTCAAAGTTTGATCACTTATACAGGAAACTATTCAAGCCAAGAAATACTCTGATTATTGCACATTTATAATGTTTCCCTATTCTTTCCTGCCACATCTGAAAAAAAAAAGGCTGCGATGCCATCACATACAGTGAGCCCCACATTGTTTTGTGCCACAGCCTTCCATCTTCCTCTTTCTTCACAACCCGTCCCCCCGAAACCAGAGGACATCACAACAGCAAATGTTCAGTCAAGCAGACCTAGCTCTGCACACACACAACAGCTGATACCATCATGCACCTCACCACACTCTCACACCATCCACAGGGCAATGAACAGAGCCTGGCACAGAAAGACATGCCACTCAGCCCCCACCCTATAGTCAACTGGAGACACATGCACTTCTGGAAGTTTTTGTACAGTGAGCCAGGAGCACATCTAAGATTTCTTTGGATGGGTGCTTCGCAAACCTAAGGGGTTTGAGATATAGAAAACTATGGCATTTTTATATTTAAAAGCATTGATTTTACTGTGCTCTGCCCCAACAAAAATAAATTTTTCTCTAACAGTGTCCTTTCATTCTTTTTCTGTCCAGGGGAAACAGTGCATAGGCATGATGCTATACTACATCAATTTCTTTATAGGATGATCTATGCACCCCAGGAATGTCGATTTTAACCTTTCAAACTATGTATTTTATTAAGGTTTTTTGGGGGGACCAGATATGATCTAAAGCTTTATTTAGCTGGTAGGGATAAGGGTGGGAATGTAGGGTGGGACTGTATGGATGGTGTTACATACTAAGAAGCCAACAAAGTAGGCCCTATGGTCTATTGAGTCTGCACGGGATCAGTGCCCATTTAGGGACCCATTTTCTGCCCCCAAAGTCCCCCCTTCCCCTGCCTTGGTGGCCCCCCAATGCTGATTCCATTTAGATGCACTCTCCCCCTATTCCTGTCCCAGCCCCTCTTGAACCCCTCCACAGTATCCACAACCACCAGTGTTGGCTGCCTTGGTCCATTTAAAAGAGTTGGGCACCCCCATACACTTTCAAGCATTGGCAGCTATGGATCTATGGATGGTCATTTCAGAGTCTGGCTTGCAGTAGTGTCCAGGGAAAGAACGGAGTTAAGAGATTTGGATGGGGAAGCTATGGTGAGACTGTGATAAAATCCACCACCTGCAGGGCAGATCCTGTATACCACGTAGCATTTTGTCTCTGGAATGTTGGATACAGACATTCAGAATGTAGGGAAATGAGGGGCACTGGTCTTAATATGGGACAAATAATGCACCTGGGTAGAGGGAACCCTGGAGAGAGCTACAGGTGGGGGGGGTGACTGTCACCAAGGAGGAAAGGGACCTAAGGGTTATCATCAAAGCAGTGCACAAAGTCTGCAGGGAGAGCCAGTGGTATGCTGGATTGCATAGATGGTGGTATCACTAGTGGGAGGTGGTGATGCCATTGTAGAAAACATTGGTAAGGCCTCACCTGTAGTACTGCATGCAGTTCTGGAGGCCACACCTGTGAAAGGACATAGATAAGGTAGAGACTATCCAGAGAAGGGCAATAAAAATGGTGCAGGGCTTGCACCACAAAACATATGAGGAGAGACTAAGGGACCTCAATATGTACTCACTGGAGGAGAGCGCAGGGGGACATGATTGAACCTTTCAAGTACCTCAAGAGCATTAATAAGGTGCAGGTGGGGGCCTTTTCCAATGTAGAAAAGTACTAGAACAAGGGGCACAATATAAAACTGGAGGGTAGATTAAGAGGTAATGTGAAAGTTTTCTAACCAGAAAGTGTAGTTGACGCTTGGAATAGTCTGCCACAGGAGGTCGTGGGGGAAAGCACAGTGGAGGAGTTTAAGCATGCCTGGGACAGGCACAAGAGAACCTTGAGAGGGACGGGAGGGAGTGATAAAGACATTGATCACATAAGGTCAGTGGCCACATACAATGTATAGGGCCTACAGGTAGATGAGATGGGCCTAGCAGCTAGCGGTCCTTATCTGCCAACAGTTTCTATGTAACTGCACTTGCCATGCTCAATTTGCACTAGGGTTCAGGCTAGTAAAACTATGTTAAGATCGACCCCCCACCCTACTCACTGTGAGAGTCCATCCAGGATATGAACAGAGTGTGTGTGCAAAAGGGGACAAATTTGTTGCAGTTTTGCTGCCCTGGTATACTGTATGTCACTTTTTTTTTTTCAGCAGAGTGGCACACAACATGACTGAAGAGGGAGTAGACCAGGATGAGTCAATGGGAGACTCAGACATCAATAGAAAAAGAAAACAGCACTTGTGCCAAAACCATGTACCTTAAACACTTTTACTACAAGAAGGGTATTCGAAATCAATTCACAATAACAAGTTCTATTCTATTTCTACCACTGACGTAAACCTGGGTTAGCAGTAAAAGAGCTCTCTTTTTATTTCATTTCTATGGAATCTGAAAAAATATGCCAAGTGATTCTGTTAGGGAGAGGACTAGGAGACTCAAGGTGGGATGCTCACGCACTGTTAACAAAATAAATAGGGGATGGGGTAAACTGAGGTTTTTATATTTTTTGCCACCGCCACAGATGAGCTGCCTGAGTTCTCTCTCATGCACTACACAGTAAACTTTGTTTTTCCTTCTTCTCTGCCTGCGACTTTAACCTGTAAAACAATGCACTGCAGCACTTGTATTCTTTTCCAGTTCAGAATTCTTATCTGGATTCTTCCTCTGAACTTCCTTCCACCAGACAGACTGACGTGAACTCCTCACTCCCTCCATGACGACGGAGATGCATGCTGTGCCACAGCCTAGGATGGCTCCTCCAGGCTCCATCCGGAGTCCCACCAAGCAAGGGCAAGGCAGGCCACACACACACCAATACCGCCATGGCACCACCCGTCAGTGGCACAGACCCAGGCTGCACCCAGCACACAACACGACGACCAACTACAGAGGACGCCCAACCCGATCCCGCTGCAGTAGCTGCTACTAGGCCTTAGGCTGTACTCACACCAGCCACCGCATGCATTCTTTCTTTTCTCTCATCTCTCTTCTCTCTTCTCTCTCTCTCTCTCTCTCTCTCTTCTCTCTCTCTCTCTCTCTCGTCTCTGAAGCTGCTAATCCTCCAAGTCCTCCTGGATCCTCAGCCCTCTGCTCTGCTGCCTGCTCCTCCTCTCACTCAGTGACTGGCAGCCACTTTGCTGCCAGCCTCTCTGTCTGCTGCTGGACTACTACTGTACCGAGGCAAGTGAGGATCCTTTGACCTGATGACCACACCTCTGCCCAGCCCTCCTGTGAGTCCCACTCACAGGGTCACAGGAGAATGCATATTTTTCACAGGAATCACTGAATTTTCTCCCATTTAGTAAATATTGACATATAACTTAACCATTGCTGGCAACATGATTCTTATGATTCTGTAATTTAACAAATACATGTTTCTACTTTTTGTTACCAGCTTACAGGTGTTTGCAGCACAACTCTTAAGAGTAATTAAAATATCTTGGAACCACATCACTGCCTTTATATACCAGCACATTTATCTCCAGACTCCTCCCACCAGCAGCCCTGACAGACTCTAAGAAACTCAAATTGCTGGCACATATTTTTTATTGGAGTGCTAAAGGCAGTTTGGTTCTGACATTTATTTAAAATGCCAATTCCTCACCTCAGTTGTGTGCATTCACCCCAGTTTGGGGAGGGGTGTACCGTTTATTCTTTTTTTCTCCATCTCCTCCCACCACACCACTCCCTTTTCTAATTTTGCTGATTACGACCTCATACACCTACGAGAGAAGTATCACTGACCCGTCCCAACTTCCAAAACTGTGAAGTCACCTCACCACAGTGTGTGCACTAGTGCAACAGTTCGTGGCCGACCTCCGTGCCATGTCCTGCTCCAGGCACTCACTCACTCGACTGCTCAGGCCCCATATTGAAGTCCGCCCTGAACTCAAGTCTTTTCTAGTCTTTTCTCCCTCTTCTTCTCTCTCAGTCTGTCCTCTTGCTGTCCCTGGTGGGTCAAGACAAGTGGATTAAGGAAGTCCCGATTCCTGACCCCACACATTGTGCAAAACAACCGCTCCGGCTGCAGTCCCACTTGGATTCACATTCTGCTCTGCCTGCTTTGTTCTTCTCTGCTGCCCATCATGGGTCAGCCTCATGTGCAGCGTGCACAACTCCCTAGTTCCTCCCCCTCACATACTCTATTGGATCCGCAGAGCCAGGGCCACAATTTGATTGGCAGATGGATATAAATGCTTGCTGAGACTGTGCATTCAAATTTAAGAAGTAAAAAATGCCTACCTGAGCAGTTGGCAAAGGGCACTGGTGGTGAAGGGGGCTGGGGCGGGATGTAGGGGAGACTGTGAGAGCGAGCAGAGCTGAGAGGGAAGAGTGGACTGGTGTGTGAGAAGTTCCTTCCAGCACCGCCGTTCATTGATAGAAATATGACTGCACTCAATTCCGGATGCAACTCAGAGCAGTTCCAGCTAATTGCAACTGCCCTGAATTGTGGCCCATGATTCCGATGGCTGACGGCGGCTCCGGGGTCTAAAAGAACAGTAAAAGAATCCTGCCTGAGTCATCTGCTACTATTTAAATTGTGTTGCTGGTATTCTGTTCCCCCTGTGGGGATCCATCTGCAAGCAGTGCTGTGCAAATAAATCTTTTTTTGGGCCCAGATAAGTGTGGCTCTTGTGATAGCTGCCATTGAGCCACAGCAATGGTGAAAATATGAAAATGAATTTGAGAAGGATAAACCGACATTGGGGAAGATGGGATTCTCCCGATGAGGAACTCAGTGGAAAAATAGAGAGCAGCTCCATCAGGATGGCACAGGGACCTTTATAAGGGCACCCCGGCAGTGACATCTCTGAAGAATAAGGCAGTCATAACCGTAATGTTTGCAAGGTGTGGCTCCCATTGAGTGACACCTTAGTTATACACCTGTAGACATAGAAGTCACCCCTTCGCTATGGCCTGCCCCGCCTCCAACACACATGGCTGGGAAGAGACAGAACTTCTCTCTTATAATGATAAGAGTCACAGTAACAGTACATACAGTATGTACCAGAAGTTATGTACTGTACAACCAGCTTTCAGTTTTAGGGCTACTAAATGTGTGAACTCATGACTTTTTAAGTCATGTTCTGACCAAGGATATGGCCCATTCTTGTCATTGCCTGTCATATAATAATCAAGCAATAACACACGATGAGGTGTGGGTTATCGCCTGATAAGAGCACGCCCAGGGGTGTACTAAGGCACAAGGCGCTTGCGCTGGTGCCTTATGCCCCTGGGCATGCTCTTATCAGGCGATAACCCACACCTCGGAGTGTGTTATTGCACTTATAAAATGGGTCCCCTTAAAAACTTTAGCCTACAAATTAAGTTAATAAATAAAACAAGCCTGAAAACTGTTAAAAAAATAGTTTAATAAAGGTAGAAAAAAATAGTCCGAGCATTTCTACTGCAAAACATATGTAAAATCCTTTACAGACAAACACAAACATACAGACACATGTTTTTTGCCCCCGCCACACTTGTTTTTTTACACTTTGTTTCTAGGTTTCTTTTATTTATTTGTCTTGCAGGTTCTTATTTTGTCTGGTAGCTGCCAGTAGCCGAGGAATGGCCGCAAAGGCTAAGGTGTGTGCCAGATATGATTTTGAATTTTACTACTCTGCTGTCTTGGTACACACAGACATTTGATTGTACTTTGTATGCTGAGAATTTCTCTTATATTTTTGTTTTTTGTAGGCTGTGAAATTGCACACTGCTTTTTGTGTGTTGACTGTATTTTCTTTGCCCCAGTTGGATCGGGAGTGAGCATGTCGCTTATCGGCTTCCGTAGAGAGCGATCTTGTCAGTTTTGTGAAAGGGACGGCAGTGCAAAGTGCGTTGCAGTTATTTAAATATCTGTGATCCATCTGGTGACAAGAGATGTGGTGGCGTAAGTGTCAGTTTTAGTTTAAAGACAATTTCTTTAAAGCACGCGAGGTTGCTCGGTGGATCGCTGAGCTCATTTTCAAATCGGGATTGAGAAAGTTTTCGTTTTTTTTAACAGCTCAATTTGATGTCGGGGTGATTTTTTTTTCTTGAAAGTTCGAGGAGTACAGGTCAGACTTTCTTTTTTATATTTTACTTGAGTTCACTTCGGCACTTCACGGGGTCAGACAAGCCAGTACAGCTCAGTACAGGTCCAGCACAGTATTTGCCTGCCTGTGAAAGCAGTTTAAAGCTATCACAGGTTATTGATATTTCTCTGTGAGGTCACCCAGGGAAGAAAAGTGCCGGTTGGCATAAATACCAGCTGATAAGGACAAGGGTGAAAGGTCCTTTCAGCCAATCAGTTTAATGGATTTTATTGACCCATTTATAATGGAATTTTTTTTATGTTTACTACGTTGGATTGAGGTAACCAATGGCACTTAGCTTATCTTGACTTATTGATAGACAAGCCTGTATATGGATGGCTTAATGAGACCTTATGCTGTAGATGTTTTGTATTGCTGAACTCAGTGATTTGGTCACAGCTGGTCCATGTTACTTGAAACTGTAATGAGAAGGGATGCCACACACAGCTGCAATTTTGTGACACAAAGAGATTGAAAGAACCACTTTTCTCCATTGGTCTGAATTGCACCAATCTGTAAGATTCATAGGGGGTCACAAGCCTGCCATTGCAGCTGCACAGGAAAAAAGATGG